>OX421261.1:437500-2837500 GCA_949125355.1 Agriopis leucophaearia | reverse complement strand
TACCTATACTCGTATACCTGATTATTTAGATTTATTTCATTATATAAGCATAGTATCTTTTCTTAAATAAATGTTTTAATTTTCCAGGTTCAAAATACAAAAGTCTCTCTTCATATTATTCCAAATAGTGACAATAGTAAGCTTCTCTGCTATATATTTCATACCGGGGGAACAGGCGGTGATGACTGTTGGCTTGGACTGCGACCATGGATTTACAATGTTGAGAAGTTGCTACGATGAAATAGGTACCGCAGAGTTATGCAAGGTGACCACGTTGCGAAACAATATCGATACTGCAATGTGTGAAGTAAGCATCTTTTATTAATAGGCGATCGCCGAATAGACGAAATAATCTGCTAATAGATTTGTGCTATGAACATATATTTTTCAGATGAACTGTAATATGTCCTCGCCGAAAATGTGGGAGACTGTTTGCGAACATTGGCACATACCAAAGTATTGCTACAGTAACACGGACAGCATAGAATTCACAACATATCTGGATAAAGTGACCAAGAAGGACGACTGTGGATATATTACGGTTACCAAGGTCATTTTAAATGGTAAGACCACCGAGCCATTGTTAGTCTCAAACCCAACAGGTCACCCGGCTACGACGCTATCACCACCGAAGTACTAAAAATAGGAGAAAAAAATCCTAAATCCACACATCACCAGTCTGTGCAACTCGATATTACTAATCGATACATTTCCAGACAATTTTTGCCACTCATAAATAATACTACATAAGAAAGGAAATAAGTCCAATAAGAAAACTATTGTAGAGCCTGTGAGTCCCACTACATCACAGATTGTTATTATTATAACATAAACATCTTTCTGAAGCGCACCGACATTCAACAGTCATTCGCTGGCGCTCAAATAAAGCGCACGTACTCAATCGGAACAAGTGTTGTGTAAGAACAAGGTGATATCATGATATCAGGCTCAGGTGAGTGAGCTATATCACATATACTCGTGTTATTTCCGTGTATATCATTTGACTACATGATTCCAGCCTTGTTTAGTAACAGTCCGACTTGTTCCGTTATTATGAGTACCGAGTAGACAGTACCTACAGTTAGTGATCAGATTATCTCAGTAATATCAGTGATCAGATCAGCTCAGTATTTGCGAGGCATGGGGTGGCTATAGGGGAGGTTTGGAGGCCACTGGGGGGCAACCCCCTAACTATCGGTATAAGAAATCCTTGGAAGCAGAGCGCTCCAGGTACCAGTCTATTCAGCTGGTCATCACTATCAGAAATCCTTGGAAGCCGAGGGCTCCGGGTACCAATCTGTTCAGCTGTACATCAATATCAGAAATTCTTGGAAGCCCAGGACTCCAGGTACCAGAGTCGGTTCAGAAGTGAATCGGTATCAGAATCAGAAATCACTAGAGGCGGAACATTCCAGGTGTTAGTCTGTATCAGCCAGATATCAGTGTAAACGAATGAACCGTCGCGGTGCTTATGGTGCAGTTTAACCTTATACAACCAAGTTTTTGTTTTGTGTAATATAGTACATTCTCAGCTACGTAACAATCAGCTCACATGAAGATTTGTCATCATACATGGGTACATGCACTTCGCGAAGTATCTATTGAGGTGCTTCGCGACACTGACCACCTTCATTCCCTCAACCAAGTAATTGAGAAACATAACGAATATAGGCTCCCTTTACCTTGCAATCGCAGATTATTCAATAGCGTTTGATAGTTTGTCACACACATCCATGTTTAACTCACTCAAAAACCAAGAAATAGAAACCTACATCCAACTTTTGCAGAACATATATCGTAATAGCACAGCTGCCGCCCAGATTCACACCACAGATCCACCCTTCATAATTCAAACAAAATGAAATCAAAAGGAGTCAAACAAGGAGACTATCTCCGAAACTTTTCACCGCCACTTTAGAAGTGTTCAAAAAACCCATACACCACACTAGGAGAAGGAAAGAAAGGAAAGGATAAGGAAGGAACGTCGGTTAACTAACCTTCGTTTGGCCAGCGACATTGTTTTTCTTCCTCGGCATTTGAGCTAGGCATCATGCTCCAAGATATGCATGCGGCGAGCTACGAGGTCGGACTTCTGATGAATATGTCCAAAACTTCGATCAAAAAAATACCAAGATGCCATAATGACGCGCTAATCGCGGTAATATCAATCTGGCTGGATTCAATACGCAGCTATATTGGATCCACAGTCACGCGATAGTTGCACAAGCCGTAACACACAGAGCCGTATCAGACACGTCAACTTGGCTGACGAATCACCGTCTGACCAACGGGAGAAAAAGAGAAAATTGTCTTTTTCTCTCGGGGAGGAAGTTCCCACTTGCGATTCACGAGTTTTGACGATGTTGTGCAAATCGAACAGACATTAGAGCACCGAGCCGTAAATGTCAAATCAATCAAATATACGTTTGGTTTTGGTAAAATAGTTTTGTTTCGATATAAATTGTATACAGCCATGTTTATATATGAAACTGCGGACGGTTATTGACTATAATTTTCTGCACGTTGTGACTTCTATGAATAGTTTTTCGGAGGTACAAAACTAAGTTAATTTCCAACATTACCGAGCACAGTCTATATATCGAGGGTGCAGAAATACAATATGTCCAGGAGTAAGTTTATTTGAGCCAAATAATTCCAGGCGAGACAAGATAAAGAAGATGCTAGACGCACCGAAAACGCCTGGATGAGCTATTGGTCCATGAAAGATCTCATGAAGGGACCACTACTACTCTCCTTATAATGAAAACTTATGGATATGTGTGATCTCCTACCCTCACACATGGCGCTCAAACTTGGTCATTGTCAAAGGTTCAGAAGTTCGCTCTTGGAGTATGCCAGCGAGCCATGGAGCGCAGTATCTTAGGAGTGAAAATTACAGACAAGAAACACAGAACTGCGCTCCAAGACTCAGATTGCCGAGGTAGGTTCTCATGCCAACATTTAAAAAAATACAGTGATATAATGCTGTCAGTTAACAACTAGTCTGGCTAATAACTAGTGATGTAGATAAATCTAAATAATAGTAAATTAGCCGCTACGGGCAAGGTTGTTTACAGATATATACTACTATTTCATTTCAATAAAGAATTATGGTGCAAAATATGAAACTAACACCAATTAATCGTATATCAAACGCAGTTATGGGGAATAAGGACACGGTTGAGCCAACCGATAGCCATCTTAATTTACATGACAATAAAGAAATGCTAGTGAAACATCATACCACAATTACACCGACTGATTGCAACAACACTCAAACGAAGATATTCAGTGATGCTATAGGAATATGTCTAGGTCCCATTATAAATAAATATTTAAACGAACCGGTGACAAACATATGCGCACCTAATATTATTACCCACTGCGAATTAGTTAACAAATTATTAGGGAGGAACATGGAGAGGACTGCAGTATAGTGGTACTTATGGGCGATAGCTCAAAAGTTACCAGGAATATACTATATAAAAACATAAAATTACTTTTGGATTTACGGCAATCCCACGAATTCAATAAAATTGTACTATGTACTCGTACCTTTCTATATTCACTCTCTCTAGACATAACGCAGAATAAAAACATACAAATCTTGAATGAGATTTTTTATAATTTAGTGAGATTACATTGTAAAAAAATATATATTATTTGATATAAACAAGTTTATATCTAATTGTATTCTGACAATTGATAGCCAGCACTTGTTCTACAAGCAAAAAAATATTGTAGCAAAACTACTAACACATGTAAATAATTCAAGACATGATAATAGAGTGAATACTTTGACCATTGTGAATACTTTAAACAAGTAGGTACGACAAAGGGTAGTTGTTATCACTCGAGGGATACTACCCGGCATAACAAGTATGAATTAACGTCTTTTCGAACCAATCATAATATTTTGGCTTAACGTACAAATAGAACTATTAAGCTTTTATATCAAAACATAAATCGACTTACTACTGATAAATTATGTGACACAGAATTGTTCTTGTCAAGTAACTCGTATGATATTATATGTACCTATCATAGAAACTTGGTTGCGTAGCAATAACATAAGAGTTTCTTTAGATAATTATAAAACAATAACTGTTTTCAATAGACAGACTGCAGCAGGAGCTGGTTCTTTGATATCAGTTAAAAATAATATCAAATCTAAAGAACGTAAAGATGTGGTAGATCTGTCTATTGAACAACACTGTGAAGTTGCGTGTGCAGAGCTAGATGGGCATATAATTTTATGTGTTTACAAACCACCATCCGCTCATTTTGAGACTTTCTTGGACGTTCTTGAGAGAATTTTGGAACGAGTTACTAGAAAAAAGAAGGGCTATTAATGTGCGGTGACTTCAATACTGATTTTTTAGTGGAATCCTCACAAAATGAAAAATTTAGATTAGTCTGCAAATCATTCGATTTACAAGAGTCGTTTAATTAACCAACCAGAGTAACATTGACTACTGCCACATGCCCTGATAATGTTTTCGTAAACTTTGAGTGTGAATATAAAGCTATACTAGACGGATTTCGCTCAGATCACAGAAGTCAAAGTGTAACATTTTCCGGGAATAAGATTACTGAACAGCAACCGATAATCTGCAGGCCAATAACAGCGACTCGCACTGAGCATTTCAACTCAGCATTTAGTGGAAAAGTTGAACAATTAATGTTATCAGGGAATTTTAGCAACCCTGGTAGAGCTTTTAATGATATTTTTAATATGATACACCTGGAATTTAGCAGAATATTTAAAAACAAGGAAATCAAATGTAATAATAATTCTAAGTTTGCAGAGTGGGCCACACCGGGCATCATAAAAAGTAGGAATAAATTATATGAACAAAGAAATATTCTACCAAGCATTGATGTTTCGGAGACAGTTAAAAACTACTCAAAGTTATTTTAAAAAGTACTTATGTAATATGGCAAAAAGTATGTATATCATAAACAAAATATTAAACTCATTAAATAAAATTAAAACTACTTGGAAGATAATAAAAAAAAAAGAATCATGCATAAGCAATAAATTGAAATTAAACGGGGTAACGTTTAGTGATAATCTTGACATAGCCAACTCTTTAAAAGCTTTCTTCAGTAATATACCCATTGAATTGACAAAAAACTTGCAAGCCTCAGCAGCAACTGCAATAGAAATTTTAAATGGAAATGTTAAATGTATAGCCGAGTCATTATTTACTTTTCATGAAGTTACACATTATACAACATTATTTAAATCATTGAAATGTACAGAAACTGAACCGACTCGAGCTAAGAAACCAAGGAAATCAACTAAAGTCAGACAAACTAAATTTGCTTTGGAAAAAGAAGAATCTTCAGTTGAATGAGGAGCAGCTTACGTTTACAGATAACAAAAGCTTGGGCCCTGATATTCTAGCGCTGGACACTCCTATACAATTCTTTTTCTATCTGTTTCCACAAGAACTGATCAAGAAAATTTCCGAGTAGACAAATTTCTATCAGGTACAGAAAGATCCTAAACAGCACTTTTCGGGTTTCTGAAGAAGATGTCAGACAGTTCATTAGTGTGACATTTTTAAAGGCTTGTACCTAGAGTTACAAATCGTGAACCTGGCTTCTACAGTTGCTGGGCAAAACCCTGAAACTGAAGTTCGTAGATGTGACAAAAAAAAGCCTCAAAGTACGTAAACATCAAGCGCCCTAACCTGGTAGGAGAGTACAATCCTTGATAGTATCATGGGCATCTACAAGATACGTTTGCGAAGTAAGCGATGGCCCATGCGTCTGTTTTATCATTATTTGGATCTGACGATAGCTAATTCATGGATTCTATACAAAAGGGTCACTAAGTAGTAAGTACCCTTCAATGTGGTCGTGGTGTATCATTAGCTGATTTTCGACTGGATGTTGCTGTAACCTTTTGCAAAATGGGTATCAAACCTAGTATATCTCCTAGGCGGTTGCTGGAGAAGGATATTCAAGCCAAAAAACACAAAGGACCTGCTCAGCATGTGCCTCCTATAGCAGTTCGTCAGATGGGGCACTTGCCACAATGGTCCGATAAAAAAATCAGATGTAAGTTTCCACAATGAAACACACTAACATAATGAAACTGTTACGCAACTCTGCAGACCTCTGGGTTCGGCAACTTGTTTACTCCTCGCTTTGCGAATCTATTATCGGTTACTGCATTACCATATGGGGAGGCGCTGCTGTCACGTTTATGCTGGGACTTGAACGAGCTCAACGCGCGGTTCTTAAAACTATGCTCAAAAAGCCCTTCCGATACCCCACTAAAAAACTATACGCTGATGCTAAATGTTTGAATGTCCGTCAACTATTTATCCTCCGTGCTTTTACTAAGCACCACTCTAAAGTCCTAAACTCCCCGGACTACCTCGAAAAACTAAGAAATCGCACTTTCAGAACTCCCCATGCCTTTGTTCGTACCAAATTCGCTCAAAAACTTCCTGACTTCCTGATCCCATATATTTACAATAAAATTGTTAAAACGCTAAATGTTAAATACTTTTCGGTTAACCAGGCCAAGCGCATTGTTCAAAAGTGGCTTCTATCCTTATCTTATGATGACACTGAAAACTTTCTTAAAATTATTTCTTAATGTAATGTTTTTAACTTTTTGTTATTTATGAGCTCTTGTCGTATTTTCGTACATAGTCAAGTATATTATTTCTGTTAATTTGTTTTAAGGTCCCCACGAGACAGGCTTTGTCCTAGTGTGGGGACCAATAGTAAAATATTATTTTAAGGTGTTACTTTTTTAAGCAATAAATCTTTAAATCTTTAATGTTCTGGATTCACACACAACGTCTGTGAAAAATATGGGGTAGCCTTATGCTACACAAAAAATAAGAATTGCTTTAGAAACTTCCACCTCTCTTAGAGTATAGTACTCTTATGTTAATTTTAACACCATGAACTCAGTGTTGGCTGTGAGCAACACTCCCTATTTTGTCATTTTCTTAATAAATTTAATAAAAAAATACGTGTATTTTATTTATTCATGACAAAATCGAATTCTAAAAATAATAAAAAGCCATGTATATGAGTGACAGAAGGTTAAAGGAGTATTTCCTAGTTTGATGAAAAATTGCAAAATAATACCCATTCACAATTCAGGCTGTAAACATGACCATTCTAATTATAGACCAGTTTCAATTCTGCCAGCATTAAGTAAAATATATGAAAAACTACTTTTAAATCAGTTGTTGACCTATTTTGGAACGAAAAACATCTTGCACGAACAACAATGCGGCTTTACTAAAGGGCGTTCGACTGTCGATGCTTGCATAAAGCTAAATTTGTTTATTAACAATGCATGGGGAGATAAGTGTGATGTAATAGGGGTGTTCTATGATCTGAGTAAAGCATTTGACTGTGTAGAGCACGAAACTCTAATCATGAAGCTTGAGCATTATGGGGTTGGTAACAAAGCGCTGGATTTGGTATCATCTTACCTGTCAAACAGACCGCAAAGGGTAAGTGTGGCAAATACAAATTCATTGGGGTCTATAGCTAAAATGAGAGTGCCACAGGGATCTATTGTTGGACCGTTTCTATTTATGTCTTACATAAATGATCTTCCTTCTATACCAAGTTCTAAGATAATGTTGAAATCATACTTTTCCCCGATGACACTTCGATTGATTCTATCTAAAGTTAAGAGAGTGTACCTACTTGAAGAAATGAATATGACTAATTAATTTTCACAAAATAATCGATAACCTTTTGTCAGTACACGTGAATCGATGGTATGTATAAAGAGTAATTTCACATCTCTAGAAAAAAAATTATAACTAAGATCGAAGTCGAAGATCACAGATCACAGTGTACATTGAAATGTACAGAAACTGAACCGACTCGAGCTAAGAAACCAAGGAAATCAACTAAAGTCAGACAAACTAAATTCGCTTTGGAAAAAGAAGAATCTTCAGTTGAATGAGGAGCAGCTTACGTTTACAGATAACAAAAGCTTAGGCCCTGATATTCTAGCGCTGGACACTCCTATACAATTCTTTTTCTATCTGTTTCCACAAGAACTGATCAAGAAAATTTCCGAGTAGACAAATTTCTATCAGGTACAGAAAGATCCTAAACAGCACTTTTCGGGTTTCTGAAGATGTCAGACAGTTCATTAGTGTGACATTTTTAAAGACTTGTACCTAGAGTTACAAATCGTGAACCTGGCTTCTACAGTTTGTAACGTTATGCGTTACATATTTAAAAAAAAAAAAACAAAAAAAAAATAAGAAAAAAATATTGTATGAAATGAGCAACATATTAGGTGCCCTCAAAACCAGTTCTTTTGTTCTCGCGGAGCGGCCGACGCCCGCGCTGGCCGTCGCCGTGAGACCATTTTTGAACGACAGGCGGAACGCACGCTTCTCTGCTCTGCGATCCTTAATACGCGAAACTTTTAATTTTCATATAATCGTGGTCAGAAGCGTCCTTATCGTTCTACTGTATCCTGTGTTTCCTATATTAAAAAGTACTCTTTGATCCTGTGATACGAGGAGAATTTAACCCCAGATTTGGGTAAGTGGTGCACTACGTACTTCATGATGTCCCGTAGATCAGTATTTTGCATATAATGGTGGGTTCATTTTTTCATATAAAATAAAAAAACCCTTTATAAGAAAACCAGACGTTCAATAAATTATAATTGTAACAGAACGGAGAACGTGTTGTTGGATAAGTGGTACAACTTCTGTTTTTTTTTTTGTTGTTAATTGACCATCATGTTGCCCATTAAGTTTCTTTCATTACAAAAGTCAGAGCTGGAATATGAAGTTCGTATTAGAGGCGATGCTCCTGCAACCTCTGTTGAGGAGTTGCGTAAACAAATTGTAAAATTGTCACCTGATTTGCCATCGGAGTACATTTTAGAATCTCCGCTTGAAGTAAGGCGGGATCTTAAGGGCTGTTTAGAAGTTCTAACCAAAATACAAACGAACCTTGACGCATCTGACCCGAGTGACGCTTCACTTATGAGAACACAAAATATGTTGCATCATTTACATAATCGTATCGAGAGAATAACGCGTACTGAACACATTAAGAAAGAATATGACGATATTTTAAGTGCTTACAAAAGCTTATCACAAAGGCTTTCTGCTCTTTTAGCTAAAAAACCTCCTTATGGCATGAGTTCGGCCAGAGAAGTTGTAACTACTGTGCCAGAACTGCAAAACATGATTTCAGTATCATGCGACCGTACCACAGCTGAGTTAGGTAAATTAAAATTTGGCGGAAAAACATGCGTTCGCTCATTTATACAGCGTGTTGATGAGTTTATACAAGCACGAAATATTCCTTCACAAAAAGTAATGAGTTTTGTATCCGAAATTTTTCAAGACGATGCCCTTCACTGGTTTCGTGCAGTAAGGGACAGGGTCAGTTCTTGGCATGAGTTGGCAGTTTTATTAAGAGCTGATTTCAGTCAATCGGATTACGATTACCGACTTATTTCTGAAATCCGCTCGCGCACTCAGGGAGAACGCGAAAACATCACTATTTATCTATCGATTATGAACGGGATGTTTTCGCGCCTATCTAAACCTCTTTCTGAAGCGGATCAATTGGAGATCTTACTCCACAATGTTAGACCGTGCTATGCCAGCACATTAGCAGCAGCTCCTCAGATATCGACGATAGAGATCTTGCGTTCCTTGTGTCGTAATTACGAAATCATCCAATCTCGTCTGTCTCAGTTTCAAGAACCACCTAAGGTTACATCAGACACACTGGCACCAGAATTTGCCTATACTAAGGATGCCAATAAAACTGCAAATAAAGCTAGCACAAGTTACAATCAACAAAAATATTATAATACAAATAATCAAAATAAAAACCAGAGCTACAACAATAACAATCAATATCGAAATAATAACTACAATAATAACCAAGCCAATAACAATCAATCTTACGTGCACACTGTTGAATTGAATAAGAAGGAACCTTATTGCCCTAGGTGTCGCAATAACACCCATCATATCCGTCAATGCCAGGCTCCGCGAGACATAGTATGTTTTAAGTGTGGCATGAAAAATGTGAAAACGCCAGATTGCCCTCACTGCACTCAAAATAGGAATAATCAAAAAAACTAAAGAAGCAGAATTGTAAAAACTTTGACAAACAGGATTGACAAAACTGGCTTGTTTTCATTAGAACGTTTACTTCAACTTATAGGGTTTCCACAATTCTGCATTCAAAACCAATAAATGATACTAGGCCATACGTAAACATTAAAATTAACAACGCAGATGCTTGTGGGTTGTTAGATTCTGAAGCTACAGTCTCAATTCTAGGCAATAATTCTCATTTACACTTGGTAGACTGTACTTTGCATCAGGATGAAAACATTAACATGGTTGCTGCCAGTGGACAACCTTTGAAGAGTATAGGCTACATGTACTTACCTGTGACTTTCGAAGGACAATTTCATATTATTAAAGTATTTGTAGTGCCAGAAGTAGCAACCTCTATTATATTAGGTGTCGACTTTTGACGTGCCCTCCAAATTTGCCCTAAATATTTAGGTAGTATTCAAATGTCTAATGCCTCGTTGGCGGAAATTAAAGCAAATATTGACGAGCCTTTTATAAGCTCGTATGACAATTTGATGGAATCACAAAGAGGTATAGCTGACAATATTATAGCTCAGTTTAAGTCTATTTCAACTGAATCAAAAGGTTTGGGCAGGACTAATTTAATAAGCCATCGCATAGATACTGGTGACGCGCAACCTATAAAACAACGCTATTACAGGATGTCTCCCGAAAAGCAACGAATTTTGATAGAACAAGTAGACGAAATGCTATCACTTGACGTAATTGAACCATGTGAGAGTGCCTGGTCTTCTCCCGTGCTCATTGTAAATAAAAAGAATGGACAGCCTAGGTTCTGTTTAGATAGCCGAAAGTTGAACGCAATAACCAAACGTGATGCTTATAATTTGCCGTATGTCTCGGAGATCTTGGACAACCTACGCGATGCAAAGTACCTTACTAGCATCGACTTGTCCAAGAGCTTTTGGCAGCTACCACTAGCGCTAGAAGACCGCGATAAGACCGCTTTTTATGTCCCGGGACGTGGCACGTTTCGTTTTAAAACCACACCGTTTGGGTTGACGAATGCCCCCGCTACGCAACAACGCCTTGTCGATTTACTGATTATTGACATGGAGTCTAAGACCTTTGCCTACTTAGATGACATCATCATCATCAACTCGTGCTTTGAAGACCACGTGTCACGGTTGTTGCGCGTTATGGACAAATTAAAAATGGCAAATTTGACAGTAAACTTCGAAAAGTGTAAGTTCTTTCGAAGTGAACTTAAATACCTAGGTTATGTTGTTGATTCTCATGGTCTGCGCACAGACCCGGACAAAGTTGAGGCTATTCTCAATTTTTCAACCCCCACCACAAGGAAGGAAATGAAACGTTTTCTCGGTACCGCAACCTGGTACCGACGTTTTGTACCGAATTTTAGCACAGTGGCTGGTCCACTCAATAAGCTCACTGCAAACGGAAAAAAGGCTTCCCCCTTCCAGTGGTCAGCAGAAGCTGATACGGCCTTCAATGCCTTAAAGGAATGCCTCGTTTCCGCACCAGTCCTTTCTTGTCAAGATTATGAAAAACCATTAGAAGTCCACACTGACGCGAGTAGTTATGGGGTAGGTGCGATGTTAACACAGAATGTAGATGGTAAAGAACACCCAATCGCCTACATGAGTCGATCTTTCACCAGCCCCGAGAAAAATTACAGCATTACCGAACGGGAGGCACTTGCGGTGTTGACTGCTCTCGAGCACTGGCGGTGCTATCTCGAAAACGGTCAAACATTTTCAGTGTACACTGACCACTCTGCTTTGAAATGGTTCATAACATTAGAAAATCCTACTGGACGATTAGCGCGATGGGGAGTTCGCTTATCATCATTTAATTTCGTTATCAATCACCGTCGTGGTGTTGATAATGTCATCCCTGATGCCCTATCAAGAGCTTTTCCTGTTTCCGCTATTTGCCTTGCTAACGCCAACACAGATGATGTCTGGTATAAAAAGATTATTAACGGTTGTCTTAATACCCCCAACCAGTTCCCTAATTTTATGATAAAAAATAACTCGTTGTTTCGTTTAACAAAAAACACAAATTCACAAATGTCTTCTGAATTTGACTGGAAGGAGGTTGTTCCAAGTGAATTCCGCCAAGACATTATAGCAGAGAACCACTCGATCCCAACCGCTGGACATCTTGGTATATTTAAAACATATCGACGTTTGTCACTAAATTACTACTGGCCAGGTATGCACCAGGATGTCGTAAAATTTGTGGGTTCGTGTTCTGTTTGCTTGTCTTATAAGGCGCAAAATCACACCACATTAGGTGAAATGGGACGACCGAAACAATGCTCTAGACCATATCAAATGATCTCAATTGATTTTGTAGGTCCCCTTCCAACCACGCGTAAACAAAATTGTTATATGCTCGTAATCACATGTTGTTTTTCCAAATTTTGCAATATCTATCCACTACGACGTGCAACTTCCGATGCTGTCATCAAAATTCTAGAAGATTCTATCTTTTTAGTTCACGGAATCCCTCAAACCATATTTTTAGATAATGGTGCTCAATTTACAAGTTCTGTTACTGATGCTCTATTTAAAAAATATAATATACCGAACATATTTTTCACGCCTAAGTATACACCACAAGTTAATACCGTGGAACGTTACAATAAGACCATTGTAACTAGTTTGTCTACATTTGTAGGTAATGACCATAGGTCATGAGACACTTATATTCCCAAAGTACAGTTCGCGATCAACAATTCTGTTAACGAAACTACCGGTTATACGCCGTCATTTTTAGTTTACGGGAGGGAGCTAGTTTTATGCGGATCGCACTATACCGATAATGACCTAGGTGACGAAATACTGTTCCTTCCACGTGATTTGTATACGGAAAATAGAGGTTGTCTCCGGTCAGTATTCAATGATGTGCAAGCCTCACTGTGGCAGGCCCATGCAAAAAATGCTGCTCACTATAACTTGCGGAGAAAGTCAGCAGAATTTAATGTAGGTGACACAGTCTATAAGCGCGCTTTCGTGTTAAGCGACAAGGATAAATATTTTTCCAAAAAGCTGGCACCAAAATTTTTAAAGTGCCGCATTATTGAGAAAAGGTCTCCTCTTGTGTATGTTTTAGAAAATATGTCAGGAAAAAACATAGGTGTTTGGCATATTAAAGATTTAAAAAATACAAGATATTAAAAGTCTTCATTATAAAATAAATATTCGTTCCCATTACTAAAGTATTGTTTATCGTAAAAAACAAACAAAACCTCTACTGCGTACACTAAGCACTGGTCATCTGTGCAACTATCACAGCTGACCTGAATTTTTTTGTAAGGACACGTTAATAGCCATTTAATACTGTTATTGTTACTTTGTCAGGATGTATGCTTGTTATTATGACAGGAATTTTGAAAGAGAGTATATGAATGTGTAGTGCTAGTAGTAAACTGTAGACGGGTTTTATTTAAGAGCCAAACCCTTTCTGCGACGAGCGGGGTAATGTAACGTTATGCGTTACATATTTAAAAAAAAAACGCGAGGCGAGGCGTAAAGGCAGGAAGTCAAAGCTTTCGAGGGAAACTCTACAACTAATGCAAGAACGACGTGATAATCCCACGTTAACTTCGTTAGAACAGGCGACACTAAGTAAACAAATTACCAAACTTGTACGACGCGACCTCCGATCATATAACACGCTCTTGATTGAAAAATCAATTGAGCAAAATCGGGGGTCGAAGGTATTCGTCCAGCCACTGGGTAGAAGCCACCTGACGAAGTTAACCACCTCGACGGGGAGACTCGTTACTTCCAAGCCGGAGATCCTTTCGGAAGTGGAGAACTTCTACGGCCAACTCTACGCATCGCATGCCCCGCATCTCTCACCTGACACTGAAGACGATAGAGCCACTTTAACCCGCCACTACACGGAAGAACTGCCAGATATCAGCCCGGATGAGATCGTGCTAGCTCTAAAACAGCTTAAAAATGGAAAAGCCGCGGGTGAAGACGGGATTACAACAGAGCTTTTAAAAGCCGGTGGAACTCCGATACTTAATGAGCTCCAAGAATTGTTTAATACCGTCCTCTTTACCGGGAGAATTCCGCAGGCATGGCACAGAAGCGTGGTGGTATTGTTTTTCAAAAAGGGCGATAAAACCCTTTTGAAAAACTATCGACCCATCTCGCTTCTGAGCCATGTCTATAAGCTGTTTTCAAGGGTTATCACGAACCGTCTTGCGCGAAGGCTCGACGAGTTTCAACCCCCGGAGCAGGCCGGGTTTCGAAGCGGGTACAGCACCATAGACCACATTCACACAGTGCGGCAGATTGTACAGAAGACGAAAGAGTACAATCGGCCCCTTTGCTTGGCGTTTGTGGACTATGAGAAGGCTTTTGATTCGGTCGAAACATGGGCTGTTCTGGAGTCCTTACAGCGATGCCAAGTTGACTGGCGATACATAGAAGTGATGAGATGTCTGTATGACGCCGCAACAATGACCGTCCAAGTCCAGAACCAGCAAACAAATCAAATCCATCTGCGTCGAGGAGTGAGACAAGGGGATGTTATCTCCCCGAAATTGTTCTCAAACGCAATGGAGGATTTGTTTAAGACTCTGGACTGGACAGGAAAAGGCATAAGTATTAATGGCGAGTACATCTCTCACTTGCGTTTTGCAGACGACATCGTCATAATGGCTGAATCGCTGGAGGACCTACAAAGGATGCTTGACGGCCTAGCCAATTCTTCCCAACGCATCGGTCTGAACAAGGTCATGTTCAACGAACACGTTGCTCCGGGACCGGTTGCCATAAATGGCTTCACTCTGGAGATTGTTCAACAATATGTTTACCTAGGGCAGACGCTCGAACTAGGTAAAAACAATTTTGAGAGTGAGGCCAAGAGAAGAATACAGTTGGGCTGGGCAGCGTTCGGGAAATTACGTAGAGTCTTCTCGTCACCTATCCCGCAAAGTCTTAAGACGAAAGTTTATAACCAGTGCGTTCTACCTGTCATGACTTACGGTGCCGAAACGTGGACACTTACAGTTGGAGCTGTCCACAAGTTCAAGGTCGCTCAGCGAGCTATGGAGAGAGCCATGCTTGGGGTTTCTCTGAGGGATCGTATCCGGAACGAAGTAATTCGCCAGAGAACCAAAGTCACCGACATAGCTCAGCGTATTAGCAAGCTGAAGTGGCAGTGGGCCGGTCATATCTGTCGCAGAACCGATAATCGTTGGGGTAGACGTGTTCTAGAGTGGAAACCGCGAATCGGCAAACGTAGCGTAGGACGCCCTGAGACTCGGTGGAGTGACGATATACGTAAGACGGCTGGCAGTGGCTGGAAGATAAAAGCCGAAGATCGGGCTGAGTGGCGTGCCTTGGGAGAGGCCTATGTCCAGCAGTGGACTAGTATAGGCTGATTATGATGATGATACAAAAGGGTCACTAAGTAGTAAGTACCCTTCAATGTGGTCGTGGTGTATCATTAGCTGATTTTCGACTGGATGTTGCTGTAACCTTTTGCAAAATGGGTATCAAACCTAGTATATCTACTAGGCGGTTGCTGGAGAAGGATATTCAAGCCAAAAAACACAAAGGACCTGCTCAGCATGTGCCTCCTATAGCAGTTCGTCAGATGGGGCACTTGCCACAATGGTCCGATAAAAAAATCAGATGTAAGTTTCCACAATGTTCTGGATTCACACACAACGTCTGTGAAAAATATGGGGTAGCCTTATGCTACACAAAAAATAAGAATTGCTTTAGAAACTTTCACCTCTCTTAGAGTATGGTACTCTTATGTTAATTTTAACACCATGAACTCAGTGTTGCCTGTGAGCAACACTCCCTATTTTTGTTATTTTCTTAATAAATTTAATAAAAAAATACGTGTATTTTATTTATTCATGACAAAATCGAATTCTAAAAATAATAAAAAGCCATGTATATGAGTGACAGAGGGTTAAAGGAGTATTTCCTAGTTTGATGAAAAATTGCAAAATAATAGCCATTCACAATTCAGGCTGTAAACATGACCATTCTAATTATAGACCAGTTTCAATTCTGCCAGCATTAAGTAAAATATATGAAAAACTACTTTTAAATCAGTTGTTGACCTATTTTGGAACGAAAAACATCTTGCACGAACAACAATGCGGCTTTACTAAAGGGCGTTCGACTGTCGATGCTTGCATAAAGCTAAATTTGTTTATTAACAAGGCATGGGGAGATAAGTGTGATGTAATAGGGGTGTTCTATGATCTGAGTAAAGCATTTGACTGTGTAGAGCACGAAACTCTAATCATGAAGCTTGAGCATTATGGGGTTGGTAACAAAGCGCTGGATTTGGTATCATCTTACCTGTCAAACAGACCGCAAAGGGTAAGTGTGGCAAATACAAATTCATTGGGGTCTATAGCTAAAATGAGAGTGCCACAGGGATCTATTGTTGGACCGTTTCTATTTATGTCTTACATAAATGATCTTCCTTCTATACCAAGTTCTAAGATAATGTTGAAATCATACTTTTCCCCGATGACACTTCGATTGATTCTATCTAAAGTTAAGAGAGTGTACCTACTTGAAAAAATGAATATGACTAATTAATTTTCACAAAATAATCGATAACCTTTTGTCAGTACACGTGAATCGATGGTATGTATAAAGAGTAATTTCACATCTCTAGAAAAAAAATTACAACTAAGATCGAAGTCGAAGATCACAGTGTACTTTGACGAGAAATAAAAATGAATAATAGAGAAAAAAAATTAAACTCATTAATTTAGTCCAACGACATCGAGTGCTATGGGAGGTAACCACAGATGAGACCTCGGGAGCCGGATGGTACGTACGGAACGACGTTATCGTCCGGGACTTACACGCCGAAACAGTGAGGGAGTTTGTTATCCGACTGGCGCGCGGCATGTTCGACCGCGCAGGCAACGGACCACACCTTCCCCCTCACTTGTATAAACTAGCACCGCTCCGTGCACGTCCCCCCGACGTACGTACCTGGTAGACGCTCCCTAGAGATCTGCTGGCCGAACCAGAGGAAGGCGAAGAGGGAAGAAGCAGCAACTAAGCTAGTGGGTGAGATCCACACACCGGACGAGACCAGATGAACGAAACACCAGATAGTGGGTAAACCCCCCCACCCAGACGACCACACGACTCCAGGCTCAGACTCAAACTGGTCTAAGGGAAGGAGCTTGAGCACCGCGGGTCAGATAGCACCGGCTGGTCGCTCGCCCATCCACCAGCCCATCAGACATAGGTCCGCAGTGAGCGCTGAAACGACGCCCGGTCGGATAGGCGGGCGCGCGCTCGCCCCTCAAGTTCCCTGGAGGTAGTGATCTCCCAGAGCCCAACCACAGCAAGAAAAGAAAAAATATATTTGTTGAAGCTGATTCCCACCTCTCCAACTGGAGAGAGGAAGGACCCTCGATCGATCGACAGATGAGACAGTTTTTCGGGCGGTAGATTAAGTTTCAATAAAACCGCCGGAGTCGGAGTCGCGCACGAAGGGTCTTGTACCATTATCAATAAAAACAGCAAAAAAACACGTTTGTTGTATGGGAGCCCCATTAAATATTTATTTTATTGTTTTTTAGTATTCGTTGTCTATATCACGGTTCATAAGATACAGCCTGGTGACAGACAGACAGACAGACATACAGGCAGACGGACAGCGGAGTCTTAGTAATAAGGGCCCGTTTTACCCTTTGCGTACGGAACCCAAAAAAATAACAACATTTTAGAAATGACATTTGCATAAAGTATTAAGAATAAGTAAAGACGTGGTATTATTACCTCCTACATACATTACACTTACTATTTTTATTGGAATCGAATATTTGAAATAAAAAGTCGGAGGATCTTTGGGCCAAAACCACAACACAGTGGCTTCCTCAGGATGGCAAACGACCTCCCAGACGGAGATGGAGGGATGAACTGGACTCCTACTTCAAGGACTTGACCGAAATTGCCCAAAACAGAGGCGAATGGAAGGAGGCCTTTGCCCAGCAGTCGGACGATACAGGCTAATTAATATAATAATAATGATTTTATAAAAGTTTTAATGTTATATCATTCTTTTTGTTTACTTCAGGCTCCTCATACACGCCGGGATGCCGCACCGGTGAGGGCTACGTCGACATAGATGAGCCTTGCAGGATGCACTGTGTGAACGCACAGCTGACAGAGGCACTCGGCAGTGGACACATCAATATGACGTGTGTCGACCACATGCTCAACTACCGCACTTGCGCTAATGTTACTCAAATAGCGATGCTGTCAAATGTATCTTTGCATGCTAGCAGTTGTGAGGTACTTCTATTAATACGTAATTTTTTGCATTATGACCGGTTTCCGGGCTTAAAAACTGCTCTTTATAAAGGGAACTCTTCTGTGCCCACGAGACGGAACGGAGATGGTTTGAAGATACGAGTTGTTTGTCCGTGTCTTTATTATGTGTGTTACCATATTCTCCAAAAAGGCTGGACTGAATTGAATGTTTTATATATTTGAAAACAGGTTTCATTGCAATGATTCTTAGGTATGTTTCATCACAATCTGTCCAGCGGCACAAACATTACAATCTTTTTTTCCGAATAGCGGATAATATCGGTTAAATTAATAGGTGCTCATAATTAAACTCATAATGTGAATGGGCTATAGCAGCGTTAACAACTATATTTTATATTTTGACTACTACACATGATAGCACAGGAAATAATTACAATAGGTACCTTTTGGTACGTGAAGATATCGACAATATAAAGGACTATTTTGTAGATCTCCTGCGACTTGGACAAGTCGAAGCCGTGGAAGCTAATGGAAATCTGCGAAGGGTGGAAGGCAGACAAATCAGATTCTTGTCACCCACGAACTGAATCTGGGGTACAATTTCCAAGCAACCTGTCTTTCATTGGAGCAGTGCCATTATCTACTGCTGAAACGGAGAACAACTGTATATCTATGCGTCTTAAGCATATCATAATGCCGGATGGTAAAGTTCTGACACATAATAATGAGTGTTTCTTTGAACTATTAGGTACTTTCACGTCGCTTAGTTTTCTAAATTGATACTTTGTTTTACAGGTCAAATCCGCTATCCTTACTGTGAGCCTAATAAGAAGTACAAAGTAGATAATAATATTTTTCAAACATCCTGTGAAATTAGCTGTGATAATGAACTGGTAAGTTAAAAGCCTATAGACAGCGCTGAAGAGTATGACCATTCGAAACTACGCTACAACGCACTAGGAACCAAAAAATTAATTGACTATCCAGAATTAACTCACAATAAAATCATCAATAATGTCTAATAAGAAACCTAAACTGAAACTACTCTTGATTAAGTAAGAAAACGGAATTTATTAATTTTATCTGCCACACTTAAGCGACAAAAATATGAAACTTTAGAGTACGTACTTGGCTAAGGTAACATACCAAAAGCACTTCAACGGCGACCATAAACACTTAAGTCAGTTTTTTCTCAAAATGCTAAAAACTCGCAGGGTTTTGCTTTTTGCGTTATCTGTCAACGGGAATAAGCAACTAAGTTAGAGGGCTTCAATACACGAGGCGACAGTCTTACGCACCATACAACTTATGTTTTTGTGACCCTTTCAGTGCCGGTTAATAGCACTTGTAACTGTTTTTTCCGATTGTAAACGGAGTTTTTCGGAGTGTTACCAAGCATAAGCTTTCCGTGTAACATTCTCACTCCGAAAGGTACATCATTAATTACTTCAGATGCCACAGGCCAAGATAATGAAACATTTGGTGAAGATTACGTAGATTCAAATGACTCATATCATAATCAGATTAGAATTATCCCGCACAAGCAATAATATAATAATATTTTTGTCGTGAAGTTTGACTTGCACTTGGTTATTGAGCATTTCGATTCGCTTTTTAAAGTGAATGACCAATAACTACCTACTATTATTCAATCACTAGATCCAACGGTCTATTTGGAATACCAAAACTCATCTTTGTCTTATAAGAGACCATCTTAAGGCAATTGTGGAAGTGAAAAGGAATCAGGTTGAACTAACTGAATATGAGGCCATTCAGTACTCATTGGCTCTGGAAGTACTGAGAACTGGTGTTCCTTTTGTATTAGAGGAAATTGACAAATTCGAGGAGTTTGATAAGGAATAGTTGCATATAATCGTTGTGTATTGTGTTAGCTAATTACCATACCAACACAAACGAACTTTTGAAGAGGATTGAATGAATGAATTTTGATTTAACTGCTAACTCAACAGGTCAATGAAGTTTTTGTGGGAGCAATGGAGAGTACGCAAGAAGAAACCTCGCCATACACTAGGCAATTCTGGCTGTTCTTCATGATGATGATTATTAGCTGGATCGGTCAAGCCGTAGTAGTCACTTTCGCTGATGCAATCTGTTTTAATTTACTAGGCAAGTATGAAAAACTAGCGTCTCAGTATAACATCGTCTCTCCTACCTATAAGTCTCAGCGTGGTTGTGAACAAGTACCTACTGTAACTTTCTTCCACCAATAGGATCGTGCCTATCAGATTCAGATTGGAAATAGGAATTCAGTTTGGCTCAGATTGGAATTGGCAGACTAAGCGGGAGCTCCCCTTGCGTTCGCTCCTGTCTTAGTATTTTAACCTACTGTCTACACTATATTAATCGATTAATCTAGTTTAATGGTGGACATATTTTGATGCGCATTAATTATCTCTGACGATACCTTATTATTTCTCTACCTAGACAAGCATGGAAGCACCCCGTGAATTATTCCTCGTAGATATACTTATTTTCCTCGTAGACACTTAGAAATGATTCGTTTTTATTCCTGTAAGATATACTTTTTTAAATCCTGGACAGTTGTTCTTCTGAGATAAGAAGGTATACTTTTGGGTACCTACAGTTGTGCACATTTTTTTTTCTGCCAAGTTTCTTTATTAACTAAGCAACATATAAGCTAGAATGGGCCCACACGGGAAGCACCAGCTTTGAAATAAAAAATAATCATCAAAATCGGTAAACCCAGTCGAAAATTCTGAGGTAACAAACATAAATAAATACATACAAATTAAGAACCTCTTCCTTTTTGGAAGTATGTTTTTTCTACGTACTTGTACTTATTTTGTGACGAAAGTGTCTCTATATGGGATGAAGCGAGCATTTGTCAAGTGTCTCTGCAAGAAAAGTGTATCAACCGCCCCATAAGAGCTGTCATTCGCGTTTATTAGCCGTGCAGTACACTTTAACAGTAAAAATGCATCTATTGCAGGTACAAAAGTGTCTATTTACGGGAAGCAGCGTCTATGGGGTTCAGTGGGATGGGGAATATTCTCCCTGCTGACGGGTACCCTAATCGACGTATTTAGCAGCGGTGCCGTGAAAGACTACACAGTTGCTTTCGGACTGATGTTCGTTTTCATGACTGGCGATGTGATAGTCTCCAGTTTTTTAAAGGTAAGTCAGTACTGATATTTTTTGCAAGTTATATTTCTTGCAATGAAAGAATCAATGCCTACTTACAATTAAATAACAACAGACTTTACGGAAATTTTAAAGAACGGGATTCATCCCCTATTTTCAATGACCCTCGAGATATTTAGTAAAAATAACCATTATAATGGGTTTACAATTGGCCCTTGACATTGACAATAGCAACAGCTAGTTTAAAATGTTTTTACCTACTTTCATTTTACTTTATTTATTTATTTTATGTTTTCAGTATATTAACTATACCATTATGATGGAACCAAATAACACCATCTACTAGTCAAGTGTTTAGTCATGTATAGACTCAAAAAGAGACGAACCTTAATTATTGTACAATGATTAGGTATGTACACTCAAAAAACGAACTAATATTTATTTATCGACTTCAAAGAAATGTCAGAACTGGACAAAATTGGTGGACATATTTTGATGCGCATTAATTATCTCTGACGATACCTTATTATTTATCTACCTAGACAAGCATGGAAGCGCCCCATGAATTATTCCTAGTAGATATATTTTCCTCGTAGACACTTTTGGAAATGATTCGTTTTTATTCCTGTAAGATATACTTATTATAATCCTGGACAGTTGTTCTTCTTAGATAAGTAGATTGTTTTGGTCACTACTTTTGGTTACCTACAGTTGTGCAATTTATTTTTTCTGGCAAGTGTCTTTAGTTACCAAGCAACATATAAGCTAAGATGGGACCACACGGCAAGCACCAGCTTTCAAACAAAAAAAGAATCATCAAAATCGGTTTACCCAGTCGAAAGTTCTGAGGTAACAAACATAACCTCCTTTTTGAAAGTCGGTTAAAAACTGACTGACTGACGCAACATGATGTGTGCGAACCAGTGTGACGAAAAATGATATAAAAGAAGAATTATTTCGCTGTAAATAAGAAGCATCATCCTCGGAAGGCAAACCAATTTCATTCGAATATAATGAGAGCCTTGTAAAATTAAGAAACAATTATATTTAATAGTCTTTACCGAAATTATATCAAGTAAAATTATCTCTGTACAGTCACTTATCCCTGTACAGAGCTCGAAATAAATCCCTAAAATATTTAAATCTACGTTTAATATAGCATCAGATGTGCAAATACTAAATACCGAGAGACTACAATTTCGCATCACTTCTCACCTATCGTACTACCTACTAAAATATTTTATTGGATTAACGTTTCCACAACTAACACTAGGGTTAAATAATTTCTATCAATCATTTGTATTCACAAGTGGATCACATTAAAAACCGACTTCAAAAACTTAATAAGTGCCTATAAAATTTGAAGGTTTTCCTCGATATCCCTGGGATCCCATCATCAGATCCTGACTTGGTGACAATGGGGCCAAATTGCTATACGAACCGAACCAAAGATTCTTTTTTAAATCGGTCTACTGTTGGCGAAGAAATCAGTGACCTTCACAAAAAAATACAGTGTGACATAGAACCGTCCTCCTTTTTTTAAGTCGGTTAAAAATAATACGTAATTATGTTCTACCAATAACTTTCTTACTTTTCTTGCTTACTGTACTTTAACCAAGTTTAGACATGAGACGAAACGAGGATCCCATCATCAGATCCTGACTTGGTGACAATGGGACCAAATTGGAAGTATATCCTAACGAACAAAAGAAAAAAAATTGAAATCGGGTAAAAGTTGGCGGTGAACATACATAAATAGGGTCCTGTTTTACCCTTTGGGTACGGAACCCTAAAAAACAGTGTAACATAGAATTTCGAAAATAATTTAGCCAAAACCCTAAACGACATATTATTGCTAGCAAAATGTTACTATAACCTAAACGAGTATTTAGAAGACATATTAAACATGGATTATATCGATCCGCTACGCACTTAACGGCCATAGCCATTAGGGTTAATTAAAAAATATGTGACATTTTTGCACACACGTTCATCTGACCCCAAACTAAGCAAAACTTGTAATATGGCTGCCAGACTAATAAACCTACATATTTTTGAATATTTAAATAGATATTAACATCCAGACAGAACAACCACAAATGTTCATCACATGAATGTTTGCCCTAGGTGGAAATCGAACCCACGCAACCAAGCGCAGAAGCTAGGTTCACTACCAACTGAGCCACCGGGCCAGTCAACTGATACTGATATGATGAATACTGAGACATTATCTGATACCTAAGTCAAACATGCTACCTAAGACCTGTATGTGAATTTCATAATATGCAATAAATTATTGAGTATTTAAAATGGTCAAAAATTACAGAAAGAGTAACAAAACCAACGGAGATCTTCAGAAGCCCTTAATCAGTTTTTTTTTTTCTTCTAGATTGAAACAACAAAAATGTCCATGAGTATACTGGCAGATGTCGGCGCATTATTTTCATCATTGCCTACATTCCTATTTTTGCTGTGGACCATCGCTGTGGGTTTATGCACTGGCTTACTTTGGCAGTTCCTGTTCTGGCTTCTTGAAGATGTATCAAGCCTCACTTGTGATGGTTCCGACTACACAAAGACTCTACAAGGACTTGTCAGCGCCATACAGACTTTCTGCGGAGAGATACCTTTTCTATTTGTGTCTGGTATGATCACTTACTAGTACTTATTAAGTTCCTCCTTCTTCTATTTTATGGAGCGACAAAAAGAAATAAATACGCCAAATAAATCACTTATCGTCAATCTATAATGATTACTACTTATCACAGACCTTTATTAGGGTAGACACTGCAAGCTGTCCTACTTTGCATGTGTGGTTTGTCGCAAGTTGGATCAATGCTCCAACTAGCACGCTGCATAATTCAGTTCGATTTCTGTCATTTTGGCAGTAACGGAAATACAAAAATCTCAAATTGCGCCATGATAAACTAACCAATGGGGAAGAAAGGTTTTTGAGTGGAGACCACAAACCGGAAGACACAACGTAGGTAGGCCTCCTACTAGATGGACTGACGACATCCTAAGTCACAGGCATCCAGTGGATCTAGATGCCAGGCTGTCATTCATTAGCCTATTGGCCTATGTGCAGCAGTCTTCTGCCTGATGATGATGATGAGTCAATTTTTTAACTTTTTGTTGCTACTTAATACTTAACTTAACAATAATTGACTCATTAGATTAAAATTATTTGATATAATTAAAACAATAATTTGTGGGTACGGATAAGTTTGGGTATTCAACGTGGTAATGTTGCTAGCTTTTTGGGCACCTTACTCGAAGACCTTAATGCAGTTTTTTTATTTATAGCTTTAGTTATATAGTCAGTTTGATTTAGACTTAATTCAGTTAGGTAACTAATTAGTTACTTTAGTCCATAATTTGTAGAAAAAAAATATTTTTTCATGTTACCAAAATCAAACAAAATCAGTGGAAAAAAGCCAATAAATTACAAAACAAAAAATAGTGTATATATAAATCATCACATTGATTCTTATATTTTGTTACAGGCTACCTACTTCGTAAAGTCGGACATGTGAACATGATGAGTTTGGTTTTATTCGCATTTGGTGTACGATTCATTCTATACTCATTGCTGACAAACCCGTGGTGGGTGCTTCCCATAGAAATGCTCCAAGGAATTACTTTCGGCATGTTCTATCCGACGATGACATCTTATGCTAATATAGTTTCACCAGCTGGCACTGAAACTACCGTACAGGTAGTTATAATTATTGACAAATCGTTTTTTAAACACTCAACTTCGGACATAATTATCAATATAAAACACCGACTTCATCAGAACTGGACCAAATTGAAATGGGACCCCACGGGAAGCACCAGCTTCCAAATAAAAAAAGAATCATCAAAATCGGTTCTTCCAGTCAAAAGTGCTGAGGTAACAATCATAAAAAAAAATATACAATTGAATTGATAACCTCCTCCTTTTTGGAAGTTAAATAAAAATAGCAGTGGATCACTTTATACTTTGGGTTACCAGATGAAAAAAATATGCTGCAGGCAGAAACCTGGACGCTTAAAAACTTTCCAGACGTTTCCTGCAAACTTCAGATTTTGCGACAAATTGAACTCGTGCAGTGGCTTTTTTTGTTTCATTTCTAGAATTCCAGAAGTTTCCAATATCCCCCCACATTCCATACAAAAGCCTAAATTTCCTTCCGTATGTTTGGCAACCCTACCCGTATTAGACCAGCGATTCAAAGCCATGCAGTTTCTTTAAGAACCTAGGGTGGAAAAAACACAATAAACACCAGGCATCTCAATGCAGGTCTCATCACCATTTATACATAATTTTATATTGCATTAGTTTTTTTTTAACTAAGTAGACCCTCACAAACAAGATTCAGATTAGAATCCACTTATAATCACCAAATCTAAGATACGAAACCATAAAAATACGACTTCTGTGCATGAAACACAAATTCACCTACAACTTTGGCTTTTATATTGATGTGAATTTATTTATAATGAAAAACTCACTGATGTCTTCGTCTTCGCTATAATCAGACCAACTTATAATAAACCATTTTAAAATCAAATTATGACTACACAAACCCCTTCCCTTCCCTTTCTTTTCGTCTTTTGGCCCAGTAGATTGACACAAAAACAAACAAAACAAATTTTAAACACAACATTAAACCATTCCCAACAGAGGCATAGGAAAAACTACAAAACGATTTTACTATGCCAATGTTACCAAATTGTCCCGAGTCGAGTTGATCCGAGTTTTAATTTTATAGATTTGACAGACTGAATCTGACACTGTAAAATTCCACTTCAGGGTCTAGTTGGTGCAATATTTGAAGGTGTATCCACTTATAATCACCAAATCTAAGATACGAAACCATAAAAATACGACTTCTGTGCATGAAACACAAATTCACCTACAACTTTGGCGTTTATATTGATGTGAATTTATTTATAATGAAAAACTCACTGATGTCTTCGTCTTCGCTATAATCAGACCAACTTATAATAAACCATTTTAAAATCAAATTATGACTACACAAACCCCTTCCCTTCCCTTTCTTTTCGTCTCTTGGCCCAGTAGATTGACACAAAAACAAACAAAATAAATTTTAAACACAACATTAAACCATTCCCAACAGAGGCATAGGAAAAACTACAAAACGATTTTACTATGCCAATGTTACCAAATTGTCCGAGTCGAGTTGATCCGAGTTTTAATTTTATAGATTTGACAGACTGAATCTGACACTGTAAAATTCCACTTCAGGGTCTAGTTGGTGCAATATTTGAAGGTGTGGGCACATCTTTGGGCAGCTTTATAGGAGGGCGGCTGTACAATGCATATGGGGGATGGAAAACATTCCGCACGTTTGGTTATGGTTCTTTTATATGCTGCTTTCTTCATGTGGTTGTTCAGCACATTATCAAGAAAAGAACCCTTCAGGCTGCAGTATTGCAAGGTAAAGAGAATGAAGACACTAAATAAACAAATATTTACAATGAGAGAACTTCTCTACCCATATTTGCGGAGCTGAAACATGGGCACTCATGGAAGACAAGCACAAAACAAATGTAGCTATATGTGGCATGAAGCACACCATATAAGATATCTTTGGTCGACAGTTACAAAACGATATTCAACATCGAACACCAGTTTGATGTTGTTTGAATACTTACAGAGCACGAGAAATTCAGTAAATCGATAAAGGCTGAAATAATGATCAAGAGTGTAACAATACCTACTTCATTGCAATATGACTAAATGTAGTACCTATTTGTCGAGGTTCAATAGGTACCAATTGGAAATTTGAAAATACTAATTCAATTTTGAATAACATAGGGCGTTGGTACAAAGGTATTTCAGTACAGTAAGATTCGTAGTCCATCAAATGGAATAGCTTTGATCGTAAGTACGTAGCGGCCATCTTGTTATAATTCTGTTCTGCGTAACAACGGAAGCGCACGCCATCGAGCTATAAGCGCACGCTAAGTTATTTTTACCTGAGCGCACGTGAATCCTAATTCAGCGCCGCTGTTGTGCTTGTCTTTTTTCCCCTAAGTTCTTTGTTTAGGGTACCAAGCTATCGCCATTCCACTAGCCAGCCAGACGTTGAAAAAATGTATTGAATACATCACCGACCCACGCACGGGAAACAACGCCGACCCTACCCGAAAACATAACACAATCACAAAATAAACAATCCGAAACCAAATAGCAACAAATGAAAGTAAATAAACGATCGTTAAATAATGTACTCCGTAACGTAAATTAATTATTCCAATAATTTCAGACCCTAGAATTTTCAGTTTTCAGATGAAAATCATAGAGAAGCGACGCTAAGATGAAATTCAACCAAAGACAAAGAGAAGATTTCATTAAAAAAAAAACGAGAAAAAAAATATTGATATAATAACGATGTTTTCAGTTTTCAACTGCTATTTTAGTTTTGGCTCTAGACGTCATGTATATTTAGCCAGGGTCGTGTGTAATAAAATTTTCTAAATTATCTTCTTATCTAGTTTTAAATAATTAATATCTTAAAACGACAAACAAATACTTTCAGAATGTCACGGACAAGTACAAGTCACGCCGCTCTCCGAAAGTTATGAAAACTTTGAGTGAGTTTTGGCGCGTAGAAAAAATATGTCGGAACATGTATTATTTTCATAAAACACTCACATAACACTTGTACACTAGGTACAAGTGCTAACTCGAGATAGTACCGTGCCAAAAGCTGAAGGGGGCGAGGTAAACACGTAATGCACATACTGACATTTTCTTACTATTTCTACAAACGCACACTTCAATATTGAGCGCACACTGCAAAAGATGTGCTCAAAATGTATACGAATGGACGAGCAAGGTGGGGTGTAAGTGCTAAAGGGGAAACTGTAGGTATAACGCTTCCATTTATTAATTTTTTTGAGGCTATTTATTATCAAAAATCTGTCCAGCGGTACCTATAGAAGTTATGAGTTTTTTCCAAACTCATCGTTATTTTATTAAATTGAATTTATAAAATAACGATGATATACTTAATTTATAAAGGTACCTACTTGTTTCCAGCATGGCTTGCGCACCGCGCAAAACCTTCTTATCACTGTCGAGCGAGAACGCGACTAGGTGCCATCTAGACGCCTACGGTTTCATATACGCCTTTCTCGCTTTGGCACGATAAAAAGAGTCGACAATATTTTGTCGCAGCGCGCATGCTACCCGCTGATTACTCACGTGCCAACTATTTTCACGTAAGAATTATGGGTGTATTATAAGTATTTCTGGTACAATAGTATATAACGTAAGTTTTGTAAAAGTTGCTCCGTAGTATGTAAAATTGTAAATACATAAAAATAAACAAAATGTATTGTTATAAGTGGTTTGATTTCAGTTTCCTCTCTGGTTTTGTTTATATTTAACACTTATTTATTACTCATTTAAGAGCGAGGTATAGGTATTCCTATTGCAATCAGGGCTGTCTTTAATCTATTGGAAGCCCTGGGCACATTAGGATAATGGGGGAACGAATACTTTTTCGCAAGTGCTCGTACTAGGGCCACTGGCAGGTACCTACATCGTCGCATAAAATCAATCACCATAGAAGTGGTCTTCAAACAGCATCATTCATTTCAGTGGTGAAGCATCATTGTGAATGACCCAAGTATTTCGTATGAATTCAGATACTCTTTTGGAAAATTTATTTTTCGCATTCATATCAGCGAGTCTTGTACTTACCTCGAAAAAGAGTTCAAACACGATAAATACTATGTAGGTATAGATAAGCTCTACTTATAACCCTCAATTATAAAAGCCAACCTTTAGGGTAATAGTGCTGGTACTGTACCTATATAGATAGGATAACTATAGAACCCATCTCATGTTTAATTTATATTATGCTGTATTACACTCGTATTCATATTATGTAAGAAAAAAGTGTAATCTACACGCATATCTCACCGCATTTTTTGCAATGCAATCAAGAACTAGTAAGAATATGTCAGTGTGTGCTATACGTCTTTACCTCGCTCTCTTCAGTTTTTGGCAGACATTTTTCAGTACCAGCTCAACTTTAAAGGCAGATCCAAACCATATAATTATCAAAGTAAATAGATATACCTTATTGTCAGTAAAATACATAAGACTATGCGGTATGGCCTTCATGGTTTTAGCGTCCCCAGTAATGGGCGCTAAAACAAGGAAAACGAAAGCTATCACTACTGTCACTGTCAGTGTCATTCAGACATCGAATTAGCAAGAGGGAGACAATGTTAGCGTTCCCTTTTATGCCACTAGCGCCAATAATGGCAACAGCAATAATAAAAACTATCATGGCACGACTTTGTTTACTTTTTTTCGGAGCACAAACAAGTCATATTAGATGCTGTGTTGGCGTTCTATACTAAAATTTAACATCACTAGGTCGTGTTTTCCTATAGTATTTTCTTCTGATCACCTATGTTTAATAAAACTGTTATGAGGTGAAGTTAGGGAGTTATTTGTAAAAAATAAACTTATTTTTTGTTGTTTTGTTTTTTTTCATATCATAGATCGGTGGAAATAGCACACTGTGCGTTTTACGCGTTCTTTTTTGCCCTACACCTGCAATATGTGAAATGAGCTCCCTCCTACAGCGTTTCTGAGTAGCTTTAATATGGGGTTCTTCAAAAGGGCTGTTAATAGAGTCTTTAAGGGTCGGCAACGTATCTGTGATGTCCCTGGTGTTGCAGATATCCATAGGCAACGGTGATCGCTTATCATCAGGCAGCCCGTTCGCTTGTTTGCCACCTATGGCATAAAAAATAAATATGAGACTCCGTTTTTACCGATTACCGTAGTTCGTTGTTTCTGATCAAGATTTACACGTGATTACTGCACATGTTATTACATTTTAAAAGCTTTGTTTCACAACAAAGTAAGTAGACGCAAACGAAAAATGACACGACGACGTTTTAAAAAAACGGGGTGATCGCGTGACACTTCAGTGGGCGGACCCACCATATGTCCCTCGGCTGTCAGGAAATTATAAATAGGGCGCTTCGCAATCTATATAATAACTAGGCGATAAATAATTATTGGAAAGAATACACACATAGCTTGAAGTTTTCATATTTGAAGCAGTAGAAATAAGTAGAACTTAAAATGTATTAGCTTTTACTAGATTAGTAGAATCGCTGAACCAAAAGCGGTCACGCTATAATAGCGCATCGTCATTGTGTAAATTGTGCTATTGGCGTGATTCGGAACTCGTTTAATTGATTATAGTGAGAGAGGTTGGAGAGTTGTTGAGCTTGAGATTGAGACAGACATCTCTCTCTGCGCTCTGCTCTGTCCTCCTTGGAGTAATAGTGTTCCGTGGCTCTGTCTGCTGTGCTGCAGAGAGCAAATTACAAGTTTGTAGTCGTTCAGTTTTACTCTGTTGCAATTTTACCTCGAGTTGTATTTATTTGAAAATCATGTTAAAAATAATGGAAATCCACGCAGTTTGCAGTACATAGTCTTCTATGGCTTGTGATGTTCATAAAACAGGGTTTATTCTTGCAAGTTACCATCAGCGGAAGAATGAATAAGATGTAATTTTAAAATACAAGAGTCCACGTCGCGACATGGGTTCCAGAATAAGGTAAAGCTCAATCATTGAAGAATGCTGATTTCAATGTCGTACCTGTTTACTAATTTTCTATTTGAGTTTTGCTATTTCACACACATAACCTTACCGAGTCACTGCCCACTATCAAAGTATAAGTGTCTGTAAACACTCCATTTTGTTTCTGTTTTGGTTTATTTACCTTTCGATTCGTTTAGCGAAAAAACGGGCTCTACTGATAACAGTTTGCTTTACTGTCGGTCAGTTTGGTATCATATCCTGCTTATGTTTCATATTTGAAGTGATATAATTTAAGTAGTAATAGTAAAAATATGATACATTCCTACGAATTTATTGTTCAATTACTTTATGAGGGAGTTTGATTCAATGCATGAACTCTACAATCTTTTGCCAGTAGTATTGATCTGATTGAATTTATAAGTTCTTTATTCTGACACTTCATGTGTAATTATTGAGTATCTTTAAAACATTATTACAATATTAAAAATTGTTCATAGTAACATTTTCCTAAAATAAGTAAATATAACTGACTCAGCTGAGAGGTCTCGGTTAAATTAAATAATGGATCAAGCTTGTGTTGTTTCCTTTACATTTAATCCTCATTCTTAATAAAACTTATTATTTAAGATCATATCTGTAGAGTAGCTAGCCCTGATGTCAGACACAATACATGATAGCAAGATATTTTTATAGAACAATTCTGGAACCTAAAACATACATGTTATCCAACCTACAGTAGTACGCAGTGGTAAATGCCACTTGTAGACATCCATCTTAAAATTTACGATGTTGTTTCTTGCTTAACATTGGTGATTGGATTGGATTCACTCCTAATTGTGAATATCTTTTGGACAATACGAATTTCAAGTCATGGAGTCAATTACACTGTCTTTGTGAATGTAACCAATTGACAAATTTCCTCCTTATGATAAAGCTTAGAGCTCTTCTTAAATAGTTTGTTTAGCTGTTATCTTCATGGTTGCCTGGAAGAGATCGCTTTAAGCGATAAGTCCTGTTAAAAGCCTAGATAATTACTGTAGTTTATAATGTTATCCTTGTTTTTGTGGTTTTTAATAAAGAGTTATTGTATTGTATCTTATGAGTACTATACATTTTCCTTAATAAAAAGTAGCTTGTGCCAATTCATCGAGGGTTAGAGCTCACAACTTAAAATCTGTTCAGGCATCGCAGAGATGAGTAGAGTCATGACTATGGTCGTAATGGAACCTCGCCTCAGACTTTGCTAGTGCGGAACTTTTTCAAGAAATAGAAAGAAAAAGAAGCGGTGTATTTCATGACCAGGGGGTCATGAAATACACCGCAAGCTTTGAACAAGCTTTGTATGGCATACTTACTGAGCAAAGATTGCCCCCATCTCCTGAACCATTACTTGTTTACTTTGTAAGACTATTTATACACTTTGATAATTTTTTATTGTTATTTTCAATTAACAGAGAGACCGTACGCTACCTATTTGAGTTGTACTGTGAAGTGTCACCAGGAGATCAATCACAAGAACCTCATATTGTACAAAAATACCCAGACTCGTACAAAAATGAGGAAGAGTTGAAGAACATACCTAAATTCACATTCCCATGTCAGTTAGAACAGTAAGTACAATCTTCTTATATATATATAAGGCGATGTGTGGAAAGGAGTAATCGACGTGGGTGAAACTGTGGGGTGCAGCTAGTATTTTATAAAGAGTTATCTACAAATGCTATTCGCGTTTGTCATTTGCTACAAAGGCCGTGCGACATTAGTAAAGCCCTATTAGCTTAGTTGGTAGTGATATTAGTCTATTTAAGTATGTTTTTAAAAATATATGTGTAAGTATATCAGTCTCTGGCAGACATATTACAAGCTTTGATTAGTTTGGGGTCAGATGACCGTGTATGCAATAATGTCCCAGATATTTATTTATTTAGTATGTCAGTAGAAATTGTACTGTGACATCATAATATTTACATATCAATGATTTAATCTGTGTATTGTTTTTTTTCAGTTCATTTGCTCAAAATTATTCGTTTGTATTGACTTCAGTGGACTCAAAATATACATTCTGTTTTTGTCGGTATGATCCAAAAACGAATACGTCACTTGTGCTGTTGTCACATTTACCATGGCATGATATATTCTATAAGTAAGTAATATACATCTTATACCAGATTCTGTCATACCATTCTCTAAACTAAATTTAGAACTAAATAGACATAATCATAAAAATAGATATTAATATTGGTAAAAATTGTTGTTCTTCAGTTTTATGTCTTCCTAATATATTTCTATAAATAAATACCGTAAATAAATATTTTTTTACTATTTTCAAGAGGATATTCTTTATTATGTTTAGAGGATGGTACAACATTAACTATATTCTAGCTTCCCGGAGCTCGGTAATGACATACATATATACTAGTAACACTAATACATACAGTTTTGCTCTTCTGTTATATATCTAATAACTTTGGCTACAACCATTATAAAATGCCATAAATGCCGTTGTTGATGTAATTGGGAATAAACGTTTGGAACTCTTGAATATTAATGAATTAAGGTGAGATTTTCCCACTTTTAAGCAACGCTTATTACTACAGATGACCAATTTGTATTAAAGTCACATTTAGTCAAGCAAAACCATAACGCTTACACAGTAAGCGTCATGGTTTTGAAAGTAGTAGTTTTTGAGGTTTTTCTCATATTTTTCGAAAAGTACTAACTAATGTAAAATGTGCCTTTGAAAATCTTCCCTTCATAATTATGTAATCTCTATATTAGGATATCGTAGATATAATTTTGGTAAACAGGTATTTGAATGAATACAAACCGCACGCGATCACACAATCACGAGTATCACGCGAAATTTCATTAATCATATTTCTGTCTTTGCGGTTTCCTAGTTAAAACATTCAATTTAAACATGAAAAACAAAACAAATTTAGTTTTATAATCATAAAGTCGTCTTTATTCTTAGATAATAATATAAAAACTAAAATAATAATAGACAATCTCCATCGCATGAAAATATTTATCAGCAAAACCATCTGTTACAGTTGATATAACTAAAACATAATTCAAATGAATAGGTATGTTATGAGAAAATATTGTCTTATCATTCTTTGTCCAACAGAGTGTCAATATTCATAAATATCAGTTACAAATGTGAAAAAATCGCTAAGAACCTAGCTGAGCGTTACAAGATGCATTGAATATTCATCATAATCATTTCAACCTGTCATGTCCCTCACACACTCACTCTCGGCTCAGGATTTTGTTAGACTTAGGCCTTCTCTCAGAGAAATAGGATAACCTAACAATGGTGACAATCAAATGTCTTAGAACTTTTTGAACTTATTATACATACCACTTTTACTCACGGTGGTGTTTCCCTTCACTGTTTTTGAGCAATGTTATCGTAACTGCACATAATTTATTCAAGTACATGACCATAAGCCATTGGTGCATGACCCATGACCGAGGATTGAACCGGGTGTCGACATATTGTAAAGCGCACGTGGTAACATTTCCAGCCACCATCGCCTCTTCAATCAGTTTTTTTCAGTAAGCGACGGTGTGGCCTAGGATCAAACACGTTGATCTAAAAGAAATATATTCACTGTAGCTTTGAAGATGCCTAGATTTTAGTGAACAAGGTCAACAGCAGGGAGTTCCATTCTTGGGTAGTATGTATTATAAATCATCTTTATCATCATCAGTATTATAAATGACGACCCAAAATGTTTTGTGTAATTATAATAAGTGAAGTGCGACTATAAATAATATAGCCTTGGCAAATACCAACATATTTGCAATATTGCTGGCGTTTAGCTACAACCGATTATTTAGCCAATAGCATAGGGACTGATCAACTAAAAAATAAATGATAATAAGACAGAAAACAGACTTCATAAAAATTTCAGAACTGGACGAAACTGAAATGGGACCACACGGGAAGCACCAGCTTTGAAATAAAAAAAGAATCATCAAAATCGGTTCACCCAGTAGAAAGTTCTGAGGTAACAAACATTAAAAAAAGAAAATATATATACATAATACGGTAGAATTGAGAACCTCTCCTTTTTGGAAGTCGGTTAACAAACAAGTAAACATTTATTATTATTAATAATACAGTTTTTCTACTATTAGTCAGTTATTTTATGTGATAATATGAAAAGCAAGGTGCACTAATAATAGAAACTGGGATTCGTTGAGCGCTATGCAGGTCGACGCGTCATGCATCAATTGCTTTGTTATATAACCTTGGTCACCATTCAGGCATACCACTGCTCATAGTAAACTAGCCGCACCAAATAATATAGACAGGCTTAAGAATAAGAATAAGTTTATTCAGTTAACATTAGTACATAACGGTTTAAAGCGATCAGAGATTCCTTTTAGGCAAAAAATGCCTGTATTAGGAGTCCCTACTCTACCTTAATATAGGCTATCTTTAACTTGTGTATGATTGTAAGTAGGTGTGGGGTATGTGTGCTTGTGAGGGAGTGTAGTAGTGTGATTATCGAGTGTATGAAAGTGTGTACATACATGTTAATGTGTAGGGCGGTAGGCTTGTGTCATTATTTTTCATTTATTACAATCAATATAAGAATATAACTAAATACACTACACATACTCAAAAATATCTTTAAATTGGCAGATAAATTATTGATATATAAGCGTTTAAAGTGTTTGGTGTGGGTAGAGCGCGGATGCGCTGTCCCGCAAAGCGTGTGTTAGTAAAGCATTTGTATGGCGCGTGCAAGGATTGACGTCATAATGTGCTATAGCGCGCTCTCTGTCAAGCATGAAATTAAAATACTTGTAGCTTATTGATTTTTGAACAAATTTCAATTTTGTATTCATAGATCCTATTTTATTAAAGCATAACTGCCTTGCTTTTCTGATCTGAGGCCTAATGGTAGATAGATAGAAACTCTTTATTGTGTACAACAGAAACAAATAAGGGTATTAAGTTACTGTCATTATATTATATTTGCTTCAATTAACAATACTTCTATTCCAGGTTATTAATTAGCATAGCAAATCTTATAAATAGTCCTGAGAAAGGGGAGCTTTCTTCGTTCCTGGAAGCATGTCGGATCCGGCCGCCTATGGCAGGCCACACGCTGAAAGTAACCTACAATGCCGGTCACAGTGTCTTCACGTGCCAATGTCCTGATGCTAAACTACCTAGTATCCCGGAAAATGTAAGTTTTGACTTTACTATCGTGACCACAGAAAAGAGAAGTAAATAGAACGGAAACGAGAAGGAAAATCTGTCGCCAGGCATTATGACAGAACCTTGATTGAACATTCTTATTTAGATCAACGCGTCGAACTCCGCGTCACAGTTGCTAGCTGATTTCGAATGACTGACGTTTCGTTTATATGGGTGCAACTGGCTACAACAAATTTCTTACAAAAATGCCTTAACAGCAGCATATTTAATTTTTATTTTCTGTTATTATGACAATTCGGTTGTATCGAATAACTATCAATTTAAAAACAGAGTTCATTATTACTAAAATACGCTATTTCCTTTACTGGAATGACAATGTTATGTCATCCGAGCAAACACATTTTCCAGTTATTTTGATGTAATAACTAAACTTCTAAATGACTGAAATAAATAAAATAAATATCTGGGACATTTTTGCACACACGGTCATCTGACCCCAAACTCAGCAAAGCTTGTAATATGGCCGCCAGAGACTGATATACGTACTGATATATTTTTAAATACATATACTTAAATGGATATTAACACCCAGACATAGAACAAACACAAATGTTCATCACACAAATGTTTGTCCTAGATGGGAATCGAACCCACGCCCCCAAGCACAGAAGTTAGGTTCACTAACAACTGAGCCACCGGGGCAGCCTGACAACTGACAACTGAGCTGGGGGAAGGGGGGGGGGGGGGAAATATGTCGTTCAAATAAATAATTTTCCAAATTAGTTTATAAATGACGGAGTTATGAGGTAACAAACATTAAAAAACACCCGAATTGAGAACCCCTTCCTTTTTGAAGTCAGTTAAATGTCGACCGCTGTACAGTTAATATTCCGAAAACCCAGACGAAGCGCTTTGACACCACTTTTATTGTGCGAACTGCTAGTCTATGAAATGCGCTGCAATAAATAAACGTATTAGATCAGTTACAAATAATTGAAAATCTTAGGACTGCATCATTGCTGCTGATTGTAAATGATGCAAGTAGGTCATCAAATTGCATGTATCAATTTATCTTAAACTATCATAGAAGGGGACCTCACGTTCCCACTGTTGATTGAATGATTGTGTGATGTGGCCGGATTATGTGTCTCTCTCTAAGAGGCTATTATTCAGCATCCTTTAATACATGAGCTCGTAAACAGTAGTCTTAGATTAAGAGTAAATTCACAAGTTTAGTGTTCTGAAACATTGCAATTAATGTGTTCATAATTTAACCAACACTTTCTACGAAAATTGAATTGAGGCCTTATAAAGGCTTTAACTTTAATGTAATAGGGTATTTGACTGAATAAAAAATATATTTTGTGAAATCTAATCTACAATAAAAACTACAAAAAAATATGTCCTGATTTAAAATAAAAAAAACATTGATCACGTGACTTGGCTGCAAACGCTCTATGTAGGTCAAATAACTACATAGAGCGCTTGATGACGTCACATGCAAGTAATACAGGCAGCAATTGTATGGCGAGCGAGAACTTCTTTGCTTGCTTGTGACAGTTGTGACGTCACTGAAGTCACGTGGCCTCATAAATGTCAAAGGGAGTGTTTACGCGGTAGTATAATAAATTTAATGTTGATTGTCCATAATAATAGAAATAATGAAAATGATGAGGATTAAATCACAAGATTGCTTTATTATAATATTAAAGATAATTTGAGATGGTTTCGTAAAAATAAAAACATGTAGCAAGTTCAACAAATTTTTCACAAATACCAAATAGAAATAAATACAGTGCACTATCTGGAAACTCCATGTATTTTTAGTCTAAATTCTAACACAACCTCTATGCATTCGCCTCTTTTTAATCAAACCTCAATACATTTAAATATGCGGTAAAATACGTGCGTTAAGAATTAGACAGCAAATTACGTACCTACTTAGGTACTTTCGCATTATCAATATTGTTAGGGTGATAAGAATAGAAACTGATTCCGAGGATATTCTGTTGATGATGGTTTAATTGACAAAAACTAACTAAGATATTGTTATTTCCAGTACAATTTAACGGAATACTTCAGCGGAATGGACAGCAACTGCATGGCTGGCCTGTGGGCGGCGCTGCTTCACGAGCGCAGGGTTGCTATAGTAGCGTCAAAGCTCTCGCGCCTGTCAGCATGCGTGCAGGCCGCGAACGCAACTCTCTTCCCGATGTCCTGGCAACACATATTCATACCAATATTGCCAAAACATTTGGTTGATTACCTGTTGGCGCCGATGCCGTTTCTCATTGGTGTACCTAGAAGTGTTATGGAGGTAAGGATTCGTCATCCTACTTTTATCCCACTTCTGGGTGGGTTTAAGGTTCTTTTTTGCCATTCCATCTGCCTGTCTCCTGCAATGATCGGCTCCAGGTTCAACCTGTGAATACGCTATAACTCTTTCATCAATACTACAAATAGCTATTTTACTATACAAATGTAAAATATTACAAATTTTATTGCCATTGTCTGTGCGGTGTAGCATGGTGCCTGTGACATAAACTATACTATACAAACTTACAATAAAAAAAGGAAGAACTTAAATTTGGAGTATAAAATGATAATCAAATTGTGATGACATCTGTGGTATCATAGATGTCCGGCACTTAGTACTCTTTAGACATGTCCTTCAGACTAAGTTACTGGTCTCTGCAAAACAGGGCATCCTAGTGTAGGGGCCATTATCATATAATTGGATATAAAAGTACTTAAAAAAAGACATTAACCGAACCCTGATCATGTAACTTGTACTTGTATGACTCACGATTTAGTCGCAAATTTGACAGTTCATTCATAGTGAAACTGTCAAATTAGCGACTAAATCGCGAGTTTTATGTCACATAATCAGGGGCTCCCTGATTATGTAACTTGCAACTCGCGATTTAGTCGCAAATTTGACAGTTCGTTCATAGTGAAACTGTCAAATTTGCGACTAAATCGTGAGTTGCAAGTTACACAATCAGGGGGCCGTTCGGCTAATGTCACGGGCACCATCCTACACCGCACAGACTATAATTGCTTAAATTGGTTGCAAACACAGCTCAATAATGTGCAGGAATCTACTACCTACATATGACATGTTTTACCTTGAATTTCCCAATATAATCCAGCAATCCGAATATTTCAATAACTCTTTGTTTTAATAGTGTCGGATTAGTAAATCTACTGTATATAATCGCGGGGCTACACTTAGCTTACTAAGCTTCATAATAATGAAGTCATTATGAAATATATATAATTGTTTTCTTTGTTTCAGACTGTACGATTGTCGGAAATAGGCGACGTGGTAATTTTAGATGTAGATGAAAACGACCTTAGATCACCCTTCCGTGATTTAGATAGTCTTCCGCCAGATTTGGTAAGAAGTTTGACTATTAACCCATTCATTCATACCATACATTCATCATCATCCTTTCATGTTCCCACTGCTGGGACATAAGCCTTCTCTCAGAGAGAGAAAGGATGGGCCGTAATCCACCATGCTGGCCCATGCGTGTTCGTAAATGTGACATTCTTTGAGCTTGTGAGGTTTTATGCTGACGTAACACTAGTTATGTCAGCTTGAGTTAATGGCATCGAAACTGAATAATTTATTTACCTAATAGTAATAGTATGAAATAAAGTAGCTTACCGCGTCTGTCTGTCTGTATATCCAAAAAACCTAAACCACGCAATTTTGATGCGGTTTTCACCATCAGTTAGATAATTTTTCACGGAAGGTTTATATATTATATAAATATATATATAAAACTTACACCCGTGCGAAGCCGCAGTGGGTCGCTAGTACTAAATGAGTTATTGGTACAAGGTCGAGAATCGAAGCCGGTGCCGCCAGATTGTAAATCGCAATGTTACCGCTCGGCTACTATCGTTCCTATTTGAAGAAATTTACGTAATTCTAAGCGATGTTATTACCGGACTCTACTGTAAATGTACGACGCGGTGGCCACGTCTGGTCATTTTAATAGGGCTATTAATATTTTAGTTAGATTATAAATATATTTTTGTAAATTTTTTACTATAGAAACGGATGTTTTATTTTACGGGAATTACGTAACATTAATCTGTCCCAGTGAGTAATCCGACTTATTGGCGGTCTTATTTAAGATGAGTGCGCACGCGCGTCTCCTTGTTTTGCATTGGAATAACCGACATTATCTTACGTAATTCTAGTAGGTATTAAAAAAAATTGTTTGAAGTATTGAGATTTAGAAACTTTGGTCAATGTTCATAATCATGTAAATTTTTTTAGGTAGCAAGTTTGAAGAAAGCGTTAAGTGATAAAAATGCGTTGGGTGACGCAGTGTCAAGGGCGTTTCTGCGTGCTCTAGTATGTTTAATAGGAGGATATCGCGATGCAATCAAGTAAGTTAATTCTGTTTTTGTTTCCTACTTACGTCCACTGCACCGTCATTTAGCGCGCCTGATGTTAAGCGGTGACGCAGTCTACGGTGGAGTGCGCTTATAAATGTTACTTAAGTTAAGCGCTTACAATTGCTTCGTCTTGTTTTCATGTGTAACAATTTCCGTCAGCGAGAAGTTGACTGAGCAATTTTAATCATTGTTTAACTTAATTAACGTTTATGAGTAAAGTTGAATATGTTTATGAACTACCATTTTTAGAATTCCACAGTACAAGAGACACTAATAAGGTAATGTTATGTCCGTCCGTCCATCTGTAAGTCCTGGTATGTCACAGCACCATAAATACCACATTTATGAAACAAAGTACATGAAATTTGATACCATGATATTGTAGGCATAGGTATATGGATATATATATATATATATATACTTCAAAGGTTATCGGTTCTGCAACAGATACGACTGGCCCACTGCTACTTTACCCAGCTAATATGATGAGCTATATCGTTGTCTTTTTCATATAGAATAGGTAAAACAATTCTCATTATAAACAGGCGAATTGGTAGCCAAAGGTCTAACTTTTCGGTTTACCAGGTCTTATCACTTTTTCATCCGATGGAAACCGACGTTCTTTCTGGCCTACTATACTTTATGCGGTGTAGTATGGTGCCTATGACATTAGCCGAACGGCGTCCAGATAATGTGACTTGCAACTCACGATATAGTCGCTAATTTGACAGTTCGGTCATTGTGAAACTGTCAAATTAGCGGCTAAATCGCGAATTGCAAGTTATATAATCAAGAGGCCGTTCGACTAATGTCACAGGCACCATACTACACTGCATCTATATATATATATATATATAAATTAACCCCTATTTCTCCTGATCACGCTATAACGGCCGATTACCGACTTTATTCTTTTTTTTTAAATTTTTTTCTAATACTTCGTAGAAGGTTCTTACATTTAAAAATAGCTGGACCGATTTGGATGAAATTTTGTGTTCCTGGAGCGGGTCATAGTAGCGAGGCCGAAAGCCGAGCTTACACCCGTGCGAAGCCGGGGCGGGCCGCTAGTAAAGTATAATTGATTGAATCAAGCGTTACTTTGCGGCAGTTCATCTTTAAAATTATATACACTAGAGATTCGTTAAAGGAACAGTTTTCAACTATTAGTATTGCAGAAGATAGTTCTTGAATGAAGTGCTTCATTAGTGGCAAAACGTAGCCTATGTAGTGGTGCCTGTAGAGGTAGGACTCTTTTGCAGGGGTCCGCCTGAGGAAGTACCACACCTTTTCCAGTTATTCAACCGCCAAGCAGTAGTGTGCAAACACTACTGTGTTCCGGATTGAAGGACAATGTTTCCAGCGAAATTACAGGGCACACAGATTTGACATCTTATATCTCGGGGTGACGAGCGCAGTGCATTGCCATCCAGGGTTTTGAACTGTTGAAGTTCAAAATTCTGAGTGGCGTTGAGCTGTTATGGGCAAGCGTGAAGAGCCATCAGGCGAGTGACTTCGCTTGTCTCGTCACCAAGTATCATAAAAAAAAATGTTAGTCAGTAATATCATAGCTATCTCTTAATGAAAGAATTGTTGAACAAAGTTGTTTTTTGGAACAATATTTAAGTTTTATTTTTCAGAATAGAAAATGGGCAGCTTATTACGTTCAATCCTGAAGCTTTCGTAAGAACAAGAAAAAGTATGCAACCATTCTTAAAGAAAATATTGCAATCGCAGATATTTCAGCAGGTGAGTTCATTTATAAAACCTTCCGGAAACGCAGATCCAATGCTATGTTCTTTGCAAAGCATTCGGCGCTTAAGCAAGCTCCCAAGCAACTTGCATTCCCACTACTTTGAAATTCCAAACATTAGTATGCAAGCCTCTTTGCACAGTGTGTAACTAGCGTAAGACATAACTAATATCTAGTCGCAGAAAGCAGCTTGGTCCTAGTAGTTCCATTTCTTAGTTCCTAGTAGTTCCATTTCTTAGTTCCTAGTAGTTCCATTGCTGTTGGCAGATATCTATCAATGGAACTACTGAAAACGCCATGCAGCATATTCTACTGTTCCAAGCTGTAGCTGTTTTGTTGTATTTGTCTGTATTACTTAGCAACGTAATTATTTTGCTCCTTAAGCCCGTTAGCGCTGCCTGGGGCCTTACGCCCCATATAATACCGTTTCCATTGACATCTCGAAGGCTTTTGACAGGGTTTGGCATGACGGCCTTATTAACAAGCTTGCCTCGTTCGGCTTGTCCGCTGGTTTCGTTGCGTGGATATCGAAATTCCTGAGGGATAGATCGATCCTAGTTGTCATTGATGGCTGTTCGTCGGATCAAATGGCAATTAATGCCGGTGTCCCCCAGGGGTCGGTGCTCTCTGCGACGCTCTTCCTGCTGCACATTAACGATCTGCTAAAGCCCGGTACCTTTGGGTACCCAGACAACAGCACTGTAGTAGAGAGCTATACATCTAACGCACGAACCAGCGGATCACAAATCCAGCCTCTCGGAGAGACTGAATTATGACTGGATTATGGCGCATGAACTTATCCCTCAAGGCAGTCTCGGACTGGGGCGATGCCAACCTGGTCAAATTCAATGCCGCTAAGATCCACGCGTGTCTGATCTCCGCCAAAAGAACGCCATTCCAACTGACTTGTACTATCCGGGATGTGTCCGTTCCGATATCTGATCAGCTTGAGCTTTTGGGCGTTTCTCTGTCTCCTACCCTCAACTTTGGCTCATATATTGAAAACAAGGCTCAATTGGCTGCCAAAAAGTTTGGTATTCTATCGAAGGTTCGACGGCACTTCACGTCGGAACAGTTGCTAACACTGTACCAAGCACAAATTCGGTCGTGCATGGAGTACAGACTGCTCTCACCTTTGGGATGGATTAGCTAAGTACCAGCTCTACTTCCAATAATAAAAAAAATACACAATTTTACCTATGGTATTTATAAAAGTAGATAATATCATTGAAATGAAACAAAAACCACTACAAACTACGCATTAACGGATATATTTTTTATCGCGGAAACCTAAGATATAATAAGAAATGTAATTTTGTAGAAAATATAAAACAAAAAAGAGGCATATAAACGTCAGTACAAAGTATACCTTCTTGGTTCATTATTATTGAAATTACTCGCAAAGATCATAAGATTATCTTCTTGATCTTCCTATGGTCTTGACATTTAGGAGCAAACAGATTTACAATTTGATCTTGTTAGGAACGGAACTCTTGAACTGGCTCTATTGTTATCTATTTAAAACGGCAACTGTTGGCAATATTCGCCGCGACAGAAGGACATTGTTATAGTACAAGTTTTCAATCTGACTTTAAAATTTGGTCAAATATGCATGTAAAGACCGGCGCAATTTTAGTTGTCGATGTTTTTAAAAGTGAATTTGATTACTAAGGGCCGCTATACAGGAGCCCAAAACAACGTCGCTACCATTAAATGGATTAATAACAAGCTGAACTTTGCTTAATCCACAAAGACGCGCTCCGTTCTATATTATAATCGGCTACAGTATAAATGGGCAATATTTCTCTTGTCGCGACGCGATGCAAACGCGACTTCGTGTCGTGTGTTTTGGCCCTACGTTCAGTAGACCAGCCATTCTCGTATATGTTCAGTATACATTTTCCTCTCGTTGGAACCGTAGTGATTACCCCCACAGTACTCGTCAGTAGAAGACGCTTTAAAATCCGACTAATCACTAGAATTATTTCATCGGTCTAATGTAAATCTGAACTTTTAACGCGCGTCATAAAAAACCCCGCGGTCGACGTCTTCTAGAATCAGTGTCCAAAACAAGAAGTTATTATTATATACTTGCGTTGTGACGTTTTGAATTTTACCTAAATTTTTAAAAATGCCGTCTTGTCGCCGCTTTCGTGATGACGTTCGTGTGATACGCATTTTGTTCGACTGCAGTATATCTCTATTCTAAAGTGACCCAAGAACTGATATGACCGTGGCTTTTGTGTTTTGATTGAATCTTCTTTGAGGAGATGTTGTGTTGTTATTTTTAGCTTTTATACACACATGTGCAGTTTTGAATATATCGGTCATACGAGGCATGCCTTTTAAGTTCTGTCGTTTCCATATTTCCCGGCAATTTTGAATTTGGAACTGTTCTATATTCGAATGTGTTTATATTTTGAATCTCAAAACAGTTGAAAGTATTAGAATTAATGCTATTGTTTAGGTTCTAGATGTGTTTTTTTCTTCAAACGACAAAATTTAAAAGGCATGCCTCGTATAACGTCTATAATGAAATCATTCATTATAAGTCTGTTTAGTTTCGAAATCTAATAATTCGGATTCATAATGTTATCTCTTCGACGTAACCGCTCAAACTATAACATGGTATAAATCCTAACAATATTTCGTATTATTTTAGACAGTTACTTTACCGCGTCTTAACCGTGGTACTACCGTTGCTACTACTGGTATCGTTCGCGCAAAACTTTACGAGCCCTCTGAAGTTAGGCGCGAGGCCTCCCCGATGCCCTGTAAAGTCCCTCGGATACCTATAATATGCGTACTGCGCAGCCACTGGGCCTAACTTCAGAGGGCTCATAAAGTTTTGCGCGAACGATAGTATCACGGGTTATTTTTTTTGCCCGTGGTACTACCAACCTATCTAGTAGTACAACAGTAAATTAAATATTTCCTGTGGTATTACTAAAAAAAAAAAACAATATTTCTAAATAAATATAAGAACAGTAACTGTATTATTACATTATCATAGTAACACATTACGAATATATATAGTACCCAGTAAATCACAAATAAAACATTATCTTCTAAATTGAAAGTATATCATTCTTTGAACCAAGAATCGACTTCAAATTAATTTACTAAAGAACTAATTTTAATGGGATCACCTTTGAAGTATGTTACCCTTTCAAATAAAATAATAAGCATTTCAATTACAGTTCATCGATGAAAGACTAGACCTCCTCAATTCTGGAAGAGGTTTCAACGACGAGTTTGAGATGGAATGCAACAACTACGCAGATAAAATGAACACTGGCAGCGGTCAGAAGTTAAAACAGCAGTACAGAGACTGGGCGAAAACTGTGAAGAAAGAGGGCGGCGCCTTCTTTAAAAATGTTAAAGACAAGGTACATTTAACTTACCATTTAATTTATTTAACTGGCTGTTGTTTTTTTATACGGAGAATGGTTTCTGTGCTGTGGTTGCGTTTTTTTACAAAATAACTAGCCGCGCCCCGCGCTTTCACCCGCGTTATTTACCTCCTTGAAGCAATCTCCTTGGTAGCGCCAGCAACCTCCTTTGACTTGGATAACAATTTATTTTTTTAACCGACTTCCAAAAAGGAGGAGATTATCAATTCGACGGTTTCCTAGATAAAACAGTCAATATTGATATGACACAATTATTTATAATTTTAAGCTATCCATGGAACTAGACAAACTAAAACTAGTATGACCAAAATTGCTAAGAGTAGGAAAAGAGGCTCTTAAAGTTCTCAACGGGAGTTGTAGGTGAAGCGGAATCATAGTATGACCAAAATTGCTAAGAGTAGGAAAAGAGGATCTTAAAGTTCTCAACGGGAGTTGGAGGTGAAGCGGAATCATAGTATGACCAAAATTGCTAAGAGTAGGAAAAGAGGCTCTTAAAGTTATCAACGGGAGTTGTAGGTGAAGCGGAATCATAGTATGACCAAAATTGCTAAGAGTAGGAAAAGAGGATCTTAAAGTTCTCAACGGGAGTTGTAGGTGAAGCGGAATCATAGTATGACCAAAATTGCTAAGAGTAGGAAAAGAGGATCTTAAAGTTCTCAACGGGAGTTGTAGGTGAAGCGGAATCATTGCGAAATGTAAATAAATATCTGGGACATTATTGCACACATAGTCATCAGACCCCAAACTAAGCAAAGCTTGTAATATGGCTGCCAGAGACTGATATACATACATATATATTTTTAAATACATACTTAAATAGATATTAACACCCAGACATAGAGCAAACACACATGTTCATCACACAAATGTTTGTCCTAGATGGGAATCGAACCCACGCCCCCAAGCCCAGAAGGCAGGTTCACCACCAACTAAGCTAATTATGACTGAATTGCAGCCCTAAAACGCTTGCATGCTGTAAATACTTGAGTTTTTCCCTTTTGCTTTAAAATATGAATATTTACAGGCGAACCCAGCAGTGCAATCGGCCGTGAAATCGGTGAGTTTTCGCGCTATGCGGACTTTCTGATATTCAATTCTTGTGGAGTATATTTCTACATACGTATTCAACTATATAGAAAGCAGTCTTTATCGTTCTTCTTTGTACATTTTCATCTTGCCTTGACTAGGTTTGCTGGTTAATCATCTATTTATTTTGTTTATGTTAGATGCTAATAAGAATATGTATGTAATAGTATCTGAAACTACAAGTACACCGAAAAAAAGAGTATGTTAAGCACATAAATGTGGATCGGTAATTATAATTTGAACTGATCACTTAAGGGGCGTCTATTCGTCTGCAGCTTTCTCGCTCGCACATTTTTTACATTATTGACGATATAAAATTACTGAGTGTGAATTTACAAAAAGTGACACACTCAAATTTTGCTGACTATCATAACATTATAAAACATGGTAACAAGAAAAAAAATCTCTTGTTACCATGTTACTCCGTCAAATTAAAAGATATCGAAACGAAAAATTTTTTGTTTATAATGTTATGATAGTCAGCAAAACTTGGTTGTGTCACTTTTTGTAAATTCACACTCGATAATTTTATATCGTCAATAATGTAAAAATGTGCGAACGAGAAAGCTGCAGACGAATAGAGGCCTCTTAATACCAACAGGTTTATTTAAAAGTGCAAAAACATCTATTACTAAGTATGAAATATATTTCTTTCTTTGGATCTCTGTGGGTCTTAGTTTTTTAATACAATCTTACGTCACTTGCAAAATAAGTTATTCGCCTATCACGCAAGTAGTGCTAAGTTTAGTTTAGAGATAAACTTGACTGCACTCCAAAAACAGTTAACATTTCTTGCATCCATTTCTTTCCCATTGAAACTGCAAGGCAGGCTGAAATAATTATTTCGATTCGTTTTTTTTGACCTAGTGTTGATTGATAGTTTGATTTATGTCACGCGTTTCTTTGTGTATTTTTAACGCGCAGTAACTAGTGAATTAACATTTGGTTTGAAAACTGAGTTTCCTTTAAATTAATAGTCTCCATAAGATAATGAAAATATCCTCCACGAAGTTTTGAATTTCAGTTGCAACGATCAAAATTGTAGACTGCACTGGGTCTTAGACAAGTTATTTAATACGCCGTATTTATTGCATGCAATCTACTAATTTTTTTTATCATCATAGTGGTGTATGATAAAGTTAATCGATTTAATATTCATTACAATAATGGATTAGAATCGACCTAGACGACAGCAGGGAAACGCTGGATGTAGTCCGCTTCCAACTGGCCCTTTTTGCCTATTGCGTATGTCCAGCAGTGGACATCCTATGGCTGAAATAATGATGAAAATATTGTATTGTATTAAACGTGTTAATTTTTATTTCATCATCATCAGCCAGAAGACGTCTACTGCTGAACATAGGCCTCCCCCTTTAACCTCCACACTGAACGACATCTTGTCATCTGCATCCACTGGATGCCCGCGACTCTCACAATGTCGTCGGTCCATCTAGTAGGAGACCTACCTACGCTGCGTCTTCCGGTTCGCGGTCTTCACTCAAGAACCTTTCTTCCCCATCGGTTATTAGTTCTTCGAGCGTAGTGGCCTGCCCATTGCCACTTCAACTTGCAGATTTTAATAGCTATGTCGGTGACCCTGGTTCTTTGGCGAATATCTATGTTCCGGATTCTATCGCGTAAAGAAACTCCGAGCATAGCTCTCTCCATTGCCCGTTGTGTGACTCTGAGTTTTTCTAAAAGACCAACAGTTTTTATTTACACACTGGCAAATATAATAGCCCTCGAACGAGGTCAGTGGCGTACTTTGAAAAAGCTTACGTACAGCAGTGGACAATAAAAAACTATGATGACGTTGAAATAAAATTGCCTGTTTCCCTGTGTCTTTATAAGAACTCATTCAACATTATCAGCCTATCACTGCTGTGACAGAGAGGATGGGCCACGATGCTGGCCCAGTGCATGTGGGTGAATGTCTTGTGTTCGAACTTTTGAGGTTTTGGAGATATCGATTCCCTCACGATGTTTTCATTTACGTCTTTGAGCGATGTTATCGAAACTAAGGCATTGAAGGAAGAAGAATATTATAAATGCGAATGTTTGTGTGTGTGAATGTTTGTTACTAATATACCGATTTTGATGAAATTTGGAACCAGGAACCAGAACCTAAAATATCTACATATTTTAGGTTAACATGAACCTATAGATTATTCTTTTTGATTAGATATTGTACTCCACTGGGTTAAATCAATTTCTACGCGGGCTCAAGCCGCTGGGCGTAATTAGTTCGTTTATAATGTTATAGTTACTCTCGAGCACAACTTATAGCGTTCGTGAAAAATAAAACTCCATTATGATTTTAAATCTTTTGCTATGCTTTTTTTTTTCTTTATGCGGATCACTCATATGGAGAACGAGAATCCGCACATGGAAACGAGATCTTCAACTTATCCATCCGGTTTAAATTTGAAGTCTCATCTGTCAGCCGAATGAAAACTTTCAAAAGAGTTTTAATGTTAAAGATGAGGTCATATGATAATAGCTGTAGATGTAAGAATATTACAAGATCAGCATGTCGCTGAAGATATTATGTTAGATGTAGTTAATTCTTGTTAGGGCAGTGCTATCCGTAAGTCTGTCTAATATAACGTTTTCTTTTCATAGGTGCGCCAAGGAAGTAAAAATATGAAGTCTGCCGTCAAGGGTCTGAAGAATAGAATACCAAGGGCTGGTTCGCGGCCGTCCTCTATAAATACGACAGACGATAGCAGGTAAAAATCGCAAGCTACAAAAAAATGTGTTAAACTTAAAACTAGTAAATTTGTAATGGTAGGACTTTTGCAGAGTCCGCCTGGGGAAGTACCACACTTTTGCCAGTTATTCAACCGCCAAACAGTAGTGTACTAACACTACTGTGTTTCGGATTAAAGGGCAATGTTTCCAGCGAAATTACAGGGCACACAGAGATTTGACATCTTATATCTCGGGGTGACGAGCGCAGTGCATTGCTATCCAGGGTTTTGAACTGTTGAAGTTGAAAATTCTGAGTGGCGTTGAACTGTTATGGGCAAGCGTGAAGAGCCATCCGACGAGCGGTTTCGCTCGTCTCGTCACTCTGTATCATTAAAAAAAATCATACACAACGATTTGGGTCGTCATTTAGGATACGTATGTACTACCCAAGAATGGAACTCTCCCTGCCATCCTCCTTGTTTCCTGAGAACTACAATCTAGGCATCTTCAAGGCTACAGTGGATATATTTCTTCTAGATCAACATCTTTCATCCTGGGCCGCACCGTCGCTTACCATCAAGAGATTTGGTGGCCAAATATAGATCTTTATTAATAAAACTAAAAATAAAAGCGCTTGCGCTTGGCTGCCAACTCGCCTGATGTTAAGTGATGATGCGGCCTACGATGGATCACGCTAGCCGCATTAAATATCTCCTGTTGTCCAATTCTATGTTCGTTCTATGTCTGATCACAGGTTGGCTATTGTATTCCATATATTGATTATCGTTATAGGCTTATATCTCACAAACTGGTTTCCCTTAAGGTATTCCTGCGGGTCTGCTACGCCAGTCTCCTCTGATTCCTCGGACTCACCGGCGCACGAAGCTCCTGCCCCGCGTGATCCACCCCCGGCTCTCCCCCTCGACCTCCTCACAGAAATGGAGTTCCTGTTCGCGAACAAACACGCTTCACGTCGAGATAGTTTACCGGAAAGCTCGTTCAACTCAGAAATAAGTCTAGCGAACAAAGCAGTAAGTCATACACAAGCGAGCAACTCAACACATGTAACAGACAAATCAATTTCAGAGCATCCTATTAGTCGCTTGTGTCATTTTGTGTTACATGTAGCAAGTTTCAATGCAATCTTTACGTTGGTTGTTTAATTTTTTACGCGATCATAGCACTGGTATCTGATATACACATTAGAGCATGAATTTCGTGTGACAGCGCTTGTATTTTGACTACAAAATCAACTCTGCTTTACACTTCGATTCAAACAATGTCTAGATTCAATACTGCGGTGTCGATGTACTACTGTAGCATATCTGTCATTTTATTCATTTGCCGCCTGAAATCACGATTTTCGATATGTTTTGCATAACATTAATTTAGAATACCGTAACAGTTCGGATTTGCATTTTGATGTGATTACATTTATGAGTCATAATCAGCCGCGCACATAAATTCCGCTAAGTCCTCACTGACGGGCCGTTTCTGTCGACTTCCCTTCATAGTGGGACCGCCGCCTTTATAAGATCTTAGCTGTGTTGAAAAGATACAATTACACTATAAGGAAAGATTGCGTGATTGTATAACATACGAAACGTCTCGAAAGTTGTAATTTCTCAGTCGAATTGGTTGGACGAAGTAAACTGACACTAAGAATGTTGCCACTTTTTCAAGAAATTAACATTTAGCTAATTTACTCATCAGTAAAATAATGTATGTTCTAAAATCTTACTAAAAGTAGTTATTCCTGGCTTCATGATGATTTACTACCGTACTGTTTACTGAAATTAAATTTGTAAGATTTTCAAATTAAAACAAACAACAACTTTTTGTTAAAATGTGTTTAGTATCGCAAGAATCTACGTTATTGTCCTGGTTTTGTATCTAGTTTTCTGGTTGAGATGGCACATTTTATCTTCTTTATTTATGAGTGCGTCGTAATTTTTCCATATCTCGGCAGACACTTTAAACCCTCTTCAAAAAGTTTTTCTATCTTTCATTTGGTCAAAAGTTTTATAATTTTTTACTATTTGTAGCTATGTAACTCGTATTTACTTGCCCTCAAACAACTGTGTGAAGAATGAGTTCGCAATATTGGGAAGCAATGTACCGTGCTTTGCTTCCAACTCGTTCACCGTGTATTTTGAAGCTCAGTTCATTTCATTTATAGTTTAGTTCTTTTGAACGATACAAGCTGAACTAGATCCATCACTCCGATTTGTAACTTGGCAACATTATTTTGACAAGTGACATTTCGATTTGTCGATTTACTCCGTTTAATTAGCAATCCGACTTTAATTAAATTTACTTTAAAACGCTGTCCTAACACAACATTGTGGATGTCGAATGAAAAATGTATAATTGTGTACAGTACATTACGCTTAATTACGAGTAGCACACCCACATAGTATTTACAATGTACATTGGATTATTGTAATGTGTGTATGTAGTGTATGAACTGTATGTATGCGCGGAAGCATGGTCGTAGCGGCACCGTGGCACATTATTCAATTTTGTTTTGCAGAAGACACTGTCACCATGCCCTCCGCCGCGGTTAGCGGATCGTCCCCAACTCCCAAATCGTTACCCCATAGTGTCCACGAAGAAACTAATAGATCTGTCGGAGGCGCCTACACCGCCGCCGCGCGCCGTCCCAGCGCATAATAACAACCACTTCGTCACCAACATCACTAAAAACGATGTCAAGGCGCCGCACTTCCACACTAGCACGATAAGCTTCGCAGAAGGAAACGATAAGCCTAAACTAAAACTGACGATGTCGTCGAACCAGAGGAAAGCGCAGGCGTTGGCTCTGGCGAATCCACCGCTCAGTAACGGGGCGCCTAGCGCGGCACCACGGCCCGTGCGGACTGACCGGCCCGAACGGCCCGAGCGGCCTGAACGGCCTGAGCGGCCCCGACCCATGCTCTCAATACCGCCCGCCAGAGGGAAAGTACACGAGGTAATTGTGATATGCACCTTTATTCTGATATCGGTATTTTACTTACTTATAAAAGAAAAATGGTTGTCGGTCGATTCTTGAAACGTCAACAGTGAAAATGTTTGCACTAACAAATGGAGCTATGTATTTATTCCTAATAAACATTATGGATTAATATTTTGTTAATGAATATGAACACAATTATATTTTTCTAACATTTTGCAAGATTGTGCCTTTATTATCTACGTGGCGCCCTACACCCTTCTTTTGGTATTGAGCACGACACTGTTCTAAGGCAATGGTGGTCCTGGACCCGTACCGTGAACTTTTATTGCGATTCAAAATACTTTATAAACTTAATTGTTTATCAAAATCGTACCGTAAGGTCGGTTATAAGTGATTCAGCTTAGGTTGCCTCCCGTCACAACCTAAAACTCATTCTATAGTAAGTTTTCGTTCATTCAATTCTACCGTGACGTTAGTTATCATGCTAAATTGTCAAAGATGCCATTCAAGCAATGTTAGCGTTTCAAACCTTTGTTTGGCCTATTACCATTTGGATTGTAATTACATTGCTAATGGGAGGTTTTCTGACAGCTGGAGCAACAGTTCTGCAACTATCGATAGAAATGGCGTTGACGGGACATGATAATTTTTTTTTAACATTTTTTCAATGATATATACGATACAGAAGAAGAGAAAACATAATTCGAGAGCCCTTAGTACTCGAGAATGTGCTTGAGTGTGGGAGTAATGAGATGCAATGTGTATTTCCATGTAGTTTTGGAAACTCCATAAAAGACTAGTAATGTCTCGACTATTTTACTGAAGCTATGTCTGTAAAATACGGAAGACAGAGCGGTATGGGCTTAATAGCTTTAGTCTGTCCACGGGCGGAAAAAGTCCTAAATTTTAGGTTGACGCGTTCGAAAACAAGGAAATCATGTAATTAAAAAAATATAACTTGTTAGCGATTATATTTTAATGCAGTTAGTATTTAATAAGATTTGCCAGAAAACTAATTATAATATAAAATATCACGAAAACCGCTACTTTCCGGCGAGGATAAAACATTAATTAAAGTTTCAGAATATAATTTTATCATGAGACCCAAATATACTTTCGTATAGCATTTTCTATTTAAATTTTGGCGTGACAATAGTGGAGCCGGAGGCAAGTATCGTTCATTCTTTCGAGAGCTAGCCATTCAAATACGATCTTGTTTTGATAAGCTCACGGTACGAAAATAAGAGACTCAGAGTTAGTACCTAAACTGAATTGCATCGCAATTGGCTCGCAATTTAAAAGTTCATAGTACGGGCCATGGATAGGATTAGTCTTCTATCCCGAGATTATTATTTTATATTCCTAGTCATTTTAGTGTAATTACTGTAATCAAATGAATCTAAAATAATTTTGATTTTTTTTTATAGACAGATATTTAAATTCGGCAAATACCTGGCAAATTTTGTACGCAAAGGTAAATTTATATAAATTTGGCTAGTGATTTGTGAAAGTCATTAAATATTTTAACAGTGAGTCTGTGCTAATTAACGGTCATCATTAACGTTCTTGAAGACTACAAGATAAGGATTTTATTGACGCTTGCTTGAATTTGGCTATTTGGTTTGACTGTAGACATTGATTTTTACATGTTGATTTCTGCGCACACGACTACATAATAACGTTAAAAGTGGCGGCAACTTGTGATGTGTTAAGAGGAAATTAATCCAACGCTCAGAAATCATACAGAATTATAAAATTTAAAACTCATTCTAAACACAATATCTTTGCATGATATTGTTAGTAATCAGTGAATCGAAGGAATATCTTATACATAGTAAGTACCATTCCTTCGACTCAAATATTTTATATTTAGTGTATAAACGGAATACCTTGTTCCTCCTTCGTGTCTATGCATGCACCTGCACGTTGTTTCATCGAGGCTTGATAGTTTTCAAACATTTACACATTTAGTTATGCTTTACATATACACCCTTGCTTCAGACATTAAACGAGAACAAAGCAAACTGTTTTAACTGTGAGCGTAAAAATTTTGTTTTCTTTTCTAGACTTAAAAAAGGCGTGACTCCATAAGGTCTCTCAAAGTGCTACTGTAATTTAGATGAACTGTTTTGACGATCTTTCTCGCTACGTCTTCTCGATTGAGTCTGGGGGCTTTATACCAACATTAACATTAAAGCACGCGGCCATCTATTACCGTTCATAAATACCGAATAATAAACAAAATTAAATCAATACAATTAATATGCAGGTTGATTATTAGCCCATCCAGTGCAAATCAACCTGTCGTTCCACCTATATACATTCCGGGATGAATGAACTTTAATGGATGGCCCTTATTGTACAAATTCAGATCTAGATAAATATCATTACTTACTGCTTATTTTTATCTTAACTGAACAATAATAATGACATTAATAAATTAAGTCCATAACACTAATCTTACCAGGCTACAATATGCGTAAACATATGAGTTTTCATGGTAAACTTTCGAGCTTTTTTGATGTTTTTAACATACTTATGATAAAAATTAAAGTATGTATAAATGACATAAATCTTGATTGTGTATTTATTAATGCATATTTTTGAGTTAATGTAATCTTTGAATTGAGTAGACATCTGTTTCATTTGGTTTATATTACACAGATGCACACTATGCAAAGTCTAAAAAACTTATCTGAAACATGGTATTTAACGTGTTCATAATTTTAAGGACTTTTCTACTAATACTGGAATTTAAGGCCTCGACCTTCAAGTATTGGTATAGAATTTATGTCTTCTCTATTAGAACATTAATGCAGCGGCAGGCGGCAGAAGCATTTATGGAAGGATGTGACATTTTAGGCGGAGGCGTAGCGGAGGCCAGCATACTTGAGCCTGTGAATGCTCAATAACAGGCAAGGCTTGTACAATACTTTTCTGAAATATAAAACAAATAAATAAACATCTGGAACATATGGTCATCTGACCCCAAACTAAGCAAAGCTTGTTATATGGCTGCAAGAGACTGATATACATACATATATAATTTTAAATATATTGCGTTGATGTTCACGTAAATGCGTATATGTATAAATATTTTGGGGCAACATTCACATTTCATTAAAAAGTTGTCCAGAAACCAAACTTCGAAAAAAATAATCTTATAGCTATTCCATCCTAATATACAAATATTTTTACGTGAATACAACGCATTGTTTTAGAAAAGTTCAATACAAGCCTTGGTGTGACTGAGCATTTATGAACTCATCTATTCTGGCCCCGGCTATGCCTCGGCCCACACATTTTCATGAATGCTTCTGATGCCACCTGCACTGTACAATTCTTTCACCCAAAAAAGCTGGTGCTAAAGATAAGAAATGAACAAATTGCTGACACTCCCGTATATTGTGTAAATAATGTATTGTGTTGTGTAAACCATTGCTTTGCTTCTTATTACTTGAGTCCCTAAGACTTGATATAGTGATACCGAACACTAGGCCCTTTAACTGAGTTTCTAAAAGTACAAAATAAAACACTTACAGATCGATCTAAATAGTGAAATGTGTATTGAAAAGTTGGTCATGTAACAAGTACGGGGAATAGACGCACGTTGTTGCGCGAAATGTTAAGGTGTCGTGTTTGATTCACGTGTTTCTTTTTCAGTCGTGTGGCTCTGATTCTGACCTCATAAAGTTGGATGACTCTCCGACTGGATTGGAAGATTTCGACCCCCTGAAGATACGCTGCAAAGGCCAGAAAAAGGGCGATCAAGTCAAGACGTCTACCGATAGCGCACTTTTACACGAGTACGGGTTAGATTTCAGCCAGTTTGGCTTGCTCGGAGTCGCGCCAGGGTCTAGTTCGCAACTAGAACCAAACCCTGGAGTTCCCAAAGGCTGGACCACGTTCAATTAGACACGGACTAATAAACCCTGGGACATAAACCGCTTCTAAGAAGACGTGAAATCGATAAAAATGAAAATATGTCAGTGATTTAGCCATGTCAAACTTTAACGGGCTTTGTCTGAGACGTGACTTGGTGCTAAGCACCAAAGCACTCAGACAAAGCCCGTCATCCCGTCAAACATCAGTGCCACTGATACACAAGTAAGCAACAACACAAGCAAGCGTCTGTACACAAGCAAGTGAGCAAGTAAGAAACGTGGAAAGATAAATTCTAGGCTACGGTAAGTAGAATATACTGCAATTTTAGTTATGTATAAGGTTATAACTGTCTAAAACCGGTCTGGAAGCCTTGGCTCACTGAGGGTAAAGTTCTCGGTATGCAAGAGAAGTGAGAGCAAAAAGATCATGTGACATGTCCCAAAGATTTATTTGTCCGATTCAACTTTAAGACAATGTTCCTTTTTATCTCTATGTAAAAAAATATTATATATTATGTATACTTTGTATACAAAATTAATTTATTTGTAATTGTAGAATAATTCTGTTGTATATAGGACTGTACAGTGTACATAATGTTACATATCAACTTGTAAATGAAGTAAAATGTATGTGACGTGTATGTACATTTGACTAAGTTAAAACAAACGTATGATTGTAGACATAGATTAGTTATAAATATTATTTAAAAATGTAAATTCAAAAATTATTTGTGTATATGAAGATCTTTCAGATTTTATTTACCTTAGTTATTGTACTGTTTTCGTTATTTATCTTGGCATTTCTCTCAAATAACATGCCTACTGTTATTGTGTCTTTAGTTTATTTTGTTTTTAACATTATAAATGTGATCTTGATCCAATTGTGATTACATGGAAAGATAAATACTTAAAAATTAACATAAACATTTTATGCACTCCTTTGAATATCCTTGCAGTTCTTAATTATCAGTGTATTTTGAACATTTATTATGTTTTGTATACATTTTTATCAAAGTGCCAATCTAAAAAGTTGCATACAGTTTTCATAGTGTTCGAGGAAACAGGTTTTATGAGTTCTCCATTGACCTGAACTTTATTTGTAATGAAATAGTACAAGTAGCAATTTTTAAACAATCAATTGTTTAGGCTCTTTACATAATTTATATTTTAGTCTAGAAATGCATACAACTATGTAAGGTGCTGTGTTTGATATCGCTTATAATGTAAAGACAATGAAAATTGTGATACTTGTAACCTAATTTATAGTCTGACCACTAAAGGTAGCATTTAGAGCGCAACTGACTCAGAACTCCAAATTATACTTAAAAATCGCTTTATAGAGACAATATACTTGTCTGTCTCTCTCCCTGTGTATCTCTGTGTTTTTACACCTTCATGATTAAATGGCTGAACCGTTCTTGATGAAATAAACTACAAATCCCGGAAAATGCACACATTAAACCGGAGAACGCAGCTGTGGCCCTAGTACGAGCACTTGCGAAAAATTATTCGTTCCGTAAACGATAGCAAAATGTATGAAAAATTTAACAGCGCCTTTATCGGACGTGTAAGGAAACTGAATTTTTCATATATTTGCTATCGTTTACGTAACGATAACTTTTTCGCAAATTCTCGTACTAACCCCACTGGTATGTCATGTTTACCTTTCGTCGCCATTTTGGTAAATACCATCATTCGATATTCGATGCCTACGAGTTACAGTCAGAACTGAGAATATAATATTTAGAAATACATATATAATTATATATGGAGTTGACCGTCTGTCGCGCACCAAATGCACTTGGAACATGCACACAATGAAATGTAAACACACAAAATGCAATATACCGTACAAGGCTGTGTAGCTATTTTAAAAGACACGTAATCAATTGTATTGTCCTTTAAAACATGGGCTATTAATTAAGTAATTATAATAAAGCCGTTTTATCAAAATGTTCAAATTGAAATACGAGATTTTTTTAATTCAATTTTGCCTTCAAAAGTTCAGCTAGTATCACTATACACTAGCCATAGAGCTATTATGTGGAAATAGGTATAATACTATTCCTGTCACATACCTTTCATTGAGATGCGCGTGCGAGTGACGGGTCAGAAACGTTCAGTAGGTACGTCAGAATAGCTGTCCCTGAAAGGAAAATCTCAGTAGCCAATGAATAATGTTAAATACTACATATATAAAGATATGAATAAACAAGTGACAATTTACTGATGAGTTGTGATTAATCCTGTGTATTAAGCCGTCCTACTGTTTGAACAATAAATGGACTCGCAACACGTCCAGCTCCAACCGAAAGGTAAGTGGGGTCTCGACAAGAGCCACTTTCTGTTAGCGTTAACGCCTGCGGAAAGATAATAACTGGCCAAGTGCGAACTGGACTCGTGCACGAAGGGTTCCGTACCATTTTCTATAAAAACGGCAAAAAATCACGATTTTTGTATGGGAGCCCCTCTTAAATATTAATATTAATATTATTATTATTTTTTTTAAAGGAATATATAACTAAATATTTTGTGAATATTTCAAGCGTCTACCTCATGCCTTTATCACTATCGAGCGAAAACGAGCAAAAAAAATCACGTTTGTTGTATGGGAGCCCCCTTAAAATATTTATTTTATTATATTTTTTAGTATTGGTTGTTATAGCGGCAACGGAAATACATCATCTGTGAAAATTTCAACTGTCTAACTGTCACGGTTCATGAGATACAGCCTGGTGACAGACGGACAGCGGAGCCTTAGTAATAGGGTCCCGTTTTACCCTTTGGGTACGGAACCCCAAAAATGTCTGAAAATTACATTAGCTTGAGAGATGTCACGTGACTGCTGCAACATTGATAGACAATAGCCCATCAAAATCCGAAATTCACCGCTTGCGGAAAAGTTACTTTGCATAGAAATGGTAGACAAATGCCATGTTTGACAGGAGTAAAGTAAACACAATTTTTTCTTTTCCACAACTATCTATAATAGCGTGACCCAACTCCCTGTCGCTTGTCAGGAGTGCGTTTACGGACTCGGCGAATTTTTCACCGGTGAAAAATTAAGCTAACGGAGGTTCGCTGTAACGGCGTCATAGCTTTATGTCATATATGTCAATACTAGCTGTCAAATTCAATAATAAATAAATGTCAAGTAAAATATAGTAAAACAAAATGGTATATAATAGTAAAATATGAAATATCAATCTATCATTATATAGATATAAAATTTTATCTACACTAATATTATAAAGAGGAAAGATTTGTACCTATTTTTGTATGTTTGTAATGAATAGGCTCCGAAACTACTGAACCGATTTGAAAAATTCTTTCACTGTTGGGAAGCTACACTATCCCCGGGTGACATAGGCTATATTATATTTTGTAGCGAGGCCGAAGGCCGAGCTTACACTCGTGCGAAGCCGGGGCGGACGGCTAGTTTTAAATAAAAACATCTACAACAAAAAGATTCGAACAAAATAATATCAAAAACGGCTTAACCTCCTCAACAGCTGTCAATCTGACAGCAGGCGAAAATTTAGCGACCTCGAAAGGTAGATAAAATTTAATCTAGTCAGGCGAAAACTTATACCAGCGGACGCCCGTAAACGGGCAGTTTAAATTTTCGCCGGTATAATTTTTCACCTCGTGGAGTCCCAAAACGGGTGTTTTATCGTTCATCTAGTATAAGTTTTAGTCTGGATAAGTGCCGTAAACGCATCCCTGTTGTCGTTGCGGGACAGATTTTTAGCGTCACGACAGAATTGACAGATGAATGACATTTCAGTTGACAACTGCAACACGTTCCATAGGAATATAGATTTACTAACGCAACTAGCGTTAGTCGCTGCGGAATATGCGTTAGGCGTTTAGCGTGAAACTTGTCTACCGTTTTGGTCACGCTAACGCAATGACGTTAACGCTAAGGTAAAGGAAAGGAAAAAGTAGCGTGAGGCTCTTGTCTAGCTGAGGGGTCTAGACAAGTATAATTAAATTATTAAAAAAATATAACACGACTGCATTGTATAAATGGAAGGTACCTAATTCAAAACAGCGGCACACTTTGTCGAAACCAAAATATGTCAACCAACGCTTCAAGCGATATGGCCTTATGGCTTTAGCCTCCCCAATGGGCGAATTATGAATAGGAAAAAAAAACAACCCACGCCGGTCGCCAAGTCAATAAGTCAAACGTCAAACTCCGATCGCGCCGAAACTCACCATATATATCGGAAAAAAACTCATAAAAATCAACAAATAACTAAAGATTAATTACATTTTACCTACATATAAATTTAAATCTAGTAGAAGTCAAAGTATGTTCCGTGCAAAGTATTTACTCCACCATTTGACCATATCTACCATAAAGTGATTTTGGATAACCCACGCTAAGTCTAACGTCAAGACATCAAGACTCAATTTAAATGTGAACAACGATATTAAAACAAGGAACCACACTCACGGCACCCCAATCTACTTCAGCAGTACACACGATGCCTTCTGAACCAAGCACAAAGATCATCGCGGGACCAGCATTTCAACACGCCGAACCGCTGCCGCGCCGCTATGAACGTATCATGCAAAACCTTTGTACAATATCGCAGCCCAATAAATGGCAGCCACCGGCCATCGCTCCTAATCAAAAGTCGATATTGAAATTTCGAAATGCGACCTGATTACATTTCGTCTCGATGAGGAAGAAAACAATCATTAGTGAGATAAATCTGTTTCGTTTCAAGTTTTGAGTTAGATCTACAGAAAACCGAAGTAAATAGAACGCAAATGAGAAGGAAAATCTGTCGCCTGGTATTGAGGTGTTGTGTCAATGCGTTGAACTCCGCGTCACAGTTGCTAACAGTTGCTTTGGGTTTATATGGTTTTTTTGGTTTCTTCTAGGCAAGCGTGATCCACCATAGGCCGCATCATCGCTTAACATCAAGCGAGTTGGCGGCCAAGCGCAAGCCTATTTCGCCATATAAAAAATAATAATATGGGTGCAAGAAATGTTTTGACAGCCGTTCTAATTGAAACAAAATTTTTCTGTTGGTAGATCTGTAGTCAGTTGGTGACTATAATTTTCTATGCGTTGTGACTTCTATGTATAAATTTTCGAAGGTGTCCAGACATAAATCATTCCCTCCTGTTGTGTGAAATTGGTATACTCAATCCAGATCAATAACTGTGAGTATATGAAGAATCAATCCAAATCGTTTTTTACTTGGCTCTTCTACTGGTACTTCACGTGCTATCACAAACGCCAGGCCTAATTTGTGTGGTCCACGTCAAGGAGTTCATCCCATATATTCCCACTATTTCCTTACATCAATGCTTGACAGCAATATCTTTACTTGATTTAGTAGCCACAGCTTCGTTGAGCTCGCTTCGAATACTGAACCTCCTACCTCGAGTTTCTACAGTTGCCACACCCGTCAGGGACAGGGTGGTAGGGTTGATTCTCCGCACCCGGTGCGTGGTTGAGACTCCCCCCACCCTCGCGAACTGCGCCGCGTCGCAACACCGTTGCCACCGCCCGTGCGGAACCAGCTCTCCATCGGAAGCTACGTGGCCGTGTTGCTACACAACAACCGATCCGACAACCGATCGCTACATCAATCCTTTTGGTGCACGTCATCTGCCGTCCCTCGTCCGCGTCCTCAGTCGCAGATCGGACTAAGCTGGGCCTTGATCGGTTCGCCGGTGATCTCCCCCGGCTTGTCCTGTATCGCCGCTGACGCGGGCGGGCACAGGCGCTCCGTGCAGAAACTTAATCCTGAAACCTCGCGATTTTAGACTCCAGTTCCGGCTCAACGCCGAGGCTTTCTTCATCCGGGGATGAAGATGAGGCAGCCCCGCAACCGCTACCACCATCGCCGTTCAACGAAGCGACTGACCCGAGCCGATCGGTCATCATTCCGGCGTCGGAAATCGGCCTTACTATGGAAACCACAACCTTTAATAAAATAAAGCAGCCGGAGAGCATTGGTAGAACCATAGATCTAGGAAAAAAATGCGAGGTCTATGGGCACAACATAATCTGACGTCATGTAAAAATACAAAAATTATTGTCAAATACAAAAAAAAAATATTGCACAATTATATACAAATATCATATCTGGCTAAAAAACAAAGGTGTTTGGATTCATGTCTCTATTGATCCATATTTCTTCTAATCTCGTTGCCTTTGTGTTTTGTTATGGTTGAAATTCTTTTTTTAAGGCTTTTGTCATGTCTTTGGCCTCTCTATATTACTTTCTTCTAATTTCATTGCTTCAGTGTCCTTCAAAGTGGTTGAAGTTGATTGTTAGTGTTATTCTGTGACATTTCATATCTTAGGATGTACAGAATTCTCGAATTCTCCCTATATCATAGGATGCATACATTTCTAAGAAAGGATTCAATCCTATTTCAATACAAATGTTGAAAACTCCACGACTTTCTCTCGACACAAGTTTTCATAAAATTCCTTGTTTATATCGTTTTCTTATGGCTAATGCACATGTATTTTGGCCAGTTTAAATAATTAGAGGGCAATAATTTACGAAGTATAAGTATGAAATATGTTTGAGGGTTATATAATATTGTTCAACAATAGGTATGAACTGATGAAGACGAACTGACCCTGTAGACGCCCTGTTGCTACTTTTTAACCGACTTAAAAAAAGGTGGAGGATCTATGTTCCACTGTATTTTTTTTAAATGTAGTATGTTCGCCAATATATCTGCCAACTGTTGACAGAATTCAAAAAAATATTTTATTCTGTATACCCTATACTTACAATTTGGTTCTATTTTCACCAAGTCAGGATCTGATGATGGGATCCCAGGGAAATCGAAGGCAACCATCAAATTTTATAGGTACTTATTACGTTATTCATATATTTTCTAAAGCTGTTCAAATTTTTGCGTCTGATAATCATCATCTCATATGAATGAGCTGGTGATGAAGGGTACATATCCTCAACGGTTAGGAGGTGAAAGAAAATTCTTTCAAAACAAGTATTGGCGTCTGTTAATCATCATCTCATATGGATGAGCTGATGATGAAGGGTACAACTCCTCAACGGTTAGGAGTTAAAGAGAAGATAAGACTATATAAGAGTAGGGTTACCAGATGACAGGGATTTTCCTGACATGTCCGGAATTTCAGCTGTCTAACAGGGAAACAGGGAAAATTGGAAATTGTCAGGAATTTAAAAAAAAAGAGAAAATATAAGACATAAAATTATAATTAAAGAAAAATCGAATAACTACCAATCATTATTTATTAATCATTCATGTACTCTTTCATCGTTCCTCGTACTTTTCATTGCTGGATATGGCTTTAAGCAACTGCTGGTCTTGCAGAACTATTTTATGAAAGTCTTCACATGAAGTATTCTTCAGGTTGAACTGTGTCAACAGTAAAGCCTTAACAGAAGCTATGTACAGTCTATTTCTCTCCTTTGTCCACTGCGCACCCATTAATGAAAATACCCGTTCAACGTTTGCATTTTGTGCCTGAATTGCAAACACAAAACAGCAAATTTTATTCAGTTCTTCCAGTCTTTCACAACTGACGGATTTCAAAATAATTTCCCATTGTTTAACGGGTATCATTTCAAAAAAGTCATTGCTTTGCTGCCTCACAAAAGAATTTAATGCAGTAATTTCATCAAAAAGCTTAACGTCATTTAAACATACTCCGTAGCCATTCAAAAACTGCAAAGAAGAAACAACTTTCTCGTAATCAACATCAGCACCTTTCAGTATCATCAGTCTTGAATTCGTCTAGCGGGTGTAACTATTTGTCTAAGTATTCAAGGCAAGTCATGTAGGCATTTTTCACGTCTTTCATAAATGTTTCTTTGGCGTCTTCGGTACAATTCGACAGCAATTCTCGCACTTTTAACGGAACAAACGTAGCCGCTGCTCTTGCTTTCAAAGTTTCAGAGGTCGAATTTAATATTCCTAGAATGTCCATGACGGAGTTATTTTCCCGTTCTATTTTTGCGATATGTGACTGGAAGACCGACATAAGCGAATGCACAAAAAATAAATAACTTTCTGCGAGTTCGTTTTCGAAAAAAGCTTTAAGTGTTGTTGGCACTTGCGGAGTTGTCAAAAAGTATTCTTTTAGAGGCAGAAACTTTTTCAAAATTCTTTCTATGGCCGGGAAAAGGCTCAGCCACCTAGTTTTACTGTGATACAGCAACTTTTGGTAATTTACATCAATGTATTCACAAACTGACTTTAAGGTTTCAGTGCGCACGGTATATACTGAGAAGAAATTAAAGAGCTTCAACACCAGAGATTCAATATCTATTTTTAGTACATGTACCATGTTGGATGCAATTATGCAAAATATGTGCTGAGCAACCAATTCCAACAATCTCCTTATTCAGTTTATTCTTAAGGTTTGTCAACACATTTCTTCCTGCTTGCCTGTGGATCCCTCCAAAATTTACATTGGCATTATCCGCTGTTAGAGAGATACATTTTTCAGTTAAGGCATACTTTTCCAAAGTGCTCATTATAATATCAGATATTGTTTCTGCTGTCTCGTTTGGCGTGTTAATGACATCCAGTAACTTTGCATCCCACCTTGAGAATCGAAAAACTGGATCATAATCGGAAATATTTTTTCCGAGCCGTGATTACTCGCATCAGTCGATACCCCGATGTATGTTATTTTTTGTAATAAGGACTTGATATTTTGAATTATCCATGGAGCTATCGCGCCATTTACGATGGCTTCTGTTTTAGTCCTTTGGCAAGTAATATCTTTGGCAGTATTAGAATCAGCAAAGATTACCTTCATCAAACGCCCTGTGCAGTCCATGGAATTGTAAGACTGGTGGTGTTTAACAGTGTGAAACGCAAGTGTAGCTTCAGCAGCAGATTGCTTTGTTTTGCTTTGAGACGACGACGATTGGAAAATACTATCTATTTTGCGGTTTTTATTCACCACCAACAGTTGGTTCTGGTGTTTTTTGCATTTAATGTGCGTATCGATATCAAACGCACCTTTGTACTTTATGGAAATGTAACAATCACATACTGTACAGAAAACTTCAGACGGCTCTCGTCCCTGTCTCATTAAAGGATATCTTGCACTTAAAATGTCTGTAAATGTACATTGACGTTTACTACTCGAAGCCATTATACCATATTCAATCACTGCCTTTTCGTTATAAAATAAATGCAATTACGCACCACGCGCGCGAGTGAACGTATCACAGTCCGCAAGCGCACTGAGTAGTGCCGTGCCGCCGCCCGCACGCGTCCCGCGCCCCCGCGCACCCCACCACACCGCATCTCACACGCTTATTCAAGCTTACCCGCGAGTTTTTAAAGTAAAATACTTTTGTTGCCGAAATGTCAGGAAATTTATTGCCAAGGCAGGGATTTTTCCAGGAAAACTTATTTTTGGATCTGGTAACCCTATATAAGAGGGACCTCTCTATATTACTTCCTTCTAATTTCGTTGCTTCAGTGTCCTTCAAAGTGGTTGAAGTTGATTGTTAGTGTTATTCTGTGACATTACATATCTTAGGATGTACAGAATTCTCTCTATATATTTTACCATTATCTTTCTGGATCCTTAATCCTAGTACTTTCTCTACAGGACCAAGATATTTCATATCAAATTCTTTCATTAGTAGCTGTTTAGTTTTCTTCTTCTCTATTTGACAGTTACTTAACAGAATTACATCATCAACGTACAGTGCAATGATTACAAGCTTATCACAGTTTTTCCTCACATATACACATGGCTCAGAATTCAATCTCTTGAACTTTAATTTGTTTACAAGTGCCTGATTGATCTTCTCATTCCACGCTTTAGGAGCTTGCTTTAAACCATACACTGCTTTGCGTAGACAATACACTTTGTTTTTGCCTTTGTCTTCCTCGAACCCTTTTGGAATCTCCATATAAACAGTTTCTTTTAAGTCTCCATTTAAGAAAGCCGTTTTGACATCCATGTGCTCAACATCCATGTTATATTCTGCAGCAATAGCTAATAACATTCTCAATGTTTCATATCTAACGACAGGCGAATAAGTTTCAATGTAGTCTACTCCATATTTTTGTGTGAATCCTTTTGCAACCAATCGTGCTTTGTATCGTAGTACCTCTCCACTCAGACCCTTTTTCTTCTTGAAAATCCATTTGGTCTTTACTGGCTTTACACCTTTCGGTAAGTCAGCTAAAGTAAAGCATCGGTTGTCCACAAATGATTGATACTCGTCCTTAATTGCAGCTCGCCACTGCTCCGCTTCAATTGTCTTTGGTTCAGCAATTCCGCAAGCTTCACCTATCAAAAATGTAGTTATAAATGAGTTATCAAGCTCTTCGACAGCAGCTCGCGAGTCATCTGAATCATATGAAGCAGCTGGAGCAAATGTGTAGTCTGAAGAATGATCATCAATCGAACCACTAATTGAAGGCTCACTGACATCATTAGTGTTATCAGAATCAGTAATTTGTTCTGGTTCTGCATTCATTTGAGAGATATGAGGATCGGAACTAAAGGTTATAATAGGCTCTTCGTCTGCATTTTCAGAAGCAGATTTTTTCTTTTCTATATCCTTCAGGAACCTGTTCTCCAAAAACTTGACGTTTCTCGCAATCGTTAATTTTCCAGGATGCTCGGGATCCAGCAGCCTAAACCCTTTCGTGTTCTCACAATACCCCACGAATATGTAACTTTTACACTTCGCATCAAGTTTCCTACGTTTTTCTTGTACAGCATACGCCACACAACCAAAGACTCTTAAGTTAGAGACATTTACCTTTCGTCCAGAGTAGCACCCTTCTGGAGTCAAACCTCTAAATGCCTTCGTCGGTGAGCGATTTTTTATATACACCGCTCTTGCTGTTCTCGCAGCTTCAGCCCAAAAAGTCTGCTCTAGACCAGCTTCAATTAGCATGCAGCGCACCGCCTCCACAATCGTGCGGTTTGCGCGTTCTGCAACTGAATTTTGCTGTGGACAATAAGGAACCGTAGTGTGAGACACAATTCCACACTCAACTAAGAACTCCTTGAACCTAGCATTAATATATTCACCGCCTCCGTCGCTTCTCAAGATCTTAATTTTTTTCCAGTTTCGTTCTCTACAAGCGCTTTAAATTGTTTAAAACACTCAAAAACTTTGTCTTTTGTATTAATACAAAAACAAAAAGTCTTTCTTGAAAAATCGTCAATAAAAGTCAGCAAATACCTTGCGCCTCCTAAAGATTTTACTGGCATACAGCACACATCCGTGTGTACTAGGCCTAACACTTCTTTCGCACGTGTAACTGATTTCTTTGGATAAGGAAGTTTAGTACACTTACCTTCAACACATGCGATACATTGCTCGTACGTGGACACGTCGTAGTCAATACCCGAAGCCATACCGCTTCGTAGTAAGTTCATACTTCGACTATTGAGGTGTCCCAACCGACGATGCCAGAGTCCTTGACTCTCCTGGCTAACATTAGTTCTGAAATCCCTCTCTTCCCGAGCTACCGAAGCATTCAAAGGTACTATGTTTTGATTGCGCGTAGCGGATTTTACGGATGCAGAACCGATTTGTAATTTATATAAACCGGATTCATTTTTCTTTATAATCGCGACTAATACATTTTTCATAAAAAATTTACAAGTATCTTTGTAAAAATTTACACAAAAACCACGTTGTGTCAAAACATTGACAGACAACAAATTGCATGACAACTCAGGTATAAAAACAATATCACTTACAGTTCTTACACCATCGTTCACCAATAAGGTAGTATCACCACTACCTACGCTAGAAAGTTTTTCACCATTCGCCACCATCACGTGAAAACTATTGTCCTTAGTATAATTGTGTAGAATTGATCTATCGTTGCATAAGTGACAGGATGCACCCGAATCGACGTACCAGGCATCCGACTTCACATCAGTGGCGAGACAGGATAACATCATACCATCTTTGGTTTTAATTTGTTCACTCGGCCGTGGTTGTAGATGCTTTTCCAAAATGTCTGTCAACTCTTTGAACGATTTGGTAGCGGGTCTCTCGGGAGTACATAAGTTCACCAGCAACTCGTATCCCGCTGACCCTATCAGCGTCACCAACGTCGGCTCTTGCATCTCGGGTTTAATGCCGTTCACCAGGAAAAACTGTTCCATTCGTTCGACACATAAACGCCAGTTATCCGGCGTCACATTAAATTCCGAAATCTTGCTGATCGACATTGTTTTACACTGCATAACTTGTTTATTAGTTAAACACACGCGGATTCTTGTTTTTAATCGTCGCCACTGAGAAGTATTAAGGAGAATGTATTTGGTCCAGTATTTAGTAAGTATTGACCAGTGTTTGTTTGGTTTGGTCCCGTTTGCGGTAGATTAGGTCCAATTTTTGGTAAGTATTGACCTGTGTGTGGTTGGTTTGGCCCAACATTTGTTAGATATTGATAGTTTGGTCCAGCTTGCGGTAGATTTGGTCCAGTATTTTGTCTAATGTTTAGCATATTCATAAATAGTTGTTTAATATTTTGACTATTTTGTCCAGATTGGGTATTTACACTGGCTATGGCGCTAGCTGTGTTACAGTTCTGTGGGGCGAAATTTTGTCCTGAATTCGCCAATGGATTATTTTGAGTTATTTCTGGTTTAATACTTGTTATCTGAGCACTAACTTGTTCAGTGAACTGATTAGATGAGACGGGCTTTACATTTTCTTTTTGAAGCCGTTCTTTTGACGGTAAATTAAGAGGTGGCATATTTTTAATATTCAGTACCGGTGTTGCCTGATTATTGGCGCTATTATTATTATTATTGGTTCTGGCTCTTTTTGACTTCTACTTTGAACAGATGTCGCATCTTTTTGTATTCTTGCCAGTCCACTAGTGCATCAGTGTTCATGGCTCTGTTGAAGTGGTGTCTGACCTTCTTCCTTAGCTTTGTTAGCTCTTTGTTCCACCACTTGTCTTTTTTGTGAATTTCATTGTAGCTTTCCTTCTTCCGGCGCAAATCTGCATGTTTAGGAAACCTGTACAAATAAAAAAAATTGATGTGTAAATACAAGTAGTATACCCAATCCAGATCTATAACTATGGGTACATGATAAATCAATCGAAATCGTTTTTTTACTTGGCTCGGTTGAAACAAAATTTTGACAAGTACTTCATGAAAGGATACTTAATTTAAGAAATAGAACAAGGAATAGAATATGCAAATATTTATTAAAGAAACCTTGACTAATTGTTTTTCTGATGAACTTCTATGGACGTCATCAGATTATTTCTATTAACATTTTGTAATAATGGATCTCTTATCTTAGGCACTTTATTATAATATATCTCCATAACTAACCTTTAGCTCACTCTTGCAGGACCACTGCAGTCCTATTTTTAATACGGAATATTGTAGTTTTATATTTTAAAAGCTAGATAATATTACTCCGTGTCCGCCACTTTTGACAAATCATTCCTAGACAAAATGGCGGCTCCATGGTTCGAAGTTTGAACTAATAGTGCATTCCACCGAGTAATTCCGTTTAGTACTTTAAATTGATATCAATATAAAATGAAGCAGAGTTAATAATTAATTGAATAATATTACGAAAACATTATAAAGAGATGCTTAATGCAAGTTCCCTAACAGCTCGGCCATCCTGCAAGAGCGAGTCCCATCGCTTTAAATTTGTATTTCAAGGTATGCGAGTATAAAATTATGATACCTTATAAAATGTAGATATGCAATAAAGCATATACTAGACAATAAGATATACAAATCAGAACAGAACATCATCATTAAAATGCTGTTATCTTGCCAAATCTTGTAAACAATAATTGCAAAATAAACTATGGTATAGTCAATGAGGTTATATTAACCTCATTGGGTATAGTATGGTAACTTGTACTATTATGTATTTTATAGATTTAGATATTGTATAAATCTATAATGTCGTGAGACAGTTTAGTAACATTGTAATATATATAAGTTGTTTAACACATTTTGCATTTCAATTAAAATAAAAATAAAAACTGAAAAGTATTCTTCTTTCATTTTCTTTTTTAAATGTTGATATATAACAAACTAAGAGAAAGTAATGTGATACATTGGTAAGACTTGGGTGATTAGATGCTGTATTATTATTTTAGTTGACTGTCACTTCCCATGTTTTCGGATTCTGAACTACTACCACTATCGAAGTTTTTATTGAAACTAAGCCACGGCTTTAATTTGTCGACAGCTATGACGTTCTCGTAACGTTTTCCGCCTTTACGGGTCAGGGGAGTATCTTCAATTAAATAGCGATCATTAGGAAGCACTTTAACTACGCGATAGGGCCCCTGAAATTTCATCAATAACTTCTTTGATTTGCCGTCGTTATTCTGCATTTCCCTTCGCACACAAACCAAGTCTCCTATATTAAACGGTTGAGAAATTTTTCGCTTAGTATCAAAAGTTTCTTTATCTTTAATTTGTTGGTCATGAATGCGCTGCCCTACTCCAGACCTAATATCGTTTAAGCCCTGAGATGTTGCCTTATCTATCGTCTCGTCAATCACTTTGCTAAGGATATTTTCAGAACTACCTTTGAGTCTAAATCCGAAGAGAATCTCAGATGAGCTTTTGCCCGTAGTTTTGTGGACTGTTGAGTTGAGTCCGATTTGGATATCCGGCACGAAGTCGTCCCAGCTTCGGTCTTCCTTTCCATGACATTTAGCGGATAGAGCATCCAGAATAGTTCTGTTAAACCTCTCTACCTGCCCATTCGCTCTTGGTGTGGCATCAGCATTTAAAATATGTTTAATACCCAAAGACTTCATACATTCGCGAAAACTATTGCTGGTGAATGAGGTTCCCTGGTCGGTGATAATTCTCGTTAGAGCACCAAAGTAGCTAATATGGTCACGTAGAACTCTCAAGGTTGTAGCTGTCTTAGTATTTCTGACAGCGGTGATATTTATGAATTTTGTGAAGCCATCAACTATTGCTAAGATATAGCAATTGCCTCTGGTACTCCGCACAAACGGTCCCAAATGGTCCGCGTGGATGATATGAAAGGTTACTTCCGCTCTGGGAATTGGATGAAGTTCCCTTTGCTGTTTACCAGCGATACCTTTATGATGAGCACATTCAAGACAGGATTGGACATACTTCTTTATGAAGCGTCTCATTTTTGGGAACCAAAAGGATTGCTGGACCCGTGTGTGAGTTTTTTCAAATCCAAAGTGACCTAAATCATCGTGATTCATTTTTGCTACTTGCCATCTGACTCCTTTAGGTACTACCCATCGCAATAGCTTTTGTTCCCCATTTATCATACGGTATACATTGCCATTTTCCAATTTATAATTTTTTATAATCTCGGCAACATTCTCAGATTCTGGGTCAGCTAGGATACTCTTTATTAGCACGATCTCGTCGTCACTGGACTGGACAGTGGAAATCCAGTCCTCTTCATTAAGAGTCAACACAACTAAAACATGTTCCTCTGCCACAGCTTCATCGACCGGGTTCCTGCTAAGTGCATCTGCATGAGCCATACGATTTCCCGGACGATATTCGATCTCGCAGTCGAATTCCTGCAGTTTGATCCACCAACGCGCAATGCGCGGAACCATATCACGTTTTGTCATCGTTGTCCTGAGTGCATTACAGTCGGCAAATACCTTAAATGGCATACCAATCAAGTACGTGCAAAACCTACTGAGCGATGCCACCACGGCAAGCGTTTCCAGATCATAATATGAATGCAGCTTTTGTTCATCAGGCGTAGTTTTACGGCTAAAGTAGGAGACCGGTTTTAAGTTACCCTCATCACATTTATGCAACAAAATCCCGGCCTCGCCATATTTGCTAGCGTCTGTATGAACTTGCGTTTCACAATTCGGGTCATAAAGGGCTAGTATAGGTCTGCATGTTAGAGATTCCTTAAGTACTTTAAGAGCGTTATCCTGATCCGTTCCCCACCTCCATCCAACATTTTTGCATAGAAGATCCGTAAGCGGTTTGGCTATAACAGCAAATCCACGCACAAATCTTCTGAAGAAACTTGCCAATCCCAGAAATTGTCGTAGTTCATGTTGGTTTTTGGGAATTGGAAATTTTGCAACGGCATCGGTTTTTCGTGCCCCAGGCTTAATTCTTTCAGCGCTAATTTCAAAACCTAAAAAAAAATCGATCTTATCAAAAAAAGTGGCACTTTGCTAGTTTTAAAGTTAATCCACCTGATCTGAGAAGACCTAAAACTTCTAGCCTTTCCAAGCCCTCTTTAAATATATGCGCAGGTATAAGTACATCATCCATGTAAATCAATGCATACTGTATTTTGGCTTCCAGCAGTATCTTGTTCATCGTCAAGAATTCTTTCAGCTCCACTTTTTGGCCCTCAGTTAATTTCGACCCACATCGTATAGTTTCATCTACGCCACTGTCGTGAAACGAAACTAAAGACACGTCAACTGCTGCCACAACAGGAACTGCACGTGTTATAAGCGTTGACCTTTTGATCAATAGATTCTGTTCGCCTATGTTCAACAGTAAAAGTCGCCCGATACCAGCCTTTACCGAGTACTCACCCGGCAACAAATAATATTCTTGATTGAAGCTACCCCTGATTGAACCATTGACGTATATCTGACCAGTAAAATTTGTATTTTGCGAGTCAACAGCTACCGCACTAACTTTATTTGGAATTAAGGTAATATCATCTCGAGCACGCATGAATAATTTACTATACTCAATTTTCTCAAATATAATTTCGTCAGGTGTTTTTATTATAGTTATGCACGGTTTTTCTGTGAATGAATGACCAAGCAACACTGGGTATTTAAGAACATTGTTCTCCACTACAAACATTTCGATGTTCTCACGAATACCCTGTACTACAACGTCAACCATGCATCTCGCTAAGGGTTTTACGTGATGACCCCCTATTCCCCTCATAGAAGGTAGCCTTTCATAGTCAACATTTAGATTCAAACGTTTTGCTTCGCTCTCCTTTATAAGCGTACATTGACTACCTAGGTCGACGTGGCATAAGAGTTTCGCTTCGTTGACAATGATGTCAAACACATACTTCTTATTACTATCACCGGGTGTTATAAGTTCGGATACTTGCTTTTCTTCTGTAGTTTTTGTGTGGTTTTTCATATTGTTAGACTTACAATAAATTTTTAAGTGCCCATTGCGGTTACAAATACTACAATTAATCGCCGTTTTTTTACATTCAAAACTCTTATGCCCTTTGTCGTTGCAATTATAACATAAAATTTTACGTAGTGGTACGGTTTTTCGAGTGGAAGATGAAAATGGCGCAAATGATTTCATATCTTGCTTCACCTTGTCCCTTCTATCGTTTGCGTGTGTGCCTGTTTGTACCTATCTTAACAGTCTTTAGATATTTGAGTAATTCTTCTGGCTCGTGAAATTGAGCAGCTTGAGCCCCAACGCGAATCGCTCGATCCTCAATTCCGTTAAGAATGCAGTCAACTGCCTTACGACCCTTAATACTACATCGGTTTAGTAAATTAACCTTTTCGTAAAAGTAGTGTTCGAGCGAATCACCGTAACGAACCCTTTTTGCTAGCATAGTGGTCAATAGTTCAGCGTAATCGTCCCGGCATGGAAACGATTCTATTAATTTATTTTTCCATTCATTCCACGAATAAAGGACTGCGTCGAGAGCCTGATACCATGACTTAGCTATGCCTACAAGTTTTGGAAGAGCATAATGTATCGTCTCCCTTTCGTCCCATCCATAGATTTCGGTACACTCCTCAACTTTCGTAAGCCACGTCAAAATCGTTTGATCCTTGACCATTGGATCGAATTCAGGGATCACGTTAGACATCGAAAGTTTAGGAGCCGATGAACTTTGTACAGATTTTAGAATATGCAAAAACTTATCTAGTACGTGATTAGGGTCAGTGTCGTTCGCGTTACTAGTTTGTTTAACAATAGTATTTGGTTTAGCATACTTTCGCGCACGCTCCGTCGGGAAGCAGAAAGTTCGCTTTGTTTGTTCAGGGATATGGTGTGAATTATGACTGTATCGTCGTTTTCTAGTCCCTGCCGAAACATGCTGACCTTTATTAGGTGGACTCACGAAGCGAGGACGTCGGTACCTGCATTCACCGTGATCGGGTGGTTTAAGACTGTTTTGTAAACGACGATAATATTCACGCCATCGATTATTAGGCAACCGTTCGTCAGCACTGCTCGAGTCATCCCTATTACGTGATTCTCGCGTCATCAACCTGGATGGTCTCTTCGTTAATCTATCGCGCTAAAGACTATGACGCTTACGTCGAGAAAAATAATCGGTCAATCTAGTTGGACTGCGCGAAGCACGCTCCAATTTCTTGCAGTATTTTCTAGACAAATCTTCACTTGAATCCCTCGATGAACCCGTCGTATCATAACATGAACGTTCGCGGCTTTGCCTATCACTCTGGCTCCCTTCCGCTTCATGTATGTAACGTGACATGTGATCGCGGCTTTGCCTATCACTCTGGCTCCCTTCCGCTTTATGTATGTAACGTGACATGTGATCGCGGCTTTGCCTATCACTCTGGCTCCCTTCCGCTTCACGTATGTAACGTGACATGTGATCGCGGCTTTGCCTACCTCTCGGGCTCCCTGCCATGCTGTTAACATCGTACGAAAATCTATCACGGCTTTGTCTACTAATAAGACTCCCTTCCGGATCGTACATGCTGTTTGCAGAGCGTTTGCGTCTTTGCCTGCTTCTCCGCTGGCTCCCTTCCGCTCCCTCGCTCATTGTATTACTTTGCCGCGATGCAATCTGAATAAGTGTATTTTCACCGCCATCTGCTGTGCTTCTGGTGTGGACCATAATATGACCCTCGCCCGTGTCGTCTTCCGGACCACGGTCAGGTGGTACTCTATCACCACCATCAGGAGTCTCACACTCGTTGTCACCCTCGTTGGCACTGCTCGATGAGCAGTCCATTCTCTGCGGCTTAAAAACATTTTCACCGTTAAATCATTTAAATCACATAGGTTGTCCTAATTAACATTAATCCGTGCTATCACCATATCGCATACGTAGTCCTCTGTTCTTGTATATTTCCAATATATGCAAAAGAGTTCTGTGGAAGTACATAGAAATAGGGTTGTCAACCAAGCACTCATTCATTTTCTTGCAAAATGTAGCGATATCCAGGCTTGCAGAAGATTTTTGTCCCCGCCAAGCATAGAGAACAAGAAACACTTTTCTCAAGCAGGCAAAATATCCCTCATCTCTTGAATTTCCGATTAAGGCAAAAAGGACCCCCTCTATTGCTCTATCTTGAAACCAATCTTTCCCACGTTCAAATGTACAGTCTAAGAGATCTCTCATGTTCTCATTTCTCTTTATGCTAGGGTTCTCAATCGTCATGCATCCCAACATATTAATTGGGGTGAACAAGGCCGATGTTATGAATGCGTTGTAAGTTGTGTCCTCTTTCATTATGGCATTTTGTCTTACGACTACCATGAAGTCTTTTGTGTGGTATAAAAGACAGTTGTTCACATATTCCATAAAGAGTCTGGCCTTTTCTGTGTGTTTCTATCAACTCTATTGTTATTAACATTATTTTGTCAGTGGGCCTCCTAGCGTGATATGGTGATCTGACTATAACTCCTGAAATTAATCTCACATTTCCTTCTTCGTCTATTTCATCCCTCAGACCATAACTGGACAAACTAGCTACAATTGGGAATATTGCTACATTCTTGAACATTTCATTCCCAACAATCTTACCAGATCCATAAGCACCTCCCAGTCTAGAGTATAGGTTTGTGATTTTTGAGATTTGTACTCCCATATTTGTTTTCAACATTTCTTCAAGCAAAGATGTTGTCATAGGTTCACACAAAATAGAGAGAGGATGGTCATCAGTTTTACCTTCCATGAGTAAATCTGGACATAGAATATAGCCTGCTGGCAAATGATCTCTTTCACCCATCCCGGTTATCACCTCTTCTATCCATGGTGAATACTTGAGAGCAACATTTTCTTTATATTCAGTTTGCTTCAGTCCGTCATGATATGGTGTGTATTTGATTCCCTTCTTTCCTATGCCTAGTGCTTTCTTGATTTTCACTGATTCCTTTCATGAATGAAAATGTTTGGTGGTCAGATGTTTCCCATATGTTGAGGATGTCTTCTAATATGTTTTCATTCAAGGAACTGTTCTCTTTCATGTTCACTTTCTCTACTGTAAATGGGCTGGACATTGAACTCCTAACGTGGGTTGCAAACAATGACATCATTTCATGACAATGATAGTTAAGTAACATCAAATTTAGATATAACACGACTAAAGAAATAAATTATAAAATTTCCTTGTCACTTATGGTTTAACCTCACAAAAAGAAAATTCAGTACTGTAACGGAAAGTTAAAGTTAAATAATCTCGAGCCGCTTTTCCACCAGATACAGCTGACTCGCGCCTCGTTACTTAATTGGAAAAAATAAATCCATGTAGATATGGTCGTTGAATTTCATAGTTACTTGTTGATTTACGATTTTTAAATATCTCTAGAATACAATTATGTTCACAATAATTTGAAGCCAGGCCTAAGCTTGGTTTATGTAGGTATGAAGGTAAGGTACCTACTAATATAATAAATTATTTTGCTAAAACAAAATAATTATTATCTAAATAGATGTAAGTAACTAGTCAATTACGCATCCAATAAATATTTCTTTGAAAATCTGTCACCAACCATCTAAAGTTGCATTCGGGCAGCATCGTTTGAAAGCCAGTTCCCATTCCAGACTAGGCGTGTCTACTAAAATAATGATATCGAATATGAAAGACCTTATACCTACGCAATTATATAGGTATCTGGAAAAAAATAAAAAAATCTGCTACCAGCGACATTTGTGGCGGTCGACTCGGCCGATCATCACATGATCGGTTGAATTCGACTTTGTTCGGCTTCGGTCGTCGACTATACTGCGATCTCTTTCAACCTCTCACAAAAGTCGATATACATATCTCGTTCACTCACCTCGTAAATGACAACAGCCGCCGAAAATAAAACAAATTAATATTATTTTCCTGTCCCAACAACAAAATACAGTATTTACACCAAAGATTTAAGCGTGAAATGATTTCTGAAAACATTTCTCAAGTCTGTCTCAGGTTAAAAAAAAATATATTAGCATCTTAAGTATGGTTAGAGTTCCATTATTTCTACAACAAAATGAATTTCAACCCGAAAAGCTAATCAGCGAGTACATTATTGCATCATGTAATGAGAAGAGTTTTTTCTTATTATCTCGCTAAGCTTGTGGGCGGGATAAACGAGTGAAATAAGTAAAATATACCCGTTTATCCCACTTCTGAACTGAAAGGATACTTAATTTAAGAAATAGAACAAGGAATAGAATATGCAAATATTTATTAAAGAAACCTTGACTAATTGTTTTTCTGATGAACTTCTATGGACGTCATCAGATTCAAATGCTTTAGCTGGTGAAGATAAAATGGCAATAGGCCTGTATTCTTGGACGGATGATTTGTCAGAGTTTTTGGGAATAGGCATCACTCTAGATAATTTCCATTGTGATGGATAGATACCTGAAATCAATGCCAAGTTGAATATATGACAGAGTGGTTGCACGAGCCACTTTGAGCCTTGCTTCAGAAACAACGGAGGAACGCAATCCGGGCCAACTGAGCTTTTAGGTTTAAGATTTTTAATGCTAGATGCTACTTCATCAGGCGTTATGCGAGGTATGTTAATGTGGTTACCATTAAAGCTACTGTCTAACTGATTTATACGCTCGGCGTCAAGTTGTGGGGCATCAGGCAGGAACACGCTTGAAAAGAATTCAGCAAAAGCCTCCGATGCGCCAACACCACTGAAAGATGCGCCGTTATATGTTACACAGGGTTCGAAACCTCCTTTAGAACGTAACCTAGAAATATGCTGCCAGAAGTCTCGAGGATTGATGATAGATTTTCCTCTATAGTTATCAAATAGGTGTCGTGGGCGGACGATATTCGTGTCTTTAGAGATGCTCTAAGGTCAGAAAAAGCTTTGTAACATTCCGAGGACCTGCTAAGTCTCCATTGGTGATGCAGTTTTAATTTACGTTTGATGTCTTGGATAATGTCATTGGTAAACCATACGGGATACCGGCTACACAGCGTTTTTTTTCGGTGCTTCCTAGGAACACATATGTCAAAGATATTATATAAGGTCGGGGAAAAAGTTTCTTCGTATTTTTTAAACAAATTCAAGACATATTTTTTTCAAGTTTAATTACATTTAATTATAATATATATGTGCCATTTTGTTCGATAACTTGTTGCCATCTTGTAGGTAGTGACATGATCCCGTTGCTGTAGAATTTATGGGACTTCTGATCAAAAAAATGCAACAAGTAGTTTTGACAGTCCTCTCTTGATGTTAATCTAACACTACCCAAAGAATTCTGAAGAGATCGAAACAGGTGGAAATCTGAGGGTGCAAGGTCTGGGCTATATGGTGGATGCATTAACACTTCCCAACCAAGCTCTCTAAATTTTTGCTGAGTGGCCAAAGATGTGTGCGGTCTGGCGTTATCATGATGAAAGACCACACTCTTTCTGTTGATCAATTCCGGCCGTTTTTTCTCAATTTCTTGTTTGAGTCTCATCTGCTGTTGGCAGTAGAGATCCGAATCGATGGTTTTGCCCGGCGGTAAAAGCTCATAATGAACGATGCCCTGCCAATCCCACCATACACACAACATCACCTTATAACGTGTTAATCCGGGTTTCGCTACAGTCTGTGGTGCTTCACTGCCCTTTTACCATGATCTTTTGCGCACATTCTTGTCGTAGGTGATCCATTTTTCATCACCAGTGATCAATCTTTTCAAAAACGGTTCGGTTTCGTTACGTTTCAATAGAGAATCGCAAATGAGTACACGATTCATTTGGTTTCTTTCAGTGAGCTCGTGTGGCACCCAAATATCGAGTTTTTTGTATACCCAGTTTTTTTCAAATGGGTCAAAACTGTTTTGTGGTCAATCCCCAGTTCTTCAGCTACGTCGTAACTACTAATAGTAAAGTAACACCTACTGGTGTTGCATGTTATGTGGGAAGGTAGGTGTATGTAAAATATATTTATATATTTTCTGTGGTTGTGCTGTTTAGTTAATATAGTTTTATGTATTTATTTATTTTTTCCGTTTGGTCCATTTTTTATTTCAATAAATTTTTCGTTCCTGCTGTCTTTATTACTATTGTTATTAAATACTCTGTCTTGTTGTTATGTATAATTTCTGTTGTTTTTCCATATATTTTAGTACCGTAATTTTGGTATACTTATTCTGTGTCCTACTTTTTTTTTCTGTTTCCTATGTCTTATTTGTTTAAATTGCATATAGATAATTAAAAATATATATGTAAATTTGTGTTAAGTGTATTGTAAGTGTAAGCTCAAGGGTTCGTCTGAAAACCGGCGCTGATAGTCCTTGACTTTCAGCATTTATGCCGAGACGGACCCATTCGACACTGATTGTATCCTCTAGATATAAGTTTTTTGTAAAGGTGCCGAATAAAATTTATTTTCTTTCTTTCTTTCTTTCTAATATGCCGATCTTGGTCCACTTTTTCAGAAATGGCATCGACTTTATCCGTAACAGGGCGACCAGAGCGAGCTGCATCTTTGACATCAAAATTCCCGGACTGAAAACGCTTGAACCAACATTGTGCTACTCTTGATGACACTGCATTAGGTCCATAAACGTCACAAATTTTATTCGCGGCTTGTGTCGCATTTTTCCCTTTTTTTTATAAAATTTCACAATATATCGAATTTGTTCGTTAGATTCACTCATTTTATCGAACAAAAAAACAATTTAAAAATGGCGGGAAATTGCTTTTTACGTTTTGTATTCCTTTTTTAAAATGTCATCTTTTTAATGGTATCAAAACCAGCCAGATACAAACAGTACAACGGATAAGATTTTTACTACAACTTTATACATACAAAATACGAAAATACTTTTTCCCTGACCTATTAAATAATGTCATAGAATTGGTCGGTGCAAGATTGCACGTCGTTTGACTTAAGCACATCACACCAAGAAGTTTCGGATAAAAGGTCAAGCAAAAGCACATAGTCACACTTATTAAAGTTCCAGTCCTTGCTGGGATCGATATTACTAGGTTCTACTAGCTTTTCATGGTGTTTTGTGTCAATGAAAACGCCCACATCCAGGGGAGGATGAAAAAGGTCAGGACTTACGAAACCGTCAACAGAAGCGACACGTACCTCACGCACTCCTCCTTTCTCCCGAACCAAGACTACATCTAATATACCATTGTATGAATTTAGCACATCATTCTTCTCAGTCAAATTACAAACTGACTTAAAATAACAGTAATAATTACAAACAGTCTCAGATGCACTATTTAGGTTGAGATCTCCAAAGATAAGAACAGTGCCCCTAACATCATTAATGAAGCTTTCTACCTTTGAGAACCAACGCATGTAGTCGCTCTCAGTGGCCCGTGGCCGAATATAAATAACGCCTACACAAAATCTTCGTCCATGCCAGTCAAAACTTGCCCATAAGTCTTCACCACAATAGATATAGATATAGAAGATATTTATATTAGCGGTAAGTTTTCATTTGAAATATAATTTTTCCTATTGCGATGTTTCCGAGAGGCTACAATATGGGATTCTGGTCAGTATGGTCAGTTCGTCTAACCTATTATAATCTTTTCATACCTATTGTTGAACAATTTGTAGAAGAGATGACAAAATAAAATTAATGTTTGTAGATAAACTTACTTTATTTTTTTTCTTTTATTATAATATTCAACACATTTTAGCTGTATGCAGTCTTCTGGATCAATATCTTTTCTGGTGCCTTTTAATAATTTATTTACATCCCGGCACCAGTTACATAAAAAAAACCGTGCACTTAAATCAAAGATAAAGTCAACAATATTTCCTTTATGTTTTTCACATTTTATGAATTTGCAATCAATGACTATATATAATAAAGTTTTAATATATTGTTTTATGTTGTTCATTTTGCTCGCTGTCCTCAAAATATTTATTATGACATCTTGTATTCCTGAGAAACACTTTATCAGTTCACTGGAAGGGTATGTTAGCGTGCGTTTTTTGTGCGTTAAACGTGCTTTCAATGCGTAATATTTTTTATACGTTTATTATTATTTTTAAATGGAATTGATCTCATTTCTTGGGCTGCAGGACGCGGCCGGTGCTGCGTTGTATAGAATTTGCGGTTGCTTGGCTTCGGGCTGACATCGCCGTCACAGCGGGTGGCGTCATACGTTCTACCTGCGACGTAACCAAACATAATATAACCAGTTGATCACGCAAACAGTCCAACTAGGCAGTTATATATAGTTATTGAAGTTGGACTTCAATAAAAAACAGATGGCCGATGGGGCCGAAAGGTTCTCGAATGAAGACCAAGGACTGACCTGACCGCTTAAAATCTTCTTGTCTACACTGATAGATATTATAATAGGTGGACATTCATCCAACGATAATTGATTAACGGTATGTACCTCTTCGCTGCTGCAACTACTCAACTCGTCCGCTTCCTCGACGTAGTTGTGGCGGTACGCGCCGCCGGCGCTTGTGTTCGTGCCCCATTTTCGATTCGAAATTTTCGAACACATCTTTTGCAGATGTCCCTCTTGGTTACAGACCCTGCAGACATAACGTTTGTATTTACACGAAGCCGCGTCATGATTCCCGCCACAGATCCGGCACTCGTGCCGCGGGCCCACGTTCCTTCTTCCTGTCGAGCCACGACTGGCCGCTGCGCCCCGTGCGCCGGCGACGCCCGCGCCACTCATCGATGCACCGCGCCACATACCTCGGCCATGTGACGTCATCGGGGCCGCGCTCGTCATCGCTTGACACTGCGCCGACGTACTGCTCCTGCCTGCAGCTTCCACCAAGGCCGCATCCTTTTCTGCCGTTTCCATATTTAACGCCAATCTGCAGGCTTTTTGAAAATCTAGACTATCTTCTGCAAATAAACGTTGACGTATCGTCTCGCTTGCCAATCCACAAACAAGCCGGTCCCGCAAACTCTCATTCAGCCACTGTCCGAACTCGCACGTTTTGGACATTTTTTTCAATTCAGCGACGTAATCCGCTATCTTCTCGCCGCTGTTTTGTTTCCGATGATGAAACTTGAAACGTTCCGCTAGTTCACTCGGCCGTGGTTGTAGATGCTTTTCCAAAATGTCTGTCAACTCTTTGAACGATTTGGTAGCGGGTCTCTCGGGAGTACATAAGTTCACCAGCAACTCGTAGCCCGCTGACCCTATCAGCGTCACCAACGTCGGCTCTTGCATCTCGGGTTTAATGCCGTTCACCAGGAAAAACTGTTCCATTCGTTCGACATATAAACGCCAGTTATCCGGCGTCACATTAAATTCCGAAATCTTGCTGATCGACATTGTTTTACACTGCATAACTTGTTTATTAGTTAAACACACGCGGATTCTTGTTTTTAATCGTCGCCACTGAGAAGTATTAAGGAGAATGTATTTGGTCCAGTATTTAGTAAGTATTGACCAGTGTTTGTTTGGTTTGGTCCCGTTTGCGGTAGATTAGGTCCAATTTTTGGTAAGTATTGACCTGTGTGTGGTTGGTTTGGCCCAACATTTGTTAGATATTGATAGTTTGGTCCAGCTTGCGGTAGATTTGGTCCAGTATTTTGTCTAATGTTTAGCATATTCATAAATAGTTGTTTAATATTTTGACTATTTTGTCCAGATTGGGTATTTACACTGGCTATGGCGCTAGCTGTGTTACAGTTCTGTGGGGCGAAATTTTGTCCTGAATTCGCCAATGGATTATTTTGAGTTATTTCTGGTTTAATACTCGTTATCTGAGCACTAACTTGTTCAGTGAACTGATTAGATGAGACGGGCTTTACATTTTCTTTTTGAAGCCGTTCTTTTGACGGTAAATTAAGAGGTGGCATATTTTTAATATTCAGTACCGGTGTTGCCTGATTATTGGCGCTATTATTATTATTATTGGTTCTGGCTCTTTTTGACTTCTACTTTGAACAGATGTCGCATCTTTTTGTATTCTTGCCAGTCCACTAGTGCATCAGTGTTCATGGCTCTGTTGAAGTGGTGTCTGACCTTCTTCCTTAGCTTTGTTAGCTCTTTGTTCCACCACTTGTCTTTTTTGTGAATTTCATTGTAGCTTTCCTTCTTCCGGCGCAAATCTGCATGTTTAGGAAACCTGTACGAATAAAAAAAATAGATGTGTAAATACAAGTAGTATACCCAATCCAGATCTATAACTATGGGTACATGATAAATCAATCGAAATCGTTTTTTTACTTGGCTCGGTTGAAACAAAATTTTGACAAGTACTTCACGTGCTATCACAAACGCCAGTTCGATTGTGACTGAAATCGATTAGGTCCGTGGGCCTAATTTTGCTTTCAATGCGTAATATTTTTTATACGTTTATTATTATTTTTAAATGGAATTGATCTCATTTCTTGGGCTGCAGGACGCGGCCGGTGCTGCGTTGTATAGAATTTGCGGTTGCTTGGCTTCGGGCTGACATCGACGTCACAGCGGGTGGCGTCATACGTTCTACCTGCGACGTAACCAAACATAATATAACCAGTTGATCACGCAAACAGTCCAACTAGGCAGTTATATATAGTTATTGAAGTTGGACTTCAATAAAAAACAGATGGCCGATGGGGCCGAAAGGTTCTCGAATGAAGACGAAGGACTAGTGAGCGTAGCGTAGGACAATTCATTTCAGTCCACCCACAAGATGAAAAAGCGACGAGAGACCGCAGGAAAACGCTGGATGCAGGCCGCTTCCAACCGGCCCGTTTGAAAAACAAGGTAGTCTTCAGTTGGATCAATGCTCCAACTAGCACAACGCATAACTCATTTTGATATCTGTTGCCATGGCAGGAGCAATGAAGACGTCTATACAATAAATGCCTAATTGCGCCATGGCGAGCTGTAATAAGCTTTTCAAAAGCATTTGGCCGTGCGAGTGGAGTTAAACAGAAGCCTGTTGCAGACAATGCGCAATACCTGCGCAAGTATTAATCAAGCCAATTTAATGCGCACCGTCTGCAATGAGCTACCTACTACTCTTTTTGTTTAGTGCCAGTGGCTGTGGAAGTGCCTTAGTACCTCTAAGTATGCATACGACTCAAAGCTAAGACAATGCGCAGTACTTGCGCAAGTATTACTCGCACCAGTTTACTGCGCATCGTCTAAAACGAGTACCTAAACATTTTTGCTTATTTCCAGTGGCATCGGAAGTTACATAGGTACCTGATGCAGACGATGCGCAGTACTAGCGCAAGTATTACTGGCACTAATTGACGGCACGTCCGCGTCTGCAACGGATTCCCTCAATTGTTTTCGAGACGTCAAAAATGCGGCATGGTTTATTTTTAACCGACTTCTAAAAAGGAGGAGGTTATCAATTCGATTGTATTTATTTTTTATGTTTGTTACCTTAGAACTTTCGACTGGGCGAAACGTTTTCCGATTGATGATTCTTTTTTAGTTTGAAAGCTGTCGCTTCCCGTGTGGTCCCATTTCAATTTGTTCCAGTTCTGACATTTTTATTATGTTGTTTTTAATATTTATTAAATAACTTGCCGTACGTACTCGCAGTGTCTGTCTTGTCATGTGTCCAGATAAAGGTCGGATAAGAGAACGTAGTGATTGATTTGCTTCCAATTTTTTTAACGTAATTTTATACGCAAATCGCAGTTCGTTTTTAGTTTAAAACGTCAAACAAAGAGAATATAAGTAAGAAGAGACGGGACTGCCATACTTCGCGTCTGAACGAACAATATGTATAAAACGTGAGCCAACCTCTCTGTCCAACATAACCTAACTAATGACAGCTAATGATAGTTTGACAGCTGACAGATGACCATTCATTCGAGCATGTCTGCCAACATGACAAACTACAAATATTTGCTGAAAGGGATGTCCTGCTGTTTTTTATCGATATCGATATTTCGAAAAATAAAAGCCAATGGGTAAAAGTTGCATCATATTAGTTTATTGCAGCCACCGAACATATATAGTTTTATGGCTTCTAGACATGGTAGGCTTCTTCTTCTTTCAGTTGGGCTTTTTTTCTTAAAATCCTTGTCTCGAAAGTGTTTACCACATATGTACTTTAGGTCGTGGAGCTTTTCTATATGTACATAGGCCAAATCTTCTTTCCCGGTAATTTTGACCCATTTTTTGCATTTGAAATATACATTTTTATATAACAGTCATACACAACTTATTGACCGAGCGAAGCGAATCTCTGATTCAAATGAAAAAATCATGGTTGTATGTTTGTTTATTTGTTCGACGACAACTTAAGTTATATTGGTCATATCTGATAATTATTTTCAACAAGAAGTTCATTTAAATACAATTTTTGAGTTCGAATATAAATCAACAAAAATAAATTGTAGGTCTAAGCACTCTCTACAAGTTTAATATTAAACACTTTTTCGATATCTTTCACGAGAAAAAAGAAAATAGCAAAAAAATAAATCACTCTTAAAATTTATATATTTTTTTTACATTGATATCTCAATAAAGATGAACGATTTTTTTTATGATACTGGGTTAAGACACGAGCGAAGTCGCTCGCCTGATGGCTCTTCTCGCTTGCCCATAACAGCTCAACGCCACTCAGAATTTGGAATTTCAACAGTTCAAAACCCTAGATGGCAATGCACTGCGCTCGTCACCCCGAGATATAAGATGTGAAATCTCTGTGTGCCCTGTAATTTCGCTGGAAACATTGCCCTTCAATCTGGAACACAGTGGTGTTTGTAAACTACTGCTTGGCGGTTGAATAACTGGCAAAGGTGTGGTACTTCCCCAGGCGGACTCCTGCAAAGAGTCTTACCACTACAAAAATAGGTGAAAAATGTCTAGGACCTTAAATGTAGATCCTAAATAAAGCAACAAAAAGTATTGCATAAAAAAATTCGTATCTCAACGAAAAACCGGGTTATTATGAAAAAACTGAATTTAACCCTTTTTTCAAGATAGCACAAATTCCACAAGCCAGTTTTGGTCGACATTTTGAAGTTAAGCTTTTCTAGCCCCCCCATAATATCAAAAATTTGGCTTTCTCGGTTAACTTACAAAGTTTCACTTACAAAGTATCGATAACACACACAGCCCACACTAGTTACACAAGCACATGGGTATAAAGTTAATTTATTGGATATTTATTACAATAGGAATTGACACCACTGTAAGTGGTGCCACCGGCAATGGGACTCACTCAAGGTCCGCACCGAGCAGTGGTCCCAAGTACTAAGACTAGACTCCACGAGACATGGCTGTGAACTGTCAAGTCAGGTAAGGTAAAGGCAGTACAGGAAGGATCAAGGTTTAGGTTAGTCACAACAGTGCAAGTAACATCTAACATATGAGCTTAGGGCTAAATAGGTACAGTATATCACAATATTCAAACTTAGGGCTATAGGTACCGCTTATCATATAACATTAGAGCAACCGCTCAGATCTCAGAGCCACGGGCTATAGGTACCGCATATAATATAACATTAGAGCAACCGCTCAGATCTCAGAGCCACGGGCTATAGGTACCGCATATAATATAACATTAGAGCAACTGCTCAGATCTCAGAGCCACGGGCTATAGGTACCGCATATAATATAACATTAGAGCAACCGCTCAGATCTCAGAGCCACGGGCTATATGTACCGCATATAATATAACATTAGAGCAACCGCTCAAATCTCAGAGCCACGGGCTATAGGTACCGCATATAATATAACATTAGAGCAACCGCTCAGATCTCAGAGCCACGGGCTATAGGTACCGCATATAATATAACATTAGAGCAACCGCTCAGATCTCAGAGCCACGGGCTATAGGTACCGCATATAATATAACATTAGAGCAACCGCTCAGATCTCAGAGCCACGGGCTATAGGTACCGCATATAATATAACATTAGAGCAACCGCTCAGATCTCAGAGCCACGGGCTATAGGTACCGCATATAATATAACATTAGAGCAACCGCTCAGATCTCAGAGCCACGGGCTATAGGTACCGCATATAATATAACATTAGAGCAACCGCTCAGATCTCAGAGCCACGGGCTATAGGTACCGCATATAATATAACATTAGAGCAACCGCTCAGATCTCAGAGCCACGGGCTATAGGTACCGCATATAATATAACATTAGAGCAACTGCTCAGATCTCAGAGCCACGGGCTATAGGTACCGCATATAATATAACATTAGTGCAACCGCTCAGATCTCAGAGCCACGGGCTATAGGTACCGCATATAATATAACATTATACTAGCTTATCTTAGGTTCAAGGTGCAGCACAGATCTAGTAAATACATGTATCTCAAGTCAGTCATTAACAGGGTCAAGAATTAACGGTCATCAATCTAAGTCTGAGGGTATCGGTATCAGTCATCTCGTCACACAAGTTATTGCAATTAATAAATAGAGCCAATAGAACTTAGTCTAGGTACTTAACATTCATCAGCCGGTCCAGGACTCCCCGGAGCACCAACACTTTCACTATATAAATTCACACTGACTCTAGTGACGACCTCTCTCTAGTGATCAAGGTATGACGGTTGAATTCAAAATGACTTACTTGGGTGCGCACACTAGCGAGCTTTCCACTCCCTCAGTGTGGCCATATTAAAAATTGTCTATGGTGTCGCGACACGTCGCGACACACCCGACGGCGAAAAGCTGATGACCGCTACCAGGATGCGCGTCCACTCTCTAATCTTCTCCAGGGCTTTCGTGGCTGCCTTGCGTCTCGGCCTCAACAGTTCAGGAGACTGCCTTGGAAAGTTCTCACCGGTTGCACTTAGACCCATATCAACATTGTCAGACACTTCAGAACTCTCTAAAGTTTTTTGAATATCAGGAAGTTCCTTGGGAGTACCTTTTTCATTAATTTCCGTATCATTATATGCATCTACATCTGCACATATATGATCCACATCTATATGTGGTAGCGTTTCCATTTCTATATCATCAGACTCTATGAACTTTTCAGTATCCTCCCTAATACCTGGTGGAACACAGGGAAATGATGTCTCAGGTACATGACCCACTTGATTCTGTTCGGGAGTTCTTTGTTCATTTTCTTCAATCTCCAGTGGATATAACTGGCCAATGGACCTTAAAAACTCTTTGTCTCCTATCTTTACTTTAGCCACCCTACAGTGACCATCGTTTCCTATTATCAGTGAAGTTATTTTACCAACCTTCCAGCTGAGACGATTTTTCGTATCTTCTTTTAGTTGTACTATTTGTCCCTCTGTAGGTACCAAGCTAGATTTGATTCGTGGTTCTCTAACTGAATGGTTGTATCGTTCCCTGAGGCTGGGAAGATAACGGTTCATAAACATTTCTTTAAACTCCTCTATTAATTTCATTACTCGTTTCCAACCTTTTACTAACTCGATCTTTGTAGTTGTTCCTTGCAAGTTACCCGACTCTGTATTGAATTCAGGTGTGATGCATTTACCCACAGCTAAAAAGTCGGCTGGAGTTAAAACGTGCTCTACTTCGGTGTCGACGCTGGTGAGTGGTCTGTTATTTAAGACCGCTTCTATTTCTTTCACAACAGTGTTCAACTGACTGTCATTCAACAAATGTTTTTCTAGTGTCCTTTGGAGACAATTCTTGACCATCCCCACTAATCGTTCATAAAAACCCCCTTGCCATGGGGCGAGCGGGGTGACAAATTTCCATGAGAGATTATTTTGAATGCAGTAATCGTCAGCTATCAATTCAGCGTTTAACTTAAACTGTGCGGCATTATCCGAAATGATGACGGTTGGTATTCCTTTCGTTGCTATGAACCTTATCAATGCAAGAAGACACTCTTCTGCACTAAGATATTTTACCACCTCTAACTGCACTGCACGCACAACTAAACACGTGTACAAGCAAATCCATCGTTTTTCTCCTCGGGTTCCATCCAAATACAGAGGGCCAAGATAATCTAAGCCTGTATATTGATACGGGGAGTTATAAGTTACTCTTTCTGGTGGAAGTGCAGGAGTAGAAGGTAATTTGAATGGTCCACCTCCGTGCTTGATACAATTGGAGCATCGTCGAATAATCTTTTGTACTTGGGCCTTGCCCTGTGGGATCCAGTAATGTTTTCGGATGGTACCTAGAGTGTGATTTGCTCCCACATGATAATTTTCTTCATGTACTTTCTTAATCAAATTGTTTGTGAAATCACAACTTTTTGGCAACAGTATTGGATATTTCATATCAAATGACCATTCTGTATTCTCCAACCTTCCTCTACATCTTAATAATCCATCTTCATCGATGAACAATTTTAAGTTTCTACTTAAAGATGTCTCCTTCTTCCTTGTCTCTTCCGGGAAAAAATCTTGTAACTTTTTAATTTCTTCGAAATATTTTTTTGTATTTTCCTTATGTTCTTGTATTTGATCTTTTTCAGATGGCAAGTCTTCCTTTGAAGTACTTGGAGTTTGCTTCATCAATTCATCTGTCTTGGACAGACCCACCTTAGCCAAAAAAGAAAGTTCCTTCGGTCTATTCGTCGGCCACATTTTAGATTTCTGCAGTAGGAAATCTGGTCCTTGAAGCCAATACGATCTTTCAACTACGGTTTTGTTAGGACGTGTAGCTACGTCTGCAGGGTTCAATTCTGAACAGATAAACCTTAAAGTTACGTTTTTATTTTGTTTCATTTCTTCGATCCTTCTCGCAACAAATGGTGTTAATAGTTTATTTGAGTTGTACCAGTCAATTACTATTTGACTATCAGTCCAAAGAAATTGTTGATGTATGTTCACCTGAAGAGACTCTTCTACATACTTTAGTAAGCGAAATCCAATAAGTGCTCCCAGTAGTTCCAAACGCGGTATTTTTAAGTTTTCTTGATCCTTTATTGGCACCAATCTTGATTTTCCTATAACAAATGCTTTTCCATTTTCATTTACTATATACACTACTGCGGCATAACTTTTCAAAGATGCATCTGTGAAGCAGTGCAGAGAAAATTTGTTTAAATCTGTTTTTGCTTGTATGTAACATCTTGGTAGTGTTACTTGTAGGTATATTGTTAAGGTCTTCATGTATAATTTTCCATTCTTCACACCTTTGTTCTGATAATTTATCATCCCATTTAACCTTTAATTTCCATAAATCCTGAATAAATAGTTTCGGTAATAACAATTCTGGAACTGCAAATCCACAAGGATCGTAGATCGAAGCTACTATTTTCAGAATTTCCCTCTTTGTTACCTTATTAGCAACCATACTTTTCAGTCTTAATTGTATTGTATCCTTTTTAGTGTTCCAGTCCAATCCAAGTGTTTTTACAATTTCATCTTTGCATTTGTCTGGAATATGATGCCTAAATTCTGCTGCATTGGAGTTCCATTCCCTTAAATTCAAAGAAATCTTTTGAAATTCTCTTTATAAATTATCGTGAAGTTCTAGTGCTTGCTTTATATTTGAGGTGCCCATTACCAAATTATCTACATAAATATCTCCTGCCACCCTCTGTACATCTGGGTCTGTAGATTTCTTAAGGTGGTGTTTGATTGTCGCATTCAAGAGAAATGGACTTGATATTATGCCAAACGGTACACGACAAAAGCGTAGATGCAATATGTTATCTTCCGTCGCAGATTTGGAAATATCCTTGAGCCATAGGAATCTTGTAACGTCCCTGCTATTCCTTTGAAGAAAGGCCTTCTCAACATCAGCTAGAATTGCTATTTTATGAGTTCTGAACCTTAACAGTAGTTCAATTAAATTTTCCAACAGTAAAGGTCCCGCTAGTAAGCATTCGTTAAGACTTCTGATCTTTCAATTTTCCTGACCCATCATAAACAATTCGGGTAGATTTCCCTGGTATCTTTATCCCATGATGGGCTAAGTAGTGTGTTGGGAATTCACAGGTAGTGATTTCATTATAAGGTATGTTTTCTACAATACCCTTTTGGAGTTGATCCACAATGGTATCATTGTAAGACGTTAAGGAATATCTATCCATGCGACGAAGTAAATTGACTAGCCTTCCTTGTGCTAGTCCTTTGTTGGTCGGTATGTTGGGCGGATACTCTTTCCACGGCCAACATACTCAGTACCTTTGGTCTACATATTCAGTTGTTTCATTAAAGTTTTTGAGGGCTTCTTCTTCTTTAGTGGTGTTAGATCCAAATGTAAAGACGCAAAGATGATTTTCCTCTTGCACAGGCAATTTCAAATGGTTTGCTATTCGTTTAGCCACATAGGATCTTTGACTTCCGGAGTCCATCAAAACTCTGCAGCTCAGTTTCTTCGAGTTATCCTGATTTGTTACTTGAACAACTGCAGTTTGGAGAATGGTAAGAGAAGGTTTGTACGAATCATTTGTATGCATAACTCTAGTATTTGTCCCGGTATAATGTTGCCTCACTTCATTATTAAGTTGTCTAGTAAATGGATGGGTTTCCGTGAATCAAATCATAAGTTGATAATACTCGTATTTATAAATCATAGTTAATAATAATCATATATATTTATAGAATCAGCTATTATATCCCCAAGTTTGGCAAGGCTTGGGGATCACAGTATGTTCACTGTATACGGATAGGACGCTGCTGCCCATCCTCCAGTGTTACTGTACGCAGTTTAAGGACATACCCGGGTCCGTCAATTACACAATTATCAATCAAATATTCTTAAGTGCCTTTCAATTGAATAAAAGGCTATTTGAAAATTAGATGCAATGTTATCTGCTATCTTGACTGCATACAGGGCAGCATTATGATCATAACTTATCTGGTTCTCTTTCCCAAAATGTTCCTTTAAGGTGGCTACAGCAATGGAATAATTTTTATTTGTCATTTCTAATCCTCCAATAGCTCCCTTTGCTTTTCCCTTCAGGGATGATTTGAGGTATAATAATTTGTCCACTTCTGATAAATTTCTACTATCAATATTGGATGAGAATTGATTCCAAAATGATTGCCATTGCAAAACGTCTCCCGGATACTCTGGCAACTGTAATTTGGGAAAGATGCTTTGAAGAAGTTGTCGCATTATGATTAGTAGAAGGTCTGTTTTTCATTGTTTTAATTTTACAAGCCAATTCAGAGAAAACCTCCTCTGATTTCAATTGGCTTGTACTAAAATTTGATATATCCTCAGCCGAAGGTTGTGTGCTAATGTGAAAGTAATTTGTTAATTCAGTTGTGAAACGCGTGTTGAACGCTTCGAACTTCTTATTAAGGATCTCTGCTTCCTGTATATTTTGTTCTGACAATGCATCAAGAAGCTCTGAGGCTTGTTTTGTAAAGGTCTCTATGCCCGTCACTATGTCTTGCAACCGTGAGATTAAAACCTGTTCCATCTTGTAGGATTATTCCCGTTGGCCTTGGTATATCCTGGAATGTTAATATTAGTGGTCTCAATCTTTAGGCAAGTATAACATAAGTATCAAAACTGTTGTTACCATTTTAATTCAAGCACACAAGAAAGAATAAAAAAAGAGAAGATATTTTTTTTTTTAAATAATAATAAAATTATTATTATTTGTTATATTAATTAAAAATGGTTAATCGTTCGCAATACATTTGGTATAGAAGCAGTAGAAAATTATATTCATTTTTGCCCGGTTAAACCTCTCCGTAACCCTGTATGAACTACACTTCCTTGTAACCCTGTATAGTGAAACAACTTTTTTTAAAGTATATTTTATTTTTTGCCAATATGTTAAAAGTCAATAGATGTTTATAGAATTGTCATACAATTCCTAGAATACAATAAGTGTTTTAGGTATTTTCATAGTGACAGCGAAAATTCAAAAGAAATTTTACTGAATTGTAATCTCAACATACTTTTTAAGGCTGTTGCATTACTTCCATTACAATAAGAAATATTGAGTCTAATTTGTATTAACTTACTTATTATGGAAAAAATAATATACTCATATCATTTAAGTGCATTGCATTCTGAATTCTGGAAATTACTATTTGTGTAGGTTTTACCGATGTAACTATCCTTCAAAATGTAAATAGTTAACTATGACTTCAAATAAACAGCTCGACAGAAAATATTAGAAGTTAATAAGGGCGCCACTATCGCAAATAGCTCCAAATATTACCAACCTTGTAGTATGCAAGGAAGATTATTCGATGAACTTCCTTCACTGACGTGTGTTCCACAGTATTGACAGAATGAAAAAATAAAAAGCTTTCGTTTCTATACCTTTTCGTCCAGGAAGGAACCAATAAGTTATAACATCATCTAGGTAGGTACCTATAGTACCTACCGATACCGAAGTTTCAGTGAGGGAATTTCACTTGATAAAACACAATGGTATAAGTGAAATACGTAATTACACACTAATCATAGAACATACCGGCGTTGTAGACAACCTTACGTGGTTTTCGTGCTGTAAAGACTAATTTTTACAAAAATGAACTCATGACAAGTTATACAAAAATGTACTACAGAAACACAGTAGCCATTTTGTTCAACAAAGTTCTATGCGTAAAATGTGTTAAATACTTCACAATATACTGTGATAATGTCGAAGAAAACACGAAATCTTCTCTATCTATAGTAATCTATAGTACACATATCCGATAAAATTACATTAAAACTTTCAAATGTATTCGACTAAGTCTAAATGAAAAGACGCTGCCGGCACTTGCCGGCAAATCGTCTGTTCTTGGACGTAAATTTGGTTCTTAGACGGAAAATCACTTACCTTTAATATCCTCCGGCACCGTAACTGGTTATTTGATGTACACTCACTTGTTTCCACTATTTAACTCGTAAAATACAGCAATTATAAGATATTTTATTCACTCCGTGTTCGAAGGAAACCATTTCTCAAATAATGTTGCCAGCACATGGAATAAACTAGTGCCATAGTCCACTCGTTTTTTTTTTTGTCGATTGTTGAAAACATAGATTACGAGTAATGGTTATGTATATGAATGATTAATCAAATTTGCGATTAATGGTGTTAAGGTGATAATAATTTAAGGCCATAATTTTTCTTTATTGTAGCTTTTGATCAAGCAAATCTTTAACAAAAGGTGTAATTATTTTCCCAGCTTACCCATTTTCCATCAAAATGGCTTTATTTGGCAACATTAAGTCTGCTATTGCTAGTTCGATGAAAATCAAAATTGATACTTAAAATAAGTGAAATTTTCGAATTATTGAAGCTGACTAAGAATTTCAATTGATTCTATTTAAAATAATAGTTTTACTTTTAAATGATGCAATTACAACCCACAACACATTGTCTGAAAAAATGTTTTCATTAGTTCACCGACGCTTCCACTGCTGCACTGCAGCGCTGGCGGCAGATATATTTGTCGACCTAAATTTACTGTTTTTGTTTCATAGTAATAACCAACCTTTTTTCTCCTTTTACAACGATTTGGTTGCAAAAACAACCAAACACGATAACAAATCCTGTTTTAATAATTATACATTTTCTTCTTTAAAATACCATTTTCCCCTCTAGCTGAGGGTCGTACAATAATTTATTATATTAATACGGTATTTTCAATAACGGCGCCATATATATATATATTTTTTTCTAATAAATGCACAACAGACTATACAGAAACAGAGCTAAAATCTTTCATTTCAGGCAAAGGTACTAAAGCCAGACACACACCCAATAAGGTTATTTAAAAACATATAGCTACTACATTTTTATTTAAATCTTTCAGCAGTATAGAAATAAGGATTTCTTGACATGAAATTCTCTGGATTCTTTAATATCCCAGCATCTCCACCATGTCGCGACTCCTTCACATAGCGCATCGACCACACACCATTGTGTCTCCTCCAGACATGACAAGTATGAATTAGTGTGGCATGAAGCACCATGACGAAAGAGCCGCGATCTGACTGGATATGTAGTGTGTAAACAAAAGAAAATAAAGTGTATTGGTTGGGTGTGTATCTTGCTCACCTTTGTGCCTGGAGCAATGTCTTCGTTGAAAGTCATCCTACCCTCGTACACGCCTTTAATTGACCACATCTGCTTCGCATTGAGAATGAGGGACTGGAACTGCTGTGTAACCTGTAAAAGTTGATACCGGTGACACCACTGTAAGTGGTGCCACCGGCAATGGGACTCACTCAAGGTCCGCACCGAGCAGTGGTCCCAAGTACTAAGACTAGACTCCACGAGACATGGCTGTGAACTGTCAAGTCAGGTAAGGTAAAGGCAGTACAGGAAGGATCAAGGTTTAGGTTAGTCACAACAGTGCAAGTAACATCTAACATATGAGCTTAGGGCTAAATAGGTACAGTATATCACAATATTCAAACTTAGGGCTATAGGTACAGCTTATCATATAACGTTCGAGCAACCGCTCATCACCTTAGGGCTAAATAGGTACAGTATATCACAATATTCAAACTTAGGGCTATAGGTACCGCTTATCATATAACATTAGAGCAACCGCTCAGATCTCAGAGCCACGGGCTATAGGTACCGCATATAATATAACATTAGAGCAACCGCTCAGATCTCAGAGCCACGGGCTATAGGTACCGCATATAATATAACATTAGAGCAACCGCTCAGATCTCAGAGCCACGGGCTATAGGTACCGCATATAATATAACATTAGAGCAACCGCTCAGATCTCAGAGCCACGGGCTATAGGTACCGCATATAATATAACATTAGAGCAACCGCTCAGATCTCAGAGCCACGGGCTATAGGTACCGCATATAATATAACATTAGAGCAACCGCTCAGATCTCAGAGCCACGGGCTATAGGTACCGCATATAATATAACATTAGAGCAACCGCTCAGATCTCAGAGCCACGGGCTATAGGTACCGCATATAATATAACATTATACTAGCTTATCTTAGGTTCAAGGTGCAGCACAGATCTAGTAAATACATGTATCTCAAGTCAGTCATTAACAGGGTCAAGAATTAACTGTCATCAATCTAAGTCTGAGGGTATCGGTATCAGTCATCTCGTCACACAAGTTATTGCAATTAATAAATAGAGCCAATAGAACTTAGTCTAGGTACTTAACATTCATCAGCCGGTCCAGGACTCCCCGGAGCACCAACACTTTCACTATATAAATTCACACTGACTCTAGTGACGACCTCTCTCTAGTAATCAAGGTATGACGGTTGAATTCAAAATGACTTACTTGGGTGCGCACACTAGCGAGCTTTCCACTCCTTCAGTGTGGCCATATTAAAAATTGTCTATGGTATCGCGACACGTCGCGACAATTACGGCTTCAATGGCGTTACGGCTTATGTGCGCTGTCTCATTAACGTAAGTTAGGGTCGTAAACTTTTTTTCGAATTGAAAGGTGATGTTTTGTTGTATATTTTGTTATATTTTATCGCTTCCACCATCCTATAATATAAAATATCAGCACAAAAATATGCTTTATACCATTTTCAGTGCTTATTAAAAATAATGTTCATTTGGTTATTAAAAATTATAACTCAGTGTTATTTTTCTTTAAAAAAACCACTTAGTTAGTCACATATAGTGGGTTACGCGGAAAGGGTGTACTAAGGCCTAAAGGGGTCCACAGTACCCATTATTATGAACAACTTTTACAATGAGAGTAACTCTGAAAACGCGAAAAAAATATCAGCCGTTAAAAACGGTCGTTCACACTTAGTCTTGATAAAATGTATGGAACAGCAGGTATTTTTTTTTTCGTGACTTCATAGTAAAAGAAGTTTATAATGATGGGTACTATGGACGCCTTTCAGCTTAGTACGCTCCATCCGCGTAACCTTGTGTTAGGGTTTAGGGTGCTATTCCACCGCAGAGATGTGGCGAGGTATAAGGAAAAAAATCAACCAATAGGAGGTGATGCGAGACGAAATGAAGCGATCCCATTGGTTAACTTTTTTCCTCGCGCACCGCTCTTCTTCGTCGCACATCTCTGGCGGATACGCAGCCTTTTAATGAAAATTTTGAAGGGTGGCATTACTACTTAATGTGTTCGAACTAAAATAGTCGTGGCGATGCCCGTCTTGCCAAAATGTCACCTACAGGCGAAATAGGAATGATGACACGCCCGTGAGGAAACAATCTCTGGGCTTAAACGACACTACAATGTCTGTCGACGTTTCTTTTCTTGGGGATCAGAATAAACGACATTCTTATTCTTCTTATTCTTATTCGAGATGGGGGCGATAAGTCCTGCACTGACGTCCCGCTTGGGGTGTATTGTGCATTTCCCCCTACCAGCAGTTACCCGAGCCAACCCAACTCCTTGAAATATCGGAGTGAGGCTCTGGGGCGCTGGCACAGTTGCTCCAGTGGCTTAGATGGAATTGTGCATAATGATAATGACGATGAAAAGCAGTCCAGCTGGTGATGTGGTGACGTGGATGATGAAGGTAGCGAAGCCTCATGCAACCCGGTAGCGATTCTAGTTTCCTCTGTGGCTTCACAATGCCAAAGCACATGCTCTACAGTTTCTTTCTCCTTCATGCAGCCACGACACAGTGGACTGTCCGTGGCTCCCAGTTTATACAAGTGGCTATTCAAGTTGCAATGACCGGTTATGAGGCCTACAATCAGGCGAAGGTCCTGTCGTTGCAACTTCAATAGATTGTTCGTGATCTTCCTGTCAAGAATTGGGAAAGCAGCTTTAGCATGCTTGCAGTCATCTTTCTTGTCCCACAGATTCTGTTGTTCTTTTTCGGTGTGATGACGCAGTAGTTCTCGCACTCCCATTGCCGATGGTTTGCAGAGGCTCACTGCGTCATCACTTACCTGTTTCCTAGCGCCTTCCTTGGCAAGAGTGTCCGCCGTTATATTACCCACGCAGGATCCGTGGCCTTTCGTTCATCTCACTATCGTTCTGTACTTGCTCGCGAGGGTTTGTAAGGCTGTATGGCACTCAGCAGTAACTCTTGGTCTTGTTACGGGTCTTCTGAGTGCGTAGATAGTAGCCGCACTGTCAGTTGTAAACATAAGGATTCCTCTGCCGTCCCGATCTTCGGGGGCCGTGAGAAACTCATTTAAAGGCCAGACTGCTCTTGCTGCCAGTAGTAGGCCCATGGCCTCCGCCTGCAGAGCCGTCGTTGTTTTGTTTAAGGCCATGGACTCCTTGAGTCCGAGCTCGGGTGAGTAGTAGCCGCAGCCAGCTCCCTCCTTCTTTTTTGAACCATCTGTGTATATATTCCACGAGGGCAATACCCCGTAGAGGACGTTGTCGTCTGTTATCAACTCGTACTTTTTGTTATCAAGATGTGTGTTGGCTATCTTATCGGTACCTAGGATTGCTTCAGGAATAATCCTAGTCGCTCGGTCGATTATTCTACAGTGGTTAGTAATCGGACCGGTGCTTTTCCACTGGTTCGTGGATTTGATCCTTAGTGCTGACGCCATCGCTTCCTGTTGTATATGCAGGTGTAGTGGAGACAGACCTAGGATGATCTCTAGGGCAGCCGAAGGTGTCTTTTTCATGCATCCGCTGATTAGAGAGCATGCAAGTCTTTGCGTCTGTTGCAATTTCGCGATGACGGTTGCCAGATTTGTGCGAGTCCACCACACTACGCAACCGTAGGTGAGAACCGGTCGCACTATCACTGTGTATAACCAATGGCAGAGCTTTGGTTTCAGGCCCCAGTCCTTTCCTACCGCTCTGGTGCATTGCCATAGTATGTTGGTTACCTTCGCGGTGATATAATCCAGGTGTTTTCCCCAAAGGAGTTTACTGTCTAGCCAAATGCCTAAGTACTTAACCTCCTTGCTAAGTGTTAGTTTAGTGCTAAACAATGACGGAGTTGTGAGATTCATGGTTTTTCCTAGTAAATAGCACCATCTCCGTCTTTTGTGGGTTTACAGAAAGGCTGTGTCGCTCACATCATTTCTCAACAACTTTAAGTGCCTTTTGCATCTTTTCACATAAAGTCGCCTCAAAGAGTCCGGAGACCATGATTGCCAGGTCATCCGCGTATCCTACAGTAACAATGCCTTCCTTGTTGAGGAGTTCGATGAGCTCATTGACTACCACCACCCAGAGTAGTGGAGACATCACTCCTCCTTGCGGGCAGCCTCTCGTGACACGGCACCGCGTCGTACCCGTCGTTTCAATGCTAGCAACTCTGTTAGAGAGCATTGACGTGACCCAGGCACCCACTGTTGTCTACTCCCTGTTTTTTAAGACTTTCTTCGATACTAGGGAAAGTGGTTTTATCAAAAGCCCCCTCAATGTCGATGAAAGTGGCCAAGCAAGATTGTTTGCTCTGCAGTGCCGATTCGATCTTATAGACCACCTGGTGGAGAACAGTCTCTGTTGATTTACCTGATTGGTATGCGTGTTGATTTTTGTGGACGGGATTGTCTACCAATGGTCCACCTCTAATGTATTTGTCGCAGAGTCTTTCCAGTGTTTTTAACAAAAACGAGCTAAGGCTTATCGGCCTAAAAGACTTTGGGTTGGTGTAATCGGCCTTTCCTGGCTTTGGGTTGGTGTAATCGGCCTTTCCTGGCTTTGGTAGAAAGACCACCTTTACTTCTCTCCATGCTTTAGGTATGTACTTCCAAGCTAAACATGATCTAAATATAACAGTAAGATGCATTTTTATCATGTTTAGGCCCCACTGGAGAAGAGCTGGAAATATAGCGTCCAGTCCAGGACCCTTGTGTGGTTGAAAGGTGCTTATGGCCCAGAGCAGGGCCTCCTCCGTGACAATAGAGTCTGCAAAAACCCAGTCTTCATTGTCAGGTCTGTGCTGGATGTGAAGTTCCCATCCCTCTTTGTCATCTAGTTGACAATCCGGGAAGTGTGTCCGTAGGAGCACTTCAAACTGTTCGTGTTCCGAACTCGTGTAGGTCCCATCGGCCTTCTTCAGAGTTCCTAACTTTACTTGCGTGTCGCTAGTTAAGACTTTCCTGAGTCGAGCTGTCTCGCTTTCAAATTGGATAGAGCTGCTGTATTTCCTCCACGAACTGTTCTGGCTCTTTTTGACTTCTACTTTGAACAGATGTCGCAATCTTTTTGTATTCTTGCCAGTCCACTAGTGCATCAGTGTTCATGGCTCTGTTGAAGTGGTGTCTGACCTTCTTCCTAAGCTTTGTTAGCTCTTTGTTCCACCACTTGTCTTTTTTGTGAATTTCATTGTAGCTTTCCTTTTTCAACGGACAAGCCTTTTCGTAGCTCTGTATTAGAGCACGTACCAAATTGTCAATCGTAGTCTCTATTTCCTGCGGTGACAGTTTTATCGTAGGGTCTACTCGTGGTATCTCTGACATCGCCTTTTCGAGCGTTTCTCTAAAGATCGGCCCGTCAGTTTTCTTCGGATTCCTGTAGGTTCGTGGTTCATGCTGTCCCCACTGTCAAGCTGAACCTGATCCATCTGTGATCCGAACCAGAGTACTCGTCTGTCGCCACACGCCAATCTTTGATCGTTCTCGAGATTGCATCGGTGCCCATAGTGATATCAATTATCGTTCTTGCCCAAGACGTCACGAATGTAGGTTCGGAGCCTCGGTTTAGTAAGTTCAGATAGTGCCTGAGGATGAAATCAAGCACATCGTTCCCTCTCTCATTTGTGTCTGGGCTGCCCCAAACGGTGCAATGAGCGTTGGAGTCACAGCCCACCACACATTGTAATTTATTAGTTGTACAGAATTGCATTAACTCTTCTAGTGCTGGATGGGGCGCTTCTTCTGTGATGTCCAGATATGCTGAGGCCAAAATCACAGTGCTGAGATTACCTTGGAGGCCTGTCTCTAATTTAACTACAGTGAGGTCATCAGTGCACAAGTGTGTAACCAAGGACGCCTTATATGGTTGAGGAATATATATAAAAGTACGCGTTTTGCTTTGCACGGGGGGAAAGAAAACATTACCCTTAATACCATTAAAACCGCTCACCATCCCACGGATTAAGTATGGTTCCTGAACCAGTGCTATTGTGTTATGACGCTTCTGCAGAGCTTCCCGCAAGGCGGCGGTTCCTGAGACGCTGTGATGGGTGTTGGCCTGTATGATGTCGAGTGTAGTACTGACGCCTAGCCTATGTGTGCTACCAGCTGCTGAAGCAGAGGTGTGTGTGTTTGACTGATTGTTTCTACTTTGTTGGCAATCCATTTTTAGTTTAGAGTTCCTACGTACCCCTCCTAATTAGACGTCGGGGTTGACGTGGGAGGGCTCGGTCTGGTCCGTGTCCATCGACGCCGGCGAGAAGATATTGAGCCCTTTTAGGTCAATACCATCCTCGTCTGCGCTGACTTCCAGCAACCGTTCTTCGTACTCCCTCGTCCACCCTAAGTTCTCGGCGAGCGCCGTGTGATCCTCGGCCCCGGGTGCCGAGGACGAAGTTTCGCCTATCAAAGCAGCGCTTCCCGCGCCCCTAACCTCCGGCGCCGCCCCCAACACGGCTCTCCCGGCGAAGCTGTAGCCTCTCACTTTCACGTAGACTCTCGCTCAAGCATAATGCAGTCGAAAGTCCACGCGCCTAAGAAGTTCCACATCCTCTGGTGATATTCCTACAACGAGGAGATGGTTGCAAGCGTCACCCACGTGGCGCATCTCATGTGTGAAAATACGCCACCTCTCCACGCCTGCCTCCGAATTGCCCCACACCAAAAACTTGATGAGGAAGTCTAATTGGTTAGCTGGCAATCCGCTGATGCCTCGCCCGAAATCCGGAATATACACTACCGCGGTGTAATGTCGCGGTACTTGGCTCTCCGGGACGACCATGAGCTCGCCGGTGGCTCCACAAGGTGGGTGTGCGCTCGACAATGGTCGTGAGCCAGGCCAGCGCACGATCGTCCCAGGGTGTATACCTAACGCCGCCGCGAAAGCGTCCAGGCATCATCACGAACTTCGGCACTTGAGTGTCGGTTCGCGAGTCACCGTCCACCGCAAGTGAGTTCATGAAGACGCCGTAGACTGCTCGCTCTATGACCGCCGTGGACAGCGCGCAGCTCGTCCATCGGCACACGGCTACGGTCCAGGACTACCACTCTGTGGTGCGCCCTGGCCGCTTCCGCGTACGACAACTTGCCGTCGCCACCCACTTTCTGTGTAGCCGCGGGTCCGCTGCTGCTGGGCAACAGCGGATCTCCCCCCCTTCCCCCGAGTGTGGAGTGTCCGTGTTGGTCATGACGGTTTCCACGACCACTCTCTCAATGCCGGCGCCCCCCTTCTTGCCCTTGTCCTTCCCCTTGCCTTTTGAGGGGCGCGGAGCCGGGTTTGTTTCAGTAAGGTGGGCGGCGACCGAGTCGAGGGCCGCTGGGCCGCGTGACACGTGTGTAGTGTCGAGCGCAAGCGACAAGTCTCGCGGTGCCGTTTTCGGTTTCGGCCCCTGCCCCTGCAGTTCACTTCTGGGTCGTCCGGTTGTTGCCTCCGCAACCAAACCCGGACAGTCCGTCAGCGTCATCACATTGGCAGGGGTCGCTACCTGTAAGACGGCGCGCGTCATGCATGCCACAACAGGTGGAGCGAGCTCCGCCATGCCGTGCAGATGAATCGCGCTATCTCGCTGCAGCCGGTGGTACTGGTCCACCAACCCGGCGTCGTGGGCCCTGCGCTGCCTCGCTAAAGCTCGGCGGCTGGTGCCGCGATATGCACCCCGGGCGGGATTCATTTTTCGGAATTCCCTCCGGTTGCCTACCCCTCCAACATCGCGCTCAGACGCCTCATGCCCCGTCGCCATGCCTCGCTGCTCCTGCCGGCGAACCACCTCCACTCCGGGCTTCTGCACTGGCCCAAGTTCACGCATAGGCGCGGCCGGCGTCTCCGCCTCCATCCTCGTCGGTCCAGTGGTATCCGCGCTCGGCGAGGCCTGGGACGCCACCTCGTCGTCGCCTTCGGTAGCCCTTTTCTCACCCTCCAGTCCGGAAACCAGAGGGCGCCGGGTGCTAGCCGGATCGCAGGGCAAATCGCTAACTGTTTTACTACTGTTCATCATTATTACGGAAGGTACTGTGGAGCAAAAAGACAGTTAGCCGGGCGCTCAGCAATAGGTGAAAGTGGTTGCCCACGCCACTTCCCCCCGAAGTTTCGCATGAGGGTGGCGAGAAACTCGACTCTAGAAACACAAGAGAGACCCACTCCTCAACCACATGCCGGCCACGGGCAGCCGCTTGAGGGTGCAGTACTCGGCATACCAATGGATGTTTTGAAATGCCGTTCACCCCACCCCCCCCTCGTGCCCTCGCTCTTTGCCCGGGCTTGGGACCGGCACCATACCTAAGTTATTGTGCTGAAAGCGAAAGCAAAAGCTAAGCAGCTGGTGGAAATCAATGACTACAGTATGATGGCGAGGTTTGACAAGACATGTCAACAAAATATGACCATTCACCTACCAACTCGACACACACTGCGCGAGACGAAAACTCAATGTTAGAAAAGATTAGCCTACTTCTAGATAAGAAACTCGAAGAAAATAAAAAGTCTATATTAAGCGAGATCAGAAGCACAATAGATTTAATAATTGAACAAAAATCAGATAAATTAAGGAAAGAAGTAGAAAAAAAGACAGATACATTAACAAGCGAGCAATCAATCATCAAAAATCAAATATTAATACTAACTAAAACTAATCAAAAATTGGAAACCGAAAATACGAAATTAAAAGAAGAAACGAAACAGTTAATTTCTAGTTCAAAAAGCACACAACAATATCGTACAGATAACTCGAAGAAATTTGTATTATACGATCTATCTGAATACGAACAAGAAACAGAAATAGAACTCCACCACAAGATAATTAATGTTTTCCTAGATATACTTAATGTAGACCTTACAGGCTACGTTGAGGAATTAACTATAATTGGAAGGAAAAACCAACAACGTAGACCCATAGTAGTTGAGTTAATAAGCAAAAAGATGGCGAGATACCTACTGCAAAATGGCCAGTTTTTTAGAAATACAGGATTGTCTATATCGGAATACCTCGACGACACAGCCCTACAACACAGAAAGAAGCTGCAAGTAGATCTTCGTGCAGCTCGCCTAGACGGTCGTCACGCCGTCATTAGAAATAATAAACTTATAATAGACGGTACCATCACACACGCATACCTGCATAACCAGACCTCATTGCAACCAGCGCGACAAACACAAAACAAGTCGCCTGGCCCGTATGGTACCAGAGACAGTAACCAGACTGTCACACAAACACTCACACAACCACGTGCTCATCAACAACAAAACTGTAATTTTCATGATTATAAACACACTGATTTTAATATTTTATCTCAAAATATGCAAAGTATCTACGGAAAACGTGACACAATACGAGCTTTTCTGCAAGATAACTATTCAACAATACATGCACTTTGTGTCACAGAAACATGGCTATCCCAAGAAAAACTACAACTGATCGACTTTACTGGTTACAATATAGCATCTGCATTCTGTAGGCAACAGCGAAGGGGGGGAGGAACTTGTATTCTATTACGTGACGACTTCGAGTATACAGAGATAAAGGACATAACGGCTCTGACAATTGAACATTGTATAGAAATTAGTGCCATATTAATTCATAAAATCGATGTTTTACTAGTAACTATATATTGGAATGACAAGCGGAGCGATTTATTCCATACTCAGCTTAATACATTATTAAAACTTTTATAAAAAAATATAATTCAATAGACATGATAATCGTCGGAGACTTTAATATAAATATAATGGAGAACACTAAAGAATCTATTTCATTACTTGACCTAATGCGAGAATATAACTTCAATCAATTTGTCAATAAACCTACTCGTATCACCTGTACTTCAGCTTCTTGTTTGGACCTTGTTTTTTTTAACTCTAATAAAAATAAAATAAATGTTTCAGTACAAGATTTCGGGTTTTCAGATCATTTAAGCATTAATATAAATATTAAAGATGGGCTGGATTTCAAAAACCAACTCATGGTATGGAAAACCAAAAAAAGACTATTTAACAAACAAAATATGAACAGTTATTTTATTTATTTATTTATTATTTATTTATTTAGTTTTAAAAATGAACTAAAAAACATAAACTGGACCGAGATTTTGAATATTAATACAACAAAAACGGTAAACGACAATTACAAAATATTCAATAATACACTATCCGAAATCTTAGACCGCTGTATGCCTAAAATAATAATAAAACTGAATGTAAACAAAAAATATGATTGGTTAACCCGAGGTATAAAAACTTCTTGTAGGAACAAGAGGCTTTTGAAACCTCTTGTAACATACTGTAAACATCCTATATTAACTAGCCACTATAAATCATATGTGAAATTGCTAAAAAAGACAGTAACCAAATCAAAAAGAAACGAATATATACGCAGAATGAAAACTTCGGATAATAATAAATAAATAAATATCTGGGACATTATTGCACACACTGTCATCTGACCCCAAACTAAGCAAAGCTTGTAATATGGCTGCCAGAGACTGATATACATACATATATATTTTTAAATACATACTTAAATAGATATTAACACCCAGACATAGAACTAAGAAAACTAATAAAACTAAGACAATGTGGAAAATAATAAAAGAACGTACAAATAAAAACATAAAAAAGCATAAAAATAACATTAAACTAAAAATAAATAACAAAATAGTTTCAGAACCACAACAAGTACGAAGACAAGACGAACTACCGCCAATCCTAATAAAATACTGCGCTGAAGAACTAACTTTACCGTATTACTTGCTGATCAACCAATCCTTCACAGAGGGTTCGTTCCCAGATCATTTGAAAAAAGCTCTAGTTAAACCAATCCATAAAAAATCTTCCAAATTAGAACCTAGTAATTACAGGCCAATAGCACTCCTACCTACCTCTTCAAAGATTTTTGAAAAGGTAATGCTAACGCGTCTTAACTCTTTTTGCGAAAAATTTGAAATCCTCGATGACTCTCAAAATGGATTTAGAAAAAACCGCTCAATTATTTTGGCAGTATATAAATTAATCAACGAAATTTTGAACACCATAAATGATAAAAAATACGCAATGGGCATCCTTTGAGATATGACGAAAGCATATGATAAAGTTCAGAACGACATACTTTTAGATAAATTATATGGTATAGGCATACGCGGTATAGCACACCAATGGTGTGCTATTATACCGCGTAACGGCAAAATTCACATGCCGAGTAGCGGCAAAATAGGAGAACTAAATATGAAATACCTAAGACCAATGTATAACCCTATTTTTTGTGAATAAATTTAATTTCAATTTAATTTCAAAAAATTTAATTTCAAATGGTTCAGCTCTTATTTAAAAAATCGCGAACAATGTGTAGAAATTGAAAATTTTGACCCTATCACTGGTATGATAGATATAGCTAGATCAACCCCAACGCAAATTAATAATTCAATTCCCCAAGGAAGCGTCGCTGCATGCATCTTATTTTTAATTTATATTAACGACCTTCCAAAAATAATAAAATAACCCTGTGTACTTTTTGCAGATGATATTTATATCTTGACATCGTGTAATAGAAATAATAATTTGAATAAAAAACTCACTGACATATTTAATAATATAATTAATTGGATGACCGACCACAACCTTGACTTAAACTTCTCAAAAACAGCCATCATACAATTTAGACCCCATCAAAAAGCCCCTCTTGACATCAACTTTTCATATAATAATATTAAATTAGAATGTGTAGACGCAGCTAATTTACTAGGCATAGATATTGATACGCAGGTAAATTGGAAAAGTCACATAAAAAAAAAAAATGTCAAGTTTCACATACGCACTTAGGGAACTACGCCGAGGTACTAACTTAGACACAGCTTTAACAGCCTACTACGCATACGCATTTTCGTGGCTCAGCTATGGCATCACTCTCTGGGGCAATAGTGTAGACGCCACAGATCTCTTTGTTGTCCAGAAGAAATGCATCCGTATCCTCGCCAATATCAAACTCCCAGACATCAGTATACCAAATTTCCATAGACCATATTTTATTCAATATAAAATTTTCACTGTCGCCTCTCTATATGTATTTGAAAATTGTAAATTTGTTAGAAAATACCCACAATTTTTTAGAAAATTAGTTGAAAACCGAAACTATCGAATACGGTCTAACTATAAAAATAAATTAATGTTACCGACATCTAAATTAGCAATTCATAGCTCCGGCCCAAATCCAATGGCCATCAAAATATATAATAAACTACCAGTACAGATAAAGGATATAGAAAATGAAAACAAATTTGACAAAACCCAAAAAAACATGTTGCTAGCAAAATGTTATTATAGCATAAACGAGTATTTAGAAGACAAATCAATTATGGAATAAATCGATTCGCTCCGCACTATATTGCCATACCCAATCAGGGTTATTATTATGTATTACCTAATTTAAACATGCTACGTGCATTTGCCATCTTCAAATCGCCTATGGTTTATTTTTCGGATTTATGGTAGAGAAAAATTACAGTGTTGAATTGTTTCTTTGTGTCAATCAGTGTGTTACGATAAATTTACCATATTCAGTACAAATATACCACCTAAGCAATGCAAAGCACCTAAGGAATGGGCATTACTTCAACGGGAGTTACGGCGTATGTGCGCTGTCTCATTAAAGTAAGTTGGCGTCGTCATCAGGGGCTGGCTTGCCTCTCGTATCAGTCCATAATATAACTTTCGCGATCGCGAATAGTCATGTAGAATTAGCCCGATATCAAATACCGCTCACTTCAAATGTATCGATAGTTTATAATGTATCGATGAAAATTTTATTGTGAAGGGAATATCGTAGGTACGCTATCACTATGCTTTGTTTATATTTTGAAGTGACGTTGAATGGGCCAATTTGCATTCAGTAACCCTTCATTTGCATTCCCCGCCCCTTAAGTATTTGACTGAATTGTGTCCATTGCAAATAATCGTAACTACAAGTCTGTGCTACGTAGTAGCTGTGCCCGCTGTAGACCGTCTCGAACCGACGACTCAGCTCATCCGCATAACCGCATCTACACCTGGCTTCTTTCTATGCGTCACATTTGGATCACGAACTCTCTTGTCTCCGCCTTTTTTGGAGCCACGGGAGCATTTGGGACATATCCAAATTTATTATTATTAAATTATATGCGGTGCAGGAGGTCCTCCTTTGGAAGTTTGACGCGATACTGACGCTTGTGATTGTGATTTACTTCGTATGTAAGTGTTATCTATTTCGTTGCCGTTAACAATAAGTTTGTTATTTTTTATAATAGCATAGTGTCCATCCTGTCGTGCTGTGCGAAGCTGCTGTTGAAGGGTTTTCCTATGCTGTAATGCCTTCTCGTCAAGATATTCAGATATTGATATGCCGGTATTTTTGAAGAATCGACCGTTTTGAAGTAGGTATTTAGTAATTCTTTTGCTTATTAATTCTACTATGATTGGTCTGCGGCCTGAGCTATATCTACCTAGTCGAGTCAGCTCTTCGGCGTAGCCCGTGAGATCAACATTTAGTATTTCTTTGAAGACGTTTACTATTCTATGAAGGAGATCCAATTCCGTTTCATGTTCATATTAATTAAGGCGTATAGAACGAATTTTTTCGTATTTTCAATGTTGATGTTTAGTTGTTGTGTACTTTTCATGTTTGATAATAATTTTATTTCTACCTTAAGTTGCTTATTTTCTCTGTCTAGGTTATCAATAGTCTTATTAATCTGCGTATTTAATTGGGATTTTATAGTGGTTTGTTCTTGTGAGATATGGTCCGTGGTCTTCGTTATGTCATTCCTTAATTTACCAGTATATTGTTTTATCCGTGAGTCTAAAGTATTTTTGATCTCATTAAGTATCGATTTCCTATTATCTTCTAACTTTTTCTCCAACAGTATACTGATTTTTTTCCAACAATGTGTTATCGTCGGACGCAGTAGTTCGTATCGGGTTAGGCGCAGGCAATGATAAGTAGCTACATTGTAATTCTTGGTTACTTTGCTCTTCAACTACGGAGTCGTCGACGGACGTTATAGTGTCATTTAAAGCTAGTTGCCGTAATCTTACTGGCGTATCGTCTGTTCTGGCGCGTCTATCGGTGACATTTTCATAAGAAGGACATTGCCATGATTTCTTGAGTTCGAACATATTGTCCAGTTAATAGGCTGATGTTATGTTAAGGCATCACACACACACACATCACATCATCAGCCAATTAACGTCCACTGTTAGACAAGGCCTCCCTCATAGAGAGGGGTGTTGCCATAATCCCCACGCTTGGCAGGCGGCTTGGGGATCGCAGTACGTTGACCGTGTACTATTAGGACGCTGCTGCCCATCCTCCGGTGGTTCTGGTCGCAGTTTTAGGACATACCCGGGTTAAGGCATGCATAATGGTAATTCATCGAACAACGAGTACATTTTAATATTTCTCTCTCATAGACGATAGTCTTATTACAAGCTAGGCAATTCATTTTAAACGGTCCGATAGACAATAAAACATTTATAATGATCAAAGAATCGTGTACTTATCTTGTGTTCGGCTTACGACTGATGTCAGAGGCGTGGCTCGTATTTCGTTCATAGTCCTATTTATTTATTTCCATTGGAACATATAACACACTTCATACACGTCTTAAAAAAATCTGTTCACATTTCATTAAATAAAATAAAATTAGCTTAATAAGCGGCTATAAAGAGGCCTTGTCATGCAAAATATACTTATAAGCTAGTTACTATTTAATAACAGTTTTTATTTAATAGTTAGTTTATGTTTAAATTGGTAATACGCCTTTTTTGTCAAATAGTGTTTGATGTAATTTTTAAAACTAGTCTCATTCAGATCCAAGATCTCTTTTGAAACTTTATTATACCTATTATGGCCTGCGTTTAGAGTTGGGCGTAAAGCCCCTGTCCTTGTACGGTAAAAAAAGACGGAAATTTAGAAAAAAAAATATGTTATATTGTATAGGGGCGTGCCATATTCTGGGCCTTAACCTAAGTAACTAACGTCAAAAATACTAACAAGGTCGCTGTAGCTTAGCTATGGATGCCTTCGCTGCACTAAAGGGTAGATATATTAACAAGACAAGTAATTAAAGGATGTGTCGCCAATATAATGAAATCGTCAAAAATCATTATAGCTCTATTTTCTATTCTATATTATTTCTATTTTTGATCAATATCTGCCCAGATTCAAGAGGAATATAAAGACGATTGCATTCACGGCTCATGTAAATGTAGCTAACTAAAAGGGAAATCTATAATTAATAACCTAATTTTAATTATTATAATTTGTACTAATCATCAATAATACTGCTTTTATAATAATCATGATGAGTACGCATATTTTGGGATATGGTTTAGTTCACAATTGTCAACACACTTAATTTAGATTTATTATGACTATATTATGTTTTGTGTACCTCAATATATAAATAAATAATTTAAACGTAACTAGGTATTATCTGATGTGAGCAGAAGACTGTGGTATCTAGGTGGCACACGAACAGGCTGACTCGATATTGATAGCTTCCTGAAAGATATAATACCCCCGAGACTTGCTCGCAGGAGCCATGGGAAATTACATTACATGTATGATCATGTATCATGAGGCATGTACCTAACTCATTTGGCTTGTCATGAAAACACCTTACATTTTTACAAGGTTTTATATAACTTAAAATGTTTGTTTTGAAAGAATGTTTTGAGGATTGGCCGGTATAAAACTAAATAATTTTTTTTTATTATTAATCAGGCATTATGTTTTTACCTACTACCCTAATTGAAAATGTTACCTATAGCAAAAATAAAAATCAAATCAAATCAAAATCATTTATTTATGAAAAGTAAATCTGTGGTGTTACTGGCTCTAACTGCCAAACTGGGTGTTTGAAAACTGTGTCTTGGTAGTTAGTTCCTTCCATTTGTAAAATATTAAGGTTATGTACAATATATATTTATGATAACATAAGTATTGTATTAAGTAATAATTATTTAAATTATTGATTATATAATGTCTTTTTAAATGTTTAATAACACAGCTATAATGCTCACATAATATTCGTGTATAATAAATATCAAATTATAAATATATCATCATTAAAGTAAGACAATTAAAATAGTTTTTATGTTGTTGTTGTCTATCCTAATAAAAATAAAGAATAAAATTGAGGATTGAAACATAAAAATTTAATTTAAAAATAAAATATATTCGTAGAACAACCTGCAGAACAAACAGTTGCCGAACCGTAAGTACAGAACACTGTATAGCTCAGTGGTTGGATACCTAAACGGTTTGCCAAACATGACTTTTAGAACAGCCTTTTGCGCTACTTCTTGTGTTTCATGTTGGTGGTATACCTCCCCACACTGAAATGCAGTATGAGATGACTGACTGCTCTAAGGCACAATACACTTGATACAGCACTTCAGTTGAGGCAACTGATCTCAGTCTTTTGAATACAGACAAACAACTTTCTCACGCGAGGTATTAATGCTTTTAAATGTCCATTCCATTTTAATGTTCTGTCAATCATTACTCTCAGATACTTAAGTTCTGAACTACGTGTTATTTTGAGGCATGAGCAGTTTTCCGTTGAACTGGGATCACAAATGCTAGCATTGATGTCAAAGGATTCTGATGGCTGCGAGTTAATATTACCGGAAAAAGCAATATAGTCATCATCATATCAATATAGTACCTTGTCTTTTCTACATTTAGGGTAAGAATATTTTTGGTTAGCCATGTTGTTACAGTCCTTAGAGCGTTTCAGCGTGGTAGCGAGTAATTCTCCAGCTACTGCCATGCACCGAAAAGGCTGTGTCGTCCGCATAGGTAAAAACCTTGCAATTAGGGAGAGAGAGTTTGCATAACTCATTAATGTACTCTGTGATTAAAGTAGGGACCAGTACATTGCCCTGTGGCATCCCTTATGATATGTCTTTATTTAAGCTGATATTGTTGCCAATTTTGACACATTGTTTCCTGTCAGTTAGATAAACTCTGAACAGATCCAGTGCTACGCCGCGAATTCCCATGTTCTCCAGCTTTTGTAGTAAAAGGGGAACAGAAACAGTGTCAAAAACCTTAGAAAGGTCGAGAAAAAAACACACTACTTTGTTTTTAAGTTCAATGTGACGTACTACGCTATTTGTGAAGTCTAGGACTGCGTCATCCGTGGATTTTCCTTTTCTAAACCCATATTGGTTGTCGGCAAGAAGTTTATGATTATCAAAAAAGCTTGTTAATCTTACGTTCATAACCTTCTCCAAGAGTTTAGATAGCGTAGTAAGAACTGAAATAGGTCTTATTATTGACACTGTTTCTGCTATCACGCTTAAAGATGGGATGTACTAAAGCTTTTTTGAAGGCGTTTGGAAACACACCTGTGGAGAGATACAAGTTGAAGACATATTATGTTATGGGAAGAATGAGGCTATGGCGCGCAAATTTTATAACTTTGGATGGGATGTTATCCCATCCAGTAGCGCAGTCATTTAGTAAACCAATAATAAGCCCCTCAATCTATTTGAAATCAGCCGGTATTAGAGCCATTGAGTTTGGGAGATATTGCGACAAATGTTCAGATTGTGATGTGTATGTGTATTTGTGATATATAAAATCCATCGATTTTAAACCTGTTTACACGTATATCTATCCAGCATTAATTTAATCACATTCAAAATAATTAATGCGACATGCAGCATGACATAATAATATTAAAACAACATTAAAACTATAATTATAATACATTCTACAGAATTTGAAACTATACAAATCCTTAAATTTTAACATAAATAGATACTTGGCTGTAATTTTATAGTTTATAAATGAATAAAAAAAAAACGACTTTATAATTAGTAAAATATGCCATTTCGGTTGTCGTCTGCGATGTTATGTCATCGAACATAATATTGTCATCAAGCCTGATTTAGGCATGATGCGTTCGCACCCGCCACGCCTCCTCAACATCTCCCTTGTCTGACATTGTATGTCATAAAGCGCGCCATCAAATTATTTCGTGTCTGTGCTGTTGACCGTGGAACAGTTCCTTTGACTGGAGCAAACCCTGGATGTCGATTCAGATCATGCTCACTATAAAAATGCAGTCATTGGAACTAAACCAATTTGTTAAAATTCAACTCCGTAGGATTAGATGAAGTGTTTTTGGTTCAGCATGCATGATTTGACCTAAACAAACGAAATACAAAAGCTTGTAATGAATCGTAACAGTGTTACAATAATTAGTTTTTGCGAATGGTCGTTTAAATTTAAAAATGGGTTTATAATTTTAGTACTTTCCATAATTTAGTACCTACAGCTTTATTGGTAAGTAATAAATACAATTTAATCTTTAGTTTTAAATATCTTTGGATGTGGAGAGAAACATTAGATAATCGTCCTTAATTTAGGTAAAAGAATGGATGTTACGGATATATCCTAGAAATACCATAATTATAATGTTTTAATGAAGGATGGACACAATGATTTATATGGGTACATTGTTATGTTACGGAACCCCAAAAAGAAAACAATGTTTGAATTAAATATATTTTACTTTGTTATTGTAATATTTTATTAAATACTTACCTGCAAGTCTTAATATTAACAGTTCTTTCGATTCACTTGAGTCCCACAAAATCTGTCTGTTTTAAAAAGCTGGGTATCTTCGATTGTAGGCTGCGAATGAATTTTGGTTGTGGTGATTTTTATTTTTATCGTCCGCTTGATATTTTGCTAGTAGCATAGGCCAGCCTTTCTCGCTGTCTTGGTTGTTGGGGTTTGCTTCCATTCGCTGACGAATCTTGGCTGCTTTGGCGACCACGTCAGCATTCAGCATATTTTCTAAGTATCTTAGGTTGTGGGGCAGAACAATTTTGCACGTCTGAAATGATGAAACAATTTTTTACTACATTCAAAACTTGTATTTATGAAAGTCAATTTCACAGTCCACAGATTTTTGGCACAGGAAAAAAAATCGTACACTCCGAGTGAGCCTGACATATAATGTTTATTTCTCGAAAAATAATTAACTACACACTAATATTACTGTACTTTACGCATGTGCCCAGTTACTGTATAGACCATCCCATACTAACGTCTATAAAACCTAACCAAAGATTACGGAATAAAATTGCTGATTGACTGAAATAACTTTTGTAATTTAATTTCCTACCTATACTTACAACTTAGGTAATATAAATTAATTATGTACGTAAATGCAGTGCCTGTTGATCTTTTGATCCTTGAAATCCCGACCCCGTTCACTTTAATTATTAATAAAATTATTACATTTCTATCAATAACAGTCATTATTTTTACATTACTTATTTCACTGAAATAATGTAATTAAACCACTGTTTTAAACGGTTGTTCATTACAGTTATATGATTATTTACGAGATATTTACGAGTCTTCGGGAAGATTCTTCCCGTGAACATGGCGCATGTAACTGCGCCGAAATATCGGGAGCTCCTTCCACTTCCAAATATCCCGTAAATATTAATATAACTGTAATGTAAATAAAGTATTAACTTACGATAAAGGCAGCCAAATGAAATAAGAAACATATAAACAACGTTCTTGATATCGCCATGGTGCAGGATGGAATGACTGAAAGTTTCAGGGTAAATAGGTGCTTTAAACATCAGCTATCGCACAGCGGACCAACGCAAATGTTTACAAAACTACAATAGTGTTATGTTTATTGAGCAACTTAGCTTTGGTACGTAGGTTAATATTTGGTATACTTTTCGCCTTCGGTAGTTTTGTAGTTATTACGAGTTTGTGAACGAAGTTAGGGCAAGCTCGGTTTTCAAATTGTATCATTTCTTTACACAGATTTCCTTCACCTCTATTAGGCCTAAACCATGTATCTCCCGTACTTCAATGTTGGAGAGTACGCTGTGCGATTGGGCGCACAGGTATGTTTAACCGACTTCAAAAAAGGAGGACGGTTCTATGTTCCACTGTATTTTTTGTATGTATGTTCCCGATTTCTCCGCCAACTGCTGACGAATTAAAAAAAAAAACTTTTTTCGTTAAAGTATACTTCCAATTTTGTCACCAAGACGGGATCTGATGGTGGGGGGATCCCAGAGATATCGAGGGCAATCACTCAAATTATATAGGCACTTCTTACGTTTTTAATATATTTTTGGAGTCGGTGTTCAATGTGATCGACTTGTTGTAAATGCAACAGCAAGTTAATATTTATTTTGCACCTTTGCCAGGTTTTTTTATTAATATTTTTTTGGGACTTTTATAGTTAAGCTACATGGCAGTCCCATTTTATAAACTAATCTAGGACACTCAAATTAATACAAAATATAGACACACAGAGTCAAAGGCCACTTGGGGTGACTCACATATCCGAACAGATCCCTGGCTGCGTCCGAGTTGGGTTCAGACAGTAGCCTGTTAAACCTTTTTACGGTATGTAGTTCATATATGAAGTGTGATAATGTTATGTTTTGTGCGTCAATGTAATTGTGGTATTATTATTAGTGCGACATTTTCGGTTAGTGAAAAAGCACTTAAAAAGATATATTTAATTATTTATTTTATATATATTTTAAATTTTACATAATATTTTTATATTATTTTATTTAGATCCTATTTCACTTTAAGTATTGACATCACAGAATAAGGACTAGTAGCTTAGAATATTTGACATTATGTAACAATTATTTGTAATTATCTTAAATTTATTGCAATAACTTTATCTGAATTGTGTTAATAATAATTAAATTAATAATTAAATTCTCATTATTAAATGCAACAGGACTTAGGAGCAACTAACTCCACTCTCGAATTTCTACACCCTTTGTGGTAAAAACATGTTGATGAGTACCTACGTTAAATGTTATAATACCTTTACCTGCACTCATGTTTGGACAAATAAATAACTAATACTTTATAAATATCGTATAATAAATAATAATACTTTATCTTTATCTTTTTTTTTTGCCTGTAGTTTGAGTCAAATCTTGCAACTGAATTTTAAAACAGTTGTCCCCAACCGATTGAGTTAAAATTTTGCTTACCTACAAGTTTAGTTTGGATGATATAAGTATCTAATAAAAAGTTTTGGTGAAAAGATTACGAAAAATATTATTTTTCATAAGTTTTATTTTTAGTTTTTATTTAGAAGCTGCTCGTATCGCTACTCATACTACCCCTTATAGACTTTTACAGCAGTTTTTCATATGGCTTGCTGTATTTGTAAAAAGACGTAAACGTTACATGGGATGCATACCTACTTTTTGTGTTTCTTTTCAGCAATAAATATATTTTATATTCTAAATATTCATCTTTAACCTTTATGCCTGCGAAGAATGAAAGTATAAATTGAGTTTATTTAATAAGTTAGCACTGTAAAGTGTACCCTTTATCAATTCCGGATCATTGGCCGATTCGAAAGACGCTTTTAACCTTGGAGAGAGGGTGGCTATTACTTCGTGACCTTTCAATACTTTGTTTAAATAAATTTGGGTTTTTTAAGGTTATTTTTGGAAATTCAATACACATATTAATAAACGTAGAGTAGACTTGGAATAGTTACACCTTCTTTTGTCTTTTTCGATCGAGTTTAAAATTTTATTTATTTGTCAACAACATCACATATTAATAAACGTAGACCTGGAATAGTTACAACTTCTTTTGTCTTTTTCGATCGAGTTCAAAATTTTATTTATTTGTAACAACATCACATATTAATAAACGTAGACCTGGAATAGTTACAACTTCTTTTGTCTTTTTCGATCGAGTTCAAAATTTTATTTATTTGTCAACAACATCACATATTAATTAACGTAGACCTGGAATAGTTACAACTTCTTTTGTCTTTTTCGATCGAGTTCAAAATTTTATTTATTTGTCAACAACATCACATATTAATAAACGTAGAGTAGACTTGGAATAGTTACAAATTCTTTTGTCTTTTTCGATCGAGTTTAAAATTTTATTTATTTGTCAACAACATTACATATTAATAAACGTAGACCTGGAATAGTTACAACTTCTTTTGTCTTTTTCGATCGAGTTCAAAATTTTATTTATTTGTCAACAACATCACATATTAATAAACGTAGAGTAGACTTGGAATAATTACAACTTCTTTCGAGTTCAAAATTTTATTTATTTGTCAACAACATCGTTCACGCTAGGCAGTCGAAAATTTGAATGTATACTCCTGAAATAAAATATACAAACAAGTCTCTCAGAATTTTTCGAAATATTCAATAATAAAAGGTCAGAGTCCGTTTTTCATCAAAGATAAAGGTGAATTGTGATATTCTAAAAAAGATATAAACGGTAATATTTCGGCTTTTTCAAGTAGTCTGTGAGGCGTTTAAGATTACTTCATCCTGGTGTACAGTTCCTGTAGAATAACTACGTATAGGTAATCACTTAGCTCCGTAAATTAACATACCGGCTACTTTTTATCCATGAAATTTCCCGTGGGATAATTATGATCATTAAATTCAGTAATAAATAACGGAATTAGATGGATTATCATTATCAGTCTCTCATGTTCTCACTGCTGGGACACAAGCCTTCTCTCAAAGAGAAGATGGGCCCTAATCCACCATGCTGGCCCAGTGCATGTGGCGAATGTCGGTTTCCTCACAATGTTTTCCTTTACCATTTTTGAGTGATGCCATCAAATCTGCACATAATTTACGTAAGTACCAAATAAGTAATTGGTGCAGGGCGGAGCATCAAACGGAGTGCCGTCATATTGTAAAGCGCATATGCTACAGATCGGTCACCACGGCACCAAACAGTTACCAAACCTACCTACCCGCTACGAGTATTACATGTATATAGATAGCTACACCAAATTATTAACAGGGTCTGTTAATAAGTTCCAACGCTGATGAGTTTCTGTTTCAGTAAAGGGCATCCGAGTTCACGCGACGAGAGCTCGTTTTTTAAACTTATTCCATTTTGAGAGACAATAACTGCGACTTGCAAAGAACTGACTCTCAAGTGTACTTAGATTGTAGTAAGTACGAGAGTAGGTGAAGTTAAAAGTATAATTTAATTTGTATTCTGTGTAGTCCTCAGTCTGTCTCTGATACCTAATGTTTTTGAGTTTTTCATCGCTAGCAACTACTTGCTTCGCACATCTTCCAAATTTTACTTATTTATCTTTAAAACATAACTTTTGGATACCTTTTTTTTTTCTTAACCTATACTGTCCCACTGTTGGGCAAAGGTCTCTCCCATTTCCTTTTATAAATCTCGGTCCTCCGCCACCTCTTGCCAACCTCTCCGGAATGAGTCAAGATCATCACGCCAGCGTTTCCTAGGCCTTCCTGATTCGATTACGATCCTGGCCCATCGGTCGGAGTTCATACGCGCCACATGTCCCGCCAATCCCATTTTAATCTGGCAGCCTTATGGACGAGCTTTTGGATACCTTAATTAGTTAAAATTTATACAATAGTTTCTAAATCAAAAATATTATAGCCTTACCTTTCAATCTCTCTGAAGAACCGACTCCTCTTCGCTGCCCCAAAATGAACGCATGTAGAGTACAGTATGAGACCAACGTATAATGATTGTAATCCCCCGGTCTCTCTGTCCTTAGCCTGGTAGTTTTTTTCTGTTCAACCGATATATTCGTCGGGGATTATTTGATGTTAGTCTGTTTAGAGAGTGTACTTGGATTGTGGTCAAATGGACCAATATCTCAGTAAATAACACGCAAATTCACGCAATAAAACCACATGATAGGACAGCTCATGATAGCTGAGTTTGTCATTTTTCAGATGGCAGAAGCGGATTGCCATTAAACATTCGTTCTAGTTCTCCTTTTTACCAAGTCTGTTTTTGAACAGACTCTGTATTGATACGATAGTTTTATCTCATATGTACTAATCCGTCGGCATAGGTGCTGATGATATTCAAGGAAACATTGTAACGTTACGTCTGTTTGCCAACTTAAACAAGCGTCCCGCGACAATTTCTAGGTATTGAGAAATTAAGCCTGCCTATCAGTTCCTTCAGCAGATCTTAATGGGTGGTAAGGAAAACAACAAGGTAACGGATAGAGAAGTTTAATTGACCAGGTTTAATATACCAGTCAGTACAGTAATTTAAAAAAGAAAGCTAAAGGGTCTAAGGGCCTAAGCGCTCCGCAGTCTCCGCACGGCAGGTATCCGGTGAGGTAGTGGACAGTTGATGTAGTTTTCGGAAGAGGGTACGGAGATCGTAGCTTCTCTTGCGTCTGGTATCCAGAGGTCGTTAAGTGAGGATTTAGGTAGGAGGACGGCATCGGAGCAAATTCCAGGTCGTTCTCCGCCTTTGAAAAGAATAGTAAGATACCAAGGGACTCACGGTTTCAGCATGCCGGTCCTCTTTTCCTCTAAATTCAGAGCAGCATCAATTTTCAAAACATTTCCTCTAGGTTCAGAGCCACGGAACACTATTACTCGCGGAGTTCAGAGCAGCATCAATTATCAAAACATTTCACCATTTTACAATTTGATGTTCCTGCTTTCAAGATTGTTTTCAGAATGACGACTCTGTTTGCCGTCACGGCTTTCGCTCTTCCTTTTTCAAATTTGAATTTCGACTTGCGGAGCGTGTGCCCAAAAAGTTTTACTAACCGATAAAAAGTTTACAAATTTATATAAAAATGGATATGAATGAGGATGAATATGAAGGAATACTACAACATTGAATAACAGCCTGTGTTCATTATTACCATTTTATTTCCACCTAAACACTTTATAATAATCAGGGCATGTAGCGAACATGCTGGGTAAACACATACCAATAATAATACATGTAAGCGGTCTTACAAGATATTCCATGGATTTAAAGGCATTTTGGTTGGTAATTACAGATTTTAGAAGAAAGAAATAGTAATCATGTTTTTTTTGATTCGAAAGTGTTCTGAAGGGCCTCGATTTCATAACTACAAAGACGTAACGCGGCGCGTTGTGTTAATCAAAAAGTTGGCCTGTATTTCCTAAGGAATAGAGGCCAAATTTTTAGAGGCTAACTTATTACGCCGTGTTACGTACGTATTTTAGTTATGGAATCAGGGCCCTGGTACTCTATCTGGTAGAGTTTCTAAATACGATGCCTTCTCGTATAAAAACAAATACCATGATAAAAAAACTGCATTTTACTTGCCTATATCATAAATCGGTATATTTAGGTTTGCGTGCGGCACAGCTCTTCAGGATAAACTAAACTAAGTGAGCATATTTTACACCAAATTATGAAATCACTATAATAATATTGAAATAATGTGCGTCACGTAGAGTATTTACGAGCACATTACGTTTTCATTTCTTTTAGGTCGGGCTATATTATAAATCATTTCGATTTATTTACGCCACCGGAACTACGTGGGTTCAATAATGCGTAGGGTAGAATTGTGTATGATTTGTATGTTGGGTTAGACAGTGGAAACATTCGAGGATATCACTGTACTCTACAGTTATATGATTATTTACGGGATATTTACCGTAGTAAGGTTGTGAATCAACCGTGTTTCCGTCTTTATCATTGTACCTACCTTTACTGCAAGGAATGGAACAGATACCTTTTCGTGGAAAGGATTAGGTAACTAGTACTAAAAATTACCATCGCTTTAAAGAAGCTTGCTTTGATACCAGATTTATACTATTATTTATACGATGAACCGAAGACATGATAATTATAATCATGCAGCGATTCCGTGACAATGAAACGCGATTTTAGTATAATACCTAGCTACGCCTACCAACGTGAACGTCCTCTCTCACCTCGCTTGCTAACTATGTATGGACACTGTTTGGAGCGCATCGTGACGTCACAAAGTAACATCGCGTCGACGCCCTAAACCCTTCGCCACAGATTAAATTAAAGCAAGTGCTCATGAATATACACCTGCATTATAAAGACCATGCACACTAGCACTATTCCACTACTGTCTGCGCTACTCTTTATTGACTAAACATTTTCACTTTCTACGTTAGCGCCAAGTTAGGTACTTCATCCAACTTGATTTACAGCTCCTTAATTATACAACAGCAAACCGAACCTTTTGTCTATAAACCTAAGTACAAAATGTTGAGGTATAAATTTGTACTTACGTAGTTATAATATTTATTACTAATAGGTATTGCAAATTAAATTCTACTCTAATGGCTAACTGCTAAGAATTACTTTGCTCTGATCAAGGAGCACGGTAAAAGTAATGCATGACTAATTTATCTTTGGGCACGTAAAGAAAAACTTTCATGTGTGTTAATGTGCCCTTTAGTAATTTACCGACACAAAAGAAGGCATCTATATCTATATTTTCATTACGTTTCATAATACATGTTAGTTTTGCAAGAGTAAAAAGTATTATAATAGATTAATTGGTATAATAAAGAGATGTGTAAAAAATCTTAATTAATTGTTAGAAAAGAAATGGAAATAGAAATTTACAAGAACCAAGTTCAGTTTCTTCAAACGTTTGACAGATCTTGTCTAAGTACCTACCTACAATTGTGTTCATTATTTTTGGGGTCAAACACAGAGTTTAGGGTTTCTTCCCTTTTGATCATGGAACATCTGAGTTGGGATATCTTGCGTATACTTATGTATTTATACGTAATGCGTACGTTTTTGTGCGTGTGTGTGTAGCGATTGTAAGGCAGCGGCCGGGAGGCACGAGGGGCGGGCGGGCCGCCGTTTGTAGTGATGTGCTGCGAGGACTTATTAGTCGAAACGTTTTTTGGTGATGAAAACTGACGAAGCTGAAAACTGAAACTCAGTTGAATCATATCGTAGGTAACTGGAATGATAAAAATATATTCAATAAAATTTAAGAATCCTTTACCTTGTACCATAGGCATAACTTTACAATATGATAATAGCAACGATACATATTTTATAAATGTTTATCCATTGCCATTACCATATATCTAAAACTTTATTACGTTTTCGTAAACAACATATAAATCGGTAAAGCACCAGCTGTTGCGTGTCAGTTCCAGATTTTTAACACGACAGTCTAGACAGCTACAGAAGCTAAAGATGTGTTACTGGGAGGTTCAAAATAAGGAAATGAAAGCTACGATGCGACGGCTCAGCTAAAGTTGGTAGCTTCAAAGTTTGAAGAACAGGCGAAGGCAACGGCTGAATTCAGATGTTTCAAAAAGTGTCGGTAGAACCGCGATTGCGCACCTCCCTAGCGCGAATGGTAGGGTAGCCGCCGAACCCGCGGTTAACGAAACGAACAGTGGAGCGCTGAGCTCAGGGTGGAACGAGCGCGTTTCAGGCAACCCCCTCTTACAGATAAACAACACTCGTGTACCGCAATAAAACACGGCCGCTCTACGCGCCCAAATTAAACTCATCAAATCAAAAATATTACACACGGTTCCCGAGCAAATTAAATTACGAGAAAAAGTAATTTCTTTTCTAAGTTTATGTGAAATAAATTCACTAATAAAGTTGGGAGCTACCGAAGTATTCAGCAAATGGTATGATCTATAAAGCTGAGTCAGTGGTAGCGGTCAGAGTCTTCTCCTTCATTTAAAAGGTAAGAAGTAATCGAGTTAATTAAAACTAGGGCCTGGCTAATTTGTAGATATCTATATTTAACTACTTTTTTACGTTTACTTCTTTATTGTTATTGTTGGCGTTGATCAAATGTCCGAAAGCGTGTTCCAAAGTTCTTAAAGCTCTTAGTGCAATTTGCGCTAAAGTTGAGTTATAAAGTAATTTAGAACTTATATAGTAAAGTGAAATATAGTTTTGGTCTAAGCAGTTTGCTTTATGAAGTTCTGTGCGACCTTGTCTGGATGACGGCCATAATTTATTGTTCAATATTCGAGAGATTTATATAGTACACTAGCTATTGCCTGCGACTTCGCACTCGTAGATTTTTCAAATAAACTTTCAACCTCCACTAAACTTATTTATATTAATTTGGCCTTTAAGCAAAATCTGACGGACTTTCATGCATACTTTCATCCTCTGTTTAATCCTTTTAGGGGAATAATATGGCAAAAAAATATGATGCAACTAACATCTATTCATAAACAGAAGCGTCAAAGCGCTAACTTCCATATATTTATTTTTAATTCGTCCCTGATTCTAATTTTAACCCCCTTAGGAGAAGCGTTTCCAAAAAACGAACAAATCTTTAAATCATAAACAGAAGTCTAAGTACACATTTCCACGTTTCTTACAAAAACAACGAACTTCAATACAAACTTTCATACCCTATTTAGCCTCTTTAAGGGATGAATTTTCAATATTCCTTACTAAGCGCTCACCTTCGTTATAATTAGAAGGAACATCTTGTAAAATTTCATTCTTCTAGACTTAGCGGTTGGAGCTGTGCGTTGTCTGCCAGTGAATTAATGAATTTAAGATTTGTATTAAGATTTCTGCAGTGGCCTGCTACTGAAACATTTATGGACGAACGTGAAAAAAGACAGAGGCGGAGCCGAGGTCCATACATCCAACATTCGTGAGTCCATAAGTGCTCAGAGACCACCAAGGCTTGTATAGTACTTTCCTGAAACATTGAATTGACATTCACGTAAAAATACCTAAAAAAATACCTAATACCTGCTTTGGAGTGATGTTCACAATCCATTAAAACGTTGCCTAGCAACCAAACTGCGAAAAAACAAGACTACGTGGCTTGTACTCACCACCTAGAAATATCAATTATATTTCATTTGAAAATTCTAACAAACTCATTTACCTCCAAGGCATTTGCTTCTTTTTAGTGGAAAAGTAATCTAACCTCTTTGCACATTAAAATATTGTAAGCTCTTACAAGATAATAAGAAAAGGAAAATTGGCCACCAAGTAAAATTTTCGAAGAAGAGGGCTCATCAAATTATGAACACAATAAATACCACGTTATAGTAAAGCGTTATTATTCACAAATCGTCAATGGCCACAGTAGCGTAGTTTTTATTAATTTCAATTTGTTGCTTTTACCTCTGGTTATCAAAGTACGGTAATGAATGTTCCATTATTACTATAGGATTAAGAAAAAGTAGTGCAATAGCGATTTTGTTGAATTAAATGCGAGTGTGCCGTGTGCTTTTCCATTTATATTTATGTAGAAGCAGTGAAAAAGTATAAGAAATGTTACGTGTTTATCTTTGATGCCACCTTTAAAAATTATCCGTGTTACTACTTACTACTCCAGCAGTAACATGGGACATTTTTTATTTCCCATGTTACAACTGACTAAATTCTGATTAAAACTCTTTCCTTTTCCAAACTCGTTGACGTGGATGACAAATATTTGATAAATATCGTAAAATGAGTAGGAGAAGAGAACATACCTGAGTAATATACACTTAAGTATTACGCTCCGCCAGATTATACAGAAGACTGAGGAGTATAACAGAACATTGTGTCTAGCGTTTGTGGACTATGAAAAAGCCTTCGATTGGATCAAGACCTAGACCCAGTATTGCAGTTCCTCCAGCGTTATCATATCGGCTATAGATATCTATGTCGACGTGCTGAATTTTTTGTATGGAAACCACCATATCGATCCGATTACAGGACGAGAGTATGCAACCAAACCAATTGCAGAAAGGCAGAGACGTTGGGACGTTATTTCTCCGAAACTGTTCGCGGACGCATTGAAGGTCATTTTCAAGCTCTTGGACTGGAACTGATCCGGCATCAATATCAATGACAAAAACATCACTCACCTTCGTTATGCAGATTATTTAGTATCATGGCAGAATCGCTGAAGGACCTCATCACGTTGCTCAGCGACCTCAATTACATATCCCAATAAGGGGGTTTTAAAATGAACATGGATAAGACGAAGATCATGTCCAATATCCATGTTGTACCCCTGCCGGTAGTCGTTTTAGTTTTAACGATACTCTCGAAGTTGTTGACCAATATAACTATCTTGGAAATATTTTTCAGTCAGGCAGGTCAAACTGAGGCAGAGTTTGCCCGAAACATCCGACTCGTATGGGCAGTGTTCAAGAAATTACATGACATCTTCTCGTTAAAAATACCACAGTGCCAAAGACAAGGGTCTTTTACCAGTGTGTGTTGCCAGTGATATCACAATGGTTCTGAGATGTTGTCTTTAACTGCTGGCCTTTTGGAGAAATTTCAAGTCTTACAACGGGCAAAGGAGAGAGCTATGCTCGAAGTTTCTTTGCGCAATAGAATCCGGAATGATGATTCTAATTCAAATTTAAAGTAGGGGTGATAGAATAGAATATTATTTATTATCACGTAGTTGCAATAACAGAAATTTTACAAAATATAAAATATTACTATTTAACACTTCTACGTGGACTCGTCATATTTTTTTAATATCAATTTAAATTTGTAAATATGTACGAGTAAATAGCCTATAATATTCTGTGACTCCCTCCAAAAACGACAAAAACAAATAGTCTGAAGGATAATTATTTATTAACATAATTCAGCTGTATAGGGGCTTCGTCCATAGATTATATTAGAATTAAATAAATTAACAAAACTGTATAATAAGAAATAAATTGATAAATTTAAATTTACTAGTAATAATTTATTCTTCCTTCTCTATTATTTGGTAGTGACTCATTGGTTAAAAATTCTGATATTTTGTAAATAGATTTGGATAAAAGCAATTTCTTAACATTAGCACGAAATTTTCCATCTGTTTTTATTTGCTGAATGTGATCGGGTAGCTTATTATGCAGCTTCTGTCCTATCAGTTTCGGCAATCTTCCAACCATATTCAATCTACGCCGTATTGGCAGTATGAAATTATTGCTATTCTTACAATTCCTAGTCTTTGGTTTCATTTGCTTTTCATAGTCTTGCCATATCGACCGGACGTATTTCAGTACTTCAAAAATATATACTGAAACAGATGTCATTATTGACAGATTTTTGAAGTGGTCTCTACATGATTCCCTAAATTTACTTTTGGTATGAACCTACTACCCAAAAGGGACGGTGCGCTGCGAACAGAAAAAACGAGCAGAGCCAGAGGTACAATATTTGAGCTTTTTATCGCTTTTTAATAGTGTGGCCACAATTTTATAAGCAAATCATGGACAAATAAATTAAATATTAGGTCATTCAAAACTTATTTTACATGATGTCACATGTAAAATAAGTTGCTTGACAGCTAAAATAAGACAGCAGATGACCAAAAATGTGTGACTAGATCTCTGCAACTGCGTCAATTAGAAACTTGTAACGAAGAAGAAGAAGTTCTCGAGAATTAAATGAATATCTTTAGAGTTATGAATATTTTTTCATTAACACTTCGAGTAACGACTATGTTGCCTGCTTGTAGAAACACAATTTTGAAATAGGACTTAATTACTTGTTTTTTTTGTTAAACTCTTTTGCATATTGATGGTATTAAATTGGTTTGAGACTTTATTGATGAATTTTTGCTGTTCATATTCTTCTTATTTATTGAGTAATAACTCCAAAGTACCAATCATCATCATCATCATCAGCCATATGGCATGCACTGCTGAACATAGGCCTCCCCCTTTAACTTCCACACTGAACGACAACCTGCCATCTGCATCCACTGGATGCCCGCGACTCTCACGATATCGTTGGTCCATCTAGTGGGAGGCCTACCTACACTGCGTCTTCCGGTTCGTGGTCTCCACTTAATTACCTTTCTACCCCATCGGTTATCGGTTCTTCGAGCGATGTGGCCTGCCCATTGCCACTTCAACTTGCAAATTTTTACAGCTATATCGACGACTCTGGTTCTTTGGCGAATATCCACGTTTCGGATTCTATCGCGCAAAGAAACTCCGAGCATACCTCTCTCCATTGCCCGTTGTGTGACTCTGAGTTTCTCCAAAAGGCAAACAGTTAAGGACCACGTCTCAGTACCATATGTCATCACTGGCAACACACATTGGTCAAAGACCCTTGTCTTTAGGCACTGTGCTATCTTGGACGAGAAGATTTCACGCAATTTCCCGAACGCTGCCCATCCGAGTTGGATTCTTCGGGCGACCTCTTTGCCTAAGTTGGACTTGCCTAACTGAACAATCTGTCCAAGATAGGTGTAATGGTCAACAACTTCGAGAGTATCGTTTCCAACAACTACCGGTACGGGTACAACATGGACATTGGACATGATTTTTGTCTTATCCGTGTTCATTTTAAGACCCACCTGTGGGGAAAGGCTGCTGAGGTCACTGAGCATTGTATGTAGGTCCTCCAGTGACTCTGCCATGATAACTAAATCATCGGTAAAACGAAGGTGAGTGCTGTATTCGCCATTAATATTGATGCCCAATCCGTTCCATTCCAAAAGCTTGAAAACGTCCTCCAATGCGTTCGTGAACAGTTTTGGAGAGGTAACATCTCCCTGTCTCATGCCTTTCTGCAATTGGATTCCGTGCTCTCGTCCTGTAATCGGATGGACATGGTGGCGTTTCTATACAAACACTTCAGCACTTCGATATACTTATAGTCGATATGACAATGCTGGAGGGACTGCAATACTGCCCAGTCTCGATTGAATCGAAGGCTTTTTAATAGTCCACGAACGCTAGGCATAATGGCTGATTATACTCCTCAGTCTTCTGTATAATCTGGCGGAGCGTGTGTATGTGGTCTATGGTGCTCCAGCCTTTACGGAAACCGGCTTGTTCGAGAGGCTGGAAGTCATCAAACCTGTTTTCGAGACGGTTTGTAATGACTCTGGAGAACAACTTGTACACATGGCTCAGGAGTGAGATGGGTTTATAATTCTTCAATAAGGTGTTGTCACCTTTTTTGAAGAAGAGCACCACCACACTCCTGTTCCATGCTACAGGCGTAGTACCTTCGAGTATGACGGAATTAAACAACGTCTGGAGGACTAAAAGTACCGGTTTTCCACCTGCTCTCAGTAGTTCTGTCGTGATTCCGTCATCACCCGGCGCCTTGTTGTTCTTAAACTGTTTCAGAGCCATTCTAATCTCGTACAAGCTGATGTCTGGAATGTCCTCAGTGTAATGTCGGGTCAGTTTAGCTCTCTTGTCCTGAGCTGTACTAACAATGGGCTGTCGTGTCGAGGTGTACAACTGTCCGTAAAACCTCTCGAGCTCTCTCAGAATCTCCGGCTTTGATAAAATGATACTGCCATCCTCGATCTTCAGTTTCGTCATTTGGCTTTTTCCAATAGACGAATTCTTTGCGAATTTTTTCGAGCCTTGGTTCCGCTCAATTGCGTCCCTAATACATTTTGTATTATAGGAACGCAGATCGTGTCGCACCGATTTCGAGATTCGTCTATTAAGTTTGCCTTATTCCGTAGTAAAGTACCAATAACTCAATACAATAATATTAGGTTTTTGGCACATTAATAATTATAATACTTAGGAACATAATCAATATCTCATAATAACAAGAAGAATATCTTATCTATATCTTATTGAGGTGTAAAAATAATAATTTCCTAATAATAATATTGCAAATTTTAAGTTTTTTTTATTTATGCTAGTTTATTTATATCTCTTCATTGCGATTTTGGCCTGCAATGTTTCTGTAAACAAATGTATTTTTAGCAAACATGAACAATTAATACAGTTGCATTTATAAATAAACAATACCATGAGAACCTCACAGGATACTCTGAACTGGTCATAAAGTATTAACTCAAAAAAACTGACGGCATTATAGTCTTAAGTCAAATAATTTTTCATTATAATCAGAAAAAATAAATTATTGTCAAGCAATATAGTCTTAACTTGTAATAAAACCTAATTGACTTATTTTATGCCCAGGCAAAAAAGTCGCATGTTAGAAATGGATCTATATAGACTACTCACCTGCAACGTTTTTGTATCCGATGCTAACACTCACAATGTCTTATTTTCAAATGTGACAGGTTACATACGTCAGCCGTATGCGTTTGTTGAGTTGCGACCGATTAGGCGAAGATGAGACGGTGCTACTTGGTAAAAGAATGAACGTATTGAATAGTCAAAAAAGAGTTTTTGTGCCATCTTTCAGTGATAATCGGAGGTATAAATGTAACGGTCTTACCAGTTTGTAGAGAAAAAAATCTACTTTTTGATGGCATACTTAACTCCAAAATGCAAAATTTTGAGTTAAGACTATATTAGTTGTGACGTGCGATATGTTGTACCTCAAAATTGGGTAATTTCGGTACAGATTTTTTCAAAAACTCGATTGCTTTATTTCTATTTGATTTATTATTTTTCTACGTAAATACCGTTCATCCCATCCCCCCTAGTGCCCTCGCTATTTGTCCGAGCTTGGGACCGGGACCATACTTTAGGTATATACGTAAGGAATGAGGATAGAAGAACCACATTCACCAACATTGCTGTTTAGATTTGCAAGTTGAAGTGGCAATGGGCAGATGATATCACTCTAACAATTGATAACCGGTGGGGAAGAAACGTTCTTGAGTGCAGACCACGAACTGGAAGATGCAACGTAGGCCTCCCACTAGACAGACTGACGACATTGTGAGAGTCGCGGGCATCCAGTGGATGCAGAGTGCAGGATGTCGTCCAGTGTGGAGTTCTAAGGGCCTTCATTCACCTGTGGACGTCTTCTGGCTGATGACGCTGATGATGTAAGTTGATATATACTTATCATCAGGTGAGCTGTGGTCAAATACCTAGCATGTCAACAAAAAAACCTATTTGTGTTTTCTCACAATAATAAATCTAAAGACTCAAATTACAAGCCTGAAATTATGTAGATGAAGCTCGCTTATTTACTTCCGTTCCATAAATAAGTATTTAACAGGAAAAGGCCGGCTTGTTAATGTTAATTCCGCAGAAAAATTGCAAGCGAAATGAATTTTTGTTGAGTAGAATTTAATTTTGCAGATGAAACAGCTCCGATTTTTTTTTATCGTTTTGCAGATAACTTTTTAATTACATTTCTCCCACTAGTTTTATTTCGATTCATCTTGGTTGTATTCTTGTTAGCTCTATGAAAATGTCAATAACGCGACAAAACGGTCACCAAAAATGGGCATGTTTTTTTTTGAATAACTTAATTATTCTGTCATTATAGTCGTATTTATTAGGTCATTATTGTGACGCAATTATTATTTTGTGCCTATGATACTAATTTTCCTATATAAGTAACAAAAATTACGAAATTTTTGTCCCGTTGTTTTATGGAGAAACCGTAAAAATCGTTAGATTGGACCGAAGGTGGGCTGGGCAGTAACGGTCATAAACGTCACAACTTTGTGGACTGTGTCCAAAAATCATATTTCGTTCAAATCTAAAAAAAATAATTCCTATTTACCTTCGTCACGTCATAACTTGAAAACGACTTTACCGATTTCATTAGTTTTTTTTTGTTTTCAAATACTTTGTAGAAGGTTCTTACGGAAAGAAAAAATAAGAAAACTGGAAAATTTCAGATGACGACGTTGTAAGACAGGGTCAGCTAGTAGTGAACATGTAAGAAATTATAATAATGAAGAATAATAATATTAATAAGGAGCCTCTTGGTGTTGGCTTCGGCTCCACCAATGCCCACCAAATGTCCGGGCTGGTTAATTCATAAATAATTCACGATAGTCATGTTACATTGCGTCCATAGTTATTCAAATAACATTAACTTTCACTTAAAACATATAATAATATGTACCTACATAGATTTTTTCATCGTGTATGTAAAAAAATAAATTGTTTTCAGACATTATTTGAACGAAGCATCGTATGAAATAGGACAAAGATCGGTTTGGAAAGTAATGTTTCTAAACTCTTCAGTTACCTGAGCTCAAGCTTGTAAAAAAGCTCCGGTGTGCTGAATTTGTCGGTAATTCGGTGTGTTTTGGTGTGCGCCGACAATTCATTCTTAATGTATCAATGAGAGCGCATAAATTACTGTTAACCACAAGAATACGAATCGTTAGCTAAACGTTGGGTTTATAAAATGCGATTGGTTAACATGTCTTACTTTAATTTACTTAGCTCATCGTTTTTGTAAGTTTGTCTGTCTACAATGTAGTTACTAAGTACTATCGCTGTTAACCACAGATATGTGCTGTTAACTAACGGTGAAGTGTATGACGCAAAACTGACACGCGTCGAGACAACATAATATGATAGGATTCCGTAGCCAAAGCTATATAATTGTGGTCACATTCATAGTTCAGATATTATTGGTTACAGGAAAATTAGGACGAATTTTCATAGATGTATTATCCCAACATAATACACATACTTTTTATGGTTTAATCAAAAAGAAAACTGATAGGGAAACATTTTATGTTATGATAATTTTAAGAATAGATCGATGAACTTTGAGCTAGAACGTATTGATTTTATTACAGTTTTATCGCCATAACTATAAAAGTTAGAACCAGAAAATACTCGATATAATTTGGAATAAAGTTTTTTAATATGGCGTATCAGCATGAAGTTACAAGTTTCTATGTCTAATAGTTTAGAAAAGCAGAGACCAACTTTTTGCCAATTCGGCGGGCCATTTCACAAAATATACACTTGATAGAAAATGTATGTATGAATCATACGTTATGAACCATTATAAAATACCTATTCAATGATACCACACACGAGGCACATGATACAGGTTTAAATGACATAGACACGGCTCCATGCAGCACCCAGCCTAAGATTGTACTACAGCCTTAGATACATTAACATTACCGCTATGAAGGAGTTTGTGATGACGCTTTTCACAGCCATTTAAACCCAAATTCTTCGCTCCACAGCTGTGTTCCATTTGTGCGGGTTTGTTTTTAAACACCGATAACAAATGTCGGACTTCTTGACCCGACGTCATCTATCGTCAACGAAAAGCAACGAAAAAACATACATGCTTGAACCGAGTGCGGTACTTGTTTGCAATACTTACACTCTGCAATTCTGTTGTTAGATGTGGTATGGACCTGAACAGCAATTTTGTTGCTAGTCGTTGCATATACCTGATCTTTAGCTATAAAAAGGGTTTGTAAAAAGAAACTCTTCTAAAGGGTAGACCGGCATGCTGCTCGACTTATAGGCGATGAGAAGTTAGTGGCAAAGAAATTTCGCAGTCTAGAACACCGCTGTAACGTAGCGAGGCTGTCAATTTTCTATAGGATTCATTTCGGAGAATGTGCATCGAAGCTACACGACCTAATCCTACCATTCCTTTTCTACTACAGGACAAGTAGGAACTCAGCCCACTACCACCCATACATTGTGGACTTTCCTTGGATACGTACCAAATGTTTCGATTCTACGATTCTAATCCGTACGGCCATGGATTGGAACAACCTGCCGGTTTCCTTGTTTCCTGAGAGATATAATCTGGGCCTTTTCAAGGCAAGAGTGGTATGGTAGTATATTCTAAATCTGCGTGCTTCATCTTCGACCACATTGTCTCTTACTAACATGCGAGTTGGTGGTCAAACTTATTCGCGATAAAAAAGGGGTTCTACCTGGTACAAAATAAAATAAAAACTTGTAGCTCAGTTGTCATTGGGCTTTAATTAGTAAAATCCTAAAAAGTAGCTGTTCGAGAGGTTTGTGCAAAGCAGTGTAGTCTGTAATTCAGTCTCTCGCGTGCTCGCTTAGTTTTGAAAGCATTGTGCGAAAAAATTCTATTGAACACAGATATTTGTGCTGATTACAGCAGCTTTGTGGTGGTTACGTAGTTCCTCAATTTGTTTCCCAGAATGTTTAAAAGTTCTATGTTACTTATTGTTACACTACGAAAACTGGCAACTTCTTATGTAACGAGACCCATTATATTTTTGCATCCTTTAGAAATTAAGATCTATACCAAAACTGTAATTGTGTTAAAGTTTGATGATTCTAAAGATTAGAACGAACGGACATACAGACGGACAGGCAAAACGAACTTTTAAGGGTTTCTACTAGTTTGGGTTGTTACTAGGTTGGGTCTTTAGTAACCCTAAAGACTGACACAGATGACAGGCAATAATAAAAACACAAAAAATCTAAAATGTCAAATCGGTCTGTCTATCGGCGCTGGTTCGCCAACAATGACAGATTAATGAAGTAAAATACATCATACGGAAATGGCTTATACTGCGTTATTTTACATGTTCATGTTAAACAGTTGTGAGAACGCGCCTGTAGAATTCTTGTTTATGTGCTATCTGAGTAATCAGATCCAAATCCCAATCAAGCTCTAATCATTCTGTTTGAGTAAACATTCTAAATGTACTCGTACCTACTAGCCAACGAACCGTTCTGGGTAGACAGCGTGTGTACCCTTTCGCGGAGAGACCTTGAAGCCGAATCTCGCTTTCTGAGTTATTATTTAATCTTAACGCCGTGTTTAGTTGATTAATGAACCCCCTTCACCCCACTCCCCTTCCCTCGAAAGCAGCCTGCGAATGGTGTTTTAAAGCCGCACGGTTATGGATAAGCATAATATATCAAATTTTACGACTAAATATTTTAACTAAATATTTTGTTACGAATTTTTTGTAGTCCTAAAATAATGCAAAAAAGTTACTAAAACAAGAGACGGTTATATTGAGTGTTGACATAGATTGATTGAGTTAATATTTCGGTTTCTCTACGCTGAACAAGAAAATGTGAGAAATCTTGAAATTATCGGGTAAAATTACGGGGCGCAACCAGGTTGTTTATGAAATTAGCAATCGAATCTGATACCAGAAATGAAGCGAATCCCGAGAGCTGCTGTATTTTAATTCGCCTCTTCGCAGCGATATTGGAAATTCAATTTGTTCAGCATGAATTAGGTTATTGGCAAAACGTGTTCAGTTGGTTTTTATTGATTTTTACAAGCTTTTACTTAGTTTCACCTGTCCCGGTGTCTGTCTGTAGTCAAATCTTGCTAGTAAAATTTGACATACTTGATTACAATAAAATATTATGGTGACAGCGAGCAGATTGGATGATGGTGACGGTGGACAACCGCACTCCTCGATGGACAATAGTAGACATAATGGCAGTGTTTGATGGGCACACCGTTCCGATCACTAATTTAATAAAAGCTTGGTTTGAAAAAGATATCTTTCATTAAAAAAACTTGTTTTAATATACCTTCTGTATTATTGTATAAGTATACCGAGAAATTTTCTTAGGTTGAGTTCGTAAATTTTAAGCAAGTGTAGGGCAGAATCTATATTTTCAAGATTTCATGATTGTTTATGATTGACAACACTTGTCTCATAAATAGAAGATTATCACGAGCTATTACACACGAGATTAAAAGTAGCTCTTGTTGCCCGAAATCTCGCAGGGCCTTAATCATTTCATCATCAATATCACTACATAGTATAAAACACTCGCTTCCCTCTGTCTGTCCCTATATATGCTTAGATCTTTAAAACTAGGCAACGGATTTTGATCCGGTTTTTAAATCATAGAGTGATTCAAGCGGAAGGTTTATATGTATAACACATAGTAGAGAAACACTGATAATTTTTGAGGTTTCTAATGTGATGTCGTAAATAAACACATTTTTTACGCTTACATTGCAAACGCTTGCTGAACCCTACGAGATAGATCAATATAATTTAGTACAGTATTGGACACCTTAAAATGTCTACAAAAAGTCCGTGATAGTATATGTCTATCTCTTAGGGATAACCCACAATAACCATTTCTATCCTTTACTTTTTACGAGAAATAATGACTTATTTACGAAGCGATTTTAAGCATTATCCAATTAAGTACCTTAAATACATTGTGCATTTAATGTATAATCATCATCATCATCATCAGACAGAAGACGTCCACTGTTGAACATAGGCCCTTTAACCTCCACACTGAATGACATCCTGTCCTGTCATCCACTGGATGCCCGCGACTCTCACAATGTCGTCGGTCCGTCTAGTGGGAGGCCTACCTTCACTGGGTCTTCCGGTTTGTGGTCTCCACTCAAGAACCTTTCTCCCCCATCGGTTATCAGTTCTTCGAGCGATGTGGCCTGCCCATTGCCACTTTATCTTGCAGAATTTAATAGCTATGTCGGTGACTCTGGTTCTTTGGCGAATATCTACGTTCCGGATTTTATCGCGCAAAGAAACTCGGAGCATAGCTCTCTTCATTGATTGCCCGTTGTGTGACTCAAAGTTTTTCCAAAAGACCACGTCTCAGTACCATACGTCATCACTGGTCAAAGACCTCTGTCTTTAGAAACTGTGGTATCTTAGACGAGAAGATGTCACGTAATTTCCCGAGCGCTGCCCATCTGAGATGGATTCTGCGGGTGACCTCTTTGCCTAAGTTTTACTTACCTAACTGAACAACCTGTCCAAGATAGGTGTAATGGTCAACAACTTCCAGAGTATCGTTCCCAACGATTACTGGCACGGGTACAGCATGGACATTGGACATAACTTTTGTCTTATCCATGTTCATTTTAAAACCCACCTGTTGGGAAAGGCTACTGAGGTCGCTGAGCATTATATTGAGGTCCTCCAGCGACTCTGCCATGATAACTATACCATCGGCAAAACGAAGATGAGTGATGTATTCGCCATTAATGTTGATGCCCAATCCGTTCCAGTCCAAAATCTTGAAAACGTCCTCCAATGCGTTCGTGAACAGTTTCGGAGAGATAACATCTCCCTGTCTCACGCCTTTCTGCAATTGGATTGGTTCCGTGCTCTCGTCCTGTAATCGGATCGACATGGTGGCGTTTCTATACAAACACTTCAGCATTTCGATATACCTAAAGTCAATATAACGCTGGAGGGACTGCAACACTGCCCAAGTCTCGATTAAATCGAAGGCTTTTTCATAGTCCACAAACGCTAGACATAATGGCTGATTATACTCCTCAGTCTTCTGTATAATCTGGCGGAGCGTGTGTATGAGGTCTATGGTGCTCCAGCCTTTACGGAAACCAGCTTGTTCGGGAGCCTCGATTCTAACTTCCAACCTCGAAGTAGACTATAGGTTAATTTAGACATAAATCTAAATGTAATTTTATTTTAAATAAATCTTTTTATAATCACTTTGGTTTTTTTCGACCCTCCGGGTGCCGCTAACGTAATTGGTAACATTGGCAACATTCTCTCCCTGTGTCAGAGACACTCAAGCGGGCCACTCTAGTTACTGGCCTGGTAAATATCCGGTCATTAGTTATCACGTCAACCGTGCGTACTCGCCCGTCACTGCTGCTGTACGCTTTTTCTATTATACCCTTTGGCCAGGTGTTGCGGGGTGAATTTGGGTGCACTAAGATGACCAGATCACCTTCTTTTAAATTAACAGTCTTCTTTTGCCATTGAGGTCTTGAAATTATTTCAGGCAAATACGCCTTGACCCATCGCTGCCAAAACATATGGCTTAATCTTTGTGCGATCCTCCACATCTTTCTCAAATATAAGTCACCGTCATCAAATACTCCGGGTATAAGCAAATTTGAGCTTGATCCAATAAGGAAATGGTTTGGAGTCAAGGCTTCCGAATAGTTGGGGTCAACTGACACGTGCGTAAGTGGTCTACTGTTGACTATGTTTTCTACTTCAATAAGAAAGTTTCCTAGGGTCTCATCTCAAGGTGCCCTTTCCTTTAAAATAACCTTCAATGATGTAACTATAATTTTCACCATTGACATAAAAATACCTCTTTTCAATTTCTCCTGTGATTTTCTCTACTATATAAGATTTATCAACATTACAATTTGAATGTGTCACTAATATGTGGTTACGGAGATCAGTCTTTGAGGGCCTCACAACACAGTCAATGCGACTTGCATGAAATTTGTTTGTTTTTTGTATCAATGTTGTAGAATTCATCGGTTATGTTAGAGAGCTGGTCTATGTCATAGTCTATCTTACCGATACTGGTGTATTCTTCCCATGAATGAATTCTTATGGGATGTTCGAAGTTTCTGTTGATGTCTATTTTATGATAATTCCAATGTTTTTCATACGCTTCTGGCAAGAATGGTCTCATACAGTAAAAGCATTGGCATGTAATCTCGTTTACCTTTCTATATAGCACTAATCGTCTCCTATAAACTTTACTTCAGTCTGGATTAGTTTTATAACATGGCCTTGTGATTCCAATTGCTTCGAAAAATCAGTTACACTGGTGTCATACAACAAACGCCGGCCATTATGAATGCCATTCCAATAGTCTCTTGCTATGATTATTTTGTCTATAATTATATCACCATCTTCATTAAGGCTGGCTTTTAGTCTTTTCAAAACTACTTCAGGGGTAGTTTTGTTTGAAATGTGTTTTTGAGTGGTGATATGTTCCTTTATGGATGCCATATTGCAGGACACTATGTTACATTCACAGACTAGGTATAGCTACTACGTAGCCCAGACTTGTAGTTACGATTATTTTCAATGACAAAAATTCAGTCAAATACCTGAGGGGCGGGGTGAGGGATTACTAAATGCTAATTGGCCCATTCAACGTCAGTTCAAAATGTAAACAAAGCATAGTGATGGCGTACCCACGGTATTGGTCGGAAAAGACGTGAGGTTCAGTGGAATCAGTGGGCGTGTTTTTTATATCAGTAGTAGTCAACTGATGAAGTGTGTGAAAATGTTCGCCCTGCATTCAATGTCTAGTTATAGAATGTCTTTGGTTACAGTACTGGCAGTAATAGTAACTTGATATCTTATGAATCCCATTATTTTTGAACTGGGGCAGGCTGTTTTTTTATAATCTTTTTAATATAGATCAATATGGCACTTTACAGCATGTTATTTAAATGAATATTTTATATTTATTTTATTTTACATGGAAAACAAACAGCTGCTAATTAACATAGTAGATATGAGATAAACAGTCACACAAAAGCCAAAAATATGTTTTCACTAATACAAACAAAAATAATGTAAAAGCCCCGTTGCAACACCAACTTGGGCCTGAATAGACAAATAAGTAGTATTCGAAAAACAAACATTCAAAGTCTTTAACATAAGAGATAATACGTTAATTACCAGAAAGAAAAGAAAAAAATAAATAAATAATACCCAAACTACAATTATAAAAAACCTCATACATACAAAATGTATTTTTTTTATATTTTCGAAGATATTACAGATTTAAAATGCAGGGACAATATTTAGCCACCAAGTCACCGAAAAATAAATTTACATGACTTACGTTCAAATATTTTTTTCTAAATTACACTCGTGCGAAACCGTGTCGGGTCGCTAGTTCTATATAAACCCAGAACACGTCATTGCCGAAATAAACGTGTTCTAAGACAGAAAATATGGACACAAATAAACACATTTAAACGCATCTAAACGAATCAAAAGCGTATTCCGTTTGGATACTATATATTCTTGTCAAACGCGTTAGCTTGCTCGTCGTTTTTTTGACTGTTCAAAACGAGTACGTTACGAGCATTGCATTATCGAACTTGACATTGCCATTTCCACCGTGGCCAAGTTTATGTTGTCATAAAGACTAAGGGCACAGAGTTTAATTTTTAATTAAATTTTCATGTTATCACGACGTCATGCGTTTTCGGCAAGACCTAGCAGCACCGAGCCACTTCATTTATGTGATAAAACTTCATTTATTCAGATATTTCAAAATTTATCAAAAATCCCTCTTTTTGACCTAAACCTTGAGATTTTTTCAAACATATTTTTTGCTTTTACTAGACGATAAGCATTTTAGTGAGTTTAATAAAGCTTAAACGTTGTACTGATTAATACAACCTGTAAACAATACCTAAATCTACCACTGTACTAATTTGCAGATCCGATCAAAAAGCACTTTTTTTTCTGGTTGACTGGTTTCTGTTGACTGTTTATTATATTTGATTTTAACAGATCTTTCGATAACACTCTGAATCCGTGACCTAACTTAAGAAGACGAAGTAATTGGAAGTCTTTCCATTTCAAATCCGTTAACAACCGGTTTTCGTAATCTGTTCGAGGATTCTGATTCTCTCATCTCGTTCTCATAACTTAATACATTCCATTCCACCAAAAAAGTTTCCAGCTTCTTAACGGCGGCTGAAGGCATAGCAAGAGAGAGGCCTATACCCAGCAGTGGGATAAGGAAAGCTGTGGATGATGATGATGAACAGCGTCCGCTATGTATAAGTTAATATCTCGCTGACGGAGTGCTTCTAGTGCCAATTTGATTAGTGAGAGCACGTCGGTTATATCAGTTAACAAGTCAAAATTAGTGTCTTCTAAACGGTTCGGGTGGTTAACGGGAATGAGCTTGAAAGATGGATTTATTAAGGGAAACTCGCTTCAACATGGTTCAAAAGAAATGACAGTTCTTTTACTTCTTCAATTTCAACATATTTTTTGAGGAACTGTTACATTTTTTAACGCGTACAGAGCACAACTTTTCTGATCACAGCTAATCAGTTGAATGATATTTTGTCTTTTCCTGTTAACTGTGTTTTTTTTTATATTCAGTAAGCTCGCGTTTGACCGCCAACTCATCTGATGTTAAGTAAGGTATTATGAGTAAGCTCGAGTCTGAACAGTTCCGACCTTCATCACTGTCCTCGGTACAGTTCGTGACATTTTCATATATATTTTGATTTTATACAACACATGTCATATTTAGTTAAATTCTTCATCAAAGCTATTGGTTTCAACGGTATAAACATCAGTCATCTACCTTATTAATGCCCTGTACGAGGCACAGCTGCTGCTCCAAGCCGACGAACCGTCGCACTTTAACCATAATGTTGGCGCGACGGTTAAGATGGCTGCGACGTTAGGTTTCAGGTTAATATTAAATTGGCTAATTAATTTCAGTGTGATCCACGCACACAATTGATTTTGCATTTTTAACCGACTTCCAAAAAGGAGGAGGTTCTTAAATCGAATAAAAAAAATGGTAACCTCAGAACTTTCGATTGGGTGAACCGAATTTGATGCTTCTTTTTTTATTTGAAAACTGGTGCTTTTCGTGTAGTCCCATTACAATTTGGTCCAGACCTGTAATTTTTATGAAGTCTGTGTAAATCAATTAAGAAGTTCCTACCAAAACGTTCCCGTCTGACATCAGGTCAGATGTATGACGTCATGCCTTACAAAATAGGGTGTTAGTGGAGTGTTTCAGAAATTAGGCACTGTGTAATAAATGATTATGTGGGAAATTATTGAGTCTCAAATGAATTCTCAATACTCAATACTTTGTTTATTGCGACAATGTATGCATGTAGACCTTAACTAACATGTTCTAAGATTTACAAGTATTGTTTAGGGCCTTAGTGTGAAAAAACTATTACTTTAACTCCAAATAAATAGTTTATAGTTGTTGTTTGCGTGTCTCTTGACGAAGCAATAAGGAAAATGTGGCTGACACTTGCAAGACGGAATACAAAACATACTCTATCGACTCTCAAATATATTTTTGTGAAAACAATACTTATTAGCCGACCGTAGTATGGGGTAAATATGTTCTAATATTACGAAAACGAAGGTATGCTAATGTTTTGAAATTCAATTTTACATAGAAGTTTCGATATTTTAGAGTACTGTTGACCAGAAATTAATTTTTGATTTGGAAAACAGTACCAGCATAACCAAATTCACTTGATCTCATTGCATACACTTCATGGCATGATGTCTTGCGCTTTGATTTGTGTTTTATGTAACGTGACCAAGGGTTTTACTTATGTAACGAACGGCGGATCGTGCAGCTCGGCGGCGGTTGTACATCCTAATTTAAAGTAGGGGTGATAAGACCTGCACTGACATCCCGCTTGGGGTGTATTGTGCATAATGGTTGTACATCCTGTCCGGGAGATGATAAATAAGGCACTCGTGTTGTCAGAAGTCGCTGTATTGAGTAATTACAATAGATTATAATAGAGTAATAGTAAGGTTGCCTGGAAGAGATCGCTTATAGCGATAAGGCTGCCAATCGTTTCACTAGTTTTTAAGTTGTTTTTTTGTGTTACTATATACGTATGTAATTTTGGTGTGAACAATATAGAGTTATCTATCTATCTACAATGAAATATCACAATCAATATCCGTGAACGGCACAGGACGAGCAGGCATAATGTCAACGCGTGCGCCGGTGGCAACTGACTGACTGCGTCTGTCGCGCGGGGGGAGGTAAATGGAGCGAGCCGCGCGGCAGCGGCAGGGCACGCGCGGGGTGCACGCGGAGCGCGGGGTGGCGAGCTTCGTACCTATCGCTAACCCGTCGCGTATTATTTTGTATGCGCCCTGTTACACTTATTTATTTATTGAAAACATCTCAAATTTCTTTACTTATAATAAAACTGTAACGAGGAATTATAATATGATACTTAATCGTTTTTTATGGGAATTTTAATGGGAGCAACATAAACCCAAAAAAAAAATGGTCTGTATTTAGAGTTCAATCGTATCGTTCGTCGTATCCAAAGCTCTTCAGCCTGTATGTAAATGACCTGATAGGCAGGCTCAGCCGCAAGCGTGGCGGGTGCCACGTGGAGGGGGTTGTTAGTGTTAAAAACATCAACTCGACATGGTGCTGCTCAGTTCGACTGCAGAAGCGCTCGAAAAGATGCTAAGAGTGTGCGAAACCTATGCTGTTTTTCATGGTCTTTGGTCATATCCAGAGTATATGTTATCTAACCCATTACCCTACGTGGCATGAACATTAATCGGGCATTTCAATAGAAATATCTTGGACATTATCTTACCGACGACCTTAAAGACGAAGCTGATATCGAGAGGGAGCGTAGGGCTTTGGCGGTTCGCGGGAACATTTATCCCGAAGATTCGCACGTTGTACGGACCAAGTAAAAAAAAATTCAAGGCGTACTGCCAGAATCTGTACACTGGTGGTCTGTGGTTCAACTATAGGTACCCAGAAATCTCTAAACACCCTACACATCCAGTATAATAATATTTTAGGATAATGTTGAAACTTCCCCGTTTGCCGTTTTTTAATCACGCTGCTTTTTCTCTCTTTGGTTCACTTTGTTATAAGCACAATGACGCCTTGTGCATACAATTATTCGGTCCACGCGAGCGAAGCCGCATTTACAGCTAGTCTTAAATAAATTAACTAATAATAATAAGATTAACTTTACTATCATCTATATTTTAATACGTGGACTGGAAGGGACTGATATCCTAAATACAGGGCAACCTAGTTAAGAGTTAGTGCTTAGTCATGTGTCAACCTCACCCATGTAATGTTTTGCATATCTAGGCATTTAAATTCAATTAAATCCAATAATACTGCAAAATTATACAGAGGACGCGGTATATGTTGTGGAAAATCTTTACCAATTGATACAAGGTGGTTTCATCTAGCCATACATGACACGTAACTACTCGTAGCTGCGTAAGCTTATCTGGTACAAACCCCAAAGGGGTTGTATTTTATCCGATGATGTACGGAACGGCCAATTTTCTTATTCTTCACTCGACTCGGCGTGCCTTATTTCCTGGCGTGAGTTAGAAGCACCTTTCTTCGAGAAAGAGGTGTGTTTGTTTTCACAAACGAATAAATCTTCAGTATGTTTGGAAGATACATAATTTAAAACTTTGTTTCGTTTGAAGTGATTTCAACATTGTAAATACAGATACTTCTCGAACTATACATATAATAAAAACGTAGAGATAAAAAAATATGTAATAGAGAAATAAAAAAAAAAAGCACACAGGGCGTCTTAAAATAAGCAGTTGAAAAAATTTAGTTTTTAGAATTTTTGTATTTATGTTTGCCCACGCACATCTCCTAAACCACTGGACGGATTTAAATGCGGTTTTCACGAATATGCTTAGCTATGGTCATATTAAAGTATAGGCTAAGTAATTTCGCTCAAAGACCGGATTAAGGGAGGAAAAAAGGGTTGAAGGTTTATATGAAAATCTACGCCTATGAAGTCGCGGGCAACAGCACTAGTTATAATATAAAAATCTGATGCTCATGGAAATGTATGTAAAAAAATAAAATTAGTAATTACTTATACCTAGAGATATATGAAAAAAGTAATATAAATAAACACGTCGATCAGATCAAAACCAATATTTCAAAAATATATAAAAAACGTAATAAGTGCCCATACAAATTGAAGGTTGCCCTCTATTTCCCTGGGATCCCGTCATCAGATCCTGACTTGGTGACAATGGGACCAAATTGGAAGTATAACAACGATGGAACCAAACAAAAAAAAAACATCAACAGTTGGCGGAGAAATCGGTACAAAATATAAATACATAAAAAAATACAGTGGAACATAGAATCGTCCTCCTTTTTTGGAGTCGGTTTAAAACGTTTATTTATGTAATCTTCCTTTGATTAAGTTTTTCAACCTGGTTTAAAGTTTTACTTTGAATATGGATTTGTATGTATATTTTTATATTAATATTCGATAATTATGTTATATTTTCTCTCCTAAGAGAAATTCTATTGACTTGTAAATTGCCATTTTACCAATAAATTACTTATGACTCATGACTTGTACGATGTTCTACACATTTGCGCTATCGTATCAACCCAATAAAATGCAATATACAAAACATCAATTAGATTTTAAATAGCTGGCCTAGAGCGTGTCGAGCCACGCATATGGCAGGGTTACGTTTTTCGTAGCCGAAATCATAATAAATGTGGTCACAATCATAGTACGGCAAATGGTGGTTACAGTTTTTTTTTTATAACGAAGCTATGTAGACTTTACCAAATTTCAGAGGTGCATCATATCAACATAACATATATTTTTATGGTTTTGTCAAAAATAAAACTACTTAAGAAATATTGTTTTTAAATTTTTTTTACAAAAAGATCAATTATCTTTGCTTTAGGACATCTTGTATTTATTTCAGTTTTATCGCTATAACTCAAAAAATTATAATCAGAAAATGTCGAAAGTAAGGTTTCTTATCAGCTTGGCAAGTTACAAGTTTCTATGACTAATAGTTTAAAAATGCAGAGCCCCCCCCCCCCCCCCCTTTTCTCCGTTTTTCCTTTCTTCCGTACATAATATTGGTATTCATTCATAGAGCCTAAAGCATGAATGTGTTGTAGAAGCCTACTATTTAAAAATTCCCAAAAGCAGGCTTTAATGGTTACAAATCACTGAACTTAATTTAAATTTAAAACTGAAATTCTGTCAAGATTTGGCCAGAGTGGGCTAGTTTTACAAGAAAGTTTCAATGTTAGGAAATTTGTGTTACTTACTCTAGATTTATATTTTATGCTCCACCCTAGATTAAAACCTAGCTGCTATGCCATGCCTATATTGTCATACCGTTAGGTGACCCGTTACGTTTCTGGACGCGCATACGAGGCATGCCTTTTAAGTTCTGTCGTTTCCATATTTCCTGGCAATTTTGAATTTGGAACTGTTCTATATTCGAATGTGTTTAAATTTTGAATCTCAAAACAGTTAAAAGTATTAGAATTAATGCTATTGTTTAGTAACAGCGTCGATTGGAATCTGTCTGGTTACGTACGAAAATGAATCTTTTGAAGGAAAATGTTCGTGCAATAATTTTCTACAACTTTAGAAAAGGCCTGACACGGCTTCAGTGTTTTGAAGAGCTAACATCTGTGTTCAGTGATGAAGCCCCATGTCTGCGGACTGTCGAACGCTGGTATTTAGAATTCCAGCGTGGACATACTAGTGTTAGTGACAAATTTGACTGCCCCGGTGGCTCAGTTGGTAGTGAACCTACTTCCTGCGCTTGGGGGTGTGGGTTCGATTCCCATCTTGGACAAACATTTGTGTGATGAACATTTGTGTTTGTTCTATGTCTGGGTGTTAATATCTATTTAAGTATGTATTTAAAAATATATATGTATTTATATCAGTTTCTGGCTGCCATATTACAAGCTTTGCTTAGTTTGGGGTCAGATGGCCATGTGTGCAATAATGTCCCAGATATTTATTTATTATTATTATTTTATTTATTTATCTCGCGAAGGACGCCCAAAATTCGCTTTCACTGAAGATAACATCATTGCTGTGAGACAACTAACTCTCGAAGATCGTCATGTGACGTATCGAGAGATAGAAGCTCTATTAGGCATCTCAGGGACAACCATTCAGAAGATCTTGCATGAAGCGCTTGGTGTGAGAGAGGTAGTTTGCCGTTGGATACCGTATCTGCTTTCCGACGATCACAAGGCGGCCCGCGTCAGATGGAAAACTCTGCAAAAGTTCAACCGAGGAGAGTCAAATCACGTCTATGACATCATCAGTGGTGACAAATCTTAGATCTATGCCTACGATCCTGATTCCAAACAACAATCTGCAATCTGGATCTTTCAAGACGAGCCAAAGCCGACTAAAGTTGTTCGTTCTCGAAGCACTTCAAAGAAGTTGGTGGCCACGTTCGTTGGAAAAACCGGCCATGTTGCGACTATTGCACTTGAAGATCGTAGAACGGTTAACGCAGAGTGGTATACCACAGTTTGTTTACCACAAGTCATCGCCAAACTTCGAAAATCTAACTCAAAGCGACGCATCATCCTGCACCACAACAACGCAAGCTTACACAGCGCTCGTCAAACGATTGCGTATTTGAAGCAGGAAAAGTAGAAATTCTTGACCATCCTCCATACAGTCCTGACCTAAGCCCTAACGACTTCTTTACATTTCCTAAAATTAAGAAAAGTCTTCGTGGTCAAAAGTTCCAGTCCAGTGAAGAAGCAGTCGACGCTTTCAAGAGTAAAATAAATGTTATAATAACTGGTTTGAGCGAATGGAAAAGTGTATAAAGCTACGTGGTGAATACTTAAAAACAATAAAATGGACTATAAGGTTCTAGTTGTGTTTTTTTTCTTCAAACGACAAAACTTAAAAGGCATGCCTCGTAGTTCGCTAAACTTAGCAATTTAAATGTTGTTTTATACTTTATACTTTTATACTCCCTTTCTTGAATCTCAATATGGATGTTGAATGCAATAAGAAAGATATAGAGTTCGTAGGCAGAATGGGCAAAAATAATGAGAAACCAAGGCCCATAAGAATTACTTTGACAACATATGGCAAAAAAATTGCTATTTTAAAACGCAAACCAAAAGAAAACACGCAGTGGTACATCAAAGAAGACTTCCCGCCGAAAATTTTAGAGAAAGGGAAGGAACTCCAAGAAGAAGTGAATAAACTGAGAGAAAAAGGAATCAAAGCTGTAATAAAATATGATCAAATAATAACTCTGAAAGATAATAACTCACCTAAAAATAATAATATCCATACCAACAATAAGAGGAAACTTTCAGCAACACCAGAAGAGAAAACAGGACCTACAAATAGTGATCAAACACCAAACTCTAACTCTAACTAAGCCTATATTAAAGAAGACTAAATCACTCAGCATCACATCCTACATACATAGCATCAGTAACCAACAAACAAAAAAGGCACCTGCACAGACATCTAAATCAATCAAATCAGATGACATAACAGGTAAAAACTCAAAAAACTAAACAAAAATCCTCCCCACAACGGCCGGTCACCGCGGGGGCAGTAGACTACCACCCTCCAATTAATAAAAAATATTTTATAGCCACATTTAATTGTCGGTCACTTGCGAGTGAAAAAAGAATAATTGAAATAGAACATGCGATATCTACTATTAAATGGGACATAATTGGTATCACAGAGGTGAGAAGAGAAGGTTTTAAAATAGAAGATGAAGGGGAAATTACATATTATACTACTATGGACAAACAAAAGGAGAGAAAGGAGTTGGTTTTCTGGTCAAAAAACAAAAAAAATATTATAGTACATAATTTTATCGCCGTATCAGAAAGAGTAGCCATATTACAGGCAGAAATTGAAATGATAATGTACTCACTAGTTCAAGTTTATGCGCCTACTGGAACGATCTAGTAAAATAGATATAAAACATTTTTACAAAGATGTAGACAAGGCTATGGAACAAATTAAATGTACAAAAAACATTATTTTTATGGGTGATATGAATGCTCAAATAGGACAACCCAAACCAGATGAATATTTCATAATGGGAAAGTTTGGATTTGGAAAAAGAACTAAAAGAGGACAAATGTTTATCGACTTCTGCCACCAACATAAACTAAAAATAGTAAATACCACATTCAATAAACCTAAAAATCTAAGATTGACTTGGATGTCACCTAATGGACGAGACAAAAATGAAATTGATTTTATAGCTACCAACATTACTAGAAATGTGGAAAATCTAGAAGTTATAAGTAAATTGAATCACTTCAGCGATCACAGGATGGTAAGAATGACCATAGCTACAAAAAAGAGACAATCTCGAGCCCACTATAGGAAGGGTCTACAAAATTGTAAAATCGATTTTGAAAAATTGGAAAAAGAGTTATCAAATTATGTACAATCTACAGAAGAAACAGTGGAATTTTTTTACAACAACTTAGAAAACACACTTATCAAATGTTCTTCAAATCCTGTTACAAAAACAAAGAAAAATATAACACAATCAATAATTACAGAAGAAATAATACAGCTCAAAAAACAAAGACATGAATTAAAACACAAAGAAAACAAATCAAAACAGGAGAAATTGCAACTTAGTAGCTTGTACCGACAAATATACAAGAAAATAGAACAAAACTTGAAGAACCACAGATTAAAAACATTACATACATTTATAGAAAAAACTGGTGGAGTAAAAAAGGCATATAAAAAGCTTAACAGCACAAAACAACTTATTACTCAACTATGTAACACAGCCGGATCTGTTGTAACAAACAGAATAGATCTATTGAACATAGCCACGCAATTCTACAAGGATTTATACAGCATAACTAATCATGAAACAGACGTATACATTAGCCCTACAAGAAACAATGACCCTGCTCTACCATTTCTAGAAAGTGAAGTAAAGCTCTCGATAAAAAAGCTAAAAACTGAAAAAAGCCCTGGTCCAGATGGCATTACAAATGATATGATTATAGCGGGCAAGGAAGAGCTGATCACACCACTCACCAAGCTTTTTAACCTCATACTGCAACAGAAAAAGATTCCGAAACAATGGTTATGTTCAGAAATTATTCTTCTCTACAAAAAGGGAGATCCAAAACTTATTACTAACAATAGACCTATCAGCTTAATGTCCTGCTACTACAAAGTTTTTACATCAACTTTACTTCGTAGAATTACAAAAACAATTGAAGAAAATCAACCCGTAGAGCAAGCAGGATTTAGAAGAAACTACTTAACTATTGATCATATACATACATTGAAACAAATTATGGAAAAATACACGGAATATAATCAACCTATATATACCTATATATATATATTGCTTTTATTGACTACTCGAAAGCATTCGACTCTATATCGCATAACTCTATATGGAAGTCACTGTCAGAACAAGGAGTAAATACTGAATATATAGAGGTTATAAAAGAAATATATAACAATAGTACAGCTAGAGTGAGGTTAGAGACAGCGGGTCCACCTTTTGAGATACAACGCGGGGTAAAGCAAGGAGACCCTTTGTCTCCAAAAATATTTTTAGTGGTATTAGAACATATTTTTAGACAATTGGATTGGAAAAATATGGGAATAAAAGTTGATGGTAAATATCTTAGCCATTTAAGATTCGCCGATGACTTAGTTTTACTATCGGAAGAACCTGATGTACTACAAATAATGATAGAGTCTTTCAGCCAGCAAAGTAAAATAATAGGACTAGAGGATAACCAGGATAAAACGAAAGTTATGACTAATAAAATCGAAATACCTATAAAAATCAACTGTATACCATTAGAATATGTTGAAGACTATATTTACCTCGGCCACCTCATTTCTTTCAAGGCTTGCACAGATAAAGAAATAAATAGGAGAATAAAAAATACTTGGAACAAATATTGGGCAATGAAGGAAATTTTTAAAGGAGCTCTACCAATAAAAATAAAAACAAAAGCAATGAACATTTGCTTGACGCCATGCCTTACTTATGCCTGTCAGACATGGCCACTGACCAGGAAACAAATGGAAAAACTTAGGATCTGCCAGCGAGGTATAGAAAGAAGCTACATGAACCTCAAACTAAGAGACCGAGTACATAACACGCTGATTAGGAAAAAGACAAAAGCCAGAGACGTCATAAGAGAAATCCTTAAACTCAAGTGGAAGTGGACCGGTCACATCCAACGGGTAGAATCGGATAGGTGGGCAAAGATTGTTACAAACTGAGTACCTAGAGACAGAAAACGTAAGCTAGGTAGACCTTTCAAAAGATGGCACGACGATATAGTAAAAGTCGCGGGTAAACTTTGGTCCAGAACTGCCAGAAATAGAGAAGAATGGAAAAAATTGGAGGAGGCTTTTACCGCTACAGGCGGTCCTTATACTGAATAATCAATAGAAGATTAATAAAAAAAAAATAAAAAAATTGGAAACTAATATAATTGTAAATAAATATCTACTAACACATTAACATAGATGATAAGGTTCTTTTTTAAAATGTTTAAAATTTGTATAAGGAACAAATAAAAGCTTTTTTATTTTTATTTTATTTTATTTATTTATTTATTCTTGAACATCGTTCAAGAATAAATAAGTTTCATTGAGTTCTTTACATGCAACTAGGCTTTGACGTCATCGAAACCGAGTGTATAAATCGACATCTAGGCCCATACAGGCAATTGAACGAACGACTTTTAGCAGGTTTTGCTTTGATGCGCGGAACCCAAAAAAAATGAGTTTATAATGAAAATATTCCTAAAAAAAATGGAACGGAACAATTACAAAGGCCGAACATACGCAAGTACCTCAAAGATACCGTTTATTGAAAAATCCTAAATATTTTTACGAACATTCTGGGACAAGGAAAAAAAAACCGCCGCCCGTTCGGATCTAAATTGTATTTGTGCAAGATTCTCAGCATTGTTATCAACTAAGGTATTTGTTTAGACTGCTCTTGTATTTAGAATACTACTCAAGTGAGGTGATAATTTACAATCATCATCATCATCATCAGCCAGAAGACGTCCACTGCTGAACATAGGCCTCCCCCTTTAACCTCCACACTGAACGACATCCTGCCATCTGCATCCACTAGATGCCCGCGACTCTCACAATGTCGTCGGTCCATCTAGTGGGAGGCCTTCCTACGCTGCGTCTTCCGGTTCGCGGTCTCCACTCAAAAACCTTTCTTCCCCATCGATCATCAGTACTTTGAGCGATGTGGCCTGCCCATTGCCATAGTAAAATTATTTGCATCCAGGGTACATCCGCTAAGAAAACAATGGCGAAGAAATTTGCAAAATCTTGAGAGGCATCTATACCACTCCACGTGCTACCTTTATAGTCTACGCTTGACTCAAAACCTCCCTTTGCCCGCAGACTCGATATGTGACGCCAGAACTGTCGCGGATTAGTTTTAATGTTATCTTCAATGCAGGCTATATGCGAGTAATAAGCAAGAGAGATGCGTGTTTTTATATCGGCTCTAAGATCAAAAAATAATTGGCATGCTTCCTGCGACTTCACCTTTTTCCAGCTACCATGAAGTTTACGCTTTCGTCTGATATCGAAAATAATTTCATTTGTGAACCTGAAAGGATATCGAGTAACTTTAGAGCTTTTACGGCATTTTTTGGGAATACAAACGTCAAATATGCGGTAGATGGTTTCGTAAAAGTTATTAGTACCTAAACTGACATCATAAAGTTCATAAAGCTCCTCCTATGACATCTTGGATAGCATATCAAAAAGAGTTACATAATCACATATTTAAAAATTCCAGTCCTTTATAGAATCAATGTTGCTGGGTTCAACGCGATCTTATTGACGAGATACTACAATGTTTACATTAGTATCGAGTAGGGGGTGATAGGGGTCAATTTTTACAATTCCTTCTGTAGCCTGGACCCGGGTCTCTCGCACGTCATTGTCCTTCTGAACTAACATCACGTCTAATATACCACGATAGCACTACGTGTCTGACAATAATTGCTCCTTCACTTCATCAAGTTCTTTTCTAAGGCCTTTGTAAGATTTTATTAGTTTGGGGACTTGAAATAGGGCCTCCCGGCATATGTCACACAAGTAATAATTATCAATATAAAAACCGACCTCATACAAATGTCAGAACTGGACCAAATTGAAATGGGACCATACGGGAAGCACCAGCATTCAAATAAATAAATAAAAACATCAAAATCGGTTCACCCAGTCGAAAGTTCTGAGGTAACAAACATAAAAAAAACATACAGTTGAATTGTGGACCTCCTACTTTTTTTTCTCTTCACACTGCATTAGATTATCATACTGTATTATATTATTAAGCTTAAAAACGTACTTAAGTCGTTCTATTGTAATCACATTTCATGACCCGACATTTTGCAGGCACCCAAGTCAAGAACAATGTTAAATATACATTTTCTTTGTCCCGAGGCGAATATATAGGTAGAAATTTAATTTGAAACGTACACAAAAATATACAAAGTCGTTGCTTATTACATTTATTCATGAGATTCCGTTCGTGATTCGAAACGATCCTTTCTGAAATTATTGTTTCATATTTATCCCGTCTCTATACTATGGTTATGGTTTGGTGACTGAGTTAGATGCAAACAGCAAATTTATTAAATACTACTTAGTTTGCGTGAACAATAAACATAGTCCCAAAAAATAGTAACTAAATAGTCCCTGCAGACGGAGTCACCGGAAGTTGCAATAATAATATGTTACTAAAAGTATTGTTTACAGAGCTTTTTTTTTATTTGTATATCACCTCACAACGCAAAATATCAGATCTATTTGCATTTTATTTTTTCAATTTATTAAGGGATCAATAAACAGTGCCTATAAAACAAAACAAAAACTACAGATTAGTGTAGGGTATTAGGTTAAGCATAATTTATATATAGTAATGTAAGGTAGTTAGGAATCTTCAGTCGTAATAAATGGAGTAAGCTACGGACGTGTCGTCGTATTATTTATAGTAAATAAGTACATTCTCCTTAATACTTCTCAATTAGAAGTAAATACAAAATGTAGCTAGTTGTGATACGACCACGAATTAATATATAATAGATATGAACATGGCGAAAAGAAGAAATATTAATGTACGTCAAATTACTAACTAGTGCTTAACAAATATGCAAGTTTCAAAATATTCGGTAGGTAACCACTAAAGTGAATTAAGACCGGAAAAACAAAAAAAAACAACGATGCGAGTGTTGACATTGTTTGAATCATAGAAAAGAGAAGGGTATAAAACGGAAAAGAGAAGAAGGAACATTTGTTACCAGGCATACGATTGAACATTCTTATTTACGTCAATGCGTCGAACTCCGCATCGCAGTTGCTAACTGATTTCGAATTCGTATGCTGCTCCATCGGATTTATTCACAATGCCGGCTTGGGCTGTAGGTAATTACGAGTCGTCGAGTTATAGGATTTTATATTAAATAAAGTTGGAATTTCTTATCACTGGTAAGTTCTAAATTGTTGATAATTTTGTGATTTCAACGTATTTTAATTACAAGCCGTTGACAATAATAGTGGTTACAAATTTTTTATCGATATCGATAAATTTTGATTTTTCTCACATTTCCCGTTTTTATATTAATTAGACTTTGCATATACCAGGCGGAAATCACAGACTAGGTATAGCTACTACGTAGCCCAGACTTGTAGTTAAGATTATTTTCAATGGAAACAATTCATTCAAATACCTGAGGGGCGGGGTGAGGGGTTACTAAATGCTAATTGGCCCATTCAACGTCAGTTCAAAATGTAAACAAAGCATCGTGATGGCGTACCTACGGTATTGGTCGGAAATGATGTAAGGTTCAGTGAAATCAGTGGGGGTGTTTTTTATATCAGTAGTAATGTCAACTGATGAAGTGTCTGAACTTGTGCGCCCTGCATTAAATGTCTAGTTATAGAAAGTCTTTGGCGGAAATGGATTGATGTGACAGGAAGACGCGATTGGATTCCAACTAAAACAAGCACAATTTGTTCAAAACATTTTTAGAGAGGGATTTATGTATCACGGCATATAAAAGATACTTGAAGGAATTTGTAATACCACAAATAGAAATTGTACCTGTACACTCAATGGTTAAAAATTAAATCACACCATCAAAACCAACGTTTTCATACTACTCTCAGACAGCCTCATTTGAATCTCCAAAGCTGATTAAAATAGCTTCTCCTACCGGTTGAAATTCTACGACTCCAAGAAAACGCAAACTACAGAAAGTTGTAACGACAAAAGAAGGTGTGATTAAGCGGCAAAGAAAACAAATTAAGAAATTGCAAGCACAAACTCGAAGACTTAAAAAGAAAATCAAAAAGCTTGAGGATATTCTATCCGAACTACAGCAAAAATGTTTCTTACAAAGCGAAGAAGTATCTGCTCTTAAAAATACAAACTTGCAAGTAGAAAAATTTATTTTTCGATATACAAAGAAAGCTGAAACTGGAAAATACACACAGCTAGACTCTCCACTACTACTCACCAAGAGCTTATGACTATGTTCACACACACCTTTAATACTTGTTTACCACACATACACACACTAAGGCAATGGCATTCAAGAATAGGGGGAAATACTGGTTTCACAATGGAAACATTTGCTGCTTTGAAAGCGAAAGCCGAAAACACAAAATATCCAATCATTGCATCATTGGCATTCGATGAAATGGCCATCAGAAGACGCATAGAATGGGATGGAAATAAATTTCACGGATGTATTGAATTTAGAGAAACTGTAGACAATGAGTTGATGGCAGAGGCAAAAGAGGAACTCGTTTTTCTTCTTCGAGTGAAACTTCAAAATACCAGTAGCGTATTTTCTCATAGGTTGAGTCAACGGGAGCCAACGGGCTGAACTTGTTACTCGTGCTTAGAAAGGCTTCACGAAACTGGAGTCAAAATTATATCCCTCACATTTGACGGATGTGCTTCTAACATTGCCATGAATAACAAGTTGGGTTGTTGTTTTGACAAAGGCCAAATTATATTTAAACATCCAATTGAAAATTCAGTCGTGGCGATATTGGACCCATCCCACATGATAAAACTTATTCGAAATGCTTTCCAAATGTACAATGTTTTGATTGATGACGATGGAAACTAAATTTCATGGGAGTTTTAGGAAGAATTAAACAAATTACAAGAAATTGAGAAATTACACCTAGCTAATGAATTGCGACATCAACACATACATTTTAATAATCAAAAGATGAAGGTTAAATTAGCCACAGTTAAGCATTTCTATGCAACTTTAATACAAACCAGTGAGCTTATTTACTTTTCCTTTCTACACGGTCAGTCAACACGATTTGGAAATGCTGTTTGGTAACATAAGATCACATGGAGGTTGCAATAATAACCCGACAGCAAAACAATTTAAAGCAGCATATAGAAAACTTCTTGTACACGTAGAACTAAAAGACACAGAAAATTGCACAGCCTTGGAAAACTTACAGTTCCGCTGTAAAAAGAATAAATGAAACATCAGAAAATGTGTTTACAAGAGAAAACAATGCTGCTGATGATGACTCTGACGAAGAAGTCATAAGTTCATTTTAGTGATTTTAGTTCACAAGTCATTAGTCACATTGCAGGGAATGTAGTACACGTTTTGATGAAAAAACTGTCTTGCGATGTTTGCGTAGATGCATTGCTATCCAACTCACCAAATCCTAAACACAAATTTAGTATTGCAAAAGATAAAGGAGGCTTTCTTTACCCTTCAGATAGTGTTATTAAAATTTGTAAAACAACGGAGGGCATTAGTCGAACCCAAATGGACGATTCAGTCAAATATAATAAGCAAACCTTGGCATCAAAAGCTATGCGCAATTTTGTAGGGTGTGATTTATTTCCAGAACTTAATTTTCGTTAGATAGGAGACTTTCTCTTAAGCTGCAATGCCATTGATTTAGTAAAAAATGTGATCGAAAAATATATAAACATCCGATTACATTTTCTGATGAAAACGACATTATCCAAAGAAAGTAAACGTCAATTGCTCAATAAATATGTACTGTTTTAAGGACAGTTATAGTAGATTGTACCTACCATAAGATTTAACTATGTCTAAAATTATAATAAAATATTATATATTACTATACTAAAATTACACCACAAAATAAGAGCGATAGCATCATCTGAATCAACAAATTTAATCGTCATGGGTGATTTCAATGCCCAAATCGGGACTATGCAACCGGGTGAAGAATCAGTATTTGGCAAATTTTCTCACGGAAAAAGAAGTTCACACGGAAAAAATCTTGTTGAATTCGCTCTAGAAAATAACTTAATAATAACCAATACAATGTACCAAAGGAAAAAACACATGCAATGGACATGGAAAACGCCTAATGACAGACACAAAAACATTTTTCTTACAAATAAACCCAAACATGTAAAACATTTTGATGTAATCCAACCAAATTTTTATACGGACCATAGAATGGTGCGTTGCCAATTGTTGATCAATAACGTAAGAAAAAACAGACAAAATACGCAACACAACTTCAGAAAAATCCCAGAGCTTTCAGAAGAAGATAAAGACAATCTTAAATCAAAGTTTCGAGACGCCATAACATTAGAAATGTACATACAAACCTAATACAAAAACTAAACGAAGAAATTGCTCATACACATAACGGAATAACAGAGATAAGCAGCAAGAATAAAAATAAAATTAGTGTAAAAACTGAAATACTCTTAAAGAAACGTAAAATGCTCTATAAAGAAAAACGTACAAAAGAGATCAGAACAGAAATTACAAAAATTAGCAAAGAAATAAACAGTAACATAAAGGCGGACAAAAAAACAACACACAGACAATACTTTTGAGAAATTAATTAAGAATATAGGAGCAGTAAAGAAAGCGTACAAAGAACTAAACAACAAAAAAGAATGGACACCAAATCTAAAAACTGAAACAAAATCCATAGTCAGAAAAAGACCTGACATATTACAGGAAAAAAATAACAAAATTGTTGAAAAACTCTTAAATAAAAAAAAATACCAACCACTTTTCGTGCAGTAGAACTGTTTTAATAATGACGCACGTTAATTTACGATAAGATCTAAAAGATTAGCCTGTAAATAATACTCGTACTAGAACTACAAACTGCACAATAATTGTGCAGTTTTGTTGGACTAGCAACATTAACCAAAATAATTGCACAAAATTCACAGGGAACTAAACCGTATTGCACCACGAGAAGGTCAATTTTAAATTTTATCAAAATGGCGTTCATAACCTTTTGAATTAATTATAATCTGGACCAATTACTGCATTCCTTCCTATGTATATTATGACGTATCGTTTGCATGTGTTCAACTGGCTACAAAGGATTTCTTACAAAAATGCCTTGACAGCCCTTCTAATCTAAACGAAAAAATTCTCACTTCAGTGGTTTGAATAACCTCTTTGAAGTGATATTCCTACATTAGTCCCCAAATTATCGACCCAAATACATCGAGTTCTATGCATTATGTATAAGAGGATACTGAAGAGCATAATTGCCCGGTGTGTTTCGTTAATCCGTTGCAAGCAATCTGCCTATAGTTCTTTTTTTTATTTATTTTCTAGCTGTACCCGCAACTTCGTCCGCGATTTCTCCAGAAAAAATAGCCTATGTCCGTTCTCATGGTACATACTATTACTCGTACCTCGCAAATTTTGATCGAGATCCGTTTAGCCGTGATCATGTAGCAAACAGACAGAGTTACTTTCGCATTTATAATATTAAGTGTGCATTCGTACCAACAGCAAAAAAATATACAATATCCTTAATTACTTATTTAAAAGTACAGCCATAACATGGGCAACAATTATTTCTAAAAATATTATTAAAATCTACAATAATTATGGTATTGTTTTTTTTTTACGTGATGGTCCATGGAATATCATCATCGAGTATCAGCTTTCTAAATGATTACTTTGCCACCTGTTACTGACTTTGACAATAGGGCTACAAACTCAGCGTACACTACAAATTGCGCTACAAATTTTATGCCAGCTTTAGATGGGACTTGTACTCAAAGATTCCTATACATTCTAGGCTTCAAGTTATTTTGGACGTCCTTACTATGTATAAGTATAATGATCGTTTGGTAATATCTGACTCCTTTTGAGTGGTCTGACTTTAACAATAGGCCTATCCATTAAGCCTATACGATACGCCAGCTTAAGATAAGCCGTACGTTCAAAGGTTCCTGTACATACCGGGTTTCAAGTTATTTGGACCTAACACTGAGGGTTGTGATGGCTGTAATTTCTGAACTACAAAACCGATGTCCTTGAAATATTTACGGGAAAATCTTTAAAGTACCTCCTTTCTAACGAAAAACAGGCCAAGTGCTAGATGGGCTCGCGCACTGAGGGTTCCGTAGCACTACAAAACCGACCACTAATGTTTACAGAAAGTAGTGCAAAAAGACAATATCACGCCCTAGCCGTCACCGATCCAAGTACTGATGGCGCCCGACATTGCTTAACTTGATGGTGGACAGAAATTTGTCATTGACACGCACTTGGCCATTCTTTATTATTATATTTCAGAGTGTATACTATAATCATACCAAGTTTGACGGTAGTACGTACTACCGTTTTTGCAGCATGATAGCAAATACAAAAACGTTTCCTGGGCGTGATATTGTCTTTTTTAACCGACTTCCAAAAAGGAGGAGGAGGATGTTCTCTATTCGACTGTTTTTTTTTTATGTTTGTTACCTGTGAACCGATTTTGATGATTATTTTTTTATTTGAAAGCTGGTGCTTCGTGTGGTCCCATTTCAATTTGGTCCAGTTCTGACATTTTTATGAAGTCGGTTTTTCATATTGATAATTATTAACTGACTTCCAAAAATGAATTCAACATTTTTTATTGCATTTTTTTTAGTTCATTATTAAAAATTTGGTGGTACGGAACTCTCAGTACGCGTGCCAGACTCGCATTTTGGCGGTTTATTGAGTTATGGCGATAAAACTGAATAATGTATTCTAAATAATACCATTTCTTTGCTTTAGATCCTGAGAGGACAATAAGATGCCAATCATCAAGTCCTGTTGCTGTTGTCGCAGCCTCCGTAAAGGTTGTTATGCTGCTTCAATATATACTTTGGTAATTATACCTCTAGATATTTAGAATCCGCAATCAAGATAAATAAGTCGCAGATGGCCTACCGAATCAGCTGTTTTACAAAACACCTAGATATTTTACAAAAAAAAAACACAAGTGAAAAATTAAGTAGTAATTCACCTACTCTACGAGAGATGGCGCTGTTTTAAAATACACGGTATAATGTTGTTTATTATGTATTCTGTAACAGCGTGACGATGGCGCGAGTTCCATGATTTTTGTACATCGAACTGCTCATCGCGCCTAAAGAAGTTTTCACTTCAAAAAATGTTATGTAAAACAGCTGAATGGCGATCAGCTGGACTGCCATTGTGCTACGTTTAACAAAACTGCTACCCAAGTTTAGACGTAATGCAGAATGGCTTATCAGTAGCAGTACTTATAATAAGCATTTGGTGTAGGCCCTACACCAAACACTTGGGTTGCCCAATAATTATAATAAACAATTTGGCAGTAATTTTCACCTATATTACTCGTTTTATTTATTAATCTTGGCAAACAACTTTATGTTTCCGATGCCATTATTGTTGTTATGACACACAGTGCCACGAGTGATAAAATATAGACCTAAAATCGGGTTGGGTCTTATATCAAGTCGCCCGAATTTGAGTAAACTGTAAATCTGGGGTCGAGTTCGTACCAAGCGCCCTGAAGCAATATTTGCTGCCAGAGATGCGCTGAAATATAAAAAAAATTAATTACGTCAAATGAATGGAATGGAACTTAATTTACGTTGATTTGTCAACAATTTCAGTTTGCGTTTGTTGAAGTGCGTGAAAAGAAACGTGAAGCCGCTATATTGTTGACATTGCCAGATGCTTTTCTCGCTCGTGTCACGCGTCATTCCGTTGCTTTCGAGTTTATGTGAATGTACTCTCAGTGTTCTCCTCCGGTTTTGTTTATTTTCGAGGACTTGGCTACGCTTCTGGACACCGACTTGATTTCTTTTCTGCACGACCTTGACTCACTCTCATTTGGACACCCATTTTGCATAGGTTCGAAATGAGTGACAGACCCGACACAGAGCACCCTGACTTGAGTAGGTTAGGTTCGAAATGAGTGACAGACCCGACACAGAGCACTCTGACTCCACCTAGTCTTGTGGTCCCCTAGTCCCCTACCCCTAGAGTGAATATAAAAAGCGCGGGAGCCAGAATCTCAAGGGAGGGCCTAAGACCGAGTGTGGCGATGCGACACTCAGGGCTGACCGTACTCTCCCTCCCCCCTCTCTCAAAACCCCACGAAGGCGACTCTTTTTAAGACTAAACAATTCAATACGATAATGCAATTCTGTGTATTAAAGTTCAGTGATTATGATAAATCGCTAAACGTTTTCAGCTGTTTTACATAACGATACTGTTTTGTAAAACAGCTAGATATTATGTAAAATAGCTAATTAAGCAACCCATCTGCGACATATTCATGGATGAATCCATCAATATTTCAGGTGCTTTGGTAAATTGATGAATTGAATTTGACATTCTTAATTATTATTGTAATTACATTTTTGTTCGTATTTCTATTCTTTTTAATTAAATACATGATTATTTTAATTTGTTGTACATACCTTTTTAATAATATTACTAAGATATATTTATTATATACATTGTTGTAGAGAAATGTACTGGAGAAGTTTGACTTGTAACTATGGAGTTATTAATAAAGTATTGTATTGACATTGAAAAACATTGCAATGGCTCTCGGTCTTTTATACGTAATCTGTTTCTTAACAGACACTAAAGAAATAAAGCAATTAAAATGCTTTAACATTCTATAATTATACGACTTTATCTCATGTTAATCCGTTAATAATGTTGGTTGACTTACAATAACAGAAATCAACGATAACCCTGTACTGTATCATGTTTAACAATTTTGGGGTCGAATCCACGCTGAATTGCTCGAAAGGCTCTGCCTCACAATCCATTTTGTAATCCTAAAGTTATTTAATAATTGATTAACTTACTTTCATAATAATGATAACTAAATTGAGTTGAGTTCTAGTCACTGTCATTTCGTATTTTGCATCATCACTTGATATCAGGCGGAATTATGAGCAAACGCAAGCCTTTTATATCATTAAAATTTATATTTTAAGATATTTATATTTTTTTAAGATAGATAGACTTTTTATTTTTCACACCCTTCGATCAAAAAATACAAAGATGCCACAATGACGCGCTAATCGCGGCAATACTCAATCTGTCTGGACACAATACGCAGCCAGAATGGATCCACAGTCACGCGATTGTTTCACAAGCCGTAACACACCATAAGAACCGTCAACTTGGCTAGCTAACCACAGTCTGACCAACGGGAGAGAAAGAGAAAATTATCTCCTTCTCTCGGGGTAGAAGTTCCCACTTGTGATTCAGACATAATCGCCGTCTCGCTTTCTCAACGACGGTTCACGAGTTTTGACGATGTTGTGCGAATCGAACAGACAATACAAAACTGAGCCTTAACGTATAAATATAAATGTTTTGGTAAAATAGTTTTGCTTCGATATACATTGTATACAGCTATGTTTATATATGAAACTGCGGACGTTTATTGAGTATAATTTTCTATGCTTTGTGACTTCTATGTATAATTTTTCGAATTTCACACCACATAGTACAAAAAATAAAATAAACTATTGCTACAATTGGCAGCCCATCGCTAAGAGCGATCTCTTCCAGGCAACTTTATACTTAAAGTTTGACAGCCACGTTATTTTTGCAGACATACTTCATCATCACTACTATAACCATGGTACACTTTCTCGACGTGGAACACCGCTACTTAAGTGGTGAACTGCTTGAACCAGAATCTGAAAGTTTCTTGGAACCTGCGAAGATTACACCAAGTGAGTATTTGTGTGTATTTAAATACCTACTATTCATAAGATACTATTTGATCGCACGCATAAAAAAAAACATTTTACACTTAGTGGGTATCTTTTTCGTAGGTTAAGGCGCGGTCTGATCACGATTTGAAATTCGTTTTTCACTCGTTCACGAAATGGTCTATTTGTTATCTAAAATGGCTTTGTTTGAAGTCGATAATAGCATATCATCATATTTGATGATGACGATGACTTTCTGTTTGTGGTTTGATTATTTTGAGGGTTTTAATAATTAATTGGTAAAGTTTAAAAAACAAACTAGTCCTACTATACATTTCGCAAAAAAAAAATTGGTGGCGCTGAAAATTCAGAGTATTTTGATTTATTTTTTAAGAATCCAGATTATTTATCAAAGTGTAATTCGGTTAATATTATTTACAAAGTTTTTTCTACTTGTGGTATTTTTTTGAATCTGTTCAATTTATTTCGTCACATCACAAACACATCTAAGCATTCAAAAACACTTCGGGGGAAGTCGCCTAGTGGCGGACACCCAAGGTTTTTTATCAATAAAATAAAAAATATTTTTAGGACTGTTTATTTATTTATGACTTACAGTAGATAACAAAGTTAGAAATCAAATTAAATAAAAAAACACAACTTCTGCTCTAAAATAATTAATACCATCAATCAAACTTTGATAACAAAAAATTCAATTTATAAAAGTGGCACGTAGCACCGGCTAATATTTGTGCCATACCCCTAGCACCGGACATTTCAAAATAGTCTGCATCGATCACATATGTAGCCATCTCCACGCTCTGGAACGTCTGCATATGCTTCATGTACCCACCCGCGACAAGATGAGCACTGGATCCAGTCTTCGTCAGTGTCTTCTAAGCAAACTACGTAAATTGTTGTGTTTGTGTTAGATGTTTCAGTTCTACTTTATTTCCATTTTTTCCTTTAGACTTCACGTTTTTCGCTCGTTTCTCCGCCGCCTCCAATTGCTACTTTAAACTTAGATCCTATTTTCTTCTTTTTATCTTTCATGTTCTTTTTCTTCTGCCACTTTTTTGTATGGCGATGACGTTAAAATTTCACGTCGTTCACATTTTATTTTTCGAGCTGTGACAGTGAAGACTACAAGTGACGATTTCTCACTGTTCGTTTTTTTCGTTTCAGCCAAAAGGGTGGATGAACATCCACCGAAATGCCAAATGCTGAATGCTCTCAGCTGGAGCATTCATCATAAGCCTTTCATTCATTATTTGCCTAGGAAATACGAAAAATGGCGGTATGTAGAGGCTGTTAGCACTCATACAGAACAAAACTGTGATGTTTTTGCCTCTCTCAGCAGAAGTGAGCTTTCCTACTTGACGGATAGATTTCAGAGCGAAAAACTTTTTGATATTTGTGCACGCAACTGACACCAGTTTCATCACAGCTATAAATTCTTGAGGGTGTGAATTTGTACTGTATACTCAGCGTTTCAAGATTGTAGAATAGATTCACTTGTGGTTTCTTAAATCCAACGGTGCGCATCATGCTTGTCGATTCCGGTGCTCTCAGCGAAATGACAGAATGTCTTTTCATGAAGTTGTAGTAAAAATGCTTACCAGCACTGCCTTCCTCTTTATTAAATGTATGACGAATCTTCATGACTTCAGCTAAGTCGTAGGCTAACTTCAGAAAATACTTTCTCATGAGCGGCATACATCTGTTAGATAAATCTTTAACGTGGTCCACCAAGACTTATTGATACACTGCTGAGAAGGTGCTAGTGAACCTACCCAACTTTGGTTTCATCGTTATTTTCTCTCCTCGATTTAGCGCCTTTATTTTGTCATGTACAGTGCTTTTAGGAATATTGTATCGCATTGCAGCTTGTCTTACACTCAGTTCTTTTGGCATAATCTTATCAATAGCAGTTTGTAAGCTCTGTGGCTCCCACGATCCTTTATTTTTCTTCTCTTCCATTTCAATTCTCTTCTTTCTTTTATACTCTAAAACAAAATTAAATAATTTGAATAAATAACGTAAATTCTCACAAGACATATCAATATGTTTACTGTCCGGTGCTAAGGGATGACTTAGTGTCCGGTGCTAAGGGACAGACAATTTCGTACATTAGGTGGTACCTACCAAAATTGTATAAAAAATCTAATAATATTCTACCAGTTTACGGATACCAATCAAGTACTAGGTACTTTTATTTTTGCATACATTGCATGCATTTACATTTTAGTGGTATTACCACTAAAATGTAAATGCATTAATATGCCAGAATCACTTACATCGATATTTACGTGACGCCGTAATTTCTCGCCAAAAACAGCGAACGCCTGCTCCCGCCGTGGGCCTTGTGCGTCACTGGCGAGCCGCGGCGCGTGATCCTGTAGCTGTGTGCCCCCTGCGCCCCTTTCACTTGTACTTTGAATCGAACAGGATTATATTTGCATAAATAGTACGAGTGTCCGGCGTTACGGCGTTCCCCTCTATTGGTTAATTTTGCGATTGTACCGCGCCTTGAGGCCCCCAATATAACACTCCGCTGTCTCATTCACAAATTTGATAGGTATTTTTAATATAAAATTACTTTTGAATAATGTGATTCGGTCATTTAGCGAAGTTAATATTTAAAAATATTTAGAACAAAATCTTTGTTATATTTTTATATATTATGACTAAAAAGAATGGGATACACAATTTTTCCCATTTATTCTGTGAGATAGGCCCAAATTATGGGCCTGAAACAATCACATGACACACACATCATCAGCCAATTAACGTTCACTGTTGGACAAGGCCTCCCTCATAGAGAGGGGTGTTGCCATAATCCCTACGCTTGGCAGGCGGCTTGGGGATTGCAGTACGTTCACCGTGTACTATTAGGATGCTGCTGCCCATCCTTCGGTGGTTCTGGTCGCAGTTTTAGGACATACCCGGGTCCGAAACCATAAACAACCTTAAATATAATAAGACTAGCAATGCTCAATCAGCCTACATTTTGGCAGGCGAGCTGTTCTTATAAGAGAATTATGAATATATATTATACACATAATTATATTCAGTGGTCTCTGAAGCAGTTGCTGTACGGATATTGATATAATAGAAGTCATACAATTCGTATTATCTTTAGATCTCTGTTTGATACGGATTTACCTGTAGGTACAGGTTGGCAAAAGGATGTTTTGACGACCAACACTGACTTGTCGTGTTAACCACAGAAAAAAATTGTTTGAATTAGAACTACAACAATGCCTTGACAGCCCAAGGCATTTTTGTAAGAAATTTGTTGTAGCCAGTTGCACCCATATAAACGAAACGTCAGTCATTCAAAATCAGTTAGCAACTGTGACGCGGAGTTCGACGCGTTGATCTAAATAAGAATGTTCAATCAAGGTTATCTGTCATAATACCTGGCGACAGATTTTCCTTTTCATTTCCGTTTTATCTCTTTTCTGTGGTGTTAACTGACGCGATGACAACCACGGTACGAAAACGTGGACTACGATGACAATGTCTAATTAAACCACCATTATTTTCCAAACAAAGTTCCTTTACGCGGATCTTCAAACTGCTTTGGACTTAAAGCTCTAATCGTCCAATTAACGTTTTAACAGCTGACGAATTCATTCGATTGTCCCAAAAACAATGATGTTATTTAAGCCGCACGGCAACAAAGGGACAGATGTAACTTCATACACCTTCTCCCTGTCTCCTCCTTTCTACTGGTCGATGACATAATTGATCGAGGGGTGCGGAAACAAACTTTAATTTATTCTTTGAACTAAGTTAAAATCTTTAAATACTTCGCACTTGAACGCAAACAGAATCGCCGCAAAGGAAATACCTCTGAGATTAGTTTTCAATAATGTGGATTGTAATTATTTATACGTCTATCTATACATACAATAAAAAAGAAGAGAAAAAACTGTAATTGAGAGATATCAAAAGGATTATCATACAGGGCATCTTAAAATAAGTAGTTGAACACGTTAAGACAGTTTTTAGATTTTTTGTCTGTTTGTTAGTCCACGCACATCTCCTAAACTACTGGACGGATTTAAATGCGGTTTTCATGAATATGCTTAGCTATGATTAGATTAAAGTATAGGCTATGTTATTTTGCGCAAGGGCCGGATTAAGGTAAAAAGGGTTGAAAGTTTATATGAAAATCTACGTGTACGGGCAACAGCACTGGTGTACTATAAAGAGAAGAATTCATAAAATTTATCATCTGGAAATGAGATATTATGAAGTAATATCATAACTAAGGATTAGACATATAAAAATAATATTACATGTCCCGAAGATATGGTATATCTGTAGCTTACTTAATCACATAATTACAAACTACATATATCTACTCGTCTATCGTATATATCTTTTAAGATAAAGTTCAATTAGGAATATTAAAATCACATATTAAATTGATTGCCCTGGTGGCTCAGTTGGTAGTGAACCTACTTTCTGGGCTTGGGGGCGTGGGTTCAATTCCCATCTAGGACAAACATTCGTGTTTGTTGTATGTCTGGGTGTTAATATCTATTGAAGTATGTATTTAAAAATATATATGTATGTATATCAGTCTCTGGCTGCCACATTACAAGCTTTGCTTAGTTTGGGGTCAGATGACCATGTGTGCAATAATGTTCCAGATGTTTAAATTATTTTTATTATTTAGACAACGTGATTTCATGTTGTTTTTTTTGTAACTCTTATAATTTCGTATTTAACGATAGATACAACTTAAAGTGATACCGTAACTCTTCGATCGCTTTAGTTCTCAATTTGTCTGAAAATTACTAGTAAGTTCCTGTATAAAAGGATATACCTAGAATATGGGTAGTATCTAAACGAGCGAATATTATCCATCTTCCATCTGATAAAACTTTAAACATCGTTAGATAAAACACCCATGAGAGAGCATCGTCTGGCGCGTGCTAATATCACTTGACTTAAAACTTATATTAACATTCTTTGAATTCTCCAAACAGAATTTCTAACGTAAATAATATATTCCACATTCTACTTAGAACACAATCCACATGCCACGTTTATTATTGTTTTCTATAAGCAAGTTTTTTGAAAGTTTAGCTAAGTTTGTTCTGATTTTATTCTCTAGGGTGAAGTTTGGGACTAAACTTTGACAGTTTTCTTATCTAAAAACAAGAAATAGACTAGCGTAGCAGTTATCACTTGGGTACCTTCGGATGGGTTGCTACTCATTCTATGCAGTCTTTTATATAATCTCTGTCTACAATCTTGGTATTAAATTTCATGTACTTTCGTCTTTCTGCGATCTTAGAAGGGTTTTCAAGAAACTTCAAAACTATGTAAAGACACTTAAAGCTCGCGTGCAAGCTGATATACTGTGATTCTTCTAAAGCCCTAACAGACGTGTCGGATTTGGTTGACGGACCGCCGTTCTCTTTCTCTCCCGTTGGTCTGACGGTGGTGTCGTACCAAATCCACACGGTTTAGGACTGCACACCCAAAACGGGGGAAAACTACACCAGATACTATCAATAAAAATATTTAAAAAAACGTATGGACAAACTTTTAATCATAGGTCGTGAAAATTGCCATTAATAAAATTTGCTAAGGTTGGCAGAAGAAAGGCGTGTAGCCACTACCCAGACTCGTGCGAGACAGTATGAAGCCTTGCGCGATCTTTATCCTTACATATTATAAATGTGTAGATCACATACCGGCACACATGACTTCTAACTAAGTAGATGCAATAACTGATATCGGTTTATCTTGAAAAAAATATTTCCCGTTTGCGTGATTCAGGTAAAGTGTCGTATTTACCTATAATAGAAGCATTTTTCATGTTTGTGTAACTACGATCCGTTTACACTCATTATTTTAGGGAATATTGAATACTTATTAAAGTTTTAATAATATTATACGTAAAATTTAAACAAATTTACAATTTTTTTCGCGAAAAATGCGTTGTTGTACTCAATCTATTTTCAAACTATGGAACTACAAATCTGACATCTATTGGCGGCTCCACATTAGTGCCGTGAAGCTCCGAGAACAAGCGTGAACGTGAATGTGGAGGGTTTTCGCGGGGTTCACGCGCGTTCACGCCTGTTCCCTGATCAGAGTCGGTATTTTGTCCCGCGACAAAGGGTTCGCGCCCCGTTCGCGCGGCGTTCACGCGTACACATCCACATTCACGGCCCCGCGCCAGTTTACTTCTTGTTTACTCGGGGTCTCCGGTATATAAAGGCGTACGGACGTCATCTACCATTTTCTTTTTTTCCAACGCTTTTTAATAACTTTCTTGTTTTGGACGTCTTAATAGTAATATGTTGCCACAGCAAACAAAGTTATTGCAGCAGCAGCTTCTACGTCCATTTCGCGGCGGGTTTCACGAACGACTGAGCATCCCGTGAATGTGGAGGGCACGACTTGTGCCGCGAATTCACGCCGCGAATTCACTAATGTGGAGCCGCCATATCACTTTGTTTGTCCACGCACATCTCCTAAACCCCTGGAAAAAATGCGGTCGGATTTAAATGGGGTTTTCACGAATATGCTTAGTTGTGACCAGGTTGAAGTATAGGCTATGTTATTTTGCGCAAGGGCCGGATTAAGGGAAGAAAAAAGGATTGAAGGTTTATATGAAAATCTACGCGTACGAAGTCGCGGACAAAAAAACTAGTCACTTATAAGTTTTATCCTAGTTGGATCCTTTGTACCAATGGACTAAACCAATTTTTTGTCGTTTTGGTTTCTTAGGTATATCTTAGATAGGACTGAAAGATATCCAGGCCTCTATTGCATCAACAGCGCAGGTAATCTCAACTATGCATAGTTTTCATAATTAAAGAACAGTTTTGACATATAGGTACTGCGCACATATGAAAGGAAAGCCGGAAGAGGCACACATTATTTTTTCTAATTCGATACCACTATAGGCAATGAGGCATTAATCCAAAAACCTTTTTTATTGAAATTGATGAATTTAAATGTTTTTAAAGATTATATAGGTATATTAGGAATCATAACGGACATAAGTACTTAAATTAAAATCAAGTTTTAAAATACACTAATGTAATAGACCTCTGCCTGTCGGCATCGTCTATTATGCATTCATTCCTGCATCGCCGCGTTGGATTATTAAATATTCTTAACTCAATCTACAAAAACACAAAAATGTTAGTAAATTTTTCTTAATAAAAATACAGGACCTCAGCTCACAGAGATAATACGAACCCTAATTGGATCCCCAAGTCTCGCTGTCTCACCCTACGTTCAATTAGTTCGTCAAAATATGATTGTGCAGTGGTTAACTTTGACAGCTTTTACTCTGCGTATTTTATAGTTGGAACGTGGTTATTTTCTTTATTTACACAGAGCTAATATACTAATGAACTATAAAAAGTGATAAAAGTTTTTTGTGCTGTGGCCATAGTTTTAAGAATTTTAGGGATAATTAATTGAAAACAAAGCATGCAAGATTAGGTTTCCTAAAATGAAAGTAAGCGTCATGATACAATATTTTTGTGAGGTAGTAGTTGTCCAGTATTTCTGACAAAATATGTAATGTAATGAAATAATAAATATCTAACCCAAACTAAACAAAGCTTGTAATATGGCTGCCAGAGAGTACGTGCATTTTTTTAAATGCATACTTAAATAGATATTAACACCCAGACATAGAACAAACACAAATGTTCATCACATGAATGTTTGTTCTAGGTGGGAATCGAACCCACGCCCCCAAGCGCAGAAGGTAGGTTTACTACCAACTAAGCCATCGGGGCAGTAGAGTCTGGGCAAATAGAGTCTAAGATAGATAACCCTTTATTGTTCACACTAAAAATTACATAGGTACATATGACAAAAACAACTTAAAACTAGTGCAACAATTAGTGGCCTTATCGCTATAAGCGATCTCTCCCAGGTAACCCTTAAGATAACAATTTTAATTAATCAATTTAAATTTTCTTTAACAGGGTTATATTTTCGATAGTACAAACCTGTCATGTTTTTTTTTTGGGGGGTTAGTTTAACCTCTTTTTTGATGTACAGTCTTAATAGAAACACTCCAAGTATCGTATTAATACGTGGAAGAGCTTCTTTTGCTCGTACGCCTGGTCAAATTAAAATAGGATAGCCTCGGCAGACGTGCTTAGCCGCCTCATCGCACAAATTTCTTATATTACGACGGCCCGACGTCGAGGATGCAAAGCGAAACTACAAAACAACAACTTCAGAATTAATCTTCTTTACGCGACTTCGGAATGCCCTTGTATTGTCTGTTCCTAGGGATTCCCAGGACCCGAGATTAAATGAAATTTTCTAAAAAAAGGTTTCATTGTTAGGGTTTCGTAGTACTACACGGAACATTTATAAGTTCTGTCTGATCGTCTCTCTGTCCGTACTTATTCTTTAAAACCGTCTAATTAATTTAATTAATAAGATATAAGTGCATAAAACTTTACACATATACGGTTTTCGCACAGATCTCAATGATGAAAGTATATTTTTTTGTAGTTTATGGGTGGCTCTGGTATAAATATGTGAAAGGGGGATGATCAATTTTATTTTGCTGCAGTAGGAGATAGGGGGAAGTACCCTATCTCCATCCTTAATGTAAATAAATATAAATATCTGGGACATTATTGCACTCACGGTCATCTGACCCCAAACTAAGCAAAGCTTGTAATATGGCAGTCAGAGACTGATATACATACATATATATTTTTAAATACATACTTAAATAGATATTAACACCCAGGCATAGAACAAACACAAATGTTCATCACACAAATGTTTGTCCTAGATGGGAATCAAACCCACACCCCCAAACGCAGAAAGTAGGTTCACTACCAACTGAGCCACCGGGGCAGTCAATGTACACTATTATCCTGCAAAATTACGTTAAAAACAGCCAAGCCGTTTAGTTGTGAAAAGCGAAACTAATATCACTTTAGTAAATTAGTTCGAAACGATACGTCATGTCATTTAGATAAAGACCATTTTTGCTATCTTACAAAAATTAGCATTTCTTTAAAATTATTTTCATGAAGTCATTCCGCCCCTTCCTTTACAGATGCAATATTTACCAACCCTATTTAATGGAATTTCGTTAAACAGAGAATCCAGAATTTATTATAAGGTTTTAAATAACGTGCAGTTTTGAAACATTCTTGTCCAAAGTGGTGATTTCAGATTTTATTTCGTATCAGTCTCCTATCCATATCTAAATTTCTATTTACAAGAAAGTTTATTTTGCTGCTAAAAATATTGTAGCTTTAAAAGTTTTTTATTTGTTCCAGTAACTGTCGTGTTGAACATATCTCTACTGGCATGCAGTCTCCTTGGCATTGTCGGATGTATTCTGCTAATTTTTGGAGTATACAAGGTAATTTTGGCATTAGTTTGGTATCTATAGTCAATAAATTTTCTAAAGTGACAGTGTTCTCGCTTTCTCGATAAGTATCTACGTACTTACAATGTAAACTTATGTATGGTCTTATGTTATGCGGAATATTTTATGGCTAGTATCACATTAAATCTTGATGGCATCAAAATCTTGCAAAGTAAACGTAAAGACGTAAAGGCCGACATCAAACACGTTTGATTCTATCAAAGATAAAAGTTGTTAGAAGTTTAGGACACAATTTCCGCTTTTGAAAGTCGCATGTTCGAGTTTTGTAAACAACAGCAAAATTAGAGCTATCGAAACGGTTGCCGAGGATTTTCTTATTGAATGTCACACGTTGTCAGCTTCACACATTTTGTAAGATTGAACATCACTCATAAATATTGGCTGGCCGACTTTCTCTCATCAGCAAAACATAGGAGTATTTCCACTGGTCCCGTTAAAGTTGACACGTGACGGGTCTACATAAAATGTTCTTCCCAGATGTTCAGTGTCATTTACGAATACAATCCTGACGATACATATATTAAATATACTTTTATAGGGTTCCGTGCCCAAAGGGCGTAAACGGGACCTTATTACTCAGCCTACGTCTGTCTGTCTGTCTGTCCGTCTGTCCTACCTTTAACAGCTATATCTTTCGAACCGTAATAGATAGTTGAAATTTTCATTGAACATATAATGTTATGGCGGATTAATTAAGAAATAATAATAAAATACAATGATACCTTTGATAAGGTTCCTGTATTTATAGACACATTATTATGTATTTTATAACATCAATTAAACATGCTCGCAAGAATATTATTTCTCTCATAACTACAACTTTTTCATTCAATAAGTATCTATATAGAAATTTATATTCCTAAAACTCGTACGAAGCGCTTTGATTCCACTTTATTTGTGCGAAATGCTAGTCTGTGGAATGCGCTGCTTGAAGATGATAGTAACAATTTAGGCGTCTTCAAAGCACGAGTGAATCGGTCTCTTCGAGGCGACTAAGTAGATCGCATCATAGCTTATAATATCAGGCGAGTTGGCGGTCAAACGCAAGGTCATTACTCAATATAAAAAAGCTATACAAGCTAAATATTAAACGTGCCTATTAAAAAGTTAATTTTAGTTTTTTGTTAGATATTCTACATTTTCAAACACTATCCATCGCCATCTATCAGTTCGGACAGACGTAAAATCTTTTCAAGAGTACTGAAATTTTTTGCTTCCTAAATGGGAGTAAAAATAGGTAGGTATAGTAGATTTAGGTACCTGACAAAAATTCGTTGAATATTTTGTAATTTTTATTCCGTCACTCGATCAGCTGTAATAATTCAAGTTTTAAAATATAGAAATCAGAAAAGTTTTTTTTTATATGTTTTGACGCTACTTTTAGCTCGGATAGCGTCTGGGGCCAAAACGCACGATGAAACTCAATAGTAAATGGGTGTTTTTGTGTTTCATCTTAAATCATCATTATATACTTTATTTTGAAAAACTATATTGATTTTTGCCTGAAATTATATTATCCAGGTTGTGCCGTGTAAGAATCGCGGATTTTAATTGGTTTCTAATAATTAAGAGATTTTTTGTTGCAATATTTTTACTACGTGTTCTGGGCACAAGACAAACCAGTACTCAACACCTGATGAAAAAAGTCAAAGCCGTGTTTCGATTTTGTACATTAAAACATACCAGTTATACTGAGACAGGATACATCGAAAGCTTTTGAGTGGCTAAACCCCATATTTATAGACGTAAATAAAAGTTCCCGAATCCTCACGTCACCCTCAAGTGGAGTTTTTTATATGCCAAAACACGAGGATTGTAGACGTAAATAAAGGTACCTCGAATTCTCATGTCACCCTCAAGTGGTGTTTTTTATATGCCAAAACACGAGGATTGTAGACGTAAATAAAGGTACCTCGAATTCTCATGTCACCCTCAAGTGGTGTTTTTTATATGCCAAAACACGAGGATTGTAGACGTAAATAAAGGTACCTCGAATTCTCATGTCACCCTCAAGTGGTGTTTTTTATATGCCAAAACACGAGGATTATAGACGTAAATAAAGGTACCTCGGATTCTCATGTCACCCTCAAGTGGTGTTTTTTATATGCCAAAACACGAGGATTATAGACGTAAATAAAGGTACCTCGGATTCTCATGTCACCCTCAAGTGGTGTTTTTTATATGCCAAAACACGAGGATTGTAGACGTAAATAAAGGTACCTCGAATTCTCATGTCACCCTCAAGTGGTGTTTTTTATATGCCAAAACACGAGGATTGTAGACGTAAATAAAGGTACCTCGAATTCTCATGTCACCCTCAAGTGGTGTTTTTTATATGCCAAAACACGAGGATTATAGACGTAAATAAAGGTACCTCGAATTCTCATGTCACCCTCAAGTGGTGTTTTTTATATGCCGAAACACCACTTGAAGGTGACGTGAGGATTCGATAAAACACTATTTATCCTCCAAAACCGGATCGATTTGGGTGCGTCTTATATTTAAAAGCAGGTTTCATTACAATGGTTCTAAGTTACGTTTGATCGAGATCTGTTTAGCTTTAAAAAAGTTATGGGCTCATTTCCATATTGGAAATGGGTAAATTTTAATTTATAGTTGTAGTAACAAGTGTTTTCTTTTCCAGGATATGAAGTTCATGCTCATCCCGTGGATAATAGCCATGATCCTCGAAACATCTGTCGAGATCATCAATTTAGCTTACCTGGGATACTTGCAAACAGTAAGAACCTTTATTTTTTTATTTTTAAATAAATATTTTATAAAAGTACATAAAAAGAACTCGGAAGTTTAATTTGTTACAAAACTCCATAATACCTACTCAACTCCAAAAATTTTCCATATGATGTTTATGTGTCTTTTAATTTATATGAAAAATTGCATAAATTTATACAGCAATTGCCATTTTTAACCGACTTCAAAAAAGGCGATAGTTCCCTATACGACCCGTTTTATTACAAGCTTGTATTTATTTTGCCCTGTTAGTATGTGTGAGACAGATATTGGAACTGAATATTAGACCAGTTATCCTCAACCGAATGAGCTGAAATCTGGCATACAACTTATGTAAGTTCGGTGACAATGCAATGTTGTGGTACTATCGTGCTGGTCTGATGATGGAGACAAAAGCTGGCCATAGGAATGCTTAAACGAAACGACGTCACCCCGTCGAGTTTGTTGGATTCGTCTTGCCAAGCACTTTGGTCCTAGATGATAGAGCCGGAGGGTGGCTTTATTTATACCTTGTTGATGGTTCTAATCGATCCTTCGAATCCTTCGAATGACAAAGTTGCTGAGAAGAGTACGAAAAGTCAAATACAAAATTATTTATTTCACATAAAATACAGATACAATAAAACAGATGCCTGAGGACCTTAAACTAGGCTAGGCCTGTATCTTGAGTTTGTTTAACAGTTATTTTAAATTATTAATTTATTCTTACACTGTGCGTGGTTCTTTCGGTAAGGCACCAGAAATTCTCGAAAGTTAGGGCATCCAATGTTTTATGTAACGACACCAAACCCGCAAATGAAAAAATATATACAACTAAAATCACGCTAACATCGTTAGGCACCCGAAATCCAACGAAGTTGTGGATTCTGGAATTGTGTGTGTAATGTTACAAGATTTTATTTAGTTCCATCTGGCCCGGTGTCTGTCTGTAATCAAATCTTGCTAGTTAAATTTGACCCACTTTCCGGTGTTCGATTGAGCTGAAATTTCGCATACTTGTCAAGTATGTCAGGTAAGTTTGATGTATCCCTGGCTTTTAATTTAATGTACAATCTGTCTTTCTCAAGACGCCTGGGTTATGTTTCCTCAGCACTACCCATGGTCTCCACTGGCAACAGGATGTTGTTATAATGATTCATGACTTGTTTTTTCAACTTTAGTGGTTACCTACCGAATATTTTTAAACTTACATATTTCTTAAGCACTAGTTAGTAAATTGACGCAAATTAATATGTTTTCTTTTCGCCATGTTCATATCTATTATATATTAACCCGTGGTCAACGATGCTGGTAATACAACTAGCTTAATTTTTTCTTTATATTTTTATATTAGTTTTATATTTTGTTGTAAACTGTTTGTTGATCCTTCAATAAATTGAAAGAAAAAAAAGTTCCGATGACAATATAATATTATGGTGACAGCGAGCTAATTTGATGACGGTGACGGTGAACAACGGCACTCCTCGATGGACAATAAATAGTAGAATGGCAGTGTTTGGGCTCATTTAGATCAACACATCGTTCCGACCACTCATTTCATAAAAGCTTGGTTTGAAAAACATATTTGTCATTAAAAACATGTTTTAAACTGTTTTAGGGCGACTATTTTCGTTTTGATCAAATTGTAACCTGTCAGTATATGCTATCCTGCTGTAGACTGTATACTAAGAAGTGCTAGTTGTTGGTTCTTAAAAAATAAATAACATCATGCCTACCAGAAGTAGAAAATTTCGCAATTTTGAGACACGTCTTAAATAATCCAGTCCGTATAAATGACTAGGCAACGTACTGTCTTCAACTTACACTGCGTTACATTAATTTGCGTGGTTATAGCAACGCGTACGAAATTTCTATTTTCATTTATTGAGCATATAAATAAGTTTAATGTCATTATAGAAACATGATCGGTGATACTTTTCTAAATGGAATAATTCGGTGAAAACAGGCTTTCTAAAACGTGTTTTTAGTTTGTTATCCATATCTAGAAGTTCTTGTAATTCCGTTTTTTTTAATAAATCCAATGGCCATTGTGTCATCTTCATCATCATTTCAGCCATAGGACGTCCACTGCTGGACATAGGCCTCCCCCATAGATTTCTAAAAGGATCGGTTGGAAGCGGCCTGCATCAGCGTTTTTCTGTGGTCTCTTTTAGGTCGTCTGTCCATCTTGTGGGTGGACGTCCTACTTTGCGCTTACCGGTCCGTGGTCTCCATTCGAGAACCTTTCGGCCCCATCGGCCATCTGTTCTGCGTGCTATGTGCCCTGCCCACTGCCACTTCAACTTGCTAATCCGGTGGGCTATGTCGTACTTTCGTTCGTCTACGGATCTCCTCATTTCTGATTCGCTCTCGATATGTGTGTCCATTGTGTGATGTAATTTAATGTGTATTCGTTTTATTTGAAATTAAAATAACTCCTGATTAATCTATAGTTAAATCAAGATGCTGACTCGTGCATATCTCATCCTGCAGGCGTAGATTCCATAGATTAAACACTGTTTCGTTTCGAACAGTTACACTGTTTCGTTTCGAACAGTTACACTGTTTCGCTCAGGGAAAAAACTTGGATTTCAACTGACGACGTGTATTTAGAGTCGATTACGAAATGTAAGTAACGACTGTAAAATTGAATCTCTTGCATTTAAATAAAGTAATATGAAATAGACATGCTTTAATCTTTTTATTGAAACTTCAGCTGATATACAAACGTATTTCACAAGTTTATTCAATTTCTTCACTGATTTTGATTTGAAATCAAAATCAGTGAAGGCCAGTGAAATCAAAACCAACAAATAAAGCAAGTACCGGTACGAGGACATATACTATTAATAACATTGTTTACTTCATGTTGGAGAAATAACATGTAAAAACCGACGAAATCATTTTAAATCTCGCACCAATTATGGATACTTACTTAAAATGGAAATAGCTTCTCTTGGACGGTACTGGTATTAGATTTGTAAAAGCTTTCGGTTTATTTAGAGTTTGTGAAATTATTCGTATTCTCATTTAAATATCCACCGCTATCCGTTAGCATTTAAATACCAAAAGTCTCGAAGACATCAAATGCGGCTATTAGCTCGAGATTATTTCAAAGCGTAACCAAATATAGAATTCCATCAAACTCCATAAAAACAGCTGAACGGATTTCCAATCCGTTCCAATTCCTTTATTATTGCAGTAGGCTCATCTCACGATTCTTACCAGATTTGCCTTATAAAACATTATGTAAGAGATTATTCATGCTAGACCGAGCCGACCCACTAATTCGATCGCAAATAATAATTATGTGGTCGCTTAGGAATGTAAGCCAATTATTTACCGAATGCCCTGCCTGAATGGGTGTTTTCCGATAGTTACAATTTGGGTGTCTTCAAAACACGAGTGAATCGGTTTCTTCTAGGCAAGCGTGCTCCATCGTAGACTGTGTGAGCTGGCAGTCAAAGGCAAGCCTATAAAAAACCGACATGTGGTTCTCAATTCAGTTTGTATTTTGATTTTACGTGTTTTTTTTTTATTATGTAGGTTGACTATGCAGTGGAAGTACTTGAAGTCCAATAATGTCATTAATTTTGGCTCAGTAGTTTTTTAACCAGCTCCATAAAATGAATAATTTTGTCCGGGTGTCTGTTATTTGTCAAAAATAATAATTTTGTTCGAGCGTATTATAATGGCGATAATTATGAGGTAGTTATAAATGTCAAAATGTTCACCCGGTTACCCCATTCTCACCCTACTGCTGAAAGGCGACGTTTCCGTGGATGTAGGTGTGGACCACGCCTGGGGTAGGAGTAGACAATCAACACCGCATCACATTAAACATCTATCTGACTGTTATACTCAGCTCCTGAAGGTCGAGATTATGGGCTAAGAATCATGGCACAGATGCACAAGGCAGAGTGTATGCTGCGTCATGTGCACGGACGTGTGAATCATTATATCAATGTATAGTACTCGTAATAGTCTTTGGATTCAATTATCATTTAATACAGAAAGATAAAACAATTATTTTTTTCATATTACTTCACGGCTCGGATCCGGCACGGTATAACACAAATCATATCAAAGTACTTTACGATTGAGCCAAACTGAGGGGGAGATAAAGGGGGTGTATAATTGGCCATTTTATTACACCACAGCATTGTTAATGGGGATCGAAAGATTACTTTTATTAGACAGTCAAAAGGTTAAAGGGTAATAACAGGCCGATTAATCAATGTAACTGGCGGTAGACAAGAACATCAAACGCTAAACGCCATGTGTAACGTTTTTACGTTGAAATCGATTTCGAAAGAGAAATATCAGACAGTGAAATTACAGCTCCAGCCCGTTTTCAAGCTACTTTAAACTTAGGTAGGCTACCTACTAGTACTAAAGCGGATTCTTAAGCCGAAACACACAATACAGCTGATGTCACGACGAGTAGAATTAGATGTAGTACTATATTTTGTAATTATGGCGCTATTTTCTGAAATGCCTGTCCATCTAGTTCTAGCTTTAGTGGTTAGAAGGGCTGCTTGAACAACAGCTGTCATTTCCACTATAAGTTTCTATAATACGAGTACCTCTTAAGTCTTGAACACTCGACACGAAGAATAAGTTGTTGATATTATATTTCCCAAAGCACTACTTTCTAAAGCGCCTCAAGATATACTTTTACTAGGTTTTTGAATAGACAACGGATTAATTCGAGAATATGATAATTTTGGGTTTAAGTTTAGCGGATCGGCTCGGTCCAATTACGTTTTTTTTACAAAGGTTCAGGAATATATAGATACAGTTTCAAACATACATACAGTTTCATAGAACACTATATAAGTATATATACACTGGGTACACAGTTTTCATTGGAAAACTGTAAGCTTAAAATAAGTAAAAATTTGGGGTGGTTCAGGTTTATAAACAAAAGAAAAGATAAGTGAGAAGATAAAAAATAAAATAAACTCGGAAAACTTAGCAGCAACGCCTCCTTTTTATCATAAATGTGTGGACGACAAAGTTATAGCTTTATTTATATGTTCTGGTCACAGTTTATCGACACGGGCGCACCCAAACAAAAAATAGGCTAATGGGAATCGAAACCATGAAAATTAAATACGGGCTTTTTACTACTCTCAATGTTAGATATCATCCTGATATTGCGATTACTTATTTAATTATTATTTCGCTGAATTTATTCACATATAAACTGATTTGGAAAATTCTATTTTCTTTGAAAGAATATACTTTTAGATTCATCATCATCATTATTTCATCCATAGAACATCCACTGCTGGACACAGGCCTCCCCCATTGATTTCCAAAAGGACCGGTTGGAAGCGGCCTGCTTCCAGTGTTTTCCTGCTGTCTCTTTTAGGTTGTCTGTCCATCTTGTGGGTGGACATCCTACGCTGCGCTTACCGGTCCGTGGTCTCCATTCGAGAACTTTTCGGCCTCATCGGCCATCTGTTCTGCATACCAAGTGCCCTGCCCACTGCCACTTCTACTTGCTAATCTGCTGCGCTATGTCGGTAACATTCGTCCGTCTACGGATCTCCTCATTTCTGATTCGATCTCGTAGAGAAACCACGAGCATAGCCATCTCCATAGCTCGTTGTGCGACTTTGAGCTTGCTAATGAGGCCCATAATGAGAGACTACGTTTCAGTGCCGTATGCCATCACTGGCAACACACACTGATTGATGACTTTCGCCTTAAGGCACTGAGGTATTTTGGACGAGAAGACGTTGCGAAGTTTACCGAACGCTACCCAGCCGAGTTGGATTCGTCGATTGACCTCTTTCTTGAAGACCTGCCTAGTTGCATTGTTTGTCCTAGGTAGACATACGCGTCAACAACTTCCAGAACTGAGTTGCCAACTGATACTGGGGTGGGCACAACATGGATGTTTGACATGACTTTTGTCTTGTCTGTGTTGTGTTAAGGCCTACCTATTGGGAGACTCGATTGAGGCCTTCGAGCATCGTACTGAAATCTTCTATCGATTCTGCCATGACCAGAATATCGTCGGCAAATCGAAGATGCCGAGTCCTTGCGTCTTCCAATGCGGTAAACAGTTTTGGAGCGATTACGTCTCCCTGTCTCACGCCTCTTCGCAATGGGATCGCACTTTTAGATTGGTCCCACAGAAAAGATATTTTTTTGTTCAAAATAGAACGGCTGTCAAGGCATTTTTGTAAGAAATTTGTTGTAACTATTTGCACCCATATAAACCCATAGCAACTGTGACGCGGAGTTTGACGCGTTGACATAAATAAGAATGTTCAATCACATAACTGTCACAATACCTGGCGAAAGAGTTTTCGTCTCATTTCCGTTCTATTTACTTCTCTTTTCTGTGATTGATCCCATAGAAATTTGAAATTTTAACAAAATTGGTTTTGTAGTTTGGTTTTTAAATCAAAATAACTGGAAAAATTTGTCATTCATTTGTTTGTTTTATTTATATTTAATCATTCTTCATTTTATTGAAACATTATGTGCAAACAAACAATCCCATAACTTCTAAGGGTTTTCTTTTCAAACATGTTTGACGTGGAATGTCGCATTAAACACGAGTAGGTAAACAAAACTTTTTCAATCAAAGTGTCTGTTCACCTCTGGGTGCATTAATTCCACGTCTTCATTCCATAATCCATCTGTTCAATTTATTTGTAAGACACGGAGGAGTCCGCGAAATAAGCGTAAAAATACCATTCTCCGAAACCCTAAATAAAAGTTAGCCAATCGTTGTTAACCTTCGACGTATCCGAGGGGTGTAATAAGTTTGATGTGTGTATCAGTCGGTGACATTGTAGCTCCCAAATGGCTGATCCGATATGAAATTAGTTTTTTTTTGAAAGATAACTTGATCGAAAGTATTCTTCGCTATGATATAAGAAATTCAGTTTTTATGGATTCTGAAGTTTTTTTTTCTTCAAATTGTACCTGGTTACTTTTTGTAAACTACTTCTAAATAAAAATATACGTAAAACGTAAAATACTTCGTCCATTGTAACATCATCATTTCAGCCATAGGACGTTCACTGCTGGACCTCGCTCATCGATTTCCAAAAGGATAATTTTGAAGCGGCCTACATCCAGTGTTTTCCTGCGGTCGTCTGTTCATCTTGTGGGTCCGTCTTACGTTGCGCTTATCGGTCCGTGGTCTCCACTCGAGAACCATTCGGCCCCATCGACCATCTGTTCTGCGTGATGTGCCTTGCTCATTGCCAATTTGCAGTGTAACAAATTTTAATAAAACAACATTTTTTTTAATGTATTTACTGAAAACCATCAAGTTATAACATTTGAAAAACCATGTCTCATTGATTTTATGTGTACAATAATGTTAAAAGTTACAGAATTAAATCGTATAGCTTTGTAAACTTAGTTTGTATATTTGTCGAGGCTATTATCGCAACTACTGATCCGATTTTAATTATTCCGATTTAAATTTCAAATTATACCTAGAGATACACACTAACCTGACACTGTGTTATGAAAAGAAAGACGGCCACGTACAGTGACTCTGCTGATCTATTCTGCAAGTGAACGTTCTAAGTGAACGTGCAAGTCAGGTGATAAGCTAAGTGAACGTGTATTTTTCTTGTCGATTGCTATAAAGAAATGTCAAAATGTCGAATGATCACCCTTGACTGTAGTCCCTTACCGTTATAATTCGATATTTTGACATTTATCTGCAGAAATAGGCAAGAAAAAATCACATTCTCTTACCTTATCCCTTCACTTGTGAGTTCACTTAGCTTGCAGAATAGACCGGCTGATCTTTCTTGGATTTTATTTGGTCAGAGATGAGCCTCGTCCATTCACTTTGATCTCTAGATTTCAGACTGACGCAAAGATTATTTTGGTCCACGAATATTTGCCCAATAATTGGCCACTCAGCAATGCCGAACTCTTTCTCCATCACAATACTTAAGAAAAAAAAAAACTTTTACGCACGTTTATCTTCTTTGGAAGAATCGCGTGTCAAGAAAATCTCACCGAGGTATTGAGCGATCCTCATGTTGAACTTTTCTGGCCCCGCAAACATAACCTGGCCTCTAGCCTTATCTTTGTCTGTGATTATTCTACAATTTCTGCCACGTCTGCCATTATTAAAACCAGAATCTTTGTAAAATAAACCTGATGTAGTCTTCTTCATTGTGATCGATAGCGTAGTGAGGTTAATCAGGTGAGGTTGTGTATGGCATAGGCATTCACGATGTTATCTGCTATCACTTGATGTGCTAGTTTCTCATAGGGTGCAAACCCTTATAAGAAAACACCACCAGCGACCCTTCAAGACTCCGTAATGGCGCTCTATCAAATCGCGTGAACGGACACGAAGACTTGTAAAATATTCCTCCGGAGAGCACGGGTTCTGTGCTTATGCTAGTCTGAATAATAGAACTAATAACATTCTCATAGCAGAAAATTGGAAATTTACAAGACTTTGTTTATATTGGTTAACTACCTTCTGCCCACAGCTTCGCCCGCGTGGCGTACAGTAAAGAAATCTGATACAGCTCTTATCTTAGGCTACGCCTGCATTTTTCGAGGGAAAATAATTTTGTTATTGTAAGCATAATATCATTATTTTAGAACACTATTGTATACTATGTGCTTCATTCTTTGGATATTGGTGACCGGTATGGCTCAGTGGTAGTGTTTCTGCGCTATGAGCAGAAAGTTCCGGGTTAGATTCCCGGCCGTGTAGAAAATTGAATGATGAATTTAACTAAATTTAGCTTAATGTCTGGGTGTTACTTGTCTTTGTATAAGTTGAAGCACGAGATCCTTCTGTTAGCCCGTCCAAATGCTCTATGGAGCATGTTAGGAAATGTTTTATTGATGTTTTTATTTATTTATTTATCACTTCTACGTACATCAGATTAAATATTTAATTGCTAAGCTCGTAAGCGCCTTATTCCTAAGAAACCTGTCGCAAGTAGCAATGCCCCCTTTGCTCTCACTGATGCTCTAGCACCCCATGCTATGCACAGTTTTGGCTTAAAACTTCACCCCTCGCCTCATCTACAGTTTAAACCAAAAAACTAAAAATCGCGCAATGGCGAAAAAAATCATCTATTTTCCGCCACTGGCTTTTGAAAGCCACTTGCAGCCGAGCAAATCACGCGATTTATCGAGCCCGCACGATTTTTGAAAAAAGCATTTCACGTTTGCCATTTCACATTTTAATTCAATTCAATAGCGTAGCGTGGATTTCTATCATCCATAGCTATATTTTATCTTGTAGCTTTTTTATTTTTGCAATTTGGAAATAGAAAATATTTTTGGAGAAAGACCTTTATTGGCCCTCTATGAATGGTATAATTATCCTACAGAAACCATAATTTTTTAGGCTGAATAAAACGTTATGTGTTATTATAAAATTTGAACAGTATAAACAAAAATTCAAATACAAAAAAATGTCTACTTCTGTTAATCTATTACGGATCTAAGTGATTATAGTAATCCTTAATAAGTCTGGTACAATATATATATATATATATATATATATATATATATGTGTGTGTGTAAAAGTAAATATGTATCTCCACACGAAATTTCATTCAAATTAATTAAGGCATTACGAAACTTAGTGTTAATGTAACTAGAGTTATCCTACAGGAATCGTACATCAGGATGTGATGGTGGAGTATTCAAATCGCTTAAAAGATAACTTGAGATAGCCAAAATGTTGCTACATATTTTCTTAAAATATCACTATTTTTAATATTTTTGATGAAAACCTGACCTAGGTCATTGGTTTTACATTCAATATTTCGACTGCCTAGCGTGAGGGGTCGGCAAAAAAGAGATTATTTACTAAAACTTTGACAGCCTTTTATAACCATTTGGAATGCAAATTTGCCATTATCCTTTCCTGGTGTGCGTTTTTACCTCTTTATTAAGGCCCTTTTTTTACACTTTTAGCTATTTTGGTCATGCTAATTTTAGTGGGTCTTTAGGAATAATATTCATATTAAAATAATATTTTTGAGGACTACGAAAATCAGTTATATTTTTCATTCTGACAATCTCTTCCACGGAACACTATTACACGCGGAGAAGAAAGCCAACCTCACAGAAAAAAGGCGGTATCAAAATATGACTATTAGACCCGCTGGTGGGGACCCTTTGGAACTTAAAAATTATGTGCTTGACATATATATACCTAGGTATTCATAGGTAGGCTGTACTGAAATGTAAACATTTATAATTTATTTTGTAACCTTTATTAAATTCTAGTTGTGCACAGAGTTGTTATTTAAAACAAAAAACGTCACATTATTTTTAATTCTTCTACACATTCTTTGTGGAATAATAAGGTTACATAAATTATAAAATCAGACAATGTTTACATCTCAGTATAACTGTTATTATAAGTAATAGTAGCCTGGCGTCTTACGCCTATCTGTTATAAGCGATTCAGTTTAGGTGATTGCGAAAAGTTGCGCGATCCCAAACCGTTTCTGGGCACGTTAATGTTCGTTGCGTGATTTTGCAAACTGCGCGTATTTGAGCTCGAGGTCAGAGTTAGGCGTAAGGTCCCTGTACATGCTATGACTATAAGCTAAATATAACATTTCAATAAAATGACAGTTTAAATAATCTTATTTTATTTTAACCCATATTCTTATAACAACTCGTAACATTTATAGAACAAAAAAACTTGAGAGGTGTCAAGGGACACCCTTGACACCTCTTGGACGAGGGGATGGAACGAAGTTATTATTTATTATGTACAAAAAACCTGTATAACACAACAAAAATACTCGTCGCGACACCACACTGTTCAATACGAAATAGAAAGACGAAACGAAAGTAACTGGCTTGCTTTCTATGAGAGAGAGACAGACAGACAGACAGAGAAACACGCGCACGCCGCGCGGCTTACAACTATAGCAAAAAGTGTCGTTACAACTTTTAGTCTTAATTTTTTTCCGTCGAGCCCCCTTTCGCAACGCGCTATAAGGAACTTCGTTCCAAAAACTGGTTGTAGTAGCACGTGAACTCAGTGAATAGTTTCAAATTAACGGCTTAGCCCTACCATGATAAAACTTGCTTTATGCGCTTTAACTGGTAAATAAAGCCCAGGAACCTACAGTAGTTGGTGTCGGAGGTGCTAAGTTGCATTAAGTATCGCAAAATGTTGGGATTCTATGTTGACAGTGGTTTAATATGTTAACACTTCGTGGCCCAAAAAATATATTCTCATCCTTGCTAACATTAAAGCTCAAGATATCACCAAAGTACAATTCCATAAACCGTAATTTGTTAAATATAAAATCCTAACCGTCGCGTTAACTTTGACATTTGCAATTTTATAAAAAATATCCTGAATATTCAAAAAGTTTCAGAAATACCACGTAAACATCCGCTCAGGTTTAATCATAAATTAGCAATTCCAAAATCGAGATTAGAAATGCATAGTAGTGGTACTCATGCAACGGCTATAAAAATACTTAATAAATTATCTGACGACTTATAGAGACGAAAACAAACGAAATTTTGCAAAGAATCTGAAAAACTTATTAATTGAAAAGTGTTATTAGGTATTCGGTGATATTTTCTAAACAATAAAACAGATCGGGCCACTTCATACATACATTGTCATACCCTATTTGGGTCATTGTGTTAATGTAAGTGTTAAATATATACTTAGCATAATAATAAATTTATCTATATACTTATACTAGTGTTTTGCGTGGGTGTGCGGGCCGCAAGCGGCCCGTGGGGGGATTTTTTTTAGTAGGGAGGGTCCAATATTGTGTTTCGACTTTTTAAAAATTTGAAGAAAAAGGTAAAGTTGTTAAAAATGGGTAAGAAATGGCAATACATGAGAAATAAATAGACTGATGATGATGACGATGATGAAGTTCGAATAAAGATCTCATATTTTATATAAATAATATATTTACACACACACACACACACACACAGGGTTACGCACATAGGCTACACTGAGCCTAAAGAAGGTCATTATTAAACAGGGTTGCGCACATAGGCTACACTGCGCCGAAATGAAGTCATTATTAAACAGGGTTACGCTTATAGGCTATACTGCGCTGAAAGAAGGTTATTATTAAACAGGGTTGCGCATATAGGCTACTTTGCGCCGAAAGGAGGTCACTATTAATCAGAGTTATGCACATAGGCTACACTGCGCCGAAAGGAGGTCAATATTAAACAGAATTATGCACACAGGCTATGCTGAGCCGAAAGGAGGTCATTATAAAACAGGATTGCCCACATAGGCCTCAGTGGTCATGGTCCGTCTTGGTCCCAACCACACCGGTAAAACACCACCGCGGCAGCCAATACATGCCCATCTCTTAAGGACGTACCTACGTACAGTAGCCTACAGTACCTACGTACAGTACGGGACTGTCACCGGCTGACGTGGAATCATGTGGCACCACTTCCATATTGCCATCGTGTCCAACCGTGCCACTGGTGTAGTGTTCGAACAGACGACTGAAAGAATGGTGAGGCCGGAGCAAAAGACCCGCCAGCCCAAGCATACCGCAGTGCTAGGTAACAACATTGTTTACCAGGCATGGCTGTTTCGGGGTATACCTGAACCGGATCGGTCGTGAACCAACGCCGCAATGTCACCACTGCAGCATGGCAGCAGACTCTGCACAGCATACCCTAGAGGAGTGTTCAGCGTGGAACGTAGAGTGCCAGGCCTTGTCAGCTGAGATTGGGCAAAATTTATCGCTGACAAGCGTGGTTTCAGCCATGCTGGCAGATGAAACCACTTGGACGGCAACGATTGACTTTTGCGAAAGAGTAATCGTGCAGAAGGAAATTGCCGAGCGGGAACGCGAGTGAGCTGATCCAGCAAAATGAAGACGGCGTAGGGGTGGCGGAATTGAACGCCCTAGCCCCGTATCCCTGGAGCCAGGGTCCTAGAATACTGCTTAGGTATCTGTGCCCGTCGTAAGTGCCCACTAAAAGGGGCCTTTGGGCTCGTAGGTGTTCAGATTTGGGGATCTGACCTCCCATTCAGCAAGCCCAGGGAAGACAACGGCTTGGTGTGGCCCACGTAAAGACGTGGTGTGTAAAGGAAAGGAACGGAAATGAAAAACCATTTTCCAGTGACAGTTGCTTCAAGCAAAGTGCTAGGAGTGTACCGGTGCGTTCCTATGGAGATCCCGGTGCCCTCCGTCTAGCACAGAAGTCGGCCACCGGGGGGGTTTTAATGGGTGCAATCTCACATAGCCCGGCTGCACCCCAATGCAGCTGGGTATTTTTTGAAGATTTCCCCCCAAATCACTTTTATTAATTAATTTAAGCTGCATCGTTTAAAAGCGTCTAACTTGAATGAACGAAAATCCGTTTAACTATGCGTGTGCGCGTGAAAATAGCAAAGCTTGGCGGCTATCAAATAATTACCGCTTATCGTAGTTGATAGTACCGTTTAGACAATAAACACCTATGCGGGTCAACTTTTCGAGCTAGGGGTAAGGCCCCAGGTCTCGATTGAATCGAAGGCTTCTTGATAGTTCACAAACGCTAGACATAATGTCCGATTATACTCCTCAGTGTTCTGTATAATCTGGCAGAGCGTGTCAGCGTATAAACATTTAAAAAATTATAAAAAATTATGTGTGATATATTAATTTTATTTTGTAGGCTTGCACTGGCAGTATTATCAGCAAATAATCTGTTTTTTTTTTTAATGCAATATCTGTTTATACATATATAAAAAACAGAAGCTATAATGTTATCTAAATTTTTTTGTTTGTGATTCTGGCACTTGTCCAAGAATTGAAAATTTATATTTTCTTGCAGCACCCTTTTAATATTTCCTTTGATACCAATTGTATGGGACTTTTTGATTAAATAATCATACATTACACATGCGCTTTTCTCCACACACTCTACCATTTCTACGTTGGCATATTTCAGACTTTTTTTGTTACTATACTCCTTGAACATGGTATATAGATGACATGTACTTTCATTTGAGGATGTTAACGTTTGAATACATTTGTCACAATTTATTTCCATGCGTTTGATTATATATCCACAAACGTAAGCACATGCTTGCATTTCACCAGTATTTTCATCATTAACCATGTCATCTGTAGAACACATAAAAGCTGCATCATCATGCTCATTTGTTTCAGGTGGAATGAGACCTGAACTCTTTGTAAGGAATGAATTTAAATTATCCAAAATATCCGCTTCATCAGTTTCACAATTTGCTGTTGAGCTAGGTGCAGACAAGTTGGAAATAATGGCTGTCTTTAGAGCTGCTATAAACTGTGAAACCGTGGGATTGCAATTAGACCCACAATTACTTCTCACACATCCAAAACAATTTTCTAAAGGATCTTGTTGCAGTCTTCTTGTGGATAGGCTGCCAATGTCAGGGTACTTTTGTTTTAGTCTATGCCATAACCTTTCAACTCCAAGCATGGTTTAAACCCATCCATCCAGAGAAGGTGCTCTCGTTTTTGCACCAATGAATACACAACTTTTAAAAAAAGTGACCATTTCCTGAAAATATTTCAAATGGGGGCTCCGGTCTGAGAGATTTCTTGAAAATTTCTTCCCCCTTTTCAAGTATGGAGTGTTCTCATTTAGACTATCGAAGAGCTGGTCAATTTTATTTAAGAGATTGACAGTAGCTAGCGCTTCTGTTGGTAGTTCTCCTGAAAACAGACAAAAGTTTTGAGTTAGGATTGAATTGCAATAGGTAGCAATTAATTAAAAAAAAAAACATCCAGGTGCTCTGTGTATAACAGTAAAAAATAACTGGGCAAGATCGTGTCGAGACTCAAAACATGCATATGGTAGGGTTCTGTTTTTCGTAGCCAAAGTCATATAAATGTGGTCACAAGGGTTATAATATGACCTATCAGTCTAATAGTTTAGAAATGCAGGGGGCAACTTTTTGCTACTTTGGTGGACCATATTTCGCAAAATATATTTTTGATAAAAAAAGTTATGTATGAAACCTTCCTTTCATTTTAAAAGACCTATTCAAAGATACTACATACGAGAAGGTGCGGGGGAAAAAATATATTCCATCACCATTTCACATACGAGAAACATCCCTAAAACGAAAAATGATATTCTTATGACACTTTTGAAATTGAGATCTATACTTAAACTGTAATTGTACAAAGTTACAGGCACTTGCCTTAATAACTATACTAACTACGCTAGAAGGTTCTAAAAAATTAGGACGGACGGTCGTATTTTTATACAATATGTATGTTATATAACGTCATTTATTACCTTGAGTAATTTTGGCATACATGCCAGCTGAAACAGTATGGCTGAAAAATTGCGCCGCCAATTTCACTTTCATTTTCTGTTTATTGTTGGGATTTAAGTGACTCTTTGTTAGAGCAAGCGCAAAAACGAAGAAAGGGTTACTGTTATCTAAATCATAAAATTGCTGGATATGACTCCACTTTGCAATATATGAAAAATAGTTTTTAATATTGGTTAGTTAATAATCTTACAATTAGGTATACATCATCATCTTACATAAAACAGTCGAAATTTCACCAATATTATTACTTACTCGCTATAGGTTTTCCATTGCATTCAACGTTAGTACTGCATTTAATATCATATTTTAGAAACAAGTTTCTAAAACATTTGAGAAGATGTGGCGTATCATGAAGAGCGACGATTTCATGGTCTCCAAATTGAAAGTAAGGCTGATTAACTGATGCACCTAGTAGAGATAGGGCTCTCCTATTCACCCCATCCATATCACAAACAGTTGTAGCAATAGTGACGCCAGCCTCAAAACAAGCATAAAGAACCTGAAATAATGCGAGATAAATTAATGTACCGTAATGCATTGTAGAACAATAATATATAATAAATACATTGAAATAATTTGAAACGTAAACAACATACCTCTTTAATTAAAACTGATAATCTATCTGCTGTGACATGATCACCTGACAAATAATATGCCACAGGCTGTTTGATATTTTTTCTTATCCCTGCAATCATAAATACGAGTGCATGGCTTGCTATTTGGGGATCTCGTCCTTGCTGTTCTCCATGGTCTTGAAAGCCATCTATTTGATCCGGATTTCGTGTTATAGATTAAATTTTTCCGGATGGACATTTCGTCAAAAAACAGACTATACTCATTATTTAGTGGACAGGATGCTTCTGTTATTTTTTTAACAGCATCAAAAAGATGTGTATTGATGCCAGGTTTAAGAGGCAGCTTATTAAGTAAATTTTTTAGTGTGGTCTGGCATGGTAAGGAAAAAAGTCGTCGCAGAAGTCGATAGCACGCAGGTGATCGCTTGTATAGCCTTATAGCTACTATTTTCTGTCGTAAATTCCATCTACGTCCTCTCTTTTTCCTTTTGCAGTTAAGCAGTTGTCCTTGCAATAAAACAGCAAAAGAATCAGTCAGGTTGGTTGACAACTCTTTTACTGTATCTTCATCCATGAGTATTTCTAAAATTCGTGTTGTTTTCAATTTTCTAATTTTGTTCTGAAGGCTACAAATTTTGCGCAAATTTCTTCGGCATTGATTTTGTAATCGTTTTTCTTTATCAGATTTAATCTGAAAACAGATGTTAAACTCAAATTAAAATATGTACCTACTATCATTCAAAAAACTATAAACAACAATTCACTTAACTAGTGACACTTACACCACACGATTTCGAAGTCCCGGGCTGTGAGGTTTCAACAAACTTTGTGCTCGCAATCTTCACCCGAGAATTGTGAATATCGGTATCCATCTCAATCTGTAAAAGCACAAAAATACCTACATGAAAATTATCTAAAAGCTTTTAAACTTTAGCTTTTACGGGACGGTGTATTAAGTCCCACCTTTCTAACAAAAAAAAAAGAATGAATGAAATAGGACTACGCGTTAACGAATTACAACTACATAGGGCGCACTGTTTCCGGAACTGGCCGCATGTATCATCCCGTTATAACATATACTTTTTATGGTTTAGTGAATAAGAAAACCACTGGGGAAACATTCTTTGTTGTTCATCATTTCACAAAAAGGTCAATGACCTTTGAGCTAGAACATCTTTTTAATATAACCTATGAGCATGGTAAGTTACAAGTTTCCACTGGCGAACCATATTTCACAAAATATCCACTTGATAAAAAAGTAATGTACCTAAGCAACCCAAGCCGCCTGCCAAGCGTGGGGATTATGGCAACACCCCTCTCTATGAGGGAGGTCCTGTCCAACAGTGGACGTTAATTGGCTGATGGTGTGTATTAAAATGTATGTGTGTTAAAATTGAGGCCTATACTTATACAGTAATTGTGCAAAGTTACATTCACTTGCCTTAATAACTATAGGAGATAGAAGGTTCTAAAAAATCTGGACAGACCGACAAACAGACAGGCAGACGAACTTATAAGGGTTCCTTGTCGGGCTACGGAACCAGGGGAAGCAAACAATAAAATTTACACGTACACCACATGATTTCGAAGTCCCGGGCTGTGAGGTTTTAGTGAGCTGTGCATGTGCACTGGTGATCTTCACCTGAGAATTGACAATATCGGCATCCATCTCATACTGTAAAAGCACAAAAAAAATGATTTAATTATTAAAGGTTTTTAAACTTTGATAGTAGTGATAGTATGCCGCCCTTCTACTTGTCCTGTAGTAAAAGGGGATGGGTGGAATAAGGTCATGAAGCTCTTGCGCACACTCGCCAAAATGTATCTGATAGAAAATAGACAAGCTACTTTACGGTGGTATTCGAGACTTTACGATTTTTTGGCGACTAGTTTGGTATCATCAATCAGCCTCATACGACGCCGCTCTATCGAATCTAAATCCTACGTAACAATATTTATTAAAAACCAGGGAAAGCAAATAATAAAATTACAACGTACACTACATGATTTTGAAGTCCCGGGCTGTAATGTTTTAGTGAGCTGTGCATGTGCACTGGTGTCACTGGTGATCTTCACCTGAGAATTGTCAATATCCGTATCCATCTCATACTGTAAAAGCACAAAAAATACATGTTAATTATCAAGAGGCTTTGAACTTCTACATATCTAATAAATATTATAAAGGCGAAAGTTTGTAAGTATGGATGTATGGATGTTTGTTACTCTTTCACGTAAAAACTACTGAATGGATTTGGATGAAATTTGAAATATACATTGCTTATGTCCTGGATTAACACATAGGCTACTTTTCATCATCATCATCACCGATTTTCATCACCACGCGGGTGAAACCGCGGGGCGCAGCTAGTCATTTACATAATATAGTGTCCTTCAGTAGAGGTTACATAATTTTTAGGGTTCCGTACTCGAAGGGTAAAAATCGGGACCCTATTATTGAGCCTACGCTGTCTGTCTGTCCGTCCGTCCTACTTTTAAACGGCTGTATCTTTGGAACCGTAATAGATAGCCATTGAAATTTTCACAGAATACGGTAATGTTACGGCGGATTAACTAAGAAATAGTCAAAAAGTAAAAAAAAAGGGGAGATATATGGATTCCTTGTAGTTCTACGGAACCCTAAGAAGGTGTTACAGTCTTCTTTGAATATGTCTATCTATCTTCTATCTTCTCTATACATAAATATAAAAGGTGATGTGTGTGTACGTATGGTTTCTATGGACTCCAAAACGGCTGGACCGATTACTGGCAGATAGCGAATGTTATAAGGAGAAAAAATATAGGCTACTTTTTATTTTCATCACTATTTTTCATCACAACGCGGGTGAAACCGTGGGGCGAAGCCAGTCTACTATAAAAGTTGGAAAGTTCTAAAAAACTTGGGACGGACAGACATACAGACGTATGGACCCAACGAACTTATATGGATTCCTTGTAGTTCTACGGAACCCTAACCCTCTACCCTCCTTAGTCTTGAGCATCAGCGCAAAGTTGCCAGTCTATCAGTTTTATATCGGATACATTTCGGAGAGTGTGCATCGCATCTGCATGATCTAATTCCCTCTTGCCCATTTTTTTATTGGACTGCCAGAGCGGGCACGAAGAATCGGCACCGCTTTATGGTTGATATTCCGAAAACCCGTGCGAAGCGCTTTGATTCCACTTTTATTGTGCGTACTGCTGGTCTATGGAATGCGCAGCCTGAGTGGGTGTTCCCCGATAGTTACAATCTAGGTGTCTTCAAATCACGAGTGAATCGGCTTCTTCTAGGCAAGCGTGCTCCATCGTAGACCGCATCATCGCTTAACATCAGGCGTGTTGGCGGTCAAACGCAAGCCTATTTACGCATAAAAAAAATATTTGTTAGTTTTCTTTGAATATATCTATCTATTTCCTATCTCCTCTATAATATTTGCGATGTGTTTGTTTATGCTTCCTATGGACTCCAAAACGGCTGGAACGATTTTGACAGGATTTTTACTGGCAGATAGTTGATTTTATACGAAAAAAATAATAGGCTACTTCTCATTCACTTAGATTCAATTTCGTTTACTGAGATGACATATTTTGTTTCAGTTATTTGGTTTAAAAACCAAATTGGTAAACCGATTTTGATGAAATTTACAAAGAACCACCTCTGAAATATGGCCTACCAAAAAAAAGGAATCATCAACATCAATTCATAATTGGCGGAGAAATCGGTGAACATACATTAAAAAAACAGTGGAACATAGAACCTCCGCCTTTTTAGGAGTCGGTCAAAATGAAACTGGATTGAGGGAGAAACTCAACTTTGCCGTTGAAAAACTGTTAGGTATTTCCATACATCGACATAGGTCGCTGTCTGTCTTGTTAATAATCGCTAATTTTTTTTACTCATCTACAAATTTACTGTTTTCGGATTTCCCTCTTTACTTGTCCTATAAGACATTGCTTCTTAGCAACTTTCATTATTTTAGGTCAACGGGAGTATCCTCTAGGTTATGATTCCTATACGAGTGTCAAAATATGCGGCATATACGTCCAAATCTTTGGTTTGCAGTTTTTCTAAAAATGAGAATGCAAAAATAGACCCGTTTAGTTTTAAACCGGGTATTCATAGCTCGTCCATTCCATTAGGCTAACAGAGCATTTTATTGTAATAGAACGACGAAATTACAAGTCTATAGTTAAAGGACGTCGCGCATTGGCGTGATTCACGCGGTTCGATGGAGTTCGTAGGCACCTAGCCGGCCGCCACTTCTACTTCACCCCCTCAAAAACATAAAAGTCAGCTTATCACCGCGCCTCAAACCTCTACATATTATTTATACAATATAGGTAGTGTCCGTCAAGTGAGTAAAGGTTATATAATGTTTTTGGGTAAATGCATCAATTCATCATTTGCAGTTGTGTGCGTTTGTATAACTAGTAAGCATATGTCAGTGTGTGCAATACGTGTTTACATCGCCCCTTCAGTTTTTGCAGACTTTTTTCGGTACTAGCTCGAGTTTAAAGGCAGATCCAAACTATATATTATCAAAGATTTAGAATAATCAGACTAATCACACTTCACAGTTCACACTAATCGCACTAATATCATATCGTATGACTGCCCCGGTGGCTCAGTTGGTAGTGAACCTACTTTCTGCGCTTGGGGGCGTGGGTTCGATTCCCATTTAGGACAAACATTTGTGTTTAATAATAAATAAATAATAAATATAAAAAATTCTATGTCTGGGTGTTAATATATATTTAAGTATGTATTTAAAAATATATATGTATGTATATCAGTCTCTTGCAGCCATATTACAAGCTCTGCTTAGTTTGGGGTCAGATGACCATGTGTGCAATAATGTCCCAGATAATTATTTATTTATCATATATGTGAAAGTTTGGATGGATGGATGTTTGTTACTCAATCACGCAGAAACAGCTGGATGGATTTGGATGAAATTTGGAATATATACATTGCTTGTGTCCTGGATTAACACATAGGCTACTTTTCATCATCATCATCATAACCGATTTTCATCACCACCCGGGTGAAACCGCATGGCGCAGCTAGTATCATATATGTATGTGAAAGTATGGATGGATGGATGAATGGATGGATGGATGGATGTATGGATGGATGTTTGTTACTCAATCACACAGAAACGGCTGGATGGATTTGGATGAAATTTGGAATATACATTGCTTATGTTCTGTATCATAGGCTACTTTTCATCATCAACATCATCACCGATTTTCATCACCACCCGGGTGAAACCGCCGGGCGCAGCAGTTATTCATAAAATTATTCAAAATTATATTGATATACCGCTTCATGTTAGAAGATGTTGGTTTTGGGAATCGGTGCAAGGCCAGATTCGGATCTTCCGTTGTCGTTGCATTGCATTTCACACATTTTCGGTTACTATCTTTCATTTTTACAAAATAAACAGCTGGAATTAATATCTTTCTCAGATTAATTTCTTTCTCAGATCTTCTATTGTATTCTATTTGATCTCAACGTATTTTTAAAATTGTCAAATTTGACAAATTCTGTGATACCATATCATATATATTACGTAGTATTACATTCTCTTTGTTATTTTTTTTTGTTCTGGTATCTCTATAGCTAACCCTCTTACTACCATTGTATTCTGTGCTATTAGGCCAACCAATGCAATGAGAGAACAGTTGACGGGGCCTGATCTCTTCTGTCTAAAAACAAAACAAAACGCATCTAGCTTTTCCTTTAAATAATACAGATGGCCGCGAAGGTCGCATCTTATAAAAAAGAGTTCTTACCCGAATGAAGTCACGGAGAGTGCCATTGGAATTGGAATCGGAATTTTGGTTCAAAAACTTAATTTAAAATTAAAATAAGTGGCGAAACATCGACTCGAAAGAAGAAGATAAAAAAGAGTTCCGCCACAGGTCTACTTCTATAGTGAGTTTAAAATTATAAAAATTGTGTCATATTAAAACTGAACGTTTTATCTAGGAAACCGTAAAGACCGAAACACGACTAAGGACATTTCGCTCGAGAAATAAAATATTAAAGTAACACTGATATGTACTTATCTCCTTGTTTTTTGGAATTATTGAAATACATTTTTACTATGAATGGTGTCTACGATATCTTTATTTAAGTCCACCCTATTTACATCAATTCGATTATCAAAAACGTTAAACACAAACAAAAATAAAACTTAACTAGTCGACCGTCCCGGCTTCGCACGGGTGTAAGCTCGGCCTTCGACCTCGCTACAAAATATAAAATAGCCTATCTCACCCGGAAATAGTGTAGCTTCCCAACAGTGAAAGACTTTTTCAAATCGGTTCAGTAGTTTCGGAGCTTATTCAATGCAAACAAACAAATCTTTCCTCTTTATAATATTAGTATAGATATAGATGTCACAATAATTACAGGTGAAGACGGCATGCATTAATATTTAGGTTTAATTAAATTAAAAATAATTAAGTACAGTTAAACATAAATATAACTGAGACAAAACAAACAAATTAAAAGTAAAAGTCAAAGTTTTGTCAAAATTAAAAAGTCTAGTAATAAATGTTAAAAAATTAATAATATACAAATAATTAAAAACTGTTCAGATAGTCAGAGACCTATTAGACTTCTTAAAACTAATAACGTTGTCACCAAATATGTCGATATCGGTTATCTTAGATAGATTGTTATACTTCTTATACCTTAATATACAGATTTCATAATTATGGAGGGAACTGTAAAGGTAAATTTTACATTGCTATACCGTTCGAAAAATATGAGAAAAACCTCTAAAAATTAGTAGCGAAACGCGCGTCTGAGTCATTGTTTTGCTCCACTAAATGCAACTGTAATACAATATATTAAGCCTTATGGTCACCTGTTACAAGCGCTGCTTAACAGTGGTAAAACCTCGCCTTAACACAACCAAAAAAAACTCTATTTCCACTGGTTTGTCACTGTCAGTCAGTCACTCAGGACAAAGTTTTTTATATATGTATTTTGATGATATTATTTCTCGCTCCTAGGAGATCGGTGTCAAGTTATAAAGGTTTATATACCATCATCTCGTACTATCCTTACGGACTCTAAAACTGAAGGAATAATGATAGTGGCAAGCACTCGCTTAGCATGGCCTGAAAAAACTGCCGTACAAGTATTACCGGCAATTGGTAACTGGATCAACGTACTGCGCCTTGGCCTTCCTTATTTGCCCAACATTGCAAGAATAACAACAAGTTTTAAGTGTATATATATATTCCCGAAACGGCTGCACCAATTTTGACGGGACTAGATAGACAGGATAGCTGATGTTATAAGGAGTAACTTCCGCGGGTGAAATCGTGGCGCGCAACTGAGTTAGTAATCGTACTAATATTATAAAGAGGAAAGATTTGTATTTTATGGATGTTTGTAACGAAATAACTCAAAAACTACTGAGCCGATATTAAAAAATATTTTACTGTTGGGAAGCTACGCTATCCCCGGGTGACATTGGCTATACCATATTTTGTAGAGAGGCCGAAAGCAGAGCTTACACCCGTTTGAAGCCGGGACGGTCGGCTAGTCTAATATAAGAAGGCGTCTGGCTCATTTATATATGTATTTCCAACTCGCTAACTATGCTGGAGTTTGAAGCATCGGCTATTGTTCGCCCAGCTCCATATTGCCCGGCATCCAAGTGTTGACCTAGAAACTTCCTTCCACATATTCAGTTGCTAATAAAAATTCACATAAACTTATGTGTTTATTCCCGGAGCTAACGTTGAGCCATTAACTGTGTCAGTCATATTAATAAAATTGAGTTTTGATCTGAGCCATTATTAAAAGACGATTTTAATCAAAAACAAAAGTTTATAGGTTTATCTTCGTCATTATTCGTCTTCGGCCTCCCTCTTTGCCCTCCACACTGAACGACAGCCTGTCATCTGCATCCGCTGGATGCCTGCGATTCTCACGATGTCGTCGGTCCATCTAGTAAGAGGCCTACCTACTCTGCGTCATTCAGTTCGTGGTCTCCACTCAAGCACCTTTCTTCCCCAACGGTTATCGGTTCTTCGAGGAATGTGGCCTGGCCATTGCCACTACAACTTGTAAATTTGAATAGCTATGTCGGTGACTCTAGTTCTTTGGCGAATATCCACGTTCCGGATTCTATAGAGCAAAGAAGCTCCGAGCATAGCTCTCTCCATTGCCCGTTATGTGACTCGAAGTTTTTACAAAAGGTCAACAGTTAAGGACCACGTCTCAGTACCATTTTATGTCATCTCATCGTAGGTACTTAGGTGTAATTTAAAATGTTCTATTTGTGAATCAAATATATTTTTGTCCAGAAATTCGTAATATTTATTTATTTAACATTTAACACAAATAAAAATATAACTAAATGTCACAATAATTACAGGTGAAGACAGCATGCATTAATATTGAGCGAAAAAAACCAAAATAATTAAGTATCATCTCATCATCAGCCAGAAGACGTCCACTGCTGAACATAGGCCTCCCCCTCAACCTTAAACTATGTATAGTTAAACATAAATATAACTAAAACATAAAACGAACAAATTAAAAGGAAAATTAGTTTTGTCAAAATTAAAAAGTCAAGTAATAAATACTGTTTTAAACTATCACGGTTGTTCACTAAAGTTATATGATTATTTACGGGATATTTACCGTGGTAAGGTTGTGGAAGGAGCTCCCGATATTTCGGCGCAGTTACATGCACCATGTTCACGGGAAGACCCCACAGGATATTTACCACGGTAAATATCCCGTAAATAATCATATAACTCAAGTAATAAATGTCAAAGAAATAATAATAATAATATTCAAATAATTAAAAACTGTACAGTCAGAGACCTTAGAGACTTCTTAAAACTAATAACATTGTTACCAAATATGTCGATATCGGTTGTCTTTGACAGAGTGTTATACTGACGCCTCATTCTAGACAGAGGTGCATTGAATCCCAGGTTAGAGCTTGACCTCGGAGCAGAGAAAAAATTGAAGCGCGATACTCTGGGCAACGTTCGAGAATTTGCTAGGGATAATTGGTAAAGTAAGTCCGGAGTGTCTAAAATTCCGTTAGCGAGTTTGTAAAAACATATAAGGTCCAACGTCTGCCTACGATGTGCCTAGCGTCGTAGTTCTTAAATTCTTTACCAATATAACACGAGTATGTTAAATGCCACATGAATCTTTTCTGCATGCTTTCCAGTTTTTTTTTTTAAACGTAGAAAGGGCACAACGCTGCAATACTCCAAACCGCTAAGCACTAAAGACTGGTGAAGCATAATTTTGGTGGGGGCTGTCTTTAAACCCCTTCAATACCGCAAGACAAAGCCCAAGTTCTTAAACCCTCTGGAAGCAATATTGTCGACATGTATGTGGAACCAAAGTCCAGTAGAGTTACGCCTAGGTCTCTTATTTGGTCTACATTGGAAATAGCAGCATCTTTGATTATAAATGTAGGACGTTCCGTGGGTTTTAATTTCCTGGTAAAACAAATAGCGAAACTTTTCGACACATATACACTCGTGTGGTTATCGTAACATCAGGCATCCAGCCGATTGATATCTTCCTGTATTCTGTCTGCATCACAATTGGAGTCCAAGGCACGAAAGAATTTCAAATCATCAGCAAAGAGAAAAAAAATAGAGTTTCTGAAGCATTGGTCTATATCATTAACTAGTCGACCGCCCCGGCTTCGCACGGGTGTAAGCTCGGCCTTCGGCCTCGCTACAAAATAGTATCATATGTCTGTCTCCTGGTTCTAAGCTACCTCCCCACCAATTTTCAGCCAAATCGGTGCAGCCGTTCTTGAGCTATAAATAGTGTAACTAACACGACTTTCTTTTATATATATAGATAAAGACATTAAAGAATTCAGGGCTAAAATGTGAACCTCTTGTACTCTTGAACTGATTGCCCGATGGGCGTACCATGAATCAACTGGCTTCCACAAGCCATTGAATACCGGCAGACCGCCGTCACGAATGCAGCATTGCGCCGCTCACAAATTATCCACAATTGCATATTTATTCCTCAAATAGCATGATTGCTTTAACCGAACCTTGTGGAACACCCGAAGAAACACCAAATGGATCAGACGACTCTCCATTAACAACCACGACCGACGATCTGTTCCGTAGGTATGATCCACACGAGGTTAGCAGAGGCTCAGCAATACCATACGTGGCGAGCTTAGCAAGCTTAAGGGGCACATTTAACAACAAATCTAGAGGGAAATACCATCTGTACCAGCCCCCTTAGAAGGGTCCAGTCTTTTTAATATTTTTAAAACTTGAAAACGTGATGGTAGTAAGGAACTTTGCAACGGGTTTGGGACAAGATAGTATCAGCGTCACATTTACTGTACAACAAAACAAAGTTTTCAGCGAAAAGGTTGCATATTTCTTCGCTACTTTCAGCTGACTTATCGCCCAAAAAATTTGAGCCGGATAGTGACTCCTGTTGTTACACTTTTTTTTTATAAAAGACCAAAACAGTTTTGGATTGGAGCGTAAGTTACACTCCAGACGAACTAAATACTTTTTATAACAGAGGGTTTTCAATTTATCGGTGCGGGATTTAGCTAATACAAATGCTATCTTAATCACGTGGATTATTAATTCCGTAACTCGTAACATAATTCGTAACTTTTGATGGTATTTGTATTTTTCCTGCAATAGGCTTATGTAGTCACGGGAGAACCATATCTGATATTTTGTGGAACGAGGCTTTGATTTAGGGACGTGCTTCGTTATAGACAGACAGCTGTCTGTATTTTATATGCTGCTGCGTGCAGACGCAGCAGCATATAAAAGACAGAAACCATATCATCTACCGAGTCGCAACTAAAAAATTCTTTGTCCCAGTCGACATCGTTCAAGTCGCATAAAATATTTGTGTAGTCAGCTCTGTAGAAACAAAAGTGTGCATGGTTGTTCACAGGCAAAGTTATGCTGGAGTCAAAAGAAAATGCGAACTCTATAAGGGGGTGGAATAGGTCAATTTTTGACAGTGGAGAAGGACATTTTTTTACATTGATAACCGGTGGCGAGTTTAACACCAAGTCTAAGACCTCGCCCTGAAAGTTTGAAACACAATTATTTTAGTCAAGTCGTTTAGTAAATCAAATTCTATGAGCTTATTAGCCATATCACTATTGGATCCACAGATAAGCACTTCAGTGATTGGATCCATGATGACTATGACAATACTCGTCTAGAGAATCCTAAGATATAGATCCCAGACTAAAGTAGCCAAAAACGCTACGTTATCGATACCGACCCTCACGATGAGTCGATTAGAGTTTTTAATAAATTCAAGAAGAACATCCTTTTTTAATGGAGATAGAAGATAAGCAGCACAGATATACATTTTACGTGATTTACCCTCAGTTTCTCTAACTTCTAAATTAATCTATAAGTTGTCGCATCTAGATTCAAAAGAAGACAGACGGTTCGAACTTAAACGCCTAGAAAGCGTTATGAGAACTCCACCTACAATTTTTTTATGAATATAAAACCCGTTGCCACTATTGCCACTACCTATTTCTCTATCTCTCCTGTAGACCACGTAACGATTATCGAAAAGTTCAGCATCGTAGAATGAGTCATTCAACCATGCCTCAGACATCACGACGATGTCATAAGCACTGCAGACTATATCATTAAAAAGATCTTTAGTTTTTAGTGTAAGCCCTCTGACATTCTGATAATATACATTAAGTTGATTAGACGGATGGCTAGGAGTGTTATATATATAAATTGTGCATGTCATATAGACATGCACGATTTATTAACCAAAGTAACCCTATCTAAAACTAAAATGTAGTAATTAACTATATAAATTTAAATGAAATAATTAAAATGTCAATTAATAAGTGAAGTAAGCGATTTCAAAGCTTCTTTGTTGCGAACGTGAATAAAACCCGAAGTCTCTATTTTTCTTAGAAATACTTTCGCGTCCCGTACCCAGACAAATTTGTAATGTAAGAGGTGTGCTGCTCGACGGACAGCGGCATGTTGTGACTTATTTTTTGGTGTCAGGTGGTGTCAGTCACGTAGACGGGACTCTTTTTCTGGCCGCCGATACCCAAGTGGCTGCTATTTAACTTCTCTTTAGGGTTATTCCGGTTGAACTTAATCACGGACGCAAGGAAGTTGTCGCGGAGGCACCTGCTGCTAAATTTAACTAAGATCGATCTTGGCCGGGGACTCTGATTGTTAAACTTCGCTATACGAGAGCAGTATTGAAATAGGGCATTTAATAACATTACTCAGCTGTAGGATAGTGTTGTAAGTATTCTCACTTTTGTGCTCTGGAACGCACTGCACTTCGATGTTATTAGTGCGCGAGAGTTGTTCCAGTGTGTGTAGTGGAGTCAAGTTACTGGTAGCTGCACGCAAACCCTCGTTATCTTTTTGTAGTTCCATGATTAACGCTTTCTGCGACTCGCTTTCCTGGCAAAGTATGTCGTTCTTGGTATGGAAGGCAGCGATAGACTCTTCCTCTTGATTGTTAAATTTTCTGTCCAGTTTTTCCCTAAATTATATAGCTGATGCTGAAATACAAGAACAACTACAGTTGCTGCGAGGACTTGATCGCAGTGTGACGTTGTCGTATTCAGGAGTGGCTGGTTCGGTCGATGTTTTAACTATCGCTGCATTTGATGCCGGTTTATGCGTCGAGGTTGCCGAACTGATCGGTGTGTTAGAGTTATCTCCGCACTTTGGTTCCTTGCATCGGCATGAAGGACACACCCACCACGATAACTTAAACTCCTTCGTGAACACACTGTATTCTTGTTTGCTGAAGTTCAAACAGGTATAATGATATTTAACAGAACAACGGACACACCAAGAAAGACGCTCCTTTCAATTGATTGGGGCACGCAGCGCACTGTTGAGCATTCATTGCTGCGACTGTAATGAGTAACAGACGTGTATTGTTCTATATAGTATTGTTTCTGTCGTTAATAAATATTTTTCTTTCTTTCTTTCTTTCTTTCTTTAAAGTTGAGGGAACGCGTCGATGTGCAGCGTACAAACAGCAGCGTACGTACCTATGTTCACGTCCATAACAGCGTAAGCGCCGTGCACTAAGCGTCGCTTACGCGTTCTCAACAATAGTTTGCACCTTTTTGTTAATTTTTGTGTTTAGGTAAGATGGATAAAAGTAATTATCACCAAAATGCACTTATGAAAGATTTTTATCACTACACTATGTGTATAGTAGTTATCTCTTCCGGATTAACACATTTACTGCACTTAAGATGTGATTAAATCAGTTAATTTGAATTAAATATGAATAACGAAGAAAAAAATTAGAGGGTAGTTTTATTTGCAATGAATGTTATTTGTACTAAACATTCAATGCTTTGTAAACTCTATCTACTTTTTTCTTGCAGGTACTTATATTAAAAAGTCCCTATCTATGAGTAAGGTGGTCAAACATAAGATGTAGCTTAATTAAAAGCCAAACATTATTTTATTTACTCAAAATTTACTTTTAATTTATCTTTATTTTATATGTTATACGAGGCATGCCTTTTAAGTTTTGGCGTTTGAAGAAAAAAACACGACTAGAACCTTATAGTACTTTTTATTGTTTTTCAAAGTATTCAGCACGTAGCTTAATACACTTTTCCATTCGCTCAAACCAGTTATTATAACATTTATTCCATTTTGAACACCCCCAGTGTTCAAAATGGCTGACTTGAAAGCGTCGACTGCTTCTTCACCGGACTAGAACTTTTGACCACGAAGACTTTTCTTAATTTTAGGAAATGTAAAGAAATCGTTAGGACTTAGGTCAGGACTGTATGGAGGATGGTCAAGAATGTCTACTTTTTCCTGCTTCAAATACTCAATCGTTTGACGAGCGCTGTGTGAGCTTGCGTTATCGTGGTGCAGGATGATGCGTCGCTTTGAGTTAGATTTTCGAAGTTTGGCGATGACTTGTGGTAAACAAACTATGGTATACCACTCTGCGTTAACCGTTCTACGATCTTCAAGTGCAATAGTCGCAACATGGCCGGTTTTTCCAACGAACGTGGCCACCAACTTCTTTGAAGTGCTCCAAATCAAAGAAATCGCTCCAGCCGTTTTTAAATGTAAGAACCTTCTATGAAGTACTACAAAACATAAAAAAATTAATGAAATCGGTAAAGCCGTTCTCAAGTTACAGCGTGACCAGGAGAAATAGGGGTTAATTTATATATATACTACCTGTACCAGCAACTTCGTCCGCGATTTCTTCAGAAAAAAATAGCCTATGTCCGTCCTCATGAAACATACTATTATAAAAATAAAAACATATCGAGATCGGTTAAGCCGTTTAGCCGTGATTATGTAGCAAACAGACAGAGTTACTTTAGCATTTATAATATTATATTAGTGTGGATATAGAAGATATATAGATTATAATATCTCAGATAGTCATTTCAAGATTCCAAAACCTTGTCTTGACTTAGCTTGACTGTCAGCATACATTAATTTTCTTCAAAGCAATGTTGGTCTATATATTATACACAGCCATAAATGTAGACTCCGAACTGTCCGCTCAGAGTTATCACCCTCATCATAGAATATTATCCGGCAATATTTCCATATGAAAGAATGTATTCCTCGACGGCACATTGTTTTTATTTTGCCCAACGTTGCTGCTCAGCACCATTTCAGTTGCTTAAATATGTAGAATTTTAAAATCAAAATATTTTTCTGAAAATCATAGTTCCTCCTCGACTGTCGCAAAACTGGTGGCCAATTTTTGACACATTAACCGACTTAAAAAAAGGCGAATGTTCTATGTTCCACTGTTTATATTATTTTTCATGTATGTTCACCGACTTCTCCGCCAATTATGAATTGAATTTTGATAATTTTTGTTCGGTAAGCCATACTTCAGAGGTAGTCCCATGTAAATTACATCAAAATCGGTTTAGTACTTTGGTTTTTTAATCAATATAACTGAAATAACTTGTCATCCACGAAATTGCGTATTTACTAATTTTGAAGTCGGTTTTTAATGTGATCCAGTTGGTTGATTACCTTGTATGTGTGAACGTGAAGACCTAAAAAAAATTTTGTGACATCCTAAATCTATGGTGTGAACAATGTTTCAAAGTGCAAAGATGTTTAATGACGTTTTTTCATCTAAAATAACTAGCCAAGAGCGTTTCAAGACACGTATATGGTAGGTTTCTGTAACCAAAGCCATATAATTGTAGTCATAGTTCAGAAATTGATGGTTATAGAAAAAAAAAACGCACGAAGCTCTGTGGACTTAGCCAAATTACAGAGATGTATCATCCCGACGTAGTATATATTCGTACTTTTTGTGGTTTAACCATAGAGAAAACTGATTGAGCAATTTTACAAAAAGGTCTATGACCTATGAGCCAGAACGCCTTGAAGTTATTACGGTTTTATCGGTGTTACTCAAAAAGTCATAATCAGATAATAATGTTTGAAACAATTTTGAATGTAGGTTTTAAATATGACTTATCCGTATTGTACAAGTTACGAGTACAAGATTTTCTAATTCCGGTGAGATTTTTTACCAAACACATTTCAGTCATTTTGTTACATAAGTTTATTACAAAATTTAAGACACCCCAGATAAAAGAACTGATAATCTTGGAAAGGTAATTTTTTTTTATCATCACTAAGAACACTCTTTGTCTGGTCATGTTAGACATAGACAGGTTACAACTTTTTGATTCGTTATATCTCAGAAACTGGTGACTCTAAGGAAAAAAGTGTTGATACAATGTTTATAGATAATCATGATCAAAAATAATAAATAAATAATAATAAATATCTGGGACATTATTGCACACACGGTCATCTGACCCCAAACTAAGCAAAGCTTGTAATATGGCTGCCAGAGACTGAAATTTTACTCTGATCTATTTTTATGATAAAACAGTTTGGCTGAAAAACGTTAAAATACATATTTGCAAACATTGATCTTGAATATATATTTTTTTTAAATGTCGGATCGATGGTGATTTTTCACATTTCATTTATAATGGTGGTTCTATGCGGAGATTGGTAACCTTACCCATATTTTTGGGCTAACTTGACTGGACTATCTCCATCAAGTCACCTATCAAACAAAAAAAACTAATTAGAACCGGTCCAGACGTTTTGAAGATAAAAGGGAATATTCATTTTTGCACAGACAAACAAAGAACTGACCCTAAACGCATACATTCTCCGTTCAGTCGTGAGTGAAAATACTCGTATACTGTTCAATAAAAATCACGTATCTATTATTATGCTACCTGTCCATTACAAAATTTTATATCAATATCTCAAGGAAACATCAAAACAATAAAAGGCTCGAATCGGAATTGTGTTGTACATTTATTTTATTGTCGCGAACCTTTCTAAGGATGCCTTTTCACGATTTCTATTGTGAAATTGTCTTTGAAAAGAGCTTGTTTGTTCGATTTAAGAAATTGTTTTCTATATTTTTAGTAGGGCCTAGTCGATCTAACAGTGAGATCGTTTTTAAACTGCTTACTTTTATTTTCAAGCTACTTAAAAAAATAGCTTTTTAATTCTACTGTTTTTATAAGTTTTTATTTAGTTTCAAGTCCTGTTCCGTTGTCTGTCTGTAATCAAATCTTGCAATTTAAATTTGACCCGATTCCCGGTGTTCGATTGAGGTGAAATTTGAAACATACTTGTCAAGTTTTGATGACATTACAATATTATGGTGATAGCGAGTTGATTTGATGATGGTGACGGTCACAGATCTACTACCTATATGTGGTGACGGTGGACAACGGCACTACTCGATGGATAAATAGTAGACTGGCAGTGTTTGGACTCATTATGATCACTGCGCACTACGCACACTGTTCTGATCACTATAATTTCATAAAACCTTGGTTTGAAATTCACTTTCTCCACTGTTTGGAAAATGCAGCAGTAGTTTTTCTTAGGATCGCCATTTCGTGTTCCCCTCATTAATGACGTGACTATATATAATTATATCATCTGGTAGTCTTATCGAACTAGGTTTAGTGTCGTGGGCTCTTAAACTATTTCTTTATTTTCCTATTTATGAATGATCTGCGCTGATTTATTGAGTGGAGCAATACAAAAGTAACTTTAAAACTGTAGCGATTAGAACACATCTTTTCAATGTTTATCGGGACTTATGGCGAATTATATTATTTAAGACGCTCTTTTCCAACTTTTAGCAATTATGGTCATTCTAGATTAAGTGTGCATACCTCTATGGCTAGCTTAAAATTATAAAAATGGTGTCACATAAAAATTGAATGTTTTATCTAGGAAACCCATGAGACTGAAACACGATTAAGCACATTTCGCTCGATAGAAAAAATAAGTATTCATTCAATTATCTATTTATTAAATTATGTCTGCGATATCTTGATATATAGATTTCATAATTATTAAGGAAACCGGTGAGGTACATTTTACATTACAGCTATACTTTTCGAAAAATATGAGAAAATCCCCCAAAAGTAGAAGTAGCGAAACGCACGTCTGTGTGTAAGATCCATGATTTTGCTCCGCTAAATGCGACTTTAATACAATAAACCAAGGATTATGGTCATCTATAGTAATAAGCGTTGCTTAAAAGTGGGAATACCTCGCCTTAAGTAAAAAATTGGTACCTATCCCTCAAACTTTCAACGATAGTAAAATGGCCGTGGTCACTAGCAGTCGGTAAAAATAGACACACATCATACGCATGCATACATTACACGGTAAATAGCCATCATAGACAACCGACAAATAACTTTCATTCGGTGAAAAACATATATTGTATCATAACCCAACATTATTAGAGCTTTTCAATAAATCGACTTTTGTTTATTTTGTTTCAGATAAATTTCAATCCCATAACGTCATTTCTCTTCACATTGGATTTCTTCATTATATCTTTGAATGTAAGTACTCTCAATATCTCAATAAATATAGTAAAAATCTACTTGACATAAATTAATTCTAAGGTGCTGCGTTCTGGCCAAAACAAAAACAATCTAGTTTCAAAGAATCAAACTTAACTAAATTAAAATAAATATAAATGTAATAAACCGCTGCCTGTAGACAACGTTCCCCAAATGATAGCCGCATTGCCACGTTGGAATGCAATGCTAACACGATGCGCAAGATACCGACCAGTATTTTGGTAACGAGATGCTTCGACCAGGCATGCTTTATTTTAATTTAGGTAAGTTTATTATAAATACGTATTACAAGAACAACAATTAAAGTCTATACATTGACGTTTCAAACAATCTACTAGCGAGCAACTAAAAGTCATAGCGCCATATAGACATTAGGCTGTCCGCACATGACGCAACCAATCAAAAACTGGTTATTAACGCGTCAGCAACTAGTCATTCATAACTAGACAACATTATGCTGGTAACGCGCTCCATTGCAAAATCACGTGAACCTTAACGCGCCGAAATATGGTTTGTGGTCGCGTGATATGGTTTCTACAAACTAGAAAAGCCTGTAGTGGGTCTGGGTACACTATCTGTCTTTATCACTCTCATGTTCATCTTAATAAGAATGACACCAAAAATATATCTAATTGACCACGTAGAAAATATATCTATGGTTGCACTGTGTGAAATCTGCATTGCTAATCCGTTTGTAATACAATGCAATCTGATGAAAGCGCGTTGCCTACTAATAGTTTTGTCATTTTGGAGTTTTCCGTGTGCAGAATTACTTGATATAATATGAAAGAAATTAGACCTTATCGCAAAGAAGGCTATATCTATACTAATATTAAAAAGAGAAGATTTGTATTTTTGGATGTTGGTAACAAAATAACTCAAAAACTACTGAACCGATTTTAAAAACTATTTCACTGTTGCGAAGCGACACTAGCCCCGGGTGACATAGGCTTACTTGATATAATATGAAAGAAATTAGACCTTATCGCAAAGAAGGCTATATCTATACTAATATTAAAAAGAGAAGATTTGTATTTTTGGATGTTGGTAACAAAATAACTCAAAAACTACTGAACCGATTTTAAAAACTATTTCACTGTTGCGAAGCGACACTAGCCCCGGGTGACATAGGCTATATTATATTTTGTAGCGAGGCCGAAGGCCGAGCTTACACCCGTGCGAAGCCAGGGCGGGTGGCTAGTAGTAAAATAAAAAGTATATATATATATATATATATATACATATTATTATTATTTTCTTTAAAAAATTGCGGGACTTTTGATAAAAAGTGTATTCAAGTAGTTAAGTCATTAACCAAGCTCATCAGAGCTAATAAAATGGCAGTTGAGTGCAACACAACAAGAAATTTAGGTTTCCTCTGCGGCAATGCAGGGCTTTTCACAGTACAATAGTTAAAAAATTATACAATGCACTCGTTCGTAGCCGGCTAAAAACGAGCGCAATGATTTTGAATCCCAACGAGAAATATAATAACACGGTGGAGAAAAATTTCAATAAATTCACATGTTTTCTTATGTATAAAAGAGTGTGGCGTATATCCTTTCTACCCGCTGTAAGCTAGGCGTCACGCGCGACGTCGCACTCTATATTATTATATATGGCGCATGCTGCACGGCCAGCTGCACCATCCTGAGGTGCTGTAGCTGGCCTTCAGTGCACCCGCGTCTAGAAATAACCTACTCATGTTTTTCCCGGCGTCACGCGCCTTCCTTGACGTTGTGAGCAAAAATCAGAAAATCTGGTCTCAGAAAATATACATATTTTTATCTGTGTCACGGGAAAGTTTACAAAAACTGCTCACAAAATCTGCAATTGTAATGATGTTTGTGTATTAGAATAATTTTAATTTGTTTTAATAGATACCTTATACTACATATCGCATTATAGCATCGTCTTAGTATATCTGTTATAGTGTTATAAGTGTTTTAACAGACTTCTAAAAAGGAAGGGATTATCAATTCGACTGTATTTTTATTTTTTTTATGTTTGTTTCTTCAGAACTTTTGACTGGGTGAACCGATTTTGATGATTATTTTTTTATTTGAAAGCTGGCGCTTGTCGTTTGGTTCAATTTTCCAATTCCGATTTGCTCCAGTTCTGATGAAGTCTGTTTTTAATATTGATAATTATTATTTATTCCGAAACCCGTACGAAGCGCTTTGATGCTACTTTTATTGTGCGAACTGCTAGTCTGTGGAATGCGCTGCCTGAATGGGTGTTCCCCGATAGTTACAATCTGGGTGTCTTCAAATCTGAGTGAATCGGTTTCTTCTGGGCAAGCGTGCTCCATCGTAGACTTTACTGACTGACGTAGATTTTTTTTTGTAATGATCGGCAGCACACGTCCATATCTGATAACTTTTGTATTATGTGTTGCGGTGGTTTGAAGTTCTCTGGTCTTCTTGGTCACAGCTCTCTGCTGTGTATGTATCGATTTAAGGTTTACAGACGAACGATTATAAAAATAATAAAATATACGTGTAAATAACGACATCTGTTACTAGCCGCACAAAACAAAAAATAGGGATTTAACTAATTTTTGGTATCCCTATTTGTTATGGGGGTGTAAAAATTCCTCTTACCCAACTTCGCATACACCTTTAGTTGTGGTGTTATGCAATACTGAATATTGTGATATTTAATAAATGGCTGCCAAAATTATATTAAAAATATATTTTGTTATGATTCTCAGTTACAAGATGAGCGATGTCGTTCGCCTGATGGCTCTTCACGCTTGCCCATAACAGCTCAGCGCCACTCAGTATTTTGAACTTCAACAGTTCAAAACCCTGAATGGCAATGCACTGCGCTCGTCACCCCGAGATATATATGTCAAATCTCTGTGTGCCCTGTAATTTTGCTGGAAACATTGCCCTTCAATCCGGAACACAAACAAGTTAAAACATTTGTATAATTACCTATTTTTAGAAATTATTTTTTGTATAAAAGCTCGTATTTAACCATGGATTGCATGAATACCATTGCACTAACTACGTCACTTGGATGCAATTCGTAATAATTATGTCAGAAACGGAACTTCGACATTATGTCTCACTGATGGTATCCGCATGAACCAGATTTGCATATCAGACAAGCGGGATCCGGGACATCCGGGATTTCCAATCTGTTTTTATGATGAATTTGTAGTGTGATTCCGCTTCTACGTCGCTTCAAGTACGATAAGTAATTTGGGATAAATTTTACTCGATAGATATTTGTTAATGAAGTATAATTTAGCCTAACCTGAAATAAAATATTAATTACATAAAAGCGAAAATTAAACTAACATGAAACAAAAATTAACTAAACAAAAAAATTAATATAAAATATAATTTAATTGAAATGCAAATGAAATAAACAATTATACCCGTTCCCTTAGTGCACTTTGACGACAAGTGTTTCGTCTCTTCACAAGGCATCTTCGGGACTTGTTGATTAATTTTTTAGGCACTCGAATTATGCGACCGCGCAGCCCATGTGAAGAAATATGTAGGTATTCGACCGCCATTAACATGATAATTGCAAAGTTCACAATTACTTATTGATTTATTGAAATCCCGAGGATTTCGGCACCATAAAATGAAGCAAGAAGGTGCTTCAAAGGATGGGAGAGCTTCCCAAGCGTTTTCTTTTCGACTGAAATCTGTACAAGGTGGCTGACCAAAAACAATACTGAACAGGGTCACCGACATAGCTATTAAAATCTGCAAGTTGAAGTGGCAATGGGCAGGCCACATCGCTCGACGAACTGATAACCGATGGGGAAGAAAGGTTCTTGAGTGGAGACCGCGAACCGGAAGACGCAGCGTAGGTAGGCCTCCCACTAGATGGACCGACAACATTGTGAGAGTCGCGGGCATCCAGTGGATGCAGATGGCAGGATGTCGTTCAGTGTGGAGGTTAAAGGGGGAGGTCTATGTTCAGCAGTGGACGTCTTCTGGCTGATGATGATGATGATGATCTTAAAATAAGTAAAACACGTTAAAACAGATTTAGAATTTTTGTCTGTGTGTTTGTTTGTCCAAGCAAATCTCCTAAACCACTGAACTGATTTAAATGTGTTTTTTACGAATATGCTTAGTTATGACCAGATTGAAATCTAGGCTATGTTATTTTGCGAAAGGGCCGGATTAAGAGAGGAAAAAAGGGTTGAAAGTTTATATGAAAATCTAAGCGTACGAAGTCGCGGGCAACAGCTCTAGTAGTAGCTCTAGTAGCTTTCTTCCATCCAAAAAACAAAAATATTTAAGTTCGGCTTCTTAATGGCAACGCGTAGGTATTTGCAGCCTACTTTTGCACCAAAAAAATAACACTTTTTTGTGAATAATAAATATTAGTAGTGAAAAGTTATAGGACAAAAGTTGTTAAGAATATAGAGAAGTTGCGTGTTTCAAGTTTTAATATAAATTATAAGTTCAATTGTTTTTAAAAATAACCCTCTACATGGTTTTTTACATTTATATATATTTTTAAACGCACACCTTCATAGTCCATTGTCTTCTCATATATGTTAGCATAATTATGTCAGATGTTTAATTAATCCTGTTAATATCATTTGCCTGATGTTGTGTAAAATTATATATATTTCATAAAAAATGTTATAACTGCTATTACTTTTGAGGGCAGCTTTTCGGTGTTTATGCAATTACCTTTTAGAGCACCTTGTCGGAGGCAAAGTGGAAGCCAAAAGGGGATACCGATACCTTTTAGCTGATGGCAGCCGGGGTGAAAAATGAGGGTTAACGCCTGCTCTATTAACGACGTAGGTACACACGGCACTTTGGAAATATGCTTTGTTTCTTTTCTAGTAAAATCAACAGGCAACATTTTAATATACTTTTTTAGACGCAAACAGTCTGTGAGTCCATCTTTGTTACAGACATGAATTTGTGTGTCACAGATTCATGTGAGAGACACAAGATATTTATTACTGAATAAAGTTTTTTTTTTCTCATACAGAGTGTTCGGTTAGAGTCGTTAGATGAAGAATTTTCTTTGGAAAACTAATTAGACCCAAACGTACATAATAGTACCTTAATATATTTTATGTTTTGATAGAGTCGATCCGCTGAAGCTTTCATTTGTTGAGGTCAGTGATATAACATCTGCGTCGTCTGGCTTTGTCGGTCTATGCGCATACTCTCGCGCTCATGTATTGATGTTGTAAAATTTCAAGTGCATTTTTAAAACGATTCCATTTTTATTTTTTTAGCATATTTCTGTATAAAGGCCCAAATATGTCTTTATTTCTGTTGGAGTTTTTGGGCTAGGGTAGTTTTGAATTTTTGAAATTTTGCCAAAATTGGGTTTGTTACCATCAATAGTAATTACACGTAACAAGTATGCGGTTTCCAGCTTCAAAAATTCAGATTTATCCATCTGAATTTTAAAGTTAGGTTTCCGGAGTCTTTGGAAGACTTTCTGGAGTTTCAAGATATGCTCCTGAAGGGAAGTTCTATCGTATGGAACAAAAAACCGACCTCGCGGCTCGTAGCTAGACATAATCTCATATTTGCACCACCCAAACAAACGTGACTTCTAAAGAAAGAGTTACTCAAATAATATAGGTTCCAAACGGCCGTAAACACAAGCCGCTAGTATACCAAGTTGAGTGTCAAACAATGTGGCAAACACATCCAAAGCAGTTGATACCCCGTATGACCAGTGACCTCGTATTGTCCAAGTTGAGCTGCATGCAAGTCTAGATTTTGAACTCTAGATTTTAATTACTTAGCCAAGAGATAAGAGTACACTTGCGTGCGATGCTCTTCACGTTTAAAGGAAATCATAGCTTTCACAGGTTTTCTCTTCATAAGGGACTTATTAAGTTCTCCGTGACAAATTTGTTGTACAACCGCTCTCCAAAAAAACATGCCGAAGCGTCCCAAAATTTGGAGTTACAAAATACCGTTTTCAGGACTTTTACAGCAAAAATAGTACAATAATATAGCGTAAAGAGTACAATCATATAGGGGGAAATGGGAGCCTTCTAGCAGATTTTTTTACCAACTTATTTCGAATCGCCATCTGATACTAAAATTAAGTGGCTATACATACCAATATGTACATAGGTTTTGGTCCGAAATGGTTCTGTAAAGAACTTTAAAAGGGTTTTACAAAATAACTTATAAATAACTTTCTACGTTAATATTTAAACTTAAATTGATTTAATTGTTATTACTTTATACGTATATTTACATTAATTAAATTAGCTATCCTGGATTAAGAGTCATTTAAAAGAATCATTGAAAACCGTTCACAATCGGCGAATATATCTATTGCGAAACATACACTCATTTAATGGTAAAAATAGATGTAATGTACTTTTGTAACTTGATATAATATCTAAGTGTTCCTATGGTGGAAATAAACTGAATTAACACCTAAAACGTCCTGTAATTGCAATATGAATGACGTAAGAGCGTCTAGGCTAGTCACAGTCTAGTCATAAATATCTGGTAACACTGGTAACTTGAGTGACTACTGACACTGCCAGCTGGTTGTAATGCTGCTGGCAGTGAGTCATAAATGTCAAGGATTAAGACTCACGTGTGCTGTCCTCAAGGATGTTTTAAAACCTAATGGTTTTAAAACAGCTGTACTCCATTAAAAACTTAAGATTTATGTCAAAGAACTTATAAGGCAAATCATAGATGCGATACATTTTTTGATTAAATTAGAACGGCTGTTAATGCATTTTTGTAAGAAATTTGTTGTAGCCACTTGCACCCTATAAATCCACAGTAACTGTGTTTGGAACTGTGACGTGGAATTCGAAGCGTTGACATAAATAAGAATGTTCAATCAAGGTTCTGTCACAATACCTTGCGACAGATTTTCCTTCTCATTTCTGTTCTATTTACTTCTCTTTTCTGTGGTATCATGCATTGATTGATAGCTGCTGCTGATTGGCACCCCCCCCCCCCCCAACCCCGATCAATGGTCCAAAAGGAGCTTGTCAAGATGGTGCTAAAGTTGTGTTCCTTCATCAGTCATCAGATCTGAAGCTCTTTCTCACAGTTGTCCTTATTTGTAAGTACCTAGGTATTGACGAAGTACTTGTATTGATGACTAGGCTACACGCAAAGTATAGCAAACAAAACGCACGTTATGACCGTCGTAACTTTCATCACAATGTGGAATCCACAACTAAATATAGGTGTACGCCAACGATAGGGTGCGCGTTGGTCGAGCTGATTCAATCCCTTGGGGACCTGTACGTAGATACCTTTCCCTTCTTATATCGTTCTCTCGTGCCGACCTACTTACCTACTGAAATGGGAGCCACGGGGCTAACCCCGCTGAGTTTTTGCTTGTTTTATTTGACACTAGCTTCTACCCGCGTTTTGCCCGCGTTGTTATAAGGAAAAGTAATGGAATCCTTGTAAGCAAAGTTGCAATATTTTAGGATACTATCGTATATGCTGCCTCATCCTTTTGGTTAATGCCGATGCCGACCATTATGGCTCAGTAGGGCAAGTGCCTTATAAGCAGGTAGCCACAGGTTATAATCTCGACTGGACGGAAGTTTCAATGATGATTTAAATTAAATGTCTGCTTTGGGTGTTAGAAACTAACACCACATACAAAGTCGCGGACAATTATTGTCCGCGACTTTGTCGTCGCGTTGTTTATCTATGTATAGATATAGATAAATAAATAAATAAAAAAAAAATATATATATTCACTAATAAACTATTACTATGAATTAATTAATATGAGCGAATATTAGGCTACGTGGTTGCTAAAGCAATATTTGAGTGGCTGCTGCCGGACTAGGTTTTAAACCTGTCTTTCGGCAGACAAGTAACTCTCCCATATGATTTAAAATAGATTGGTTAACCTATAGACAACGTCATATGTGACAAAATTACATGCATGTAGTGTAATTTGTACCTCTCCGTGTGTGGTGTAAGTGTATGTAAAAGTTACCTTTGCGAATACCATACTCTGTGGCGATACACATGGCCTCCGAAGAGGGTTCGCAAAGGTGATATGTATGTGTATTATGTACTTGTGTGTGTATGAGAGGGTGTGTGAGATAGATGTATAGATATTCACTTTCACTTCATGACTGCAGCAGTCGTATATTGTACACTGTGTACATGTTGTTTCTGATTGATATTTATAATATCAGGTTTAAAGTGCGTATTCACCCAGGTGATATATATGTGTGTGAAGCTCTTGATAAGTGCTTGATTATTGTGCAGTGGCACCACAGGACATTTAAAATCCAGTGAGTAATTTGCAAAACATTTTGTTAAAATTGTCACTGCCTTGACCTACGACAACTCGCAGTGCGCTTACGCGCGAGGCGTGTATGTCCTTCGTATGACCGCTGCAGCGCCACCGCGCCTGTCTCACGCGCATGGATGCAACTTTAATTACCGCCTGCTTAAAATATCATCGCATCAAGTAGCTGTTTGCTTCGGCTTTATTCGCAGGGCGAACGTTTTTTCGATCGTTATCAGAGTTGCTTTAACATAGTATGGATAAGCAACCGTGTGCTGGTTGTAGATCGAATATACAGGACAAGAAGTTTATGAATTGTCAAGGCTGCAATCAAAAATACGATTTGCAATGTGCAAATCTCTCTCCAAAGAGATATAAGGCACTGAATGACGAAGGTAAGCGGAAATGGAGGTGCCTGGATTGTACCAGTAAGGTGCCGAAGTCTGACAACACCAATACTCCTGTTCGGTCGTCTGGACCACCAAAGCAATCCCCCAGAATCGATTCCGACGCGGAATGTTTGTCCGCCGACAGTAATGTTACGTTGCGTAGAGGGCAGTCACCTATTGGCAGTTACATTACGGAGATCAAACTAAAGGAGTTTTTGAAGGTGGAAAAGCAAGACTTACGCGAAATTATTGAATCATGTGTTAAGGGCTTATCTGACCAACTTGATGCAATAAAAGCTCAATGTGCCGGCTACCAGGAGTCCTTGTCATTTATGAGTAAGCAGTACGACGAATTACATAAAGAGATAACATCATTAAAAAAGTTTTATGGGAGTACTTCTACGGAATTAAAGACTTTTAAAGATGAGAATAAAATTCTTAAGGATTCTTTACAAACACAATCCGCTAAAATTAAGGCATTAGAGGAAGATAATCTAAAGCAGCAACAATGGTCGAAAATGCAGAATATCGAGGTCACCGGAATACCAGAAAATAAAGACGAAAACACATTAGATGTTATTACAAGAGTCATAAATCATGTTGGAGTTCCTATTCAGGCGGCCGACATCGAGTTCGCGCACCGGGTGCAGCCGCGGCACGCTGCTGGCGCTGCTCGTGCGCGCCCTATCGTCGTCCGCCTGAGACATCGTGCTGCTAAAGATTGCATTGTGGCGGCTGCTCGGAAGTACCCGCAACCTAAGTGCTCAGGATCTGAGAATGGGAGAGGAATCTCATCGTATTTTTGTAAACGAGCATCTTACTAGAGAAAATAAGATGCTACTTAATGCAAGTAAGCAAAAAGCTAAAGAAGCAAGTTACAAATACACTTGGACAAAAAACTGTCGCATTTACGTGAGAAGAAACGAAACTTCACCCCCCTTACTCATTTCTTCGTCGGCCGATCTCTCCAAAATTGTTTAAAAAATTGTTTAAAACCGTTGCTTCCATATCTTACATGTTATTTTATATTGTTTTGCGTACATTACTCCACAAGGTATATAACATTTTCTCACTCACACATCACATCGCATACCCCACACACTTGCAAATATAATTATTATAGGATCAAAAAACCATATCATATACTGGCCATGTCAATCATATTAAAAGTATTAACGTGTATACGAGATTGTGTGATGCGAATATTGTGTTGCGATGAACATTGCGACGAACATTATTTGATTTTCACTTCATCTATGATCTATATATCGAATATTAATCTGTTAAGATATTATATAATTTTTATAAATGGATAGCACAATGAAAAAAATAAATCTGTTTTATCAAAATGTAAGGGGCTTGCGCACAAAAACTAATATATTTTATAACAACGTACTGTTATCAGATACTGATGTAATTGTGGTCACTGAAACCTGGCTTCATGACGGAGTCTTTGATGCTGAATTGTCTGATGATAAATTTAAAGTTTTTCGTAATGATCGTGCATCCCTGGGCGGAGGAGTCATGCTGCTATGTTGTTCTGGACTGAATGCTCGATTGCGACCGGAATGGAAACGTGATGATCTTGAATGTGTTTGGGTTACCATCCCAGCAGTAAGCGTTGGCTCGTCTAGCGATATTCATATTGCTGTCACTTATATACCGCCCAATTCTTTAATATCATCACGCATACAACTATTAACAGATATAGTATCAACTGTCAAAGATCAATGCCCGGGCGATCACTTGTTGATCGCAGGTGATTTTAATTTGCCTTGCATAGATTGGTCGTCTGGGGAACCAGTTGTAATTAAGAAGGGTTCTGTGGATATACAAAATGCTGCTACCGGACTTTTATCATATTTCGCATATAATGGCCTTTCGCAGTATAATTACCTCCGGAATAGTAGTAATAATACACTAGACTTAAGTTTTTCCACATTTCCACTAAAAATTCAGAAATCTGAAATTCCCTTGGTAAAAGAAGATTTGTATCACCCTGCGCTGACAATAACTGCCACGGATGTGTTGGTTCCTCTACTCAAACCCTGTGTTAGGATAAAGTACCAGTACAGGCGAGCAGATTATTCAGCAATGAATGAATCGTTCTTGAGACAGGATTGGACTTTCATTACCTCATACAGTAATTTGGAAAATGTTGTGCGTAAATTTTACTTAATACTGAACAAAGTAATTGATGAGTATGTTCCTAAAGTTCGCAGTGGTGGCAAGTACTCGTATCCTTGTTGGTACAGCAAATCACTCATTCAGCTCATAAAAGAAAAAGCTAAATTACACAGTAACTGGAAAAAGCATGGAAATCAAAACGACTACCAAGCCTTTTCAAAGCTTAGAAAAAGACAAAAAGTGCTGCAAGAGAAATGTCATTCATCTTTTGTTACATTCTCCCAAGAGAAAATCAAATCAAATCCGAAAGCTTTTTGGACTTATATAAAATCTAAAAGGAAAAACGCCACTGACTATCCACAACTTATGACGTACGGAGATGCTCGATTTGATAATCCGGTTAGTATATGTTCTGTTTTTAATGACTTTTTTCAACGAATCTTTAATACTTCCCCAAACAATAATAATTATTTAGATCATTGCTCACTCGAAGAAAAGTTGCCATCAAATTGTAATGTGATTTCTAATATTGAAGTTAGTGTGGATTAAGTTCAAAAAGTTATAAAGAACCTAGATACTTTTAAAGGTGCAGGTAATGACAGCTTGCCCCCAATTTTGTTTGTCGAGTGTGTTAAATCTTTGGTGCACCCGATCACCTTAACCTATAACAGATGTTTTCAAGAGGGCTCCATCCCCAAGATCTGGAAGGAGGCACAGGTTATTTCTTTTTTTTTAAAAAGGCCTTAAAACAGTAGTCGAAAATTACCGCCCCATATCAATTTTGAACGTGCTCAGCAAAATAATGGAACGAATAGTTCATAATCATATCTACCCCATAATAACGCCAGCAATACCTTCTCAACAACATGGTTTTATGCGAGGCCGCTCCACAGTCACCAATTTGAGTACCTTTACGGACTACGTGGCTACTAATATGGACGGAGGGTCGCAAGTAGATGTGGTCTACACTGATTTCGAGAAAGCTTTCGATCGTGTTGATCACGTTATCTTGTTACAAAAGCTTTACGAGCTAGGTATTCGCGGTGACCTGTTAAGGTGGCTAGAATCTTACTTATGCAAACGATCTCAGGCTGTTGTCGTTGGTGGTTATTGCTCTAATTATATAGATATAACATCAGGCGTCCCACAAGGGTCCATATTGGGTCCCTTGCTCTACGCATGCTATTTATATGATGTCGGTGAATGTATTCAGCATGCCAAGTTTCTAATGTATGCAGATGACATGAAAATTTTTATGAAAATTAATAATGAATCTGACTGCATTAAACTACAGGCTGACCTAAATCGCCTTGGTGTATATTATTTGAAAAATCTTATAGGTGTTAATGTGAGTAAGTGTCACTACGTTTCCTTCACGCGTAAGAGAAACTCTATAAAATTTGACTATCAGTTATCTAGTGTTAATATATCAAAAGAACAAGTAGTACGTGACTTAGGTATTTTACTTGACTATAAACTAACTTATTCGGAACACATTGAATCTATTATCAATAAATCTTACAAAAGCCTTGGTTTTATTATGCGTGTCTGTAAACCGTTCTCAGACATAAATTGTATTAAGTTACTTTATTACTCATATGTCCGAAGCATTTTAGAATATTGCAGTACCATATGGAGTCCCTCTTACATTACATATATCAGACAAATGGAAAATATCCAATACAAGTTTATTAAACACCTTAACTATCAAACCCACATTTATTCATTAGATTATGAAGATTCTTGTAAATGTCACCAAATAACTAGCCTCGAGAACAGACGTACCATTTTGGATATGGCCTTTCTGCATGGCTTATGTAATGGATATATTGATAGTCCTGACCTGATCAGTAATGTTCTGAGTTTTCGTACACCAATGAAACGCACCAGACATACCAAATTATTTGCTGTCACACATTCTCGTACTAACTACGCGCAGAATTCAATTGTTAGTCGTCTACACAGAACTTACAACATGAAGTTTAATAATTTAATTGACATTTTTCACTCTAAAAAGCAAGTTTTTAAAAGTGATGTCTTTAAAATTATACATGACAGAAATGCAAGTTAAATATCCACTCACACACACACACACTCACTCACTCACACACTTACACACACACACACACACACACACACACACATGCACACTATCACCCCACACTCGCCTCCCGCATACACCCACAACATGTACCCATAAATTGATTATAATATACGACTGTAGGTATTAATTAGATTAGCAATATAATGTAAATCCATTATTGGCCGTAAGTTAAGATCTTAGTCTATTGTTAAGTCTTTAAAGGGCTGTGGATTTTGTTAAATAAATAAAATATAAAATAAAAATATTAAAATAATCAAATATTTACCTATTTTGTCTTATATTTGTTGTTTTTGTGTTCTCAAATCAGCAATGTAAAGTGTACAAGCGTGCGTGTGGTGCAGCGCAGCACAGTACAGATCGTTCGTTGACCTCCATCGTCAGCTGATTTTTTATTTGCATTACATTGCGAACTTGCATTTTTTTAATATCGTATCAGCAATCAATAAAGAGTATCTTCCACCCCTTCTCAAGAAATCAACTGTATAAAACATTCTCGCGAATTTAAGAAGCTTCTAGGAATTTAATAAAAATATTTTATCGCAAGCAAGATATCGGCAGAGTTTTCGGAGTTCCAATTCGTAAGAAAAATTAGAAAACGAATCAAACACCACAATCTATTCCGCCAAAATGAACAAAAAATACACGAATATTGTCGTTGGGTATAGCAAAGCAAGTGTTTGTTGTGGAAGCATTTTACTTTGATTTCAGGAAAGCACAAATTATACAACAAAACGAGTCCACATAATTTTAGCATTACATTAATGCTAAAAATCTGTGGACTCATCATACTGAGCAATGGAACATTTGAAACCGTTAACGTCATGTCAGCTGCTGGGTACGCTGCCATCTGATAGTGGGCTTGAGCATTTGGATTGTCTTTAGACCTTCAACGGTCTATGCACAGTCTAACTGTTTATTTAGTGTTAGTTTTAGCTAGTATTTTGTTTAGTTAATAAAGGCACTCGCTGTCAAGTGTCACATGTCAGTAGTTATTGTGATATTGCAACAATCTCATCTCAATCTTAGTTTCAACACAATTAAATCATTTTCGGGTGTTTAGAGAAATGTATGCACTCAAATTGTGAAAAAAAAAAAAACATTATGGCGACCGTTATATGCAGTGAGACAGTGAAAGTCAATCTTCTAACATCATAAATAGCCGAAAAATGGGCTCACCGGTTCCTTTTGTTGTTGAAGGTTGCTTCCTGGGTTATGTTTCGGTCCAAGCACAAGTTCGGTCGTGCATGGAGTACTGCTCTCACCTTTGGGATGGATCAGCTAAGTACCAGCTCGGGGCATTGGAGTCAATTGAGAAGCGTGCCAAGAGGCTCATCAGCAACGAAGCCCTAGTTCAGACTAAGCTTCTTAGTCTCGAGCATCGGCGTAAAGTTACTAGTCTATCGGTTTTTTATCGGATACATTTTGGAGAGTGCGCATCAGATCTGCATGAATTAATTCCCTCCTGTCCTTTTTTCTATCGGACTGCCAGAGCAGGCACGAAAAATCGACACCGCTTTATGGTTGAAATTCCGAAAACCCGTACGAAGCGCTTTGATTCCACTTTTATTGTGCGAACTGCTAGTATGTGGAATGCGCTGCCTGAATGGGTGTTCCCCGATAGTTACAATCTGGGTGTTTTCAAGTCAAAAGTGAATCGGTTTCTTCTAGGCAAGCGTGATCCATCATAGGCCGCATCATCGCTTAACATCAGGCGAGTTGGCGGCCAAGCGCAAGCCTATTTTACAACAAAAAAAAATGTTTATCCTTATTTGTAGTTGAAAGTTCTTAAATACACTTTTAATTATTTATTTTTCTATTAAATGCAGAGAGCTCTTGTAAAAAACTGTTTCCACGGACTGTGTTGCCAGTTGAACCAAATCTTCCTCCCTTTCTCAGGAAAGCCACTGTATAAACCATTCTATCGAATTTAAGAAGCTCTTACGAATTTAATAAAAATATTTTATCGCAAGCAAGATATCGGCGGAGTTTTTAGTCTTCCAATTCGAAAGAAAAATTAGAAAATCCTGGGAACGTAGGTGCGTAGTTCCCATGGGATGATCACTACATTTTGTGACAAACCAAATCGCGCGGACAATCGCTAGTAGGCAGTAAATCACTAGAACGTACGTATAATAATGTTACATATTATTATACAATTATATAGTTATATATTATTATACAATTATTCACTGTGACTTTTTAGGTTATTGTGACATTCATTAATTTAATTCTCAATATTACGGTTAGATGAGATATAGCGAATATCACCACTGAATCTAGAGATTATGAACTGAACATTGATTCTAGAGATTAAAAAGGAAACTATTTTGCGATGCTCTACCGTATGAAGCATCTACATGCAGGATATTCAACTCTGCATCAGTAACCTTAAACGAAAAAATGTATAGATGGTAAAAGTACTTATATGTAAGTTTATAAATACTTAAGTTATAACTAACTTGTTGTTCAAATGCATAATTAATTATATTGGTTAAAGTGTGTGTGTGTATTGCATTCCTATAAAATTATAGGAATGCACTTATTAGTGGTAAACAAAACAATAACTAATTCTCTTTATCAGATTCTGTAATTCTGTGATAATTCTGTGAATAATGATGTGTATATATTATAGTGCATATTATTATTTTGTGGTAGGGGATGCCCCTCTGGATCTATAATATTTGATTAAATTCCTTTTCAACTATCCTAAGTGGTTGAGTCAACTTGCTTAGAATCCTTTGTTGATAATACCTAAATATTTACCAGCTGTATATTTCTAGCATGATTTCCTTTGCGGCAGTAATATCTTACTTCGTGTTCTTTCGGTCTTACCATGGCCACAAAGGTTCCGTCGATACAACCAATAACCCCAGCGATTTTATACTTTTCATAAATTCTGAAATAAGTAATGATAATAATTTAGCAAAAATCCAGGATAGGCACTACATAGATAAGTAATAATAGCTAGGTACCTATTAAATTTATATACGCTGTAATGTTTTAGTTAGGTTAGGTACTCGTAGGTACCTTTCTTTCAAACCTGTCTCTCAGCTGCATTCTGTGGAAATTTAATGTACTTTTTGACGATTGATGGATGGTTTAGAACATCAACTACTTCGTTAATGCAACGGGAAGTCGACGATTGTGATAAAAATGCATATACATTTTTACCAATGTTTTTTTGATAACTACCATTTGCTAAAAATGATAGAGTGCACAAAATCAGAAATTGCAATTTTTTTTTTATGATTAGGTATAAATCTTTATTTATACACAAATACTTAGGTATACCTTCAATGTGTCTCAACATTTACTTACCTTAGTTCTTATTGTTATTCCACTTTTACCCCATGATTTTCTTAATAAAGGTTTGAGTTCATGCTCTAAACTTTCAAGTGGATCTTGTGAAAGCCTATACATAGCCACATAATCCAGGTTGTGGAGTAGTAACTACTGTTTTCTTATATTTTGAGCTTGAAGACGACATTCATAATTATCTAAAGAGTTCGCGTCTTCTAACAATCTTGCCAACACAAACATTCGCGCCATACCGTAGTATTATCCTTGAAAACAGTGTATTATTAAATATATTATTAGGTATTTGTATAAAAAAACACTATCCTAATTTTTTTCAATACAAACACCTTCCACAGCCGATATGTACTCTGATCTATGTTCCCAAGAGAATGTAATACTCCTACGGAGTTATGTTCCACAGTCTCCGTCTTTTCCACAGTCCACATAGGTTTTTAGAGTTCACCAAAGAGAACACAACAGGAGTTCACATCCAAAGAGAATATAATACTACGTAATATTCACATATTGCTATTTTAGTAACGAAAATAATATCAAATTCGGATCAAAGTCACTCTGAACCTACTTGCTGCCTGGTGAATTCGATAAAATGGTGCCTTCTTTCAATGTAAAAACTACAAACTAAACTAAACTCAACTGACTAAACTGATGAAAACAAGTGGCGCAAACCTTCAAATTGAGAACCTTTCTCGATTTTTCAATTCGGTTAAAAATAAACTCTCATTGCGACGACGAAAAATTCAAAATCTAGTAATTTTTTGTGTTGCTTTGTTTGTTTCACGCTAAATAAAGCGACGCCTTGATTACAGAAGAACCCTACATTTCGGGGTGAAAGACTAAATTCTGTTTGCAGAAGCAATCTTAAAAAATTGTTTGCTTGTCGAGAACGAGTGATAGCGGAGGTATGGCAGAGAGGGCACAGAATATATATTACGATAGTAGAAAAAGGCTTGAAATCGGTACCACTTTTGAACAATGTTACAACTTCAATCTTTGTCTATGTTTAATTTTTCACTGACTTCAAATTAAGAGGTTCTTAATTTGTCTGAATACATACTGTAATAATACATAATACATACATACATAAATAATGCTGTATTTTGTGCATGTGACGCGTCTTCGCCGATTGTGAATCCATTTGTATAACTTTTTAATGAGCTTCTCTTTTTTATATCTTAATTAATTAAAATATAATATGTTTATGTAGATAGTAATATTATAATGTAAGTGTTAAATATTGTAACGGATAAATGAAGTAATTGTAAATTTTTATATGAATTACAAATTTTGTTCAAATAATAACTACGACTAAACCATTCTTATAATTTTATAATTGAGTGTAATGTCAATGTACAACAAACAACACCTCATGATGGGAAGTATTTTTTAACTTCTCGTGAAGTTTGTTGTTGTTTTGTAAAAAAATATTATTCAATGGTGCATCAAAATAATGTGCATATAATGTTCAGTTCAGATCAGATTCTACAGGTCAGTGCACATTACAATATTTGGAGAAAAATAAACGTTTCAAATTAAACGCTAACACAGTTACTATTGTGGGTGAATACGGCGTGCAATGAAATTTGTTACAATTCATGGAAAAAATACTTATTAATGTCGCCTGATAGCAATAAACACAATATTTATATACAAAATAAAAAAACTGACTATACGAGTATAGAGAACTGCCGCAGTTATTTTTTTATGATTGCGTTATAAAAGTTGACAATGCTTGATGACCATAGAAGGCCTTGAAATGTGTCACATTCCCTGACTGTAAGATCGAAGAGAGTTTTATCTCATCATTGTCGACGGAGTAAGCTATGTGTCTGATATTGTTGAAAATCTATTTATCTGGGACAAATAATAAATATCTGGGACATTTAAAAGTGAATTACCACTCAGTTACCACCGGTTGAGTCATTACGAAATTTCGACAGCGACTTGGCCTACGAAGATTAAATTTGGCAGAAAGATTCCTTATGGGGTGTAAAGAAACGCTAAGAAAAGATTTGCGAAAGGGCCGAGGTAAGTAATGTGAAGTAACAACAAAATCTAATTATCGAGAAGATAATTATTTTATAAATGTTATAGTTCTCGTCTATTACTTTATACATTTACGATATTGCTTACTAGCTGTAACCGCGACTTCGTCAGCGATTTCTTCAGAAAAAAATAGACTATGTCCGTCCTTATGATACATACTATTACCTTCCAAAATTTTATCGAGATCGGTTAAGCCGTTTAGCTGTTATTATGTAGCAAACAGACAGACAGACAAAGTTACTTTCGCATTTATAATATTACTGTGGATACCACGTGCGTTCATTTTCTCGCTCGCTCATTTCTACATTTTGAAGATAGAAAATGACTGACGCAAACGAAATAATGTAAATCGGAATCGGATCGGAGTTTAATCAGAAAGCCTCTGTTAACTACTCATAATGAAATCTAGTTAAAAATATTTTGTTATGAATAGGCTACCGGACGGTTATTTTTTTATTGCCGTATAAAAAGCTGAAACATTAACGGAAACGCACTAACAAGTTTTCCAATGCCAATCCTGTGCAATCCTTTGTTTAATACTTTAAAATATGACGACAATTATATGGGTTTGGTTACGGAACCCTAACATATTCGTGTCTCGACACGCTTTTGGCCAGTTTTTTATTTGATTTTTGATTTATATTCACAATGTGACTAAACAATGTGAATGAGACTTAACATTGGATATCCGGGTTTGCGGGATCCTGATGAATAATATGAGTTCACAGGGATCCTCTGGGCGATCTTGCTTGGGGATCTTGGTTGCCGAATCCGAAAGTTTCGGCCAGATAGCTAATCGGGATGTGCTCGAAATATGAGATGCAAAATTCTACCCGGAGCGACAGAAATACAGACAGGAAAATAAGGAACAGACTTAATTACAACGTATAGTCTTTGATAAAAAAAATACAGTGTATCGTAGTTTTTCGAAGCGTATAGTAAAAATTATTAGCCATATTAGGTACCTAGCAAATTTTTTGATAAATTGTTCATACATATTTATTAAATATTTACCTTAATGATTATGTTTTCTGTGCACTTATCTTTTTTATAGGCAGAACTTAGCCACAAATTCGATTGATTTTTTAAATCCTTTACCTTATAAAATTGATAAGCTTTATGTCGGAGGACGGTATCTCCTTTTCTTTTAATTATAATAATACTAGCTGATATCCGCTACTTCGTACGCATAGATGTCGGCCTTCGGCCTCGCTACTATGACCCGCTCCAGGAACACCAAATTGGCCCAGCCGTTTATTGTTTATTTATTATGGCGTAATTTAACGTACCTTGATTTTTGTATTGACATCTGACGTGCTAATACCAAGTCGACGGAGATTCATCATCATCAGCCAGAAGACGTCCACTGCTGAACACGCAGCGTAGGTAGGCCTCCCACTAGATGGACCGACGACATTGTGAGAGTCGCGGGCATCCAGTGGATGCAGATGGCAGGATGTCGTTCAGTGTGGAGGTTAAAGGTTAAGGGCCTATGTTCAGCATTCGACGGAGATTAAAATGAATTATTTTTTTGCCAGTATCAAACTTAAGACCAAAAACAGACACGCAAAGTAGGTGAACTTGCGGCATCTAATCAGATACTGATATATGATTAACAGCTATTTTGGATGTTATGGTGGTGAACGAAAGCGGTTTAGTTGTTGGAAGGGTAGGGGCGCAGTAGGCGGGCAAAAAATATTTAGACATCATTGATTGACTGTCTTTACGCGGAGTAATGTTAAATAGCATCGATTAATTATTTATTATGCTAACCTCGGCAGTGGTTACATATTTGAGGCGTTTGGTGTCGAGACATTGGGCCCTTGGGGACCGGGAGCTCACCTCATTTTCAAAAATCTTTCAGAGCGTCTGATTAACGCGACGCGTGACCAAAATGCTGGCGTGTATCTGGCTCAACGTATAAGCATTGCCATTCAACGTGGTAATGCCGCCAGCATGCTGGGTACGCTGCCAACTGATAGTGGGTTTGAGCATTTGGATTGTCTTTAGATCTTCAACGGTCTATGGACAGTCTAACTGTTTATTTAGTGTTAGTTTTAGCTAGTATTTTGTTTATTTAATAAAGGCATTATTTATAGATACCGCTCCATATACTTCCTACTTACTATTTACTAATAATTCAATAATAACGTTTGTCATGCATGACATATTTTCATTGACTTATACATTTTTTTCCCCTTATTGTCTCCATGGCTCCACACTTACAACGTATTTAACCAGTGAAAGTAAAATATTATTTGCTTGAAATATATTTGAAACTATGAATATATATATCGGGATACCTGTATCGAGTCAGATTATAACTAGACTAAAATCATACTAAGACGATAGTAGTACGACAATCCGCATTAAAAAGGAGAGCAAATATACAATAATTACATAAGTGTAGGTATTATCTATAAACTATTCAGTATAAATAATCCCATGGATTTGTGCCTAATTAAAGTTACATTCGTATTCGTTAGTGTAACATTTATATTTTTTTATACCTATCAGTCTAATCGTCCACCCTCTAGGTACTTACTTTGCGCTATGCTTACGAAGTCGCGGGCATTAGCTAGTAAATAATAAAAAATCATTTAAAAAACTAACATTTGTACGCCTCACCTGACAAGGACATGAGATACGTTTCCATTCTTACGACCCTGTAAGCTACTTTATATGTTTGTGTACCTACCATATTCTGACAAATAAATCATTTGATTTAGAATACCCCGCTTTTCAACTTTTACCAATCTAGTTCTGGTTTTGAATAAATTTTCTTTATTTCTCAGGTTACAAGTATGTAAGTCTTTGTTTATAGTTAGATTTGCGTCATAAATTTCAAGAAGGCAATTGTAAATAATATGATTCACCATGACATTATGACGTTGTCAGTACGCAAAAATGAAAAAAATAAAATAACAAATACTAATTGTTTGTATATATCTATAATTCAGGTGGACCACGGGAAGAAAAAAATACCCTTGGTACAGCCAGGTGAAATTAGGTGAATCACGGAAAGAAATAAAATTGCCCCTAGTACATCCAAGTGAACTTAGATGAACCATGGAAAGAAATAAAAATGCCCCTGGTACAGCAAGGCGAACTTTGATTCCACTTTTATTGTCCGTACTGCTGGTCTGTGGAATGCGCTGCCTGAGTGGGTGTTCCCCGATAGTGACAATCTGGGTGTCTTCAAATCACGAGTGAATCGGCTTCTTCTAGGCAAGCGTGCTCCATCGTAGACCGCATCATCGTTTAACATCAGGCGTGTCGGCGGTCAAACGCAAGCCTATTTACGCATTAAAAAAAAACTTAGATGAACCATGGAAAGAAATAAAATTGCCCCTGGTACAGCCAGGTGAATTAAGGTGAACCGTGAAAAGAAATAAAAATGCCCCTGGTACATCCAGGTGAACTAAGGTGAACCATGGAAAGAAATAAAAATGCCCCTGGTACAGCCAGGTGAACTAAGGTGAACCATGGAAAGAAATAAAAATGCCCCTGGTACAGCAAGGTGAACTTAGATGAATCATGGAAAGAAATAAAAATGCCCCTGGCACATCCAAGTGAACTTAGGTGAACCATGGAATGAAATAAAATATGCCCCAGGGTCAGCCAGGTGAACTTAGGTGAACCATGGAAACAAATAAAAAATGCCCCTGGGTCAGCCAGGTGAACTTAGGTGAACCATGGAAAGAAATAAAAAATGCCCCTGGGTCAGCCAGGTGAACTTAGATGAACCATGGAAAGAAATAAAAATGCCCGTGATACATACAGGTGGACCACGGGCAAGGATCGGTAAATTTTTATACACTACATTCATATTAAACTTTTAGAGAAAAATAATTATAAATAATGTAACTTTATCCAGGATTACAACCTGTACGTCCGCCATGTACTATACTAGCTTGTGCCTGCAGCTTCATCTGCTTTGTAAAAGAAAGATAGCCTGTGTTTTTATCACTGAAATATTGTTTAGTGTGGGTTCAATAATTCCATTCATTTACTTCCTAAGGACATACAGAGTCACAAAATATACTAACTTTACCTCTTTATATTTATTTAATTCAAACAGCAAAAAACAATAACCTTAATTATTTAATTGAAGGTACAGCCATTAATAGGTCTATAATATTAGTAGTAACAGTATCATTGAAAATCACTCTTTATATATAAAAAAAACATAAATGTAGAATATAAGTGTAGATAGGCTGATATCTTCAAAGTGAAAATATAAAAACTCGTCGTCAATTTTCATGCTTTCTTTTTGTCACGGAATTATGGTTTATAATATGGTTTTATTTATGGTTCAAATATTCTGACGCGATAAACATTTATATGAAGAATTTATACGTAGCAGGTACTGTAACACAAACTGCGACACAGTTTTCCGACCTACACATCAAACGTAATTAATAATTACCTGGATTTAACCGTGTCTATCTTCCATCACTACTAGAGTGAAAGGATAAAACGCAAACTTAATTGTTAGCCATAGAAAGTTAGAATCATGCTTCAACTTCGTCGCAGAAAATGGAAACCAGTATGATGACATGTATGAACGACATTTTAAAATACCGGATGGATCCGTTGATTTTTGTTATACTGACGTAAAAGTATGCAAATCAGCCCTCGTTAGGGCCCTACGGATAAAATTATTATTCCTAGTTGCCGGGTCTGTAACGCCTTTCACATTTCAAATAATGATTCTTGGAAAAATAAAATTAAGGGCTTTTAGGGCGTTAGGTAAATATTTTTTTTCCATCCCGGGTCAAAAATACATTAAAGGCCATATTTATCTCATTCCCACGTTTTCAATATTTTGGAAGATAAAAAATCACTGAGTACCATTTTAGATACCTAATTTTAAAACCAGATTGACATTCTCTTTAGAATAACATTGCGAATTTAAAGCAATTTTTGTGTTGATATTATGAAGGGTGGCGGAGAGTTTGAAAAAACTCGTTTTTAAAGTTCCGTAGTACAACCCTTATGTGTTCTGTCTTTCCATCTGTCTGACTGTCCATCTGTCCATGCATCCAATTTTTTAGAACCTTCTAATTTCTACAATTATTAAGGCAAGTGCATGAAACTTTGCATAATAACAGTTTTAATATAGATCTCAGATTTAAAAGTATAATTTCCTACATTTTAACGGATGTATCTTTTGAACCGTAATATGTAATGTTACGGCGAATTAACTAAGAAATAAAATGATTAAGTCAAAAGGTGAAAACTAAAGGGGGTTCCCCAACAAAAACTACTTTTTTACGTATTTTTGTATTTGCTCTAATGTAAAAATACTAATACGTGCAAGCGTCAGACTTTATATAAATAAATATTACAAACTCACTCACACTCACACTCGCACTCACATTCACTCTAACGTAACATATGTAACGTATAACAACAAGTAATAAATAATGGCCAAGCGTAAGTTGGTGAAATTTGTCAATTTCTGTTCACCGCCGGTTTTCGTACGATCACTGAAGTTAAACAATGTCGGGCGCGGTCGATACTTGGATGGGTGACCGCCTGGGCGTTGATGTGATGTTGTCTTTTTGTAACACTTTTTTGTACTTTACTAGCTAACAATTTATGTGGTGGTAAGTACAAAACACATAGTGCACGAGCCCAACTCGCACTTGGCCGGTTTTATTAACTAATATTATTATTAACTATTAGTTAAATGGTTCACCACACTGGCATTAAAATAATTAACTTTATCTCTATCTCTTCTCTAATTCTACATAGTATAAAATAAAGTCGCTTTCCGTGTCTGTCTGTATATCCGCTAACTCCACCTAAACCAGGAAACGGATTTTGATGTGGTTTTCACCATCAGTTAGATAATTTTTCACGGAAGGTTTATATACATAATAAAACTTACACTCGTGCGAAGCCGCGGTCGCTAGTAAAGTATAAATAAGTTTTTTTTTTATTTATTTATCTCAGTGTATAATTTACATGCTATATATATACAAATACGTTGGACTGACTCAATAGGGAACAATTTAGGAGACTTGCTTTCACAAAGCATAAAAAAATTTAAAGCTTGTACAACAATTACATTTTCTGAATTGTCCTGCAATCAATCAATGTCGCGCGGTATACTTGTATCTAAATGGGGGAAAAGCAAACACGGATACCTAATTTTAAAATGTAAACGTTGTAATTGATTTATTCAGTCCTTGAGATCACGGGTTTGTTTGCATTCTTTTGATGAAAAGTTTGGCGTTTAAGATGACAAAGCAGCAGCGCTGTTCACGCAACTTGAAAAATATGTTTTTGATTTAAGGTACTTCTTACTGGTTTCACAAAAAGAACATGTCGGAACCTTAAATGAAAGTTTTTTGAAGTGAAAACTTTTTTAAGCGCATTGCGCAGTTGTTGAACAAAAATCATGGAACTCGCGTCATCGTCACGCTGACCGTGTACGCATTTTAAAACAGCGTCATCTCTTGTAGAATACGTAAATTACTACTTAAGCTATCACTTTTTTTTTATGCGTAAATAGGCTTGCGTTTGACCGCCAACACGCCTGATGTTAAGCGATGATGCGGTCTACGATGGAGCACGCTTGCCTAGAAGAAGCCGATTCACTCGTGATTTGAAGACACCTAGATTGTAACTATCGGGGAACACCCACTCAGGCAGCGCATTCCACAGACCAGCAGTACGCACAATAAAAGTGGAATCAAAGCGCTTCGTACGGGTTTTCGGAATGTCAACCATAAAGCGGTGCCGATTCTTCGTGCCCGCTCTGGCAGTCCGATAGAAAAATGGGCAAGAGGGAATTAGATCATGCAAATCCGATGCACACTCTCCGAAATGTATCCGATAAAAAACTGATAGACTGGCAACTTTGCGCCGATGCTCAAGACTAAGGAGCCTAGTCTGAACCAGGGATTCGTTCACTTCGGACGTGCAGTCCTATGACTGAAATTTTTTTTGTGAAATCTCGCTTTTAACATATTTTTAATTCTCCATCTTTGATTATTTAAATGTATTACAGGGTTACTAATATAGACTGCACTACTCCGAAAGGAAGTCATTGTACCCTATTTTAGTACCCTTAGAACAATTTTTCCTATCGGAACAACCCTAAAAACCCTAAAAAAATATCAGATGTTCCATAGAAAACGGTCATTGACACAAAATGTATGACACAGCAGTTTTATTTTCGCCATGTTCTTTTTTTAATGGGCTTGCGTTTGACCGCCAACTCGTATGATGTTAAGCGATGATGCTGTCTACGATGGACCATGCTTACTTATAAGCAACCGATTCACTCGTGATTTGAAGACACTCAGATTGGTTTGATCCCATAGTAAAAGTTGTTCATAATGATGAGTACAATGATCTCCTTTCGGTTTAATAAAGTTTATAGCGTAACCCTGTAGACAATTTAATTGGCAGGATTCAATTCGCGCCGTCAAGTATACGCCTCATGCAAGCGCTCTAACAAGAACAACTACAGAACAACACTTCAAATATAGAAATTACTTTACCGTATTATCCTTGATTGTTTGAAACTGGGAGAGTAAACCAAATAACTGGCAAAGAGCGTAACGAGACACGTATAAGTATATATGGTAAGGTTCCGTAGCCAAATCCTATGCCTCTCCCTGGCCTCCTAAATGAGGTGGAGCAGCATTTTTTTTATCCCCTGTAGCAAAGCCTTGTAGCATGTACCAAAGCCACCGTAGTATATCTATGCCAAAACTAATTGTGCAGTTTCAAGAAAGGTTCTAAAGAATTAAGACGGACGGACAAAATGAACTTATAGTTACTTGTAGTAAGTACTATAAAACTCTAAAAAGGTACCTTACTGAAAAGAGCATACCTTTAAAACTATATCAATCAATCAATCAATCAATTTATTTCTTGCTAAATGAACATGGTAGGTACAAAAATTACACATACATTAAAAACACTTATAGCAGAAAAAACAAAAAAAAATTAAAAGTTGCCACAAGGCAATGCTGTGTAGATAATAGATATATAATAAGTACTTAAACAAATTAAACCTATTTCAATATACAAACAAAAATACAGGTATATAGCAATGAATATAGACGTGAGCGTTTCCAATCATCTTTTCTTACGTAAGATGTATATATATATCGATATATATATATATATATATATATATATATATTTTCCTTTCTACTGCCAATTATTATATATATATATTGCAAATATACACAGTCAACAAAAATATACAGTCAAACCTGGGTAAGTGAGAACTGGATAAGTGAGAAAACTCTATAAGTGAGAGTAATAGCCAGGACCCGTCATTTTAAGCTGCCAAAACCTCTATTAGCGAGAAACAGAAACCTTTGTAAGAGAGAGTAGTTTTTCCCTCATGGACCTCCGTAAGTGAGACTGCTACTTATCTATACCTCTATAAGCGACAGTCGAGCTTTATTTATTTATATTATTTAGGAGGAACAAATGACAAAACAAATTACAAATTTCACATTTGCTATTTTATGACTCATTCTTAACTTTTGTGGAACTTCCTACCATTGTTTTTGTATTGTTTTCTCGTCAATATTGTACCTATTCTATTTCGTGAAACTAAATAACGTTGTTATTTTATCGCATTCTTTTCGAATGGACACGTGTGCCTGTGTACCGTTCTGTTTGTCGGACTTACTCAGTTTATCGTTAATCAATTGCGAAGGAAAGTTCTGTTCTGCATCATGTCAAAACGGAAAATTAAAGTACTGTTATTAAATGATAAACTTAAAATAGTGAATGCATTTGAATCCGGAAAATCGCGAAATGAAATAAAAAAAAACAAAAATAAATAATTATTACACATAATTTCATCATATTACATATTTACTATATTCGTACTTGCTGTGACTTGTTATTGCTGCGTACCTCTATAAGAGAGAAATGCTACCCATGTACCTGCATTAGCGAGAAACTCGGATTAGTGAGAAACCTCTATAAGCGAGAATGAGATTGTGCTCCCTTGAACTCTCGCTTATCCAGGTTTGACTGTATACCTTTAAATAGTTTACATTTACTTACCTATGCATAAAAGACCGATAAGCTAATATGTTTTCTAAAAAAATCTCAAATTATCTTCTTATCTGTCCTGGTCCATGTACCCGGTCAAGGTGTGCATATTTGCGCCGCTTGAGGTTTTCGGCTTGAGCGGCGGCAGCGCCGGCCCTAAACGAAGTTGCGGGAAGATGAGACGGAGCCATTGTGTCTACGCATGTTGCATCCCACACCAATGGCTGCCCCACCTTCCATGGTATGAGGGTCATTCCGTCGGGTCTTTTCCGTCGTTTCGCATCAGTCCATAAGGTTCCAGGACAGAAGATAATTTGAGTTCTTCTTTCCCTCTGCTTTCCCGTTTTACTTAGTCCAAACCTTCTTTAATATGCTCAGCAGGCAATAAAGGCAGTGATGAAGTAAGCCCAACTATTCTTTTGTCATATTTTGATATTATTTTCAACTTTTTCGATTTCTCCCTTACCGCTTTACACCAAAGGTAGTAGCATCCCTTCAAATTTACTGACGGAAATTCTTTTCTAAAAGCGTTTATTTCTGCTATCTCAAAGTCACAATGATATTTTTTGGGTTTGAATGTCGGCAGTTGGGATTTTATTAATTGTAGAACTGTAATATATGTTTCCTCTTTTTTATCGAGCTTTAGGGCATATATCAAAGGAACCGTTCCTGTTTGTATAATACCACTACCTGCCTCACCGTGTACTATAAACAATTGAGAAAACGGATATGGACAGCAGTCGAAAGTAGCGTCAAAATATAAAATATTCATCAATAAGACCAATTTGATCTCTAGCCTCCTTTGAACAAAATATCAATATACGCTTATTTTCATCGTAATAATTTGCCAGCAAAAATCAGAAAACTTAGCACAGTTATTTTACCAATATTTTTAAATACTGTCTTTTTCACTTCTAAAGGTTTATTACTAATATCGCATAGGCTGTGTTGGATGCTACTTAATGCTGGTATTTCTAGAAGTAAATCTAAGCCGGTACTCTGAATGTTTTCACAAGCATTTTGATATAATTTGGGTGTGGGCTCATGACTACTGCTTTGTACTGTTTGTTTCAACGTTTCCATTACTCGTATTAAAGTCATTAGATTTTTTTATGATAGCGGTGTACATGAATGCTTCTTTTTTTTTAAGGACGCATTCATTCTGAAATTGAAAAAAAAATTGTCATGAAATTTTATTTATTTATTTATTAAAAAAACATTTATAACACCATTACAGATATACCAAAGCTATAACAACTAAGTACATATAATAAACTTTTAAATATTCTAATTAAATATAAAAACATATATAAAAAAATTAATACAATACGTACAACTCAAACGAAAACGAGACAGCTGTATGTAGGGTAACATAATATGGTATAATATGTAATGTACCATTAAACTATTATACATACCTGTACAATAATCTTTCCTCTACATAATTTTTTTCTGTAGGAGGCCACCGTCCTCCACCGTCCACCTCCACAAAGTGGCTCCATTCCTAAACTGTTTCACTCTGTGGTGTTCCTTATGCAGCAACACATTACCACCATTTCTTCTAATAGTAATTAATTCGTTACTTTCCATGCTTTATGGTTTTTTTGCGTTATAAATAAACAGGACAGGAAATGGGAATAAGTATGAGCTGTCAATGTTGAACAATAAAAGACAAATAAAACATTTATAATAGGCCATTCAAATATAATCATAATGTCTCTGCACTTCAAATATGAAGAGCTTTGATAACAAGGTAGACGGTGGAAACCATAGATCATAGTATATATCGGGAAAGTGGAAACTAAATATTTCACAAGGCACACCCAGGTGAACAAAGGTGAGCCGTTGTAAAAAAATAATTTCCATGGTTCACCCAGGTGGTCTCAGGAGGTGGACGAACTCCCAATCACCGACCATCTGCTTGTGCAGCTACCAGACCAGTTACTACGCAGGCTATCGGTGGGTAACAAGCAGGTTGATTTTGAAATTTATTTTTATCCATTGTTTCAGTTATATGCTGTGGTGTGTGTAATCTCACAGTTTCAAGAGTATCTTCAGGGCCGGGGGACAGCTGCTTTTGACTATGATGATCGGGTGAGTTTCAACCGTTCTGAGATTCAAAAGATGATTGGATGTTATAAACACATACTCGTATTGTAATATTCCACTTTATAATTTTACGAATTTTGTCTTTACACACACACACACACACACACTCGTTATTATTTTATAATTATGTAGATTTTTTTTTTAAACACACAACTAAAGAACAAACAAACATGTCCTACAAAATAAAAACTCCGTCGAGATCACCACCGTGCGGCAGGGTTCCTAGAACACTGGCAGAATTGCCTCGCTGTATGGCAATACTTAATTTTTGTGAAAATATCTGCCAGCTCTAGAATTCCCCGAGGCGAGGACCAACCTAGTTGAAATATCTTTGACAAACTTTTTTGTGTCGGATGACCACGGGCCCAGGGTCTCCACAGCTAGCACAACAAACTCATAATGTGCGCTGAGCTGTGAATACTTCCTATGTTTGTTTATTTGGGCTTGGTCGGCCGCATTCCCGACACTGCGAGCAGAGCTGGCGACATGAGAAGTAACCAGGGTGTTCATACAGGTGGCGTCCTAGACCAGGGATCGGCCAAGACACCAAGGTACCAGTCTGGCTCCGTCTGGTCTCTTGCCATTGTCATCTCGTCCTGCCGTTTGGTTCCAGAGTTGAGGGCACGGATGCAGTGGAGAGTGCCCGCCTGACCAAATCATTAATAGCCCAATGTCTGTATAGTCGGCTAGCTCTTTTCACACACGATAGCCCGTGGCGTCCGAATTGGTCCACGGCTCGTCCACACTGGCAGCGATGAGGCTCGCATGACTTCGCAACTTGACGCAAACCCGCCGCAATGCGTAGACAACTGGGGTCGAGGACAGTACCCAAATCGTCAGAGGGGAGTGCAAGCAGCCAGTAACTCGACTCCGCTACTGATACGGCCAGGAGACGCGCACGATCCATATCATCTACAGCTTGATCCAGTAGGGGTGCATATGTGAGTTTAGTGAGTGGAAGATCCCACAATTTCTGCAATCCCATATCAGTGGGCGGGTTGACACCTGGGCATGAAGCACACCAGGCAGCCAAGGCTGGCCGTCTGGCCAGCAACCCGAATATCGGCTATTGGGTTCTTAAGGATAAAGCCGATGAGGGTCTGCCAACCACGACTGGAAGCTAAGAAAGCTGGAAGTGCTACGCTGTAGGTGCGCTGAATGCCCAGCCCACCGAAAGAAATGGGTAGAGTAGCCTACGCCCACGAGCGGTTGTCAAACTGAAGATTTAGAATTTTAGTAATAGTATATTTTAATGTAGAATCGACGAAATCAGTAATCGAGTGAAAATACCACACAGGACGACATCGCAACAAATACGTGAATTTTGCAGTAAAAAGACAGAGACGAAGTATATAGATTGCTATGTGTGGTTTAATTTCGAAAAGGCGATATGTATTATATCCTTTAAATGTAGCTTGATTGAAATGATAGCTGACGACATTTCAGGGCATGTCTTTGTAATAACGTGATATTTTGACAGCAAAGTTTCGATGTGAGGCATCTCAGCGTACTGCCCACGGCAATTGGACGAACCCCACCGTCTTTCTTTGCTAGTGCCATAAGGTTTGCGTCATATAATATTCGGACTATCGCCGTCGGGACATGACCATCCAGCATAAAATTAGCCAGTGTGGTCAAATGCCCGAGAAGACTCCTACCTGCCTCACCGACGAGAGGATCGGTAAGGTCTTTCAAGTGTTGAGGTGTTATCCCATCTAAACCACCTTCAGAACTATTCGGGAAAGATCTAATAGCCTGCAGAGTGGCTTCCTCTTCGATGCGCAAAGGTGCTTCTGAGGACGGTGGGTTTGGGAGCCGGGTGGAAAGCGACACTGCTGGATGTTTGTGGCAAAGACCTGAATAAGTCTCGGTGGAATCCGTGGCGAGAGAGTCATCTGAAAAAAGCAGCTTGGCTGCGCCTCTGACGTTTCCGTTTGATGGTTTATTTTCAATCAATTTTATAGAAAATAAACTTTTAGGCGAATCCAGACAGATGAGGTGGGATGGGATGGATTGGTGGGACGTATTAAATTTTATGACTGAGGTAAGTGAGCGATGGTTCGAGTCGAGTGCAATTCTTCCCAAGATTTAAGAGAATTTACAGCTACTTCCTTCGCCACGCATTCCGACAAGCTCCGAGATACGCATACGCGAGCTCCTCTAGGGATGCGTTTAATGATTTTGGCTGCTCATTTTAGGTGTGAAAGCCTACTGGCCAAAGATATGATGCCCGCTGTGTCAATTGCTGGAGTCGACATGTGTAGATCCAGTGTTCCATCTGCTGAGACTTAATAAGTCAGATCTCGGCACATGTCGACGGCTGCAATGTATTTTGAGACCTCTTTGGCCTTTATAAAGTTTTCGGTCACCACAAATATCACACTCGAGCAACACATCTGGGACCGAGGACGACGTTATTGTTTGAGTATTATTCATCTTAAAAATCTAAATATATACAAAAATATACAAAAACTAACCAAACAAGTCTACTGTTACGCACACAAAAAACACAATACAACAAAGACGCAAAATATAAAAAATTCACTATATATCCATGTTTTCCGTAAAAAATAGAGATTTTTTTTTATTGTCTTTTGGTATTCAACATATTAAAATCGGTTTTTTGCTAAGCATTAACGGCTGAAGATAAAATTATCAAGATTTTAATTTATTTATTTAATTTAGTTTGATTCTTTATTTTAATTTAAATAAGTTTATTATGACTTCAAATATGTATACTTTTAGTGAATAAATTAATATTATAAATTATCAAGTGTTGTTTTCAGTATTATAAATATCATAATATGATTGCGTTACAAATATTTTTGGTGCTCAGCGTTTTAATTTGTACGTTTTATTTTCACCGCCTTAATTATGCCTCATGTCAAAATATGGTGGCGGGTGATGATTGCCCTCTAATTGGGCCCCAATTAATAATAATTAATCATTATTTCATATTCTCGGGTCTAGCCTGGATTTGAAGGGCATTGGTGAGGCCGAAGCCAATACCGAGAGGCCTTGTAAAATATTAAATATAATTATTAATTATTGTATATAATAGAAAATACGAAATTATTGTACAGTTTGGGATTGAAAAATTGTGAATTCTTGTTTTATAACCAAAATTCTTTCCTTAGTCACGGCGCAACATTTATAAAGTATTTACGTTTTTTGCTATCGTTGTTTCTGCTTTTATATTCAATGTAGCAGCTTGACAATAAATTTTGTTCTGGACGTAATTGTAGAACGAGTCACACTGTCACGGGCCTGATAAAATTGTTGGATTTGTTAAATTATAATTAATTTAAAAAATATTATATTAATTCAGTCTTTGCAATAAAATTTCTACGGTGCAATTTTCATTGATGCAGTCCAATTAAAATATTTGATCTATTTAATAATGTTAGTACTACCATTGGGCTGTTATAAAAAGTGTGTCCAGTATCACAATGGGTAGGCTTCTCGTTAACTTATCTATATAAATTAACACATAATTTTTGAACGACGTAGCGACTAGGATTTGTCATTTAGGAAATGGTTTATTTGATTAATACTTGTTTTTTTTTCAGAAAGCTTTTAAAGTGTAGACGCAAATCTACTCAATTGTATAAATACATATGTTTAAATTCTATTCTATGTAGGTATACGAGTCGACTCTACTAGGAAAAATCATCCCAAGGGTGCCGTGTCTTACTTATACTGCATTCTACGTCCGAAGGGACTAATGGCCTACCGTCTAGTGTCCGTTCGTCGCCTTTGTTATGGATTTATAGCTTCACTGTTATTGATGTTTCCACCACGGTGAATTAGCTGTAACCACATTGAAGACGATCAATCACACGAATAAATTCTGAAGTATACCGCTGTTGCTATGTTTGTATTATGTAGGGAATACAACTACGTTACAAAGCTTTTTCTGTTCGATTTACATTGAAGACGTGATTTTTATCCTCTTTGGAATCTGGAACAGCAATTTGTTGAGAAATTCTTGAAAATTCCCCAATCCAATTCCTATCGTTAGTATATATAAATTTAGATGAGATATTTTTGATGAGTAATTGTTATAGTAGATAGATAGAAACTCTTTATCGTGTATTACAAATAGATAGAAAACAAGCAGGACTGTCGGGCCGTCTGATGGTAAGCAGTCACCGTCGCCTATGGATACTTGTAACACCAGAGGCATAACCAATACGTTGCCGACCCTTAAAGACTCTTTTAACTCGCCTTTTGGAGAACCCCATGTTGTAGCTTTTCGGAAACACCGCGGTAGCTCATACAAAATTTTGCAGGTGTGGGGCAAGAAGATTATGTCCACTCAACTCCACTATTGTATAATACGTATTTATATAATACTCTTTGTCAGGTTATTACGTGACAGACAACATTGCGCTTTTATAGCGATCTTCTGTATCCAGCAACTATGCATTGTGCTTTTAAGCGTTTATCAATGTGAAACCATACACTAGTATTCTCACAAAGAGACATCATATCAAAAGAACTCCATAACATAAATTGGCCTCGATCTTCTTCATTTCTTCAGTTATTGTATCTGCTTTGTATCGATCTTTAACTGGCACGTGGTCATTTGAAATAACCTATCTGCTTAATATTGATAATGGTCATCACTAACTCAGTATTGATCCGAAGGAAGCAATTCAAACAATAAAACATCAAATATGTATGATATGTTCTGTCCTCAAAATATTTCAGTCGTTCTTCAAAATTGCACCCTCAAAGCTTTGAACTCCTGCTATTAAAAGTACACTTACACCCGAATACTGAAACGTCACTCAGGTGACCCACTCAGCTGAGCACTACTTAATTTTAAGAGGCCATTAAATTTAACTGGAATTTTCAAACGCCACTCAAGAATTTTAAGACCATGATCAGCTGAGCAGCCATCAAATTTTCTATAAATGGCAACATTTACTTAAAAAGGACGTTTTCAATTACAATTTTTATTATTTGTTATAGCTATTTCGTTTTACGCAGAAACTTATAACAAAAAAAAAAAGAATTTATTGTTTAGATATATAAATTGTTTTAAAATTTAATTTCTATTGTTTTGTCTTAAGTTTGTATTGAATTTTTATAAGTTGAAAATTCATAAAAGTGTGTTGGCAATTTGTAGTTTGCCTATTTTACAGCGTGATAAAAAACGGAACGTAAATTTTCATTCAATGGAGGCTGTCAAGCACGTCACGTCAATGTCATTCTTTCTAATTGGAGGCCCTAATTATTGAAGAAAAATAGCTATTATAATTAAAATTTTGAGACAAAACAAAAGTAAATAGTAATAAGATGGAGAATGAAATGATAACTGTTAAAAAGAAAAGAGGATGCAATTACACATCGTTGGAGAAGGAAATTTTAATAGATATCGTGAAGGGGTAAGAATTTGTTTGTGTGATTAGTGTAAGGTGTAAATTATAGTATTTTTTATAAATAAAAATATCTTTTGTAGACATATAAACATCGTTGAAAATAAAGAAACTAATGGTGAACTTGTAATGGTGAAATGGTGATGTTCCAGTTTCAGATGATGCAGTGATACCTGTTGAGCCAACTATCTCAAATCCAAAACCAATAGGTATGTTTTCTTACGCTGCCACTTTTTACCCTCAATATTCAAGATGAGTGCAGTTTCCCAATTAGTCACATTATAATTAGGCTACTTACACTTGGCTAAAATGTTTTTTTCTATATTATTTCAGGTAAAAGAAGAAAACTAGTTAGAAATGGGAATTCTAAAAGTACTACTAAGGAGCAATATTTTAAATTGAAATTACATACTGCGAAAATAGAAAGAAAATTCTTAATTCAAGGACATAAATTGGAAATGGAACTACTAAGAATAAAAATTAAAAAAATCAGTGCTACAAAGCGCATAGTCTAGCTCGATAGTAGGTAGTATTTTAACTTAATTTAGATAGGTTTGCTAAATTAAATAAAAACAAATTTTAATCTGTGAAATATGTATTTATTATGGAATTCCTAACAGTAAAATTTTCATTTCCTGCATGTGATCCAAATTCCTGCACTGAATTCATTTCAGTGGTTTCCAAGAAATCATTCTCTTCCACAAAATCTTGCCTAGACAGAGCATCATCGTCATCAGATCATTTCTTCGACTACTGATAGCCACTTCTTCATCAGAAAGCGATGATAAAGATGAAAGAGACATTTTTTCTTCTACCAAAGAGTGCTTGTGGTCAATCTCAAGTTGAATCCAACTTGAGACTGGTCACAAGCACTCTTAGATTTAACGGCCACTCAAAGCATTTAAGTGGGACTTAAATAGCTGTCAAACGTTAATTAGCGTTTGTGAATACCATTTCTTTATTTAAGTGGCACTTATAATAATGGCATGTTAAATTTAAAGTGACAATTTAACTAGCGTTTCAGTATACGATTCTCAAGGATAACATGGTCTCAAATGTTTGACGAGAACTTATATATTTGATTGGCGTTTCAGTATTTGGGTGTTAGTCAGCCAAGGGTCTCGGCCCAAACTAATTTGTTATCGGCGGGCTTCTAAAAGGTCAAATCGGCCACGGATTATCTACACACAGGATTCGATAGGCCGACCTCAGTGGAATACGTCGATTTGATCCACCTATTTACACATAGCAGAATCTTATTGTTATATTATTTATAAATATCTTATTATAGGTTAATATAACGGTTTTTTTATATATATATAATTCATTGATATAAATTTTTTCTCTCGATTTGAATAGGTCGATTTGATCAACTTATTGGTACATAGCAGAATCTTCTTGTTATATTATTTATAAATATCATATCATAGGTTAATATAACAAAATTGATATTTTTTTTATAAAATTCATAAATATAATTTTTCTTCTTCTCGATTGTGTCTTCGAGATCGGGAATGATACCATAGCTCACGCGAGAGAAAACAGCTAAGCGCGTTTTTTTGTCGCTTGTAAATGTTGGGGTAAGATTCATAATTCATTCATAAAGAGTTCCATTGAGTAACCATTAAATGAGGTTGTATTCTCACAGTAAAGTCATAAATTCAAAATTTTGGGAAGTCAACGTATTGGACCTAAATGTACAAAACTTTAAATAGTCTCGTATTGTAAAAAATGAGTTCTCTACAAATCTTAATGAACTAAATAGCGCTACAAAACATGTATGTCTAACATTGCAAAATAACGATAGCAATAAATACTTTTTCCACATAACAACTTTCGGCAACAACATTCGGAATTTATGTAGGTTAGTCGATTTTACTTCGGAAACTTCGAGAAGTTTCAAGGACCGAAAAAAGGCGCTTGTTATACGCCGCTTTCACTCTGCTTCGCTATTTATTGAAAACATAAATACTCGCTAGCATGAAAAAGGATGAATGAAGAAATGTTGTATCCGTACCCTTTCACGTTTAAACGCTACAGTGAGATAGCCGGGTATATAGAACTCCGTAGCTTTGAAAACTGAAACATTGTTAAAAGGTTAGATCAGAAAAACAAGAGAGAAATTGTAAAATTATCGTTCGTGTTCAACTGTCTAAATATATTTTTTACTATGACTACAAAGTACAGCTCACTTATTTTTCTAACACCAAGGAACTTGTAACGACATCAATGAACTAAGTAATATTCCACATGCAAAAAAAGGTAAGGAGTGGAAGAAAAGAAGGGAGGCCTTTGCCCTGCAATGGGATGACTACGGCTGATGTAAAAAAAGGACGACAAGGCCGACTGCAAGATGAGTTTGACTAAAGGCATCCAGCCTGGTTTAGATCAGATGCGTTCGCGCATCCGCCACTTCATCTTACCATATCTCCTTTATTTTTATGATTTGAGGTTAATACTTTATGTACATGTACCTTATAACCGCAATAAAAAATAATGCGATCCATGGTCTTACGTCAAGGTAAGCATTGAGGCAGCCCGCCAATGATGTTTACTGGCATGTGATCTAACAAGTGATTTTTATACATCTGAGTGACGAGATCCACAAATCATGTGACGTTAAGCGCCACGCTTGCTATTAACAATCAAATAAATTTTTATAAGCTTTAACAGTTAACTGCCCAATGTGTGGTACTTCATTTCCCCGGTCGGACTCTGCAAAAGCGATCAGGTTCAAAATGTCCCTTTCCCGAAATGTCCCTTGGAAAGGAACTTTACGGGAAAGGGACATTTCGGGAAAGGGATATTTTGGGAAAGGGACATTTCGGGAAAAGGAAAGTTTGGAACCGAGGTACATTTTGGGAAAGGGACATTTTGAACCTGAACGTGCAAAAGTGTCCTATCTACTTATACTAACACTGTATATATGTAACACTGTTTCTCGTCAGTTGGCAGCGGTGCAGTATACAGCGACAGCGCAGCACACTTTGACCACCAGCTCGGCGATGAGCGGCCGCCGACGCTCCGCTGGCCGCCCCATGCCCAGCCGTTTCGACCCTGACGAATTCTCGGAGGCACCCTCCATGGCACCGTCTAGTGAGTACTGATACTAACAATAATAATAAAAGCTTACCCGTAGCTCTCTGCTAGGAGGATGTGTCGTGGATACCACATATGTCTTCACACACAGACACGAATAACTAGACCTAACACTCAGTCGAGATATTTGAAATTCATCTTGCAGACATTTGCCCGCGGTCAGGAATTGAACCCGGAACCTGTTTGCTAGTTTTTCCTTATATTTCCGGAACAACAAGTATTCCGTTCATCGTTATAATGTACATTATTTTCTTGTCAAATTTCGTCAAAACCGCGGTTATGCAGGTAAATTGTGAAATAATTTGGCCAGGAATAGAGAAGCGTGTCTCTTGCGGAGTTACTTTTGCATTATTAGCTAATTATATTCGGGGTCCGTATATTTTCTGGTTATAGAGGGAGGTACCTAGTATAGTAAAAATGATAACTCCTGGCTATCATTATTACCATCGACAGTGTTTCGAGTAGGGTCGTATACCTAATACTCAGAATATCTGAGAGATATTCGTTGAAGGTCATTAAGGTATACGCACCGACCTCGTCGCACACAGATGATGAATTGGAGGTTATGTATGAGGACATTAGTAGAGTCATACGTACATTACGTACGTCCAAGACCCACTTCACTGTTGTTATGGGGGGCTTTAACGCAAAGTTGGGCAAGAGAAGCGATGATGAGTTGAGAGTGGGGCAATTTGGCTTTGGGCAACGGAACCCTCGGGGACAGAGGCTGGCCGACTTTCTGGAGAAAGAGGGACTTTTTATGATGACCTCTTTCTTTCAGAAGCCGCGTCATAGGAATGGAACTGGATGAGCCCCGATGGGTATACGAGAAATGAGATAGACTTCATTATGATCACCAAGAGACAAATATTCAATTATGTCTCTGTGATTCACAGGGTGAAAACCGGTAGTGATAACCGAATGGTAAGAGGCAAATTGAATATTAACGTTAAACTTGAGAGGTCCCGTCTAATGAAGTCCACGCTTCGACCTAATCGTGCCCATATCCAAAACCCCGAGAGCTTTCAACTCGAGCTGTCCAATCGCTTTGATTGCGAGAACATCGCTTCGGTGGGTGAAATTAACAACAGGTTAGTGGAAATTGTCCATGCGGTAGGTTCTAAGTATTTTAGGCCTGGCCGTCGCACAGATAGACCTCAAAAACTATCCGACCATACCCGTAACTTCATGGCTGATCGACGCTCGTTACAACTGCAGTCTTCTGATGACGCTGAATCATACAGGCAGCTCAATAGATAAATCTGGAGGTCATTGCGGCACGACATACGTACCTTTAATACAAATAGTATTAGACATAGACATAGACATAATTTATTTGTAGCAAAAAAAAAAAAAAAACAATTTATACTGGAAAATTAAAACGATAAAAAAAAGAAGAAAAAAAAACGAAAAGAGACGACGATTGAGAAAAACAAAGGCTCCAAAATGTTTGCAAGAGACATGTCTATTGGGCAAAGCCAGCTGACGAAGCTGAAGAGAGAAGATGGTAGTGTAAAGTCGACCAAAGCCGAGGGATTTAGGGGAAATCGAGAGGTTCTATGGACAGTTACACACTTCGGTTGCTAAACCTGTCAGCAGCTTGGCCAGAGACCCAAGAGCTGAGCTGAAGCTGAGCCGACACTATACCGAAGATATCCCGGACATCAGCCTGTACAACATTAGGATGGCCCTGAAACAGTTCAAGAACAACAAGGCGCTGGGTAACGAATGAATCACATCAGAGCTTCGGAAAGCGGATGGAACACCGGTACTCAAAGTCTTTCAGAAGCTCTTTAATTCCGTCTTACACGAAGGCTTAACGCCAGAAGCGTGGAACAGAGGCGTGGTGGTGCTGTTCTATAAGAAAGGTGACAACACCTCGCTTAAAAATTACAGACCCATCTCGCTTCCGAGCCATGTTTATAAGCTGTTTTCAAGGGTTATCACGAATCGGCTCGATCGCAGGTTTGATGACTTCCAGCCTACCGAACAAGCCGGTTTCCGAAAAGGCTATAGTACCATAGACCACATCCACACGCTACGGCAAGTTATACAGAAGACCGAAGAGTATACCTGCCACTATGTTTGGCGTTTGTGGACTATGAGAAAGCTTTTGATTCGATCGAGACATGGGCGGTGCTAGAATCTCTCCAGCGATGCCGTATTGACTATTGGTATGTCGAAGTGTTTGTACAACAACACCACCATGTCAGTCTGAGTACAGAAGCAGAGTTCGAAGGCAATTCCACTGCGAAGAGGCGTGAGGCAGGGAGACGTAATCTCTCCGATACTGTTACTCATACTCATACTCATTTATTTATACGATCAGTATATGTCAGATGTAAAGAAAAATCTTATAAAAATGTCAATAAAAATACTTAAAGTAAAAACTAATAATAACTAAATACATTTAGGATGTTACTTGTTGTTGTTGTTTACTGCCGCAATGGAAGACGCCTTCAAGCTCCTGGAATTGCAAGGACTAGGCATCAACATTAACGGCGAGTACATCACTCACCTTCGATTTGCCGACGATATTGTGGTCATGGCAGAATAGATGGAAGATCTCAGCAAGATGCTCGAAGGCCTCAATCGAGTCTCCCAACAGGTGGGCCATAAGATGAACATGGACAAGACGAAGGTCATGTCCAATATCCATGTTGTGCCTACCCCAGTATCGGTTGGAAACTCAGTTATAGAAGTTGTTGACGCGTACGTCTACCTAGGATAAACAGTCCAAATCTACACCAATTATAGCCTTTGTTACGTCTGCTACAATAAATCGCCAGAGGAAGTCACGGCGCAAACCTAGGTTGAGCACAAGATGAGCGTAGCCGTAAGTATGTATAGGCGTACCATTCGCTGCACACAGCTGGTAGTCTGTTTTCTCACGACATTCTCTTAGTGCAGACCGGGGAAAAACGCATACATCGCTGCCGGTATCAACGAGGAATTGCATTTTAGTGGCGCCATCTGTGACAAACAGGCGACCGGTACTACGGCAATCGGCTGTCGCCTTTACCGACTGCTTTTGACGTTTCCCGACTGTGAGTCGAACTTACTTCCGTCCGTACTAAAGTCGCACGGCTTTCATATCGGATACTTTCGGTAACTTGACTGCGATCGAGTAGAGCTGGAACGATGACGTCGTGTATTCTTGCTTGAGCGATTCGGCGAACGTGATTGTCGGTTCACTTGCGCGGTCAATGCTTGTACCTGCTTCGTCAGCTCAGCAATCTGGTGGGTCATGTCGTCGATGGAGCTTCCCGGTGTGGTACTGGATGTCGATGCGACCTGGGCTGTAGGGACAACGTCATGTATGCACTTGGCTAGGTCTGCCAGCACATCGAGTGATGACGTCATCTGCTGCAAAGCAATGATGGTCTGCGTGCTGTTCGGTAGGTGGCTGGTCCAAATGCAAAAATCTTCTGTAACTCCGGGGCCTGCTAGGTGTAGTAGATGACGTAAGAATTGAGAAGGCTTACAATCACCTAGCTCCTCGTGTGTTAAAAGTTGATACCTTTTTTTCTCTTGATGCGGACAAACGTTTAATTAGCTCCAGTTTGAGTTTTTCGTACTTCTCGGTCTCAGGCGGGTTGACGATGATGTCTTCGACTTCAGCTGCTTATTGCGGGTCAAGTTGTCCAATCACATAGTAGAACTTGGTGCTATCTGCAGTGATGTTGGAAATCGCGAATTGGCCTTCGATCTGGGCGAACCAAATTGCTGACTTCTCGGGCCAAAACGGTGGAATTCGCACGTCAACTCGGAATACATTGTCACCATCTTTATTCTTCGTGTCAGCCGCAGTGCTATCAGTACGATCTAGCGGCATTCTGACCTTTGTCGGTGGTGTGCGGTCCATTCAGGGGTCACCAATTATAGTGGATTAGTACTATTTATATAGAAGAAGAGGTTTAAGCTACCGACAATGGAAGAAAATAGCAGAGTCCGAAAGAAATTATAAATCTAATACAACGAAAATCTTAGAAAAAGCGAATGACAATTCTTTTTGAAAGTCAATGTTCTTTTATTTTTTACTTTTCGCACCCCGGCGCCACACGTGGAGAATCTGAATTAACTTCACGAAGGTTGGCACAAGGAGTACGAGTACGGATGGCGAGTACGCCACAAATATATAAAAAATACCAAAAAAAAAACTTTACATACCGAATTAGCGCTATGAACTAGGGACTGGCACTGGCAGGAACCACGATAATCCCAGCAATAAGCCGGGCCTTTGCTCAACAGTAGGATTCGCTAGCTAGGCTAACTACAATAAAAATGTGGTATTACGGCACGGGTAAAGGTTTAGTTTTTGAACTGAATAGTGTACCGCAAGACTCATGGGAATATTCTGATACAACGTGTAGGGTCACAAATGCTAATGCAGCGATGCCTATTGTGCTCGAGTATACTGGGTTACGCGGAAAGGGTGTATTAAACCGAAAGGGGTCCATTGTATCCATCATTATGAATCTGTATATCGCACGCAGCTTCCTTGATTCCACGTCGTTTCCGTGCGTTTATTAGAATAAGCATAATAAGCCGGTATTAATTCTTAATTCCAGTCATAAGCATAACCAATATCTTACTATGGTAGCACTTTTCAGCTGTTAGTAATTAGTGTTAAGCTGCTACCCATTACAAATTCAGTGTAATAATCTTTATAAAAAGTTATTTAGCTGCGTATAGAGTTGGTGTAATTATCTTAACCGTCAGCCGTCAGCAAAAACGACTGCCTCCCGCCGGGCCCACGTCTCTTACAGACCAGATGAAAAAATGAATGCGAAAAGGTCCCGGGCGGACCAAACTTTTACATGGAAGTAGATGAAGTCTTTTTCACTTATATGATTACTAACGAGATATTTACCGTGATATGAGTAAAAATATCCCATTAATAATCATATTTCTGTAGTGAACAACCGTGATAGTTTAAAACTGTGTTTTTTGTAGTTTTTTTTACATCTATTTCTCTCTCTTTGGTAAATGAAATGCTTGAAGAGATACTTCTAGTGCATTCTATCAGGTACCTACTCCATAGTTCCACCTGTGTTGACTATCACCAGTATCACCACTAGACCTATACTGTTATACATAATTGATTATATTTTATTAGCTATTGTTTACTGTATTGTTGTGTTATAAGCTGTAAATTAAGGTGAAATAGAACTTTAGAGCTTTATTTGTTCTATGGTGGCTGAGAGGTAGCATGTGCGCTTTACAATCTGACGGCACTCGGTTTAAACCTCGGAGGCAATGACTTATGTAGTACATAAATAAATTATGTACAGTTTGGATGCCATCGCGCAAAAACGGTGAAGGAAAACATGGTAAGGAAACAGGTATGTCTAAGAACTTTACGAGTACATTCACCAACGTGCACTGGACTAGATGGATGGGGATGGTGGCCCATCCTCTCTCTCTGAGAGAAGGCTTGTGTTCCAGCAGTGGAAACATGAGACTAATAATGATGATGAAATGGGATATGACTCTACATTGTGCAAGAACTGACTGTACAAGAATCAAACCTGGTCCATCCGGGACTTAATGATAAGTTTTTTTTCTTCATATAGTCTGTTTGAGACTTGTTCCGTGAGGAAGACAGCTAGAAAAACACAATATATAATTGTGGACTTGCTTTTCGTGTTACCAAACTTTAGACATAGATATAATTTATTTGTGGCAAAAAAAAAACAATATACAATAGAAAATTAAAACGATAAAAATTTGAAATTAAACTAAACCAACTAACTCTAACTTTAGGAAGACTAATTACATGCTTAGCCTCGAAACTAATAACATAGTTTTGAAACGACTTTCGGTAACCTAGTTTGATGTCATAGACATACTTTTGTCTTCTATGTCAGAAGCAGAATGTTTCAAAACTTCCTGATTGACTAGGTCACATATCACGAAAAGCTTAAGGAGTTTTTGGCCAAGTTTCCGAGGTTTAGTAAAATTGTAGGTATATGCTGTCGTTTTTCAAAGTCACCGGAGACATCAGAATCGCAACTGGCTGCATGAAGTTTCGCATCAATAGCTTGACTTTGCGCTTCTCTCGCCATCATCTCTATCTTAAACCTCGCCACTAAAGCTGTTGTGCCAGCGCGCTAAAAAGTGACAGGTTACTCCGTCACTTTCACGCTTGTCACTTTGACACCTGTCACTCAGATATCACACGATAATATGTTCTCCCGAAATTAATTTGACAACCAATAATTACCAGGTGATTAGCATTACTGGTAATCTTTCTGGGCACGTTATACAAGGCATGCCTTTTAAGTTCTGTCGTTTCCATGTTTCCCGGCAATTTTGAATTTGGAACTGTTCTATATTCGAATGTGTTTAAATTTTGAATCTCAATATTACAGACTAAACATGCAAATGAGGCTAATTTACATGAAGGAAACTTGAGTGTTACTCATATTTTATTTACATTTGCAAGCTGTTTGTCCTTCTTTCGCCCATAAACGTAATGTTTAACGTAACCATAGTCGTTTAACGGGAGAGTGATATCAGTAAAAATTACTATTGGACCCCTGAAGGACATTATATGATCTGTAAGGGTAAAACTACTAATTGCAGCAAGTAGACAATTCTAGAGTCCCCCAATTCGGACTCAGAATATGTTGACTAAAGGAGACCTTTGTCGACCCTGCTTTCTTGATCCGATTTAACGTTACTGACCGTGAATAACGAAGATTCACATTAGGCCTTTTCTGCCCAAAAGGTACTTGCTTCACAAAAGGCTCCCACTTGAAACAATCCTTTGTGGAAGGCTTCCAATCAAACTACTTCATTACCATTGCATTAAGACCACTTCAAAACGATGGTCGGAACCGATAACAATTTAGACCGGTACTATCAGGGCTTCGAAACGATCGTTTTACCTTATTCACGCCAGAAACACAATAGCGTAGTAACTGCCCCATTGTAAAGACTGACCTGCAATAAATTCTAAGGCTCGGCAATTAATATTGTGTTTAAAGGAGCTCTTCTCATCCGCAGCTCTCTCGCTTGTACATTCTCACATTATCTATATATATATATGTATAAAAGAAAGTCGTGTTAGTTACACTATTTATAACTCAAGAACGGCTGAACCGATTTGGCTGAAAATTGGTGGGGAGGTAGCTTAGAACCAGGAGACGGACATAGGATACTATTTTGTAGCGAGGCCGAAGGCCGAGCTTACACCCGTGCGAAGCCGGGGCGGGCGACTAGTTAAAGATATAAAATCAGTGAGTGTGAATTTACAAAAAAAGACAAAATAATCTCTTAGTGTCTATCGTATCATTAGATTAGAAACCAGTATCATCACCGCTAAGACGTAATGCATAATTAATAAATACTGAGAAATGTAGATCCATGTAAATAAATGTAGTCAATACACATGTCGTACTTATTCTTATATTTATATAAAACTCTATTTGCCAGGTCGGAATAAGAAAGAGAGAATGGCAGAGGTTTTGCGGCAGTTCTTGCGGTTTTTTTTTCCAAGAATATTTACTAATATTTTAAACTAATATTTTATACAAAATTAAATAACATGACTGATTCCGCAATTATTCTTATTACTGTATTTTTTCGTTTTGTATTCGCTGTTGACATATTATTATATAATTAACTTGACATCCTATATTAGAAATTGTTTAAAATTAAATTATATTAATATTGTAAATGTAAATATTGAATGCCCGATTAGGGTAGACTGATAAGTACAATTGTTGCACTAACATCTAGCATAATATTAATAATGTATCAGTCATACAATAAATATTTTCTAATTCTGATTCAAATCTATTATGGATAATCTGGAGCTGAAAAATCTTAAGGAGTCCATAGGGCACGTCCATGAGATCCATGACCAAATACTGCGCCATAATGAGGAGCAGCACCAATTAGAATTAGTAAAATTAAAATTAGATAGAGAAATAAAAAAAAACATGATCATCATCATTTCAGCCATAGGACGTCCACTGCTGGATGTAGGCCTCCCCCATCGATTTCCAAAAGAGCCGGATGGAAGCGGCCTGCATCCAGCGTGTTCCTGCGATCTCTTTTAGGTCGTCTGTCCATCTTGTGAGTGTAAAACAAAAACCTAGAATAATTAACAAATAAGTATTATTTATATAATTTTAAAAAATTACAAATCAGCAAAAAGAAACTGAAAACACAATTTGATCAAACACTACTAAATATCTTTCTAATTAAATTAGCTTTTAGTTAAAAACTTTCCATTTAAATCGGTCTTATAGTTTTATTTATTTTATTTTATTCGGAAAACGTAAGCGATACAAGGTTAGTCTGGGCTTCATGAAGACTACACTGGGTTTCATAAAGGCTAGTCTGGCATTTATGAAGGTTAGTCTGGACTTCATAAAAGCTTTTCTGGGATTCATGAAGTTTAGTCTGGGCTTCATGAAAGTTAGTCTGGGCTTCATGAAGACTAGTCTGGGATTCATGAAAGCTAGTCTGGGAATCATGAATGCTAGTCTAGTCTTCATAAAGATTAGCCCTGGCTTTAAGAAAACCATACTGGGATTCATGAAAGCTAGACTGATCTTCATGAAAGCCAAGTTGGACTTCATGATGACCGGTCTGGCTAAAATGAAACTTAGTCTGGGGTTTTTGAAGGAGAATGCTATTATTAGTTTTATTCTAAGTAAAAAATGCGCCCTGAAACTCATTATCTATGTCCACTGTGAAAATATAAGGGTTAATAATAATAAATTCTCCCGTCCCTTAATTATTAACTTCAATTTTGTTTCTTACTAAATTAGCGTATATCTGCAAATTTGTTTTCCTATTATGCTTGCTGTCAATAAAGATAAACTTAATAAGGGATCTCTCAGAGACGTTACATTATCACTACATAAACAGTGTAATGGTATTAGCTTAGCATACAAACGTATCAGTAAGAAGTAATCTGAGCCTTCAGTCCATATTATTAACTATCTTAGTGCCCTGAAAAAATATCGGAGTGAAATGAATGAATATAAACAATGAGATCGCAATCAGAGTTAATTGGTCACTATATATTTATTATAGACTTACCTTGAACTAAAACTGTACTGTACTGTTTAAAAGCCCAACGGCAACAACATCGTAAATTTTCAAAGGTTTTACTATTTAACATTCTAAGTTAATTAAGTAGTTAATTAAGTAGTTAATAGACTATCTGCTTACACGTGGAAGTAAACAAAATGTATATATTTACCTCTTGTACAGGAATTCATTACTAAAGTTATCGAAAGATAACTTCAAACGAGGTCTTAAGTTTGTATACAACCCACGCAAATAAATCTGAAATCATAGTTACTTTTTAACAAAAGCCGATCTCTATGGCAACCCTCTTACGAAGGCAGGCTTTTGCTAATTCTTTTGCAAAATTGATCAGGACCGTATTTATAAGCAAGCAGCTGTATTGTGGGCAAATTGAAAATCTCAAATTGAGGAAAATGTTTTAAACAGCCAAAACATTTGCCTTATTGTTGTGGAGATGCATAAAGAAATCAGTTTCCAATACATATATTATGTACCTTGCCCAAATTGATTGTCATAAAAACGGCTACTTTTTGATGGTTCCTGGAAGAAGTTCTCCGCTATTATAGCTCTACGTTCAGATCTGGGTGAGAAGTAGTGGCGCCAGGCTAGCTTGACTATTCAGTTTGGTAGTTCGTGTTTGCGCTGGCTTCAAAGGCCTTTTGCTTTGAACAACGTTGTGTGAAAAACAACGTTGTGTGACCAACGTTGTCGCAAGTAGAGGGGCTCAGACAACACGCAGTTGTCTCGGGGGGAGCCGTAGCGCAGTTCCGAGGGCTCCGGTTTGTTCCTCTGGAGATCTCGGAGCTCTCTTGTCAAGCGCTAAGGCTGGTCACTGGGGGGGTTTTAGTGTGTACAATCCCACATAACCTGGCTGCACCCCAATGCAGCCGGGGTATCTTTAGAAGATTTCCCCCTCAAAGAAAAAAAAGGTCTCTTGATTTTCTGGCTTTTTTAAATCGCATTGTGCAGCTTGTTGCATCTTACCTAGCAAGGGTGAAATGATCGGGATCCCAAAACTCGCTGAAGCCTTTGGCATTAGGGTTGGTTAAGTTAATTGTTTCACATCAACTCTGAAACCCTACGCGTGGCAGAACCGAGTCGGATGACAGGTAGGTTATTTTTTGTATAAAAACATGGAAACCTTTGATGACAATGTAAAACATAATGAAATCGTATACTTATCTTCCTTGTATTTATGTTTTTAGGCATTTCATGTCATTTGGTTTTTCTTTTGTTTATTTAGGAGATACAGTACATTAAAATAGTAGGTATGTATTTAACAGGCATTACCATCCTTGTATACATTTCCAGTAATATATACACACAGTATTTATGTAGGATTCATACAAAAGAAAATATGATATCAATGGCAACCTGGATAAATACCAATACGCGAGCTACGTGGATTTATTTGAAGTATTTTCTTTATTTTCTTCAGTAATTCTAGGTCTAGCACTCGTGGAGTTCTTCTTACAGATTTATTTCACTGCAGTTATACGTACGATTGTACGTATTTACTGACTAGGAAGCGCCTCGTAGTTGAAAAACATATTGTGCTGCCATTTAATATTTTTCTATTCTTCTGATATTTAATAAAACTAATTCTGACTGACCAACTTAAATTTGTAACATGTATATCCTTTGTCCACAGCTTTGGTGCTGTCGAGACCTAGCCGGTCCAACATAAAGAAACACGTGCAGTTTCCAGATGAACAGAGCTGTATCGTTGAAGATTCTGAAACACCTGCGCCATCAACCGCTGAACCTGAAGAGAAACCCGGTAAGAAAATATCAATAGAGTTTAAACTTTATTTCGTGAAGCACCACATGACCAGCAGGACGACATTAAAGTAATCCAGTGGTGGTCCTTCTTTAGGGACCTGTGAAGGATACGACATAATAGTTTTATTATGGAAACTGACGTGGTTTTCACACATTTTATTTATATTACACGGGAATTACTCACGTAAGATTAGGCCGGATACTCCGACTATAGTTTCAACCGCATACGGCGGTCTTTATCAAGGTGAATGCGCGCGCGCGGCTGCGTCTCACTTTGCACTGACATAATAGTTATTGTTGTGTCTCCTTCGCCAATATAAAATATAACAACTAAAAAAGTTATATTATTCTAAGGATAAAAAATAAGATGTTTACTATTTTAATATTCCCACTCTGTCAATTAATATTTTCCAAATTATAGAAATTGCCTGGCCGCTATAGCTGATTTTTTGTCTCAACGCCTTGTGTTGGGAACTGGGAAATGGGCAAAACATTGAGCTCAACATTATATGGCGGCTCCACATTCACGGGATTCTCAGTCGTTCGTGAAACTCGCCGCGAAATGGACGTAGAAGCTGCTGCTGCAATAATTTTGTTTGCTGTGGCAACATATTACTATTTAGACGTCCAAAACAAGAAAGTTATTAAAAAGCGTTGGAAAAAAAGAAGATGGTAGATGACGTCCGTACGCCTTTATAAACCGGAGTAAACAAGAAGTAAACTGGCGCGGGGCCGTGAATGTGGATGTGTACGCGTGAACGCCGCGCGAAGGGGGCGCGAACCCTTTGTCGCGGCACAAAATACCGACTCTGATAGGGGAACAAGCGTGAACCCCGCGAAAACCCTCCACATTCACGTTCACGCTTGTTCTCGGAGCTTCACGGCGCGTGTGTAATGTGGAGCCGCCATTAAGAAATCAGTCAACAGTTTATAGCATTATTTTTAATGCATATGCTTTAGAGTAGTATCGGATAGCGCTTCGCTTCGTTGGTCCTAATGAATAGCGTGAATTTCAATTGAAATTCTATCGAGACGCAGTCTGAAGCCCTACAGAAAGCTCGACCCAGATCCATCGAGAAACTGGATAGTTATTCGAGCCTAGACTCGAGTCGGGGTGGCACGAGATTTATGAAATTGTATGAAATGAGCCCATCTTCTACTTCAGCCCGTGCAGCTCACGGCCTGGAACGGTCAAGCATATTTAAATCCTGTCAATATACTTAGTATTGTTCTTCTAAAATATATTCAAGAAAATATACTTTTTAAACGTAGCGCAATGAACAAACTTCATGCCAGAAAGTTGTTCTCATGTAGCGGCTACGATTTGCATTTTCTTTCTAATACTCTACCTCACTGCTTGCAGATGTATTAAATCCGTTTCATGTAAACTTTCAATGAATTGAATGAATCTTATTAAGTATTTGAAATGCAAAAACTTGCAAATAAGGCAAAAACCTTTGTAGTTTTATATAGCTTTGATCGTTTCAAAACTCAACAAGCCCAAAACGTTCAAAAAGGATTAAAATAACTAGATTTTTAAATTTAGATAATAGTTCGCTCTGAACGGTGGACGGTGACTTCGGGACCCCTATAACTCTGCAATCCATGGACTGATGTTTTTCATATTCAAACTCAAAAATTATATTTTAAAGAACTTGCTCTGAAGATCAAAACATGCATAAAAACATAATTATATAGAAATTCCGGCTTGTCCCAATAGAATCTGAGATAGTTCTCTTCGCTCAGTCAAGAAATATCTACTCGTTATAGTTAAAAGGAGATCAATTTCACGTTTTACGTAATTTTTTGTTAAAATAATAGGTTTATTTTACCAGCAGTTGTCTGATTTATGTTTAGATGAAACAATGGCAGTCAAGTGGTGAAGTGTAGAATCACAGATGTTTCATGTTTCCACGCAAGTCTGGAGATTTATTTATGTATGCTCACCGCACACGGGTGGCGGTGAAAGTCTTCAAGTTCCTGCTGTTGATTAATTGTTTATGAGAACTTGAGGACATATTTTTTCCTCGTGCGTAGCAAACTTTGGTTCTACAAGTTCTTCACTTTGATGAGTAGATCAACACCAATTCACATTTACATCCATTTAATTCTTTTTTTTTACAATAAGCAACATTAAGACGTGATACAATAACACGTCTTTATGTTGCAGCAATTCGGTATGTAAAGTATTTTTTTGGTACTTTTTTTATATTTTTATTTCGTAGATTAGGTCATTATAAGAAACTAATTTCAATATTTTTGTTTTATATTCAGTAGTTATTTAAAAAAAAATGAAAATTTTAAACCTATGGCGTCACTTTTTTGCACAAATGTGTAGTTGCGTTGAGGAGCCAAGAAAAGCACGCGAGTAAAAAAAAAAGAAACTAGAATTTACTTTGACACTTGACAGTGACACCTACTAATTCGTAAGTCTCTATTCAATCAAAACAAAAGTCCATCTAGAGTTGCCATCTACTAAAAAAATACCCCATGTCAGGCTTTTAATTTAGTCAAATTATTATCCCATTATAAGGGCTCATAGTAACATTACCTTATTTAATAATAATCTACACTAATATTATAAAAAAAGAGGAGATTATTAAGTTTGTTTGTAGGAGATACACTCCGAAACTACTTGACCGATTAAAAAAAAACCTGTCACTGATAGAAAGCTTCACTATTCCTGAGTCCGGGAGTAGAGAGCATTACGGGGCGAATGCAGAACTGGGCCTTACGGACAACAGCTTCGGTATGTAAAGGTTTTTTTTTTAATTTATATTTCGCTATTTTAAGAAACTAATTTCATTATTTATGTTTTATATTCAGTAGTTATTTTATAATATTTTTTTGAAAATTGAAATTTTGTGACTGCACCAGATAGCTCAAAATGTCGTTTATTTAAATATTTTATTTGTTTGATTATTAAAGTTCTGTGTGTTTTAATCTTAGGTTGAGACATCATGTTTGAATATAAATTATTAATCATACATCAAATGACATATTAAAATATGTTTAACATTATATATCGTTGTGAGTAGCACCCATAATAAAAACAAATTAATCTGACGTGGTGAAAATTAATTCTATTAAGTAGGTGCTTCCAGTAAAAACGTTCTAAATCAGATATTTATTTCCCCGAAAAGACCATTCCACATGATTTTTCCCTACGCTTAGGGAAAAACACCCCATATTGGCAACTCTATAAATAAAATAAATAAAAAATAAATATCTGGGACATTTTTGCACACACGGGCATCTGACCCCAAACTAAGCAAAGCTTGTAATATGGCTGCCAGAGACTGAAAAGTACTAGACTGTAAAACCACAGATATGAAAGAAAAATATTTCTGTGTGACGAACAGTGTGTCAAATGTATTATATTTTTTTATTCTTAAAAAGCACAGATAATAAAATGCAAAAACGTGACGTCATTTAGAGGTCAATGAATGTCGAATGATATTATAGTTTTTTGTTAAAATAAATGGCATCTTATCATTTTGAAAGGTCAGAGTAGAAAAATAAGGGTTTGTAACATAAAATCTCGAAATGGTTTCGGAATTGGCATAGGTTAATTTTTTTAGCATACCGAATTACATAATACTTCACATTTTAAAATTATTAATTTTAGTAGAGTTACTAAAAAAAATTGTACTGGCACAGAACCGTTAAAAGTTTCATCATCATCAACCGGAAGACGTCCACTGCTGAACATAGGCCTTATACTTAGAATGCCACACTGATATACAGCCTGCCTTCTGCGTCCAATGGATGCCCCCGACATTCATGACGTCGTCGTTTTTCAATTCGTGGTCTTCACTCAAGAACCGTTCGTCCCCGTCGGTTATCGGATCTTTGAGAGAAGTGGCCTCCCCATCGCCACTTCAACTTGCTTTGCTGCTATAGCGGTGACTGTGGTTCTTCGGCGAATATCGGCCGAATATTGCGCAAACAATGTGTCATCACAGGCAAAGACCCTTGTCTTTAGGCACTGTGGTATTTTTGACAAAAATATTTAACGTAATTTCCCAAACGCTGCCCATCCGAGTTGAAACCTTTGGAGAATCTCTTTCTCTAAATTGGATATAACCTGATTGAACAATCTATACAAAATAGTTAAAGTGGTCAACAACTTCGGAACTATCGTCCCCATCGACTACCAGGACGGGTACAACATGGACCTCGGACATGATTTTCGTCCATGTTCATTTTAAGACCCACCTGATGGGAGACGCTACTGAGGTCGCTGAGCATATTATTGGGGTCTTCTAGCGACCCTGTTATTATTACTATATATCATCGGCAAAACGAAGATACCTAAATGATATATTCGCTATTAATGTTGATGTCGGATCCGTTCCAACCCAAGAGCTTGAAAACGTCCTCCAATGAATTCTAGAACAGGTTCGGAGAAATGTTGTCTCCCTGTCTCACACCTTTCTGCAATTGAATTGTTTTCACGTTTTTGTCCTGTAATCAGATCGACATTGTAGAGTTTCCATACAAACAATTCAGCACTTCGATATAACTAACATATAGTCGATATATCAACTCTGGAGGGATTGCAATGCAATACTGCCCAGATCTCGATTGAATGGAAGGCTTTTTCGTAGTCCACAAACACGACATAATCCGATTATACTCTATAATCTTCTGTACAATCTAACTGAGCGTGGGAATGTGGACTTAAATCTCCACACTAGACAGGCGGTTTGGAGATCGCGGAGCGTTTACCGTGCAGTTAGGAAGACGCTGCTGCCTATCCTCTTGTGGTTCTGGTTATAGTTTTAGAACTTACCCAAAACAAACAAAATCACACTAATATAAGGTCGGGGAAAAAGTTTCTTCGTATTTTATAAACAAATTCAAGACATATTTTTTTCAAGTTTAATTACATTTAATTATAATATATATGTACCATTTTGTTCGATAACTTGTTGCCATCTTTTAGGTAGTGACATGACCCCGTTGCTGTAGAAATTTTGGGAATTCTGATCAATAAAATGCAACAAGTAGTTTTGACAGTCCTCTCTTGATGTTAATCTAACACTACCCAAAGAATTCTGAAGAGATCGAAAGAGGTGGAAATCTGAGGGTGCAAGGTCAGGGCTATGTGGTGGATGCATTAACACTTCCTAACCAAGCTCTCTAAATTTTTGCTGAGTGGCCAAAGATGTGTGCGGTCTGGCGTTATCATGATGAAAGACCACACTCTTTATGTTGATCAATTCCGGCCGTTTTTTCTCAATTTCTTGTTTGAGTCTCATCTGCTGTTGGCAGTAGAGATCCGAATCGATGGTTTTGCCCGGCGGTAAATGCTCATAATGAACGATGCCCTTCCAATCCCATCATACACACAGCATCACCTTATTACGTGTTAATCTGGGTTTCGCTACAGTCTGTGGTGCTTCACTGCCCTTTGACCATGATCGTTTGCGCACATTCTTGTCGTAGGTGATCCATTTTGCATCACCAGTAATCAATCTTTTCTAAAACGGTTCGGTTTCTTTACGTTTCAATAGAGAATCGCAAATGAGTACACGATTCATTTGGTTTCTTTCAGTGAGCTGGTGTGGCACCCAAATATCGAGTTTTTTTGTATACCCAGTTATTTTCAAATGGGTCAAAACTGTTTTGTGGTCAATCCCCAGGTGTTCAGCTACGTCGTAACTACTAATATCCGATCCGATCTTGGTCCACTTTTTCAGAAATGGCATCGACTTTATCCGTAACAGGGCGACCAGAGCGAGCTGCATCTTTGACATCAAAATTCCTGGACTGAAAATGCTTGAACCAACATTGTGCTACTCTTGATGACACTGCATTAGGTCCATAAATGTCACAAATTTTATTCGCTGCTTGTGTCGCATTTTTCAGTTTTTTGTAATAAAATTTCACAATATATCGAATTTCTTCGTTAGATTCACTCATTTTATCGAACAAAAAAACAATTGCAAAATGGTGGAAAATTGCTTTTAACTTTTTGTATTCCTTTTTTAAAATGTCATATTTTTAATGGTATCAAAACCAGCCAGATACAAACAGTACAATCGATGAGATTTTTACTACAACTTTATACATACAAAATACGAAAAGACTTTTTCCCCGACCTATTATTATAATTGCGAAAGTAACTCTGTCCATCTATCTGTTTGCTACATAATCACTGCTAAACGGCTTAACCGATCTCGATAAAATTTTGCGAGGCAATTGTATGTATCATGAGGACGAACATAGGCTATTTTTTTCTGAAGAAATCGCGGACGAAGGCGCTGGTGCAGCTAGTATTACATATAAGTGAACCGGTTGCCATACTTGTACATACTTTTAGGTTTTATTATAGTTTAGAAATTCACGAGAATATTACGACAGTAATAAATCAAAATCCGAGCAAGTTTGAGAAAATTGTCAAGATTTCAAACGTCGTACACTTTTTTCCTTACTTTCCTAGTTTTTCTTTAACAAGAATCGGTATATTGGGAAGTATGGCAGGCTATTATTATAAGTGTTTTAACAGGAGTTGCTCAATACCACCGGATATCGTTTCACTCAACTAACAAGACAGGCGAGCTCGATCGTGTAAACGAATATGACAAAGTAACAGATAGCGTGATAGATTTAGGGGCTTCGGCACAGAAAAATGTTTAGCTCGATAGCTGCTAAAGGAGTGAGATAATATTCTGCTCATGATTTATTTCTCGAAATTGTTATTTATTTTTCCAGTTCCAGAATCATAGTTGCATTATCATCTACCTCCCCTGGAAGTTTGCAGACTTATTAAGAGGGATCTAATTCAGACTCTAGTTCAGACTACTTACAGCCAATGCTTAAGACTAAGTTACTTAGTAGTAGTTAAGTAAGTAGTTATCGGTGTTAAGTTTTAGTCTATCGGCTTTTTATTGGATACCTTTCGGAGAGTGTGCATCGGATCTGCCCATTTTTCTATAGGACTGCCAGAGCGGGCACGAAAAATCGACACCGCTTTATGGTTGATATTCTGAAAACCCATACGAAGCGCTTAGATTCAATTTTTATTGTGCGAACTGCTAGTTTGTGGAATACGCTGCCTGAATAGATGTTCTCCGATAGTAACAATCTTGGTGTCTTCAAATCACAAGTGAATCGGTTTCTTCTAGGTAAGCGTGCTCCATCTTAGACTGCATTATCGTTCAACATCAGGCGAGTTAGCAGTCAAACGCAAGCCTATTAACCATGAAAAATTGTATGATCAGCAGTCTTTTTAGCTTCATGTAGACCAAAATTCTCAAAAACCATTATTTTATTTCAGGTGTTATGATTTTCTAAGGTAGTATTTATTGCCATGTCATAGAATATCTTTCATAATATAGTTAAGGATTATCGGGAAATTCCTTACTTATTTTTTTCAGTTATTCTATGACAATATCATTGATTTCAAGCTTTGATACTGTTTAATAGTTTCTAGGTAGTTCTTTTTGAAACCAACAATAGCTAACAAAATTTGTTCTTGATTAAATAGACAGGAAAAATCATTTATTACAGACACGGTCAAACTTTTATTTTCAGTAGGACTCTACGAAGGCGGCCCAGTTTTACACCATTCATAAATAACAAAGATGTCCACGTTTTCCTTACTTTGTAGTATGCGTGCTTGGCTTACTAATAAGTTAATCTGTTCGAGTTCTTTCCAACCTACGTAAGTAAAAATCTAGCAGGCACTATATTTAGTTTCTAGATATTTAGTTGATGAAGCCCTGGTCGTCACTACACCATGCTCATTGCCTGAAACATCAAATATATAGTTACTAGCTGCACCCCACGGTTTCACCCGCGTGGTGATGAAAATTGGTGATGATTATGATGATGAAAAGTAGCCTTTGTGTTAATTCAGGACATAAGCAATGTATGTTCCAAATTTCATCCAAATCCATCCTGCGGTTTCTGCGTGATTGAGTAACAAACTTCCATCCATCCAAACTTTCACATATATGATACTAGCTGTACGGGCTGTACACGTGACTTCGTCCGCGATTTCTTCAGAAAAAAATAGCCTACCTCCGTCCTCATGATACATACTATTACGTCGCAAAATTTAATCGAGATCGGTTAAGCCGTTTCGCCGTGATTATGTAACAAACAGACAGACGGACAGAGTTACTTTCGCAATTATAATATTAGTGTGGATTTCACTGACTTGTTGAATCTAATTACTTAAATATATTTTCATTTCCCTCTCCGAAGAAGACTAGGAAAAAAGATAATGTCTAGAGAAAGAGTGAGTTACGACACTATTTTGAAAGCTCTCTCTCTCTCTCTTATAAATTTCTACTCAATCATTTTCTGGCGTGCATTTCGTAGGGTGCGCTTAATAAACATTTTCTCTCCGTCTAATCTATAGATACTTAAGTATTATGTTCTAATTGTGGTGTCAAAGTGTTATTGTGATGTAGGCAAAAAAATACTAGACATATCCTACTATATATATATATGTATATCATCACACTAATATATATGTGAAAGTTTGGATGGATGTATGGATGTTTGTTACTCAATAACGCAGAAACGGCTGGATGGATTTGGAATATACATTTCTTGTGTCCTGGGTTAACACATAGGCTACTTTTAATAACCATCACCATCACTGATTTTCATCACCACGCGGGTGAAACCGCGGGGCGCAGTTAGTATCATATATTTGAATGTTTGGATGGATGTTTGTTACTCAATCACGCAGAAACGGCTGGATGGATTTGGATGAAATTTGGAATATACATTGCTTATGTCCTGGATTAACGCATAGGCTACTTTTAATCAGCATCATCACCGATTTTCACCATCACGCGGGTGAAACCGTGGGGCGCAGCTAGTATCATATATGTGAAAGTTTGGATGGATGTATGGATGGATGTTTGTTACTCAATCACGCAGAAACGCCTGGATGGATTTGGATGAAATTTGGAATATAAATTTCTTATGTCCTGGATTAACATATAGGCTACTTTTAATCAGCATCATCACTGATTTTCATCATCACGCGGGTGAAACCGCGGGGCGCAGCTAGTAGTAGTACCTATATATGATACTAGATATAAGGAATATATACTCTGTACCTATCTCAAAAGACAAAGCTTTGGCAATTGATTAGTAACTTTCTGTTGGTAAAGTTATAGGCAGTAATTTATCTTTGCGACGACACTATCTCATCTTGTGAACGTCAAGTGAGATACAAAGTTTCTGTTTCCACTTTCGCCGATTTGTTCCATTTCGTATCTTTGCCTACTTATTTGATCTCTTTTCCGCCAACAATAACTAAAGATTCGGGATGTAGCTTGTTACAAATGAGGTCATTTTCCATAAGGAAGAAAAATTGTTAGTTACGAACTAATGTAATTATAGTGTGATCAGTAGCTAAGGAATATCGATGGGTTTCAGACAGCCAGCGTCTTCACTTTCGTCCGTTAAATTCTGTGATGAGTAGGTACTATTAAAGACTACTTCTAATTGTAAACAGAGGCTTCTTATATGTTTAGGTACAATTGTTGCGATCACAGAAAATATATATTTTTTGTTTAAATTAGAACGGCTGTCAAGGCATATTTGTAAGAAATTTGTTGTAGCCACTTGCACCCATATAAACCCATAGCAACTGTGACGCGGAGTTCGACGCGTTGACACAAATAAGAATGTTCAATCAAGTATCTGTCACAATACCTGGCGATAGAGGTTTCTTCTCATTTCCGTTCTATTTACTTCTCTTTTCTGTGGTTGCTATGTTAACTAAGCATAATTTATTCACGCGTTGCAAAGAGTACTGATTTTTTTTATGACAACTACACCAACGTTGGTTTGTGACATGTGCGTTGCGGCACTACGTTAAAGCCACTGAAGTGAGAATTTTTATATGTGGTTATGGCGGCTCCACATTAGTGCCGTGAAGCTCCGAGAACAAGCGTGAACGTGAATGTGGAGGGTTTTCGCGGGGTTCACGCGCGTTCACGCCTGTTCCCCGATCAGAGTCGGTATTTTGTCCCGCGACAAAGGGTTCGCACTCCGTTCGCGCGGCGTTCACGCGTACACATCCACATTCACGGCCCCGCGCCAGTTTACTTCTTGTTTACTCCGGTCTATAAAGGCGTACGGACGTCATCTACCATCTTCTTTTTTTCCAACGCTTTTTAATAACTTTTTTGTTTTGGACGTCTAAATAGTAATATGTTGCCACAGCAAATAAAGTTATTGCAGCAGCAGATTCTACGTCCATTTCGCGGCGGGTTTCACGAACGACTGTGAACACCCCGTGAATGTGGAGGGCACGACTTGTGCCCGTGCACAAGTCGTGCGCGTGTTATCTTTATAATTAAATGTAAAATTATAAAGATAAGAAGTTTGTTTATGGATAAACAAATCATTCTCTAAACTAAAATTATTCCTATCGTGTAAGAAATATGACTTATTTTTCCTTGTCAGAAGACTATACATATTTGGAATCATAATCAACTTACCTAAATTAAAATAAAGAATCAGACTTAACTAAATTAAAATAAATATATTAAACTACACTAATCTAATAAACCGCTGCCTTTAGGCAACGTTCCCAAAATATATTTATTTTAATTTTTACTTTGCAAATGGTAAGTATATATAAAGTAATTTTCGTGTTGATATTTAATGGGATAGCGGGGAGATTAAAAAAAAAACTCGAATAATTAGACCAAGGGCCATTAGATTTATTTTCATCTCACCAGCTGGGAAAGGATTTCTTTATCGTTTAAAATCAGCGCGCAAAAGTTTAAAATCAGCGCGCGTTGATATCAGCTCGCTCGGAAAGTAATTTCGAAATTTTTCGACAGTACAATTTTTCTGTGTTAAAACATTCCAACCTCGGTGAATAGCACCAAAAATAGTTTGATTAAAGGAAGTCCCTATCTAAACGTAGAAGAAATACAATATTTTTCTCGCTAAGGTGAGATAAAAAGTTGTGTGTTTCACTCGGCAACAAAGTTATTCTGCGTCTCGTAGGTACCTTTGAAACTGCCTACAAACTGCTACGCACTGCCTACAAACTGTTACGCACTGCCTACAAACTGTTACGCACTGCCTACAAACTGTTACGCACTGCCTACAAAGTGTTACGCACTGCCTACAAACTGCTACGCACTGCCTACAAACTGTTACGCACTGCCTACAAACTGCTACGCACTGCCTACAAACTGTTACGCACTGCCTACAAACTGTTACGCACTGCCTACAAACTGTTACGCACTGCCTACAAACTGTTACGCACTGCCTACAAACTGCTACGCACTGCCTACAAACTGTTACGCACTGCCTACAAACTGCTACGCACTGCCTACAAACTGTTACGCAGTTTGGCAGAGTTGTATATACATAGCATGTACTTAATACACTGAGATAAAAAAAAACCTCGATACGCACAGGATTTTATATATCCAGGATTCTAAAATCCTTCCCTTGCTCAGGTTTCAATACAAGTATGCGCGCCAAAAAAACAGCTTTGCAACCTTGGATAACAAACAACTATTTTATATCTCCTGCGCGATAAGATAAGTGATAGCTATGGCCGGTGAGCGTGGCTTAACGCTTCGTGATTTTCCGTGGTCGGTATCGGTTTGTGTCCGAGACAAATAATTCGCGCGATCGAGAACTTCGTTTTCACTCCTGGCTTTTCATAGTAGCATACAGCATTCTAGAGACTGACGAGTGGTCGTGATAGTGAGTTTTGGTAAAATGAGCGTTACAAGGAATATTGAACTGATCTATGCTGCACGCTGCTTGAGTGGTATCAATGATCCATAATACTAGAGAGGATAATATATTCACTGAGAAAACTGCGTAGACGCTTTCGATAGTTCCAAAGTGATCGTTGAGATAGCGATAGGAGTGTCGAATTAAATATTATACGTGGTACCAAGCCGAACCAATACTTTGGCAGGCCACACAAATATTAATATATATATTTTATAATAGACTTACCCTTCACGACTACCTTTCCTGATGATAAGCGATGGTGTAGTCTACGAGCAAGTTTGACTAGAAAAACGATTCATAAGGGTGTCCACAACTACCTCTCCGGGCTAGCAAACCACCGTCAGTACCGCTATAGTCTTTTTCTAATACGAGTAGCATGGCACTTGACAGCCACCACTAACAGACTAGTTCCCACCACTGGTTTTCATAAATAATGCTCACAGAAAAGTTTTTTTTTTAATAGCGCTTAACTATAAATGTTTTCGCCGCAAAATGTAAATGTTTAATTTAGTTCTGTGATGTCACATTCAATATTTACGAATCACGTTACATTCCATCGTACTCTCAAACCACCTGTCAAGAGTCCATGCTATTTGAAACGGACTATAGTGTTGCAGGTGTCCATAGGCGGCGGTTTATGCTTACCATCAGTCAAACCGCAAGCTTGTTTGCTCCTCTTTTTATAAAGATAACTATTCACTAAATATTTTTGTACAATCTATAAAGAATGCACAAAAATTTGTGCCGTCCGGCAATGGTAGTGCATAATTTATGATACGAGCAGCGGTCCGCTGTTTCGCAATTTTTCCATTTTTCTTTGCGAGTTCATTTCACTCCTCTATAAGAGGAATATAGCAAAATCCGTTCTTATTGATGAGGAATTTTAGATTCACATTTCACATATCTATAATAAGCAATTTGGCCTGTGCGTTGTTTCCTATGTAGGTTTCGGCATATACCAAGCCGAAAGGACGCCATTGTACTCATCATTTTGAACAAATTTTACTATGGTTCCTGATTTAAATCCTTGTATTGTAAATCTAGTTTTAATTGTCTATGACTGTGGTCTACGAAAAAAAGAAATTGTAATGCCATAATCTATATTGTCTCTTCTTGTCTCCGCCCCTTTGAAATTAACATAATAAATAACCAGCACCTAAAAAACAAATCGTTTTTATTCAATTAAATCTTAAATCTATAACAAAGTTTTTGGTCATTCGAGCCGGATTACAACAGTGATCAAGTGAATGGAAAAAGAGTTCCATATATAAAAAGCGCTGGCTGTTAAAGGCTGGAGCACCATAGACCAGATACACACGCTCCGCCAGATTATGGAGAAGACTAAGAAGTATAATCGGCCTTTATGCCTAGCGTTCGTGGACTATGAAAAAGCCTTCGATTCAATCGAGACTTGGCAGTGTTACTGTCCCTCCAGCGTTCTCATATCGACTATAGGTATACCGAAGTGCTGAAGTGTTTGTATAGAAACGCCACCAAGTCGATCCGATTACAGGACGAGAGCACGGAACCAATCCAATTGCATAAAGGCGTGACACAGGGAGATGTTATCTCTCCGAAACTGTTCACTAACGCATCGGAGGACGTTTTCAAGCTCTTGGACTGGAACGGATTCGGCATCAACATCAATGGCGAATACATCACTCACCTTCGTTTTGCCGATGATATAGTCATCATGGCAGAGTCGCTGGAGAACCTGACATGGACAAAATAAAAGTCATGTCTAATGTCCATGTTGTACTCGTGCCGGTAATCGTTGGGAACGATACTCTCGAAGTTGTTGATCATTACACCTATCTTGGACAGATTGTTCAGTTAGGTAAGTCCAACTTAGGCAAAGAGGTCGCCCAAAGAATCCAACTCTACAAACTAAATCTACAAAGAGAATACAATAGAATAATCTATATTGTCTCTTCTTGTCTCCGCCCTTTTGAAAATAACCAGCTGCCTTATTATGGATCTTTGATCGGGATCGCGAGTGTCAGAATTTTGACACTTGAAAGGGGTTATGACGCAAAAAAAAGCGTTGTCTATTTCCAATTTCGTACTACGAAATTGGAAATAGACAACGCTTTTTTTACAAAATTTTGACAACTCGCGATCCCGGTCAAAGATTCATAATAGCCCTGCGCCACCTAAAAAACAAATCGTTTTCTATTCAATTAAATCTATAACAGGGACTAACCGAGATATCGCAAAAAAATAATCTGCTGTTCCATAGAAAACGGTTGACACCATAGAGAACATTATATATAGGGTTGACACTAAAGATAAAGATTCATTTATTTGTCCAAACATGTGTACAGGTAAAGATCTTATAACATTTAACGTACTTCATTATCAGCCATAAGATGTCCACTGCTGAACATAGGCCTTCCCCTAAACGTACTTATCAACATGTTTTTACCACAAAGGGTGTACAACAAAAAACACTCGACAAAATGTATGGAACAGCTGGGTTTTTTAGATGATAGATGCTTGTTTTTATATACATGTAGATTTGAATATAACTGAGACGTTTATCGACAGAGAGCGGAGTGATCAGCTCGCTGTGGATGGAGCTGGAGACGGAGGTGCCGCCGCCGGACCGCTGACGGCGGCGCAGCGAGCAGTACTACCGGCCGGTGTCTCGCGCGCGTTTGCAACGCCGCAAGATGTCGCACGCCGGGGTACCGCTCGCTACAGTCGAAGACACTGAGCCCAAGGACTCTTCCCTCTAAACTATACTGCAAGCTGAGAAAAAAACTCGTCGCGGCAACACGTCGCGTACCTATTGTTTATATTTTGATTTATGCAAACAACTCTGATGCGGGATGGCATTCGTACGATGTTTTTCGTAAGCGTGGCTATTCTTCTCTTGGATATTATATTTGCAAACAAGATGAGGTTTATTGGCAAGTGAATTTTTGACTCTGAATCGTCTCAATGCCTGTCATGGTAACTGTTATTGAATGCGATGCATGTACCCAAACAAAAACTAAGAAACTTCAGTCTAGAATACCGCGAGTCTCTCAATTTTCTACAGGATTTATTTAGGAGAATGTCCATCGGAGCTACATGACCTTATCCTACCTTCCCTGTGAAAGTTTTGATGGATGGATGTTTGTTACTCAATCAAGCAGAAACGGCTAGATGGATTTGGAATACTACTTATCATCATCATCACCGATTTTCATCACCACGCAGGTGAAACCGCGGGGCCGAGCTAGTAAATGATAAAAGGTCTACAATAGTATGATAATGATATGAATTTTCACGTAGGTAATTTGGATCATGTAGAAGTTCCGCGGTGTTACCGAGAAGCTATGTACACCATAGGGTTCTTTAAAAGGCGAGTTAAGAGGCCTTATACACGCTCGTTTCGCGCGAAAATAGGTATTTTTTGGCACGGCCGGCGCTCGAGCACACCGCTACGAGAGTCGAACTATGCACGACGTAAAACAGTCTTTTATTTCATAAGGAATAAAATTTTTGCCAATTTTTTAAATAAACTTTTTTTATATTTTTAATATAGTTTGAAGAACACGAGGGCTTTATTGCAAGTCGTTTGAGAACTAAGGCTAAAATAAACACTTATGTAAAACAGTCAAAACACCTTTCAAATGTTAAGGAGATATAGGCAGTTAAAGTTTTGACTCTTTTATCGCGTAGATCTCGTCGAGCCCTTTTCTTAGAGTACCATGACAGTGGGGGTAGCTTCAACCATTAAGGAGATATAGGCCGTTAAAGTTTTGACACCTTTTTTGACATTTTTATCGGGTAGATCTCGTCGAGCCCTTTTCTTAGAGTACCATGACGGTGGGGGTAGCTTCAGCCGTTTAGGAGATAAAGTCTGTTAAAGTTTTGACACTTTTGTCGGGTAGATCTCGTCGAGTCCTTTTCTTAGAGTACCATGACGGTGGGGGTAGCTTCAGCCGTTTAGGAGATAAAGGCCGTTAAAGTTTTGACACTTTTATCGGGTAGATCTCGTCGAGCCCTTTCCTTAGAGTACCATGACGGTGAGGGTAGCTTCAACCGTTAAGGAGATAAGGCCGTTAAAGTTTTGACACTTTTATCGGGTAGATCTCGTTGAGCCCTTTCCTTAGAGCACCATGACGGTGGGGGTACCTTAAGCCGTTAAGGAGATTAGGCCGTTAAAGTTTTGACACTTTTATCGGGTAGATCTCGTCGAGCTCTTTTGTTAGAGTACCATGACGGTGAGGGTAGCTTAAACCGTTAAGGAGATATAGGCCGTTAAAGTTTTGACACTTTTATCTAAATTTACAAAACTTTAACGGCCTATAGGCCGTTAAAGTTTTGTAAATTTTATCGGGTAGATCTCCTTGAGCCCTTTTCTTAAAGTACCATGACGGTGGGGGTAGCTTCAGCCGCTAAGGAGATATAGGCAGTTAAAGTTTTGACACTATTATCGGGTAGATCTCGTCGAGCCTTTTTTAGGGTTCCGTACCAAAAGGGTAAAACGGGAACTATGTTCTACGAAAATACGACAAGAGCTTACAAATAACAAAATTAAAAAAAGGTTAATAAAATTATTTCAGAACCTTCGTGCAACCCACTTCGGTACCTCAATCCATTTAGTAGTTACCTAACAAATGGATCTAATGCGATTCTGTTTCGAATGAATCTTCTACTAAGTAGGGTACAACTTAGCAGCAAATACGCGTCGTATCCTTCCAATGCCATTAAAGTTCGGCAATTACAAAGTAGAATGTCAACAGAATGAAGCAAGCGGAAGCCGGCAACCCCGGATACAAGATGAACATTCGTAAACTCGAACAAGGGGCGTATCCGATCCGATTCACATCAAAGACTAGTTAGGGATTGTCCATTAATCACGTGATGTTTTTATAATATAATTTAATTCTGGAAAATTAAGCAACGTGATAAATTTGAAATCGTGCGTTCATCGAAAAAATTAATACACGTGATATCTCACTACATCATAAAAAATATATTTTATAGATTGAATATTTATTGATTGAATAATTTTCACATAAAACTGAAATAAAACTTTAGTCAATAAAAATACTATATATATATATATATATATATATATATGTCGCTATATATATTATATATAGCGACACTGCACCATAATCAAGTTATTCTGGGCCGAATGGAAGCACTTCGCGGTTTGTATAATAAATATAATGAGTCATAGATGAACGTGAACATGGTGCATGTAACTGCGCGGCAATATCGGGAGCTCAATTCACAACCTTCACCATCATTTGTATTTGTATTTATTGAGTTAGAACGGTTAAACACCAATTACACTAACGATAGACAATAATATTACATAATTATACAATTTAAATACCTACAAGATCAACTAATTACATGTCTAAGCGTACTTAAATTTGATGTCACAATATACATATAATAACAATACAATTGGTGGTATTATAATTATTAAAATGTCAAAAAATACAATAATTAATTAAAAGTCAAAATGTCAAATGATCACAATATTACAATAAATAGTTAGGTGCCATGCAAAAAATTTCAAAATAAATGATCGTATTACAATGAATAATTAAAAAAGTCAAAATGTCAAACTAAATTATAACAATACCTACAATAAATAAATAATTATCATGCAATTAAAACTATCATACTTAGTCAATCACGCAATCCTCTCACAGTACCGCAAGCATTCCGGCATTATCACCTTCCATTCATCCGCAAACACGTCACACTCTTGTTTTGCGTCAAGGAGGGTATTAAGCGCAGCAAGTGATCGTGGTATCGGGGATTTTTCGTGGGCAACTGTCTTATAACGCGGAACTGCAAAAAGCTTATGCTTCCTGCCTCGAAGATACTGGTCAGGAACAAAATGCCGACATAGCTGGTCATTAAGATCCGGCGCATTTACTTTCCCTCGAAGAATCTTACACATTATTGTTAGCTGGTCATAGGACCTCCTAACTTGTAGAGAGTTGTACCCTAAGGAACCGAGCAAAAATTTTGTCGGGTACATAAATGGGTAGTACCCATACATACGCTTATATAAATACCTGAGGAAGGCCTTTTCAACCTTCTCCAACAAAAGGGTGTATTTGTCTTCATGCGGGTGCCAAACACAAGCACTAGCCTCAAGCTTACTCCGGACCAGAGCACTGAAGATGAGCCTAATCATCAGCCAGAAGACGTCCACTGCTGAACATAGGCCTCCCTCTTTAACCTCCACACTGAACGACATCCTGCCATCTGCATCCACTGGATGCCCGCGACTCTCACAATGTCGTCGGTCCATCTAGTGGGAGGCCTACATACGCTGCGTCTTCCGGTCCGCGGTCTCCACTCAAGAACCTTTCTTCCCCATCGGTTATCAGTTCTTCAAGCGATGTGGCCTGCCCATTCCAGTCTATTCCAAATGGTATAAAGCAATTTTTGTGTTAATATTGGAGATGAGAAAAAACTCAAAGAAATTGTTGCGCTACCGTTTTTTTTAATTGTCTTCAGTGATTTTTTCATCTTCAAAAAAAAAATTTACGTGCGAAAGAGGAAGCTGTGGCCGTTTTACATTGGCGACAGTATACATTTTTCGTCAACCTGTTGATTTGCTTGTACCATTTTCTAAACTAAACTTGGCAGCTATCGATTGTAATGAAAAAAGCAGAGTAATTGTCGATGTCAAAATTGCCCCAACAAAGAAAAGGGCAGTGGTCAAGAAAAAAAAATGCTGATTACTAGTCCTGACAGATTTGTTAATATTTCAATGTAACTGATCAACATGCTATATACTATATACCCCCTTTGATAATACAACCATTTATTTTGTAAGGGTTCATATATGTATTGAACAATAAAATGCGCTTCAGCGCACGCCGATAAAGAAGCCAGTCACCTTATATTTTTCCGACTTGCTTTTCAAATAGGTACTGTTATTTCATACAAAATAATAACATCAATCATAATAAAACATAGCTTATTCTATATTATACTGACCGTTTAACTACGGATTGAAAAATCGCCCCTTAATGATGTTATAATAAGTGATCATAATTATTATTTGAGAAAACGCCTATCAGTATTAATACAGCAAGCCACGTTAACAGGCGTAAGCCTTATTAATTTCCTTTCATAATTGTGAAACAAGTATTTCAGTAGGATTTTATTTGTAGGATTGGATTTTTTTGAAAATATTATAGCAGATAAATGATCAAAATTAGTATTTAGCTAATGTCAAATCCGTATACTGCAAGGCAAGCTTAGATACGTAGGTACCTACATCTATATATATAAAAGAAAGTCGTGTTAGTTACACTATTTATAACTCAAGAACGGCTGAACCGATTTGGCTGAAAATTGGTGGGGAGGTGGCTTAGAACCAGGAGACGGACATAGGATACTCTAAAAACGGCTGGACCATTTTTGATGAAATTTTGTGTTCCTGGAGCGGGTCATAGTAGCGAGGCCGAAGGCCGAGCTTACACCCGTGCGAAGCCGGGGCGGTCGACTAGTATTGTAATAATGAAAGGTATCTAAATTTCTAGCAAATCATTTTACAGCAACGCTAGTAATGCTAAAGTTTCATTATAATATTTTGGAGACCAATTTACGCCCGCTTTCTCATAAAACAATACCTATGTAAAGTTATTTCTAGGGATATAACTTTTGTACCGTAGCGATGATTTCATGCGCGATAAATTCACTCCTACGTATAACTCAGGTAGGTAATAGGTAGGTACTTACCTGCTGGTATAGGGCCCATTCTCTCTCTGACTGGCCTGTGTCACAGCAGTGGCAACATGAAAGATTGATAATGATGATGAAACAAATCTAGCCTGAATTGGGTACTCTGGTGAGACTGCCGGAATACCGTTAGCTAACTAGGTAGCTAGTTAGTTCTCTTCATCATCATAGGACGTCCACTGCTGGACATAGGCCTCCCCCATCGATTTCCAAAAGGGCCGGTTGGAAGCGGCCTGTACACAGCGTTTTTCTGCAGTTTCTTTTAGGTCGTCTGTCCATCTTGTAGGTGGACGTCCTACGCTGCGCTTACCGGTCCTTGGTCTCTACCGGTCCATTCGACCACGATTCGATTCGTGGTGGTGTTTTTTAGTTCTTTTCTCTACCCGGTAATCTAGCCGAGACTAAATAGTCATCTTATATTCATATTCATTTATTTCTTAAGTACAATTTACATTTCTGATATTTTGAAAATCAATCAAAAAATTAAAAATGAACCCCGAAGGGAAAATTATTTATTTATGGTATGGCCATTTATAATTCAAGAACGGCTGGACCGGTATTAATATACCCAAAGTCACAATAGTGATACATCTGTGTGACTAATAAACCAAAATTGGCTTTGAGATGATTCACCTAGCAAACAGGCAAAAATGCACTGACACTGCCTAATCTAGGGTTTACGCAAAGCGTTTTCTGCCTAGTAAATTGAGTGGCTATGTCATGGGTGCCAAAGACCAAATACTAAGAAAAAGATTTCACTTGTACACAACGGTTTAGTCACCAACTGATCACATGGATCTGATCACACGTGGTCAGGTGGGCTACCACGACCTAAAAAAGTCTTATATTAATCTTAGGTACAATGAATTTTGTCTTACTCTCTCATTAGCCGACAGTGCCAGACAAAGCTCAGTGTAAGAGCCGTAACAGACATGTCAACATGGCTGACGTCAACCAACGAGAGAAAAGGAGAGGGAAATTATATTCTCACTCTATCTCTCCCGTTGGTCAGACAGCGGTTCGTCAGCCAAGTTCGATACGTCTGTTACGGCTATAAGATTATTAATTAATTGTTTTTGAGGTTGTGGTAGTGAAACGCGATGTAAATACATTAATTAGTTGTTTCGTCAATCACACGAATATTTTGGCTATTTTCACCAACTGATCATGGGATGAAATTCAATCTATGCTTTGGGAAGTAGAGTCACAGAGATCAATGGGTTGTAAATTTTATATAGTCAACACAATTTACTTAGTTTTTATTTCTATTTAATTGTCTAGTTATTTATTCAATATATGTATACATATAAGTACCTAATTACATACATATTATTCGATATGTTGCGCAATTTATTCATTTTAATTTAGTTAAGTTTGAGTCTTTATTTTAGGTAAGTTTATTATACTGTTTTAAACTATCACGATTGTTCACTACAGTTATATGATTATTTACAGGATATTTACCGTGGTAAGGTTAAGAACATGGTACATGTAACTGCGCCGAAATATCGGGAGCTCCTTCCACAACCTTACCACGGTAAATATCCCGTATTTAATCATATAACTGTAAGTTTATTGTTTCCAAATATGTATAATTTTAGTTAATAATAAAATAGACGATTAGTTTGTTAAAATTGTCTTAACTATGACGAAAATGGCGTTGGTAATAGGTTTGTAAGCTTAGCGACTAGGTAAAGTGCAATGCACTAATCCATTGATATGACTGTTTAATGTATGTAAATAAAGTAGATTGTATAACAAGCCAAACCCTTTCTAGTGTACAGTCAACTGTGTTAGTTTTATTAATAAATCAATCAATATACCTAAAGCTTTGTGCGATATTAGAACTCTTATTATTAGAATCTACCTATCATGTATAACATTGTTATTACAAATTCTTGGGTAAAATCCATTATTAAATCACACAATGCATCTTAAGATAATTTCGATAAATGTGTATTTATCTAAATGTATGTATAAAATACTAAGTATATAGCTATATAACTTGGGACCCTCGGGAAAAAATTACGTATGTTGACTTTTTATAAAAAAAGTTAGGAAGGTTATCAGGGTCGTGGGAAAATTTTGGTACATAGAAAATCTACCATATATATACCAGATTTTTATAAAAAATGTATTCCTGGTAGGTATATCATCATTGTATTGGTATATCTTGGTATACATATAGAAAGTAAGTGTAGGTATTTGTGAAACATAATATATTACGTGTGAGTTATATTACATTTAGGTACTTACTACTTATCGCATATTTTCTTTCACCAAATATGTTTATTGTAAGTACCCTAGGCCTCGGTACGTACAGGACCGTTTATTGTTTTTATAAGTTCTAGTTAGTAGGTATATTGTTTCTCCAAATGGACGAAATTGTTTGTAACTTTTTACGATTCAAAAATGTACCTGTTTCATTATATTTCGACTGCTAAAGCAAGATAAAACTATTTTGTTATTATAAATGTGCGAAAAGTATATACCTAAGCGCTGATATATAGTATATATAATACATTCAGTAAAACTGTATGCATAGTAAATTGTTACCTACAGATATTAATAAATTGTATTATCTACTTTGTTTCCGATTGGTGTATTTGGTATCCAAAGTTGAACGAAACGTATTTAAGTAAAATAAATTTTACAGCATGTGAATATTACTTAAGTACCTACTTGTTTTTATTTTGCAATTTAATTGATCTGGAATATTAAACGATAAAAACGCTTCGTCCGTTTTATTTCTATTCACCCCGTTATCTACTTGACACTGAGTCACAAAAAAATCAGGTTTGGCACATTTACAGGGTTTGAACTGAGAGGGTGGTAGCTAAGATAGTAGGTATAACCAGTTGATCGCGCTTGAGTCCTAATTTGCTTGTCACTGGGGGGTTCAGGCTCTGATCCGGAACGTAGATATTCGCCAAAGAACCAGAGTCACCGACATAGCTATTAAAATTTGCAAGTTGAAGTGGGAATGGGCCACATCGCTCGACGAACTGATAACCGATGAGGAAGAAAAGTTCTCGAGACCACGAACCGGAAGACGCAGCGTAGGCAGGCCTCCCACTAGATGGACCACGACATTGTGAGAGTCGCGGGCATCCAGTGGATGCAGATGGCAGGATGATGTTCAGTGTGGAGGTTAAAAGAGAAGGCACAAGATGGAGGACATAATCTACTACCATCATGATAATATGGGTATCAAATGAACCCTTTCATTTCAGTTCTTTGCTGAGAAGAAGAATACGAAAAAGCTTGTTTTAAGAAGTATTTTTTAAATTAATTAATTTTGTTATTTTGACAATGAAAGTATCTTACGTCCAATCATATTGCTAATTAGAATGTACAGGCGCTCACAGCAGTCTCGGTCTGGGTCAGAACGCCTGACTGAACTACCTTCCGCGATGTTTCCGAGAAGCTACAACATGGGGTTCTTCAAAAGGCGAGTTAATAGTCTTAAAGGGTCGGCAACGTATTTGTGATGCCTCTGGTGTTACAAGGCGACAGTGACTGTTTACCATCAAGCGGCCCGTCTGCTTGTTTGCCACCTATGATATAAAAAAATGTTTTGCAGGTTCAATAATGAAATAAAACCACAATATTAAATAATACGGATTATATTCTTACAATTATACAATGATACAACGGTTAAAGAAAATCAGTTTTACAAGCGCGTTACAGTTTTTAATTATTCATTTAGATGGGTTATGTTAAATTTTAAGGCGTGGTTGAATATAAATGATAACATTTTATAAATTTATCATTTAAGATTAATTTTTAAATTTAAATATTTTTAAATTTAAATTTTGAATATTCACGAGACACTGCAGGCAAGCTGAGCATTAATACTATATAATAACTTTAACAAAATTTTACGTAACATGGGTGTATTTATTTAAACATATATTTAAATTTCTTATTTTAAGTCATATGTAACAAAAAACCCATAAAAGTTCCAAATAGATAAATTAAAGCATAACATTTGTGCAGATTCTTAAACATTAGTTTTAATTTAATTAATAACACAATAATATATGGCGACGAAACGTTGAGAACGTAGCTCGTCCGTACGCCACCCTATGTTTTTTTTATATTTTACGCCATAGCACTTTTTTTACATAACGCGCCATTTCACTCAAAATACAATACCTTATACCCATACCTTCAATCAATTTAGTACAGGTCAGATATAGAGTTTTGATGTTTACTTATAACTAAGTACATATTAATATTAAAGTAAATACAGGACGATATTCTGCATTCTCTCTTTGTGGAATTGCTAATACTAAACCGAAATAAATATGAAATGAATATTCAGTGATTATGAGATTTTGTGATGAAGAGAATGCAGAATAATGAACTTTAAGAGAAATGAATATAAAGTTAATTACGTAACTAGAAAAATTGATCGATAACGATAAGCCCAGTCGTGACAAAATCTAATCAAATAACATCTGAGCAGAAATCGTTTCATGACAAAACATTTTCTAGATTCTAGACTCTAGAATAACTATAAGTTTTTCATTTTGTCACAAAATCACATTCAGTTTTTCCATGTCATGGATTTTAATCACAAGCTGTTCACATGCTTACGTAATATTAATATAACACAATATTATTCCCAGAATTATGATGAACACACATGCGTTATGACAGTCACACATTTTTGATTGCCCAATTTTTTTTCTATCGGTATCAGAGATGAAACTCCTCTAATTTTGGCAATGTTTTAGCAAAGGATATAAAAATTAGATGTAAAGGCACTTATTTTAGAGTTCGCACGATGTGCTGACAAGCAATCACTGTGCTTGATAAACAGTAAGTAATAACAGTAAGTAAGTAATTAAAGTAAGTTTGATACAGAAATACCGAATGACGTTGATTCCCTTGAATTTTCTACTAACTTTCACAACCGACTCTTGTTTCAGCTTCAGATTCTATAGCGGAAATACACTTTTAAATTACAGTTGTACAGAAAAACATCCACAGTTCACACCTGGTTAAATCAACGCTCAACTTAATTTGTTACTTATAAATGTAGCCACCTTTATCATTTTTATGAGATAAAGACAATGTAGTACTGTTGAATTCAGTTTAGTTTAAATTATGATGCAAATGATTCGGAGCGTTTACCCAGCAGTGGGACTTGACAGGCTTTGAACAACAATAGAATCGGCACATTTTTTGTTTTACATGGCATATGCGAAAGAGATGTGGCTGGGCAAATAAGCACTAATCATATTCATATTCCAGTCTGTAGAATTAGTCACCTTATTTATGTCAACTACAAAGTGATCTCTATAAAATCTACTTTTTTAGTTTAAGATATTTGTGACCATAATATCACTTTATAATTAAAACGCTATCAAAATTAAACATAACTTTAAAGCTCAATTCGAGAGTCCTACCGCGTTAAATATTTAGTAAGTCTTAGCGCAAAATAATAAATATAATTAATGGTAAAAATTAAATTTGACGAAATTTGGTAAAAGAAAAAGCAATTAATAATGATAGGACTACGTTTCGTTACACTTACCCTCTACGATTTATTCGAATGTATGTTAGGAGTTCCTAATTTTTTATTATAAGTTAAGCACATAATCATCATCAGCCAGAAGTCCACTGCTGAACACAAGCCTCCCTTAGAACTCCAAGCACATAAACTAATGAAAAAAAGCCATGTTGTAGCTCATACGGGCAAAGGCCACGGCACCGAGTCTCTCCATCTAGTTATCATATTAAGATATTATTAATTGCAGACATAAAGCTACAACATGGCCTATTTAAAACTACTGATATTAATTCAAAGTGCAAGATTCCATCGACATAAAACAAATATACGTACATCATTGACGTTCAAAAAAAAATAAAGACGTAAGCTTTGGAAGCCAGTTATTACGTTATTTGTGTTTGATATACCTACTCACACACTCGACAAGCCTAAAATAACACTTCAATCGCAAGCTGAAAACTCGGAGGCAAACCATTTATTGACCGATAGTGATTTGTTTATTTTATAGCGACTTTCAAAATCAGATATATTGCCCATTTTTTTTACTTTGTCATTACAAAGTAAATAATGGGTAATGTAAAGAAAAGTCTATAAAGAATTGAATAAACACACATATATAATACCAAGCTGTACTGTGTCAAGACTCCGAATTAGCAGCTGCGAGTAATAATGGTGAAAGACGGATCACACTGACAATGCTTACATTATTGCCGAATTTCATCAAAACTGGCGAAAATTTGATTTCGACAGCCATGGGCACCTAAAGGCTCACGCCGCTCACAACACGCACCCCAAAACATTTGAGTTGTGCAATACGCTGCTTTTCTCCGCTAGTAACGGGTATATATGCTGGATTTAATCCAATCGATTGATTTTTGAAGCTTGCTGAAAAAGAGTCATAGCGCCATTAGACAGAGTTACAACGCCAACTCTCTGCAATTGGTGGGTCCAAACTTTGCCCTAAACTGGCGGGATGGCCCAGAGCACGGCGGATTTGTCGGCCGATGTGGAGAGAAATGTGAAGTCATCGGGATGCCACCTCGCTGATATCACCTTGTCCGGATGATGCGCCACCGGTACACTCGGCAGCGGGCATGTCAGGTCACCTGGTAAAATTATTCCCATTATTTACACAGTAAAATAATACTAGTTTCACTCTAGTGGTGATCAAAATCGGTGATTATGATGAAAAAAAGTCTATGTGTTAATATTGAGCATAAACAATGTATAGTTCAATTCTCATCCAAATCCATCCAGCCGTTTCTGCGTGATTGAGTAACATACATCCATCCATCCACTCAAACTTTCACAAAGTACATTTTTATTATGGAAACTGACGTGGTTCTCACACATTTTATTTATATTACACGGGAATTACTCACGTAAGATTCGTTTGCACTCATTGCAAAGCGAGACGCAGCCGCGCGCGCGCATTCACCTTGATAAAGACCGCCGTATGCGGTTGAAACTATAGTCGGAGTATCCGGCCTAATCTTACGTAATTCCCGTGTAATATAAATAAAATGTTTCACATACATGTTATTAGTGTGATTCTCCGCCAGCTATAGCATTCGACATAGCTATTGCATTGAGACACAAAGACCACGTGGTTGACACAAGTCTACGTACGATAGAATCAACAGGACTGCACCTGGTAATTCCGTCAAATAACCAAAAAATATATTGTAATGTAGGCAAACTTCTAACTATAATTGTATGGTATCGGGAAGCACTTAAAAATGTACTTTAAATGACGAGTTTCAGACTTTACGAAGATTCGCATAATAAAATTTAAAGAGTCGTTTACATATTTATTACTAACCGACTTCAAAAAAGGAGGAAGGTTCTCAATTCTATCCGTATTTTATACTCACAACTAGATATTTCAAGCCTCCGTATAAAGTTATTATCAGTATAAATTACATAATAATTATGATTATTATTTCAAAGGAACTGTAAATGCCACTGAATTAATTTTAATAGTCGGAGTATCCGGCCTAATCTTACGTAATTCCCGTGTAATATAAATAAAATGTTTCACATACATGTTATTAGTGTGATTCTCCGCCAGCTATAGCATTCGACATAGCTATTGCATTGAGACACAAAGACCACGTGGTTGACACAAGTCTACGTACGATAGAATCAACAGGACTGCACCTGGTAATTCCGTCAAATAACCAAAAAATATATTGTAATGTAGGCAAACTTCTAACTATAATTGTATGGTATCGGGAAGCACTTAAAAATGTACTTTAAATGACGAGTTTCAGACTTTACGAAGATTCGCATAATAAAATTTAAAGAGTCGTTTACATATTTATTACTAACCGACTTCAAAAAAGGAGGAAGGTTCTCAATTCTATCCGTATTTTATACTCACAACTAGATATTTCAAGCCTCCGTATAAAGTTATTATCAGTATAAATTACATAATAATTATGATTATTATTTCAAAGGAACTGTAAATGCCACTGAATTAATTTTAATAACTGGCCGAGGTGTTTATTGTGCTTGTTTTTCATAACAATTAAAAAGCACTAACCATCACATACAATTACTATTAATTAGTATGTCAGATCAAGTTACGAATAAAAATGTATTAGTTGGTTAGGGAGATTGACAGTAAAAAAATAAAAATGACGTAAAAAGACGGCGTTGTCATTTCGAATGATAAAAGAGGATTGTGAAACGCAATGTGAGATAAGCGAAAGTTTTATCTTCCACATAATTTATGTGCTGGTTAGATCGAGATATAATACCGATAGAGTCACAATCGTGCCAAAAAAAATTCCAAACCATAACTCGGCGCACGCTACGCCGACTCTTTGGTTAGTTGTAAGGAAACCGCGATCGGATTACAACGCCGCGCGATGACAGTGCTACGATGCCCTAGCGGACTTGCTACGTTGAACACTATGCAAGCGACATAACGTCTAATTTGAAGTAAATATGGCATAATGAACTATATAGTTGATGTCTAGGTATCTTCAACGGCGCTCGGACGTTTTTTAACTGTTTTCACTTAGAGATTGTCACTCTGTAGGTATTATATCTCGATGGATGGTTAGCAACTAGGTACTTAAGCAACATTCTGAAACAAAGCTAAAGATACAGAATCTGGGGGCAGGTGGCACATGTCGGAACAGACAGCCGCAATGCGACGAACTCACCGTTAAGTAAAGCGCCATATTGGTCGTAAAATTACTGTTAATAAAGTATGTTGGTTCACGGTTCATTACAGCTTAGACAGCGCTAATTAATTTAAGACGAAACTGCAATATTTCCTCATAATTACGCGTAATTAGAAAATATTATTATTAATCACGAACATTTAAAGTTAAGCAAGTGTAATAGTTTAGTATAAATGCTAACATTTGAATATTTGTAGTACATTACTGCAGGAGCCAGCAGAAAAAAGCATTTATAGACGAAAATGAAAATGTGAGCCGTAAAATGTGAATGCGTAATACATAAATGCTCAGTCCCATCCCAAGGTTGTATAGTTTTTTCTTTAATATTGCATGGATATTCAATTTCACGTAAAAATATACATAAATAATTTGAGTAATTTTTTGCATTTCATTAAAACGTTGCCAAGCAACCAATCTTTAAACAGTGCGTCGCACGGAAGAAACCGCTGCAGAGCTCCTGAAAATACGCGTATATTTCCTTCGAATAAGGGTGAACTACTAACATTCAGAGCGTCTGGTTAATGCGACGCGTGACCAAAATGCTGGCGTGTTTCTGGCTCAACGCATAAGTATTGCCATTCAGCATATTAATGCCGCTAACACGCTGGATACACTGCTAACTGGAAGCGAGCTTGGGCATTTGGATTGTCTTAAGCCCTTTGACGGTCTCTGGGCAGTGTAACTGTTTTTGTAGTCCTAGTTGACTTGCATTTTTTAAGTTAATAAAAGCAACATAGATAACACCCTTATTATATAACATATTGATTAGAGTATTTGGATTTTCTTTACACGGTCTAAGCCATAGACCGTATGGACTCTTTGGGTAGTGTAACTGTTTTTGTAGTGTTAGTGTTAGCTTGTATTTTGTTTAGTTAGTAAACTGTTTTTAAAAAACGAACATTGTGTGAATGTGTGGGTGTCTTACCTTGCATGTCGGTGAGCACGACGCGGCCGTCGTAGCTGGCGGTGAGCAGGTAGTAGGCACCGGGTGAGAATCGCACGCTGCGCACGTCGCCCGTGTGCGGCATGAAGTGCTGCAGAGCACGCGTGGCGCGCACGTCGTACAGCGCGCAAGTGCCATCCTCGTGCCCGCACACCAGCAGCCGCCCGCTCGGTTCCACCGCCAACGACGTCACCGCTGAACCCTACAGCAACACCACACAACTTCAAACATTACTATCATCATCATCAAGCAGAAGACGTCCACTGCTGAACATAGGCCTCCCCCTTTAACCTCCACACTGAACGACATCCTGCCATCTGCATCCACTGGATGCCCGTGACTCTCACAATGTCGTCGGTTCATCTAGTGGGAGGCCTACCTAAGCTACGTCTTCCGGTTCGTGGTCTCCACTCAAGAACCTTTCTTCCCCATCGACATAGCTATAAAAATTTTGCAAGTTGAAGTGGCAATGGGCAGGTCACATCGCTCCAAGAACCGATGACCGATGATGAAGTAAGGTTCTTGAGTGGAGACCACGAACCGGATGACGCAGCGTAGGTAGGCCTCCCACTAGATGGACCGACGACATTGTGAGAGTCGCGGGCATCCAGTGGATGCAGATGGCAGGATGTCGTTCAGTGTGGAGGTTAACGGTGAAAGCCCTATGTTAAGCAGTGGACGTTTTCTGGCTGATGATAATGATGGGAACATTTTCATTTTTATTTTTTTAACTTTTTACGTAATATTACATATTCTGTGAAATATTCAACTAGCCATCTTTTACGGTTCGAAAGATATACAGCCGTTAAAAGGTAGGACGGACAGACAGACGGGCGGACACACCGACAGCGTAGGCTTATAATAATAGGGTCCCTTTTACACCCTTTGGGTACGGAACCCTAAAAACCGTTTATTTAGCGTGAGTGTCGTAATTAACTACATATATAACAATTACCATGCTCTAGATATAATAAGCGCAGAGTTATGCGCGGCATTCCTCATACCGTTATCAGTGTTTCTTTAAACTCATCAAATATTTAAGTTTACTCGGCGACAAGCGAAATCTCACAAAATGGCTGTCTCAAACGTGTGTTTCATCATCGCATCAAATAATTTCGCACAAAGGAACAACAAGGCCTGATTTTTTGTTCACAAATCGCATGACTGCCGCCTGAATGGAACAACCGATGAGGCGACGCTTAACTTTGACAGTGACATGTCGTCTCAAGTTCAACGGTCGGCAAGTAAAGATTATTTAGTACATGGTTGGCGTTCTACAATGTCAGTAAACCCATTAACTGCTAAACTTAGAGGCTTACCTTAACGAGATGGCCGGTGGGCGACGGGATCGTGTTGACGCTGCTGCCTGTGCGCAAGTCCCAGATCCGCACGGTCTTGTCTTGGCTCCCCGACGCGAACATGGCTCCGCCCCAGTAGTACAGCGACAGGACATGACCAGAGTGACCGCTCAAAGCCTGCGAATAAACTTGCTGCTGTTACCACTCGTAAAATTGGCATTGTGTATAGACTGGATGGATGGTATATCACAGATATCTATAGATCACAGAAAAGAGAAGTAAATAGAACGGAAATGAGAAGGAAACGCCAGGTATTGTGACAGATACTTGATTGAACATTCTTATTTATGTCAACGCGTAGAACTCCGCGTCACAGTTGCTATGGGTGCAAGCTACAACAAATTTCGTATAAAAATGCCTTGACAGCCGTTCTAGCTTAAACAAAAAAAAAGCTTTTCTGTGGTATGGATCGCATAGGGATTTCATTAAACAATATAAAATACGACTCTGATCTGTCTCTCTCTCTCTCTCTCGTAAAATATTACGTACTTCGGTGTTACCTCAACTCAAGTTAAATTTTCATACATGCTTTGGCCAATCAGAACTTGAAAAGTATTCATTTTTAGTTTAAGTTATTTCACACTAGGCGTGCCTCGCGGTTTCACCCGCGTGGTGATGAAAATCGGTGATGATGATGATGAAACGTTGCCTATGTGTTAATCCAGGACATAAGCAATGTATATTCCAAATTTCATCCAGCCGTTTCTGCGTGATTGAGTAACAAACATCCATCCATCCATACATCCATCCAAACTTTCACACATATAATATTAGTGTGAAGTGTGATAATGCGGTGAATCATCATTCTTATAACTGTTACAGAAAATTTATGACATTTTGCGTATAACAATGCCTCGGTATTATGTACTACGTCAAAAAAGGTCAGGTAATTTATCTGTCGCAGTTGCCACCTTGTTGGCGCTGTTATTGTTCATTTAACTATTCATATTTATTAATTTTATACTTTTATATATAAATTGAGCAATGCCATTCAACGTGGCAATGCCGGCAGCATTCTGGGGACCTTTCCTTCCACTAATTGTTCTTTTAGTTTAAGTTTTTAAATAGTTATTATAAGTTTTAGTTTTTTTAGTATTTTAGGTTTTCCTTAATTTTCTGTTTTATAATTTGTGCATAATAAATTATTTAGTATTAGTATATATCTTTATTTTGTAATATTCTCGGGTCTAGCCCGGACATTTGGTTGGCATTGGTGGAGCCGAAGCCAACACCAAGAGGCCCTGTTGAATATAAAAAATACAATTATGGAATATGTATAAAATGGAGTATGAAACTATTGTAAAGGCTATCGAGCTGAACAACTAGTGGATAGAACAGATCTATTGGAAGAGAAACGGCACCTGCCTTATCCTGCCTCAGCTCAAAATATATTTGGGCAGAAAGAATGGTTTATTATTATGTGTAACTAGCTGGTCCCAGCGGTTTCACCCGAGTTATATAACCTCCTTGGTAGCGAAAGCCTCCTTTGACTTCAATGTATAATTCATCTATTTCTGTTCCATTCAAAATGTATGCGAAAATGTTATTTTTTTTCTGTAAATTTTCCGATGTTTTAATCCTTATTATAGAGGAATCCAACAAATCAAAGATCATGAAAATCGGGTCAATCGTTCTTAAGTTATAAATAACACGACTTTGTTTATATATATATATACTAGCGTACCGCCCCGGCTTCGCACGGGTGTAAGTTTTATTATATATACCTATAACCCTTCTGTGAAAATTATGTAACTAATGGTGAAAACCGCATCAAAATCCGTAGCGTGGTTTAGGACGAGTTAGCGGATATACAGACAGACAGACGCGGTGAGCGACTTTATTTAATACTATGTAGAGATAAGATAAATTATTCAAATGTAAAATGCTAATATTTTGTCACAGCAACTTAAAAAGTCGGTGCCTATGCGTTCTTACATTCGTTGTTTATAGATTTTAAAAGGCCGCTTCCGCACACACATTAGTACCCGAGAGTTTTTGCCTTTGTACATTGCAAAAGCATAAAAACAAAACGCAAAATTCGAACGCAAAAGACTGCCTATTGTCGTTTAGAATCTGCTCCTATTTTTTTTGTTTCAGCACGAATCTCACCTAGGATAAAAGAATCCGCTACATGCAGCCATTTTTTTTACTTTTTTAACGTTTGATGCCGGTAATTAACAAATGTAGTCTTTAAATTGTATTTTTTTATTCATAACTAGCTAAATGACTGCAACTTTGTACGCGTAGGGCAGCATGCAACAATGCACATGCAATGCCGCATTTTTGCTTACGATTTTTTTTTTTCTTATTATAAGTAAGGTAGGTATTTCAATAGCACATTCTGAAACAAACGCTAAATAGAGCCTTCAAGAGAATCCTGTATTATATTATATCAGTTCAATCTACCAAAACAGAACTTAATTACAAGTTACGTAAAATCAAAGTGATGTTAATCCATATCCCTCTAATAGCATCTATATTGTTGGATGTCCAAAACGAAGATGGATGGACGAGCGGTATTACAGTACGCTATAACAGCCCTGTGTGGACGTCACCCAACCTACCCTCGGAATATATTAATTTTCAGTTTCATATTTAGATCAAATCGATTAGAATTTCTTCTCGTCGTTAATTGTATTTACATTCAAATTTGTTTCTATAAATTATATTTCGCTTATTGTTTTTAATAAACAAAATATCTAATACTAGCTGCGCCCCGCGGTTTCACCGACGTTATATACCTCCTTAAAGCAACCTCCTTTGTGACGACAGCTACCTCCTTTGACATAAGTCAAACGTCTAAATGGTTTTTTGTATTATGTCAATATACCAATGTAAGTATGGAATTCAATTCTTGTCGTTCCATACAAAATAAATGGGGAATAAATTATCTGCATAAAAAAATTCGTGAATTTTTCCGTTTTTTTTTTATACATAATCTGCTATTCGAAACTAAATCCAACAAATCAAATATATTGAAAATCGGTCCAACCGGTCTTGAGTTATAAATGGTGTAACTAAAACGACTTTGTTTTATGTATTACTCTCTCTGCTGCGTCTCGCGGTTTCACCCGTGTGGAGATGAAAAATTGTAATGATGATGATGACAAATACTTTACGACCTATTTTCATACCTACCAAATAAAAAAACATAAAAATCGGTCGAGCGGTTTCGGAGGAGTACGACCAAAAACACAAGTGACTCGAGATTTTTATGGATATTGATAGATGTTAAGATAGAAGGGGTTACCATACTGTTCATTGTGTACAACCTAACCAAACATGAAATCGCAAAAATACGTCAAATAAATTCTGTTGACCAGTTTGGTTGTCCGTCTGTTTCTCTCTAGTGTAAGGTTACATGGCTGCGTGCGCCGTTCCTCGCTTATTCAAGACTCGCATAATACGAACCCAGACCAGGCGACCGGATGTTCATTGTTTCAGTCGACTGATTAATTCGCGTTTATTTTCTGGATCGGCCTCAGACAGGGTCTATCGCATGAACTTAAACACGCCACGGGTTGTCGAGGGGTTAACAAATCTAATTTACTGCTACAATTAACAGCAATCTAAATTGTTATTGTCGCATGCTAAAATATTAACTGCTATAGATTGAAGCGTAAATTTTAACGAAGCATGACTGAGTATACGCATAATGCTATTTATTATAGACAATAACTGTTTGTTTCTAATCATCTACCCATATATGAATAATATCAGCGTTCCAAATACATACATTATTCCTATTAGCGGAAACTGGCTCCTTTGTGTCATATTTTATTTCTATTACTTAAAGGCTGTTAATGTAGTAACTAAATAATAATAAATAATGTATCTTAGAATATATGTAACTTTTAAGCCCCGGCATCAAGATTTGGGCCTTGTTTTACTTTATTTTAATTATACTCTACGTTTATAGGTTTAAATTACTTCGTTTTTGTTCTAATATAAAAATTTATGTTGATTAAGTTTTTGATCTAATACATTTTGTATACTAATAAAACAGTGGAATTAATTACCACTTTAAAACTTAGCGTCTATGTTATTATTGACAAGTTAAACACTGTTTTAAACTATCACGGTTGTTCACTAATGTTATAAGATTATTTACGGGATATTTATCGTGGTAAGGTTGTGAACATGGTGTATGTAACTGCGCCGAAATATCGGGAGTTCCTTCCACAACCTTACCATGGTAAATATCCCGTAAATAATCATATAACTTTATTGACAACCTGTACTTTAGGACCGACCGTGATATCACAAAAAAACAGCTGTTCCCATACACTTCCATGAGAGTTAATGTCATTTTCAAGATTAGCTTGGTATGTATCTATATAATTAAATCTTTGAACGTGATTTTCACCCCTTTCAAACCGACGGATTGATTTGAAACGTTGCACACTTATCAAGGACCGATGACAATGCATTAACTTAAATAGTTCGCCCATTATCCTTACCAGTATCTTCAAGATTAGCGATTATAAAGCGTGTTTTTTTAGTTTCTTACATTGCGAGAATTATTCTATGGAATTACTGATATTTATTTTCGCGTTATCAGGGTTGTTGAATAACGAAAAGTTATTTATAATGATGAGTACAATGATAAGCTTGAATATGTTCGTCATCTAGGGATACGCCCGGTATACTGTTTGCGTTTTCTTATTCGATTTGGACGATGAAGGTGCCCGCCCTGACGTCCCGCTCGGGGTGTATTGTGCATATAACCCTGGCAACGTTTAGCTGAGCCGTATATATGCCTGTCTATCATGACTGATTCACACACATTTGTAATGTATCGCAGTAACAGATTACTCCGGAAATCGTCCTAGAGCCAGAGCTATCTCATGATTTATTGCACATCGATTTAAAAGCTTTCAAATTGACAGTTACTAATACGAATTCGCACAAAATTACTAATCAATTTATTAATATTTCGTTTATTGATTTTATACACAGGATTTAGATAGGAAAATATAGTACAAAGGGAGCCCTAATCGACCTTTTGACATGCAAAAAATTTAAGGATCTAAGTGGAAACAATAAAAATTTCATTACATACACACATACATATACACTTGTACACTTATACATTGTCCAATTATAAGTCAACTTAAAATACAATTACAAAGTTAACATAGCGTAAATCTTTTGATGTGTAATAAGTATTGGATTCTGGAGTTAAGTGTGCGACGACGAATTTAACATCGATCGAAACCACAATTCTGTGTAGAGGTCAACTCAGCCGACCGCAATGTCTCGTGGTTAATAGACTGGCCTATCGTTCATTGTAAATAAGACTTAACTTACAAATGATTTTCTTACATGCCGGACTGACAGCAAAAAATAATTATTATACCTTAAGTACGTAGTTTTAAGTTTAGTGCGAACAAATTGCTTGTTGAGCAAATATTTTACAAGGTGGATGAATTTTTGCATACTGTGACGTAATGCTACAATTAATTATTGATACCTTTTATTTTTTAAGCTTTATTATTCACATATCCGTTTATTATCTTAATTTTTAAGTTTTTTTTACATCAAATATAATTATAAAACATAAATAATATAAAACACTTAAAAACTAGGGTGCCGCCGGCAGCGGGGCAGGGCCCAAGTTAAAAGCTTTATTATTATTGTTTTTTATTTTGCTGACCATAAATAATTGGTACTTAATTATTAATAATTTTATGTTTTGTATTGTAACAATTAATTATTGATAACTTTTTTTTAAGTCTTATGATTATTGGATAAATTTTTGCCTCTTTTGTTGACCATAATTGGTAATTATTAATAAATTTTTTTTTTTTGGAATAATTTATTATTGACAGTATGTGCTAATTATTATTTTTGTATAATTGTTATTGCAATTAGCTAATTACTTTATGACATGTAACTTGTGTTACGAATGAAGAGTATAAGTACTTATAATAATTATTTTTTGCTTAAACTATAATACTCGTTAAAACAAACCATAGAACACGAGGGGTTTCCTGGTTGCCATTAAAGAGTTCCACCTCCTCCCGGCTTTATCATCACAGTATTTCGATGATACCAATTTTTGCATTGTCAACCGAATTACATATACTTGCAGTTTCAAATCGATACGACAATTTTTAGAAATAGATTTAATCGACTACCAAAATTAGTTGACATTGTTAGTTAATAAAACGTGTTAAAACAATTGTACTTATATTTTTTATTCCATGGAGCATGATAAGCTCTGTACCTATAACCGTATCTTCTGTTCAAACTTCGATCAACTTAGAAAATTACTATTTGTGACGTTGCAGTGGCGTGGGGCTTAGTAAAACAGCCTATGTAACGCCGCGATATCTGGGCTACACTAAGTACGTACTTGATTAATTCAAAAGTAGAGAGCACGACTTTGCAAACGTAGCTTTAGCATAGACAGGCAAAGACATCTATATATGATCTGCATGATTTAATTCCCTCCTGCCCTTTTTTTCTATCGGACTGCCAGAGCGGGTCCGAAAAATCGACACCGCTTTATGGTTGACATTCCGTAAACCCGTACGAAGCGCTTTGATTCCACTTTTATTGTGCGAACTGCTAGTATGTGGAATGCGCTGCCTGAATGGGTGTTCCCCGATAGTTACAATCTGGGTGTTTTCAAGTCAAAAGTGAATCGGTTTCTTCTAGGCAAGCGTGATCCATAGTAGGCCTCATCATCGCTTAACATCAGGCGAATTGGCGGCCAAGCGCAAGCCTATTTTACAAAAATATAAAATAATATACTAGGGACCCGCCCCGTCTTTCGCACGGGTATAAGCTAGGCCTTGGCCGCTCCAGGGACACAAAATTTCATCCAAATCGGTCCAGCCGTTTTTAAATGTAAGAACCTTCTACGAAGTATTAGAAAACATTTTAAAAACGATGAAGGACATTGGTAAAGCCGTTCTCTAGTTATAGCGTGACCAGGACCAGGAGAAACTGAGGTCCATCACACTGAAAATCATATATGTATGTGAAAGTTTGGATGGATGGATGGATGTTTGTTACTCAATCACGCAGAAACGGCTGGATGGATTTGGATGAAATTTGGAATATACATTTCTTATGTCCTGGATTAACACAAAGGTACTTTTTATCATCATCATCATCATCACCGATTTTCGTCACCACGCGGGTGATACCGCGGGGCGCAGATTTTATATATATATATAGATATATCCAGTACTGCCTATACTGTCCCACCTTTGTCTTAGTAGATAGTGCACACAAACAATAAGTACCGCACACGGCTTTAGTGAAGGTTCATCCACAGGGCATAGCCGGAGGATGAATGGATGATGATCGGAAGTGCGGGACATGGATTGCACTAACCTTGAATGTTTTCCCCGTGGCACAGTCAGTGACGTATATCTTACAGTCGCCGGCGCCGCCGCTCACAAGCAGGCTAGCCATGTTGGAGGTGTCCTCGATGAAGCAAACGTCGCGAACTGTGCCGTCGTGCATCGTTAGCTCCACCTGTAGACAAATACAATCATGTACACAATCGATCTAGTTAATCAAGAGCTTGAACGCGGAAATTCTGTCTGAAGTGAAGTCTGAAACCACAATTTCTTAGCGCTTGTAGCCTAGCGAATCGACTGGCTACACGGACAAATAAAAAATCTGACAGAAGCGCCAAGCGCGCAGTAATACACATAGTTGCCAGTTATATGATTATTAACGGGATATTTACGTTAATACGGTTGTGGATGGGGTTCCCGATATTTCGGCGCAATTACATAAGTACAAAATAATAACATTATAAATGACCCCATTATTTAGCAAATTTGTGTGTATTTTAGACCCTATTTGTAGCAAGACATATATTTATATACGAAACGTGTGGGCTAACATTATCTGGAGAATTCAAGACGCTAGCTTTTATAGTTCCTAACCATCTATAGATAACGACTGTGACACACATGGAAGTCTTACCATAATGGTTTCTTCTAGCCATTTTGGGACAGAACCCTAAACACGATAAAACACGTTTCATGGATGACCCTTTTTTATATTTGTTTCTGTCATAATTTAACCAGGTTGAACTAGCTACCTTAGTATAATATACATAGCTCTTTAAAGGTACGACAGACGGACCGACGTCGTGATGGCGTAGGCTTATTAATAGGGATCCGTTGACACCCTTTGGGTACGAAACCCTAATAACTGCCAATAAGACGACGGAGTCGCGTGAGACGTGCCGTGAAACCGATCCGCAAAAGTTATACTGATAATGTAAAAAAATATTGTAAATTCATATTAAGATTTGGGACTAAAATTTTTATTTAATAAAAAGGCCCTTCAAGGTAATCAAGCCTTAAATTAAATGGTTCCAGACGAATTTAATTTTGCTGCACAACGTTTTTTTATCGCGAATATGTCCGCCTGTTTGTAAGCGACAATGTGGCCGAAGAATAAAAATAAAAATAAACTGATATTCTCTTCAACTCTTTCGCAAAGGGGTCATTTATGTCTTCTGAACTTGTATTACAACGCTCGTGTTTTGGTACCACATTTTTTATTCGGAATATTATTTATGGGGTTTTGTAAGCCAGCACGCATGGCGAAAGTAGTGTAAAAATAATTATCACTTTAAGTACTTTCATATACAAATGTTAGCGTCCATTTGCCCCTACTACCTAATTCAGCCCTTTCGCAAAACGCTTTCTTAGTGGATCTCTACACCCTATAAGGAATCTTATTGCCAAATTTAAACTTTGTAGATCGAGTATAGATTTTGAGCTTTCATGAGTGACTGGTGTTGCACTTTCATTAAAGGTTTAATAAACTTTTGTAAATGAGGCTTTTTACTCGCAATCAGATGAATATAATAATTTGTTATGAAAAATGCTCACGAACAAAACAAATTAAATAAATAAATATCTGGGACATTATTGCACACATGGTCATCTGACCCCAAACTAAGCAAAGCTTATAATATGGCTGCCAGAGAATGATAATTGAACACAAACTCGACGGGTCTACCATATGTATGATATTAGGAAGTTTTATTGGTAATGTTCAGCCTCATCAACATACTCTGTCTATGAGACATTTGGAAAGTGATCTTGATAAAACAAATTAATCCAAACTCGACTGGTCATAAGTCATGGAAGATCCCGTCCCGTTCTTCCGGCCATATCATACCATAATCATTTATTGTCATAAACACACAAATACAGGTTAAATGTGAGCTCGATCGGAAACTGGAACGCGGACGAAAAATGAATCAATAACATGATTTGAACCGGAATGACAACATAAGTGCATAATAAAAGCAGTAAAAGTTATAGAAGCCTGTTAAAAATAGATCTTCAAATACTTGTATTCATAGCAGGTTCAATGATTGCAATTGTAATATGGCAAAAAGCATCAGCATACTTGTTTCAACTTTCTCGGGTTACGCGATGATTAAACCGCATTATACATGATAACAACATAACCATATTTAGATTACGGCTACTAGTTACGATTCTTCGGGCGACCTCTTTGCCTAAGTTGGACTTACCTAACTGAACGATCTGAAATTTTGATTAACATTTCCTTCGTAATTGAGCACGCGGCCTCCTGTCATGACACAAATTGGAAGAGATGATGTATACTTTGGCAACAATTGATTTAAATCTCGGGGGAAACATATTTAACATGCTTTTGCGTGAAACATGTCTACTCAGAAATTACATAATAACATTGCATTGTTTTTGTTAAATTTATCTATTACAGATAGAGTCGGAATAGGTTTATCAAAGTCCAAGATTACATAAATTATGCTTTGCACGTATTTATCATCATCATTTAAACCCTTATCGCTCTACTGCTAGATATATGCCTATTCTTTAACACACCGTTCTCTCCGGCCTTACGAGCATCCCCGTCTTGCCCTGACTATGTCGTCTTCCAGGTTATCTGCCCACTGGTCTTATTATTCCTGTAGGCAACTTCTGCAATCTCTTTAATCTATCTGCCTTAATTCGTATTTCAATGTCTCCTGCCCACCTTTACTTAAGCTTTGTAATTCTTCGTCAAACATCAAATACGACGTCCGACGACGATCTCTTAATTAGGTAAACTATTTGTTGACTACGATGTCGTGCGCGTAAACTTTTACATAATATTTTAACCCCTAATTCGTTTCTGTCCTTTCTTCGTCAACCTTTCATAGCAAATGTCTACTCTCGATAAGCTTATAAAATTTTAGCTTCACAACCGAGTGTATTTCCAGAATTTGCATTATGGTCGATATAATTCCTAGTTCATAATATTTCGTTTACTTTATAAGACTGTACGTAACATGGTACCTACGAGAGAGAAAGTCGATATCCAAGTTATATCAGAACAAAATTAATATGTCAACGATTCTCTAGCACTAGGGATCATTTGCAAAGTGTAAAAGCAGGAAAACTTTTAGGTTTCGACTTAGATTTCAGCACTCACGTAGAAAGAGCATTTATAAACGTGACGTGCAAAAACATGTCGGAAGGAATATATGCTCTGAAATAACTTAAGACATAATATAACATCAGAGCCACAACTCAAATAAGTTTATTTTGGGTATGTGCACTCTATTATACAATCAAACTAAACCAAAGACTAGGAACTGTAAAAAGTATAAGTAATAATTTCCTACTGCCAATACGACATAGATTTAATATGGTCGGAAAGTTGCCAAAACGGAACAAAAGTTGTATAATAAGCTCTCCGATCACCTTCAGCAAATAGAAATAGAAGGAAAATTACATGTCAATGTAAACAAATTGATTCTATGTAAATCTATTTACAAAATAATTTGTTACTAGTTAATTTATATAAATCAATTTTAATTATTTATTTCTAATTATACAGTTTTGTTTATTTATTTTATGCTAATATAATCTTTGGACGAAGCCCCTATACAGTTGAATTATGTTAATTTTAATTACCTTTCATACTTATAGTTTTTTTCGTTTTTTGAGGGAGAGACAGAATATTATTAATAGCTATTTACACATTTACAATTTCAAAATTGATGTGTTTTTAACAAGTCTATTTAGAAGTATTAGTAATATTCATCTTCTTATATATAAAAGGCTATGTGTGTGTGTATGTTCTTAAGGATACCAAAACGGCTGGACCGATTTTAACGGCACTTTAACTGACAAACGACTGGATGATACAAGAAGTAATCTAGGCGGGTAAAACAGCTGGGTGCAGCTAGTATTTTTAATATTATAATGTGAAACAATGGCTCCTGAATGGTCGAATGGTGAAATCTTGGACGATATATAAATCATTTCCTTTGTTGGAAATAGGCCAATGATGATCAAAGTTGCTTTTTATCCTAAAAATTATAATACACATTAATCCACATACACACTCCACACTAATATTATAAATGCGAAAGTAACTCTGTCTGTCTGTTTGCTACATAATCACAGCTAAACGGCTTAACCGATCTCGATAACATTTTGGGAGGTAATAGTATATATCATGAATACGGATATAGGCCTTTTTTTCAGAAGAAATCGCGGACGAAGTCGCGGATACAGCTAGTATAATTATAGCTCAGTATAAGATAGCGAGAGAAATGGTGTAAAACTATAATGTACTGGTATCCGAGAGACAGAAAAAGAAACCGAGGTAGACCATTTAGGAGATGGGTGGACGACATTAAAACAGTTGCGGGCAGCACATGGACCAGAACTGCTGAAAACAGGAGTCTATGGAGGCAGATGGAGGAGGCCTATGTCTATAATAGACAAACAGACAAAAATGATGATCAATTTCACAAAAAAAAAAAAGAAAAAAAAAAAAAAAAAAGAATATATATATATGAAGGGAAATATTGTAATTAAATTAATACTATTGTTAAACTTAAGAAATAATTAATCAAATGAAATAATAATTGTGCATGTAAATTTTTCGTATATATTTGTCTGAATAAAGGCTCTAATTATTATAAGATAGCGAGAAAAATCGGGAAGCACTACTAGTGTTAAATAACGTTTTTTCTCCTCTGTTTCTGCTTTATACGCAATACTAATATAATTTATATGTTACACAACAAAAATGTGCAAATCGAAACTAGCCACCGAGTGAGAGTTCGCATCGAGATTTCGGTATCCGTCGTGACTAGTGAACACGAGTAGTTCATATACTCGTAAAAAGAAAGTTCGGGAAATTGCGTGACATCTTCTCGTCCAAGATACCATAGTGCCTACAGACAAGGGTCTTTGACCAGTGTGTGTTGCCAGTGATGACATATGGTACTGAGACGTGGTCCTTAACTGTTGGCCTTTTGGAAAAACTCAGTCACACAAAGGGGAATGGACAGAGCCATGCTCGGAGTTTCTTTGCGCGAAAGAATCCGGAATGTAGATATTCACCAAAGATATCAGAGTCACCGACATAGCTATTAAAATTTACAAGTTGAAGTTGCAATGGGCAGGCCACTTCGCTCGAAGAAGCTTCGGTTATCGGAACCGATGGGGAAGAAAGGTTCTTGAGTGGAGACCACGAACCGGAAGACGCAGCGTAGGTAGGCCTACCACTAGATGGACCGACGACATTGTGAGAGTCGCGGGCATCCAGTGGATGCAGATGGCAGGTTGTCGCTAAGTGTGGCGGTTAAAGGGGAAGGCTTAGGTTCAGTAGTGGACTTCTTCTGGCTGATGATGATAATAATGAAAAAGAAAGTGCGTCACAGTTCAAACTAAACTACGCATCTACTACTAAACTATTGCATAATAGCGACTTTCATTATTATCATCGAATGGTTGTCAAATGATTTAAAAACGGCATGTTTCACGCACAGTTCTGAGTATATAATGATCAATATATAAAACTGACTTCATAGATATGACAGAACAGTAGAATTGATAACCTCCTCCTTTTTGGAAGTCGGTTAAAAATACAAAACATACGTATAAAAGGCGGCAGGATATGATACATTTTCATTATATAGTGGTACAGCTGACTACAGCTACAGAAAACTACTTCTGGTACATCTTATCTATACACTAGCTACGCCCCGCGGTTTCACCCGCGTTATATACCTCCTTGAAGTAATCTCCTTGATAGCGACAGCAACCTCGTTTGACTTAAATGACAATTTCTTTATTTTTTCTGCTAACAATTCTTGCCATTTCATACAAAATGTATGAGAAAATGCATTTAAAAATAAAAAAACGGGAAATTTTCGTTATTTCAATACTTATTCTTCTATTTGGGGCGGAGAGAAATCCAACAAATCACAGATCGTGAAAATCAGTACATTCGTACTTGAGTTATAAATGGTGAAACTATACCTAAATGTTTTATATATATTATGTATAAATATATAAAAGACCAAGCATTTTTCTAGAAATCAACGCATACCAAACCTCTAATGATAGGAGAGGTCCATTTGAATTCAATAATCTTTCAATAGCCTGGATAATTCTAATTTGTATGAGATCGTCCGTTTCGCAGATAAAGTATCTCGAGCATAAGTTCATATTTGCGATGGCTGATTCGTTTTATAAAATGTATCACGTACGCGATATTGATTGATTGACAATACGTGTATGTAAATAGGCGCTAATGGCGCGGGAGCTCCCGAGCAAACATGTGGAGCGCTTTGTTGCTGGCTATAAAATGTTTTTCTTACGTTGAGCTCGTGCGTACCGATCGCGTATAACCAAATTTACAGGGTTACGCATATAAACTGTAATAACCCGAGAGGAGGTCATTGTACTCATTATAAACAACCTTTACAATGGACCAACCCTGAAATCTTGAAAAAAAAAACAGCTGTTTTTTAACATTTTGTCGAGAGTTTTCAATCACAGTAAAGAAAAATAAAAACTTGTTTAAATTAGAATGGCTGTCAATGCTTTTTTTTTTAAGAAATATGTATAATAAATGTAGCCACTTGCACCCATATAAACCTATAGCAACTGTGACGCGGAGTTCGATGCGTTGACTTAAATAAGAATGTTCAATCACATATCTGTCACAATACCTGGCGACAGATTTTCCTTCTCATTTCCATTCTATTTACTTTTCTTTTATGTGTTGTCAATAACCGTTTCATATGAAACATCAGTTTTATTTACCATGTATATAATGAGTTACTTTTAAATGTCAAAATTGACGTCACTCTGAGAGATATTTGCCGGCCTCATAATAAAATTCGGACTTTACTTTAACTTCGTCGTTTTCGTCCTCACAAGTTTTGTTTTTGTTAGACCTTTGACCACGCTGCGTGATCGAAGAGAGAGAACACACCTAACTTAGAATAGGAACTGTCTCTCAAGGCCAGAACATACCATTGGGCGATAAGCGACAAATAGAAACCAAGTAAAGATCGATTCATATATGTATTACTTTTTAATTACTCATACTCGGAAAGTAGGCCTGAAGTTGCCAGAGGAGCGGGTTGAAAGTAATACATTTCAGCGCTAGGGAGAATCACTTTCAACTGACAGTGACAGTTGACAACTGACAGACACTCAAATAAAAAAAAAACTAGTCCTATTTTTACATTTGTATTGAACCATGTTCCAAAGATTTTTTTTTTCTCCTCAGAGGATTTTATGGTATCGCACTTCTCGTACGTTTGCCAGTGTCAGTTCATATTTTTATTTTTAGGTAATGAAAAGCACAGTGTTTACCTCAAGATTAAAGACGGGGTGGGGTTACTTTCAGCCCTAGGATAACAATCTACTATTACTAAACAGTTATAACGTAAATGAAATCTTAAGCACTTTACACAGCTTTTCAAGAATGAAAGGTTGTTTTGACTATACATATTAAAACGTTCGTGTTGCTAGGTAATACAAGTATCTACAACTTACAGATTTCAATTAATCAAACTCATATGGCCTCGCTGTCGTCAAAACTGTAAACAAAGTCTTCCTAACAACGTGGAGACAATATGACCATAGAGATTAGTCCTACTACATCTCTCTATTAACGGATTTATTTTATTTCCATTCTATCTCTCGGGTCTGGCCCGGCCCTTTATACTTTATTCCACTGAGAGGCCTTTTTGTGTTAAAAATAAATTAATCTATATGGATGGGATGATGTTGGTAAATGGACTATTGATACTAAGGGGTCATAAATAAACTGGGCTATTGGGTGAACAACTTAAGGATGGGATGGCAGATCTGCTTATAGGATGAGAAACCGCACCTGCCTTATCCTGTATCATCTCAAAATACATTTCGACAGGTGATGACTTGCCACCCACTAAATGGGCACCCATAAAGATTGTCGTATATTATAATTGTAGATAATAATCTTTACTAATATTATAAGGAGGAAAGATTTGTGTTTTTGGATGTTTGTAACGAAATAACTCAAAAACTACTGAACCGATTTTAAAAATTATTTCACTGTTGGGAATCTACACTATCCCCGGGTGACATAGGCTATATTATATCTTGTAGCGAAGCCGGGGCGGGCGACTAGTATTATACACATTTGGTGACTCTAGGATTTAGACCCTTTCCAATATAATATTGTATGATACAAATTATATTGTGAAATATCAAGTCAAATCGAAACGAGATAACCCATACGCGAGAGAGGAATCAAGGTCGCAAGATATCACATTCCCATAACATGAAGAAAAACAGAAAGAAGGAAATATAATCTTCTGCGACGTCACTGTGATCGATCGCTTTCAGAAACAATTTCAATTAAGTAAACAATCAAATCATAATATTTAGAATAGTTTTGTTAAGCCCGCCAAGCTATCTAATGCACCATTTCAATAAAAAATATCTCACGGTTGGGTTGCGATTGGCAATTTCAGTGATATTATTACTATGGCACAAGCGTCACCCACTCGACTGAGTAACATCTAAGAATCGATTACGGTCCGCACACACGTGGAAAGCGTGATTGTCGATTGCCGTAGATTGCCGATTCGCAGTGAAGCATATCAAATAAAATGTATCTCTGATACGGACTCCTCAACCTACCATATGCACGAGGTGTTTATACGGTAACTCATATGCATAGAAAAGAGGCTTAAATAAACGCAGAACAGATGGCCGATGGGGCCGAAAGGTTCTCGAATGGAGACCACGGACCGGTAAGCGCAGCGTAGGACATCCACCCACAAGATGGACAGACGCCCTAAAAGAGACCGCAGGAAGACGCTGGATGCAGGCCGCTTCCAACCGGCCCTTTTGGAAATTGATGGGTGAGGCCTATGTCCAGCAGTGGACGTCCTATGGCTGAAATGATGATTATGATATACTTAACCTAGCATAAAATTGATTTTGCAATTAAACAAAGTGAACTTTGAATATGTTTCAATGTTGACTGTTATGAAATACTACCTCGTTATTCCGGGATTTAAAGTAGACATTCAAGGTATTGCACGATATGGGAATGGACGTTCAGGGAATCAGACGTTGTGAACCTGAACTGGTTTTTTGTGACAGTACCGCTACAAAAGAAGTGCAGTCTATTATCACGGGGCACGTTTGACCCGCGTCCACAGAAAAGAGAAGCGGAAAAATTCTCACTTCAGTCAGTGCCCGCATCTTTCGCTTCAAAAGCGCACGCGTTTCACGCGAAAACAGTTCCGAGGTTGTTCTATTACATACTTGTTATAATTCACCTCAAAAAATTTCGTAATACTCTAAGATCCCGCCATAGAACGACCTTTACTGAGCTCAATATTTTTTTTTATTCTTAACTAATCCATATTCTAGACTGAATTTTTTAGGCAACCCATTTGCAATATATTTATTGACATATTTAATTAAATATAAAATACTTTTCATCCATTAACCAGCTCGGTGAAGGTCGTTCTATGACGGGATCCTATACTATAAAGGCAAACCTATAAATCTAAATTTAAAAAAACTGCTTCAAAATTAGTAAGATTATTGACTATTTATTTGCCTATTCAAAAGACGCTTAACGTATTATGGCTAGTTCAGAAACTACTGAGCTTAAAATAATGACCTTTTTAACCGACTTTCAAAAAGGAGGAAGTTATCAATTCGACAGTTTTTTTTTTAAATGTTTGCTACCTCAGAACTTTGGACTGGGTAAACCAATTTAGATAAATAAAAATTATTGGAAGTTATTTGGTCCAGTTCCAGTTTTTTATGAAGTAGGTTTTTCATATTGATAATTATCATTCGTTATTTGTATTTAACAATTTATATGGTGGTACGGAACCGAGCACGAGTCGCACTTGACCCCTTTTTTAAAAATTTCATTTCATATACTTTCCTACATACCTACCTACACTCAACGCGCTCCAAGGACGCAATTTGTAGGACCTTAGATATGTTTGGTTTTTCGATGGTTCGAAGCTCAATTATTCTATTTCGGGGCGTAATTACTCGTACAGGATAATTGACAAAAATCAAGCGATCACAACATGTGTGAGAAGTAGGTCAGCGCGACGTAGCAATAGCCGCCCAATTATCATCAAATTAATAGATATTTCTTAGAGATAAACATTTAGCTGATAATAGAAGAAAATAGATAATTAAGTTTGTGATATCGATGGAAAACATAATATTATGTTACTGTTTACGTTGGCAATTAGACATAATACGAAGGCACTCCAGGCTTAGTTTATATTATTTATCGCGTTTGTATTATACCTACTGCGCCACGTCGTTTCACCAGCGTTATATACCTCCTTGAAGCAACCTCCTTTGCTTTTAACTTTTTTTTCTATTATGTAATACTAGCTGTACACGCGGCTTCGTCCGCGATTTCTTGAGAAAAAAATAGCCTATATCCGTCCTCATGATACATACTGTTACCTCGCAAAATTTTATCGAGATCAGTTAAGCGGTTTAGCCGTGATTATGTAGCAAACAGAGTTACTTTCGCATTTATAATATTAAGTATGGATGTCAATTTATAGACTCAGTTCTTGCCGTTCCATACAAAATGTATGGGAAAATGAATTTTCTTTATACCTTTTTTTCTGTTAATTTTCCGATATTTTAAAACTTATTCTGCTATTGGGGACGGAGAGAAAATCAACAAATCAAAAATCATTAAAATCGGTCAAGTCGTTCTTGAGTTATAAATGGTGTAACTAACCCGACTTTATTTAGTAACTAGTGATGTTGCCCGCGACTTCGTACGCGTAGATGTTCATATTAACCTTCAACCCTTTTTTTCCTACCTTAATCCGGCCCTTGCGCAAAATAACATAGCCTATACTTCAATATGGTCATAGCTAAGCATATTCGTGAAAACCGCATTTAAATCCGTCCAGTGGTTTTATGTGCGTGGACAAACAATCAAACAAACAGACAAAAAAATCTAAAAACTATCTTAACGTGTTTACGTCTTACGTGTTAACCTGCTTAAAGGCGCCCTGTGTTTTTCTTTTTGATGTCTTGCAATTACAGATTTTTTTATCTCTACGTTTTTATTATATGTATAGAAGATAGGTATATATATATCATTTTGTAATATTTATTTAATGGTATCATTAAAAGTGTTTAACATTTCCCCCGTCTATTCTGATACGTTAATTCTTTCCATCCAATTTTTGCCTGGAACATACCGTTTTTAGCAATAAGGCAGCCACTTGTGGCATTACCTCGTAAGTGTTTTCTATCGGTTTATTTCTGGTGTAAACAATAAAGAGTTTTTATCTATCTAATATATAGTACATATTGATATTATGTACCAGTTTGTGCAATATTGAGTGTGTGAGTCAATGCTATTCAGACTAAAATATTGTTATGAGTCGATCCATGCAATGAAGCCATTGTTATTTTAGTCCAGTCAATTTAGACATCCAAGGTTACAAAAATTCCCATTAGGCTGAAAATTGGTAGGATCGTTCATTACACTATTATAAAGGAAATGTGAAAAGTCTTCATCGAACGGCACGTGCAAAAAATAAAAATAAAATGAAAATAAAAACTGCTTTACAACTGACTTCACGGGAAGTTTAATAAACGGAACCCCCTTAACTTACGGGAAACCCTTAATTTCCAACCCTTAGAGGTAGAATATTACGTTAAAATTAAACCAAAATTAAATGGGACCAACCTCGAAATATCGACTCAATTAAAAAATCATTAAATAAGGTTGACAGTAGACGAAGATATCACGTAACAATAAAATACTGTTTTTTTTTAAGTCGGTTGATAAATAAGGCAAGTAGGTTTTATTTATTTATTCTGTAATAGGCTTGCGTTTGACCGCCAACTCGCCTGATGTTAAACGATGATGCTGTCTACGATGGAGCACGCTTGCCCAGAAGAAACCGATTCATTCGAGGGATGACAATCTGTTCTGTTATTCCAATGAGCTCGACATCTGGCATAAAACAAGAAGACCTACATAGCATTTCAGATTGGTAGGCGGTGCATCAACGCAATACAATTGATATTAATTAATTTTCTGTCATTCGCTTTGTGTACGCCGTGAAATTGACGAATATCATCACAATGATAATTCATTCCATGTTTGTGTAAAGGCGAATGACTGCTGGACAGTTATGTTATAAGTTATCTAAAGTACACTTTAGACAAAAAACTGAGCTTTGACGCTAATTTAAAAATAAGTGTTATCCCAATAAAAACCGACTTCAAAATTAGTAAACACGCATTTTCTTTTACTTGGTCGACATATTTTTACTGTTATTTATATTTAAAACCCAAACTAATAAATAGATTTTGATGAAATTTATATAGCACTACCTCTGAAGTATGTCCTATCAGACAAAAAAAAATCATCAAAATCGATACATAATTGGCGGAGAAATCTGTGACCAAACAAAAAAAATAAGTGGAACATAGAACCTTCGCCTTTTTTGAAGTCTGTTAAAAAATGACGCCTACTGTATTATTTTCCGAAGCTTGTTATTGTTATTTCGAGTGTTAATGTGTTATAATGGTGGATTACTGTTTATTTAGTGTTCTTCAATGTGCTATACTGTAGGCAAGTGACATACTGAGGTGAAACATGTATTTTCGTGATGTTTCCAAAACTCCACAGAAGCATCTAGTAAAGTCTCCACCACCTTACTAGGGCGTGTCATGGACTTCATCATCATCAGCCAGAAGACGTACATAGGCCTCCCCCTTTAACCTCCACACTGAACGACATCGTGCCATCTGTATCCACTGGATGCCCGCGACTCTCACAATGGCGTCGGTCTATCTAGTGGGAGGCCTATGTTCAGCAGTGGACGTCTTCTAGCTGACGATGATGATGAACAAGCTTTCACTTACCTCTTGTCCCTCCAGATTAACTGAACGACTGTCGAACTTCATCAGCTTGACGGTCTTATCGTTAGAGCCAGTGGCTAGCAGGTCTCCCGCTGGGCTCCAAGCGAGGCAATAGATGCTGCCCTTGTGGTGTTTCGTTCTCTTGAGGAGCACAGTAGGCGCAATTGGAGCGTCGTTATCTCTGTATGACAAAAAGAGAAGGCATTAAGTCATGGTGGAAGTGAGACGTGGACGATGACTAAGAAAGATCGAGAGAAGCTGGAAGCGTTTGTAATGTGGTGTTGGAGACGTATGAAAAGAATAAGCTGGACAGAAAAAAAAACAGTAAGTATTGGATATGGTAGAGGAGAAAAGAAGTCTACTAGCGAGTACAGAGACTAAAAGAGGGAAGATGTTTGAATACCTTGTAAGACATGACAAATTAATGAAAACCATCATGTAGGGAAAGGTAGAAGAAAAGAGGGGACCGGGAAGAGTATTCTTAGACCAAATAAAAGAAAATGCAAATTTCATGTCGTACAGGGAGGCGAAAACGCTGGCAGAAGACCGTCAAGCCTGGAAGTTACTCAACCGACAAGAGCTACGCTCTTAAAGGTTGAATGAATTATTATATTGCAACATTCTCGGGTCTAGCCCGGACATTTGATAGGCATTAGTGGGACCGAAGCCAACACCAAGAGGCCCTATTGAATACAAAAATACAATTATGGAATGTGTATAAAATAGGATATATGAAACTATGTACCGTCATGGATGGATCTATTTATTTGTCGATGGTACAGTATAGGAAAAATATGGGCCATTGAAGTGAACAACTTGTGGATAGGAGAACAGATCTATAGAATGAGAAACGACACCTGCTGATATTCATTATTGTCGTGAAAACATATGTTTTTTAACCGACTTCCAAAAAGGAGGAGGTTCTCAAAACGACTGTGTTTTTTAAGTCTTTTTTTTTATGTTTGTTACCTCAGAACTTTCGCCTGGGTGAAACGATTTTGATGACTCTTTTTTTTGAAGCTGGTGCTTCCCATGTGGTCTCATTACAATTTGGTCCAGTTCTGTCATTTTTATGAAGTCTGTTTTTTTAGATTGATCATTATTATATGGTCAGTTTTGTATAAATCCTGCATCGCTTTTGTTTTGTATCTCAACATAACTCGTAACTTAATTTCCATCAAGCTAGCAAGAATGCACTAGTAGGTAGAAGTAGAAGGCAAGGAAACTCTACTGGGTTAAGGATAGGTGAACAATTAGTATTCATAGTAACAAGTCGGTAAGACTGGCTGGTAAATGTAAACATTTAATTGCGCTCTAGAATCGCACTTCACACTTTGTTAAATAATATATCTCTCTCTCTCTGTACGTTTGTTACGAGTACTTTGTTAGGCTCTTTGCCTTTTACTAAGATAGGTGTGCATTTAAAGCACAGGATATTTAAGGCGAAAATTCTGGAAAACTAGATAATTGTGTTAAGCCTATCATATTAATATTATAAATGCGACACTGTGTTTGTTTGTTTCTCTTTCACGCGCAGCAAGAGAGCAAAAGGTCGACGTGATTTTTTGCATAGAAATAGTTAGGGTCGTAAAAAAAGTATCTCGGAAAACGATCCGGTTCCCGAGGGAATTACCAAGCGAGTGAAAAGCGGGAGTAATTGAAAAGAATCTAACACATTGAAACAATCATAATATAATAAAATAAAAAACTGGCCAAGTGCGAGTCGGACTCGCGCACGAAGGGTTCCGTACCATTTTCTATAAAAACGGCAAAAAACACGTTTTTTGTATGGGAGCCCCCCTTAAATATTAATTTTATTTTAATTTAATAATTTATTTTTAAAGTGAATATATAACTAAATATTCTGTGAATATTTCAAGCGTCGATCTCTTGCTGTTATCAATATCGAGCGGAAACGAGCAAAAAAATAATGTTTGTTGTATGGGAGCCCCTTATTTTTTTTATTTTTGTTTAGTATTTGTTGTTATAGCGGCAACGGAAATACATCATCTGTGAAAATTTCAACTGTCTAACTGTCACGGTTCATGAGATACAGCCTGGTGTGGTGACAGACGGACGGACGGACGGACGGACAGACGGACGGACCGACAGCGGAGCCTTGGTAATAGGGACCCGTTTTACCCTTTGGGTACGGAACCCTAAAAAATCATAATCTATACATATATGTCGCAGGTAAATTGTCAATGCCGTGAAAATGCAATTTCACTGATGACGTTATAATTTTAAGGTATTTTCAGTTTTTTTTATAAACTAACATAACCTACCCTAATGAAATTATAATTTCACGGCATTATATATATACTGATTATGACTCATCACAAAATCTCAAAAACTACTTGAAGAAGTAGAAACTTTGCTGATAGATTCCTTATGAGGTGTAGAGGTCTGCTAAGATTATTTTTTTACTAAAGGTCGGAATTAAGTGAGGCAAATGGAGGTTGAAAGTAAATATAACATTCTACGCGTACAAAATCGCGGCCAACAGCTAGTAATATGTATTGTATATTCTGTACTATAAACCATGTTGTAGCGAAGTCTCGACTCGAAGTATTATATTTCTAAAATATAAGAAGTATACAACATAGCTTTGTTTCCCTGGCGGAGACGATTCCAATAAAGATCACAAAATGTAATCGAAATGAACACAGAGCTAGCCCAACGTGTGGACAAAGGGAATTCGATATAACAAATTGAACAGCCCAACAAGGCAGGGACTTGCTCAGATAGAAAATTTATTTTTCATTACTCATACTCGGAAAGTAGGTCTGAAGTTGCCTGAGGAGCGGGTTGAAAGTCATTTTCAGTTCATTTCAGTCAAGTACATTTCAGCCCTAAGGAGACTCACTTTCAACTGACAGTTGCCAACTGACAGACCCTCTAATTATAAAAAAAAGTTAGTTCTATTTTTACATTTGTATTGAACCATGTTCCAACTTTTTTTTTTTCCTCAGAGGATTATGTTCTCGCACTTCTCGTGGATTTGCCAGTGTAAGTTCATGGCTTTATTTTAAGTTTCCTTGTATTCGTAATGAAAAGCACACTGTTTACATCGGGGTTAAAGACTTATTTAATCACAAGCCCGAATCCCGTCTCGGGACTAAATAAATTACTTTCACCCGTAGGATAACAATGTACTATTCATACATTATTTCAGTACGAGCAATGAGTATGAAAAAAAGTTGAATTCAAATCTACGGTACGCGCAACATTTTCTAGAATTAGAAAGGCTATGAAAGCAGTGCATCCCACAAACAGTACTATTTCCATTACCATACCTAACAACCGTCACCGAATGCCATTATTTGTAATCCGGAGCTTATTTCATGCAACTATATATATAACGTAACTTTGCATTGTTATTATAATTTATATAGCACGCAACAAAACAAGTTATTAGCGAACATTATGTTTCCGTTAGAGCGTTCTATATCCGACGCTTTGTCTCATAGACACAGTACAATCACTATTAAAGTTGTTTTTTTAGGGTTCCGTACCCAAAGGGTAAAACGGGACCCTATTACTAAGGCTCCGCTATCCGTCTGTCCATCCGTCCGTCCGTCTGTCTGTCACCAGACTGTATCTCATGAACCGTGATAATTAGACAGTTGAAATTTTCACAGACGATGTAATTCTGTTGTTGCTATAACAAAAAATACTAAAAAAAACAAAATAAAATAAATCTTTAAGAGGGCTCCCATACCTAACTTTCGCCGTTATTATGGTACGGAACCCTTCGTGCGCGAGTCCGACTCGCGCTTGGCCGGTTTTTATTTTATAAAATAGAACATGTGAACGTTGTATTTATTAACAGTAACCGCGACACACGTGAACGATTAATGCTGTGTCACCTGGTTTATTGTAACATTTGAAATTTTGTAATGCGGCCTGCGAACTTTTAAATGTCTGAGGTAGCGGTTAAAGCGACGTAATACAGTGAAGAATTTCGTAAGAGCCCGAATTTACGACCAACACGTAGGAAACTGGTCGCTTTCTCATCGCATATTTTCAAACTTTTGGACACATGAGTGGTGCGATCGTAATAAAGCGGCATATACCTACCATCTCGCACGTAATGACCTCAGTCACGTATAAACCGACGAGGCGAGAGATGCACGGTTAGTCTCATGACAATATCTCATACCATACGATTGCAAGATATTTAATTTGTAAATGGCGATTGTGAAAAACCGTTTTACGATTATATAATCAAAATTGAGTTATAGCACTTTCTACGTCGCGTCGTTTATAACATTATCGAAGCTATATTACGCTTAAATTTGCGCATCAAATAAACGGTAAACATACAACGGCGACAGAATATAACGAGCTAAAATCACACTAATATCATATATGTGAAAGTTTGGATGGATGTATGGATGGATGAATGTTTGTTAGACAATCACGCAGAAACGGCTGGATGGATTTGGATGAAATTTGGAATATACATTGCTTACGTCCTGTTTTAACATTTAGGCTAATTTTCATCATCATCATCACCGATTTTTATCACCACGCGGGTGAAACCGCTGGGCGCAGCTAGTTTAATATATATAGTTGAGACGTGTTTGAAAACGGCTTCATTAAATATTTATCATCCAGAAATATGAAAGAAGTAAACTTAATTATAACGTTGCGCCAACTTTCCTCGCATAGTAATGATGAGCAAACTTCCACCATGGGTCATTGACAGCCACTGTGTCTTAGTCAATGCTTTCGCGCCGCATACGCTACGCTCACGACTCAAAGCAGGGTTTCGATCATGACTTGAATACAAAGATGCTTATTGAATAAATTATGATCATACCAATGTCCGATTTAATTACGAAAGAACATTTACACTTTTACTGTACGATACAATGATACGATACGAGATACGAGTACAAACGTGTTTTTTCAACAGTGTTTTTAAAGATCTAACGGCGGTAAACCTAATGGCGGTTACCTAACCTGACGGCGGTGAAAAGCGAAGATAATCGATAAAAATAATGTTAAGTTAATCAAGAGATTTTTCTATTAAAATCTATAAATATATTATTTTTACTGTCGGTTACAATCAATGTCGATATTATATTATCTATTTTGTTCTAATACCTTGCTCGATATTGTTGGAAAATTAAATTATCGCAGTTGCTATGCCATCAAAATATTTATATTATGTATGACCTAAACTAACCTTTTAAAATAAATGCCAATTTTATGCGTATTTTTCAATCATGTTCAGGGGTTAGGCAAGGTCAGAATTAGTGTTAATATTTTCTCTCCATAAACTTTTTACATCGATAATATTCAGTTTAAGAACAATTACACTGCATTATAAATATTTATCAATTCAAAAACCCGACTACTAAATTGGTAAAATACGCCATTTCAAATGTTCCAGTTATTTTGATTTAAAAACCAAACAACTGAACCTTAATTTTGATTTAATTTCTATGGGACCAATCTGAATATATATCTTTTTAAATATACATTTTTCCAAAAGGTTTTAATTACGTAGTTCTGAGGAAACAAACATCAAAAAAACAATCAAATTGAGCACCCCTTCCTTTTTTGAAATCGTCAAAAAAAAAAACCCAAGACATTTTCACTAATATAGTACGATAGTACTAAGGATGGGTTTAATCATAAATTTCAAAATGTAACTTCACGACACTAGGTTCATGATAGAAATCGAGGCGGTTTTCCAATTCGCGACGCGTGTACTCGATTTCGCCGGATCCGTAATCATAATAAACAGTGGCTACAGAACTAAGTAGAGGTGAGACCAATTGTTCGTCGGCCCAAATAAAATAGTATGACTGAAATAATTTATTGTTATCAAACAATTTCGTCAACAAGGTCGGGGCCTGAGAATTAGTTCAATTTAATAAGCGTGCACTGTACGCCGCAAAAAAGGTTATGTAAGGTGACGAATTAAAGTAACAGTTAAAATTAAAGTACTGTTACAGTTAGATAACTCGTGATGGATTAGGCAGTTTCGGTCAACGCTCAAATGAATATTCTCAACTATTCCGCCAGTTCTCTGGATGATTGACAATTTAAAATACTAATATAAGATTTTCGCTGGACAACCATAAACTTCTCAACATACCAAATAAGCCTTGTGTTCTAATGTTTCGTTTATTACAAACTAGCTTACCCGACAGACATTGTCCCGTCTTACATAGTCGTTAAGTTTTCTGAAATTTAACAATTTTCCTATATTTTCTATCTGTAAAAACATTTTACAAAGTATTAGAAAACTAAAAAAAAAAGATTAATGAAATAGGTAAAGTCGTTCTCAAGTTATGGCGTGACCAAGGTGAATAGGGATTAATTTTTATTTAGATAATAGGCTTAGCTAAGGATGTAATTAAATACATTACACATGACATACTGAACAAATAATGTAAATTGGCTGACACATTTCTGAGGTATAAGCGTGTAAAGTTTTTGTTGGATATAGAGAGAGAGAGGATGCTGTACCTCTCCTGCAAAGCGTGTTAATTAGCATTTCATAACGTGTCATAACGTGCTATAGAACGCTCTCTGTCTAGCATCAAATTCAAATATTGATACTTAAGGTTCTACGTACGCTTCACGTATGGCGGGAAATTCAAATTTCAATCAGTTTTTTTTTTGTTCTTGTAGCTAGGCCGAGTAATTATTGTAAACAATCATGCGATGCGAAAAAAAAACATCCCTCGCCAGCGCCATCTCTCGATGGTTTAATCAGTTACAAAACTATGTGTAATCAGTTTTCTGAAAACCGCCCATTATCGAACAGAAGATCGTATGATTACATCCAACTGCTAAAAACAGTAAGCATACTAAGGTTGTCTTTGCAATATTTATACCGTTACAAACAGAATTATTTAACTTCAAACCTGCTTCGTAAGTTTTAATTGCATTAAGGGTAGCCTAACACCTAATTTTCACACAACTTTGATCCACCAGAAGTTGATTAGTATATCTTTTTGTTTTATTTTATTTTACTAATAGCTGTCGACTTGGTACGCGTTTCATATGAACCTCTTTTTTAAACCCATAAAGTCGACCATTTCGCAAAGTCCTTTTTTAGCGTACCTCTACACTACAATCTATAAGATCTGCTTTTCAAATTTCAGCTTAGTCAAGCAGTTTTCGAGATTTCATGATGAGTCAGTCTCGTTTTTGGTTTACATAATGCTATAAGGGATCCTTGTTCGTTCTGTCCGTCAGTCTGTCCGTCCTACCTTTTAACACCAGTTTCTTTCGAACCGTAATAGACTGCCAGTTGTCATTTTCACAGAATATGTAATGTTGCGGCGGATTAATTAAAAAATAATAATAAAGTCAAAAGTCAAAACTAAAATCCCCCATACAACAAGATAGATAGATAGAAAACTCTTTATTGTTCACACCAAAAATTATACACGTACATAAAAACAACTTAAAAAACTAGTGAAACAATTGGCGGCCTTATCGCTATAAGCGATCTCTTCCAGGCAACCTTAGTATGGAGAGGACATACAGAAGAGGTAAGGGACGGGGTGCGATGTAATAATGGAATCACTGGTATATAAAAACAAGCGTATTTTTTACGTATTTTTGTATTTGCTCTAATGTAAAAACGGTAATAGGTATACAAGCGTCAAATTAGGCATGATTTTAGTACACGGTTCAAAGTATAACAACAAATAATAAATAATGGCCAAGTGTGAGTTGGTGACAAATTTCTGCTCACCACCGGTTCTCGTACGATTACCGAAGCAACGTCGAGCGCAGTCGGTACTTGGATGGGTGACCGCCTGGGCGTCGATGGGATGATGTCTTTTTGCACAACTTTAACCGACTTCCAAAAAGGAGGAGGTTATCAATTCGACTGTATCTTTTTTTATGTTTGTAACCTCAGAACTTTCGACTGGGTGAACCGATTTTGATGATTGTTTTTTTTATTTGAAAGCTGGTGTTTCCCGTGTGTTCCCATTTTAATTTGGTCCAGTTCTGAAGTCAGTTTTTTTTATTGATAATTATTGTACTTCAGTAGCTATGAGTTATGTGGTGGTACGGCACCCGACTCACATTTTAGCAGTTTATTTTTTCTACTTAGCGAATTTTCATCTTTTAAATTGTGAAAGAGATAGGCTTTGGCCGGTGATCGCGGTCTTAAATATTGTCCGTATTGATAGAACGCCTCCACCTGCCGCGTTAAACACGGGCCCGCCGGCAGAAGTGACTAAATGAATCGTCCGACCACCTTGGCATTTAGAATTTATGAATTCTGACACATTTTATACGCAATAATTTAAGAATTCGCCTTCACCGATACGAGTTTTGTCAACTTTGTAAGCGCATTGAAGACAAGGTGATGGCTGATTTATATATCGAATGAAATGTTTATATATTTACTAGCTGCGCTCCGCGGTTTCACCTACGCGGATTACTCCTTATAACATCAGCTATCTGCCAGTAAATGTCACGTTAAAATTGATCTAGCGGTTTCGGAATCCATAAGGAACATATATAATAATAATTACAATTATTTACTCAAAAGATTACAGACTTATGAAGTAATTATTATCTGTTTGTTTGTTTCTTTGTTTATCCACGTACATCTCCTAAACCACTGGGCGGATTTAAATGTGGTTGTCACGAATATGCTTAGCTATGACCAGATTGAAATATAGGCTATGTTATTTTGTACAAGGGCCGGATTAAGGGAGAAAAAAAGTGTTGAAAGTTTATATATGAAAATCTACGCGTACGAAGTCAGCACTAGTTTTATATGAACCAATTTTGTCAACAATAATTTCACCTCTACTAGTAATTTGAAAACAATTGTTATGGGCAAGCATGTACCACACAGGTGTAGCTTCACTTTCGCTCATCATAATTTGTTCACTATTTTTACATTTAAGTGTCTACATTCTCGTCGAGATATATATCGGTCTCGGGTCTCGCCGAGACAGGACGAGACCGAGAGTGGCTCATTCTTGCTCGCGCAGTTGTCGTTCGGTAGTCGTACAAGACGGACGTGTTAGAAACGTTTTTTTTATGATACTGGTCGACGAGACGACCAGACGTCAGACGGGTGATCAGACGAGCGAAGTCGCTCGCCTGATGACTCTTCACGCTTGCCCATAACAGCTGTACGCCACACAGAATTTTGAACTTCAACAGTTCAAAACCCTGGATGGCAATGCACTGCGCTCGTCACCACGAGATTTAAGATGCCAAATCTGTGTGCCCTGTATTTTCGCTGGAAACATTGCCCTTCAATCCGGAACACAGTAGTGTTTGCACACTACTGCTTGGCGGTTGAATAACTGGCAATGATGTGGTACAGCCCCAGGCGGACCTCTGCAAAAGAGTACTACAAAGAAACGTCTGTCGCTGTAGCATTATGTGCTGCTTTTATACGCGTTTCCAATATAAGTGTTATGGAATAGATACTTTTATTGTCGGCCCAAAATCAAACCAGTAAATTTACCGACTAAAAATTTGATTATTACCTGCCCATTTGCAGTGTTTAAATTAACTAATGATTAATATTAATAAATGATGAATTCAATGGTTCTGCCAGATGTAATAATTAAATACATTTGAATTACTTATTTACCTTTGTGTTTTTGAAATGTTTCCTTCATTATTAAAAAGGCATCATTATAATAATGCGCTTACATTTCTTTAGATACAAAGCAATGGTAGTCAAATGGAGCAATACTTGGTTATTCGGAAAGAGTATGCAAAGACATTTGTCACAAATTTTTCTTTATTTTTGAAGAAAATCCCTGAAATTATTATTGCAATGAATTTTATTTTGTCCCAGGAGTATACATTCCAAATTTCGACTGCCGAGCGTGAACGTTGTCAGTAAAATAGAGGTTTTTTTGTTCTATCTTTGATCGCCTTTTTCAACCCCTTGCGATGCGAATTTTCCAAAATCCTTTTTTAGTGTGCGTTTTCACTCCTCTGTAAACAAATCCTCGAAATATCAAGTCTCTAGGTCCAGCGGTTTGGACTATACGTTTTATGTCATTCAGTCACTCGGGATAAAACCTTTTATATATAATGATGACGCAACAATAAATAAACGGATTGGATTCGAGCAAATATAGGCGGAGGACTGGTGCACGACATATGATATCTTTTTATCTCAGAAAACTGTATGGTTCCTGTGATATTGTAAACGCGGGAAGAACCGCTAGGCGCGGCTAGTCATAGTTATAGACAGCACATAACAGTAAGGGGTTGCTGTTTGACTTTTGATAACAGACGATAGTAGATTTTCACTTACGGATAACAATTTTTGATGATTACGTTGTAATGGGAGTAAGCTATGGAATGTTTGTATCTCAATTGGGGAAGGCTACAAAATTTAAAAACAAGTCAATCTCCCTGCCCTGGTCATTATTTAAGAATGACCACGGCCGATGCGTCACGCAGCTGTATGCATATATACGGATCTGTCACTCAACAACTCACGGGCTGAATTCAATATTCGTACAAAAAGTCAAAGACGGAGTCGCTCTCAAGCATAATTTTATGTGTCTTGGTCTGACAAACTTTACATTAGTACTAGTAGGTACTGTACGTATACCAACTCGTGTCCCTCTAACGCCCAGAAAGTCCATTCTTATCGATACGAGCCCAATTTCAACACACGTAAGATGGTGTACTGTTTCAATTATAATTGTGAAAAGCTTTTCGTATACAATGCACAGAATATGCGGCTCGGACAGCTGAATGACACTTTGTGTTAACAATTATCAATATAAAAAACCCGAGTTCATAAAAATGACAGAACTGGACCAAATTGGAAGCACCAGCTATCAAATAAAAAAATAATCATCAAAATCGGTTACCCCAGTCGCAAGTCCTGAAGTAACAATTAAAACAGTGGAATTGAAAACTTCCTTCTTTTTGGAAGTCTGTTAAAAATCAATTTAATTTGCCACGTCTATTCATATACCCACCTAATTCATGACAACAATGCTACAGATTGTTACCATTAGAGCTATAAACAACAGCATAAGAATCTCTGTGAATAATATAACGAACGAAACAATTTATCTCAGCAAGTATATCCCCGTTTTTTACGGATTAGAAATGTGAACGGCCGATTTACGCAATACACCACATGCTGGGTGTACAATTGAATGTGTGTAGCGCGAGAACACACTAACTTATAATATGATCCAATAAAACAAGGCCTGGTATTCGGGGAGTGACACAACCCAAGCCTACATCACTGTCCATTTGCTCAGAAATAAATAAATAAATGGAAGCGTTATACCTACTGTTTCCCCTTGGGTTTTACCCCCCCCCCCCCCTCTCGGTCATCCATTCATATACATTTTGATCACATCATTTGCAGTTGTGTGCGCTCAATATTGAAGTGTGTTTTTGTGGAACTAGTAGTAATATGTCAGTATGTGCAATACGTGTTTACCTCGCCCCCTTCAGTTTTTGGCAGATTTTTTTCGGTACTAGCTCGAGTTTAAAGGCAGATCCAAACTATATATTATCAAAGGTCCAGTTGCGGCTTCATTGCAACAAAATAAACAATAATAAACAAAAAATGTTCTTAATCTCTTAAATAAAATAGAATAGGCATTTCAGTTATTATTTTATATGTTCGCTTAAGCGAAGCAATTTGAAGTTAAAAATTAAGATATTATTTTAACAGGTAATAGACGGAGATTGGGGAGTTATGATTTCATGATACTGGTAACACAGCGTTGATGACCTAGGCTTGTGTCACCCACGTGACCTTTCTGTCTCGGAACAGCATACCTGGATTATACCGTGACTTAAAATAATATTGACTAAACCTAAGTAAAATTTGATAAGACTTTAGAAAATAATTAATGCAAAAGTGTGTATATCTAGTCTGTATATGTAGGTCAACTGACAATCTATTCCTGCGATTAATATTTGCTTATTAGTGCGTGGAATTATCGTTTGAGTTTTATGTATCATTGTGCCCTTATTCCAAAACAGCACGTTTTGCCAAAACAAAAGACCAAATCAACGAAAACAAAAAATCTAAGACAATAATATAAACAATGGTCGTTTCTCCAACTAGAGGATTTGGATCTAGACAATATACGAAGGTTTGAAACTTAATAGGAACTGTAAACTGTCCTGGTACTGACGGTGTCTGAGTTTTTTTTTTCGGCGATATTAAATCCACATTGCATTTCAGATGGGTTCAACGTAAGTACGGCGCATATATAGGGACGTAACCTAACCAAATAAAAATACGTTTCAGTAAAGCGTTTTCCATGTATATGTTATGGCTTGCAGTTGAAAACTTTTTCTCTGTAGTTGAAGATATGTACGTTTTGTAAATGAATGCCACACAATTTTAACCAAAGCAGTGGAATAAACCGTTATAAAATCAACACTACTTAAATAAACTTTGAGTGCTTGTTTTTTTTATGCCATAGGTGGCAAACAAGCAGACGGGTCGCCTGATGTTAAGCGATTACCGTCGCCTATGGACACCTGCAACACCAGAGGCATCACAGATACGTTGCCGACCCTTAAATACTCTATTAACAGCCCTTTTGAAGAACCCCATGTTAAAGCTACTCGGATATGTCGTAGGAGGGAGCTCATTCCACATATTGCAGGTGTAAGGCAAAAAGGAACGCACAGTTTGCGAATTCCACCGATCTATGATATGTGGATGAACTTTCAGGCGGTAGCGGCTGGTGCGATGATAAAACCGCGATGCCGGCATCAGATCGAACAGTTCTAAAATAATGATGATGATTGATAAATAATGTTCAAAGACTCACTTGAATTCGCTTAGAATGGGATAAGAGCATATCCTGAGCGTCTTTGTGTTTGATCCGACAGCGTACAGTCGTCCGTTGGGGTGGAACTCTGCACACCGCACTGCCTGCAGGTCTTCCAGAGCTGTGATCGGTTTGAACGTGGGCCTCGAATCATCTTCTTCTGGGTCCACAGCACTGCTCGTAGAAGGCATGGGTGAGCCATGGTTGCCACCATTTCTTGTTTGTGCCTATAAAAAAAAACAATCCTTTAATTTCGCCGTCTAATTCCTCTAATTTATACCTATAGAAGACTAAGGGCCTCTTGAATAATCTCAAAGCAAAGTCGCAAGTAAGCTACTCGGCGGTTAAAGTGGCAAGTAACTGTACAATTTTCATAATGTCCGAGTAGCGCTAACCGTCACTTAAAACTGACATAACTTACTTCATCTGCCGACTAGCGCAAGGCATCACAAACGTGTAACGTGTGTTGTTTACTTACTAAATTGCCAAGAATAGCCAAAAACATATTTGTTCGAAATTAATTGTAGATGACATAGAATCATTAGAACGTTTCCACCACGAAGTGTGCCGAGAAACCGTGTTTTTAAACTTCGTTCTTTGTATTTTATTCGGAGGGCTATGTGCTCCATCAGACGGAGCTTGAATTCTTTTGCAAAATATTTTCCAATACGAATTCTTTCTTTTTCCACGTCGTGGCATCTCTTTATATTCCATTACATCTTTGTATTTAAGCACCTAGGATAACAAATTATACCGTTCTTTCAAATTAAAGTTAACAACTATTTCCCTTTCTATCTTATCCATTTTAATATATCAGATTAATTTACTTATAGTACACAATTAACAACACATAAAATTTACAATAACACGTTTCGACGTTTGTTTCTCCTCACGTTAAAGTCGCCAAACATCAGAAATACATTTTGACATTTGACATTTCTGTCATAATATGACACTATTCAATTCATTCAGCTATCCGCCGAATTGTTACTCGGAGATTTAGATTTCATTTTTGTGAAACTGACAATGATCTTACAATAGGACTACCATTGAGATAATAGCTAATCAAGACTTTACTTTGAGATGATGAAAGAGGCCCTTAGAATAATGACCGGACTGGTACTAATCATCATCATCATTTCAGCCATAGGATGCGTATTGGGCTGGTGTTGTAATGGTATGAGAAGAGTTCAACTGTAGTAATGTAAGACTAGTGATTTAACTAAAAAGTGGTAGTGACGTGACTATTTGTAAATTTTACCAATAAATATAGATACACCAACTCTAGATGTGTGTAACTCGCACACAACCATCGTGGTTCCACAGTTAATTTTGCTCATTTTTACACTATACTAAATTCAACTGGCTGTCTATTACGGTTCGAAAGGTACAGCCATTAATAGGTATTCCGGCCTAACAGACAGACAGACCGCGTAGACTTAGTAAAATAGGGTGCCTTTTACACCCTTTGGGTACGGAACCCTAAAAAGGATTGTGAAACGTGATGAGAGATAACCGAAAGTTGTATCTTTTACATAATTTTTGTGATGGTTAGCAACTAGGTACATTAAGGGCACATTCTAAAACAAACCCTTAGTTTTCCTAAATAACTGTTCAGACTGAGCTTAAAACTGGCTTCAAACTAAAGACTTAAGAGCTTAAAACTAATTAGTGTCTGACGAAGGCCATATGCATATTTTAACTTAGAACACGGAGTAGGATTGCCGCAAACATTTATTCAACCCTCGTGTTTTAAGTCAAATAACAGTACTGAAACGTTTAATTTGAACGAAAGCGTTTTAATGAAGGATCTCCGGAAGGATTCCCTTCACACATAGCACAGACAGCAAACATAGGTACCGTTTTGTTATCCTATGTCAACTACTTGTATTGTACAAGTCAACGCTTGCTGGTCTACTATAGTTAAAATTATCGAAAGAGTTCGTGAAATTATTTGATATATTGTGTTACTAGCGACCTGCCCCGGCTTCGCACGGGTATATTCTTTATTATATATATAAACCTTCCGTGAAAAATTATCTAACTGATAGTGAAAACCGCATCCAAATCCGTTGCGTAGTTTTAAAGATCTAAGCATATATAGGGACAGACAGAGGGAAGCGACTTTGTTTTATACTATGTAATGATTACACTTCTGTAACTGAATGATGTGCATAATTTATATATAAACATGGGCAGTGCATTTATACATGGACAGTGGGCAGGGCACATAGCACGCAGAACAGATGGCCGAAGGGGCCGAAAGGTTATCGAATGGAGACCAGGGACCGGTAAGCGCAGCGTGGGACGTCCACCCACTAGATGGACAGACGACGAAAAGAGACCGCAGCTAAAGGCTTTCAACCGGCCCTTTTGGGAATAGATGGGGGAAGCCTATGTCCAGCAGTGGACGTCCTATGGCTGAAATGATGATGATACATAAACATTGGATAAACTTAAGGTGGGTTGCACCATCTTACTTTAACTTCAACAAACATCGACATTTCAGTCAAAGTACCGGTTAGGCAAAAAAAAAACGTTTCACCATCTGACAATTGTTAAGTGACGTCATAACTTTAACCGTAACTACCCACGCTTCGCTGGTTAGTGTTATTGTTAAATATCTGTCAGATGCATAAAATATAATTCTAGTCATGCATCTGGGGTAAATAAGGTCTCATTTGACTAAGGCTGGTAGCTTGAACTATGCTAGTGAATACGCTGGTGCAACGCATTTCTCAGTAACTGCTTAAGTCAGCATTAATGTCATTTTCAAATTCGTCATAAACCTTAACTTTTAATACTACTATGGTGCAACCAGGCCCAAGTTTTTTCTTTTTATGTTTTGTCTCGCATATCAGGTGACACTTCGCTTCAGCGGTTTGACAGATGATTTTATAAAAGGGTACGTAAATAAGGTGAAATAATTCAGTTTAGTATGTCCTACATTATTTATGTCAGACTGGGATAGCATATAAGCAAAACCAGATTGTTACCGAAGTACTCATTTTCAGGCCGTCTATTTATATGGGCCCACCGTTCGTTCATAGAATAAAAATTAATTCAGCGATTGTATATAGTCTTGATGTTCATACAGAACATTGGCACAATTGAATTTACATAATATTGGACAAAAAGCACATCAGTCATAGGACTGCACGTCAGAAGTGAAAACTTAAATAGCAATTCACCTATTCTACAAGAGATGGCGCTGTTTTAAAATACACGGTACAGCGTAACGATGACGAAGGCACTCGTCCATGATATTTGTTTACTCAAAAGTGCCTAAAGAAGTTTTCTCTTAAAAAATACAATTCAATCAATTTCTGTTCACGAGTCGTCTACCGACCAATCTAGCAAAGTCCCGAGCACGAGCAAAGAGTCTAGGTCTGCAATTAATTACTGGAGACAGCTGAAGCAAAACATCACAAATGAAACAAGCTCACGTGCATGAAACGCCCATAGGCGTAGTAATTAATACCTATGTCGGATAATATATACTGAACCCAATACGTGACTGCTGGAACGCTCTTTGTAATTTTAACAAAAACATGTAGATATTTGCTATTATTAAAAGTTTTAATTAGATTCACTTGTAAATAACTAACGAATTTGGGAAATAAATAATGGAGGTCCATTTTAACCTATTTTTATTATTGACTTTGCAAGTATAGATTATTTAATTCGGATGACATCACAATGAGCTTTTAGTTTGATATAACTCGTTTTTACTAAATTCTTATGTAAATAATTAAAGAATTAGGTAAATAATTCTTGAAAGTGAATTTTAACCGTTTCCGTGTTTTTTTTTTTGTATTTAATTATTGTCTTATCGATTTGAAACTATGAATGGCGTGTCATTTATTTTTTCTGGCAGGCGAATTCTGCCATATGCCTAATTTACACTTTTTTAAGTACCTAGTGCGAGTGACTAGTGTAAGTGTTAAGTAATTAGCAAAATTTGCGTGTACACAGACGCACCGTTAAGTGATAAGCGCAAGTTACAAGTGCAGGTGCGAAGTTAAGTAATTAAGACCTGGCGGGCTAACATGCGCACCGCGACACGGTTTTGTCGACTCTTTTTGTCGTGCCAAAGCGAGACAGCCGTATATAAAACCGTAGGCACCTTGTCGTGTTCTCGCTCGACAGGGCGACGACAGGATTATGTCGCGGTGTGCATGTTAGCCATGCAGGTGTATATTATAACTGTGTTGTTTTTTTGTCTGTCTGTTTTTCTATTTACTCCCCCCCCCCTACGCTGATCGTCCAAAACTGGTTAAATTGAACACTATGTGGACGTTCTGAATACACTCAACACTTGACATTTAAAATACCTGTTAATTAATCACTTATTTCTCACACTTGCACTTTCAATAAGTGTAAATTAGGGCAGTGTATTTTTTTTATAAGATCTTTAAACTCTACATCTACTTACTTGACAAAAACCCGACGTTATGGTTCATGTCAATGTTCACGAAATAATTGATTATTCTCAGTCCCAGCATTTATTTACTCCGATAGCTCCGATATTGTAATAAACATTTTCTTTTAATATTTCATTGAATTATATCGGCTATAGTCTTAATTTCAAAAACCTATCAAGAGATCAAAATTCATGGTTTTCATTAGATTTTTTAAAATATTAATGCAGCCGTCAGAGCAAATGAAAGGACCCACTTTCGGTATTAGACTTCGCATTCTAATTAAAACATGTATTTAGAACAAGCTATTTCATTAGCTAGTTATTTGAGATTCAGAAAGTACCTCACAGATATAATAAAATACAGTGTAAACACTATATAACGACACTTAAGGGACTGCGCATTTTACGGCGTTATTGAGAGTTGTCGTTAAATGGAGAGGAGAAAAATCAATATTATTTTGTATTTAATAATACTAGCTACGCCCCGCGATTTCATCCGCGTGGATTATTTCTTAGATCATCAGCTATCTGCCAGTGAATCCCAGTCCCGTCAAAATCAGTCCAGTCGTTTTGGAGTCCATACATAGGGAATATTCAGACATATATCGAGTTTTATTATAAGAAGATACCTACATCAGCCTTCTTTACATCGGTACTTCAAACACCTAATACTGTGCGATAGCGCTCAGACATAAACGTCATAAAACGACGAGTACCGGGTCGCAGTCGTAAACTTAAATGCTTCGAGGCTATTTCTCACAGCTCGTTTACAACAGCGCTGAAATTAAAACTAAATCAATAATCTATTAAAGGAATTGAAACGTAATGTTTTGAAGCTTGATGTCCGATTTTTTTCTTATGTTTTGACTAAATTACATCTAGCGATATCGATGTATGGTTTCGTAACCAATTTCAGTATCAGTAAAGAAACAGTTTGAAAAAAGTCACTGAATGGTCAGAATCTAAGCAAGTTTTTTTATATAAAAATATATTTTCAAACCAATCTTTTATGAAATTAGTGATCGGAACGGTGTGTTGATCAAACTGAGTTCAAACACTGCCAGTCTACTATTATCCATCGAGGAGTGCCGTTGTCCACCGTCACCGTTACATAGGCTATATTATATTTTGTAGCGAGGCCGAAAGCCGAGCTTACACCCGTGCGAAGCCGGGACGGGAAGCTGGTGGATAAATAATTTAAAAGCAGCCATTCCCACAATCATATAACATTGACATAAATGGTCATAACTAGAAAACCAATGATCGAGACAACGGAGCATTATGACATCATGACTGTCAATCGTCGAATAAAATTCAGTCGCTTCGAAATGACCGAATCATCGCGAAGTTTCTAGAAAGCACACTAGAACAGCTGACTGTGACGTGGTTGAATTACTTACGCAAACCTGCATTATCGAGCATTGCTACTGGCGAGGAAAGTAGAATTAGCGCTTTACGCAAGGCAAATTTTAGCATGCTAACATTAACATGATGTTCATATTAATCATTGGCTATTATTGCCTAAAAATGCAAATGTTGTGTTTCAATTAACTAGCAGAGTCTACCCTGCAAAATTATATTTAAGGACATATACGTAGATACGTAAAATATACGTATAACGTAGATATGTATAATATTAAAATTGATATTTTATGTGATAAGTAATAAGAATAAAAGTCGTTGGTATTCCTATTTGCCCTTGAAGAACAAATGTGAAGGGTCCTTCCCTTCACATTTCATTTTATTATGTGACGATACTTTTTGACAACTACCAAGTGATTATTTACCAGTTGGCAGCTGTCAAAAAGCATTGATTCGTGTTGTTTTCCCCCATGGATTCTTTGTATAGAAATCCAGTGAATCCGGTAATAAAAATTTGCAATATTACGATATTGCTTTTCAGTTCGTCCCGGCCCAACAAGTCAATAAAAATAAAACAAATCGGTAATAAAAATTTGCAATAATACGATATTGCTTTTCTACTCCTAAGTGAAAAAAGATGAAGGGGGAACCGCGAGATGCAGCTAGTCAAGTGGTTGGCCAGTAGAGTAGGCCAGAAGCAAGTAAGTACAGACGAACCTGATATTTGTAACGTTACATCAAACGCACCTGTTTGACCAATAAGAATGTTACAAACTTGTTGCATTACTTAACGTATAAGTAATACAACCGGATTAGCAAGTTGAAGTGGTAGTGGGCAGGGCACATAGCACGCAGAACAGATGGCCGATGGGGCCGAAAGGTTCTTGAATGGAGACCACGGACCGGTAAACGCAGCGTATGACGTCCACCCACAAGATAGACAGACGACCTATAAGAGACTGCAGGAAAACGCTGGATGCAGGCCACTTCCAACCGGCCCTTTTGGTGATCGATTGAGGAGGCCTATGTCTAGCAGTGGACGTCCTATGGCTGAAATGATGATGATGAAGTACTACAACCGATGTGTTGCGGAATAACTTCACGTATAAGGAGTGGAAATACGAGTAGCCAAAATATTCAGACAAAAACGCGATACCCACCTAAGTAACGTAGCATGTACGCACCCTGGCAAGTTTTACTTCTATTACGCGTCGACCGTTTTGGAAATCTCAAATGAGTAGGTGCGTGCGTCTTCCATGTGTCTAACATTTCAAATCACCGCTCGGCTAAAGCCCCACATCGCGTCATTAGTCCCCTAAATCAATTTCCCTGTGCTAGTTTTTTTTTCTAGGTTAGTTATAACTAATTTGGTCGCGCGCAGCTTCGCTCGTGTAAGCTACTATATCTACTAAATAAGATTTTAAACTAAGTTACGAGTAGCTAAGTTACAACCTTACATGCAAATGTACCTTCAAAATCAAAAACCAATATAAAGTAGTTCATTAAAATTTTACCCCGTGAACCACAAGGGCTAGAAAAGTCAGCATGAACTCTAGGTGTATCCAATGAAATGACTATGAAGCCCTTTTTTCCCACTTTTAGCAATTTTGGTCATTCTATTTTACTTCCATGGTTAGCTTTAAATTATAGAAATGGTGTCATATTAGTATTTAATGTTTTCTCTCGATAGAAAAAAAAACTAACACTGATTTGTCTTTTCTCCCTGTTTTATTTATTTATTTAATCTAATACCTATTTATTAAATCATGTCTACGATATCTTAATTTATAGATTTCATCATCTTAGAGGGGAGGAGGGAAAAAAAAACTTCAAAATAGAAGTACCGAAACGCACGACTGTGTGTGCGATGATTTTGCTCGACTAAATGCGACTTTAATACGATATTTTATGCCTTATGTAGTAACAAGCGTTGGTTAAAAGTGGTAAAACCTTTCCTGAATTAGGATAATATAAAACTGAAGTGGATGTAATTAATAAACCGGTCAGGGTTCAAAAAATTTGCAAGTAAGGGTTAATTTAAAGAAAAAAGTGTTACGCGTTTTATTTTTGTTTTTGTTACAAAACCTGCGTTAGGTTTTAAATATTGTTCGAAGCAATGGAATTGTACTAATATGATATGTTATTTACTAACGAGTATAATATTTGATATGATCTTATCAACATTACGATATTATATTGCGATTGCGATATTATAATCTAGCCAGGGCATCACAGAATAGCTAACAGAGTTAGTCGCCATTACACACCGGCTGATGAAGTAGGGTGATATTCGGGGTAAAAAAACGCGGTTAAAGCAAAGAATAACCGCGGGTTTGTAAAAAAACTATTCAGCGTAGAGTCACAGATAACATAACTATTCCGTTATTTACATAACCATTTAAGGTAATAAATCAACAAACTTATTCAAACTTTCAATATAAACATTCGAGCCCACCAAATATTCAGTTTTTAATAATTTTATTAGAAAAAGTCACGGAAAATGAAATCACATTACGTAACTCTAGATAGTTTCCGAGTTTAGTTTCATTTTATCATTGGATCACTATTAGCTTTTGAAATCTGCAATTTAGATATAAATGACATGTATGCAATATTGAATTTACTTATCACTACAGCAGGGCCCCGATTCTACTAAACCAATTATTTGAAATTGTTAGTGAATTGCCTCAAAAATTGCCCTTTTGACACTTTTTGTATAGATAAAGTGTCAATAGTAAAAAAATTGACGCAATTCATTAACAACTGAAAAACAATTGGTGTAGTAGAATCGGCGCCCAGGGTCTAGCACGGACCGTTCCACGGTCCGTGCTAGACTCTATCTATTGTCCAAAAAGCTAGAATATGGATACGTTTGTCTCTTACTCGCGGGATAAAAACGGTGGAAAGTCAATTTTGTCCACGGCCCATGCTAGGCTTGCATGGGGTCTAGGTGGAACTTTTTTTATTATTTACCCCTAGGGAGAAATAATTTAGGAGATAGATAGAACAGGACAATATAATCTGGTAATAGTATTATGTAGATTGTTTATGATTTTATGCACGAAACGTAAAAAACGATAGATGTCAGGCATTTTCGTTGGCACTTAATTATGAGACAATTGTTTAAAATTCACGAATCAAATTTTCATATCTAAACTTATTCAACGTTTAATCGGATTTCATTTGAATATGTCGATATTAAGATTACACTTCCGTGTGTTTGAGTGCTCTTAACATCGTTATATCGACATTTTCATAATGAGTTTTCGTCTCTTTATATTTTTTCATGATTGCTTTGTTTGTGGAATGTCAATATTAAAGTGAACTGCGTAGAACACAACTACAAGATAAACAAAGCAAAAAACTAATACGCGTAGCAAAACAGTAATAAAGCGACCTATTTACCTGAAAACGCAATTTCGCAATTTTGACATGTAAATAATTTTAATGAAATAAATGATTATGAATATGGGTACAAATCGAACGCAGAGCGTGGTCAATATGTCGTGAATAAAATTATGATTTATTGACAAAACGAAAACGTACAATGCTGGTTAAGTTACCACTTGTGACATGGGTCAGGCCAGATTAATTCATACTCAGAATCCGCCAATATATACGATACGTGCCGTTGTTGTAGTACGGAAGGTCTGGGAGTACTAACACGTCTCGTGTGAATAAAAAGCAAGTATCGAACATCCGTTACATAGACACAGGACGGAGTGTTGCGGTTCACTGGAGCCGAACGAGCTCTGGGGCAACGCTTGCTCTCCTATTCTATATCATCGACAAACATAATTCAACACGTAAATATGACACCTGCCTGGAAACAGAATCGCTTGGGCACAATAAAGATAATTCGCTATAATAAGACTGACTAGAAAGTCGTTTCACAGTCGACTTAAACACTGTTTAAATTAACGTCGTCGGCCAGGGATATCATATAATGGCGGACTAACAAACTGCTTTATCACATTCATCTCAATGAGTCGGCCGCCTCAATAGAAAGTTAACTAAATTACCTGAAAGGCGGAGGTTCGTTTGGGTGGTAATAATTGTGGCGGTTTGTCGACCAGGTTTTCCATGGAGTGACGCGTGAGATATCCCTGCTTCTGGAATGCGGCGGTCGCTTTGTACGAGGTCCTGTTGAACTTGGTGGCGGGTGCGACTATGCGGTTCCCGTTCTCGTCGTCGTCCTCCCACTCGGTGACGACTTCGGCGCGCACGTCCTCGAGCGAGCGAGAGCGGCTGCAAGGACACGTGCTCGAAGGGGAAGGGTTCGAGGTGCGCGCCAGCCTCTGCCGCTCGCGCGCAGCGTACACGTCCATGTGCCCGCTCGGCGTAGGCGCTCCTGCCGACCGATAGCTCGGCGACAAGAAGTAGTAATCCCGGGACTTATTGCTGTACGCGCTCATTCCGGAGAAATCAGAATAAGTAGAGCCCTTCGACGAGGCGCTCTTAAAATTCCTCAAGTCCATCGGATCCGGGGGACGAAAGTAAAAATTGGACTGTGTCTGTCGGGAGAGCGGCGGCCACGGTCTGTACGGCGCCTCGAGGTAGTGTGCCGGTTTGGACTTCATGTCCGATCGCGATAGATCATCCGAGCGCGGCGGTGGCGGCTCCGTGCGGATGTGGTCGAGGGAACTGCGCAACTGTTGGCGCGCGCGGCGAGCTGCGTTTACCCACCACCATTAGTATTGCATACGTTAGAAAGAGATGAGAACAGAGAGAAAGGCTCGCTTGCGTTCCGCTCGATCCGCTGGATGCGAACACAAGTGAAAGGGGTGGCACATGCGCGTGCGCGGTCAATGCGTTCAACAAGCTCGGATATTGCTCATAAGCGCATGGCTACTAGATATCTCTTCGCGTAAGAGTCGCAAACTATAGTGATTAGATACACTATTCAATATTGAACGTCGCAAGACAAAGTCGCGTGCGCAATAGTGACTATTGTGAACGCACGCGACGTTGTCTTGCGCACATTGGCCTATAGGCCCAGGTGTAATGTAAGGATTCGTTCTTATCCGACAATGCTCTTCCACTTTCTACTGCGAGTCTAGCAAAGTTTCTAAATTTTATATGTACTCAACACGGCAAATAGATATAAAATAATCATAAGTTTTATCTTTAGAAAACGGATAAATGTATAGTTAAATTCTGTTTTATGTAGGACTTGATGTAATATCGATCAAGAAATCACATTTAGAGCACACGAGCGACCAATTACAACACCGTTTCTTACATGAGTCGGCTCTAAACGCAACTTTTAGAAAATACCGTTTGATTCGTCACGCGCGCATACCACTTTCGCTTCTTTCTTACGCCTCACTAGTAATAAAAAAATATGGGATAACATAACAGAAAGCAGCACCTCCGCTCGCGTTGTTTGATTTGTTTCTAGGCGTCGTTCGTTTAGCCCTAGTGCCGGGGCAATAGAATACGATACCGGTACCCCCCCTGCCTGTAGTAAGAGCCTGCTAAAAGGGGACCTATGGGTTCGGGATGGTCAAAGTTGGGGCTCTGACCATCCACTTAAGCGTACCCAGGGAGAGAACGACAATGTTGAGTGACCAACGTTGTCGCGAGTGGAGGGGCTGAGACAACACGCAGTTGTCTCGGGAGGTGCCGTAGCACAGTGCTGAGGGCTCCGGTGCGTTCCTCTGTAGATCCCGGAGCCCTCTTGTCAAGGTGTAAGACTGGTCCTCTGGGTATTAGTGGGTATAATCCTACATAACCTGGCTGCACCCCAATGCAGCCGAGTATCTTTGAAAGATTTCATCTTCGAAAAAAAAGGCGTCGTTCGTTATCTATACCATCACCACTACCACCACCACCACTTGTGTCACTAGCTCGTAAGTGTTTTCTATCTGTATGTAATTTTTATTTCTGGTGTAGACAATAAAGAGTTTCTATCTATCTATAAAGTACCGCCAAGGAACCTTCCTCGGCGGTACTTTAAAGATACACAACAAAGCAATATAAATCATACGAATGTTGCTCACGTAGCCACCCACGCAAGTCTAGAAATAATGTAGGAAAATTCAAACATTTAATTAGTCACCTTATACGTTAAGAAGGAACTCAAGGCTGGTCCATATACAGATCACAATAATAAACAGGTTTATGTCAGAAGAAACTCATCATAATCTTAATTACAGCCTACGCGTGGAAAACGAATAATTAATATCATGATATGTTTATGTACACAATAAACAAAAGGACCACTGATTAATTACACAATGTGTGTTAAATCAGGAAACTTGTTTCGGATGAATAGATATACTTAATCACAATTGTGGTTGTACTTGGTTGTTTTATATATTCTGTGCTTGTGTCTTGGAGAAATACATTTGTCATCGTTATATCAATTGTACAGATACATATATTTTTAACTAACTTCCAAAAAGGATGAGGTTGTCAATTCGACTGTATTAAGAACTTTCGACTGGGTGAACCGATTGGGATGATTCTTTTATTTATTTGAAAGCTGGTGGTGCTTCAATTTGGTCCAGTTCTGTCATTTTTATGAAGTCGGTTTTTTACATTGATAATTATTGAACTTTTTATAAGTTACAGTTATATGATTATTTACGGGGTATTTATCGTGGTAAGGTTGGGGAAGGAGCTTCCGATATTTCGGCGCAGTTACATGCAACATGTTCACGGGAAGATTGAAGAATGCGGATGGTTGGTCCAACATGTCAAAGTAAGGAGTAGACAAAACGATATACGAGGTGACGTCGTCATAAATACAAGATTGCGTGTAATTGTGTGCATGAAAATATAAATTTAATTCAAATATTCAATATTCAAATAATTTTTTTTTTTATTTATCTAATAATAATATCCAAATTGTTACAAATTAATAAATTGAATTAAACTAATTGCACCCCTTCATGAACTATCTCATTGAATAGGTATTTAAAAATGATAGTGAAGTTTGGTACATCATTTACAAAAAATATATAATTAAGTAAGAAAATTTTAGAAAAATAAAGAATAAAAAAAGAGTACATGTAGTTATCACAAATGTTTTACTATTATCAATGCCATAAACTCCATAAATGGTATCTAGCACTAGTGGTAGAGGTACAAGGTTGTATCATTTGTACTACCAGTTGAAATAGTCAGTAGTACCTACTACTGATCTCAAGGGCATTTTTGTTCAGGTGTACCGTTTTAGAGTGCGATGTTCTGCATGTCGCCGAGGATAGAGGAAGACGGCGTAACTTCACTAAAGAGATACAGAGGTGGGGTTCTCCAACCAAAAACATGAGGAGCACGACGAGAAATATTATCTACCAAATACAGTTGTGGGGTTTTATTATTACTAGCGACCGACCTCGGCTTCGCACAGGTGTAAGTTTTATTATATATGTAAACCTTCCGTGAAAAATTATCTAACTGAAGGTGAAAACCGCACCAAAATCCGTCACTTGGTTTAGGTGGAGTTAGCGGATATACAGACAGACAGACGTGGAAAGCGAGTTTATTTTATATTATGTAGAGATAGAGAAGAGAAGAAAAAACATGTATCCGAATCTATGTACAGGGTTTCTGGTAATCCGAATGGTAATGTGAGGTGGCTTCTATACGTTTTTTTAAAGTTACAAGTGGCAAACAAGTTGACGGGCCGCCTGATGGTAAGCGATCACCGTCGCTTATGAATATGCAACAACAGGGGCATCACAGATACGTTGCCGACCCTTAAAGACTTTATTAACAGCCCTTTTGAAGAATCCCATATTATAGTTACTCGGAAATGCCGCAGGATACGTCAAAACAATAGTAGATTGTTGCATCGAGCGCAAAGTGAGTTATTAATGCACTAGTGTTATGTTGGTGCACTAAATTAACACGAGTGCATTAATTACTTTGGCAAGGTGCGTAATCTACCTTTCTTTCACATACCCATCTACCTACCGTGATAAAATATACCTACTATAACAAAGTTTAATTCATCTTGGGTTCGATTCCCACCTAGGGCAAACATTTGTGTGATGAACATTTGTGTTTGTTCTATGTCTGGGTGTTAATATCTATTTAAGTATGTATTTAAAAATATATATGTATGTATATCAGTCTCTGGCAGCCATATTACACACTTTGCTTAGTTTGGGGTCAGATGACCATGTGTGCAATAATGTCCCAGATATTTATTTATATTATTCTTCTCTCAAACATTTAAAACTTACAATTATTAAATGTGCAGTTATTAAAAGTGGAATTTGCACGTTTCCTTGGAACATTTATTGTAGTATTTGTATGGTTTATTTGTGAATAATAATTATTTTTGAACTTTTCTTGCTAAATATGAAGTATCGGAGTTTTACAATGGTACAAATGCGCGATATTTGTTTTTTTGTTCACCAAGTTTGTTTTATTCCGCCAATTTTTATTTACAGCCAGTATCTTTTTGATCTAATGCATTCATTTTATATTAAACTTAATGGGAGAAATTAAACCTCCCCAGATAGGCTGATGTTATAAGTAGTAACTTAGGATACTTTCATCAAGGGTATCAACCGCGGGGCGCAACTAGTCCATATTTTTTTTTTATATAATACACTAACAGAGATGTCATAACGATTCATCGTCATCACGATCAGCCTATCATTTTCCCACTGCTGGGGCACAGGCTTTCTCTCAGAGAGAAGGTGAGCCTTGATCCACTAAATTTGCGTTTGTCTACACTATACCAAGCCAGAATACAAGTAAAACATTACAAAGTGTTACATAAACGCCAGGTATGACTTCATTGTGAGTCACACTTTACGTCAAAAATTCTCGGCAGCATATGGAAGTAAACATTGACACAATTCGCCGATACACACAAGTTGTACTGAATCATCGGCGCGGCTATACTGTGACTGACTCGCTATCAATTGAAAATAATTGGCTGATTTACCCCCGTCTTGTCTCTACTGCAATTCTTTATTTACGAGTATATACAGTTACATTTCAATTGGGATTCATCAACACAATAAGGCTTTCAGAGTTCATATCAATCTGTTTGAATCATTTAATTCTTAGTATCGTCTTAGATTCGACATCTCAGATTGCAATCCATAAGGAGACATTCGCTAGCTAGTACATAACAGTCTTATTAAATTTCTTGGTATTCGTAATGCGTAAAATTATATAGGCAAGGTTATATATAATAACCAGATGGTGGAAGACTTGTTGGAACTTTTTTATATTAGATTGTGATATCAAAGACCAAGTGATCAAGAGTTTGGTATTCCATAGATCTGCAGGTTCGATCAAATAAATATAGCTTTTGATAATGACGATCATAAACATTTTGAGACTACCTGAAAAGTATGGTCTTTAGATGCGTGTCGTAAAGAATCTTTACTATGAATGTTTGCTTTAGTTAATTGCTTCAATTCATTGCTGCAGATATGAAAGAAGAGTATGGCTATAACTAAACTAGCTATTGCTGCAGGTATGATAGAAGAGTGTGGCTACAACTAAACTAGCTATTGCTGCAGGTATGATAGAAGAGAGTCGCTACAACTTAACTAGCTATTTCTGCAGGTATGATAGAAGAGTGTGGCTACAACTAAACTAGCTATTGCTGCAGGTATGATAGAAGAGTGTGGCTACAACTAAACTAGCTATTGCTGCAGGTATGATAGAAGAGTGTGGCTACAACTATACTAGCTATAGCTGCAGGTATGATAGAAGAGTGTGGCTACAACTAAACTAGCTATTGCTGCAGGTATGATAGAAGAGTATGGCTACAACTTAACTAGCTATTGCTGCAGGTATGATAGAAAAGTGTGGCTACAACTAAACTAGCTATTGCTGCAGGTATGATAGAAGAGTGTGGCTACAACTAAACTAGCTATTGCTGCAGGTATGATAGAAGAGTATGGCTATAACTAAACTAGCTATTGCTGCAGGTATGATAGAAGAGTGTGGCTACAACTAAACTAGCTATTGCTGCAGGTATGATAGAAGAGTGTGGCTACAACTAAACTAGCTATTGCTGCAGGTATGATAGAAGAGTGTCACTACAACTAAACTAGCTATTTCTGCAGGTATGATAGAAGAGTGTGGCTACAACTAAACTAGCTATTGCTGCAGGTATGATAGAAGAGTGTGGCTACAACTTTACTAGCTATTGCTGCAGGTATGATAGAAGAGTGTGGCTACAACTAAACTAGCTATTGCTGCAGGTATGATAGAAGAGTGTGGCTACAACTTTACTAGCTATTGCTGCAGGTATGATAGAAGAGTGTCACTACAACTAAACTAGCTATTTCTGCAGGTATGATAGAAGAGTGTGGCTACAACTAAACTAGCTATTGCTGCAGGTATGATAGAAGAGTGTGGCTACAACTTTACTAGCTATTGCTGCAGGTATGATAGAAGAGTGTGGCTACAACTAAACTAGCTATTGCTGCAGGTATGATAGAAGAGTGTGGCTACAACTTTACTAGCTATTGCTGCAGGTATGATAGAAGAGTGTGGCTACAACTAAACTAGCTATTGCTGCAGGTATGATAGAAGAGTGTGGCTACAACTTAACTAGCTATTGCTGCAGGTATGATAGAAGAGTGTCGCTACAACTTAACTAGCTATTGCATCTATACTATGCAGGTGATGCGTCAAATATAATTTTAACAAGTGGATCACATTAAAAACCGACTTTAAAAATATACGAAAAACGTAAAAGTGCTTTTAAAAATTAAGTTTTGCCCTCGATTTCCCCGGGATTCCATCATCAGATCCTGACTTGCCTGACAATGGGACCAAATTAGAAGTATACCCTACCAAACAAAAGACTTTTTTTAAATCGGTCATCAGTTGGCGGAGATATCGGTGAACATACATAATATATATAGTCGAATGTAGAACCTCCACCTTTTATGAAGTCAGTTAAAAAACCGCCAATAGATAAAAATAAAAGGGAAGCGAGACGGTTTATTGAAGAATAAAATACACTCATATAGAGACTTAAAAAAATATCGACCTATTTTCAGAGCTGTCAGATTAATTGTATTCAAAGTTTTACTTTATTTTCCTAATCTTGGTTAGACTGAATTTACGCCATAATCTATAAAATTTTAGGATGAAATAGCAATCACTAATAACATGAATAAGAAGCTGCCGTGGACTATGCAAATGACACAAACAGCTCACTTAAACTCGTTTAGCACACTGTGCAAACATTGCAGCTCCCTGCGAAATAGAATGTAAATATTATTGTGATTTGCCGAGACTGGTGGCGGTCGGTCGGCGGCGTCGCGGCCTTTTATGGGCGTATAGGTCACATCGGACCCGTAGCGGTTCGCCCTAGTACCGGACCATGTACAGAAAGCCGAACTCAGATGTTACGTTTAGATATCCACCAAATTTCTATATTGAATCGAAAATGACGTGTACCAACATTATGACTACGTTTCTAATCGAGTTGGCTGTCGAATTTTTATCTAGTACTAGCTGCGCCCCGCGGTTTCACCTGCGTGGTGATGAAAATCGGTGATGATAATGAAAGTAGCCTATGTGTTAATACAGGATATAAGCAATGTATATTCCAAATTTCATCCAAATCCATCCAGCCGTTTCTGCGTTATTGAGTAACAAACATCCATCCATCCATACATCCATCTAAACTTTCACATATATGATATTAGTGTGATTACGATGTTATTTACTACCTTTGCAAGCGACATAGTCGTATAAAATAGAGTGTACAATGTCATTTTATGGTCTATTTCATAGTCAATAAAGTATCATTGTATTGTCTTCTCAGGTACAGTTTGTATTATCAGATACATGCAGACCTCGTCTGCCGTTGATATGGAAGATGGGATGGTTTTAGTAAACATTTATTTAGGATAGGTATCGAACAGAAGAAATTCATCTCACACGCTACATTTGCGTTACATGTATTGCAATACAACCGAAAGTAAGTTCGTGCACGGACAAATTGATAAATCGAAGCACAATAAAATTGTATTACTCATGTTAACAGGTTATTTTGACGTCAATGATTTATTTGATGTCACAATCACATGAAAATATATATAGAGTTGTAGAAGCAATTCTTTGTGATCATCATCACAGCCTTCCTTACCCCGCTGCTGGGTATAAGCCACTCTCTTGCCTCGATCTTGTGCTCCTTTGTAATGAGTTCTGCAAAATATTCTAAGCTAGTCGTGATTGTAATGAAGAAACAGAAGTTAAGAAACAATCGAAGCCACACAAAAAAAAAAACACATAAAAGAGAAGTAAATAGAACGGAAATGAGAAGGAAACTGTCGCCAGGTATTGTGACAGATACTTGATTGAACATTCTTATTTATGTCAACGCGTCGAACTCCACGTCACAGTTGCTATGGGTTTATATGGGTGCAAGTGGCTACAACAAATTTCTTAAAAAAATGCCTTGACAGCCGTTCTAGTTTAAACAAAAAAAAATCTTTTCTGTGAAAAAAATATATGTTGTAAGCAAACTTCACACACTCTGAAGCTATGGAAACATGTATGCATTGGATCCAAACTTTTTACTGATCATAGTAGTTCTTTAATGAATGTTAATAATATAATGGAAATAATGTCACATGTTTTGGCGATGAATTATTCTCAATTGAGGTAATAGTTACTCTATGACGTAGAGTCATATACGTATTTTCCAGCATACAGTGTTTACTGTACATGAGAGGATAAGGGTTAACACGCCTTTTATAGGCATCACTGTGTTAATTGACTAAAAGGGAATATTGTCCATGAGCGGGACTGTGGCAGCTTTGTTCAATAATTACCTTATGTCCGTATGATAATCTGTCGTCATGCGCCAAAGAAGTTACTGAATTTTTTTTTTCCGCGTCCCAAGAAGTGTTCCAAAAATCCAAGGAATCCGTCGACGACTTCTTTGTGTCGATAGAACTCTTCCTGGACAAACAGCTCATGGAGCCGATGTATTCTCTAGAAGTCTTTCTGGGGAGGGAACTCATCGATCCGACGACGTAATCTCTTTTCATTTCTCTTATTCCATTGCTTACTGTAGAATCTCTCCTGTTATAGTTAACGATATTAGCGCGGCTGAGATTAGGGAATGAGCCCATGGAGTGTCGCTTAGAGTTGTATTTTTGTGTAGGGCTGGGGGTATCGCGACGTGGAGGCGTCACGGAGGGGCTGTGCCGGTCGCGGCGGAGTATGCTCGGGAACGTCGACGGATGCTCAAGCTCTCTCGCCGGCGAAGCAGAGAACCGAGTCGAGTCTCTTCGCCTGTTTCATAACAATTGTGGTCAGAGTACTTCATCGAAATGCAGGCAATAAAACGGAAGATATAAACTAAGCCATTATACGGACCTGATGATGAGCCCGTTCGTCGGAGAGGCGACATCTCTACAGTAGCTTGGCGTGGACTCCCTGCTGTGGAGGTACAGCGACGACCGATAAGGAGTGGTGCAGCGGCCGTGAACGTGGCAGCGAGGGTCGTGCTCGATGGTGGATGTGACGATCGACGAACGCCTGCCCTCCCCTTCCAGGCTCATGTTGCCAAACATAGAATCCAACTTGCGCATCGCATGCGCTTTTTTCACGGCAGTCATTCTCCCACTTCGATACGACCCGATCACGATTAAATTTTAATTCACAACTTCAGTCAAGAAAATTTCAAGAAAGCTCGCCGTTCGTAACTTGAAATAGTTCGTGAGTTAAGTGACATGTATGTCCTCTAAGTATGCCGCGGCGCGACTGGGCTGCCCGGACGGCATTGTGCGCACAACGCTTACCGGTGACTCATAGAGGCATGCGCGCGCGCAATGACACTCGCGATAATCGCGCCGTCCTACAATTATTACAAGGTATATATAAACAAACGCAGGTGACGAAGAGGTAAATAATGGACCACACGGTAGTTGAAAAAATCGTCGTTAATAGATGAGGATGAAAAGTGGGCGTCACTCAAGTACACACGAAGGTCGTTAAATAACGACACTTCGGTCAAAACGGCTGCCTTCGATTTCGCATTATAATATGTAATATACATTGTAACCTTCGAAAAACTACGATAGAAGTCAGAACGCGTAGAAAATTATACTCGATAAACGTCTGCAGTTTCATAAATAAAAACATAGCTGTATACAATTCATATCGAAACAAAACTATTTTACCAATACCAACCGTATTTTTATACATTTACGGCTCAGTTCCATAATGTCTGTTCGATTTGCACATCGTCAAAACTCGTGAACCGTCGTTGAGCAAGCGAGACGGCGATTATGTCTGAATCGCAAGTGGGAACTTCTCTCCCGAGAGAGAGACAATTTTCTCTTCCTCTCCCTATGGTCAGGCGGTGGTTCGTCAGCCATGTTGACGGTTCTTACGGTGTGTTACGGCTTGTGCGACTATCCCGCGACTGTGGATCCATTCTGTCCCCGTATTGAGTCGGGCCAGATTGAGTATTGCCGCGATTAGCGCGTCATTGTGGCATATTTGTATTTTTTTGATCGAAGATTGTAACTGTTTTATGTATAACTGTTAATAAAACAAGTCTCCGCGCTCACCTTAATGGGATCGTGTTTACCTAATAAGTTAAATTAATATAATGGGAAGTTATCTTAATGTTATGTTTGGTATGTGATTATATTGATTAAATGGCTGAGTAGGCAGTACTTAATAATAACTTGGCATTTTCTCAGTATTTTTTACGGTCAGTGGAAATTCTTAAGTAAAGATTAGATATATTTACCTAGACGTTAACGGTAACGCTCGATCGCGGAAAATAAACTTGTTAAGGTTATCTATACTTAAAACAAGTGGATCACATTAAAAACCGACTTCAAAAATAAATGAAAAACTTAATAAGTGCCTATAAAATTTGAAGGTTGCCCTCGATTTCCCTGTGATCCCTTCATCAGATCCTGACTTGGTGACAATGGGACCAAATTGGAAGTATTATACCCTACCAACAAAATATTATTTTTTGAAATCCGTCAACAGTTGGCGGAGAAATCGGTGAACATACATAGAAAATGAAAATAATTATCAATTTAAAAAACTGACTTCATAAAAATGTCAGAACTGGACTAAATTGACATTGACATTGACAAATGGGACCACACGGGAAGCACCAGCTTTCAAATAAAAAAATAATCATCAATATCGGTTCACCCAGTCGACATTTCTGAGGTAACAAACATTAAAACAACAGTCGAATTAAAAACCTCCCCTTTTTTTAGAATTCGGTTAAAAATTACCCAAAAATATTTATGTTTTACGTCAATAATCCTCGCTATAGTTAAGAAAAAAAACACGGTGGCAACTGGGCATTTATGAACTCACGTACGCTGATCTCAGCTACGCTTCTCCTCAGATATTCACGTTCGTCCATCAATGCCACTGTTGTTCGTCATCTGCAGTTAAGATGATGTACCGTTTCTGTTTTTATTTTGTACCAGGCCTGGCGCACTCCGCTCTTTAGGTATGAAGCTACAAGTAGTCGTCTTGTCGGACTTGCCGTGCCCGCTGCCGCGCGATAGACAGAGATAACGCGACAATAGTTACGCGATAGACAGAGTAGCAACTTCTAAGTTAATATAGCTGTAGGTACTTAGCGCTCGCACGTCCTGAATTGCACTTTATTGTGTAGTAGCAAGAGTCGCTACTTATTTAAATGATTTTGCGAAGTGAATCTTCTGTACCTGTTCTTATATGTATTCTGTGTTTGTACTTTAATAACTTGTCTTTTCCTGTCCTTAGTAAAATATCGATCACAACTAAATAATCATGCGTCATATTTCCTCAGATAACGGATGGGGCGATATACCATAACCATCCTATTAAATCTATATTTTCTAATTCTGTATGTAGTCATATGATTTATTTATGTAGGGGGGAGGGGGGAAGCATAGAATATACTTAAAAGTGATGTATGTTGTTGGAGGGGGTTTTATAGGGGTTGTCTCGAGCGAACGCATTCGTTAACTATGCAGTTTTATAGATACTATTTAGCAACAATATGAATAACTATATTATATCAATTTGAATAATTAAAAGCAAAATTAAGTTAAAAAGAGGTTGATCTACGTTACACGGGGACGGCCATTTCAATTTGGTCCAGTTCTGGCATTTTTATGAAGTCTGTTTTTTTATATTGATAATTATCACATTTCATAATTATAGCCACAAAACAACGGCAGGTATAATATTGACATAATTTACAAGAATGCGTTTAATAAGTTTTAAATGTAGGCGTAAAATTATCCAGTCTAGTTCATTTGAAGGTCGTCATAATACGCAGTGAGGTAATAATTAATAAATACGCCGATTTCCAAGAAATAAGTGAACAAATTGACATAGTGCCAAATCTTTTACTGGGTAGACCTTGCATATGAGGGAAATTGACAGCAAAATCTAGAGGTTAGCTCAGGAAGGGCTGACCCTGAGGCAACCTTAAGGTTTTTGTTGTTGTTACAAGCTTTTGTAACTAGCAATGTTTGTATGTAAATTTGTTTGTTTAGGTCAAATCTTACAAGCTGAATTAGAACAAGTACCCTCTAACCAATTAGCTAAAATTTTGGGTACACCTTTAGTTCTGGTGACAATACAATATGCAATACCTAATATTTACAAAATGGCTGCTGCCACAAGATGACGGGTAGTGTATTTTTTATTCTGTATTGGCTTGAGTTTGACCGTCAACTCGCCTGATGTTAAGCGATGATGCGGTCAATGATGGAGCACGCTTGCCTAGAAGAAACCGATTCAATATTGCAGTGATGTTAAGATGGATGTTCGCTTCAATCCATATAATCTGAGTTCACTCAGTACACCTTAAATATTTGTGTAGCTTACTTATCATTTACATGGATTAGATCACAGTTTAAATATTATTTGGCTTACATTACTTTTATATTCCATATACAAAATATTAACTACAATTGACAAATCCCTATGTTATTCACATTGCCACATAATGCTTAAAGTAACATTTTCAAACTGCACTACAATACACATTATTATACTAATATTATAGATATATTAATGGCTGTACTTTCAAATAAGTAATTAAGGATATTGTATATTTTTTGTTGTTGGTCTGAAATAAATAAATAAATTATACCCGTTTGTACAAAAAAATTGTGTTGCAAGCAGTAAAAGATTGACTTATTCTACTTATGAGCTGAATTTAAAAATATCCATGAGCTTGAAATGTTTTATTTTCATTTTAATGTCATAGGTGGAAAACAAACTAACAGGCCGCCTAATAGTAAACAATCGCCGTCGCCTATGGATACCTGCAACACCAGAGCATCTGATTTTATCTATAAGCATTTGTAAAACCCAACATTGGACAGACGTTGGAATCGTAGCAGCTGTAACACAGGTCTTCTTAGAACAGCTGCTAATGCAGCTGGACAGATGGATAAGAATGAAGAAGATAATTTTTACAGATAAATACTAAATTTTGACACTGTGTGATATAGGCACATCAGCTTATGCTGCTCGCCTATAATCAATAAAAAATTTTTTTTTATTTTTTTAGTAAAAATAATTAATAAATAATAAATTAATCAATATTTGATAAAAATGTAATGCTCTTACTAAAGCATACATAATTATATATTTTCCTAACATTGTACCATCAATATTATATTTTTCAATTTATTTAATTTATAAGTATTTTTCGTTTTGTAAGTTTTAAAAGAGCCTACGTGCCCGATAAAATGTTTATAACACATTGCACTGTACTACCAGGATTGTCTTTCACTTGACTGCCTCGGTGGCTCAGTTGGTAGTGATCCTACTTTCTGTGCTTGGGGGCGTGGGTTCGATTCCCATCTAGGACAAACATTTGTGTGATGAACATTTGTGTTTGTTCTATGTCTGGGTGTTAATATCTATTTAAGTATGTATTTAAAAATATGTATGTATGTATATCAGTCTCTGGCAGCCATATTACAAGCTTTGCTTAGTTTGGGGTCAGATGACCATGTGTGCAATAATGTCCCAGAGATATTTATGTACACTGGTAATTGTACACATCTGTTACAATTATGAATAATAAAGATATTTTGAAATTTAATCAATAAATAAATAATGAGACACCTACAGAAAGGTACTTATACTGTTGATAAAGTGTTAATTTTAGTTATGTTGTAAGGCTAGGTTAATTTTGTTATATTATAAAGTAGTCGACCGCCCCGGCTTCGCACGGGTGTAAGCTCGGTCTTCGGCCTCGCTACAAAATAGTATCCTGTCTCCGTCTCGTAAGCTACCTCCCCACCAATTTTCAGCCAAATCGGTTCAGCCGTTCTTGAGTTATAAATAGTGTAACTAACACGACTTTCTTTTATATATATAGATATTCGGGAAAAAAATGTTTTGAATGTGATTAAGCAGTGTTTTTTACAAAAGTGGCTACCTCGAGGATATACATACATACTTGAGAATGTTAGGATATGTTGTTGCGTAAATTGGTGTCTACAATTACTGTATCGTTATTAGATGTTTATTAATTTTCAAATACTTTTTTTTGCATCAGTACAGTACTATATCTCCATATTATGACATCATACTTCAGCCAATAATGGGCGTACACACTTTTCTGGAGGAAGTGTCTGTGTCAGATTCTGCTGTTTGTTTTGTGGTATTGATTTTGAATAGTAGTAAATTTGCACTGTTTCCTATTTAACAAATATACCTTAGCAAATTCAGTATGTATTTTTTTCGTAGATAGTAGGGGTTATTATAAGTAACTAATTTCAATATTTTTATTTGCTATTCAGTGTTATTTTTTTATAACCTTAAAAAAATTATTCCTAATACGTCACAGAATAGCCTAAATGTAGTAGGTCTGTGCCTAAATGTGTTTACGTGGCAGATCCAAGGAATGCGAGACAAAAAATGACATTAGAACTTACTTTGACAGTGACAATGACATCAGTCTGCTCGTTTGTTTATGGAAACCTTAGTGTTACCAGCTCACTGATTTACAAACAATTTTTTGGTGTTATAATTTTATTTGGTCGATTAAAAGGTTCTGTGTATTTTGTTCTCAGGTTCATCTGAATCAAATCGCCAACGACGAAGAAAAAGAAAAAGTTCAAATGTATGTTGTATTTCAACTTTTCCGTTTAGTAACCAACTAACATGTACGCAGCGTAGGAAAGCCTCCCACTAGATGAACTGACAACATTGTGAGAGTCACGGGCATCCAGTGGATGCAGATGACAGGATTTCGTTCAGTGCGGAGGTTAAAGGGTAGGCCTATGTTTAGCAGTGGACGTCTTCTGGCTGATAATGATGATGAACCAACTAAATATTTTATAAGAGCTCCGAGACTGTGCAAAAGATTTTCAATATTTTGTATTATGACGGGATGAAATGACTTAATTGCCTTCATCCAGCCCCACAATTCCGTTCAAGAATGCATTATATTTAATAATTTATATTCCATTAATTGTACTCCTCAGTTTGTTTAAACGTAGGCGATTATGCAGTAGGTGCCTGAAAATGGACGGAGTCAAGACTGGCTGAAAAAAACGTTGGCACAATGACCTTAACACTTCAAGGCAGACTGGCCAAATCTGGCAGTCGATCGCACTGTTGGGAAAGAGATGGGTAGACCCAGAGGCATAGCTACCGTCGTATCAGCCGTACCAAAAACCCCGGGCTACAGGGGCCCCGTATGTGGGTAAGCAATTCGTAAAAAAACTTACCCTTACCCTTTATTTGGGCCCCCAACAAATTTTGATACAGGACCATCTATGGCAAGCTACTCCACTGGGTAGACCTTTGCCCAGAAGTGGGATAGGCTAATAAAAAGTATTTTAACCTCGCGGCAGACCTAACTTCCACGTTGCACTGTTAATTGACGAGGTTAACTATTTCAAATTGGTTCAACGAGATCCAATACCAATCAAGACTCAGGAAACCTACTAGGATACTAAGCAGCCAGTTTTAAACTCAGTCAACTGAGACCAATTATAAGCGCGCATGTAATTGGCCACACTACCACGCACTGTATAGTAAATATTTAAAAAAAATACTTACGGTAGCCGAGTCTTCCATCACTGGCCTCTCGTTTTGTTCGTTCCTCCTGAAATAAAAGAACAAATTGACTTAAGAAATAACTTCTCCCTCAGTATAGTTACATGATTCATTATGGGACATTTACAGTGGAAAGGTTGTGGAAGGAGCTTTCTATATTTCGTTATAGTTATTCAATCTTCCCGTGAACATGGTGCATGTAACTGCGCCGAAATATAGGAAGCTCCTTCCACAACCTTACCACGGTAAATATCCCGTAGATAATCATATAACTGCAGTGAACAATCGTGATAGTTTAAAACTAAGCCAAAAGGAGGTCATTGTATTCATAATTATGAACAACTTTTACTATGGGACCAAACCTGAAACCGCGAATAAAAATCTGTTTTTCCATACATTTTGTCGAGTGCCAATGACCGTTTTCTATGGAACAGCTGATACTCACTTCGCGATTTCTGGATTAAAATAAAATAAATAAATATCTGGGACATTATTGCACACACGGTCATCTACGTCCCCAAACTAAGCAAAGCTTGTAATATTGATTGGTCCCATAGTAAAAGTTGTTCTTAATGATGAGTACAGTGACCTCCTATCGGCTAAGTACAGGGTATATGCGTAACCCTGTATAGAATTTATGATAAAATTACCAGCCCAGGGACTACGGGTCGGTTTTTGTGACAATGTACCTGTTTACCTACTTCTAAATTAATATTTCTTGTTTTATTGTTTTTTCATTGTCACAAAATAAACTTTTCTGATTTCTGATTTTACCCCTAAAGCTAAATGAATCTATTGACTCTTCATTTGTCAAAGCGTAGGGATGTAGGTGGGCGAGTGTGTTCCCACACAATCCCATCTTTTAGGCTTTGATGTCACCTTGTGTAAATTAAGAACTTTTTGTTTTTAAACAATGAAATGCAAGCGATATTTAAAAACCGCGTGTGTTAAAATACCTTATAAATTGCGACTGGTTTTTGGGTGCTAGTGATTGTTGTGATCCAGTTGCTGCCATCGAAGGGCCAGGCTGTGAAACAGATGCAGCCTCGGGCATAGGCTCCATTCTGAAATAAATAAGTACAAAATTACTTCAATAGCAGCTATAATGGCGTAGATTTACTAGGTGTTTCTAAAAGATCAGCATAAAGTAACCGACGATCTGGTCAGTCATTGGATGGGTGGCATTTACAACATTGTGGGTCAGATGACATGCCAAACACACAGCTATGTCACACGGCCTAAAACTCTCACTTTAGGCTGGCGACACAGCTTATACGAACTTACTTCAATAGCAAACAATATTATTTTGTAAAGTTGAAAAGTTCAGTGGCTACTTACGTTTTTTCCTGCCTTATGTCCGTAGAGCAAAGATTGCGTAGATAGTCGTCACACTCGCGTTGTTTTTGAATCTGGAACTCCTTCAGCAGATCTCTCCTGAAGTTTTCGCCAGGTTTGACCAAGTACGTGGTGTTCAGCGGGCGCTGCTCCGCAACCGGCCCCGCTGTGACCACCTCCGCATTCGATAGAGACGACGCGGATATCTCTTGCCCGCGGTGTTCCGGCGTGGTGGCCGCCGACACGACTTTGCTACTCGGTGTCTCGGTATTTTTCGACTCGTCGATCGACTTCAGCTCTTTCAAGCCGTTAAACATACTATCGCCGGTTTTGTTCTCAAACAGTCGATCTACGGATGTGTTCATCAACTTGCTTCCTTTGGCGTTCGAAAGATGAAAGCCGGCAAAACAGGAGGTGGAAGGTCCGTAGTCTACAGCGGAGAGGGCCATGACGGCGGGATGCCTCGGCGCACCGTCCGGCAGCGGGCGCAGCGAGCGCGTCATTGCGTCGGCAGCGGACCGCGGCCTCTTAAACGGCATGGCCAGGTGAGGGAATGTTCGCGGCTTAATAGGCGTCACCAGCATGTGTTCAGTCCACGATGTGTGCAATGATGGACGTTCCAGTTTCTCAACATCTACATTTAACATCCTTTGCTCGAACGGTACATTGAATGTGTCCGCTGGTATAGACTGGAGCCACGATAGCAAACTCAAATCCGATTCGTCGAACCCTGTACCATCTAGTAGGGTAGAAAAGTTTACTTCGTTGGACTGCGCTTCTTTTGATCCTGTGGCTTTTGCTTGGCAATAATTGACACACGATTCGTAGAGTATTCCTTTTATGATTAATTGCATTAATCGATCATTTTTAGCACATTTAGATAATGTACCGCTTGACTTTTTCTCGTATGGTAAGAACTGTTCTACTAGCGGATACACCTCCCGGAAGCACTGAACGCGAGCATTGCTCGGATTCCACTTTTTAAATTGCGCATGGTCTGTAATGCTAGGTAAAGTTAACAGTAAACATAAATTCGAGTATTCGTCTTTTGATGGTGCAATTTTTTCCAGATCACTAAGCACTTTTACAACTTCATCGACAACATTTTCATCATTATTGTGAGCTTTGAATTCAGATTTGATGCAAAGTAGTTCTATGTATTTGTGTCGGAGTATTGCATAGTTGAATTTATTTACATCAAAGGCATTCAGTGCGCTGAGAGGTTGAATGAATTCGAGTACGTCATCCCATTGTCCGTCGAGGATGAGTTGCCTTAGATAAAGCACGTCATCTGAGAAATTGCCATTGATGACTCCGGTCTCTCGCTCCAGCGACAGCTGAGTGATGTGCAAGTCTCGGTTGTGCAGGAAATCCAGTGCCAGCCGGACTACGTCGTCTTCTTTGATGTTCAAATGCGGTGATTGCATCTTGATGCACTTGATTTCTATCTGAAATGAAAACATATCCAAGTGAATACAAACCTACATAAGCTGGACTACTACATATAACAAATTCGAAATATACTCGTACTTTCCTATCCACTGTTAGTAATGATTCTTTGTACTTATTTTTAACCCAATGGTAGGTGGTGAGATAGTTGGACTAAGGTTTTGACATAATTCTTATATACACAGAATGGGAACCGTCTCTCAAGCGCAGGCAGTATAATATTGTATTAATGAATTAAAACTACAATCTAGGCGTCATTTTACATTTTGTCTTAACGTCTTTTAGTTCCATTTTGATAGACCATCGTTTAACATCATGCAACACAACAGCCTACTGGCAGTAAGAGCAGTTTGGCTTTTTAATGAGTTATTATGCTATTATGTTATGATTCTACAAGATTTAGATCACCCCATTCCGAGTTCCGTGATTATCTCAAGCGAGTTCTCAATGTAAGACAGAAGTCTGTATGTTTTCCTCGTCCTCGGAATGACGGGTGCCGACACAGCCATATTATTGTGTGTTGCCTATCCTGTCATCCGCATAGCAATGAATGTTACCAGTTTGCAACATGTCATTGATAAGCGGGATGAAAAGTGTATGCCACAACAGAGCCGTGGGGAACTTTAGCATTGATAAGCATGGGGCAGAACAATTTCATCAATCACAACCTTAATAGTCTGCTCAGAGAGGAAACTGGAAATCCAAATGCAAAGCCCTGACAGTATGCCTTTTCTTTCATTTATATTAGACAAACATTTATTTATTTATAAATAAAAAAAACACATGCAACGGGCACCTAATAGTAAGTGGTCACTGCCGCCTATGGATATCTACAATACATTGCAGCATTGGAGCTTTGCCTACCTTTGAGACTGACTCTATATTTACCCGTCGTTTGAAGCAATTGAGGTCATATTTCAGAGGAGCAAAAACCAAAGGCGGTAATCCATTCTACAAATTACAGGTACCTGGCAGAAAAGTTCAAATTGAACAGTGTGAGACTTCCACACATCTATAATGTATGGCTTTTCTGGCGATGGCCGCCAGTTCGATGGTAAAACAACAATAGAGGGATGAGGTCAAAGCGTTCATCAGAGCTTTCCCCGTTATAATACCTGTAGAACAAGCTGGTAAACCAACATACTGGTCTAAGCTCAGCAGTTCCAAGGTGTTGGTTCGATTTGAGTCATCGACAAGTCTAACTGCACTAAAGAACTAGTCTAAACAGTCAAGTCGATCGGGTCATTCTTACGAAGTACAGGTAATATTGAGTGGCAAAATTTTCCCCCATCAGCTTTTGCAAGTGACCAAAACGCCCTGCTATGAGAAGAGAACCTTGCTAGCTGGTTGTATTCCTACCTACCTTCTTACAAGACATTACAGCAGCTATAAGCTTCTCTTTCAAAACAGCACACACAGTTTATGGCTTCAGGTGACCTGTGTGTGCTCTGCCAGAGGTAGAAGACAAGATGTTCATCTACAGTAATAGTACTTTAGACCGGTAATCGACAGAAATTATTTTGATCTCTTGCTTACCATAAAAAGTTGCAGTCTAGCTCTGCAATAGTGCTAAGGCAATATTACTGCAGTCAAGCCAAAGAGATATGTACATATTGAGGGTAGTTGATATTCTTTCTTCTCAGCAAATGGGATTTCGCAAGCCATTACTGGTGCATTACTGAGTATGCATTTGAGTAAATTTAACCTATGGCATAGTAACGGTTCTAGCTTTTATATTTATGGCAAAAATATTGTAGTGTGAAAGGGTTTTAAAACTCCTAAGTTCATAGATTTTTTTTATGATATCCAAGTATGTGGGTAGTTAAAAATGCAATAAATCGAAGATATTACTAAATATATATTTACAGAGCAATAAGAAGACATGTGATGTGTCATTTCTAAAGAATTTGATTATTTCTACCAGACTTTCACAAGAACAATGTATGAATGCATAATTTATTCTCTTTTCAAGTGAAAGCCCGGCAGAGATATGTTGTTGGTTGCGCCGACCACACATATTTCGGCTCGGGGATACATTTTTCTACCTAGGCGAAGCTAAGAGTTTCAGCAGGTGACCATTTACGAGCTAATATTCCTTGGATGTAGTTATTTCCAAAAATAAGCCGCCCGCCTACACGCGTCTACACTGCCTTAGACATGCCGTACCTACCTATAGCAGGCCACTCAATACATCGAACAACTGTTCTTCACCAAGTTTATTGAAACTACGTGAAGAAGTTAAAAAAATGTATTTTTTACAGTTGTCTACAGTAAATAATAGTTTATTTCTAATTACAGACAGGCACGAAGTAAATATGAATTTTTTTACCTTGTGTTCTGCTGATGATCACAATTCTCACATGCGTGGCACAACGAAAAACATATAGGCGGTAGGCGGTAAATATTATTGTGAAGCAACTGCATTTAAATTAATACTAACGGCCCATTTACAAGATTATCAAATATACATGAAGGTAAAACTAAAACATTTTTTAGTTCTATCGGTTGTTGGGAGAGAGTAATTTTTACTCTTTCCTCTGTGAGGATTTTGGCGTCGCACTTCTTATGCATTTGCCAATGTCAAATATTAAAATTACGAAGTAGGCACGTATAATAAAGTGGAAGCGTTATGCAATTACATTAGTATTGTAAGAATTGTCGCCAAAGGCAATACACCTATGACTTTAAATCATATTTCGCACACTAAAAAATTCTTAATCTCATTAGGTCTTGGCTGAATTAAGAAAAAAGTGGCTATAACTTTATACAATCACAATGTACCTAATCATGCGCATACAATTTTTCGGTCCACACGAGCGAAGCCGCGGTTACAGCTAGTGAGTCGATAAAAGCCTTTAAATTACCAGTCATTTATATTAAAATATGCCTTATTTACTAAATAATATACTTCATTTTGTTGTTATGAGCAAAGTAAATGTAACGTTTTTCATTCCAAATTCAAACACAATTAAAATAAAGAACGAGTTCCACGGTTCTTTTCTATTATGTAGCAATAATATGGCATGGTCGAAGACGAGCACTCTCGAAGTTCTTAGTTCCTTATTATTACTTATTAATAAATTCTCTTTGATCCTTAGATAGAGTTAGAGCTTTGGAAACAACACGAAAATGTTTCCATAAATAAATAATAGATGTGTACCATGTTTTACCGCACTAGATCACTTTCCCACAGTAGCACATCCACGAACACTTATTAAATAATATATTATTAGCATTAAATACTAAAAATACATAATGTTTAGGAATATAATACAACGTGACGACATAGTATTTTTCATATTGGCGCTCAACCCTAGAGGCACTTCCACGCGATTATTATCTGCATTGTCTATGATTCTTAAACGCAATGCTGTCAACTCTCCATGCAGCTGTCAATTGTCATGTCATATGTCATTACGACTTATAGGTACCCACTAGGCCTAAGTACTTTCAACTAATGTGAAATGATTATTCTGAGAGATCTTTTCTGTTGATCGTTTTTTTGGGAAACTAAATTATTTTTTGATACGAAATGGAAGAAGAGCCGGACAATATTTTGATGGAAGAAAATTATTATCAGCTACTAAACGTGTCTAAAACGGTAAATATTGCATCACATGTATGTTTACCATCGGTTTGCCTAATTTATCATTTATCATTATTATGTAACCGATAAATGATACATTTCTCTGTAGGGCTCTCTGGGTTATTAATTATCGCTTACGGTGACCCAGTCATTATAGGTAGGTTCACTTACGACTTCCCTCATCTGGATTTTTAGGTTACAAAGGCTCCTATATTTTATACATATTAATGTATCGTATGATACAAATACGCTATAAACCAATGGTCTAAGACCATGTATTTATAACTGGTTAGGTTAGATATCGTTCTCAATTGAGGAAAGTATACAAACATTAGAGCAACAGCCCATTTATTTATGGGAAGCTATAATATAGTATATGTATAAGTTCAAAGTTTAGTAGTGCCTACATATATAGGTATTATCATTGTATAGGTGTATCTGTTAATATCGAATTTTCTGTTATCTTACATCTTGTAAAATTCTGTGTGTGCCTGTCCCAGTTACTCCCATGTCCTTATCAATGGGAGTCATAGGTGACAACAATTGTGTTCTTTTTTTATCGCAATAAGTCCGCGTTTGATCACCATCTCGCCTGTTGGTAAGCGACGATGTGATCGAAGATGAAGCACGCAGACTTAGAAGATACTTATTCACTCCTTGAAAAGCCCCAAATTATTTCCCTCAGGTCACAAGGAAGGCCGGCAGGTTGTTCCAATCGTTGGCCCTATGGATTAGAAACTAGTAATAAACTATAATATAAATACCCACAGGCAACACCAGAAGAAATAAACAGCGCATACCGGCGATTCTCCCGTATGTTCCATCCAGACAAGCACAGCACAGATCCATCCAAGCAAAAGTGGGCTGAACAAATATTCAACAAAGTCAAAGAGGCCTATGAAGTTCTGTCTGATTCGCACAAAAGAGCTATCTATGATACTCTTGGTAAGTATTTTAACTGTAGTCTTGGAAATGCATATGTTGAAGCTAGTATCATCTGTTAAAAAGCACTGAAAGTTTCATGATATCATGAAACAGTTAATAATTTTATCAAATGGTGATATACAATGAAATGTGAGTTTTCTATCATCATCGATGGGCAGCAGCGTCCTAATAGTACATGGTGAACGTACTGCGATCCCCAAGCCGCCTGCCAAGCGTCGGGATTATGGCAACACTTCTCTCTATGACGGAGGCCTTGTCCAACAGTGGACGTTAATTGGCTGATGATTTGAAGTTGCTTTTTATTTCACAAAAAATTGAAAATCTGTAAAATAGCCTATCATACGGGTGAGTGCAAATAATTCTATGTGTACTAAACATTCATCTGTTTTGCAGGAAAGCGCGGCTTAACAGTGGAAGGATGGGAAGTAATATTCCGCACTCGTACCCCAAGGGAGATAAGAGAAGAATATGAAAGGTAAACACTAAATTTACATTAATTTGTAATGAGTATCATAGTGAATGATCCATTACTAGCGAAAGCATACCATGACCATCAACATTTATTTATTCCAGGCTAAAAAGGGAGAGAGAAGAAAGAAGGCTTCAACAAAGTGCTAACCCGCGCGGCACAATAACTCTTAATGTCAACGCCACAGATTTATTTACAAGATATCAAGATGAATATGATCTGTAAGTTATATTTATTAAGTTTTTGGCTTTGTACTACAAAACAGTACAAAATATAATATACTATAGTATAAAACATATGTATCACCTGAACCCAAGGATCTTGGTTCAGTAGTTCCATTAATGGCCTCTTTTTTTTTTTTTTTTTTTTTTTTTTTAAATCCCTTTTTTTTAAAGCAATCTGTCTTTTGAAGACAATAAGCTTTATTTTGAACTGTTGTCTTAAGTGACGCGTCTTGTGTGGAATACGCCCATTGACGCATCCATCCTCATAATTTTTCTTATTTTGTTAGGTCCTGGGGTATAATGGCCTCTAACAAGCATGTTATTATTAGAGATGAAACGTATATCTGATAACTATACGGTATCCAGCCTATCTGGACAAAATTTACTATCCAGCTGGATACCGGATAGTAAACGAGTATTCAGCTGCTTTACAATATTATTATTTTCATTCTTGTTCAATTGTTCATGTACCTAATAATATTCTGCAGGCCTAGCACGGGCCGTGGAAAATTTGTCTTCCCACAGTTTTTATCCGCGTGTAGACGCGACAGAGCTAGAATATGGATGCGTTTGTCTATTTCTAGCGGGATAAAAACAGTGGAATGACAATCTGTCCAAGGCTCGTGCTAGGCCTGCTGTTGACTTTATATATTCCACCACAACTTCTTAATAACTGATTCAAATATTTGTGATGTCAGTCGAATATTTACGGCCCACAACTGGAAAGTGGAAGTAGCATCGAGACTTGAGGCGCCGTAATTCAGATTAATATGTCACAGGATATAGACTTTAAGATGTACTTGCACTTATATGTAGTTCTTTAATATTAAATATGTGTTTAAATCTTCTCCTATTACAAGAACTCATAATAAGATTTTGGGTACACTAAAATAACACCATAATATAAAGGTATAAACAACTTATACCATTCTGCTACAGATTCTGAATGAATTTCGACCTTATGTTAAACTGGTAAGAATTTTTATCGCCGCACTCGGAAAATGTCTACTTTGCAGTGGGCGTTGATCGTGACATTATCCCAGACGTCTAGATAGTTGTGTTATTTAATTTCTAAATTGCTTGCATTATTTTTTGCAGTGATGATTCTTCACCGATACCCTCCATAGAGGTTTCCGGAATGAATATCCAGCAGTCCATTGATGCTCCGGTTACACTGAGAAATACTATGACAGTATCTGGAAACATATCTACACAAAATGGAATAGGTACTGTCTTTCTTTCTTGTCCTTCCATTTGAAGAGATTACTTTCCTAATATTTGCTGGCCGAATCCCAATTGCTGTAAACGTAAATTAACAAAGATGTCAGTCCATCCATTTGGTAGCTGCGAAGCCACAGACAGTCATGCAGATAGACATTGGCGTCAAATTTATAACACTCCTTGTTTTTTTATATTTTGGGTGTTAAACATTATTTTGATGGCTTTCCAGGTCAAGGTTCCGTGAACCTAACAAATCGGTACCTCAGTTCTGAAAAAGGCTGGACAGAGATGGAATGTGGTATCGGCAACGGGCCCTTGGTCGGGTTCAAGATATTTCGCACCATCTCTCGCCTGATGTTCCTAAACTGTGGGACAGTGCTGCAGTTCTCTCCACGAGGCGTGTCGCCGAGTTTCGTTTCTAGTGAGTATTTTCATAATTTCTCGGCTATTCTTTACTCGGCAACAGATTTATGTATGATGAATTTCCCTTTATGCTATAAGTTGTGACTTGTGTTGCTCTATTTCATTACATCCTCGAATTAATGAAATCAAGTTAGAACCTATTATGTGTGAGAGTCAATGCATACCATAGATGACGCTGGAAAGTCTTCATCTTGCTCTAACTTGTGCAGATTTGCTCTCCTATCCCTCACACACTCGCATCTCGCATACTCGAGATTTCATGGGCCCATCTAATAAAAGTTCTTTGATTACAGTCGCTCATATACGTAAAGTCCCTCCTCCTTTTACTACAGGACAAATAGATGGACTACACAATACCACCCCTTCCTAGTAGAACTTTTTCGTTTTGATTCATTCGTCCAAAGATTCGTACTCAACGATTTGAGTCTCCCTGCCGTTATCCTTGTTTCTTGAGAACTAGACTCTTCTAGGCTAGAGTGAATAGATTTCATCTAGATCAATGTGTTCCATCGTCGACTACCCTGTCGCTTACCATCAGGTGAGTTGGTGGCAAACAAAGATCTAGCCTATATATTAAAAAAAAATTACCGTGTATTATGTAATTTATAGCTATGGCGTTGCAACTGGACGCACACTCGGTGGGGTACCTGACATACCGCGCAGGCAGCCAAGGTGGCTCCTCGATGAGCACCGTCTACGTCAGGGATTCAGAGCGGTTCCATACTAACACCGCCGTGCAGATTGGCAATCCTCACTCCTTCATATCTTACAACATCATGTGGAAACTGCCGCACTACGATATGAAGCTGAGGCTCGCTCTGAAGTAAGTCATCATCATTTATACGGCTGGCTATAAGACTCCTCTTCTTAGATTGTTTCGGTCACATTTGCAATGTATGTGTATTCATCACGAGTGTAAAAAAAACATCATCATCATCCAGAAGACGTCCACTGCTGAATATAGGCCTCCCCCTTTAACCTCCACACTGAACGACATCCTGCCATCTGCATCCTCTGGATGCCCGCGACTCACAATGTCGTGTGTGTGCCGTGTAAAAGAATAATATTTTGATAATATGATATTATCAGTATATGATATGATATTCAATGTCTAGTTTGAAAGTTCTATGTCTATCGTCATTATGGAAACTAACTTCCTTGCCAAATTTCATCATGATTATTAGTTCAGCTATTCAAATGTAAAAACAGACACAAAGACAGGAGTTACTATCACAAACACAGTGTAATATCATGTCTAATTAGATTACTTTATACCACTGGCTAGTCAAAAGTTAAAAAAAAGAAAAAAATGCAAACAGCAAAATTGTACTTTATAATATGTTATTATGGTATTTGCAATATGCATTTACAAAAAATCACTGAAGTTATGATTTAATTAATTATAAATGTTTTTTTTTTATGTTTTTGGTTTTTTAGGTTTTTCTTCTTCTGATAATAAATTCAAATTCAAATTATTTATTGACATAAAAAAGAACATGCGTTTACATTTATGTCACAAGATTAATTCAAATTAATATAGTGCTATTTATACAATGTCAAATATTCAAGTCATAGTAACATAAATTATTTAAATATTATTTAAATTAAAATAAATAAAAAATAAAACTAGCATGCCTTTACATATATGTCACAAGATTAAATACAATAAAAAAATTATTACAGCACTATTTATACAATGTCTATATTCAGTACTCATAATAATAATGTCACTAATTAAATAAAATAAAATGTCACTAATCAAAAGGAAATTCGTTAAAAAGATTAACATTCAAAAAATTGTTAACATAACAATTGCAACTGTAATTACTATTTGTGTCATAATTATTGCGCATAGTTTTATTTAGAAAATAAGTTTGCTTATGACTGCTATCTAGCCTGATGTTAAAGTGATGTGATGACGATGGAGCATGCTTTTGCTTGCCTAGAATGAATCAGTCCACTTGTGACTTGAAGACACCCTATATCTATTAGGGAATCCCACCCAGGCAGTGCATTTTATAACATTCGAATGTATGAACTTACTTGTAATGAAAACATTTTTTTTTTGTAATCAAGTGTAGGTTGTGTGGGCAGCCCTAGAATCAGATTGTTCAAGTTCAATTTATTTCGCCATAGAGACACAAAGAACACTTAGCTATGTCAAGTTACAAAAGTACATCAAATTTCATTTAAGTTTAAATGCGGCTGTATATGAGCCTTGTCACCTTAAAAATAAAAGTTAATTAAAAATTAAAAAAACATTAATGTTCATAAGATGTGTGCGGCTGTAAAGAGGCCTTGTCAAACTTATTACTATTGTAAAAAAAAATTGTAGCTACACTAGTCCATGCAGATTTATCTTCAACAAATCCCAAAAAAAGTTGTGCTACTTGTCTGTAGCCTAAATGTTGTATGGACGAGTTTATGTTTATCGCGTAGGTCATAATCTGTATATATTTCCGTGTGTACATTATAACTTCATATACGTATAACGAAAGCCTTGCTTTGCGATATTTTTGTTGACATCCGTCAAGGCATTCTAGGTCAATGTTTGGCCGTGATCTGTGTGTCATCATCCTTACTAATATTATAAAAGCTCTCTGTCTGTTTGTTTGTTCGCTTTTCACGACTAAACGGCTGATGATCGGCCCATCATAACGAAATTTTGCAGGATAATAGTGTACATCGTAAGAGCGGACATATGGTAACCTAAGTATTACGAATCACACAAAGTTACAAAATATGAACTAACCTAAGTATTACGAATCACACAAAGTTACAAAATATGAACTAACCTAAGTATTACCAATCACACAAAGTTTCAAAATATGAACTTACCTAAGTATTAGGAATCACACAAAGTTTCAAAATATGAACTTACCTAAGTATTAGGAATCACACAAAGTTACAAAATATGAACTAACCTAAGTATTACCAATCACACAAAGTTTCAAAATATGAACTTACCTAAGTATTAGGAATCACACAAAGTGTCAAAATATGAACTAACCGCAAGTACATAGGAAATCAAGTTTCATTTTAATTTGAGCATTTTTTTATATATTTAGGAATAGTCTTGCGTTAGACCGCTAACTCTCTTGATGTTAAGCGGTGATGCGGTCTTCGATGGAGCATCCTTGCCTAGAAGAAACTGATTCACTCGTGATTTGAAGACACAGATGTAAGGTACATAATAGGTTTGGTTCATATTTTCAGGTACGGGTCATTCGGTGCAATAGCTGAATATGGTGCGGAGAAGAAGGTGTCACAAAGCAGCAGCGTTTCTGCGGCAGTTATGGTTGGATTTCCTAGTGGTGTCATCTTAAAGCTAAAGTGAGTATGTCTTTAGGGTTAAGTACCCAAAGGGTTTAAACTGCCCATTACCAAGCCTACGCTGTCTGTCCATCCATCCTACCTTTTTACGGCTGTACCTTTCGAACCGTTATAGATAGCGAGTTGAAATTTTCACAGAATATGTAATGTTAAGGCGGATTAACAATAAAATAATAATCATCATCATCATTTCAGCCATAGGACGTCCACTGCTGGACATAGGCCTCCCCCAATCGATTCTCAAAAGGGCCGGTTGGAAGCGGCCAAAATCCATTGTTTCCCGGTGCTTTTTTCGTCGTCTGTCCATCTTGTGGGTGGACGTTCTACTCTGCGCTTACTGGTCCGTGGTCTCCATTCCAGAACCCTTCGGCCCATTGGCCATCTCATCATCATCAGCCAGAAGACGTCCACTGCTTAACATAGGGCTTTCACCGTTAACCTCCACACTGAACGACATCCTGCCATCTGCATCCACTGGATGCCCGCGACTCTCACAATGTAGTCTGTCCATCTAGTGGGAGGCCTACCTACACTGCGTCTTCCGGTTCGTGGACCGGTATGGGCCATCAGTTCTGTAAGAAATAATAATAAAGTCAAAACGTAAAAACTAAAGGGAATACAACAATAACATAATAGTTGTACATTTTGTCGAGTGTTAAAGACCGTTTTCTATGGAACAGCTGATATTTTTTTCGCGATTTCAGGGTTGGTCCTATAGTTAAAGTTTTTTTTTTTTTGTTGGTTGGTTTGGGGGAAGGGAGTTTGCTGGTGCTAATGGGATACTCCAGCAAACTCCCATTAATTGAGTGGAAGAGGAGTATATGTGATGGGGGAGTGGGGTGTGTATTGACAGGATAGGTTGTATGGAGTGGATAAATGTGGGATGGGGAGGGTTGAAGGGAAGGTGGATGGGAGGTTTAACTAGTGCTCGCCTCAGTATCATGTATTGTTGATACTAAGGCGAGCAACCGGGACCCACAATTTTACGTGTCCTCCGAGCCACGATATAGTTAAAGTTGTTCATAATGATGAGTACAATGACCTTTCAGTTTAGTACAGTCTATATGCGTAACCCTGTATATTGGTAGGCCACTCTGGGACAGTAAAATATTGCTGTGATTTATCTATTCAGATGGACGTGCTCCACTCAAACTATCGTTGTTCCAATCCACCTGTGCGAGGATGTGATGCCTTCTCCAGTGTTCTACGCGACTGTTGTGCCAGTCGTCTCCTGGCTGCTGCTCAAGAAGGTCATTCTAGACCCCATCGCGAAGGACCGAGACGAACGAGAGAAACGACGGGCTATGGAGGCTAACTTTGAACGGTGCGTATTTAGCATCATAAAAAAATTATTTAGAAATACGAAAAAAATGACATTAAAGTAATAAGTATGGCAAATTCAATTCATCCATCGTTATTTACCAAAGCACCTGAAATATTAATGGATTCATCCATGAATATTTCACGTAGTTTAATATAGTAATTTTTAAACTTTCGCGATTTGAACACGTTTTTTTAATATTGCGCGATAAGTCCCGATAAATATAAAAAACATAGTATAATATAGTCATCAAAATAACAGTTCTCACTTTTTTTTTAATGTTTGTTACTTCAGAACTCATTTTTAAAATCGATTTGGACATATCAGATTGAAATTTCATCAAAATCGGGTCAGTATACTCTTAAATCAAAATAACTGGAAAAAATATGTCACCCAAGTAAACGAAATTGCGTATATGCAAATTTTTAAGTCGATTTCTTTAATTGATAATTATAACGAATTGTAATGTTAGTTTTTTTTAATGATATTGGATGACGAGACGAGCGAAGTCGCTCGCCTGGTGGCTTTTCACGCTTGCCCTTAACAGTTCAACGCCACTCAGAATTTTGAACTTTAACAGTGAAAACTCTGGATGGCAATGCACTGCACTCGTCGCCCCGAGATATAAGATGTCAAATCTCTGTGTGCCCTGTAATTTCGCTAGAAATATTGCCCTTCAATGCGGAACACAGTAGTGTTCGCACACTACTGCTTGGCGGTTGAATAACTGGCAAAGGTGTGGTACTACCCCAGGCGGACCCCTGCAAAAGAGTCCTACCACTACAAGTTAATTAGTTAATATCAATCGTTTTATTGGCAGGTTACAAGAGATGCAAAGACAGGCGCGAGCTACTGTGGAGCTCATGAAAGCAACATACAGTCGCATCAGATCCGACGAAGAAAAAAAGAAGGGTTTAGTTATTATAAAGGCCGTCTATGGAAAATTACCTAACGGTGAGTGTAATTTATTTTAACGGACATCAACTTACTACCAGCGTTTTGACAACCAGTAGCATCATAGTTGATTGAATCAGGCGTTACTTTTTTTTAAATTATTAATTGGATTGCGTTTGACCGCCAACTTGCCTGATGTTAAGCGATGATGGTGTCTACGATGGTGCACGCTTGCCTAGAAGAAACCGATTCACTCGTGAAATTAATATAATCCCACTAATAAAAATAAATGTGTAAGATGGATGGATGGATGGATGTTTGTTACTCAATCTCGCCAGAACGGCTGAACTACTCTGTATGAAAGTTAGCACAGAGATAAATTATAGTCTGGCATAGCACATAGGCTACGTTTTTAAAGTAGCCTATGTGTGCTAGGCTAGACTTTTGAAATATTTAACGGGGCTCCCATACAACAAACTTAATTTTTTTGCTCGGTTTTGCTCAATATTGATAACGGAAACAGGTAGACCCTTGAATTATTCACAGAATATTGAGTTATATATTCACTTTCACAATAAATAATTGAACAAAAATAATAATTAAGAAGGGCTCTTATATAACAGACATTATTTTTTTGCCGTTTTTATGGATAATGGTGCGGAACCCTTCGTGCGCGAGTCTGACTCGCACTTGTTTTTTTTTTTCGTTTTTTGCCTGGTACCTTGTGGTAAAATGAATGTGTTTTTCAGATGCGTCGAGCCACGACCTTCCAGAGGAGTGCGTGGGTGATACTTCGTCGCCCGAGTCGCCGAGCCTCTACGCCGAGGTAATAGAAGTCACGGTGCCGCTGCAATGCCTCATCAAAGACTCTCGGCTCGAGCTACTTGACGCTTCTAAGGTACACATCATTTTAATTAATTTATAATGTTTACGTTATACAACCACTAGATGGACCGACGACATTGTGAGAGTCGCGGGCATCCAGTGGATGCAGATGGCAGGATGTCGTTCAGTGTGTAGGTTAAAGGGGGAGGCCTATGTTCAGCAGTGGACGTCTTCTGGCTGATGATGATAATGAAAAGTAGCTTATGTATTAATCCAGGACATAAGCAATGTATATTTCAAATTTCATCCAAATCCATCCAGCCGTTTCTGCTTTGCGTTGAGTGCATTGAGCATTGAGTAACAAACATCCATCCATCCAACCATCCATCCAAAATGTGTTCCCAACTCTAGTGTGATAAAAAAACAGTAGGAAGATTCTAGTGCGGATGAGCTGTGTGCGCCGGCGCAACATAATTCTGTACCAGCTTCCACCTCTGCACCCGATCAACAGCTGCTTACATCACGCGGGTGTCTGCCCGCAGTGCAAAGCGAGACGGAGCAAAGAGTGTCATAAAAACATCTCAAAAAAGTTTCATATTTTTATTTTATTTTATAAAATGACAATTTTACTGGAAAATTGTAGGTAAAATCTTAAGGCAATTTAGTACATATGTATGTGTGTTGATAAGTACATTTGTATGTCCACAGTCGGATCTGCCGGGATTCTACGATCCGTGCGTGGGCGAGACGAAGCACCTTACTGTCCGGTATATGTTCCACGGAAACGTGCACCAATGCACCGTGGAAGACTCGCAAGCGCTCGTGCTCCCGCGCAATAGTAAGTAGAAACATGTATTCACTGACCAACACTGTTTCGGATACACAGTTTCTGAAACATCACGTAGATGTTTTGCAGGAACAATGTTTCGGAAACTGTGCAGTCCAGTTGTTTACAACTTGTCGTCCGAAGAGGTAGGTAATCTCCATATTTAATACACAAGCGAAACATGCATCCACACTTGTATACATCTGTTGCGTATATTTGTTTCTGTATAACCCCTCGCGAGCATAACTGCCGGTTTACGATTTGCGATTTAGTCGCAAATTTGACAGTTCGGTCATAGTGAAACTGTCAAATTTGGGACTAAATAGCGAGTTGCAAGTTACGTAACCAGAGGGCCGTTCGGCTAATGTCACAGGCACCATGCTATACCGCACAGACTATAAAGAAAACAACAGGCAAGATCACTGTTTTTTTTTTTAAATCGTCCTATTAAAATGTAGCTCATAAATATAGCTGATTAATGAAAACAAAATTAAAATCTGATCAAAAATAAACAACTTATAAGCATTCTAATACCATCCTAGACAGTGAGCGAAACTGTCAAATATGGGACTAAATAGCGAGTTGCAAGTTACATAATGTACAAGTTACGTAATGTGGACCCGGGTATGTCCTAAAACTGCGACCAGAACCACCGGAGGATGGGCAGCATAATCAGGGTTCAGCTAATGTCACGGGCTGCTACACTGCACAGACTATAGTCATAACACAGTTAAATTATTAACGAGATTGAATCTAAGATTTGAACAATGTAGTATTGAATATAAAATTTAAATTATGCCTTGACATTCCACAAAGTTTGAAACTCCGAAATCCGTAACGAATCATCTCGGCATTTCAATGAGGGCTAACAATAGCTTGGAGATACTTAAAATATTTTTTCAAATGCCTCAAATAGTAATCACATACCGAGCACACACAGATGGCGCAAAAAAAGAATAAGAATTTTAATTTGTGCCAGATTCTTGGAAATATACCAACATATCTATACATAAATATATATGTAATTAGTAAAGTGATTAATCACCCGCGAAGAAAATAAGTGATGCTTCAATGTTTTTAGTACTTGTTAAATCTATGATTACTTTGTTATTGCGTAGAGGCTGTTTGTAAATTATAATATGGTGAATGTAACTGCACTGAAATGTGGGGACCTCCACCCGCAACCTTACCACGGTAAATATCCCGATAATAATCATATAACTGTAGACATAAAAATTACCCTCTAAAGAGGAGACTGTGGCACTTTTAATATTAAATTAAATATGAAATATTTGGGACATTTTTGCACACACGGTCATCTGACCCCAAGCTAAGGAAAGCATGTAATATGGCTGCCAGAGACTGATATACGTACATATATATTAACACCCAGACAGAACAAACACAAATCTTCATTACATTAATGTTTGCCCTAGTTGGGAATCGAACCCACGCCCTCAAGCGCAGAAGGTAGGTTCACTACCAACTGAGCCACCAGGGCAGTCAAAGAAATTCAATGATTTTTAAAATTTTAACACATAATTGTTGTGCTAACGAATTAGTGTAGAAAATGGCCAACAGAATCGATACCAAAGGCTTTCTTGATGTCAAGGAGTAAAATAAAGAGATACTTCAATTACAATTTGTTGAGCAAACAAAGCGCCGTAGATAGCGATGGGTCAGACGTTTGCAGTAAACAAAGTAAACAGATAATTTTAAGTTGAGAACGTTGTTGTTAAGTTGGGAGATTGATCTTTGCTCTCAGAACACAGTCTGAATTCAAATAAATAAATAAATATGTGGGACATTATTGCACACACGGTCATCTGACCCCAAACTAAGCAGAGATTGTAATATGGCTGCCAGAGACTGATATACATACATATATATTATTAAATACATACTTAAATAGATATTAACACCCAGACATAGAACAAACACAAATGTTCATCACACAAATGTTTGTCCTAGATGGGAATCGAACCCACGCCCCCAAGCACAGAAAGTAGGATCACTACCAACTGAGCCACCGAGGCAGTCGCTGTACTACCGCCACCAATACTACCGCTTGTTTGGTCCATCTCAGTTCTTGTAATTATAAAATTCGAAATCCGCGTCACGTGACCGCGATTCGATTAACTGAATAATATCTGAGTTAACACGTTCACGGAATGCACTCATCTGAATCATTTTATACGAATGTATCAAATATTAGACTCTGAAAAGGAGAAGGGTCAAGTATTAAAAGCACGTGAAATTTGGATTGTTAGTTTTCCTTACAACCCATCCATCCATACATCGCAAGATCGTATCGATCCTTGGATATAAGGTGTCCCGCCACTTTTAAGATATGTAGAGTTTCTAAATCCTATCTGGTACCACAGAATAAATATAAATCCAAGTACAAAAGGTTTACTCTGCAAAATAATTTAAATAAGTAGCGACTCTTGCTACTACACAATAAAGCGCTAACTACCTACAACTATATTAACATAGAAGTTGCCTCTCTGTCTATCGCGTAACTGTTGTCGCGTTATCTCTGTCTATCGCGCGGCAGCGGGCACGGCAAGTCCGACAAGACGACTACTTGTAGCTTCATACATAAAGTGCGGAGTGCGCCAGGCCTGCCGGTACTGTGTTCGATGTCTTTTCGCCCCTTTGCTGTTATTTAACAATAGAGCTGGTGGTAGAAATGTTTAAACTAACGACTGCGTCGTAGTAATGTTTACTTTTTGTTCCAGATCACAGGATAAAGAGGTCCTGAGGGTTAAGAAGTCGGCGGATGACCGTAGCTGCCGCCATAGAGAGTAGCAGCCGGGCTGCTTTTAACTTGCCTACCGATGGTTAGCCTCATATTTATGGTTTAAGCTCAAAGCAACCCTCTACCATCGAGGCAAGCTTATCGCGACATGCATTTACGTTATTTTTCTTTCTGTGTAGTTAGGATTTTGTGCTTAATCGTTATCAACTTATAGACCAGATTCCTGTTAACTTAATCCTTTGATTTACATTCATTATTAAAATTAACCAGTGACTGGTCATTGGTTGGTCGCTTTTATTGAGCAATAATAGGAATCAATTTATCAATTTATTATTATTATTATAAATAACTCCAGCAGTTAAATTATTTTATCTGCTTGCATGAAGTTATGTTATCTGCTTGAATGACTGAGACAAATAATTTTTTATTAATAAAACTATCCTTGCGATAAGTTATGCAAGCTCAAAATTAAAATATTTTGGAACAAGGTGAATATATTTTTGTTCATAGTCGACTACGTTTAAAAGTAGGACGAAAAGCTATTATTGATTTATGGATTTATTAATTATGGAGGCCAGATTAGGCCATTATTGATTTATGGATATTTATTGTGAATTTGACGTGTATACTGGTAGTATATACGTATATATGAATGTTATAAAATGACAAAGTCTCATGTAGCTGTCGCCACGCCACAATGTAATCGCATCTTAATACAAAGGCTTTCATAATTCTGCCAACATCAGAGATTGGCAGAATCAAACGAATACAATTGGCACATTATAAAACTATTGTTATCATGCACTGGAACTATGTAACTTGTGACTCGCGCTCATCGCTCTCAAAACTGCAAATTTCACGTTGACTTGTAATATTTACGGAACTTATGATGGCTTATAGTAGAATTTTGCATAGACATTAGCGTCAAAGGGGGGGTAACGATAGACGAATCGCGTGAGTTATTTGCGCAAATGTGGTAAAATCATGTCGCAATATTATATGTTTTTTAAAACATGTTTTTCTTTTGCGTGTTAATGTGTAATAAAGGCTGATTACTATTAACTAAGTAAAAAATTTAGTGAAATTTCATTTATTTTAGTTAATTGAATGAAACTCATAAAAATGAAAAGTTACACATTTAAAGATAAATAACTTATAAAATTCAAAACAAAGGTCCATACCTACATGTCATGTCTTGATCAAACATTATAAATAAAATTTCCGAATTAAAATTCACAGAACAATTTAACATTAAAGGTATTGTCCTAATAAAATTTTATGTGAAACTAAAATGGTAAAGTCAAGTTAATCATGGAATAAATTTATCAGTATATTACAATTGCGTATGTAATCTCGCTTCGGAGCTGTATCTGTTGCAAAAAAGCCGAAAGAAAATACAATCCAGTATTGTCAAAAATATAATAAGACATGACACTGGCAAATGCAGAAGACGTGAGACGCCAAAATCCTCTCAGGGAGAAAAGCCGCTGCACACCACTAGCCACCACCGTTTGAAAGCGCATCCACATATCATAGATCAGTGGAAATCGCACACTGTGCGATTCACATGATCTTTCTTGCCTCACACCTGCAAAATATGGAATGAGCTACCTTCCGCGGCGTTTCCGAGAAGCTACAACATGGGGTTCTTGAAAAGGCGAGTTAATAGAGTCTTAAAGGGTCGGCAACGTATTTGTGATGCCTCTGGTGTTACAAGTATCCATAGGTGACGGTGACTGTTTACCATCAGGCAGCCCGTCTGCTTGATTGCCACATATGGCATGAAAAAAAAGTTACATAATTCCAGTGCCCCGTATCGGGTTGTGAGACCACTGTTACATAGAATGTATCCACATAATTTTGCTATTTTTATTGTTTGTTTAAAGTTGGCGGACATGGGTGTTAGAATTATCTTATTTGGACATTTAAAATGATCTTATTTCGACAATTAAAATTATCTTATTTGGACATTTAAAATTATCTTATTAGGACATTTAAAATTATCTTATTTCGACATTTAAAGTGATCTTATTTGGACATTTAAAATTATCTTATTTAGACATTTAAAATTATCTTATTTGGACATTTAAAATTATCTTATTTGGACATTTAAAATTATCTTATTTGGACATTTAAAATTAATAATTTGCAATATCAAGTAATGGTGACGAAGACAAAGACTGGGAGGCCCAATCCTAATTATTCTTGATGGCACATGAAATGATGCTATTGAATAAGTCTGGTAGACAACTCTAGATACTTGGCAGCTCATCTTTGTGTTTAACATTCCCATATTAATCAATCAGTCTTAAACATGATAACTGGGAAGATAGACCGTTTTCTAAAACAATGGTAGCCCGGTTTTGCCCAAGTGCTAGTGAAACTGCCTTCTGCGCTTGGGGGCGTGGGTTCGATTCCCACCTAGGACAAACAATCATGTGATGAACATTTGTGTTTGTTCTATATCTGGGTGTTGGTATGTATTTAAGTATGAATAACAAAATAATTATGAATATAAATCTCTGGCAGCCATAGTACAAGCTTTGCTTAGTTTGGGGTCAGATGATCGTGAGTGCAAAATGTCCCGAATGTTTTTACCACTTATTATGTAGTCGTGCTAACGTCCAGATTTTAAGTTCGATCAATCCTGGAGGGCCTCCTCCAATCTATTGGACAATTATATTTTTAACCTTACTTGTCTTATTTCGCGCTTTATTTATCGTAAAGAAAGTATGAGTAAGATTTTTTGTAAGATTGAAATCAGGAGTCTCAAGAGAATGTGGTAAAACAATACGTGTGTTTTGGTTAAACAAAGATCATTAACTCTTACTCGTTAACAGAACTACACTGATCGTGGAATATGGTTTAAGGCGCTGATGGGTTTTGTTACTGCGTCACCACAGATGTGACTACAGATGCATCTTGGACTTTTGACCACGTTCATTATGTCGGACTTTTCAAATGTTCCCATGATCAGTACGGTCGCGACTTGAGTCTTAATGATCCCAGGATTAGTTAATGCTCACGCGATGTCCTAATCTGCAGTGCTCGTGCGCACGTATTGTAAATTATATTTGAAGTGCGCACGTCTGGGTTACAACGCTATCTGCTTAGTCTTTATAACTTGAAGATCGAATACCACCACTTGTATTTTAGGGTTCCGTACTCAAAGGGTGTCAACGGGAACTTACTCGTGGCTGTAACGCCGCCGTAGAGCGACTGACTGTCTTGTCTATCTTTCTCTTGTAAGGGTGAGGTATCTTTTAAACCGTAAAGCCGGGTCCGCTGCAGCATGTTTTCGTGTTAGCTAACACACTAACATGTTACTGACACGAAAAGTAGGTGAGACTTTGGTGTTAGCTAACACGAAAACATGCCGCAGCGGACCCGGCTTAATAGGTAGCCAGTTGAACATATTCACAGAATATGTAATGTGTTACTATGGCGGAAATCCTGAGAAATAATAAAATATATATAAAGCAGGATTAACGAAACACGGATTTTTTTCCATGGTTTTCTTATTGTTTTGTCTTTATCTTAAAAACGTTATACATTCAAGCGGCAAGGTGTGATTATTGTGCACATTCTGAAGTACCCGATGTTCCTATGATAATCTGATCTAATGTAAACATATCTAATTTTAACCGACTTCTAAAAAGAAGGAGGTTCTCAAATCGACTGTTTTTTTAATGTTTGTTACCTCAGAACTTTCGACTGGGTGAAATGATTTTGATGATTATTTTTTTATTTGAAAGCTGGTGCAAATCTGGAGTGCAGAGCTAAGTTTCCAACTGACACTGCGGTCTCATTTAACACTAATAATGCAAACGAGAGACCACAGTAACTCGTACAAATAAATGCTAAATTCCCTTAAATCTTTATAACTTATGATAAATGTTTTGCCTCTGAAATTTGCCATGATCACGTGGAGTCTACGATGACACAAGAATTAAAAAAAAAAAAAAACATTCATCGGTCGGAGCGGAAAAATACAGCGCTTCGGTACCGTCCTAGCCCGTACGACAAACAACGTTATATTTTGTAATGTTGAACAAAAGAAAAGACATTTATCTTTACAGATGTGTTATTACAGTTCTGTTAATACTACATAGTTCGTCAGTAAATGCACACTCGCCACCACGTGCGTGAATACAGAAACGTCCGTTCAGAGTTAGGTATTAAATTGAAACTAAGTAGGCATTGTAACTATTAACTATATAAGTTAACCAAAAGGCTTGTAGGCGATAGTTTAAAAAACCGGCCAAGTGTGAGTAGGACTCGTGCACCGAGGGTTCCGTAGTTCCGTACAATTAAACACTGTTTCTTCTATGTATCCACCAGAAAAAAAATAATTGCATTCAGTGCAAGCCTGACTTTCACTTGGCCTTTTGTTATTATTTGTTGCTACGTTAAGAGTTTGTACTATAATCACACCAAGTTTGACGTTTGTAAGTATTATAGTTTTGACGAGAGGTAAATACAAAAGAAACCTGTTTTTTTTTAAACACACCTACGAATAACACTCATTCTCCGAAAATGTCAACCGACTATGAATTATGATTTTCTAATAAGAAAAATTAGTAATCGACCACGGCCCTGCAGTGGTGGCATTGCGGCGTTTGTTCGCGTCCAATCCTGTGGAGGTACTCGCCAAAACAGCCGTGTGCTGTGAGAACCTGCGTCAATCTAAATGTGACGTGATCCTTCCTCTTTAGCCAGGCTTGAAAACTGGGCAGAATTGCGCCGACAGCACGTTGGAGCACATTTTGCGGCTCGTACAACCGTTCATGCCACTTTTCGAGTGCGCGTCGGTGCTCTTCCTTCCTTATTTCTGCGGCATTTACGGGCTCGGATCCGTAACTCCGGTGTAAACGCACGTATACCTGAGCGTCCATGTCTGCCAAAATGTCTAAAGGCGGGAATCGGGCTATTAGAGTTGCCGCCTCAAAAGATATAGTGCGATAACCTCGCGCAACCCTAATGGCTATAATGCGCTGGAAACTATTAAACATAGTTCTGCAGCGTTTAACGCCTAGTCTTTTAGACCATATAGGGGCGCCGTAGAGAGCCATCGACCTGATAACTCCACAGTAGAGACGGCGAACCTCTTCACGTGGTCCTCTAAGGTTGGGTAACAATCTATGCATGGCACCCGCTACCCTTTTGATTCGAGGAGCCATGCGTCGTAAATGCTCATCAAAGCTCCAATGTCCATCCAAGGTGAGCCCTAAGTACTTTAAGTACTGCCCTACTTGAACGTGTGCGTCACCTACTCTTATTGAAGAAGCAGGTGGTTCGCTTCGTTGTCGAGTTCTATGGAACCACAGGGCTTCCGTCTTTTGCGGTGCTATTTTAAGACCCAACTCATGTATTTTCTCGACAACGCATGCCACACCTCTTTCAGCAAGCTGAGCAGCCTCCACAAAGGTCACCCCATTGGCTAACACTAAAGTGTCGTCCGCGTAGCATACGGCATTCACACTCGCGGGAAGGCTTACTCTCAGTATTGCATCATATGCAAAGTTCCACAGGATGGGGCCTAATACTGATCCTTGTGGAACTCCGCAAAACACGTCTCTACTATTTAGTTCACCATCCCGGCCTATGTATTGCACAGTTCTATCCCGGAGGTACGCAGAGACTATACTTTGTAGGTATTCGGGTACGTTGTGGTAAGCAAGTGCTTCCCTAATAGTATGCCAAGGCAGTGAGTTAAAGGCATTTACTATGTCTAAGCTCACCGCTAATGTCTTCCCTCCCTTTGCAACAGTTTGCTCAGAAAACTCACGTACCCGAAGAATCGCGTCAACTGTTGACCGCCCGTGACGGAATCCAAATTGGTGATCAGACAAGTTTGGTCCATATCAGACAAGTTTGGTCCATTGCTAATGAAGCCTATGGGCTTTATTAGCAAGCTCTTCAATACATTGCTTATGGTAAACATGTCCACACGACAACACCCAAGGGTAATTATTTTCCCTTGGATTATCGTTGATGGCATCTTGACAGATCAGGCAACTTAGCATCTTTCTGAAACTCTAGTAGTCGGAGATCTTGCAATTTGCCGCAGCAAAGCAACCAGTATGCAAGTAAAAGTACATCAACACAGTAGGTGACAGTAGGCGTGTCTCTTTTATTTGGTCTAAGAATACTCTTCTTGATCTTCCCTGTCCTCTCTTTCCTTCTGTGATGGTTTTAATTTCATTTGTCATGTCGCACAAGGTGACCAAACATCTTGCCTCTTCTAATCTCTATTCTTTGGTTACGGAACCCTAAATATGTTTCGTGTGTGATGACGTAACAAATGCGTCTGATAGCGAGAGTAAATATATGAAAGCACGCGTTAATATAATTTTCTGGATGTTTCCTTATCGTGTACTTGTATTTCTGGATGTTTCCTTATCGTGTACTTGTATTTCTTAGTGTGATTTATCAGCATGTTGTTACCGTTGTTAAGTTTTTAACTCGAGTTGTGTAACGTCGCGTTAAGTTGTTGGCTATTTAGAAAACTTTTATTGTTTCAGCGTTGTCTGTGAATACGGTTTTTGTAAATTGTTATTTATATATTGATTTATAGACTACTGTTTGCAAATTGATATTGTAAGTCATTGATGCAATATAGGACACTATATTACATCACTGGTGAAGATTATATTTTGTGAGTCCGAATAAAGACGTAGTTTAAAAATATCTAACGTTTGTAAAGGTTAGTGTGACATCTAGTGACAGAATAAAGCATGAGCATGTAATAAATGTGTTTTTTTTTCTATAACTTATCCTTCTATTGATGTGTCTGCAGTGGTTTTAAAATTACCTCACGGAGCTACAATGCTTATACAGGGTTACGCATATAGACTGTACTAAGCCGAAAGGAGGTCATTGTACTCAACATTATGAACAACTTTTAGTATGGGACCAACACTGAAATCAAGAAAAATATATATCAGCTGTTCCACAGATAACGGTCATTGACACTCGACCAAATGTATGAAACAGCAGATTCGCGACTTATTCGCGATAAAAAAAAAACATTTATTGATAGATCGGAGGCTGATTTCGGAAAATAAAATAATATATGCAGGTCGAACGGTAACACACTGCGTCCGGTTTGACCCTCAGCCTTGCACCAATGACTTATTTAGTAGTACTTAAATAAAAAATAAATATTAATAATAAAATTTATAATAAATTTAGTTAATTAATTAATTAACTAAATTACTTTTATATAAATTGTTTGGCTGTCATCGCTCAAAAACAGTGAAGGAAAACATCGTCAGGAAACCGAAATATCAAATTCACCAACATGCACTGAGCTAGCATAGTGGATTATGGCCCATCCTCTCTCTCCTCTGTGAAAAGGCCTGTGTCCCAGCAGTGGGACATGATAAGCTGAACATGATGATCTGTTTTTTTTTGTTATGGTAATCAAAGAAGAGCAGCTGAGTTAGAAATTTGTCAAGCGCTTTCTAGCTATGCTGACAGCATGGGTGGGCAACATTTTGTCGTATCCCCGTTTTTATCTTCTTGTCTGTAGAAATATTATAGATGGAATATTGATCATTTATCTTGGAGGTGGGTATGAAAGTTTATCCTCATACAAACAAAACATCGAGAGCATTTTATAATAAAAAAATGAGGCGTAAAAATAAGGAAAAAAACCGATGAAAATGCATTTTTACGATAACCATGACCTGCAGTGCAAGTACCGTTCTTTATCGATCGTTATAAAATCGACAAATTCGTTAAAATCGCATTATTACGATCATCGCAAGTACGGATCTCCTTTTGTCGATGGGTCGTATAATTCGATAAACGGCCGTAATTTTTATCAAATTTCACGAATTTTTACGAATACATCCAGGATTCATCATCATCATCATTTCAGCCATAGGACGTCCACTGCTGGACATAGACATCCCCCAGGGCTGGTTGGAAGCGGCCTGTTTTTCTAGCATTTCCTGTGGTCTCTTTTAGGTCGTCTGTCCATCTTGTGGGTGGACGTCCTACGCTGCGCTTACCGGTCCGTGGTCTCCACTCGAGAACCTTTCGGCCCCATCGGCCATCTGTTCTGCGTGCTATGTGCCCTGCCCACTGCCACTTCAACTTGCTACTCCGGTGGGCTATGTCGGTAACTTTAGTTTATATAGTTTATTCTATTTTGAGCACCCGATGGTTTCTTTTTATCCCCTAATTCGGCCATCTACAATAAAATCAAATTTCAATTTAGTACTTAATTTTTCTTTCTATAATCTAAATAAAGCAAGTAGTTTTTTATCAATCACTAACATTAAGGTCATTAAGAATTTGTATTTTTGCAATTATAAACAAATAAAACAGTCATGACTCTCTCTCATAAACAAACAAATAAATAAAATAAATATCTGGGACATTATTGCACACATGGTCATCTGACCCCAAACTAAGCAAAGCTTGTAATATGGCAGCCAGAGACTGATATACATACATATATATTTTTTAAATACATACTTAAATAGATATTAACACCCAGACATAGAACAAACACAAATGTTCATCACACAAATGTTTGTCCTAGATGGGAATCGAACCCACGCCCCCAAGCACAGAAAGTAGGTTCACTACCAACTGAGCCACCGGGGCAGGCAAATGATGTGATGATGATGATGTGATGATAATGATTGCAATGTACCTAACACCAACACTTAAAAAATAAAATTGACTTACCTTTACATTTTTTCTCTAAGAACTTCCGTGCTAATTCGCCGGTTGTCGCAAATGAAATGAGCTAACGAATTCAATTACTTAATGGCGGCTCCACATTAGTGCCGTGAATTCACGCGCGAATTCTCGGCGTGAATTCTCGGCACAAGGCGTGCCCTCCACATTCACGGGATGTTCACAGTCGTTCGTGAAACCCGCCGCGAAATGGACGTAGAATCTGCTGCTGCAATAACTTTGTTTGCTGTGGCAACATATTACTATTTAGACGTCCAAAACAAGAAAGTGATTAAAAAGCGTTGGAAAAAAAGAAGATGGTGGAAGGATGGCGGATGACGTCCGTACGCCTTTATAGTCCGGAGTAAATTGACGCGGGGCCGTGAATGTAGATGTGTACGCGTGAACGCCGCGCGAACGGGGCGCGAACCCTTTGTTGCGGGACAAAATACCGACTCTGATCGGGGAACAGGCGTGAACGCGCGTGAACCCCCTGCGAAAACCCTCCACATTCACGTTCACGCTTGTTCTCGGAGCTTCACGGCACTAATGTGGAGCCGCCATTAAAGAAGAAATCAGATCAATCACTGACCGACACTTACAAAGGCGCCGCGCGCCGCACTGTAAATTCAAATGAACTTACACCTAATTGTAGTGGTTTAGAGATCATTTCTCTTTAAGTGCGAGCGCCCGGGCGGCTATGTCAAAGGACGCAACAGAAGTACCGGTGCCGCGCCGCGCGCCCATTTCAAATGAACTTACACTCTATTGACTTAGAGATTATTTTGCATGCTTCAAGTGCGGGCGACCGAGCGGCAACGTGTCAAACGTACATACATACACTCTCTTTGGATTAGAGATTTTGCCGCGCGCTTGTTGTATTAAATAAAATTGTTATTTGTGTATGTTATGTAGTAATGCGGCATGACAAGCGCCGAAAGCGTAATAAAAGTAAAAAAAATATTATTGTTGATGACTTTTTTTTTGCTTGCGCATACATATTTGTCGTAAGTAACAAGTATTTAAAACTGTGCAATGGCGTTAAGTTCAATGAAATACCAAAAATTCAGCGCTCGACAGGCGCCCCCGGGCGCTCCGCGCCCCTTGCACCCCCTGGTAAAGACGGCCCTGTTAATAACTAGATAGGTACACATAATTTACTGCTTCTAAAATAGTCGCTTTGACTATCCAGTAAGTACAAAAATGACAATTGGAAAACTAATTATCACATGTTGCCGCTCCACTCTGCTTTTGTAGAGTGTCATCCAAACGCAAATCAGAGCAAAGAAAGCCAGCTTCAAAGCCCCAAGTAAAGATTAGTCCTTATGAAGTTACGCCTTGTTTATGTTTACGAAACACAAAGTAGGTACGTACAAAGGCGGAACCAGTGGATTGGAATCGTGTATCGTAACCCAAAGCGAAAGCAAACAAATCAGTGATTCAGTTTTCAGGCTTGTCTGTAGGTAATTCGAGTTGAAGTAGGTGGTAATTTCCCTGTAAGCCACCAGGCACGTACTAAGTGGACGGTGGGTGTCCGCGAGATAATTATTAATTTGCATGAAATGCGTTTGTGTACAAGACAATAGGTAATTCTGTAAAGGTAATCCTGCTAAGGTATCAATGAGCTATCAGGTATGCGTTCCGTAAATTGATCGCCACTAATGTAGTTACTGACAGATAACATTTCGACTGAGCTGGCTATAACTAAGTTAAATATAGCACGAAGAATAAACATGGTAAAGCATAATTAGAGCCATAAAATTTTATATTTTTTCAATATCGTTACGTTACAGGTAGGTTCACCCAGGCGCGGATCCAGCCCTCAAAAAAGGTTGTGGTCATAGCCACCCTAAACGAAAAATTTCTCACTTCAGTACAGCCACCCGAAAATCGGGCAAGTGCAAGTCACCCAGCGAATAGTCTTCTATTTCTTGCAATACAAGCATTCAGGTGCCAAAATGAAACAGATAAATAAATTATGCTGTCAAAAATGTGACGTGGCGGCTTAGCGTCAATGAACATACCTATTATAAAAAAGTAAGAAGAAGTAGGTAAGTACTTTACTACGTAAGATACGTTCCGAATCACGCACGATTCATTGTTTTTTTTATAACGGCATTGGATATAATATTAAGACTATCGATCTAAATAGACCGTAAAAGACCGTGTCATAAGACACGTACTAGGGTTGTGGGTATGCCCATCGTGCCCACAACGGTGGATCCGCGCCTGGGTTTACCCCTATCTACCACGAGCCCCTGGGTTGGGGGTTAGCCGATATCAGTTTGCCTAAGGTACTCCACGTTTCATAACAGAATACCTATCTATCGGTATTCCTATACTTGTAGCTTTTATCAATTCGACCTTCAAGAAAACACCTGTGGCAGAACAAGCTGTTTTGACAACGGGGTCGGAAGGTGAATAATGGAACTTCGTCATAGCAAATGGTACATAAAGTATTATTTCGAACTCTATTGAAATGCTCCTGCTTGAAGGCAATGGGCAATAGACACCTCATTGTAATTGTATTTTTTGTATATTTTTTGTTTTTAGATATAACTCCTCAGAACCCAGGAAGTTCCGCCAGACGATTCTATTAGCCACTAATGGAGTGGGTATAGAATTGGATAGACAGCTTGGCTGTTCATAAAACTGTACCGGCATTCATTCTTTAGGACTCTTGGGCTGGATAGTTCCATATTCAGCGAGTTGGCTAGTTGACTTTCATGAATACTTACCTATCTATTACTATCCAATAAAGTTGTCAAATAGACCATTTAGCTATGATACGCGTCATGTATTATACTAAAGTATCTGCTTATCTAAAAGGTTAGGTATTATTGTGTGTATTCCTGAATAGGCTTTTAAAAGTTTATGACTTCTTAGATAGGTACTACTTAACTTATTTGCATTTTAAATTTAACGAGTAGTTTCTAAGTTGTACGTATTGAAATCCTGCAAAGGGTAAACATAATATCATAAAATTTATTTACATTTAGTGGCATTTATCAAGGTCTTTGTACTTTTTTATACCTATTTATCTAGCATTTATAGCATATTCCTAAGTAACGTGCTGTAACCATATAATTTAGTAATTTCTTGTTATTTTATGACAAAAGTATGTAACATTACATAAGTATAATGTAATGCCTAAGCCTAAGCATTTAATTAGTACATGTAGGTATATGTTCGAATGGTAAAGTTTGGGAGATTGCGGAAACGTTTCGTGGACAGTAAGTGAAATTACAATGTACTTTTGCAATTTTCTCAAAGTATCCACCTGCATAAGTAGGTAGGTACTACTACACGTATCAAATCACAAACAAATGTTGAGACATACCTATTTTATGATCAAAACACATACAAACTGTGACCGTTGCGTGTTTTTTATATACCCATGAAATTTGTATAGATACATATTTTAGGTCTATTCCGCTTTGATCACCTGGGTGATATTACTTGGGTGGTCATAGGACACTCTTTGGTGTCCTTTGATCACCTGTGAATATAATCACCTAGGTGACCGTAGGCGACTCCATTCAAATTATTATTAGGAAAGACGGTGAATTTCAATTAATGAATTTCACTGTTTCACATGTAGAATTTTGCCAAATCCGTTCGTAATGTTTACTATTATATTACAGGAATGTTGGATTTAAATTACACGTCTAGTAGGTATTAACGGTTTCTTATGTGCGTTGATTCCTAGAAAATCGCTTGTTATTTTATAATTCTACTAAATATCCCACTATAATATCATATAATGTGAAAGTTTGGATGGATGGATGTTTGTTACTCAATCACGCAGAAACGGCTGGATGGATTTGAATAAAATTTGGAACATACATTGCTTATGTCCTGGATTAACACATAGGCTATTTTTCATCATCATCACTTCCGATTTTCATCACCGCGCGGGTGAAACCGCGTGACGCGGCTAGTATATATACATAGGCAGATCGTCTTTTATTTAATAACTTTAATGTCCCAGATATTTAATAATCTCCGTGGGTGAAAACTGTGGGAGCTAGTCTATACTAATATTATAAAGAGGAAAAATTTGTATTTTTGGATGTTTGTAACGAAATAACTCAAAAACGACTGAAAAGATTTCAAAAATTCTTTCACTGTTGGGAAGCTACACTATTCTCGGACAGGCTGTATTATATTTTGTAGCGAGGCCGAAGGCCGAGCTTACACCCGTGCGACGCCGGGACGTGTGGCTAGTATTTTATAAATAGCAAGATAAACACAAACTGACAACTTCTAGCTGACGCTGACTTCTAGTGCCACGTGTAAAAGCGAAATAAACAACAGATGTAGGTACATACTTAGCTTACTTATCGACTGTTTATTTATTTTATAACTAGCCTTTTTGCCCGCGACTTCGTACGCGTAGATTTTCATATAAACCTTTTTAATATTTTTAATTTAATAGCCTATACTTCAATCTGGTCATAGCTAAGCATATTCGTGAAAACCGCATTTAAATCCTTCCAGTGGTTTAGGAGATGTGCGTGGACAAACAAACAAACAGACAAAAATTCTAAAACCTGCCCTAACGTGTTTAGCTGCTTATTTTAAGACGCCCTGTGTGTTTTTTGTTATCTCGCAATTACAGATTTTTTTATCTCTACGTTTTTATTATATGTATAGAAGATATAGATAGATAGATTAGGCACTCCTAACAAGTCACAGGATATTTATCATACAGATAAATAATAACACGTTAAATATTTTGCTCGATCTCATGACCCAAACAATGAACACATCATGGCTTAAACAGGATACAGTTGTATTTTTTTTACAATACCTTCTTGTTAAATAAAACTATACAATACAGCACTAAATTGAAATGTGCACGCCCCTCCACCGTATTTTTTTAGTATTTTAACCGACTTCCAAAAAGGAGGAGGTTATCATTTCCACTTTTTTTTACGTTTGTTACTCCAGAACTTTTGACTGGGTGACCGATTTACATGATATTTTTTTTATTTGAAAGCTGGTGCTTCCCATATGGTCCCATTTCGGTTTTATATTGATGATTATATATGCGAAGTGTGGTGGAGGGGCGTGCACATTTACAATTAAAAATCTCTACTACTATGTATTTTGTGATATAGCATGTTTTGTTAGTGTTTCTTCATGTGTTTCAAAGGCGCCGTGCATGACCAGGGTACTCGTAAGTATATGATGTGTGTAAGTACCCTTAAGAGTGGGCCTAATGGCAGGATAAATTTTGATTTCCCCCGCGCATCTCGCCACACCCAGCGCATGTACGGATAACAAACACGGGCGGCGCGACGACGCGTGGAACCAAGCTTGCGTACTCGACGTCTGAACTGACATGGACTACCCGTCTCAACAGAGCGATGGTAACTGATCGGTGCAACAAACCGATGCCTCAAGCTTGTGTCACGCGAGACGAAAGACAGCGTATTGCGCGGATTAAAAATGTTGTAAGCGCCAAGTGCTTTCTACTCTCATAGCTTATAGAATAGACAATATTTTTAAAAATTGCTAGGGTCAGCTCTAGGTTATACATGAGTGATAATATTTACATAATTTATTGTTCAATAATATGTACCAAAACAGAATGCAAACCAAAAATGTTGAAAATTAGAGGTAACTTTGTGATGGTTTTCTATCGAGAAAATTTTATCCTACCATGTTTTTTTTTACTTACTTATATATTGAAGTTTCCTAACGTATTTTTTTTCGATTTTGGACATGATTTACTACTGTGAAAATCTAATCAAAGATTGAAAATTTTGCTTTAGGCCCAATCTTAAGCTCATTGCAGACGATGCGCAGTAGGTATATGCGTATTTATACTTTATTACATGCGTATTACTACTTATTACTCGCAGCTGTTAACTGCGCATCAACTGAATTAATAAATAATTATCAATATAAAAAACCGATTTCATCAAAACTGGACCAAATTTAAATGGGACCAAATGGGAAGTACCAGCTTCGAAATAAAAAAATAATCATCAAAATCGGTTCACTCAGTCAAAAGTTCGGAGGTAACAAACATAAAAAAGAAAAAACATTCAAATTGATATCCTCCTTTTTGGAAGTCGGTAAAAAAAACAGTTATCGCATAAGGGCAAATCAGTGCTACTTTATTTTTTAGGGTTCCGTACCCAAAAGGTGTAAACGGGACCCTATTATTAAACCTACGCTGTCTGTCTGTCCGTCATACCTTTTAAAGGCTGTATCCTACGAACCTTAGTAGACAACCAATTGAAATTTTCACAGAATATGTAATGTTGCTGTAGATTAACTAAAAAATAATAAAATCAAAAAGTAAAAACTAGATGGGTGTATAATATACAACAAACATATTTTATGGTGTATTTTAGTATTTGCTCTTAGGTCAAAACCACAGAAAAGAAAACTTTTTTTGGTTAAATTAGAACGGCTGTAAAGGCATTTTTGTAACAAATTTGTTGTAGCCACTTGCACCCATATAAACCCATAGCAACTGTGTTAGCAACTGTGACGCGGAGTTCTATGCGTTGACATAAATAATAATGTTCAATCACATATCTGTCACAATACCTGGTGACATTTCCTTCTCATTTCCGTTCTATTTACTTCTCTTTTCTGTGTTCAAAACGGTATAATACGTAGTACATGCGTCAAACTTGGCATAATGCTTGTATTATATGTATTCTGTGATAATGTTAGTACACACTCTAAAGTAAAACAACAAATACTAGATGCTGGCCAAGTGCGAGTCGGTGACAAATATCTAATCATCAGATCTCGTACGATTACCGAAGGTCAGCCACGACGGGCGCGGTCGATACTTGGATGGGTGACCGCCTGGGAATATCATGATGTCATTTGGCACTACTTATTTGTACTTTACTAGTACAATTTATGTTGTCGTACGGAACCCTCAGTGCACGAGCCCGACACGCACTTAGCCGCTTTTCTTCTTCTATTCTATCTAGCGAAATGTCCTTAATCCTGTTTCGATGTTTACGGCTTCCTAGATAAAACATTCAAATTTGATATGACACTATTTTTATAATTTTATCCACACATGGAATTAGACAATCTAAAACTAAAATGTCCAAAATTCTTAAAAATGGGAAAAGAGCGCCTTAAAATATGACTGTTTCATACTTTTCTTCATACATCGAGATTTTTTATAAGTTTTTTTACGTTTATTTTATATAAGTTCGTACAAATAGTCGCGGCGCAGCTTATTGTACAATACTAGCTGCGCCCCGCGGTTTCACCCTCGTGGTGACGAAAAATTGTGATGATGATGATAAAAAATACTTTACGACTTATTCTCATACCTACCAAATATACATAAAAATTCATAAAAATCGGTCAAGCCGTTTCGGAGGTGTGCGACCACAAACACCGCGATTTTTATGCATATAGATAGTTACAATTAAGTAGAAAAGTTGAGTGTCGGCCCGTCAGGAAGTCATCTTTCAAACAGTGCCTTCACTCTATATGCGGAGCTAGCTATTACTACAGAGGACATTTCCTGTTGATAGTGTCATAATAATCATGTGCCATCCACACAAAGTGACTATATGACAATAATTGTTCGCGGTTCCATGTTAAATCTTCCCACAATAATAATAATAAATTTATTAAGTTAGCTCAAGTATCAAGTTGCAAATAAAATATAATGGAACTCGGAATGCGGTCCGGTGAGGCGGGACGGAAGAAGAGTGGATTATGGGACGGATTTAGGGTTGGAGCGGAAAGAGCGGAATGGCATTAGAGTGGGTTACGGGACGAATGCAGAACTCTTTAATAATTATCGTTAATTTTGCCTGGCTTTCTCATAAGCCGAGAGAGCGAGACAAAATTCAATGTAAGGTTATAACAATGTTTTTGAGATTATGGTATCAACCAGAAGTGGAAAGGGCGGAAAGGGAATAAAGTAGATTTCCATAATATGCTTCGATCAATAAAACACAAAGATGCCACAATGACGCGCTAATCGCAGCAATACTCAATCTGGCTGAATTCAATACGCAGCCAGATAGGATCCACAGTCAAGCGATAGTTGCACAAGCCGTAACACACCGTAATGGCCGTAACAGACACGTCAACTTGTCTGACGAACCACCGTCTGACCAACGGAAAAGAAAGAGAAAATTGTCTCTTACTCTCGGGAGAGAAGTTCCACTTGCCATTCAGACATAATCAACGTCTCACTTGCTCAACGACAGTTCACGAGTTTTGACGATGTTGTGCAAATCGAACAGACATTTGAGAACTGAGCCGTTACTGTATACAGTTGGTTTTGGTAAAATAGTTTTGTTTCGATATAAATTGTATACAGCTATGTTTGTATATAAAAACTGCGGACGTTTATTGACTATAATTAACTACGCGTTGTGAGTTCTATGTATAAATTTTCGAAGATAATATGCCTTCAAAGCTGCGCGGGCAAGCACCTATGCCTATACTTTCTTACTAGATTGGTAAAACAATTTCATTATCATTGGAGTCATAACAATCCCAAAGTGAAAGTAAGGATAACATTCAATGTATGATTAAAATTTAAGTTGTTTCTGACAGCGTTGAAGCATTCTTAGTCTAACCATACCTACATTGAACTTTTATCATGGTTCCTCTACAATGAAGAAAGTGAAACACAAATCAATGTAAAAATTAAATAAGAATACTTTAAAGCTGTTATTAATTTTAACCCTATATTGAATTTCATCGTGTCAATCTCTTTAAGATTGACGTAAAACAAGAATGCTTTCGGGATTGGTAGGCCTCTGAAGTACTTATTATCTCATGTAAGCAAATGTTTGAAATTATGGTAGGCCCCTGGTCGGTAATGCCCAACGAACGGAAATAGGGTTGTACAGGTTAATACCTTGCAACATTTTTAGGGTTCCGTACCAAAAAGGTGTAAACCGGACCCTATTAAGAACTAGTGGGAACTGATCATTACTAAGCCTACGCTATCTGTCCCTCCGTCCAACCCTCAGTCCTATCTATTAATAGCTGTATCTTTCGAACCATAATATATAGTCAGTAGAATATTTTACATAATATGTTATATTCGGCGGATAACTAATCTACACTAATATTATAAAGAGGAAAGATTTGTACCTATTTTTGTATGTTTGTATGTTTGTAATGAATAGGCTCCGAAACTACTGAACCGATTTGAAAAATTCTTTCACTGTTGGGAAGCTACACTATCCCCGGGTGACATAGGCTATATTATATTTTGTAGCGAGGCCGAAAGCCGAGCTTACACTCGTGCGAAGCCGGGGCGGACGGCTAGTATATAATAAAGTCAAAAGTTAAAAATAGAGACAAGTCCCCATACAACACTCGTTTTTTAAATGTATTTTTGTATTTGCTCTAGTGTAAAAACGGTAATATCTACCTGATGACATGATTATATTTTACTCTGAAGTAAAATAACAAATAATAAAAACTGGCCAAGTGCGAGTCGGTGACAAACTTCTTTTCACCACCGTTTCTCTTACGATCACAGAACTACGAAGTTGTCTTTTTGCACCTACAACTTTTTGTACTCTAGTAGTTAATAATTTAAGTAGTTTGAAATCTTGTTTATTTCTTTGAAATTAAAATAGCCAAATTAAAATAGATAATTTTGTTGCGTATTAAGTTTTGTACTACGGTGGTACGGAATCCCTAGTGCGCGCGCCTCACTCGCACTGGGCCGGTATATTCAACACGTGGCTTCATTATCTCAATATGCCTGGTGTACAAATTGCTGTGATTGAACAAAACGTCGCGAGCATGTGTCGTCAAACAACAGTGTGCAACAATCCGGAACTTTCCCGCAACGTGTAGCGCGTAATTCGATCCTTTTAACTGACTAGCAATTTTTCACTGAGCTATATGCAGAGTAACAGTGATTGAAGTCCTATCGGCTCTCCGAAATTAAGCTATGAACGTTTCAGTCAGTCTTCGGATGGGTAACCGCGAGGGCACAAAATAAACAGGTACCGAAGGCCAGCTTCGGCTTTTATTTTAATATTCTACGCGCTACCGTAGCGTTAGGGCTGTCAAAGCAACTATAATGTTCTGTGAAAAGTTTTCATTAAAAAATAAATAAAAAAAATTGGTTGCTGAAGAGTACTTTCGTCGACTACGGTACATTCCGTAGTTGACGAAAGTACTCTTCAGCGAAAATGAAATGCACGATTATCATATTTTAAAATATAATAAATGGAAAATTCATTGTAAATTATGACAATTTTACTTTAATTGTACGAACTGTCTGTGGAATACGCTGCCTGAAAGGATGTTCCCCGATAATTACAATCTGGGCGTCTTCAAGACTGAATCAAGATTCTTCTAGACAAGCGTCCTACATCGATTCTAAAGAATAACGAGATTCAGGCGCGGATCCAGCCCTCAAAAAAGGTTGTGGTCACAGCCACCCGAAAATCGGGCAAATGCGAGTCAGCGTATGAACCTTACTCGTGCATGATCGATATACCTAGTGCAATTCCTACAAACTCTACAAAGGAAATGTTTATAAAAAATTATATGACGCCCTGACCAAGACTTTGTACAGTGTATCGTAGTTTCATGCGGGTAAAGCTGTGGGGTGTCACAAGTCACGTATTAGGGTTGTGGGCATGCCCATCGTGCCCACAACGGTGGATCCACGCCTGACGAGATTACGCACACTACGTTTCACCTGACATCACACATTCAAAGATGATGATGAAGATAATATAACACTCCTTTGAGTGTTACATCGCTGTATGGGAATCCAAAGAGATTGAAGGAGGAAGGGAAAATGTGACAGTCACACTCAACTGTCAGTTTTTTCGCATGCAAAGCTCGTATCGATTTGGCTTGCTGGACTAACTACTATGGGTTTTACTTTACTTGCCGTGTTGTGTTGCCGTCAACGAGAAGTTGCAATTTTAAGCATTGATCAACTACAGTAAAGTTTTAAGTAAAGCCCTATATGCGTTAGAAAAACTCGGTAACATACTAACAAACGTTACAAGTCAGTCTCCGCCTTTAGGCACTAATGCTCTAGCGTACTATAGATAGTAATAATCCGTTCTTAGGTACTGTTATTCCATTACATTGTAGATGATGTATTGTATTGTAACCTTACAAAGGGATGGGATATACACACGTAAATCGTTATACTCGTATGTCATTTTTATGCCAATTTGAAGGTCATCATTATTATTAAAACACTGTTTTAAACTATCAAGGTTATTCACTAAAGTTATATGATTATTTACTGGATATTTACCGTGGTAAGGTTGTGGAAGGAGCTCCCGATATTACGGCGCAGTTACATGCACCGGCTTCAAGACGGTAATTTTTTCATCATTATAATTTTATTACACTTTCAATCTGGTACTATCCTGTAAATACAACTCGTAGCATCCTTGATAATAACCACAATATTCAGGGGTTTCCGCGTTTTCCGGGAGTATAAATCATCATATACCCTATATTATGTGCTCTACCTCCATGCCAGATTGAATTAAGATCGGGTTAGGCGTTTAGTCGTGAAAAGATAACAAGCAGGCTGAAAGAGTCATTTTCGCTTTTATACTTTTTGAAAAATTATGCTACTCTTTGTTTGTGACGAAAACTGCATAAAAGTCTGTAAAGAAGGAATAATTTGATTCTGGACTTATTTAAAAAAGTTGAAAATATTGTTATTACAGAAAATGCTTTTTATAACCGAGTTTGACTTTCTTTAACATTCATTTATGTAACGAGCTGCACCTCGCGGCTATTTTTTTATGTTGTAGGTGGCAAACAGGTAGACGAGGCGCCTGATGGTACGCTATCACCGTCCCCTATGGATACTTGCAACACCAGGGATATCACAAATATGTTGCTGACCCTTAAAGACTCTATTAACAGCCCTGTTAAAGCGGAAATGCCGTAGGAGGGCTCCTTTTTTTTACTTTAATTTCGCAAAGAAATTATTAATAGATACCCATAAAAGTATTAAAAAAACTAGCGATTAAAATCCTGCCTGCACTTCTCGATCAGTTCGCATTGATTTATTTTGAAATAGTCTAACCGTCGTCACGTCGGTCGGCTGGTGCTTCGTTTCTGTATAGGATATTCTGTATTTTGTAAAAACGCTCAGACAAGTCTGTTACAAATTTAGCAATCATGTAGTGAAGACCCAAATACTTCAAATTATCAACCATTGGCACACTAAAGAATTGAGACAGTAAATATTAATTATCTTTTAATTAATTTTTAAATCAACCCCCTCTTTCTAAAATACGCAACACTGACCCTTAAATACAAAAAAATGGCAATCAATCAATATTTTTCATTGCAGGAAATTTGCTGTTCCGTTATTGCCAAATTTAAAACTATAAGTAATCTTTATATCTAGTTCTGTTATCTGGCTGATTAAAATAAAATAAATATCTGGGACATTTTTGCACACACGGTCATCTGACCCCAAACTAAGCAACGCTTGTAATATCGTTGCCAGAGAATGATATACGTATATATATATATATTTAAATAGATATTAACACCCAGACATATAACAAACACAAATGTTCATCACACAAATGTTTGCCCTAGATGGGAATCGAACCCATGCCCCCAAGCACATAAGTTAGGTTCACTACCAACTGAGCCACCGGGGCAGTCAGAATCAGATTACTATTATCTTATTTAGTATAGGCGTCGGGTTCTTATCATTTGGGGGTACGGTTGGGGTAGGAGAGTTGCTTGTCGCTGGTGATTTTTTTCTACGATTGTCAGGAACTTTCTGAGCCTCGTCTTCTTGCGAGATCTGCATATCCAGAGCATAGAAAATTCCGCTACTGGAACTGGCCTTATGCTTCTGTTTGAAACTGTGGTGGGTGGCACTTATACACCTCAATCTAATTAAGTTTAGTTACATACTCCTAAACTTTTTTTTTAAAAGGTAAAATTCGCTTGCGAGCCTCATACAATAATATCGACGAAGAGCCGCGGTCTATGCACGCCTGACCAGGCAAATCACAGGCTTAACCGAACAATGTTGGGCATCTTTTGTGGTTTATAGTATTACAGAAGCTTAACGCTTTTGTCCTGATAAGCGGATAGCTGTGCGAACGGGATCGAACGAAACACCTGTTTGATATAACGATGTTTTTCATCTCCATATTTGCCACGCACTTCGGGTCCATATGAATCGAAATGAGGTATGAATGACGGGGAAGGCAAAAGTATCATCTACGTACCGTTGGAAAAAGTTCGGCATAGAAAGAGTTGTGCAGAGCTCTCTCTTCTCGAAGTCTTCCAGGAATACGTCAACAAAGGAAGAAGCTGCATCATCGATTTAGATGTTAAACTTGTATTCCCGAAATAAATATCCAGATTCTTATAGTTCTGCGTATTCCAGGGCAGATGTTGATCATACAGTTTATTTTTTTCTATTTCGATGCTCTTTTGCAGAGAAAGATTTGTAAATAAAGACTGCTTATCATAGCTAACCATAGTCTCGTCATCAGTTAAACAAAGATCTTTGTCTTGGCTGATAAAACGACAGAAATCCTTGACATGAGTGTGTGTATGATCACGAAACTGAGTTGATATTTTCGCTAGATGTTGTGCCAGTTTGTAACATGGTAAGTGTATCTGGCTTACGATAAAGTGTATAGAATAAATATTCATATGTATTTTGGGTAATCAATACGGTTTTGGCGACTAAAGACAAGAAGGTATAAGTGCTGCCCGATATAACCCAAGCAAAAATAATATTATTATTTCATCATCATAATCATTTCAGCCATAGGACGTCCACTGCTGAACATAGGCCTCCGCCCTACCCCATCGATCTCCAAAAGGGCCGGTTGGAAGCAAACTGCATTCAGCTTTTACCTGTGGTCTTTTTTAGGTCGTCTGTCCATCTTGTGGGTGGACGTCCTACGCTGCTCTTACCGGGCCGTGGTTTTCATTTGAGAACCTTTTGGCCCCGTCGGCCATCTGTTCTACGTGCTATGTGCCCTCCTCACTGCCACTTCATCTTGCTAATCCGGTGGGCTAAGTCGGTAACTTTCGTTCGTCTACGGATTTCCTCATTTCTGATTCGATCTCGTAAATAAACCCCGAGCATAGCCAGAGGGCAGCCACATGGAGCCAACCTAAGTTTGTAGCAAGAGGTGTTGGTAGCAAGAAATGTTAAGCGAAATTTCGCATAATTATTTTAAGAGTACTCTTGTTAATGTCATTACTAAAAAGGGAATACGATCCAGTACTAGATTTTACGTGTTTCGAAATAGGAATTTACGTTGTCATAATACGTGATTATTTGCTCTTGTACAATACAAATACTTTGAATATTGAGACGTGTGTAATGAGACTACTTGTTAGATCACAAACCCACGTTTTGTCATACTGCTTAGATTGATACTGTGGCGTACTTCCAAATTCCTCAAATAAAGAGACTGCAATTTTAGTCAAACGTAATGGCTAAACTAAACTAAACATACCTATTCACTCTTGCCTTGAAAAGGCAAGAGTGAATAGGTATCTTCTAAGTCTGCGTGCTTCATCTTCGACCACATCGTCGCTTACCAACAGTCGAGTTGGTGGTCAAACGCGGACTTATCAGGGATAAAAAAAAACATTATCATCACAAGTCACTGTGAGCTAAATAATCACTTGAACAGAATTGGAGTTACAGCCTTTGTGCCGAGGCTGTCTACAGGAAAACAAGACCGTGGAGCATGTCCTACTGCACTGCAAGGCCACAGGAGGCATACGATTAGGGTCGGGACTTCTTAAAAAACTCCAATACCACAACACCAAGTGAAATAGGGGTAGAACAGTTCAGTCGGTGACCCAAAGCCATGCTCCGTTAATTGAGCAGCTCGGCTGATTTGGGTAGGCTGGCAAGAGCAAAATATGCACTATATACCCCAAGCGGGATGTCTGTGCTGTGTGATTATCCGCCAGCTATACTAAGTCCTACCAGTTATCCTACTAATAAGGGCTAAGTATAATTTTATTTATAATTATAGGTTTCTACCGGTACACACTATCACCCTCATTTTTAATTAGAATTACTTATTAACTAACAAAAAATGTATATTTGAATAAGTTAACCTAAACTAGCAATGTAAGTAAGACACAATTAATCATGCGTAAAGAAGCATGGATTTAACGTGAAATAATTATGAAAAAAACACAAATAATTATGAAAAAATTAAACATATATATTTATATGGGATTTTGACAATTCGCGGACCAATCAGAAGAGAGAAAGTTCAAACTCCCATAGGAACAAACTTGAATTTGGTTCCCGCTATCTTCTAAAACCAATTGTCGTTTTTTCGAATAGGTGTAACGAAAAAACCTTTGATGTCTACCCTAATGTCTACCACCCAAAACGGCCGGGAGAATGATACTATATGAACGTGAGAACTACCTGTTGATATATTTATGTCATATAATGTCACGTTCATCCACACAGAAAAGTCTTTTTTTTTGTTTAAATTAGAACGGCTGGCAAGGAATTTTCGTAAGAAATTTGGTGTAGCCACTTGCACCCATATAAACCCATAGCAACTGTGACGCGGAATTCGATGCGTTGATATAAATAAGAATGTTCTATCACATATCTGTCACAATACCTGGCGACAGTTTCCTTCTCATTTCCATTCTATTTACTTCTCTTTTCTGTGTTCATCCACCAACGCCTATTATATCGTTACAGTAATGGACTCTTTTAATACTTACCACAGATTCATTAGGTCTCAACTTACTATCCGCAAACACTACGTTTAAGCATAATAATACATGATAAAAGACTTGCATTGTATTAGTCTAATGACATATTTTATTGAGGAAAACTTTTTAAACAAACCCACTGAATAAATATTAGTACAAGTGACAATGCAATATTTATTCAAAAGAGAAATCGGAACCTAGCAACCTGATACAGTTAAGTGGTCCTGCGGTAGTTAAAATAAAAAATAAATAAATAAAGTTGGTAGTCCAATTTATTAATGACAATTGTGTAACAATTGGACCCGGGTATGTCCTAAAACTGTGACCAGAACCACCGCAGGATGAGCAACAGCGCCCTTATAGTACACGGTGAATGTACTGCGATCCCCAAGCTGCCTGCCAAGCGTGGGAATTATGGCAACACCCCTCTCTATGAGAGAGGCCTTGTCCAACAGTGGACGTTAATTGGCTGATGATGTGCTGTTGGCTGCCACTTCGTACGCGTAGATTTTCATATAAACTTTCAACCCTTTTTTCCTCCTTTAATCCGGCCTTTGTGCAAAATAACATAGCCCATACCTCAGTTTGGTCATAGCTAAGTATATTCAAGAAAACTGCTTAAATCCGTCCAGTGGTTTAGGAGATGTGCGTGGACGCGTGGACAAACAAACAGACAAACATTCTAAGAACTGTCTCAACGTGTTCAGCTGCTTATTTTAAGACGCCCTTTGTGGTTTTTTTTTATATCTCGTAGTTACAGATTTTTTATCTCTACATTTTGAATATGTATAGGTATGTATATATAGGCTGCGTTTGACCGCCAACTCGCCCGATGTTGTGCGATGTTATGGTCTACGTTGGAGCACGCTTTCCTATAAAATGCTTTGTCCTGTGTGACTGACTGACTGACTGACTAACGGACTGACATACAATGCACAGTCCAAATCGCTGGACCTAGAGACTCGATATTTGGAGTATGTGTTTAAAGAGGGATGAAAACGCACACTAAGAAAGGATTTTGGTAAATTTGCATCTCAAGGGGTGCAAAGAGGGGTTGAAGTTATAACAAACTAAAAAACTTTCCAGACACCGTTCACGCTAGGCAATCAAAAGGAATGTTTAGTATATACTTCTGAGATTAAATAAACAAACACGTGAATCAGGATTTATTTAAATATTCAAAACTGAGAGGTCAGTCTTCGACACAAATAATGGTAAATTGTGATATTCTTTCAGTTTTTAGGGTTCCGTACCCAAAGGGTAAAACGGAACCCTATTACTACGGCTCCGCTGTCCGTCCGTCTGTCCGTCCGTCTGTCACCAGGCTGTATCTCATGAACCGTGACAGGCAGTTGAAATTTTCACAGATGATGTATTTCCGTTGCCGCTATAACAACAAATACAAAAAAAAATTTAATTAAATAAATCTTCAAGGGGGCTCCCATACAACAAACGTAATTTTTTCCCGTTTTTATAGATAATGGTACGGAACCCTTCGTGCGCGAGTCCGACTCGCACTTGGCCGGTTAAATTTCTTGTTGTCTCGAGGCGATTGGAAATAGATCATTAGATCCTGGTCTACACTTCTTGTGTAAGATAACTATAAATAATCACTTGTCTCCGTAATGGCTTAATAGATTTGAATGATATGTATATCTACACTAATATTATAAAGAGGAAAGATTTGTACCTATTTTTGTATGTTTGTAATGAATAGGCTCCGAAACTACTGAACCGATTTGAAAAATTCTCTCACTGTTGGGAAGCTACACTATCCCCGGGTGACATAGGCTATATTATATTTTGTAGCGAGGCCGAAGGCCGAGCTTACACTCGTGCGAAGCCGGGGCGGACGGCTAGTAGATTATACTTACCCTAAATGGCTAAAATAGCTATTATACTTCATGCCGGAAAATTAACGATTCCTGTGGCATACGTGCGGAGCTAAGTGATCATTCACTTAGCTCCGCAATGCATAAGAATGTTTTAATGTTTATCGGGACTTATCGCGCCATATTTTATCTAGGTAAAAATAGGCATAACTGAAGTCAATGAAATTTTGAAGAGGAGTAAGGTTTATAATACTGAAAACACACAAGCCTGAAAATCTGTATTATTTTACAGTTCTTATGACATGTTTTTTTATTTATTTAAAATCATAAAACTAAGAGTATTATATTCCCATCCATATCTGGTAACAGAGTAAATCATAAAGTAACAATTTACGGTATAAACTATAAAAGATTTATTTTGGTTAAAATCTGTGTCAGCGCCCCAGAGCCTCACTCCGATATTTCAAGTAGTTGGGTTCGCTCGGGTAGCTGCTGGTAGCTGGTGCTGGTGCTGGGCTGCTGGAAATGCACAATACACCTCAAGCGGGACGTCAGTGTAGGACTTATCGCCCCCATCTCAAATAAGAATAAGAACTTACGGTATAAACTATAAAATATTTATATTTTGGTTAAAATCCGTTTACTTCAGTACAAACCATGTTAGTAATCACTAAATTATCAATAAATATAACATAAATTTATCTAATATCTAATATCTAATATAAATATTATAAAGGCGAAAGTTTGTAAGTATGGATGTATGGATGTTTGTTACTCTTTCACGTAAAAACTACTGAATGGATTTGGATGAAATTTGAAATATACATTGCTTATGTCCTGGATTAACACATAGGCTACTTTTCATCATCATCATCACCGATTTTCATCACCACGCGGGTGAAACCGCGGGGCGCAGCTAGTGTTCAATAAAATAGCGACTATATTGTCATACATAAAAAATTACATTTATTTATACTCTTCAAACAGTAGTGTTTCAGTTTTTTCTAGTTGTCTGCGAGGCGATTGGGAATAGATGTTTAGATAATATGGGTTTCTTCAAAGGGGCAACGTATCTATGATGCCCCTGGTGTTGCAGGTATCCATAGGCGATGGTGATCGCATACCATCAGGCGGCCCGTCAGCTTGTACCTATGGCATAAATGTTAATATAAGTGTTAACTATATACTTAGCATAATGTGCAATAAATAATTTGACTTTGACTTTGACTTTAAAAAAAAGTTTAGAGCTTAATTATTTCTCGTAAAATATCATCATCATGAGCCACAAGACGTCCACTGCTGAACATAGGCATCCCCCTTTAACCTCCACACTGAACGACATCCTGCCATCTGCCTCCACTGGATGACCGTGACTCTCACAATGTCGTTGGTCCATCGAGTGGGAGGCCTACCTACCTCTACCTATATAATAATAGTAAAAAGAAATACATAAAATGTTTCAACATTCTTATATTTACACGTTGTTTAAAATAGTATGATTGCCCAATGTATGAACAAAATAATAAAATAAATAAATAGTTGATTGAATCAGGCGTTATTTTCATATACTTTGATCTTCAAAACTGTTTTTGACAAATCTCTTGTGAATTTTTGCTTTATCGTCGTATTAAGTAAAATAAGGAATTATGGATCAAGACTGTACAGACCAGAGAAAAGAAATATTTTTTTGTTTTAATTAGAACGGCTGTCAAGGCATTTTTGTAAGAAATTTGTTGTAGGTAGGTACTTGCACCCATATAAACCTATAGCAACTGTGTTAGCAACTGTGACGCGGAGACGCGGAAAAAACGCGGGCAAACAGCCCTAGATGGAAAACGAAAAAAAAATATTACAGGAGTTTGTCACCAACTCACACTTGGCCATTATTTATTATTTGTTGTTAAAATTTAGAGTGTAGGTATAATCATGCCAAGTTTGACGCTTGTACGTATTACCGTTTTTACTGTAGAGCAAATACAAAAATATGTTTAAAAAAATACGTTTGTTGTATAATTTTCATATATTTTTTTGGTTTTCCGCCGTAACATTATGTATTCTGTGTAGTAAAAGCTAAAAGGGGGCCATTTAGCTTTTACTTTTTGAGTTTATTATTATTTCTTAGTTTATCCGCCGTAACATTATTATTCTGTGACAATTTCAACTGGCTATCTATGACGATTCAAAAGATATAGCCGTTAAAATGTAGGACGGACAGACAGACGGCAGACAGACAGACAGCGTAGGCTCAATACTAGGGTCCCGTTTTTACCCTTTGGGAGCGAAACCCTAAAAATGAATTATATCACGAGATTCGTCAAAGAAAACTGTTTGAACATAAATAAAAGTAATTTTATTTAGAACCAAAAATTTCCAGGTTATTTCAGGCTAAGTTAGTCACTAATTTATTATACATATTATGTTGTGTAAAATAATAATTTCTGGCGGATTCTACGAATAATCTGTCATTACATTCCGTAATTCACAACATGGTTAATTGAAAAACATTGTGCAATTTTAATTACAAGCTTGGTAATCCCTGAGATGTCCGGAAAAATCTAGTTAAGACAATGCTAGTCTTCATAAGGAAAAATTATGTTCATAAAACATTAGGAAAAACTTGAATTTACTAGAAGGATAAAAGAACGACCTATATTTATTTTACAGCACACCATAGCTGCGTCCTGCAGTTCTACACGCGGTTTTCCGATTTTCCTGTATTTCCCAAAAGGGAAAGAGGGACTATATTTCTTACCTTGTGATTTACACTGTTGCTGAAGTGAAAGAGCAACAAAGAAACAGATTTACTGTCTAACCTAACCGAACTGATCTTTTTAGGGTTCCGTAGCCCGACAAGGAACCCTTATAAATTCGTTCTGTCCGTCTGTCTGTCTGTCTGTCTGTCCGTCCGTCCAATTTTTTTAAAACCTTTTAACTACTATAATTATTAAGATAAGTAAATGAAACTGCATAATGACAGATGTAATATAGATCTCAATTTTAAAAGTATAAAAAATATAAAATATTGCATTGTAGGGGTGGCTCTGGTACATGTTTCTGAACTATGACTACAATTATATGGCTTTGATTACGGAATTATGGTAGGGCCATATGCGTGTCTCGACACGCTCTTGGCCAATTATTAATTATTTGTGTATATTTTTTTGACATTTATTACTAACTTTGATATTTTGACAAAACTTTTACTTTTAGTTAGTTCGTTTTATGTCTCAGTAATATTTATGTTTAACTATACTTTTTTTTTTTTGGTCAATATTAATGCATGCTGTCTTCACCTGTAATTATTGTGACATTAAGTTATATTTTTGTTTGTATTTAACGTTTTTGATAATCGAATTGATGTACACAGTGTAGGTGACCTAAATAAATAAATAAAACGGTGTGTTCTCGCAGAATCACTTGAGAGCCATGTTTCTTATATTTACTTGAGAGCCAGCTCCCATTCCAGGTTAGGTGTGATTAACATTATTGACCTCACTATCACTTAACATCAGGTGACTTCAGGTGTGGTCAAACACCTAGCCTGTTAACCAAAAAAATTGTATTTTTTTACGTATTTTTGTGTATTCTTTAGTGTATAAGTATGAATTATAAAAAAACATGTCCAAAGGACTGATTATCTTCGGACGGCTGGACAGATTTTCTTGAATCATAGCTAAGAATACTATCAAACTATTAAATTCTGTTCAGCCGTTTAAGAGCTACGATGCCACCAGATACACAGATATCATCATCATAAGCATCAGCAAAAAGACATTCACTGCTGAGCATAGGCCTCCCCCTGTTTCACTTTGTCGGGAAAATCAAATTTCAAACAGTTTTTTTGTCCTTGTAGCTAGGCCGGGTAATTATTGTGAAATGGCATAGTGTTAGCGAAAATTGTTGATCGTTCTTTACATTATCATGTACAGCTATTAATCAGTTACTCACCATATTACTTACATTTGGCAATAAACCGTTTGAAACAGCATAAATTTGTTTATTGACAAATGTATGTAATAATATGCATCGGAGATAAATAACTTTACGAGAGTTTGTAAAGAATAATAATCAGTTTTCGCGAACATCATTATCGTTTACAATAATTACTCGGCCTAGCTACAAGAAGAAAAAAACTGTTTGAAATTTGAATTTCCCGCCAAAGTGAAACGTTTCACCTTAACCTCCACACTGAACGACATCCTGCCATCTGCATCCACTGGATGCACGCGACCACAGAAAAGAGAAGTAAATAGAACAGAAATGAGAAACAAACTGTCGCCAGGTATTGTGACAGATACTTGATTGAACGTTCTTATTTATGTCAACGCGTCGACCTCCGCGTCACAGTTGCTAACACAGTTTCTATGAGGTTTAAATGGGTGCAAGCACAGAAAAGATCTAAACGAAAAAAAATCTCACTTCAGTGGGTGCAAGTGGCTACACCAAATTTCTTACAAAAATACCTTGACAGCCGTTCTATTTTAAACAAACAAAACTTTTCTTTTCTGTGCACGCGACTCTCACGATGTCGTCGGTCCATCTAGTGGGATAATGTGGAAGATACACAGATATAAGTTAAACTTAAACCATCCCACTATTTGCATCGGGGGGTTAGTTAGTATATTTCGAGTGTGATTACTACAAGTACCTAGCTGCTCTACCCGCTATTGGATTGATATGGAATGCCTCGTAACCCATAAACCCACCAGTAGAATGCATGTGCTTAGTTCATAGCGTAACTTTTTTCCATCTATCTCCCCCTAGCCTTTCTACTGCAATGTCAGGTAAAAAGACAGATGAAAAAATTGAAAATGTGGGTTGCGGTGGATTCTTGGTATACACGAATCCATTGCCTATATTTGCATAATATTTTCCTCAAACATAGCGAGGATATTCAATGATATTTTACCGATTTTGTCAATACTAAACAATAAATACATACATGTAGGATTTGGAACTCTTCTCTGAAATTTGATTTAATTTGAAGATGGATTTACGAATAATCGACGAATTTCTAAGCTGGTTTCAGTTATTTTTACTTATTAAATGCATTAAAAACTTTTAACCTAAACAATAAATTCATTTCACCCAAATCAAAACCTTTATGAAGTGACATTGTTTATCATATGATATATTATTTCATGAACAGATATCTATTTTTGTGATATTGAATTTCTATTGAAATTTATAAAAAACAGCTAGATATCAATTGCATTAAATTTTGCAGTCATCATTATCATGCTTTAATGAACATAATGTGTTTGTTCGAAATCGGGTATTCATATCTATTTATAAAAAAAAAAACAGTCTCTGGCAGCATAGTACAAGCTTTGCTTAATTTAGGGTCAGATGGCCGTGCGTACGAAATGGCATTTTCTTATTAAAATTTGAAGGTGAAAAGGGGAAATTTTCTGCAATCCCGTGCTGCGTTCCTTAGGTGTTTGTGGGTTAGTCCTGCTCTATCTTTTATCTCATCCAGTCATTTCTGTCTTCCCATACAGCCGGCTTGTCTTTCCTGAAAAATATATATTGGTAGGTATGGAAACCTGAGAAATAAGATTATTTCATCGCCATCTGGACATCTTATGGCTGATGATGATGAAGACAAAATACAAATAGGCCGTTCCGTTCTTTCTGATGCCATACCCTAACAGGGTCATATGTACTACATGTATTTTAAGATATTAAACATAAAGTTAAAACATGTTAGTTAAGGTCTGCATGCATACATATGTCGTAATAAATAAATTGAATATTGAGTAGAAATAAGACACGCATAGATACATTTATAGATAGTAAGTTAATATAAGACTCACGACTTTAAAAACAATTATAAATCACCCATCAGCTTAGGTTCTCTGTGAACAGATGTTCACTGCTGAACATAGGCCTCCCCCTTTAACCTCTACACTGAACGACAACCTGCCATCTGCATCCACTGGATGCCCGTGACTCTCACGTCGTCGGTCCATCTAGTGGGAGGCCTACCTACGCTGCGTCTTCCGGTTCGTGGTCTCCACTCAAGAACCTTTCTTCCCAATCGGTTATCGGTTCCTCGAGCGATGTGGCTTGCCCATTGCCATTGTATTTTGTCTTATTAGTTACTAAATGAATTGATTCAATATAACATAAGATTATTAGAGACTAAAGCACTAAAATTCCATGTGAGAAATATAACATTTTAGTACGCCTAAAATTAAATGTGACGTTATATTATTTTAATGTCCAATGCCATCGATCTAGGTCAAAACATCAAATGTTATAGAAGGACAGCCTAACCGTTTTCCTGCAATCATTTGTTATTAAGCATCAATCGGCTCCGCTATTTAAATTCCTTTGAAAATTATTATGCAGTGTGATTGTGATACATAATATACCGTTAGGAGAGAGGATATTAATATCATATAATTCATGTTTAGTACCTAAAATAAAATAACTTTGTATAAACATTTGCAGCCACGTAAAACTTCAAAAATATTTAAAAGGCGCGTTGATGTCTAATGTAGTCAAAAAATTTAGTTCGTATGTAACAAAAACATCTAAGTATTTAGATGTTTTTTTTTTCAATTACACCCTTTTGATATGGGTGGTTTATTTTAATAGTTATAATATATCCATAGAGTGTTTTTGTTAGTTTTTTGTTGTTGGGGTAGTTAAGGTGTTAGGGGTTGCAAGAGGCTGCGTGGAAGAGGAGAGGAGCGCGGGCGCAGGAGCGTCTGGCACCACTGCCGCCGCACCGGCGGGGTGCGCTCGCGCTTCCATATAGTGGCCCCCTCGCCTCGCGGCCTTCAGTCCAACCAGAGCTCCGCGAACGCCAACACGCTTTCGCGACGCCCACTCACGCTACGAACTGCAGTGCCACAACACGCGAGTGATCGCCTGTGAACGAGTTGCGCGCCCTTTCTCTCACGCACTGTGATCGTGCTTCGGTACGTGAATGCAAAACCGGACTACTCTCTTGACACGAGAATTCACTGAGGAATCTGCGGTTTCGAGCTTAGAATCTTTCCTACAGGTGAGTCCAGTATTGTTAAGTTTTATTTGGAAACGACTGGACAGCGAGTGTTACTGCATTTGCGAGTTTGCATCGGAGTGGATGTTTCGATGTTACTTTCCAAAGGCTCGAGCCTCCTTGAGCGGTGCGGGTGGTGACGGCGCGGCCGCTGTTGGCGCTAGCTCGTGAGCCTTCTTGATTATGCGTTGGCGTACACACCCCGCACCTACATCGCTTTGGTTACCGTTTACCCAACTCTACAAACCACTCACGAAAATTCATCTCCTTCCTAGATTCACATATTTTTGTTGGCCATTACGTTGATTTCTCAGTGAAAACTGGCGCTCGATTCGACGCGTATGTTTGGTTCTTTTGTTTGCGTATTATCCGCTCGCGACTTGTATGAAACACAAAAACCTATTTTAATAACACTTACAACTACACATATACCTACCTCGTTATTCCATGAAGCACTGAATTAATAATTTCGACTTGTGGGTACTTTTGAAAACAGTTTATATTTTGAGTCTATGTTTTGTATTTAAAATCAATTTAAAAAATAACGAATATATTGTCAGGAATCTTACCTGCTGTTAATAAAAAATATGCTAATCGTAATTTGTCTAATGCCAACGGTCAAGTGGCTTGTCTGCTACAATATTAATTATATTTATATTACGAGTTTAAATATATATATAACACAATGTAAAGATGTATAATTACTCACTAAGATTAAGACTATTGTTTCTATAAACAAGTTGTGTTTAGTCAGTGACAAGTTATGACAACAGACTTTGATAAAGGGTAAGTAGGTAACACTGTCTCAAGACGTGTCTACATTTAAAGCAAAGATGATGTTTTGATGACTTCTTGACCAGTATCAAGACTGACCAAACATGGTCATTATTGACCTGACCCCATTTTTAATTGGTGATGATTAGAAACAATTATATAATTAACTTTATATTGGTACCTTATATTTAGAAATCGTTTTTCTACCTAAATATATGAAAATGTCACATGTTATTATAATATACTCTACAAGAGTGCTAACATCCTCTGTGATGTTTCATGTCTAGAATTTTACCTGTTTTGTGTTTCATGCTACGTCATCAGCTCCGCATTAAGATTTTTGTTATAAAAACGTAAATTTGCATTTTAAGAGTAGGTATATCGCTTTAAGCAGAAACAAAAAGACAATTCTCAAAGACTTGTCAAATCATAAAGAAGGCATTATGACCAACAGACTCAATAAACTGATTTCATATAACTAAATAAATACGATCTTACTTACAACTACATGTCCCTTGTTTACTTGTTTGGTGTTGCTATTAAATTACAACTAGTAAATTACATTTATAACTTCGAATTAATTTGTATGTTAAATTTTAAATCCAGTGACCGCTCATCGTGTCCTGAGGCCTTATGACTAAATCTAAATGCGGGCCCGAATAGGTGCAGTTTGCAAAACCACGCGACCGCAAACCGTATCTCGGCGCGTTAAGGTTCGCGCTCGCATGTTTTTGCAAGCTGCACCTATTCGGGCCCGCGTATAAAGACTATATCTATCACCTTACCTTTTAATTAAAACATAAACTGAACTATGATTTCGTGCGCAAAACTAATGGACTATATTTTGCTTCCTCATTCCATACAACGATTAATATCCAAATATTTTTTAATTAACTATTGTATATAGTTAAAATAATTCTGAGAGATATTAAAGTTACGTCCGGTTATCTCGTGGCAATGTCAAAAACAATGTTAAAAAAATCATCAATTAAAACTTTGTTTCAAGGCAAATACAGTCTCCCATTATTATAACTTAGTTATGGGTAATTTACTATGTATATGTAATCACCAACTTTTGATCAAAACTTTACGCCTCTGCTGTTGGTTTAAACTTGGCAGAGGAGATTCGGGGAACTAGTTTTAATCTTTTAATGCCACATAATTGATTGAATCTCTAATAACCAAACCATTATAAAAGCTTGACGAATCGGATCATCTATATCTATACTAATATTATAAAGAGGAAAGATCTGATTGTTTGTTTGTTTGCATTAAATAGGCTCCGAAACTACTGAACCAATTTGAAAAATTCTTTCACTGTTGGGAAGCTACACTATCCCCGGGTGACATAGGCTATATTATATTTTGTAGCGAGGCCGAAGGCCGAGCTTACACCCGTGCGAAGATGGGCCGGACGACTAGTTCTTAATATTTACATCCACTGTGCATATAACTGTAACAGTTTCTCTTTATCAGTACTTAAGTACTTTTTATTTTATTTTATTTATTTAAAGGGCTGTCGCTTAGCGACCACATCGCCCTGTTATTCAGCGCAAATAACTGATAAACAACTACATTATTAAAACTAATACAAAACAAATAATAATATTATTCATTAAGGCCTATATCAACTATTTTATATAAAAAAATTGCATTGTCAGATTCGGGACAGACAATCGAGTTACAAAAACCGACGTCTGTAATTTTATTTATATCGAAACATTGTTTTCTAAAAGCTTCGTCCCGCACACACTCCATCAAAATGTGTAGAGTCACTTTGGTACTTATAGGAGAGTAGGATAGAATAAGAAATTCTGAATGTTTTTCTCTGTTTTATCGTTTGATCTATAAGATCTAAAACTGGCTTTTTAATTGCTGTCCATAGAATAAGGGGTGATAGCACCTACTTTTGCAAACTCCGTTTACCGTTCCGTTTTGTGATGTGAATTGGGCTATATATATATATATAAAAAAGTCGTGTAGGTACGTACGACCGCGAGCGGTGGCTTCCAAATGTGGGTTCCAAAACTCGAAGACGGTGGATGGCTGGCTGCCAATAATTTAAATTTAATAAAAATAACGAATTCAAGATTAGTAAATACGCAATTAATTTCGTTTACTTGCATGACATATCTTTAGGGTTCCGTACCCAAATGGTAAAATGGGACTCTATTACCAAGACTCCGCTATCCATCCATCGGTCACCAGGCAATATCTCATGAACCGTGATAGTTAGACAGTTGAACTTTTCACAGATGATGTGTTTCCGTTGCTGCTATAAAAAGAAATACAAAAAAAACGAAAGAAATTCAAACCTACTACAGGTTTGAATTTCTAGATTTTTTATAGGAGAGTCAACCAATGCGTACAAATTATCGGAATCAGAACAAAGGTTTTATTTTATGACTGCTTGCCTTTCAGCATACAAAAATATTTTCCTCCTTATCCAGAACAGTCAATCTGCGAGGTGTGGCAACACTCGTGGTGTTTGTTACTACAGCTCTGTTTTACACGAAGTTTTCAGGGTATAAAGAAATATTATATAGGGTGCTCAGTATACATCCTGATAACCTACCATTTCATTGGATTGCGCTCATAAGCTGACGCGTGGTATAAACCTACTATTATCTAAAATGTCAATATGTAACAGTTCGTGACACTGTCCTTTATGTAGTGGGTACATAGTAGGAATACAGGTCTATATTATTATTATATACCTGTGCGTTTCGTAAGTGGGGTGATGACGAGGACGCGTTTGCGTTCCGTCTGAGATTTCGAAACCGAACTAACGAGAAACAGAACTGTATTTTACGAACGCCCTGGATTCACCTTCTGAGATATCTTATCTTTGACAAATTAACATTCATTTTAATATCGATTTTACATTTTGGAATTTGATAGATTTGGGTCGACAAGGTTTAACGATAGAATATAATGTCCCGTTTCGTTATGCTTATTGTAAATAAAGTGTGAAACATGAATTAAGCGGTTCATGTATTGTTTTAACGAGTATAGGCACCGGTCTGCGGTTATCCGTTGGTCAAACGAAAACAGTTTTAAATAATACGTCGTTATTTTGTACTAACTGGATATAACTAGTCCGATCTAGCGCCAGGCGGTTCACGGTGAAGAAACATGGAAGGCAGCAGCCGTGTTGCATAACTATACTGGGGTCTTTATACGGCAGCTAAATGTTTAACTAAAACTTCATTTTGTATTCATTCGAAAATTGTCCTTTTTTACGATTTTCCAGATTTCATTCTTTCATACTTGTTAAATTTTATCATTTTCAATAATAACGTTTACTGTTATAATATATTTGTTTGAATTATTTAGAATGTAAAGAATACATACTTACCTTGTGAGGAATTCAAACGCTACGAAATAGTTGTTATAAAATGAATTCAAGTTGATAACGAAAGCCTGTTACAGACTTTGTTGTGATTAAAATATAGATTCAGTAGTAGAGAAAGCCGTTTAGACGTCCTTGAATTGGAATTATTATACCTACATATAGCTTTATAAATACTCGTAGTAATTTATTATTTTAAGCATGTATGTGTATAATAAACGTTTGTCGTGATTTTACATATAAATAAATAAATAAGAATAAATAAATAAATATCTGGGACATTATTGCACACATGGTCATCTGACCCCAAACTAAGCAAAGTAAAGTCGATAAATATCCCATTGCGTGTTATATATTACGTTTTAACTTTTGATTATACATAAATGATAATAGGTAAGATATTTTAAAGTAACTAGCACAATACATTGAATCACATGCTGAAGTAATAAAAGTGACATATGAAACGTAGTTCGTTGCGCATACCATTACTTAGGCGTATTAACAACATAAATATGCAAGGGAATTCAACTGAACTTCTTAAATTGAAAAGCAGTCCTATAAAACTCATTTTATTTCTCGAACAAACTCATAAAGTCAAAAATTTGTTAGTAGATATATACTATTGTACTTTTTGCTTGGCAATGAACTAAAAAGTGTAGATAGAAAACACGTTGCGTACTCAGATACAACAAAGGCATGACTGGCAACATTCTCGCGAAGGAGAATTGAGAACGAATCAGATAGGTTTTGGCGGCACGTTACTAATTCTTTTTTTCCCTAACGTGAAGCGATCAATTATTTTTCAGATTTTTTTGGCGATATGAATACGCCTACGCTAAAAGTCTTGAACCGGTCTCTGGGCAGCAGGCGAGACAGGCAAAATAACAGGTTTGCGGAGTGCGTCGCCCGTATGCCGATTTGGCAATGTAGGCAAATGCATCAGGATGCTGAGCATGCTCTGGCGCCAGCCTCACATTCTTATGATAATACTTGTACTAACTGTAGCCAAAATTAGGATACCTTATACTTCGTACCTGACCATAAATTTGCCATCAAATTAGTTTTTCTGTTTTTTTTACTGGTTGTTATGTTTACAACAGACCCCAAAGGCCTTAGGTACCTCGAATAACGATATTATCCAAACCACTTAATCAAAATATGAAGCCAATTCCATTTCTCACGATAACCACACCTACTGATGTTTTATGTACGTATCTACAAAAAAAAAACATTAACCTTTTTATGTTTGAGGTAAGTACGATACGATTAATCGACACATAACAAAAAAACACACAGTCGAATTGAGAACCTCCTCCTTTTGAAGTCGGTATTAAATTTTTATTTGAAAGCAACCTAGGCAAATGATTTATATCCCAGGCGTTATAAAAATTATATTCAAAGAAGGATTTTACAAGAATAAACGAAGAGTATACATACCTACGTACTGCAAAGGCATTTAGGTTTAGGTAAATGCCTTTTTTGGGTGGAGTTTAAACAACTTGTTAAAATTGTTAGATCTAAACCAAATCTAACATAAACCACAGAATAAATATAAGTACAAGTACAGGAGGTTCACTCTGAAAAATCATTTAAATAAGTAGCGACGTTTGCTACTACACAATACAGTGTAATTCAGGACGTGCGAGCGCTAACTACCTACAGCTATATTAGCCTAGAAGTTGCCTCTCTGTCCATTGCGTAACTCTTGTCGCGTTATCTCTGTCTATCGCGTGGCAGCGGGCACGGCGATTCCGACAAGACGACTACTTGTAGCTTCATATCTAAAGTGGGGAGTGCGCCAGTGCATAAACGTGGACCGTGTTAGATCCTAATAAAGCTAAGTGCGCGCTTAACTTTCATCAGGCAAATAGACAACAAGCTTCAAATCTACAAACACATACATAAGAAGATAACAATCTTTATTCTGGTTTTTTAGTCGATTGGCCCATTTATGTGTGCGTTAAATATTAATTTGAATCGAATTCTACGTGACTAATGTTGAAAGTGCACTATATGGGTATGAAATGTATTTTTCATGCTTTTCAAATAATAATTTATGAAATCTTGCTAATGGTGGTTCAATCTCGCCTCGGTCTCTGTGAATCACGTTTTTTGTGTTTTATTTAGGTTATACGTAACTGGTAGGTACTTGTAGTTATTCACACATGATGCGTTACTAAAGTTTTTACCAAAATCCACGTTGCTGTTTTTTATACGCGTGCCCACAGAAAAGAGAAACTCTGTAGCCAGGTATTGTGACAGATATGTGATTGAACATTCTTATTTATGTCAACGCGTCGAACTCTGCGTCACAGTTGCTATGGGTTTATATGGGTGCAAGTGGCTACAACAAATTTCTTACAAAAATGCCTTGACAGCTGTTCTATTTTAAACAATAAAAAAACTTTTCTGTGCGCGTGCCTGTCTATCTTCAATGGGTATTAATAGAAGCACATGTCCTGACTGACTTACAGATCAACCCACAGCTCAAACCACATATTTTTTATCTATTCCTCTTTCCTGCGGCCCAAACTGCTGATCATAGAATAGATGAAAAAACAACCCCCCAAGCGGTGAAATGGAAATGTGAAAAAGGGTTCACAATTTTTGACGGAAAAAGCAAAAAATTTTAGGCAATCTGATTATGTCAATTAGAAATATCTAAACTAAATCATACAATAGTGGGACTTATTTCAATATTAATCAAATTATTACCTCAAATTTACAAAAATTGTTTATAAACTCTAGGAGGGAAAGTTTGAGATTGGATTTCGTTAAAGTATTGATATAAAATAAACAATTTTAATCTTACAGGAGACCTTTGCCCAGGAGTGGGACAGCATAGGTTATATAATAAAAAAACTTACAGGCTACTTGTTTTACATTAGTCTTGATAATTACGGCTTTAGTTTTTCGATATATTATGCCCGATAATCCAGATACCTCAAATTTAAACGATGCATTTTTCGATACTGCTCTTAAATCTGTGTCAAAAATTTTGTTCGAACAATCTTAGTGGATACATCACATCACACTTATATTATAAATTCGAAAGTAACTCTGTCTGTTTGCTACATAATCACGGCTACACGGCTTAGCCGATCTCGATAAAATTTTGCGAGGCAATGGTATGTATCATGAGGACGGACATAGGCTATTTTTTTGTGAAGAGATCGCGGAAGTTGCGGCTACAGCTAGTTATCTATAAAATACTCAGAATAAACATTTATAAATAATGTAATATAAACGCGAAAAATAGTTAAAAAAGGGTTTAATTTTAATGAGTATAATCGTGAAAACCTACACAATTATTCAGAGGATGGGAAGCATGCGTGGATATTATGGAAACCACCAATGAGAGACAAGCGTTGCGTGTAGACTGTTGTTCAATGTGGAGGCCTAAGGGGAGGCCTATCTTCAACAGTGAACGTATTCTGGCTGATGATTAAAAAACGTGTTTAATTTATTTTTATTAATTTAGTTGAATTTATGAGGTTAAGTCTGTACACATTTTTATTAATGCTACGCCAATAAAACTTTGTGAATATAATTATGTACTTACTTTCTCTTTGGACGAGTCCTTATACATATGACGGAAAGTTGTGAATAAACACATCTTTTCATTAAACATCTGTTAATATAGTTAGCACGTAGAAAGTATATATTGCTATTAGGTTTCGTTTATAACTGTATGCATGTACATAGTAGGCTTTGATAATATATAGTTTGGACCTGCTTTTAAAATCAAGCTAGTCCCGAAAAAAGTCTGCCAATAACTGAAGGGGGTGAGGTAAACACGCATTGCACGCACTGAAATATTTTTACTAGTTCAAAAAAACGCACACTTCAATATTGAGCGGCACATAACTGAAAACAATGTGCTAAAAATGTAAACGAATGGACGACCGAGGGAAGGGGGGGGGGGGGGTTTAAGTGCTAAATTTATTTATTTATTTATTCAATTAGGACGGCTTGCGCCAATAACACTAATGAGACAATGTTACAAAATATTATGATACTTAAGCATAATTAAAATTAGAAAAAAAGGAGAAACTGTAGGTATAATACTTCCTTTTATTTATTTTTTCTGAGATAGTAGGTTTCTAAATAACACCGAAAGTACATTCGCAACTTACACGAAGGATAAAAAAGATCTCAATAGAATCTTTGAGAAGACACAAGATGATTGAAGTTTTTAATGAAACGATTCTTAAGGCGAGATTTTCCCACTTTTGAGCAATCCTTGTTACAGATAACAATATTGTATTAAAGACACATTTAGTGGAGCAAAAACATGGCGCTTACATACAGTTGTGCATTTCCCTACTTCTATTATTTATTGTCGATTTTCTCATATTTTCAAAAAGTGTGGCTGTAATGTAAAATATACCTTTACGGTTCCCTCCATTATGCAATCTATACAAAAAGGTACCATAGACATGATTTAGTAAATAGTTATTTATGTGAAGCCAAAAAAAAAACAGGGAGAAAAGAACAAAACAGTGTTATCTTCATTTTTTTATCTATAGAACGAAATGTCCTAAATCGTGTTTTGGTCTTTTTAACTGTTTCCTAGATAAAACATTAAATTTTGATATGACACCCTTTTTATAATTTTGAGCTAACCATTGAAGTAAACAAACAAGAGGGCCTTAATACATCGTCAATAGAATGGCGTGGACTCTACCTTGAACTATTGTACATAAGTACAATAACTAACTATTCTCTGTTTTACCAAACTCGATATAGTGAACACAATAGTACTAAATACGAGTGAGCTGCCCTTCCTAGCAGAGTATATCGACGTATCAGAGCAAGATATCTCTTAAAAATTAACGAAAACATCATCAACAGCCTTTCTTTTTCTACTGCTGTGTATAGGCATCTTTCTTCTTATGATGTAGATTTATTTTATTGAATCGAACAACGAATTGAAAAAGTAGGATGTGAAAAATTACGTGGAAAGTAAACCGTCGTAACAAAAAAACTGACTCCACAAAATAAATAATTCTCGCAGTTAAAAAAACTAAAAAACACGCTTTAAAATCGCTAATCCTGAAGATCCTGTTAAGGATAATGGGACACTTTAAATTAGTGCATTGTCATCGGTCCTTGATAAGTATGCAAACTTTCATGTCAATCCGACGTTTTGAAATAGGTGAAAATCACGTTCAAAGATTCCGTTACATAGATACATACCAAGCTAATAAAAGCGTGTTGAAAACAATTAGTAGTCATCAACTCAATCAATTGAACTAACCCAGAGAAGAATAATTACACTTAATTATATATTAAATTTAAACTTTATTGCATGTCCCTAAAAAGTAACTTAACAGAATTTACAATATTTTTGAAAAACTCGGTAAAATATAAATTACATTTACTAGGAAATACATATTTTTGAAAACTTTAGATTTCAATATTTTGTACTAGCAGCACCCCGTAGATTTGCTTGCGTGGAAATTCTCTCACGAACCAAAATTTTTTTGGCGATAAAAAGAAAATTTTTCATGTAGGTGATAGTAAATACTGATAAATATATCATCCTTGTAATCTACACTGTTAACACGTTTATACTAATTGTTATGCAGAACTGAAGTTTATGACTTTGTGACTATGTTTAGCTAATTTTCTACTACTGGTTCGATTCTAAACCATAAGAAAGCGACGTTATCACTGAAGACATAGGCGTTTTGTCCGCAACGCACGAAAAAGCTTGTAGTCTTATAATCCGCTCCGTATGGAACACGTTGATCTAGATGAAATCTATTTATTCTAATCTTGCAGATGTCAAGATTGTAGTTCTCAGGAAACAAGGAGGCAGGGAGTTCCAAAAACTGTTACGATATGAACATAAGCAATGTTGACTGCCCCAGTGGCTCAGTTTGTAGTGAACCTATACCTTCTTTTGCGCTTGGGGGCGTGGGTTCGCTTCCCACCTAGGGCAAACATTCATGTGATGCACATTTGTGTTTGCTCTATGTCTGGGTGTTAATATCTATTTAAGTATGTGCTTAAATATGTATATGTACGTATATCAGTATCTGGCTGTCAATGCAAAAAAAAACGTATACCTATTTTGTGGAATTTAATTTTCAAAAATAGATAGATAGATAGAAACCCTTTGTTGTGTACACCAGAAATAAAAATAACAAATTTATAGAAAAAGAATAGAGTGAATCTGTTTCTTCTAGGCAAGCGTGATCCAACGTAGGCCGCATCATCGCTTAATATCAGGCGAGTTGGCGGCCAAGCGCAAGACTATTCTACAATAAAAAATATAAAAATAACACTTACGTGCTAGTGCCACAAGTTTCGGCGGCCTTATCGCTAAAAGCGATCTCTTTCGGGCAACCATTATCTCTTCCAGGCAACCATTTGGCACCAAACATGTTAAAAAAACCTTGCGATCGAGGTGGCTGTGTCGAGCAGCGGGCCATGACAGTAACTTCACATCTCGTGTATTGTAAACACTTAGCTACTGGACAAGCGCCCATGTAACACGCCGCAGTCAGACGGGACCGTTACTCTACACAAGACCGCATCCTTTATTTATAAGTAAACATTAACTTTCTAGTTCGTCAGTGAGACCAGCTCAAGAGTAACGCTATTTCACTGATGACTAATCTATTAACATAAGTAATATATTTTTGAAAACTGGTTGCTAACTCGTCTGATCATCATCTGTCCGTGGCCTTATCTTCTCATTTTCCTACACCATAAATCTATTAAAAGGCCAAGTAGGTTTCATATTTGGTAAAGATAAAAAATCATCAAGAAGTATTTTGCTGAGCAGAGTTACCGACAGATATATATGTTATATCCATCCCATAACGTTTCTCGCTAAGACAGATATATGTATGTTCACCGATTTCTCCGCCGATTACGTATTGATTTTTAGTTTGGTAGGTCATACTTCAGAGGTAGTCCCATATAAATTTCATCAAAATCGGTTTAGTAGTTTGATTTTTAAATCAAAATAAATGAAAATATATGTCATCCAAGTAAACACAATTGCGTATTTACAAGTTTTGAGGTCAGTTTTTTAAATTGATCATTATTTTTATATAGAATAAGGTCTACTTTACATACCAACTCACCTGATGGAAAGTGATGTTGTGGCCGAAGATGAAGCACGTGGACCTAGAAGGTACTTATTCACTACCCTTGAAGATACTCAGAGGATACCTGTTTAAAGCGATTCTGTTTGGGTTATTACAAAAAATTGCGCGACTGCAAACCGTATTTCGGCGCGTTAAGGTTCACGATCGCGTGATTTTCCACGCTGTGCTGTTTCGCCACTGCACCTAAAATCATATGTGCTAACCTTTGAGTGAAAATCGCAGGGTAAATATAGTTTTATTATCATAAATAAATTGTACCAGTTGGTATGTAAGTCTTTGGGGAAAAAGTACTTAGGCTGAATATGATGATGACGCTGATAAAATAAAATTAAAATCATAATCATCGTCATCAGCCATAAGACGTCCACTGCTGAACATAGGCCTCCCCCTTTAACCTCCATACTGAACGACAACCTGCCATCTGCATCCACTGGATGCCCGCGACTCTCGTCGGTCCATCTACGCTGCGTCTTCCGGTTCGTGGTCTCCACTCAAGAACCTTTCTACCCCATCGGTTATCGGTTCTTCGAGCGATGTGGCCTGCCCATTGCCACTTCAACTTACAAATTTTAATAGCTATGTCGATGACTCTGGTTCTTTGTCGAATATCCACGTTTCGGATTCCATCGCGCAAAGAAATAAAAATAAAAATTCTTTATATAAAAAAAAAGAAATAAGAGTCTGACGCATAATGCATCTATTCTCTTCGCCTCTCGGTTACGTTAACTAATTAACTGATAAAAAATAAGTTAATTTACAGTTAAGGTAATGAATAGGGAAGATAGCAACAGGTTTCGTTCCGAGGGCCTTACCTTATCATAACATTAGGTAAATCATGACTTCGAGTGTTCCGGAATAGACACAATTTTAAGAATTCCGTATTTCGTAACGAAAAATAGAGAGACCCAGATTTTATGGTTCCGTGGCATAATAAGAAATAAGGATCCCTTAGTTATAGTTACACAGTGTCAAACTTTGTCACAATCATGTTACTTGAAAACTATATTATGTTCTATTATGCGGTTTTTTCAAACTTTCAAACTTGGGGTTTGCCAAAGAGCGATGGAACGCAGCGTCCTAAGAATCAAAAGGACTGACCGAGTCCGAAACACGACGCTGCGTTCAACTACAGGGATCGCTGATGTTGGCATCAAAGCTGCCATATTAAAGTGGGGTTGGGCGGGACACGTAACCAGGATGCACCCTGACAGATGGGCCCATAGGATCACACAGTGGGTGCCTGAGAACGGACTAAGGAGCCAAGGCAGGCCGAGAAAACGATGGCGCGATGACCTCGACGCGTTCCAAACCCAGTGGCCAAATTTAACGGGTGATCGCACTGTCTGGAAAGAGATGGGGGAGACCTTTGCCCAGGAGTGGAACAGCATAGGTTAAATAAATAAATTAATTAAAAAAATGCGGTATTTTCGTACAACTAAAGATAATTATAGCTGCTAACAGAGAAACAATTGAAGTTTCCTTTAAAAAAAATAAAGTACTTAGCTATCTCCCATACATGAAAAATAGGAATAAAAAAGTGTATGTATCTTTCTTAGGGTTCCGTACCCAAATGGTAAAAACGGGACACTAGAAACGTATTTTTTAAACGTAATTTTGTAATTGCTCTAATGTAAAAAGGGTAATACGTACAAGCATCAAACTTGGCATGATTATAGGACACACTCTAAAGTATAACAACAAATAATGGCCAAATGAGTTGGTGACAAATTTCTGTTCATTACCAAGTTAAAACCGGAAATTTCGTTACCTCATTTATTAGAGGACCTCATCATTCTTTCACCGAACCCCAAATGACTCATTTTACAAATTTTGAAGTCGGTCTTTTTAATTGATAATTATTGTATTTTGTAGTGGTACGGAATCCTCAGTGTTCAAGCCAGACTCGCACTTGGCCGGTTCTATTTAATTTAAAAGCTTATTTAGCATGAGAATGTAGCCAGTGTATTTTAATTATAATTGCTAAATCATCGGCCAGCGGCGCTTGCAGGAATGTAACGGCTAACGAATCCCGCTTGAGGAAAACCTCCATAGGAATGTTATTTGCAAAATAAATAAACACTTTGCAAGAAAAGGTAGCTACTTTCTTATACCAAATATGTTTATGCAAATTTCCGCAATATATTGATGTAACTATTACCAGGCCTGGCGCACTCCGAACTTTATGTATGAAGCTACAATTAGTCGTCTTGTCGGACTTGCCGTGCCCGCTGCCGCGTGGTAGACAGAGATAACGTGACAAGAGTTACGCGATAGACAGAGAGGAAACTTCTAGGTTAATATAGCTGTAGGTAGTTAGCACTCACACGTCCTGAACTGCACTTTATTGTGTAGTAGCAAGAGTCTACTTATTTAAATGATTTTGCGCAGTGAATCTTCTGTATCTGTACTTATATGTACGAATTCTGTGCTATTACTGCATGTTAAACTATAACCTTATTTTCTTATTTGTGACGTCGAGGGCTAGCCAGCACTGCGCTGAGGTGGCTATTTCGTGTGCAAAGTCGCGGGCATCAGCTAGTAAAATATAAAAATAATCGTTGCAGACGTAAACATTAGAGATTTGTAGAAGCGGCTTACGTCAACATTGCAAGTACCTACTCAACATTGCAAGACCTGAAAATTACAAATAATATTATTGTTTAAAAAAACTGAAAACCACGCGTATTGTGATTAGTTAAATAGCGAAACTATATTCAATAATAACACAAGGAAACACATAATACAAGGACAAAAAATACTAGGAAACACAAGGGAAGGTGAGGAGAGACGGGAGAGAGGGGTTGATACCGCGTCGCTCGCTAAATCGGCATGATGGTTTACGCCTTTCCCAACAGATGGCTCTGTCAGTGCGATTCACCATTGAAAAGATTCAATATCCATCGCTTGGCTGCATCAGATCAGGTAGGCTTCGATAGTATCTACAAAAAAATTGTATTGTCATTCGAATAATATATATACACATATATACTTGCAAAGTTTCAAATCGAAACGACAATTTAAAAAACGATGGGATCGTAGGCTAAAATCGACTTGAATGATTTAATGTAAAGCGGGGTCATTAGACAGACGCTGACCTACGACAACTACTAAGTAGTATTTTGCCTACGCAGCCCGCACTCATCAGATTCGCGGATATTGTAAATACTGAAAAATACAAGCGCTACAATTTTATGAACGTTCATGTATTACACACTACCGTCTCAATTAATGTTATCTAGATCAGGAAGCCATTTAGTCGCGTAGTATAGAAATCAACTTTAGTACCTTCCCGCCGTTTCAGTTTCAATACGTCCGTCCGTCCTGCAATGCACTCTACTCCCGTCTCGCTAATTCTACCCCAAATCCAAATCCCCGTAATTTACTCTTCTTGCATCCCGCCTTTACCATGCCAGCCCCTAACTTTTTTTAAATTAAATATCGGCTTGCGTTTGACCACCAGCTCGCCTGATTTTAAGCGATGATGCGGTCTACGATGGAGCACGCTTGCCTAGAAGGAACCGTGATTTGAAGACACTTGTCGTTACTTCTGTAGCGGGCGTTTTCCGCAATTAGGCGCCAGCCCCGCATCCCTCCCGTAATCCACTATACTTCAGTCTATAGAAATGTTTTGCGGATTTGTACAGATAATAATTATACTCGTACACGAAGGTATGACTTGCATACATAAATAATAATAGTAACTTATTAGACTGAAATCGGTGCATAACAAGCGGAATATAATAGACTAAATGAAGCGGTAATCATTGCAAAATATGGTCTATTATGTACCTACCTCGCTACATGTGAATGATTAAAACCAATATAAACATAACGTAGCTATGACATTCATTTGCTTACAATCTCAACAATTGATCGGTTTTTCCTTGGGTTATTAACTTGATAAGTAGGACTTTATAATACTTGACGATTTAATTTAACTGTTAAGGTTATAATTAAAATTTGAAGTCATTGTTTCATACCTTAGGAATGTTCATAACTTATAAGTTATATATACCTAAGAATTTTGCAACCCATTTTGCATTTATGTTTGCAGATTAATATATATATAGTAAAATCCTATATATTTAATAGCCATTATCACGTTTTTTATCTATAAGCCTCTTTACCATCTTTTTAATTATCTACCTCTCCTATAAATCTATTCCATCTAACGGTGAAGATGTCTGAAAGTGACCACAATTGCTACACTAGTTTATGAAAAACGTATAAAATTTTTGGTATGAACAAAAAAGCCCAACTCTTTATCATGTCTATCGTTCTATCTTTCACTTTGTATCAAAAGGTCGTTCAAGTTGGGTCATTTAGTTTGATGCTTAAATTAGAAGTTTCGTCTAGATACGTCACCAGATCGCATTTCAAGGGCATTGTTTTCAGAGTGTACAGCTATTTGAAATTGTTTAATTGTTCTAATAAAAACAAGTGTTCCGCGAAGACACAGCTGATGATCGATTAATAACTGCTTCACACCAGTTCCTACTTACTCGTCTAACTGGAAGGCGTATAAACGTTTTATAATAATGCTCTACTTCCTTGCTCTAGATGTAGGTACAGTTAGGGCTTTTTGATTCAATGTATGTTCATTATTGACATATATCGGTGAAAACCATTTGTTGAAACAACAATCAAATGGTTTTTGTGTGAATACAATATCTCTGGGCCCCGATTCTACTAAACCAATTGTTTTTCAATTGTTAATGAATTGCCTCATTTTTTTTACTTTTTACACTTTATCTATACAAAAAGTGTAAAAAAATACATTTTGAGGCAATTCATTAACAATTTCAAAACAATTTTGTTTTTCACTTTTGACACCTTATCTATGCCAAAACTGTCAAAAGGGCAACTTTTGAGAAAATTCATGAACAATTCAAAAACAATTGATTTAGTAGAATCGGGGCCCTGTTTGATTACATCGAAAATAATCAAACAATCGGCAATCACACTATGAAACATAATATTATGATTATTTATCTAACCTACATTTTAGATATTGAAGAGTTGTCAAAAACAATCGGATTGCCTTGTGAAGTTTCGGTAAACTTAACCTCTAATGACATATCTGGCTATAGAAAGGTGGACTTATCATCAAAAGCAAATTCTATTACAAGACAAACGTAAAAAACCGAACGTGAACGTATGTATAAGTAGATATAGGTATCGTAGACCATTTAGTTATTTTATAACATTAGCATCGTCATATGTCCTGCACACGTGATTTTCGAAACTAGGGAAGAAATAAAAAAGAAATTAAGTACATTTATTCTATAATACTACAAATACTTATATCTAAAGGATACAATCAGCGTCAAATGGGTCCGTCTCGGCATTAATGCTGATAGTCAAGGCCGGTTTTCAAACGAACCCTTTTGCAAATGATGCACTATTCGACCCAACTGTTTTGTATGATAAGCTAAGTAGTTTATGAATTTGGTGTCTTTTTTACTGGCAAGTGCCTAACATAATTATCAATAGAAAAAACCGACTTTATAAAAATGTCAGATCTGGACCAACTTAAAATGGGACCACAAGGAACGCACCAGCTATCAAATGAAAAAAGAATCATCAAAATCGGTTAACCCAGTCGAAAGTTATGAGGCAACAAACAAAAAATAAAATAAAAAAACAGTCGAATTGATAACCTCTTCCTTTTTGGAAGTCGGTTAAAAATAGAAGTTCATACTAACAATACAAAACCGTAGTTTTTTTTTAGGTCTGTGTACAAAACTGACTGCCCATTGAAGGCCTAATGACAATTCAAATGCTCAAGCGCACATTTTGTCTTAGCTTGTATTTTATTTCTCTAATAAAGACACTTTCCCATTATGTTATTACTGAATATAAATATCTAAAGAAGTCTCATCGTTCCTGACGAAACGTGAAATAATCTAAGTACATAAATGTATCCAAACTCATCTGCGCGTGAGCAGGTCCGAGTCGAGGCTAACTACATTTCCTAAGCATTGTGAATCGATTACTAATGCAGTTAATAGTTTACCTGTACATGTCGCAGGGATATGATAAATATTGGGATTTCTTTCCGTTTAAGTGGTTTACATAAACCACGGCAAATAATCACACGAGTATGTCATTTCCCTAAACAAATCTAGTGATTTTATGAAATCGTTAAACGAGTTTAGTGATATTCGGAATATGAATTGTATATGTCGAGTTTAGTGAAATAAGAAATATGTATAAGGATCGTTTATACCGTTTTTTTATTGACTATCTGTTATCCATGATTTCATATCCGTAGACTGTCATATAAACTTTCAATCCCCTTTTTCCTTCCTTATTTCTACCCTGTCGCAAAATATTTACTTTTTGGAAGTCGATTAATAACAAAATATCCAAAGACAGCCCCGTTAGCTCAGTTGGTAGTGTACCTGCTTTCTACGCTTGGGGGCGTGGGTTCGATTCCCACCTAGGACAAACATTTGTGTGATGAACATTCGTGTTTGTTCTATGTCTGGGTGTTAATATCTGGTGCAATAATGTCCCAGATATTTATTTAAAAAAAAACATGATATAATTTTAACATATCATCAAATCACTTCGAAATATGACAATTTTTTTATTATTTCCCTGCGACATGTTAATGACAGATCGCGCTGCAAAGAGAAACGAGATGCTTAGTTTTTTTAGTACCTAGGGCTATTGATTCAAAGGTTGATTTTAAATAGTTCAATACTATTGAACATTAAAAATTTAAATTAAAAAAAAATTTGCTCCTTAGGGTATATTTCCAATTTGGTCCCATTGTCACCAAGTCAGGATCTGATGATGGGATCCCAGAGAAATCGAGGGCAACCCTCAAACGTTATAGACATTTATTACGTTTTTCATATATTATTGAAGTCGGTTTTTATTGTGATCCACTTATTATATAATCGGGTCCTGTATAATAAAATAGTTTATTGAACCAAAAATTTTTAGGACAACAATATTGTTAGGTAACTTATTGAACCAGACATAATATTAGGATTTCATTTAAATTAACAAATATGTTAGTGTCTGGAACTGGCTGGCACCCGTACTAGTAATAAAACTGTACTACAGGCACAAGAAATTATGAAAGGCGACTTCCCGCTTCATTTAAAGAAGACTGTGATGGACACCTGTATTCTGCCGACTCTCACGTATGGGTGCCAAACTTGGACATACAATACCAAAATAAAATCAAAATTAGTTACTTGCCAAAAAGCGATGGAAAGAAGTCTACTAAAAGTAAGGAGAATACAAAAAATAAAAAGTAAAGACATAAGAAAAAAGACTCAACTGATAGATGCTTTGCACTACAGTCTAAGATTAAAATGGCGATGGGCAGGACACCTAGCGCGTTATGATGACAGAAGATGGACGTTAGAGACGAAATGGAACGGTCCAAGCGGGAAAAGAGAAAAAGGGCGGCCTAGGAAGAGGTGGAGTGACGATATTAGAGCTGTAGCGGGAAGAGAATGGAGAACAAAAGCGAAAGACAGAGAAAACTGGAATAAGCTGGAAGAGGCCTACACCCAAAGAGGGGTTCCAATCCATTCAAACGAAGAGTGATTAAAAAATAAAATAAAAAACTAAAGCAAATGCTTATAAAATAAATTTAATAAATACTATATATAGTGTGAAATTATAATGTTAATAGTTTGTAATTAAGGTAAAATATGCATGTAATACTTAAGGGATTGGAAATAAATCGGCTTTATTATTATTATTACAGGCACCAGAGCCTTTGACCACTATTAATTTTAACAAAGATTTCCGCATAAATTTAAAAAGAAAATTAAAATTAGAATTTTAACAATTTATCTGTGTATATAACTGGACTTAGCTAGTTTTGATTAAAGTTAAGAACTATTAGTTTGATTACGTGTAATAAATACACTACTAATAGTTTCCCAAAATAGATCATGTGCATCACAAGTTGGAAACTAATTAGTCAGGTATTTTTAACCAAATAACTTTTGTCATTAAGTGTTCGCATTCCTTCTTCGTCAATGTTTGGAAACCGTCTAGATGTTTTAGAATACAATTCTATAGCATTGTGTGAACGTGGTGAAACAAGAGGTGAAACGAAAGAATGGTTATCACGGTTTCATTATAAAAATATATATTCGAATCAATATCAGCACTAACTCGAATAACAGCAGTCCGACTAGAGATTTTCATTTATTCGTGGATTTATATAACAATTATTTATGCCCGAATCGTTCCCTAGTGTTTTGTCTCGCTTAAAAATTCTGGTTTTGGTCCTCATTTTATGCCCGTTTCAACCCTATTTTTTTTTAAATTAATTTTATTATTCAAAACTGTCGTTTCGTTCCGTTTCCTACTCCTGATTCCTCATATTTAATATCATAGACATATGACATATGACAAAAATAGACACGTATATATATTGAAAACGTATAAAACGTAACGCTACATATAGGACATTTTCGGAGTTACGGGCCAGTTTGAAAATTCGTGTTTCCCAAGCGTACAAATCGCACATGACTCATATCGAAGAAAACTTGTTACAGTGTCCACAAAAATTTTGGAGTCATATACATAGCCTTAGATCTAAGGGGGGTTTTGAGCCTTGTGTTTCTTATAAGGGTGACTTGTGTACTGGGGTGGAAGCTGCCGAGGCCTTCGCGGACTATTTCGCTAGTGTTTTTCTAGATGAATTGCCAGCACTGAATGTCAACTCGTGTATGGGACTAGACTGTTCCGGCGGCAGTGGTTGCGTTAGTATACCAGCTATTTTTCCCGAAGACATAGAACGCGGTCTTAACAAATTAAAGATAGGTAGCTCACCAGGCCCCGATAACTTGCCTAACTTTATTCTAAAGACGGGTAAAAAACATCTTATTTCTCCACTTTACCATATTTTAAATATATCTCTTAAAAATGGGAAGTACCCTGACCAGTGGAAGTTATCCAGGGTGACCCCAATTCCTAAGAGTCGTAATAGAACTACGGTTGAAGAATACCGTCCAATAGCCATTCTAAGCGCGCCCGCTAAAGTTTTCGAGTACATCCTACATAAGGAAATATATAGACAGGTGAAACAACAAATAGGTGAAGAGCAGCACGGTTTCAGGCCGGGTCGCTCCGTAAATACGAACTTGTTAGGCTTAGTTGATTATATATCCGATGCCATGGATCGTGGTTCTCAGGTCGACGTCATATATTTTGATTTTCAAAAAGCTTTTGATAAAATTGATAACGATATATTGTTAAAAAAGCTATGTGACCTCGGCTTTTCTCCCAGCCTCCTAAATTTCTTTGCGGATTTTATGAGAGACCGGCGGCAGTATGTTAAGCATGGTATCCACGTTTCGGGACCATATCACACAAGATCTGGTGTAAGCCAGGGTTCCATCACTGGTCCGTTATTATTTAAAATGATGGTGCACGACCTACCTACAGTGCTGACTTCTGCCAAATGTCTCTTGTATGCCGACGACCTTAAGCTTTTTCTCGAAATAAAATCTCCCTGTGACTGCCTTACCTTACAAGAGGACATAGATAGAATCTGTGCATGGGGCTTGAAAAACAAAATGACATTTAATGTGACCAAGTGTAATGTAATGACGTTTGACCGCAAAAGAAATCCCATCAATTATAATTATCATCTTGACAATCTATGTATAAATCGGGTAAATAGCATTAAGGATCTGGGAGTGACATTTGATCGTACCCTGAATTTCCATGACCACATCTCTGATCTCGCCAAAGAGGCCTATCGTCGTCTGGGCTTCGTATTACGAAATGCCAAAGATTTTAAAAATCCGTTAGTTATTAGAACATTGTACAACTCGTTAGTCAGAAGCAAGCTGGAGTCGAGCGCATGTGTCTGGAACCCGCACCACGTCACCTATGTGCGGATGCTTGAAAAGGTTCAAAAAGCTTTCTTAAGATCGCTGTATAAGAAGCTTCACGGTTATTACCCGTTCATGTACCCAACTAAATTCTTGCTCGGCCAGCTCGGCTACAACTCACTAGAAGTGAGAAGGATGTTGGATCAGCTTGCTACTTGCTGCAAGGTGCTCAGAGGATCAGTTGACTCCTTGCATCTGCACAATTTATTGTGCACTTTGTTTGTGCCAGATAAACCCGGGGTTCCGGCTAATAGGCGTGGAAAATTGCCCAAGTTTTTCCACGTGGCTCACAGCCGCACCGTGGCGCGCTCCATGTCTCCGCTGATTCGCGCCCGCCGCCACTTCAATGCACTCCTTGCTACCAACACTGATTGTGATATTATTTGTGACAGTTGGAATAATGTAACGAAAGTTTTTTTGACTTATTGTGAAAATTTAACTGATCAATGGGACAGGGGCAAAAAAGCCGATGACTATAATGACAATTTGTATGACATACTAATTTTATGTTGACATATTTTTACAGCAATTTGTTGTATTTATTATATTAGTAATTTTATAATATTATTCCTATTTTTACTAGGAAATCTATTTTAGTTTAACAGTATGTGAGATAAATGTTAGTGGAATTTGTCCGTTTTTATTCTCAATAAAATAATTTGAATTTGAATTTGAATTTGTATTTCGAACGGATTTTAAACGTATGACAGTTGTACCTATAATCATTTTGAATGACAATAAAATCTACAATCAACTCAGCATTTTCGTTTCTTACTGGTTTCCTGCCTGTCTAAAAACGATTTAGTAAATGATCAGAGTTCTGGCAAATTACCGACAGTAAAATGATTACTTCTTTGTATTTTGAAATTTAAAGCCAGTTTCGTTGATATAAAAAGTTATGAATCAAAATTTAGTTTTGTGGAAGGTTTTAATCGTTTTTACATTTGTAACCTTTTTAACCGACAAAAAAAGAGGACAGTTCTATGTTCCACTGTTTTTTAACCGACTCCCAAAAAGGAGGAGGTTCTATGTTCGACTTTATGTTCATCGATATTTTTTTTAATGTATGTTCACTGATTTGTCCGCAACTATTAACCGATTTTAACAAAAAAATCTTTTGTTCGGTAGGGTATACTTCCGATTTGCTTCCATTGTCACCAAGTCAGGATCTGACGATGGGATCCGAGGGAAATGGAGGGCAACCTTCAAGCTTAATAGGCATTTATTACGTTTTTCATATATTTTTGAAGACGGCTGATAATGTGATCCACATGATACGAAAACAATTTTGAGTTGCTAGTCGCGCCCCAAAATATCCAATGATGGAGTAATAATAATGGGGAAAAGAGTCATTTTAACTGTATAAAAATAATCACTGAGCGTGACATCTGGCGCGTATGCATTCCACAAAAGGAAGGCTTAAGAATCGCTGGCGTGATGATCTTGACTTTTTCTGAAAAGTTTGGCAAGAGGTGAAATCAAATGGTTTGGCCTTTGGCCAGCAGTGGTACAGTATAAGTTAAAAAATAAGTTTTATACATTTTTATTCACAGGTATAAACAACATGCAATTATAAGAAATACTATAGACGGAAACTTGTATTTGTCCCTGTCACCAAATCTATTCTAATGTTATACTATTAGGCTGTAAGTCTCCCTAAAAATGAAAAATGAAAATTAAATAATCCTTAATTATACATTAATTAAGTCTGTTTCTTTATTTTAATTTAGGTTAGTTTATTTAATTGCATTTACTTAGGTAGTTTTTATTTTTAAGTACTTATAAAATTAAAATTAAATGTTGGTAAAAAAAAGACCAAATTAAATTTGTCTTAAGGATTTCTGAAGTGCCTGGCATAATAATCATAGCTTAGAATGAAGTGTTTATTATACCTCAAAAAACGAAATATCAAAATAAAATTGGTGCCTTCGTAGCATAGTACCAAGCACGCTGGCTGCATTTTCGGTGTAAAATAATAAAAATATCAGCGCTGTACAACAAACGCTGAACGTACGCTGTACGCTGAACAAGTTCTGTCATTACCAGGTAAGCTAATCGTGGGAATAGGCTTTTTTAATTATAATTATTTTTTGATAATTACTTATCCTAATCGCACGCATAATTTTCCATTTACCCAACATTTTAGGCATTTGAAGAAATCCAACTGTCATACTCATATCTAAATAACAACCGTGATTATAATCAAAAATGTTGCAGATCGTCACAAATTACAAGTAGTTGTGTAAAATACAATTTAGGTACGGTTAACTTGTATCTTTGCTATTCAATTCAACTAACGACTACGTATTTTCATTTGTGGAAGCGACTCTGAAGCGACATCGTACGCTATTATAGTAGATGGCCAAGTAATTATCGGTTTTTCTGAAGTATGTAAGCAAACTGTAAAAGCAGTCAATAGCACAGACTCATAATATTCTTTTGTGTTGCCGTTGAAATACATCTTAACTTTTAATAGTTTGACTGTTTACTTACAGCTAATAATATTAGAATATTAAATAGGTAGAGTGTTCGTCATTTATATAGACAACTATTCTATATAGTTATATTTCGTTCGGTAGCATATCTTAAGGAATGTATTACAGAATGTCTTGGTAGCAAAATGACGGCACCATAAAAAAGTTGGAATTTCAAATGATTAGGTTCACTCTTTAAAGGGGGAGGCCTATGTTCAGCAGTTGACGTCTTCTGGCTGATGATGCTGATGATGATGAGGTTTACTCTACGTGACCATAGTTAGTAAAAATAATCATGGCACGCAAATTACAACCGTAAACGGAGTCTCGGCTGTCGAGAAATAAGACAACCTTTTTAGATTCACCCCTTATAGATAGATAGATAGAAATTTATTGTGTACACCAGATATAAAAATTACATACAGATAGAAAACACTTACGAGCTAGTGCCACAAGTGGCGGCCTTATCGCTAAAAGCGATCTCTTCCAGGCAACCATTATAAATAAAAGAAACCTATAAATAATTAAGAAACGTTCATTAAGCTGCTAAAGAGCCATATATTTCTAAAACTCATGAAAACAAACCCTGAGTTTTCGATACAATTTAAAATAATAAATAATAATAAATATGTGGGACATTATTAAAAATACTGACATACGAATGTAAGTCGTTTTTGTTATAACAATTTCTAATTTTTCGTGCTACAAATGTAGACTGTGTATAGATTATCTTAAAAGGTTTGGTTATCGTCTACTTTTGGTTTGATTATAATTGAGCGCTAACCCGACATCCAATAGTCTTGAATATCTTTGCATAGAGCAGTGGTCCTTAACCTTTTTGCCATGGCGGACCATTTATAACTGTTTTACTCTCGCACAAAACACCAAGCTCTGAATTAATATTGAATAAACATCTGATAAAATGAAATGTATAATATCTATACTGGGCGTTCACTGAAACACTAGCGAGTAAGATTACCAAACCTTATCAGAAACAAGTCATTGTGTAACGAATTTTCAATAACAGTTAAAGTTGAAATTGTACATTTAGGAAACAGAACAGAAAATATTGCAGTGTTTAACGTTGTCTGCTACAACTTTGCTCGGGCATGAAAAATTACCATTTAATAAGATATATACAAATGTTTGATTTACTTACAATATTGACACGTCTATCTATCTATTTACTGCCCCGGTGGCTCAGTTGGTAGTGACCTAACTTCTGTGCTTGGGGGCGTGGGTTCGATTCCCATCTAGGACAAACATTTGTGTGATGAACATTGGTGTTTGTTCTATGTCTGGGTGTAAATATCTATTTAAAAATATATATGTACGTATATCAGTCTCGGGCAGCCATATTACAAACTTTGCTTAGTTTGGGGTCAAAAAATGTCCCAGATATTTATTTATTTATTTAATCAAAATAGGTATTCTGTGCAGATATAATGAATTAACAGCGTTCACGAGGTTAATTGCAGACTCAAAGGGGTATCAGTCAGTCCTTTAGATCATCATTCAATTTATAGTCTCATATAATTGATGCTGTTTCCTGCTATATGACCAATTTTTAATGCCATTACTGGCGAAGAACCAGACGTAACCGCCTGATAGTAAGCAATCACCGTCGCCTATGGATACTTGTAACACCAGAGGCAACAAATACGTTGCTAACTCTTTAGAACTCTATTAACTTTCCTTTTGAAGAACCCCATGTAGCTTCTCGGATACACCACGGAAGGTAGCTCATTCCACATTTTCCAGGAGGCAAGAAAGATAGTGTGAATCGAACAGTGTGAGATTTCCGCTAATCTATGATATGTGGAAGAACTTTTAGGAGAAGGTGGCTAGTACGATGAACGGCACATAATAAAACCGTTCTTCAGAACACTCCTAGTTGTACATGCGATAAAAGATACAGAGAGACCCAACCTCTCTGCGCATGTTGAGCGGCACTAGGTGTAATAACAATAAAACAACTCGTTTTGCAACGTAGACAACTTTCGAGCGACATCCTGTGTTTTGCGGATTGCCGTCACTGTATCGCGTAGATCCAATTTTGTAATTATCATAGGTCGGTGTGTAACCTCTCCACTGCCACTGTCCGCGCCGTTTACGGACGCACATGGAGTAAGGTCTCTCATAATTTTAGTACTACATATTTGTCTTTCAATCATATTCACTATTATGTATTGCGTTTGGTCAAACGCAAGCCTATTATGCGGTCTACGATTAAGCACGTTTGCCTAGAAGAAACCTATTCACTCGTGATTTGAAGACACCCAGATTGTAACTATCGGGGAACACCCATTCCGGCAGCGCATTCCACAGACTAGCAGTTCGCACATTAAAAGTGGAATCAAAGCACTTCGTTCGAGTTTTCGGAATATCAAACATAAAGCGATGTCGATTTTTCTTGCCTGCTCTCTTTTTTTTATCGGGCAGGTGCCTTTATTAACTAAATAAAATACAATCTAACACTAACACTACAAAAACAGTTACACTGCCCAAAGACCGTTAAAGGTCTAAAGACAATCCAAATACTCAAGCCCGCTACCAGTTGGCAGCATATCCAGCATGCTGGCGGCATTATTACGCTGAATGGCAATGCTTATATACACGCCAGTATATTATTGTCTTATCACTATGAACAGAACGTTTAATAAAGTTAAGACAAGCGAGAAAGTAAATATGACAAAGTTAATAAATAAAAAACTATTTAACAGGTGGACTGGTTTTATTGATTCTGGTTTCATTGCACCTATATAAAATTCTATGTAACGTAGAAAAATCTATTAAACATAAATAATGATCCAATTAATTAAAACAGGTCTAGATACTGCGCAAAATTTATAGAATAGATTTATAGGCTTATTAACAGGTATCCCAATGCAAAGATAGTGGAAGCTAATATCTAAGGAGACGGACCGTTAGGTCGACATACATAAGTGACCATGTCTCTTGGTCAGACTTGACTGTACATACATCTGACAATGATCGAAAGTATTCGATAAATCATAGACATCAGACAGATGATAGAAGACTCAGACATGGAACTTTTTGGGTTCTTTATTTATTGAATAAGTATACTCACCTACTTATATGAAAAGTCACTAAGGCCCTCTTGCGCAGCTATACATAGCCCTGGGCTAGTGACTCAGTAACTTCATAAATCTCGGGATTCTTTTTGCACTGACACAAAAACAACCGTCTCGGACTACGTATGAATATTTAGTTATATTATTTAATTAGTTAGCCTGAATTTGTTAGTCTGGACTAACTAATTAGATACTTTGTTGGTTTTCGTGCAAGTGGGATGTTTTGACAATGTTTGATTCTAATTTTGTTTTTATATAAGCTAACATAAGTATGATTAGCGCCCAATTTTTACTCAACTTTGTACTAAAAGTACCTAAACATCTTTTTTATGTTGCCATCCTACTCATTATCAACATTTCTGCTATAGGACGTCCACTGCTGGACATAGACTTCCCCCATCGATTACTAAAAGGGCCGGTTGGAAGCGGCCTACATCCAGTGTTTCCCTGCGGTCTCTTTTAGGTCGTCTGTCCATCTTGTGGGTGGACGTCCTATGCTGCGCTTACCGGTTCTTGGTCTCCATTCGAGAACCTTTCAGCCTCATTGGCCTTCAGTTTCACATAATCAAAGATATTTTTTGATTCAATAGGATAAGTAGCAGATAAATAAATAAACATTAAAGACAAATAACTAATTTGATTTGATTTGATATATTTTAACCTGATATGACCTTAATCAAGACAACATAAAGTCTCAAAATAATAGTAGAGAAGCTAGAATATTTAACAAGGAGTGAATTACTATTTATACCAAATGCTAAGCACAGGCCGATACCCAATACCTACGTACTAGTAAATACGGTTTAATGATTGTTATTTGCACAGCTGTTCATCAGTCACCAAGTAAAAGTTATTGTTTTACTACGCACAGACGGTGTGATAACAGTCGAAGCAGTTTATAGCCTTCCGCCATTTTACACACATTGACGTCGATTCTGATGTACCATTCTCTAAACTAAACTAAATTTAACAGATCTAAAATTGTTGACATCCTTTTCTGACATATTGAAATTAAAAGAAACGCCGATAATTTTAGTCATGTCAAATTAGTTTAGTTTCGATAATGGTACAACAGAATTAATGCCATTGGGGTCAATTCTGTTGTACCATTATCTAAACTAAACTAATTTGACAGGACTAAAATTATCGGCGTCTCTTTTCATTTTAATACGTCAGAAAAAGATGGCAACTGTTTTACAGCTGTCAAATTTAGTTTAGTTTAGAAAATGGTACATTAGAATCGACGTCAATATCTAAATAAAAAACTCAACAGCAAAAACGTTAAACAAATTGTTAATCAAAAATGTGGGCCTTAAGATCCGGTTAAATTAAAAACGTATACCGATCTCGGACACCTAAAATGAGCGCAATTATAATGTACCCATTAAAAAAAATTAAATGCAAGGAACTCCAAAAATAGTTGTTGTTTTTCTGCTGCTTACCTTGTCTGATTTTAGTCAATGACAAGTTTTACAAGTGGCCGCGTTGGTTCTGCCGAAACAATGCATTTTTGACCCAATATGTAATGACCAAGTTTAACTTTGGAAGGTAATTTAAACATTTCGGTGCAAAAACATAACAAAACTGTCAAAAAATATCAGATAGTGAAAGCGTAGAAGAAAAACACGACTAATTTTAAAAATTATTAGAAACTAGCTGTACCCGTGACTTCGTCTTCGATTTCTTTAGAAAAAAATAGCTTATGTCCGTCCTCATGATACATACTATTACCTCGCAAAATTTTATCGAGGTCGGTTAAGCCGTTCAGCCGTGATTATGTAGCAAACAGACGGACAGAGTTATTTTCGCATTTTTAATATATAATGTGATACAAATATTAATCTGTTTGTTAGAAATGTTGATTTTTGTATAGGAGCAATAAATTATTTGAATCTGATCCGCTAAAATAGTTGGAACAATCTTGATCAAATTCAACAAAATAACTGTACTAACACATTTTTATACATTTTTAGTTCAACTCCACGGACTCCGGGTTCCATGCCCTTTGTCAACTAATTTAATTAATTAATATAACGTTGTGTACTATATTATTAACATAACATTGTGTACTACCACCTTTATAAGTCAATGACTACCACTAAGATCTTATATATATGTTTATTTATCTATATAATTATGTTTATTATAATTTTTATCCATGTTTATTACGACGTATGTGTGACGTATACTCAGTGTATCCATAAATAAGTATGGGTATGCGCTGAAAATCATGGCACGCGTCTCAGTACTCAAGCATTGCACTTATTACATGCATTACGAGTACCAGATAATCGGAACTTAATTATAAAGGTAAATTTGAATTAAAGGGTGTTCCACCTTTGATTGGATAAAGTTAAGTTATAGAAAAAAATAACTGACCAAGAGCGTGTTGAGACACGCATATGGTAGGGTTCCGTAACCAACGCCATATAATTGTAGTTATAGTTCAGAAATTGATGGTTATAAAATAATCGAACGAACGAAGCTATGTGGACTTAGCCAAATTTCTGAGATGTATCATACCGACATAGCATATACTTTTTATGGTTTAACCATAGAGAAAACTGATTGAGGAATATATTTTTCTGAAGATCATTTTACAAAAAGGTCAATCAACTTTGAGCAAGAACGACTTGAATTCATTACAGTTTTATCGTTGTTACTCAAAAAGTCATAAACAGATAATGTTAAAAATAATTTTGAATGAAGGTTTTAAATTTCGTATTGTAAGTTACAATTTTCTATGTCAAATAGTTTAGATATGCAGGGCCACTTTGGATGTGAAGATTAGAGACGGACCGACGAACGGACAGAATGAATTTATAAGGGTTCCTTATCGGGCTACGGAACCCTAAAAACCAACTTCAAGATTATACTTACCTACATGAATCTACAAACTTAAACTAAAGTAGATTGGCTAATGTTTCTGTAATGACAGTTACAACAAGATTGAAAGTCCTCATCAAAACTATTTCTGATGGGAACCACAAACCAAAAGGTCATCTGTGTATATATTTTTCTGCTCTTTGTACATTTTTTCAAAAACCACTGAATTGTTTTCGATCAAAAAAATATGGGACCACGTCTGAAACAAAAATAGAATCCTCAAAATCAATTAATAATCGCGTAACAAACATACAAAAAACCTACACTCGAATTGATAACTTTTAAAGACGGTTAAAAATGAATAAAACGATGTCTACATGGATCCAAAAACGATCCAGAACAGTTTTACCTGCATTGAAATTAAGAAAATATGTTTTTGGTTTGATTTACAGTTACGAAAGTATTTTATTGTGTCATTAGAGCAAAGCGTTGACCTCTTACCAGATGTAATCAAGTCTCAACGGTAACAGTATGTGGGTACGCAAATATTTACACGTCAATTTGAGTTATCCTTCTAATCATTGGTGTCACATCCATTGAGCATCGTGAATGGAACTGGTTATAACAATATTATTTTATGTTTACCGTAATGTTTAGCAAAATTCTTTACAATATTATTTGCAATTAATTTTACTAGCTAATGAGATAGTTTTTATTATATATGTGTATCTTCTATTTCTACACTAATATTATAAAGAGGAAAGATTTGTACCTATTTTTGTATGTTTGTATGTTTGTAATGAATAGGCTCCGAAACTACTGAACCGATTTGAAAAATTCTTTCACTGTTGGGAAGCTACACTATCCCCGGGTGACATAGGCTATATTACATTTTGTAGCGAGGCCGAAGGCCGAGCTTACACTCGTGCGAAGCCGGGGCGGACGGCTAGTCTATAATATATTTATCTATGTATCTATATCTATACATATCATAAAAAAATTGAAAAAAAAAACCTATATTTAAAATAAAATAAAAATTGTTCGGTAGAGTATATTTCCAATTTGGTCTCATTGTCATCAAGTCAGGATGTGATGATGGTCTGTCAGGGAAATCGGAAGGCAACCCTAGAATTATAACTCTTTTTTAAATTATTTTGGAACGAAGTTCCCTTTCGCACGTTGCGAAGGGGCTAGACGGAAAAAAATTAAGACCAAAAGTTGTAACGACACTTTTTGCTATAGTTGTAAGCCGTGCGGCGTGCGCTTGTTTATGTCTGTCTCTCTCTTTCTCTCTCTCTCATAGAAAGGAACTTCGTTCCATCCAGGTGTCCCTTGACACCTCTCAAGTTTTTTTAAGTCGGTTTTTATTGTGTTTCACTTGTTTACTATCACTTGTTCATTTGTTTTTATTGTGTTTCGTGTATTGTGTCACATCTGAAGTATTCACCAAGTTTAATATTTTTTACATGCGGCTGGCTATCCCTTTCCAGCAATACAAAAACAACCAACACACTTCAGTTGTAAATGCCACGGAAGTTTATACCCAAATCGTTTTGTGTTCGAATCCGCCGGTCGATGACACTTTTGATTGGTCTTACAGTAAAATTTACAACACCTGTTACTTTAAAAGGTAAAGAAGAAATACGCCGAACCTTTGTTGAATTTAGTTAATAAGAATTAAAAATGTAAATATACCTTAACATCGACTTTTACATAGAGGGAAAATGTTTAACCGCAATGATTCAGAGAAAACACCACGAAGTATTCAGGTTTAAGGAATACCAAAGAAATGTATCATACATGATTTGTGGAAATTGTACCTACCTACCTATCTCTATACCTACCTAAGCGCCAAAGATATTTAAAACTATGGGTTTCGGGTCAGCGGTCAAAAATGTTCGAATCCGCACAAAATTATTCTAAAACTATAGTAGTAGACTAACTACTAGTCTACATAGACAGCCCCGTTAGCTCAGTTTGTAGTGTACCTGCCTCCTACCACTTTTACGCTTGGGGTGTGGATTCGATTTCCACCTAGGACCAAAATTTGTGTATGTTCTAGGTGGAAATTGTTAAATCAACTGATCAACATTATCACTGACAATGGGCTTGAGTATTTGGATTGTCTTTAGATCTTCAACGGTCTCTATAGGTAGTCTAACTGTTGATGTAGTGTTAGTGTTAGCTTGTATCATATTAAGTTAATAAAAGCACGTGTCCGTTTAAAAATATATATATATACAAAACTTCTCGTCCAAGATACCACAGTGCCTAAAGACAAGGGTCTTTGACAAATGTGTGTTGCCAGTGATGACATATGGTACTGAGACGTGGTCCTTAACTGTTGGCCTTTTGGAGAAACTCAGAGTCACACAACGGGCAATGGAGAGAGTTATGCTCGGAGTGTCTTTGCACGATAGAATCCGAAACGTGGATATTCGACAAAGAACCAGAGTCATCGACATAGCTATTAAAATTCGCAAGTTGAAGTAACAATGCGCAGGCCACATCGCTCGAAGAACCGATAACCGATGGGGAAGAAAGGTTCTTGAGTGGAGACCATGAACCGGAAGACGCAGCGTAGGTAGGCCTCCCACTAGATGGACCGACGACATCGTGAGTGTCGCGGGCATCCAGTGGATGCAGATGGCAGGTTGTCGTTCAGTGTGGAGGTTAAAGGGGGAGGCCTATGTTCAGCAGCGGACGTCTTATGCCTGATGATGATGATGATATACAAAACTAGAGAGGATAATTAATGATGCTCAGATATAAGTCCCTAGTAAAAACAAGAAATTAAGTCTGTCGTCATAATTATAATGTAATTAAAAAATAATTAATTATAAGCAAATCATTGTGGCGAGGCGCACGTGAGCGGCTTGGGGCTTCTGGGGGGTATATAATATAATAACTAAGAACCTAAGCTCCAGCGTGGACGTTCTTTTGTTATGCCTTAGGTGGCAAAGAAGCTAAAGGGCAGAAGACATATTAGCACAGATAAAGTTAAAGCTAAAGTCAATGCCGCGGTAAACGTTTAGTGAAAGTGCAGCACACATCTCGACACCCCACGTAGGGTAGAGAGGCAGCATTGCCTCTCTGGCGCCAATATAAGGTAGTCTTTATTAGGGCATTTAGACTTCGCCCGCTAAAATATTTTGGCAAGATGCATTTGCAATTGGTGGATGCCGTATCTCATACCACAGACCAGCTCAATACCAAAATTGAAAATAGAAATCACCGCAATAGACATTCGGCTCCTTTAATGCTTCTCAAATGTCTGACTAGACCCGAGGATGTTCCAAAATGTATTACTATTTTTAAGATACACGGCCCATTTTATAACTTGAAATTGCTAAGTTTTCCTTATGTTCCTATGCCAATATGACTTAAAGATTAAAGCCAGAAAATAGAAAAATGTAGAGGGGAAGAGAACACGAGGCGAGGTACATCAAAATTAGCACCTATAGGACCATTTAAGCCAGATTAACAAGAAGGAAAATGTTATGCCGCAAAAAGATAACACGCCAAAGACTGTAAGAGCCGGAAATAACTACCACAGGAACGGAGCTCTGAAACAATTATGAAATTTATAAAATGAAAGATACGTTGTTTATCTTTTGAATACGGATAAAAATGTAACATCGGTCATGAAATTAATTAGAAAGGAAACATTTTCATCACTTAATGATATCGGTCGAATACCCTCTGCAATAGTTACTCATACGTTACGTACGCGGCTTACCTAAGAAAAAATGTTTATGGAAACATTTGTATTACGCGGAGCACCGATTGTTAGCGATACCACTGCACTGGCTGCGTGTAATCTACCCGATTTTCTGCTTCCGTTGTCGCCGTTCCGTGGGACGGACACTAAACTTATTACCAGACTACTAAACTTTTGGTAGTGGTAGGACTCTTTTCCAGGGGTCCGCTTGGGGAAGTACCACACCTTTGCCAGTTATTCAACCGCCAAGCAGTATTGTGCAAACACTACTGTGTTCCAGATTGAAGGGCAATGTTTCCAGCGAAATTACAGGGCACACAGATATTTGACATCTTATATCTCGGGGTGACGAGCGCAGTGCATTGCCATCCAGGGTTTTGAACTGTTGAAGTTCAAAATTCTGAGTGGCGTTGAGCTGTTATGGGCAAGCGTGAAGAGCCATCAGGCGAGCGACTTCGCTCGTCTCGTCACTCAGTATCATAAAAAACAAACTAATAATAGGGTTCTGACGTCTTTTTTTCGTCGCATTAGCTATTTTGTCGCTACCTCGTAACTTACTCGTGGCACAACTGCGTGACACCATCAATTCTAGTCACTAAATAATATAAGGAGAACTGCTGTTCCCCATGGCACAACCTGTTGTGCCAAAGGGAAATATATTTTCCCAATAATTATATTCGATTATATTCTAATTCTAATGACACAACCAAACGATGCCAGGTGTGCCATGGGGTACTGCTATTCCCTTAAGCACTACCTGTTATCCCAAAGGGAAATATATCATCCCAATGACACAAACAAATGATGCCAGGTGTGCCATCGGGAACTGCTGTTCCCTTAAGCTCTACCTGCTGTGTCAAAGAGAAGTTTTCCTCCTGATGCCACATCTAGGTAAAACTCCCTTAAAGATCACATTTAGTACGTCACTTTGTGCATCAATCAAAAAGTCAATTTCTTTACTTGTATCATGCTGTATCTCGTCTTTACCCAACTCGTCCAATATGTTTGTTCAATTAAACACAAACAGAATGCTTAAAAATGCTTCAAATACATTCTATCCTTTCTGGCTACATAGTCTACTATCTGTTGAAGATTTATCTATATGCTTAATTTGCACTCTAAAGTTTATAGCTACTTTTCTTTTAGAGTCAGCAACAGTTAGCAGTAGTTTATAGCTACTTTTAGGGCAATTCGTTTATGTAGGTATATTATATCTGACGAATAGAAGACCACAGAATCTTAAGTAATTTACTGAGTTAGGTACTTAGTTATCTATTGATTATTATCACAGTATTTCAATTAAATTCCACACCATTTGAAAAATGTGGTAATTGTCTTAGATGTGGTTAATGAAATATTAAGGTATCTTAATTAGTGAGTCTTGGCATACTGTTTTTTTTTTGTGTATTTTTAAAGGTGCTAAAAGCGTCAGACATACTTCAGCGGGTTCAATTGTGTCAATTCATTTGAAATAAAATACACATTTATTGTTTTGCAGCTCCTCTTAAAAGTACAAAGCAAAGCGTTCAGCATGATTTTGCTGTTAGCTTTAGAGCTTTTTATGCTTTTGTCATGGTAGAATAAATTAAAATAATCTTAAAAATATCGATGTAATAAATTTAATCCTAACGGCCTTACTTCAATCGTTACCTAAGTTAAGCATTGCTTAAAATTGATCTGTTATCTCTTCACTGACGGAAATTGACACACATGAAAACGAGACAGAGCAATTTTAAGCATTGCTTAACTTAAGTGACTTTTATAAGTAAGGCCGTAATTAGTCGTTAAAACAATGTTTAATTTACCTTACAACAAAACAATAATAGTTGATATTTTATGATATAAACTAGAAGGCAATTGTAAGACTCATGTCTACAGCATAGTACAAAAAAAAGATTTTATGACAAACTGACATTACCGGCCACTTAAAAAAATTAGTCATCTAGGTACTACTTTATTACTGCAGTATTTCTAAGTGCAAACCTTGAAGGACTTTTTCTAGGTACAAGTTTTGAACGTTCGTTGATTAGCTGCTCACTGAGAGGCAGATAATTTGCCAGGTTTTTGTAATTACACTATAAACAATAGAATCTCAGTATTACGTAACCAAGTTAGTTAGATACTTAATGTCAGGTAAAAACAGATAGATAGATAGATAGATAGAAAACTCTTTATTGTTCACACCAAAAATTACGAACTTACATAGTAGGTAACATAAAAAACAACTTAAAAACTAGTGAAACAATTGGCGGCCTTATCGCTATAAGCGATCTCTTCCAGGCAACCTTACAACAGAATGGGAATCAATATTCATGGTTGAATTTTAAATCACATAACACGGCATTTGAATTCCAATAAAATAAAATAAACACCTAACACTGCCACCGGAAGACAGGCAGCAGCGTCCTATTAGTACACGGTGAACGTACTGCGATCCCCAAGCTGCCTGCCAAGCGTGGGGATTATGGCAACACCCATCTCTAAGGCCTTTGCTCAGCAGTGGATGTTTACTGGCTGATGATGTAATGTGAAACACCTAACACTTATCGTTTTTTTTATATTGAAAAATAGGCTTGTGCTTGGCCGCCAACTCGCCTGATGTTAAGTGATGATGCGGCCTACGATGGATCACGCTTGCCTAGAAGATACCGAAAACACCCAGATTGTAATCATCAGGGAACACCCATTCAGGCAGCGCATTCCACATACTAGCAGTACGCACAATAAAAGTGGAATCAAAGCGCTTCGTATGGATTTTCGGAATGTCAACCATAAAGCGGTGTCGATTTTGGAGATCTGTTGGAGTAAAATAAAAATTAGGACATTTTTTTGGAACATGTAAAGTGAACAATGCATAAGCAATGCAGAAGGTGTAGGTATTCGTAGTTTTAGTTTGAATAGCCTTCGCAATCAATAATGCAGAAAAAGACTGTGTTTAAGACCGAATTTCCCTAAAAGGTGTGGTTATTAGGTATATAAAAAGGCTTTCCATCTAGTACATATTCCATTGTAGACAAAATTATCGCTTAAGGTGGAACGTTTCACGTATGGCAGGAAATTCAAATTTCAAACAGTTTTTTTGTTCTTGTAGCTAGGCCGGGTAATTATTGTAAACGATCATGATGTTTGCGAAATACGATTATTATTCTTTACAAACTCACGTAAAGCTAATATCTCTAATGTACATTGTTACATACATTTGTCAATAAACAAATTTTAGCTGTTTCAAACGGTTTATTGACAAATGTGAGTGATATGATGAGTTACTGATTAATAACTGTACATGATAATTTAAAGAACAACCAACAATTTCGCAAACACTGTGTCATTTCACAATAATTACTTGGCCTAGCTACAAGGACAAAAACACTGTTTGAAATTTGAATTTCCCGCCAACGTATCACCTTAACATCGGGCGAGTTGGCGGTCAAACGCAATTCGATTAAATAAAAAAGCAGCGCTTTCCATGAAGTACGCCGAACATTACAAAAAGAAATAAAGGATTTACTGTAAATATGTACTCAAAGTAACAACAAGGCTTTTTTGTGTTATGTACTTAGATTTTACCATTAAACCAACAAGGCACCTAAAATGAGGAAACAATATAATATAAAACTCATGTACGGAAATGCACTAACAATAACATTATTGCAATTGGCAATTTTATCATAACAATGTTATATCGTTTATTTTATACACATTATTGTAGCTAATATTTACAATGAGTTTCATAGAAATGCAAAAATGTGAGACATTTTTATATTTGGCTGAATATCTACGCCACTAATACATATTTTTCGCCCAAACTATACTTTACTAACGATGTTTTGCTATACGAGTTTTTTTTATGATACTGGGTGACGAGACGAGCGAAGTCGCACGCCTGATGGCTCTTCACGCTTGCCAGTTGATCGTAATATTTAACATTTAGATAATTTTTGATTTAAATGGAGAGAGCTATGCTCGGAGTTTCTTTGCGCGATAAAATCCGAAACGTAGATATTCGCCAAAGAACCATACCGACATAGCTATTAAAATCTGCAAGTTGAAGTGGCAATGGGCAGGGAAGAAAGGTTCTTGAGTGGAGACCGCGAACCAGAAGACGCAGCGTATGTAGGCCTCCCACTAGATGGACCGACGACATTGTGAGAGTCGCGGGCATCCAGTGGATGTCGTTCAGTGTGGAGGTTAAAGGGGAAGGCCTATGTTCAGCGGTGGATGTCTTCTGGCTGATGATGATGATGAGATAATTTTGGTCATAGATTAGAAAAACAAGAGAGATATGTCTTAGTACAATTATCGTTCGTGTTCGTATGCCTCTGTTTCATTAAAAAATCACCATACCGTCAAACATCTTAACACTGAAACTATAAGTACGGGTTACTTACAACATTTTCACGCACTCTAAGAAACTTGTAGCGACCAATGAACTAATTAATAGTCCATATGCAAAAACGCAATATGCAAGGTCGTTTGCTTGGGAGTTCAACTGAAGGCATGACGCTTGATGTATGCCAGATGCCTTCGCATCCGTCACGCTACCTTACCATATAGCTGGTTAGCAAAGAATCTACCAATAATCAAAGGTCTGAAATCGGAAAAAATACCACCGTTTATTCTCTTACATATCTCGTGCATCGATGACTTTGTTCTGTAGAACCAAATGGGCGTCAACCTAAACAAGCGATGTGTATAATATAGTGCGTTTGACCAAAGAGTTCACATTACAGGAAAAGTGCAGGGGAGCTAACATTAGGGCGAGGGAACTCTTTGGTGAAACGCATTATATTATAATGTGAGTGGTTTTTTAAGAGACAATACAGACAACGTTATTCTTATGACGATTTATTTTCAATCGTCATAAAACTGTATACGAGTGAGTGAATTTGACAGTAAGACAGTTTTTGTATTGGAATCTTTCTGAATTATTCTGTAGATTTTTTTATCGGACTATTTAAAACCAGCTAGTACTCTAAGGCCTAAAACCCATCGTGACAAGTGGCTTGACAAATCTACACAAATATGTGTATAAAGATCTCATTCAACGCGTCGCAAAACATGTGACAAGTTAACTAGTCAGATCGCTTGTCAATATAATTCTGTGGTCAATTCACTTATGGGTTTCAGGACTTTCAGTTCTAACACTTACTTAATATTCGAGTATAATAATTTAAAATAAACCATTGCCATAAATTCTAGTTGCAAATTACATAGGTATTTTCTATTGCAATACTAGAATTTATGGCTCACAGTGAAACGATTCAAACCATTAGATTATAATATTAACTATTATTTGTAAAAAAATACTATACATAACTCTCCTATTCTGATCATTTGAAATGCTATTTTGTAATACTCTTAGGCATAACCATTTTGATAAGCAATAAAAAACTCACATTGTTCTGTTAAAAAAATAACTCACTTTCACGCGCTAAATAATAATAATCTGTGAAATTTTGACTGACGTGAAGTGTCACGTCAGTAAAAATTTCACAGATTATTTTGTATCATAGATTAGCTTAAGGGTTAGTATTTATTTAGGCTTGGTTGCACCATAGTAGTAGTTAAAGTTAAGGTTTATGACAAATTTGACAATAACTGACTTTAGCAGTTACTGAGATACGTTGCACTTGTTAAAGTTGGTTGCAAGTCAAATGAGACCTTATTTACCCCAGATGCATAGCAGGAATTATATTTTATGCATCTGGCAGATATTTAACATTAACCAGCGAAGCGTGGGCAGTTAAGGTTAAAGTTATGACGTCATTTAACAATTGTCAGATGGTACAACAAATATTTTTGCCTAACCGGTACTTTATATGAAATATCGATGTTTGTTAAAGCTTAAGTAAAATGGTGCAACCCACATTCATAAACTTTTAACTGACATACTGATTGATAGAAATGAGTTTAGAAGAATAGAAGCGCGTTTTGCCGATATATGAATTGACAGGAAAATGATAGCCGCCGTGTTAGTGTTGTGGCCCGTGCCAAAGGCCGAGCGGCCGCGTGATAATGCAATGATGATTGATACTTTTGGCAATGTAAGGAAGCGGTCACCGCATTTAATGTTGTCTGCTTACACCGAAACCTTGCCGCAAGGTTGTTTCGACGATACATCGTGCGCTGAATCCCAAGTAGCTATGCTATATTAATATTCGATGTAGGTGTGCGAAACGACTAGGTACGTTTTTCGCTATATATTTGAAAGAGACACTTTGAATAAGGTATTTGAATAATAAATACCTAATTACCTACTTTGAGTGCTAATTTATGAAGATTTAAGGCAGATTTCTGTGTGTTACGTAAGTTAGATTACAACTGCCAGAACTGTAAATTAGTTTTGTCACTCTACACTTTCAACGGTAGTTTTATTTACCTCATTTGACAAGTTTTATGTAATACAGTTTCGTGTTTGCGTTGTGTCTTGGTAATTTCAGCCTGATTGATAACACGTATCTATTACATAGTGTAGAAACTGAACGATATAACCGTACTTCAATTTAAAATATTTATTTTATGGATCAGCTAAACTTTACGTAGAGTACGAAGACTGCATTCTTATCTCAAAAATGAAAATTACAAATTCGCAATCAGATATATTTATTATTCATTTTATTTACTTACTCGTTTATTGTAACATAATGTTGCCTTATATCTGGTTATATTGCCTCATTCGGTCCTCGTTCGTTTTCACTGAAGGTGGACTAACCGGTTGATGCGGCGCCACTCCGTTCCGCCTAACGCGCTAGGGGGTGCGCAAGCGCCGCAAGTGGGCATCTTATTCGCGATTCGCAGCACGAATTCCTCGGTCGTGTTGCCGAGTACCGGCACATTGAAAGTATACATACGAGAACAGTTGCGGCCGGGTTTTCCCATTGCACAGTTCACGTCGCTTTGGCACTCTTATCTAGAAAGTCCAAAACGTTTTCGAAGACTGCAGATGATGCAAATTGCGGGATTTACGTTAAAATAACCTTTGTGCCGCACCATATTGTTTATAATATCACCCAATTGGTGGTAAATTTAATGAAATACCTAAGTTCAATATTATCTAATTAGTAACATTTAGATAACACTTACAGGCACCACGTTATCTTTGTAATTATGTGTAAACATTAGACAATAGTACTATCGGTCTTCTGGTTACAAAACTGATGTTAATTTCTAACCAAATCGGCCAAACAAAGACCAACAGTGATTCGGACGTGCGTGGGCCATTTGGCTCCTCACTCGTTACTATTTGCTTGAGCAAAACACAGATATAAATTTAGGACAATGTTATTTTGTTAGAAAACAGAGGTGCTTAGAACGTGTCCATGATAAATAGCAAACATTGTTGCTCTTGTTTTTCATATGTTAAAAGCGAGATAGGGCACAATTTAGTGGTGTCACCGGAAACGTCTGACATGTATGACTACACTTTAAACTTTGAGGTTGAAGTAAAATAATTATTTTCAATGACCTGTTGATCTGGAACTTGCAGCAGTTGGCATAATATACAAGTGACGATGTAATTATATTGCATTATATTTATTATTATTAAACTACCGGGGCCGGTGGTACCGTTGTGGCACGTCCTCATTTTCCCATCTGTCAAAAGCGCATATCTGACCGCCAGACAATAATCCGTTACTACAAAAAGACGGGATTTCAATTCTAAACTGTAATGCAGTGTGGATTATCCATAGAGTTAATGTAGAACACTGTTTATTAGCTTATGGCCCCGAGACCTGGCTAAGTAACAGTTTTAATTTGATGCTTATGTATTTAAAAAGGTTTTACAAACTTATTAAAAAACAAAACTTTATATGTTACACATACGGAAACCTGGCATGGAAAACAACATACATAAACGAGTAATAAAAAGTCTAATTAATTTGATTCAATTATAGGCTTAAAGATTTTAATTACAAAATCAATCTATCGAAATTCGTTTTAGAAATGGGCAATTAATGAAAGCTATTAAAATAATCACAGTGAAGGCATCGAGTGTCATTGGCTTCGGTTGGGTTTTATTTGTGGTAGTAACAATATCATCGGTGGCTTAATGTGCGGGCGGCAACGCGGGGTCAAAATAGAGCAGTACGGATAATCACGCAAATGTGAACCTTTACGCGCCGAGATACAGCTTGTGGTCACGCAACTTTTCGCATCACCTAAATAAAATCGCTTAAAACAGGTAGCCGTAAGCCCCGGGCACTCTGGCGCATGGCGCCTGCATACGTAGCTGTAGTCACATGCTGAGCCTCGGGACGATTTTATTACACACAGATTACGCTGTCTGTTTAAATAAAAACATTTTCTGCACGTGACCATCTTCGGAAGAACGCGTGTTTCTAGTTATCTTAGACTCTCTAAGGGAGTGATAAGCAGCGATTTAATCGGTAATCATCTCATTCTAGATAAAATACATTACCTCGGTTATCTATTTATCAATTAATTAGTATTTGAAAGATAATTTATTACAATAACTTAAACAACATTCCAATAGTAAAAAATTATAAAAAAAAACAATATGTTAATACCTAACTACTAAACTAATCTATTAAACCGCTACCAGTGGGAATCGTCCCCAAAATGCTGGCCCCATTACCACGTTGTATGGCAATGATCACTCTTTGAGCAAAGTAGAGGCCAGCATTCATACCTCGCTTCCATATTATGTCAGATTAAATTATCAGATGTTTGAATAGAGTGTAGTTCAATTGGTAGGTGGTAATAGGAGAGTGCACCCATGTCGTTAAGCATTTGAATTATTCCGTTACCTAATTTTTGTCCACATTTACGTATGAATTCGACCAATTGACGCGTTATAATATACATGTTTGAGTAATATCTTTATCCGTTAATATAAATCAGGTCAATAACGTTAACACAGCATTGACAGAATGCTCGTTAAGATAAAATATACACTTTAACAAGATACAAGCAGGACAGCAAAAGGAAATGATAATTTTATTGTTACAAGGATCAATGAGTAATTAAAATCATTCGCGGCACTCAGTGGTTACAAGTGCGCCCCGACGCGAACGGTAATATAAATGTATTATGTATTCTGTGATATAAACGGGTCCGCGACATTGTGAGATGGATGCTTGGTCACTGCAGCCAGCCAACGGCGACAGTGAACAATCAACCGATCGAATGACCACTTTCAACATACGAAAATATCCTGTTTGGTAATAAACCCGTCGCTTTAGATCATCTATATACATATAATAAAAACGTAGATATAAAAAAACACAGCGTCTTAAAATAAGCAGCTGAACATGTTAAGACAGTTTTTTGATTTTTTGTCTGTTTGTTTGTCCACGCACTTCTCCTAGACTACTGGATGCATTTAAATGCGGTTTTCATGAATATGCTTAGCTATGACTTGATTGAAGTACAGGCTATGTTATTTTCCGCAAGGGCCGCATTAAGGGAGGAAAAAGGGTAAAAAGTTTATATGAAAATCTACGCGTATGAAGTCGCGATACGAGTATTATGTGAAGTTTTTGAAAACACCTGTTTCTCATATCTAAGCAAGTCATACTAGGTATACATACATATTAAGTATGATATTGAAGTTCACCTGCCTCGAATTTGTACATACCTACCTACTTATCTTACCTTAGGTCGAATTAGGCGCTCTTCTGTAAATTTTTGTTCTATAAATTCATGTTTACTGTGTAGGGCTTAGGCACCCTTATACTTTAATAAAGAATTACCTACCTACATTGGCTTGTAACTGCTACAATTAAAACTACATTAATGACGTGTATTTGTATACTGTAATTATAGAATGACTAACGGCTGAATCCTCAGCGCCCAATTAGAATAGGTAAGTACACGCTATGTCGGTGGATGATCGAGTTGACATCTCTATGTGACATGAACCTAAAGTTTGCAGCCTTTTTAGTAAATCATTTCGTATTTAGATTCGCTGGCAAAGCACCGTCAACACCGCTACTGTTGCAGGTGTCCATAGGCGGTGGTTTCTGCATACTATCAGGCGGAGAGCATGCTTAAAGTCGCTGTGTTTATAAAAAAAGTAATATAATAATTACGCAGGGGCGGCTTTATGGCGAGCCTCGATGAGGGGCTCCACCGCATACCCTGATTTCATGGGGCTAAATGAGACCCCGACCCCTGGCTTACCTTAACCGGCATTCTGGGGGTGGAAACCGCAAGAGCTAAGAACTTAAGCTCCAGGTTGGAAGGGCATAACGCCGCGAGTAGCTTCTAGTGAAAGTGCAGCACACCTCTCGACACACTAAGCCACCCACGCCAATGTTGCCCCTCCGGTGCCAAGATACGGCAGCCTTTATGGGGGGCTCATTCAGTGGGTGGCAAGTCATCACCTGCCCAACTTATTTTGAAACGAGACAAGATAAGGCAGGTGCCATTTCTCATCCAATAGATTTCTTATCCCATCCACAAGTTGTTATATATTATATCCACCTCAATAGCCCAATTTTTTTAAATCCTATACTGTTGAATAGTTTCATATTCCATTTTATACATATTTCATAGTTGCATGTATTTTATATTCAACAGGGCCTCTTGGTTGGCTTCGGCTCCACCAATGCCCACCAAATTTACGGGCTAGACCCGAGAATTTAATGAAATAAGTTCATACTTATATGGTTCGTCCATTTTCTGAGATATTTTTCATGTGTGATATTATATAACTACTCACCAAGCACCGATGATCGTCCAATAACATTCACGGTTATGCGCGATAAACGACCTTTATTATGACACCCGTGATCTGTCCAAACAATAGGCAGTAACCGTTGCCTCTTTTGAATAGACCTTTGCGAAGTTTCGCGAAGTTGTCAAGTCAAGGTTCAACTATCATAACTCACATATTTTTATTGTTTATAGCAATTACGTTTGTTTGGTGGAACAGCGTTACTGATTCACTCGCAGTTAGCTATTCTCTCCAATATTTGGCTGACCGCTCTTTCAATACACGAACGAGAGGTCATATGTATGCAGGTAATAGAAACAGTTTCACTAACTCGAATAGACAAAACTATAGTGCTTAACGAGTCGTTGTGAGCTGGTCTGGGCATAGGCAAGAGTGAATAGGTATCTTCTAAGTCTGCGTGCTTCATATTCAACCACATCGTCTCTTACCAATAGGCGGGTTGGTGGTCAACCGCCGAATTATTCGAGACAAAAAAAAACAATAATAAATATGTTTTAATATTAGAAAAATATAATAAAACTTTACATCATCATAATTATATCAGCTATATTATTTATAGTTATGATTGTTTTAATCAGTTTATAATGTTCACACTTCTGGGACTCGGGCCTTCTCCCAGAGAGAGAGGATGGGCCCTAATCCACCATGCTGGCCCAGTGCATGTTGGTGAATGTCATGTCTTTGAACTTTTGAATTTCTTGAACATGCCGGTTTCGTCCCAATTTTTTTCTTCATCGTGTTTGAGCGACGTTATCAAAACTGCACATAATTTATTCAAGTACTAAATTAATTGGTGCAGGGCCGAGAATTGAAACGCGTGCCGTCAGATTTTAAAGTGCACATACTGCTCGCCCTCTATCGCTCTTGCAAATACTTGCCATCCCGAAAACAAATAAGGTAAATAGAATGTTAAGCAAAACCGAAAAACAAACACGCGTCATCTTCTATATTTATAATTATAAACCATTCGATGTGGAATTCAGCGTGTCTTCCTGCACTCTGTTCGGCTAAGATCGATTCGCTACGAATCGCTTTTTAATTACCAGTCGTATCATGATAAAGCAGTTAAACACTTAACTGTTTAGATAGGTACAAAAGTACAGCCATTTTTGTCGATCGTGTACAGACCGCATTTAATTGTTTATGTATGATGATAACAATTGTAGGCAGGCACGTGTCAATGTTGTTATTAAGAGGTAACCAATGGGTACTTTCTTATATTTTATATAATTAAAACCTAAAACGTTTGTAGCATGGGAAATCCATTTTTACTAATAAGTAGAGCATTTTATTAAATAGAATCTGATGGCAGTTTTACAGAAATACCTAAGTGTTTAAGTGCGCATGGACAGTCCCATCCAGAATGAATGGATGCGACTATTGATCAACGAGAATTATATGAGCATCTAAAATATATTTATTCAATTTAATATTATATTAAATTTTATAGTTTACATCTTGTATGCCCTCAAAATACATCCTTATTAGTTACCTATAAGTTTATTCATAACTTTTCTCTTTTGTAAGAGACCTTCTTCGTATATACTGAATTTAATTGTAGGTAATTCGCGTGTATTAATTTAGATTTGAAAATAATAAATTAATTATTTTTGATGTGTTATGTTTTTTTCTTACATAACATTGTTATATTAAACCTTATAAATGTATATTTGTAGCTACATAATAAGCTTGTAATATTTATAAAATAGGTATACCTATTTATAGTCATGAGTCATATTATTGATCAGAAAGTAGACATTACAATTGCATAGACAGTACTCATTAGAAATTAATAGGGCACAAACAACAAACAATGAACGAATTTTAAAAGAGGTGTAAAAAGAGCCCCAATTCACCCGAGTTTGAGATCTATATATAGTTTTAACCGAGCGGTAAAATTGTAGATATAAGTGAACGGAACAGAGTCGCGAGGCTGAAAAGCTAGGCACCCAGTGAATAAAATAAAATAGGTGATTCATTTACTTACGTACCATAATTACCTATACGGTTAATGACATGGAAAAACATGTTCCATTCAAATTTATGAATGTTAAATGTAAAATACAATTCAAGTGTGTCACAAGAGATGAATGTATGTTGTTATTTCGAATGGAAATCCTCTAGTCCACTATAATATATAATTGTGTTGTATAATTTTCTATTTAGTAATTATTTAATTTTATCTTGTTTATTTTTACTTTCAATATTTTAATCATAAAAAAAATATGATTTATTTTAGGCATACCTAGAATTTAATACATAAACATTGGGAGAAGCCACTGACTTTCGAAACACAGTTTTTTACTAATTCGGAGCCAGTGGATTCAATTATTTGTTTGTATTTATTATTAATAAATATCTGGGACATTATTGCACACATGGTCATCTGACCCCAAACTAAGCAAAGCTTGTAATATGGCTGCCAGAGACTGATATACATACATATATATTTTTAAATACATACTTAAATAGATATTAACACCCAGACATAGAACAAACAAATGTTCATCACACAAATGTTTGTCCTAGATGGGAATCGAACTCACGCCCCCAAGCACAGAAGGCAGGTTCAATACCAACTAAGCTACTAGAACTATAGTCTTTAGTTCACTCAACATAATTAGATATACATATTGTGATGAGTTATTATAAAAGTACCTACTTTTTTTAGTTTAAACACATATGACATTTTTTGTGATAATTTGCCTGCTATTCTGAAATTTGTTTTGACATTTTGTGAACCACATTTAATATGACTGTAAATTGTACGAACTTATTGCAATATGTATCATCATGATCATCATTATCAGCCCGAAGACGTCCACTGCTGAACAAAGGCCTCCCCCTTTAAGCTCCACACTGAACGATATCCTGCCATCTGCATCCACTGGATGCCCGCGACTCTCACAATGTCGTCAGTCCATCCAGTGGGAGGCCTACCTACGCTGCGTCTTCCGGTTCACGGTCTCCACTCAAGAACCTTTCTTCCCCATCGGTTAACAGTTCTTCGAGCGGTGTGGCCTGCCCATTGCCACTTCAACTTGTAGATTTTAATAGCTATGTCGGTGACTCTGGTTCTTTGGCGAATATCTACGTTCCGGATTTTATCGCGCAAAGAAACTCCGAGCATAGCTCTCTCCATTGCCCGTTGTGCGACTCTGAGTTTTTCCAAAGCTCACTTGTTTTAGCAAGTTACTCCCTATAACATCACCTATCTGCCAGTGAAAGTCCCGTCAATATCGGTCCAACCATTTTGGAGTCCATAGAGAACATACACACATCGATATATAGAGATAATTAAATATTCCTCAAGTGAAAGTTATTTGAGATTTGCGGATACAAATTGCGATATAGAAAATGAATTAATATTCATACGCGCTATCAGTCGATCATTTTAGTGAGGTGTAAACAGGTCTGTATGCGCGCACGCGCACTGCCCGTTAACGGCCTAAGGCGATAACGGGAAAATACTATGCAAAAACCTTTATTTTTATGTTCTCTTGCAACTAACGGCATAGGTATTTGCTGCAGTTATGGAACGTATTTAGACGCTATGAATTATTAATTTGCTATTTAAACCAGTACGGGTGCCTATTTTTAGAATATGGTTTACATAATTCTCTTAAGTAAAATGAGCGATGATGGTCGAGCGGCAGCATGTGTGCTTTACAATCTGCCGGCACCTGGTTCGGCTCTGCATCAATGATTTTTTTATGATACTGAGTGACGAGACGAGCGACGTTGCTCGCCTGATGGCACTTCACGCTTGCCCATAACAGCTCAACGCTACTCAGAATTTTGAACTTCAAGAGTTCAAAACCCTGGATGGCAATGCACTGCGCTCGTCACCCCGAGATATAAGATGTCAAATCTCTGTGTGCCCTGTAATTTCACTGGAAACATTGCCCTGCAATCCGGAACACAGTAGTGTTTGCACACTACTGCTTGGCGGTTGAACAACTAGCAAAGGTGTTGGTACTTCCCCAGGCGGACCCCTGCAAAAGAGTCCTACCACTACAAAAGTCTATATTTGATAACTTAATAAATTATGTGCAGTTTCGATGTCGTCGCTCAAAAACAGTGAAGGAAAAGATCTTGAGATAACCGGTATGTCGAAGAACTTCAAAAGTTCAAAGACATGACATTCACAAGGCTGAATTTATAATATACTAGCCGCCCTCCCCGGCTTCGCACGGGTGTAAGCTCGGCCTTCGGCATCGCTACAAAATATAAAGTGTAGCTTATGTCACCCGGGAAAGAGTAGATTCCCAACATTGAAAGAGTTTTTAAAATCGGTTCAGTAGTTTTTGAGTTATTTCGTTACAAACATCGAAAAATCCAAATCTTTCCTCTTATTATATATTACTAGCCGTCCGCCCCGGCTTCGCACGAGTGTAAGCTCGGCTTTCGGCCTCACTACAAAATATAATATAGCCTATGTCACCCGGGGATAGTGTAGCTTCCCAACAGTGAAAGAATTTTTCAAATCGGTTCAGTAGTTTCGGAGCCTATTCATTACAAACATACAAACATACAAAAATAGGTACAAATCTTTCCTCTTTATAATATTAGTGTAGATTAGTATAGACGAATAACATATCCAAAACAGCACCTACATAAATTTCAGTTCAAATTAGTAAATAACGCCATCTAAAAAGCTATACATGTTCAATAACATTAGTGGTTTGTTTTGAATGGTTATTGTTTGATTTAGTTATGTGTTTATACAGAGTTGAATACTCGATACGAAACGTAACTAGCGTAGAATGACGTCAGAGGCTGACGTGAGTTTATATGCCTACTCTACGACCCTGCTAGGTATTTGTGCAGCTTGCCAAACTATACAGAGCTACGCATGTACTGTACTATGCTGAAAGGAGGTCATTGTACGTATCATTATGAAGAACTTTTACTATGGGACCAACCCTGAAATGTGAAAATAATATCAGCTGTTCCATAGAAAACGGTCATTGACACTCGATAACATGTATGGAACAGCTGTTTTTTTTGTTTTGTAAAACTACCTTCCCTCGGCCTAGTACAGTATATATGCGTAACCCTGTATTTATGTTTGTTTGTTGTTGTTGTACATTTTTTCATGACCATGGATACAAAGTCCTTCGGTCGTACTGTGACTATGACTTGATTAACGCTATCTAAGACTAGGTAAACTTGATTTATGTTTGTCCTTTGTATTACCATGCTGTCGTTCGTGTTGAAAGTTTTAGGGCCATGCCAAATCGTGCAAATTTTGTTTTCCTATCACCATGAAGTCCGCTCGTAGCCTATATTGGAAAATTACACAGAAAACTCCATAATATAACTTCACTTACAAAAAAATATAGTTGTACGGCGGCGTCGTGGCTATTTTAATTTCCTTGGCTCTATAATAATATAAGGAAGTCAATAATTATCTTTACGTCTTCGTTTATAATGACTTTGGTGGAAACGTCAGCTTTTAAGAATGAAAGGAAAAGTATTAAGTTCTTACCAGACCTCATCTCATTGACTATACCCGTTTAATTTTATCCTGTTTTAATTTTCGGGACACCTTCGCAATGTTTGCCTAGTTTATTTCCGATGTTTTATTTGGCTCTATATCCACCCATTTTTGGCGATAATAAAAGAAAAAATAAGAAAGAAATGGGCAAATAATATTATGTGAGTAAAATTCACATAGGCTAAGATTAGCCCTGATTTCTGTGTTTTTGGCCGTCCAAAGGCCTCTAATAAAGTATAGGTAAATATACGGAGAATAGTCTAAATAAAAATACATAAGTCAAGCCAGATTATAGGCGTTTATTGTAAAGTTAATGTATCACATATTGACATTTAGGTACCAACCAACTTTCTCCAGTCGTTTTATTTGCAAGCCGCGATGCCATTGACGTGGCCAATACTTCGGCCAGTACTCGAGAGGCCACAGAACATAACGCTCGCATTTATTATACAAATCTATGAAGGCCAGGAGGATCCTTAGACTTGACCTTGCGTCTGTGCTTGCGTCCGGCCCGTGTCGCTGATTGTTAACTCGCAAAAAATATTTGACAATTAAGCTTCGCAGAACAAACGGCGTGCTGTTAAATGTTACGAACAGATTCCGATCTGTTGGCGAGATACAGTAGCGCATGTACTTACCTACATTCATTTGGATACCAACAGAAGTTGAGCTTCGGCATACATGCATTGAATTGTAGGCGATGATATAGCTTTAACAATAAAGCGCTTACTAATTTCGAAGTCGGTTTTTTTTTGTTGAGAATTATTGCTGAAACATTCTATATATATAAACTGTTTATATAATAGAACGTATATAACGTATTTTTAGTTTATAGTTTTGAATAGATCAGGATAGGTATTCAGTTTAATTTAGATTTAATTTAGTTAGGTACTTATTTAGCTGGTTTTAGTATATTTGGGTATTATTATTTGAAATAAAATATACTGTCTAATAAAAAATAAAATAAAATATTTAAGCAAAAAAAAAAAGAATATTATTATGTTTTTTTTTTACACACGGTCATCTGACCCCAAACTAAGCAAAGCTTGTAATATGGCTGCCAGAGACTGATATACGTACATATATATTTTTAAATACATACTTCAATAGATATTAACACCCAGACATAGAACAAACACAAATGTTCATCACACAAATGTTTGTCCTAGATGGGAATCGAACCCACGCCCCCAAGCACAGAAGTTAGGTTTACTACCAACTGAGCCACTGGGGCAGTCAATGTATTAAGTCAGAAATTATTTATGAATCTAGTATCCAACTTTAATCGGATGGAGTTAGCAAAGTAAGTCTAGTACGCATTGAATAATTAAAATCTCTTATGTTAATCTCTATTTGTATGTTCATTATAATATACTGTGGATACCTCCATAGGACATAAAAGACGAGATATTAAAAAAAACAACTTAAAAAAATAACAAAAAAACTCGTAACTAAGTACTTCGATATATTTTTTTGTTTTTGATTTATTTTAATTAAAAAAAAAAAAATAAAGTGTGTATTTCCTTGCAGTCATTTGAGCAATTGTGAAGTATTTAATGCCATACTGTAGGTAACTAGAGTTCATCTCGATAGTTGAGTGATATTTTACCTGTAGTCCAGTTACCTACAGCCTTTGTCAGTTTTTGCTCGTAATCACGCACTCCCATCACAATTTGTCATGATTGAAAAGCTGTCGGTCTCTTAGCCAATTTCTTATACCGTAATTCAGAGCAGTGCCACCAATGCCGTCAAATTTTTTCAACATTTCAAAGGCAAACGAACCGTTCTAGAATGATAAACAAATATTTTTAAAGTTATAATATAGGATAGGTACTTGAAAATATGTACTTTTTCGCTCGAGAATGTTGCAAAACTCGAATAATTTGTCTATAGTCAGTCAGCAGTCAGCCTTTAAGTACCGAATAAATATTATACGTCTGGTTTGATGACATTTCTGACCAAAGAAACACATTTATTTTATTAATGCTTGGTTTTTTTCATGTTATTTGCAACTTATCTAGTAATAATCTGACAAATGACCTTACAAATCGGGGATTTCGTGGTTCAATTAATACTGTGACGTCATCGGCTCTTCCACCCAACACAAAAAGTCCGTAATTTGTCTAATTTAAAAATAACGTCGGCGACAATTTCAACGTTTGTGGCAATTGGCTTTTTTATTTTACTAGCTTGCCCGTAGCGGCTTCGCTCACGTAGGCTGAACTGCTAAAACTGTTTTTTTTCTAAGTGCCGAATAAGATATTTTAACTGTATGTACATACACATGAAGCTGGCTCTTCCTATTTTAAGATTTATGCAAGCTTCCCAACAAAGTTAAATCCAGAGAATAGGGCAGCCTCGTTTTTTTAGCTTCAGTTTACGTAAGTGTGTCCAATGAAAATAGGTCCTGTCCACCTAAAAATAAGATCTTTTACGAATTCCATTTTTAAAGAAAAAAATCTGATTGATATTTTTTTTATGATACTGAGTGACGATACGAGCGAAGTCGCTCGCCTGATGGCTCTTCACGCTTGCCCATAACAACTCAACGCCACTCAGAATTTTGAATTTCAACAGTTCAAAACCCTGGATGGCAATGCACTGCGCTCGTCACCCCGAGATATAAGATGTAAAATATCTGTGTGCCCTGTAATTTCGCTGGAAACATTGCCCTTCAATCCGGAACACAGTAGTGTTTGCATACTACTGCTTGGCGGTTGAATAACTGGCAAAGGTGTGGTACTTCCCCAGGCGAACCCCTGCAAAAGAGTCCTACCACTACAAAAATCTTTCTATATCTTTCTTAAAATCTTTTTATATCTTTCTATCTTTTTGAATACCTACCTCTTTTCACCCTTTTGAGAATTAATGTTTAGAAAACAATGAAACACGTTTTGAATATTTTCTTATGTTAAGTATATTTACAAAGTTTCATTACTGTAGATTCAAAATCTTCGCAACTCCCAAGAACCACACTTAGGGGTCGATTTTCAGAAATATATAAAACGCACGTTTATATTTTTATTTTTATGTTCTTAGTATATTTACACAGTTTGTTCACCATAACAGTAATTATAATTTTATTTAACCTTACAACCCTTACATTAAAACCTTCCAACCCCCTAAACCCCGTTATGGGTTTTAAAAATGTATAGCAATTGGTAAAAAAAGCTTAAACTATTTTGAAGTTTAAAGCGATAATTTTCTATGCAAAAAATCTAAAATGTCAACATTTTACTAATGAAAATTAATTATTTAAGATTTATCTAATTAATTTATCCCTCGGGGGATCCTAGAGCTGACAGATATTTTACACAAAAATTAAGTATTGCCATACAGCGAGGCAATTCTGCCAGTGTTCTAGGAACCCTGCCGCACGGTGGTGATCTCGACGGAGTTTTTATTATGTAGGACATGTTTGTTTGTTCTCGTGTGTACATAATTTACTCAATAAGCTTATTATCTTCTATTAATGAAAGTACTTTTTCAAATCTTCTTCGTATGAATTGATAAAAATAACTAAAAAAAATATCTAAATAAATACCTTTTTTCACTTCCTAGATTAGAATTTCTTGTAACGTATGTTTTCCTTGTCTTTTAATAAAGAGTTATTTTAACTTGTCCTGATGATATCTTGTGGGACAAAAGAAGAGCCTTTAGGTCAAGGCGAATGCTCCCAGAAGGCGCACTACAACACTCCAATGTCAGGGTTGGCTATACTTACGTATACCTACTTAAGTATGTTTAAATGGCAATCAGAGTCTTATGTTGGCATTCACGTGAATATCTTCAAATCATGCCGAGGAACTAATAGTGTCGAGGTAAATTACTATTTAAACATCCTCGGTTTTATTAGCAGTCATCGTTATTATGTTCTTGATGTTATACAGTACTGGTAGAGAAACTGGTTTTAGATAATTGGTGTAAGAACAACTTTTTTTTTGTATGTGGCATTTAATGTGTTGAAGCTTTACCTAAAATGCTAATAGTCAATGTCAGCATCCATCTATTGCAGTGTTTTTCAAACTGTGGGTCACGACCCCCTGGAGGGACGCCATGCCTCTATAAGGGGGTCGCGGGGGTCGCGAAGCCTCGGTAAATAAGTTAAAAAATATTTTTACGAAGAAAAATTAATTAATGAGTAATCATAATAATAAAAAAGGTTGTATTTGATATTTGTCATATAATAAAATGCAGCCGATTTTGTTGATTCTTTTATTATTTGAAAGCTGGTGCTTCCCGTGGGAAAGTGGTTAAAATGGGACCACCCATTGCAATTTGGTTCAGTTCTGTCATTTTTATGAATACGGTTTTTATATTTATAATTATAAATTCCTTATATTCTATAACCATACAAATTAGATTATGATAGTCAGTTCATTTCTTATTTCAACACATGTCAAAGCACGTTTTTCCAAATTGATGCTATAAGTATTTAAAAAAATTATAAAACATGTATATTATCTGTGTCGCTTTAATTAGAGTCGGTAGATTACCATTATAAAATAATTTTACCTCACGTGTCGGGTGTAAATCGGCGTAATACACAGATATGATGGCAAGTAGGTATGGGTGTACAGATGGTTTTGAGCAAAGTAGTAGATGTTATTAATGTAAACACAAAGACCTCTTGTGTAAATCGAGAACATTATTAATATGTCATTGCAATAATGATAGCATTGAAAATATAAAACGGTATTTTAAGCAAGCCTTTTACTCTGTATCCGAAGATGTCTTAATCATCATTTTATTGGTCAATGTTGTCATTTTAGGATTCCGTAGCACGACAAGGAACACTTATAAAACACTGTTTTAAACTATCACAGTTGTTCACTAAAGTTATATGATTATTTACGGGATATTTCCACAATTGCTCCTTCCACAACCTTACCACGGTAAATATCCCGTAAATAATCATATAACTCTTATAAAAACCTTTCTATCTGCCCGTCTGTCCGTCCGATTGTTACAAAGTATCACAATTTCAACATTCATATACCCATAATGTAATGCAATTTTATTTCACACAACATATAAATACCAAATCTCTTACATTTATATGCTCTGACGGATCGGACGAGGTTTCAATTACACCTTTTGTACACATATATACAACTACTGTATTTCAGAAAATAGCACAAAAAAATATCTAAATATAACAATATCACAATATTTGCATTAAATCATTGTATACTAATTAATATTATTATATATCAAAGTAAATAACATTTTGTACAGTCATAATCATAATAATTACTTGTCTGTTTATCTACAAGGGATGATTCAAGTAGCTCATTAACACATGTGCTCGTGAGTAAATAACCCAATTCGGGAGCCACAAAAGATTTCCTTTTTTTTGCAATTATGTTGGGGTTGTGAAGAGGATAGCAAGGGATTATCAGCACGAAGATGTCTTTTTGCGTGTTGGTGAATGGTGAGCTAACATATAATTTTTCCGTTTTTATCGGATGTACTGTTCGAGATATATGTTTAGTGGTTAGAATGTATCCTCATCGCCAAGAAATTTCTAAACTACTTTCCATATTATTACTAATTATTAACCACAGTAAAATATGTAGTTGACATATTAAAAAAACTTTATTACTGCAAACAAATTTAGTACATATATAGTAAATATCCTATTACAGTTAAAAGTATTTTTCATAAAACAATTATTTTACAACACTTAACTATTGATATCTTCACTAGGCAAGCCTGTATCGAGGAAACCAAATTCCAGGTAGAAAGTTAAATCTAATGAGCTTCATTACAAGCATTTTGAGAAGTTGGTCTACGGAACCCTACCATACGCGTGTCTTGCACGCTTTTGATAACACATTATTATTCTGCTGTTTTTCTAATCGAGATCTTATAGCTGTAAATCAAAAAGTTCAGTGTCTTGGCCTTTACTTTAGCATTTATATTTATGACTCCATTTCATAATAAATTCAACAGAATAGCAATTTAAAATCTTGACGTCGCCATCCCTTTTTTGCACAAATAACTCTCAATTTACATACAGCACAAACTAATTGTTTTTGAAGAAAAATAAACGAATTTTAACATTATTGTTTAGGGCACAGTGTTATAAGCTGAACAAACAAAAACATGACATGAAAGAAAAATACATATATAGGAGAAGATAAACACCATGTCGAATAATAACGACTCTGTCATTGGACTATACGTGTATAATTAAGTTTAGTAAATAATAATTATTTGAATTAACCAGCGTAAACTCACCAGAGCTATTATAACTATATTATATTTTTTTTCATTTGTTTCAGATTGTGGTCGAACATCAAGCCAGTAAGTAATAATAATAATAAAATATGTATATATAGGCTGTAACGTATATTTAAAAAAATATTATCATATATTATACCGACAAACTATATAATCAAAGAATAAAATAACACATGAGATAAAAAAATACAATTGATTTCAGATTTAGTGACATATTATTTAGATTTAGTGTTATGTATAACAATATATGGTTCATTATAGAAAGGGCCGTCTTTTACTTATTGGAGACCCTGGCTGGGCACATTAGGATAATGGGGCCCTTAACCTTAACAGAGCCCTATTTTCGGTCAAAAGTAGAGTAGCTTCGCGCATGCAAAACCTAATAAGCAAAAGTAATACGCTGCTAGTATGTTGAATGCGCTGCCTGAATGGGTGTTCCCCTGTAGTTACAATCTGGGTGTTTTCAAATCACGAGTGAATAAGTTTCTTCTAGGCAAGCGTGCTCCATCGTAGACCGTATCATCGCTTAATATCAGGTGAGCTGGCGGTCAAACGCAAGCCTATTTACTATTTAAAAAAACAAAAAAAAAAAACAATCGATGTTGTCTCGCTGAAACTCGAGAAGGACTGGACCGATTTGGCTAATTTTAATCTTAAAATATGAGTAAACGGGTGGACCGATTTGGATGAAATTTTGTGTTCCTGGAGCGGGTGCTTTTGTGTTCATAGTAGCGAGGCCAAAGGCCAAACGTACGAATTAGCGGGTATCAGCTAGTTGAACTTCAGTGACATTTTAAGATTTGTTTTGGATATATATCACAATATATGGTTCACTAGCTGCGCCTGCGGTTTCACCCGCATGGTGATGAAAATAGGTGATGATGATGAAAATAAACCTATGTGTTAATCCAGGATATAAGCAATGTACAATCTAAATTTAATCCAAATCCATCCAGCCGTTGCTGCGTGATTAAGTAACAAACATCGAACCATCCATCCAAACTTTCACATATACGATATTAGTGTGATTATTTAAAGTTGTTTTTAAGGTACCTACGCAATCCAATTGTGTATAAGATTCTTGGGTAGTACAAACATTACTTTGGTATGACATTAGTGTGCTTCACTGGCTAGATAGCAAGCGAAACGCGATATTTATGCACACTGCATACTTAGATGCCTGTCAAGTTGAAAAATAACATGTACCACTATGTACCAGGGAATTTTGTGCTTCCTACATTTTTTTAATTTGATTTTAGTAGTTTCGAAGTCAAATTAAAAAATAATAGCGCATACCTACTATAATATCACACTCGGGCTTCGGTAGACGCATATAGTTAAGTTTTTGAAGAAAAAAATAACGTATACCAACATCATGACTATACCTACATGTACAAAAGTAAACTAAAAAGTAGAAAAATGACAGTTAAAACCAATGACTGTTTCAAAAAGAGGGAAGACGCGTGACATCCAAACATTGTACCCATTAAATATAGCTCAGTTACTCGGCAATATTTTGACAAATACTTCACGTGGCTATCACAAACGCCAGTTCGATTGTGACTGAAGTTGATTAGGTCCGTGGGCCTAATTTGTGCGGTCCACGTCAAGGAGTTCGTCCCGTATCTTCCCACTATTTCCTTACATCAATGGTTATAATAGAGATTGAAAGTCCTCATCAAAACTTTTGCTGGAAGGAACACACACCAAAACGTCATGAAACGTCATGAAAAACATATATACACATTGTGTATATATATTTTTTGATTCTGTTGATTTTTTCAAGAAGCGCTGAATCTATTTCGATACAATTTATTTGGGACCACCACTGATCTTATTAGGAAATCAATTCATAATTGGCGGAGTAATCGCTTAACAAACATTCGAACTGAGAACCGCCTCATTTTTTTCAAGTCGGTTAGAATATAACTTACCCTGTTTTATTTTACGTAAATGATAGAATTATCACCAACGAATCGTAGCTCACGATTTCAAATATCTTTATATCTTAAAACACGTACTTACGTGTATGTCCTCAGGTCGACTGGTTCGGTCCATGTACTAGGTTGTCTAGATAATAGAAACGTGATTTGATTTCAGTATTCAGAATACAGGTAAATGACAAGGAAAATTCCATTCCTGACGCGCATAGCAAAATATTGTACTTTGAACAAGAAAATAATTAAGAATTGGTCAATGGTCATATGGTGTAGTTTTTTACGGCAAGTGCTATACAAGCTAACACTGCCCATAGACCGTTGAAGGTCTAATGACAATCCAAATGCTTAAGCCTACTACCAGTTGGGAGCGTACCCAGCATGCTGGCGGGATTACCACGCTTAAAGGCAACACTTATGCGTTGAGTCAGAAACATGCCATCATTTTGGTCACGCGTCGCATTAACCGCTTCGCCAATGGCCCAATGTCTTGCTTCCAAACGGCTCAAATATGTAACCACTGACCGAGGCTAGCATATATGCTGATCTACTGAATTGGCCGCCGCACCAACCCTCCCTTGTACCCAGTTTTTCGACCCGAACTGTGACCTTTCGGTCCCATGTCTTTACAACCCCGCGACCGATTTTACTAATTGCATTTGCAATGAAGATCATCTCAACGGTTCCCAAGTTCGTCGACCGAAAATATACTCGTATATACAGACGCCGCCGATTAATTTCCCTTCACTTCGCTTGATCAAAAAGTAGCAACAGCTAGCTTTAGTTAATCTCATAAAGTATGCCAATGACATGGTACTCGCAATCGTGAGAAGGTTTCCGAAGGAGATCAAAATACCACAACAACACACACGTTTATCACAAAATAAACGTTTCTGTATTTTTTTTCTGTATTCAAATATATTTGAAGCAAAAATGCAGTGTTCATAATAATCAACGAATTAGGGCATCCGTAGATTGTAAGCTATATTCTGGATTAGTAAGTAGGTTAGGTATTATTATGATCTGAGATTTGTTAAAGCATTTTCATTTGGTTTTCACGTCTAGACGACGAGCACATATGCTTATGCTGCAGCCGATTATTACGGAATTATTTTAGGACTAGAGACTTAGTATCCTCCTGATCGAGATATTAAATAAATAAAATATCCCCAAAGTAAACAAAATTGGAGGTAAGGCAGGCTTATTTTAATTTATTCAAAGCCTCAGAAACAACTTGATATGAAATCAGAATCCGGTATTCAGGTAAAAATCAGACAATAAATAAGCACTTGACTTTGAATAGTTCAAAACGCAACAACCAGATAACTTGACGCATCAGGCTATTGTGTAAATGGCTTACCTACGGCTATTAGTGCATTAAATAATGCAGAAGCGGAACTGACCAGTACAATGAATTGTCCTGATGGTATCGACGGTACAATCAGCGATGTACTCAGCACATGGCCACGCTGTGCCTCCTTGGCTTCCGCTGTCATCTCTGTAACAATAATTCTACATAATAATCGCGCGGACGGAGAAATTTTACTCGGTACCTCCGACGTAGTACAAGTACAGAAGATTCACTCCGCAAAATTATTTAAATAAGTAGCGACTCTTGCTGCTAAACTATAAAGTGCAATTCAGGACGTGCGAGCGCTAACTACCTACTGCTATATTAATGTAGAAGTTGCCTCTCTGTCTATCGCGTAACTCTTGTCTCGTTATCTCTGTCTATAGCGCGGCAGCGGGCACGGCAAGTCCGACAAGACGACTACTTGTAGCTTCATACCTAAAATTCGGAGTGCGCCAGTTTGGAGTATGCCAGGCGCTATTTTGAATCTAATGCGGAGCGAATACCGTTGTACGATATGAGATCTGCTGTTACAGAACCAGAGTTTAGAGTTGCTACAAAGTAACTATCCATAGTGGAAGAAGTTCCACCTCGCGAGATGACGTCACACTGTTACATTATTCGTTTTTGGCAGCCACTGTTGGCGGATGTCGCCTCAATGTGAACGTGTGTCAAGAAATGTATACTTTTCGAGCGATCTTTATGAACCCAATTTTTTTTAATTGTGATATAGTCCTCCTTTGACCACCAACTCACCCGTTGGTAAGCGATGATGTGGATAGTACGCAGTTTTTTTAATGTATTGGAAATAGTATTAATAACGATTCTCTTAAACAAAATTCTTATTAGGAGCACGTGTTACAGCACGTTTTATCCAAGGTCTGCACTGGAGTGTAGCCATTCTCACTTGTATAACGATCTGGTTTGGATTTGAATTAATTCTGCGTGTGTTAGCATAGAGGCAATTAAAAAATCTGATATACCTATGTAACGTACTTTTCATTCAGAAAATATTGTGCTAAATGTTGCTTTAGCACTACCTTATCGTTAATTCGCTGCGAGTAATGAGCAAATGAGTAGGTAATGAGGTTCGCAGAGTAGGAATCCAATCGTGCTATTAAATATATACGTAGGCTACGCATTTACTCTGTACAAAGCCGAAAGGAGGTCATTAAACTCATCATTACAAACAACTTATACTATGGGACCAACAATAAAATCGCAACAAAAAAAACTGCTTTTCAATACATTTTGTCGAGTTCCAAAGGCTGTCTTCTATAGATAAGCTGGTTTTGTTTTCGCTATTTCCGGTTTTGTGTCGTAGTAAAAGTTGTTCATATAAATGATGAGTACAAATTACCTCCTTTCGGTTTATTAGAGGGTATATGCGTTACCCTATATACTTGTAAGTTCCCAGTGTGCTGATTGTGTACGGGAACCGAGGTGAAAAAAATAAATAAATAATAAATAAAATAAATAAATATCTGGGACATTATTGCACACATGGTCATCTGACCCCAAACTAAGCATAGCTTGTAATATGGCTGCCAGAGACTGATATACATACATATATATTTTTAAATACATACTTAAATAGATATTAACACCCAGCCATAGAACAAACACAAATGTTCATCACACAAATGTTTGTCCTAGATGGGAATCGAACCCACGCCCCCAAGCACAGAAAGTAGGTTCACTACCAACTGAGCCACCGGGGCAGTCGGTAGTCAAAACTTTGTTTACATTTGCTCAGGGTAGGTATTCCAATTAAAAAGTAGGTATGTCCTACTTACCAGTATAATCTCTACCTAAGGATAAGAAAAAAGATGCATTCAAGTTCTAAAAGTACCTATAAGTTTTTTTTGCTGACACTCAAGTTAATTGTTTTTGGTTTTAATTAATTACATTCTCGGGTCTAGCCCGGACATTTGGGTTTAATTAATATTACGGGTATGTTTTGCACTCTACAAAAAAGTCACAATCAACATGTTTATGTAAAAAAACCAACCAACGAGATAATAACTCATGATTCTATGAATTCAAGTTCATGTGTAGAACAGTTTAGAAAACCAGAAGGGCAAACGGAATTACTGTCAACTTTGGCGTATTATATTTCACAAACGGTAAATCTAGTTAAAATGATATATGACTAACGATATATAACGTTTCAAATAAAAACAGGATCGGTCTAGTGCCATTTTGTGACAATTTGCAAAAAACAAATGAAAAAAAAACTCGGCTATTATACGGTTTTTTTTTACGTTTCTTTTTTGACTATTTACCAAGATTACCGTCTTGACAACAAAATGGGTCTAGACCGATCCTATTCTTCACTGAAGTGAGAGTTTTTTCTATTCTTATTTGGATAGCATTAGGTATATGAAAACTCACTTTTGTTTTTTAATGTATAATTTGGGGGATTGCAGTAAGTTTTTTTCGTCTCAAATTTACAAAAATCATATTGTATTTAATGACGTCACTTACCCAGTGTTCATCCCTTCACATAACCAAATTTATCAAGAGTTAATTTTATTAACAATAACAATGCATTTATCAAAATCAGTTGTGGCGTTTAGGTAGGATATGTGGAAACATATCAACATACACAATACCGACAACAACAAAAAATACGATTAAAAAAACAACGATAATTGAAACGATCAATAAGACGAAAAAGGTTAAGCCTTTAGTGACCTACATAAGTTTACTAACGGCTCAACGTTTTTTTTTACTGGGCATAAATCTTAAAGATACCTGGGGCATTACGGCTACCTGTTTTAAGCGATTCTGTTAAGGTGATGTGAAGTGGACACGCGTGTCACGTCTCTTAGATGTGTTTGATGCCTTAAGTACACGTTTGCGTAATTTTTCGGACTGCGCTTTTTCGAGCCCGCGTTAAGATGTACCCGTAAGGCCCCTATTGGCTGTATTGTCGTACAGCCAGGTTATGTAAGATTGCATCTACTAAAACTCTATCAATGGCCTGATTCTATGCCAGCCGGGCACACAGGGGTCTCCATAGGAACGCACCGGTACCCCCCTAGCACGCTGCTTGAGGACCTAGCGCCTGATTTTCATTTCATCTCATTGGTAATTTAAAACTAGTGGATAAAACAATATTTAAAAAAAAAACGACTTCATAAAAATCACAGAACTGGACAAAGTTGAAATGGGACCACACGGGAAGCACCAGCTTTCAAATAAAATAAGAATAATAAAAACGAAACGGTTCACCCAGTCAAAAGTCATGAGGTAATGAACATCAAAAAATACAGTCTAATTGAGAACTTCCTCCTCTTTGGAAGTTGGTTAAAAATCAATACTTTCAGGTTTCGGTTGATCATAACAGACTACTGTTAATATAACAGTTTAGTGAATAATATAATTAAATGTTATAAAACTACTGAAGAACTTATTATGGTTGTGAGACAGAAGGGTTTAAAGTTTTGTTTCGGTGATATTTATGGTCAGCTATCAGTGCGTTAGCCTATTGTATTAAAATTAAGTGTTAGTTTGCGTAGAGCAAACAAAATTTAAATTATGGATTTCCGGGGCATGGATTAACAACTTAATAAGATGCCTACCAATGTTTTTGCTGTGCGATAAATAGGTTGTGAGTAGTTGTTGCTGGCGAGAGCTGGGCGTTTGTTTGCAGAGCGAACTGGTATAATGTGGTATGCTCTGGTCTCACGCTGTGGTCTGGTTGTAGCCGCCACGAGCCGGCCTGGAGCTCGAACGGTCCCCGCCGCGCTCCCGCGGGACCTTCGCCACTGCCGACGTAAGTACAACCATGTTACGCATCCTGAATCCATATACAATGTAGACAAAACTGATTTCTGATGAATTTCTAGTGTAAACTAGAAATACTAGTAAAAGCGGAATTAAAACACTGTTTACACTATCATGGTTGTTCACTACAGTTATATGATTATTTACGAGATATTTACCGTGGTAAGGTTGTGGAAGGAGCTCCCGATATTTCGGCGCAACTACATGCACAATGTTCACGGGAAGACTGAAATATCGGGAGCTTCTTCCACAACCTTACCACGGTAAATATCGCTTAAATAATCATATAACTGAAGCGGAATTACACTAGAAATTCATCAGAAAAACAGTTATGAAGATGGAGTTCCGCAAAGTAACGCCTGATTCAATCAACTATCCAATGTTGACAAATTATGTTAACTGGCCCAGTTTAGTCTTCTTCTTTAGAGTAGATGTTTCGTTTTACTTTTATTTTTAAATTATGTTTTTGGATCAAAGTTTTGCCACTTCAATTGCATTCTCCATGGCTTCATTCAGGTCGTCCAATGTGCAGGTTGTAGGGCACGCTAGTTGGTAGTGAACCTGCCTTCTGAGCTTGGGTGAGAAGGTTCGATTCGATTCCTACTTTGTGTCTGCGTGTTAATATCTATTTATGTATGTATTTTAAAATATACAAGGTAACGCTATACCTTGTAGTAACCCGAAAGGTGGTCATTGAAGTCATTATTATGAACAACTTTTACGGTGGGACCAACCCTGAAATCGCGAAAAAAATATCAGCAGTTCCATACATTTTGTCAAGTGTCAATGACCGTTTTCTATGGAATGGCTGATAAATTTTCGTGATTACAGGGTTGTCCCATAATAAAAGTTGTTCACAAGGATGAGTACAATGACAGCCTTTCAGTTTAGTACAGGGTATATGCGTAACCCTGTATATTTAGATTAGGCATATCAGTCTCTGGAAGCCATAGTACAAGCCCTGCTTAGTTTGTGGTCAGAGGAAAGTGTTCTAAAAAATCCAAAAAAACAAACATATCAAGCTTCTGTAATATACTTAGCTGCACACAACACTCAACTCAATCTTCTCCTGAATATTTTTCCATCAAGTGTGATTATTTTTAGCTCTACATAAAAAGAAGTTCACCATTTATAATCAAAATAACCGGGTCCAAAACTCTGCTAATCGATTCGTTTAACTCGATATACACAGATATAAAAAGTATGTTAAGGTATCTTGTTTTTGCTTTGTAAAAAGCGAGCTTCATTAATTTCAATCAGGGAAGGGTCTTGACCTCAGATCAGGCAAACGTGGAAGATATGCCTTACTACAAATATATCTCGTGTTCAAATGTCTCCATTTTTCATTTAAAAAACCCTACAGGCTTACTTATTAATCTTTCACGCACATTAAGGAACTTGAAATTACACCAATGAATTCACTAAAAGCCCACTTGTAAAATAACTGGCCAAGTGCGAGTCGGACTCGCGCACGAAGGGTTCCGTACCATTATCCATAATAACGGCAAAAAAATCACATTTGTTGGTGTTGTTTTGTTTGGGAGCCCCCTTAAATATTTATTTTATTCTGTTTTTTTAGTTTTTGTTGTTATAGCGGCAATAGAAATACATCTTCTGTGAAAATTTCATTTGTCTGACTATCACGGTTCATGAGATACAGCCTGGTGACAGACGGACAGACGGACAGCGAAGCCTTAGTAATAGGGTCCCGTTTTACGCTTTGGGTACGGAACCCTAAAAAGAACGACAAGGTCGTCTGCTGGATAAGTTCGACAGACAGCAATCCTGGTTTAGAACAGATGCGTTACCATCCGCCATGCCATCTTACCACATCTTCATTATTCGTCTGATCTGACTTGACACTGTCTGATGACTTCACTCGGTATTAGAGTCGCGTGTTAAATTTAGTTATCTGTTAATCGAGCTGTTTACTTGAACTTCAATCCATTATAATTACCTATCGGGTGTGTTTGTGCCCGCTCGACGATTGTATCGAGCCATCAACATTGTTCGTTTGTTTGTTGTCAATCAACATAATGAGCAACGCGCGAGCCTTCCTGCTAATTCCCTTCGACCAAAATAAAATGAATGGACGGGCCCTAACCATTGAACTTGATCAGTAAAAACGAGTCAAAATCGTCGGACATATACTTCAACACCTAATTATAAAAATGTACAGTATATTTGTTACAAAAAATAGATATCGGTTTTATTTGTGTATTTACACTTCGGTAAAGCATACGAATTCATAATTTTGTCAGATGTTTCGTTATCGCGTATCAATAGACTCGTGTTTCACTTCCTACGGCTAGAGACCGACTGAAACGAAATGAGAGCTGGCGCTCATTTTGTAATCTTCAAAAATGCGCTTCTACTGGGCCCGTCCATTCATTTTATTTTGGTCGAAGCTAATTCCCGTATATGTATATTAACTAACACAATGCTCAATGGTACAATGTTCCATTACACAGTACAGTATCTATAGTTCTATATAAGTAAACATCCTGTCCTCGGAACCTCACATGCTTGTAAAATTTGAGCTCGATTGCAAACAAGAAATCCGTAGTCATTAATCCGTTATCCGTCATTAATCCCCGTGGTCAACGATGCTGGTATCGCAACTAGCTAATTTTTTTCTTTAATTTTGAAGGTTTATTTTTTGTTGTATACCTACTGTTTGTTCATCCTTAAATAAATTGAAAAAAAAGTGGTTGAAAAATTATGTTTAAAAAAGTATGGAAAAAAGACAAAACGAGCTACTAGTAAATTAATAGCTACGAAATTAAACTAATTCATAACCGCTACGAGTGGAAATAGGTCTGTGTCCTACTGTTTCATTTATTATAAACTAGCTGTTGCCAGCGGCTTCGCTCGTGTTCAATAGTCCAAAATAAATCTGTTCGATTTTATTTTTATTTTCTTTTATACAAACCATGTCCTGACAATAGCGAACACAATTTTTTAATCCAATTTGGTGCAATCTTTCGCAAGTTATGTACGTACATACATTTTGACGATATTTTTTTATTTATATAGAAGATAATTAAATACATTACACATACTTAAAAACTATTTAAATTGGCTGATATTTTTTTGAGAAATAAGTGTTTAAAGTTTTTGGTGGGGATAGAGGGTGCTCTGTCCTTCTCCCGCAAAGTGTGTGTTAGTATAGCATTTGTACGGTGCGCGCATGACTTGACGTCATACCGTGGTATAGTGCGCTCTCTGTTTAGCATGAAATTAAAATACTCGTAACTTATTTTTTTTTTTGAACAAATTTTAATTATGGTTTCGTTGATGGGCTCTATTTATCCCAGTCGAAAGTTCTGAGAAATGAAATGAAATATTTATTCGTAGCAAAGCTACAGGTCAGTTGATTACATTTTTGACAAATTAGTTTTAAATATATAAATGTTTGTAAATTAATTATTAATTAAATTAAATTATAAAATGATTTTTTAAATAAATAAAATTATGCGTAGTCAATTTTTATCTTAACATTAGAAAAATTAACACATTATTAGATAACAAACATTAAAAAAACAGTCGAATTGAGTACCACCTCCTTTTTGGAAGTCGGTTAAAAATAATCAAAAATGCCATGTTGTGTATTTAGAAAGTGAAATGCCAGTTTTATTTATCTAAAGCTGTAAGTTCTACGGGTTTTATGTATGTAGCTATAGTAAAATTTTGCCATTTTTTTACTGATTTTTAATGATTAGTAGTTTAGTCTCCATTGGTAAAACATCATTGGTTGATACCTTATATAAGCGTGCCTTTTTAGAAGCACATGAGACTTATTTATTATTACTAAACGCAACTGTAGAAAATATGTGTGTAACGTCTGCTGACCGTTTTCCTTAAAATGGTCATTAAGCGAAATACATGTCTAGTTTATTGACATGACCTCCGAGTTTGTTTTCCCTACGTTTCTTTGCATAGATTTGATTTTTATGACGCATATACGTATAATCGCAGACAAAGTTAGGTAGGGCGCTAGGATACCAGTTATTGGCTTGTTAGCCTCGACAAAATGTCATCGAAATGATATTGTGTATTCGCTGGAATATGGCCACTATCTGCTCGTTTGATTATGCTACTCGTTCCAAGTGTTTACTTGTATTGATAGATTTGAATAGGACATGGCAGTTCTATTAGCATTTAATATACTGTGTCTGGGTATTATTTGAACTAATTGTGACGGGGTGATAGATAGAACCCTCCAAATGCCAGTTCAGTTTCTCTGTGTAGTAGTTTAGTGTAAAAGAGAGCTCACATCTACATATCTGTATTCAAATGGTACTTTGGTAGTAAACACATTAATTGTCCGGTAAACGTATGTTGTGTGTTCCGTACTTCTATCTTCGTCAATTGGTCACGGCTATGCTTGTTAAATGTTTTGCTAAGGCAGAATAAAATTCCGAATATGTCACTGATATTTTCACCGCCTCTACTTCAGGCCATAAACATTTCGTTTACTCTGGCTATTGTTATATACCAGGAACCAGCTCAATTTATTTTTATAAACAAGCTTTTTTCGTATTATTTTCTGCAAACTCTTTCATTTGATACCCATATCATGATGGTACATAAGAAAATTTTTGTCCGCCATCATGGGGCTTCTGCCATATTTAATTTTGTGTAACGTCATTTGATTTTTCGTATTATTCTCAGCAAAAAAAAAATTGATACCCACATCACGGGGGGTGCATAAAAATTACTGCTTTCTTTATCGATCGACAAATTTGACAGTTGAAATCGTCAATTTCGATAAAATGTCATTTGATCCGTACTCTCTATGATATATTCAATGGCATTTTATCGAATTTGTCGATTTCAACCGTCATTCATCGTTCAATAAGAACGATACTTGCACTGCTGGTTCGTTATATTAGATTTAGAATGATGTCGTTAAGCTAACCATGCATTGTCATCCAAACTAAACGTATATGCAACATTTCAGCTCAAACAGTTGAGGATAACTGTTTTAAAATTCAGTTGAAGATTTGACTCGAGCTAACAAGGCTGGTCAAATATAAGGTTGTAATAAAAAAACGCCGTCATAAAAATGACAGAACTGGAATGAGACCACACGGAACGCACCAGCTTTCAAATAAAAAAAGAATCATCAAAATCGATTCACCCAGTCGAAAGTTCTGAGGTAACAAAAATAAAACAAGCAGTTGAATTGAGAACCTTCTCCTGTTTGGAAGTCGGTTAATAAGCATAATTTAACAAGCTTATAGCCTTGGCAAAGAAAATGCAAACGAAAACATTGCATTGTCACCAAACTAACATGCCCAAACTCTATGAGGTCCCGTAGTTTCGTAGTTAGTAGTTCCCGTGGCCATCTTCTGTCTCCATCATCTGACCGGCTTGATGGTGCCATAACATTGCATTGTCACAAAACTTACATAAGTATGCAAAATTTCAGCTAAATCGGTCGAGGATAACTGGTCTAAAATTCAGTTGCAAGATTGTACTTAACATGCATACAAACGAATGAAGTTAAATAATGCTGGCGTGTTTCTGGCTCAACACATAAGCATTGCCATTCAGCGTGGTAATGCCGCCAGCATTCTGGATACGCTGCAAACTGATAGTAGCCTGAGCATTAGGATTGTCTTTAGACATTCAACATTCTATGGGCCATCTGACTGTTTTAACCGACTTCCAAAAAGGAGGTTATCAATTCGACAGTGTTTTTTTTTTGTTTGTTACCTCAGAACTTTCGACTGGGTGAACCGATTTTGATGATTATTTTTTCATTTGAAAACTGGTGCTTCCCGTGTAGTCCAATTTCAATTTGGTCCAGTTCTGAATTTTTTAAGAAGTCGGTTTTTTATATTCATTGTATACTCCTAAACTGCTTTCTAAGAAATAATGCTGAACTTACACTGTCGGCGAATTCTTAAAGGTCTTAAAAGTCTCAAATAATCCAGTTGTACAAGTTGTAAAATAAAATAAATAAATATCTGGACATTATTGCACACATGGTCATCTGACCCCAAACTAAGCAAAGCTTGTAATATGGCTGAGACTGATATACGTACATATATATTTTTAAATACATACTTAAATAGATATTAACACCCAGACATAGAACAAACACAAATGTTCATCACACAAATGTTTGTCCTAGGTGGGAAAAAAAACATTGCTATGTTCGAGATACAGAGGTAAAAATTAATTTTTCAAGTTATGGAGGGAAAATATGCACTAAAATGGCTTGGAGGGACTCACTGATTATTTCGACTACTAGAGGGTTGAGATTTTGAGTAATGGAGGTTTTGGTGTTTGAAGGGAAGGGAACAATTTTTTTTTCGAGATTTGGAGGTTTTCAACTTATCGAGGTTTGACTTAACGAGGTTCTACTGTAGTTTAATAAAGGCACTGAGGCAGGCCCTATTATAAATAAAGTTAAATAAAAGCTTGTAATGAAAGGTGTTAACAGATTTGTCACATCCTACGAATACTTGTATCGAAAACATGACGATTAAAATAAGAACGCACTGGGTAATTGACCGATGATTTGTTAAATTGGGTTTTGATCACTTTTGTTATTTATTTATCGTTAACATAATTCTAACGAAGTAAGCGAATCAGTCAATGTTTTTCTTTGAATTTTCAAATGACATGTTTTAAACTCTGTGTCACAGCACAGCTTCATACGATCTTAGGCACTTAACTCCATTAATAACGTAAAAATATTCAAAGAATTATCATCACGTCTGGTCGATGCAACTCGTGACCAGAATGCTGGCCTCTACTTTGCTCAATGAGTGAGCATTGCCATACAACGTGGTAATGAGGCCAGCATTTTGGGGACGATTCCCACTGGTAGCGGTTTAATAGATTAGTTTAGTAGTTAGGTATTAATATGTAGTTTTATTATTTTTTACTATTGGAATGTTATTTAAGTTATTGTAAATAAAACTCCTAGTAACCACTAAGTTTTTTTCGTTTAATAACGTTAAAGGTAAGCGTTCTTGAGGAACAACATCTCAACTAATCGTAAATTCAGTGCTGAGTCTAGTAATATCAGGTACTTAAACTTTAGTTCGTGAGCCTTGTTCATTTACTCGAAGGTTTATCTGAAAACCGGCGCTGATAGTCCTAATAGCGCGTTCATACGACACCCGCAACTGATCACACTGATCGCGTTCGGGTAGCTTTTCATAAGGGGAGTAGAGACGGCGCGGGCACTGTACACGCGCTGTACTTTCATATGTACTTTATGTAAAAGACAAAAACTAAAAATTCTAAAGTTTCTGAGCAGCAAGCAGCGCGTACGCGACTCGCACGCTGTGTCGCGCCGAAAAAATTCGCCATTCATCCACCATCCCCCATTCTACACTGATTGTATCCTTTAGATGTAAGTTTTTTGAACCAATGTCGAATAAATTTTATTTTCATTCTTACTACCAACTACTCTACTTACCAAACTGTTGTTCTTATCAAGTAGATAGAGTTTGAAAGCTGCAATATTCAAACTTAAAATAAATTTTATGCACCTAACGTGTGAGTAGTTAATACGAGTAAATCAATTACTTTACGAAACTAAGAGACTTTAATTTACTTCAATAAGTATAGGGATTTAAAAAAACTCATTTCACATGTATCATAAAATTTGCCACAAGATACAAAATTATATTTTTTATGTTTTAAAAGTTTAGGTCTAAAGTATACTAAAGTATAGTAGTAGTATATAGTTGTCTGAAGTAGTATAAAACTGTATTTTTTTTTTAATTGTAAATTAGGCTTGCGCTTGGCCGCCATCTCGCCTGATGTTAAGCGATGATGCGGCCTACGATGGATCACGCTTGCCTAGAAGAAACCGATTCACTTTTGACTTGAAAACACCCAGAATTGTGCTAAGTTTCATCTAGTTAAAATCATCCTTGGTTTCATGCACTTATCTAAACTATAATAGTGAGAAAGGTTCTAAAATTAGGACGGGCAGACGGACAGACAGACGGACCGACAGAATGAACTTATAAGGACTGCAGAACCCTAAAAAGGAGAATATTCTCAATTTTATTGTCTAAGGGTTTAAACTGTGTTTTTAATTCAATGGTAATAACCAGTTGCATTTTCGTATTTTAATGAAATCGCCTTTTATAACGAAAGATAAACATAAATGCAGTTAAATTAAATGCAGGTTAAATTATTACTGTTTAGTGTTGCTATAAAATATTTAACTACAAGAACTTTTCAGAAACCTTAAAAACGTGATGGAGTCGCTAAGTACTTGTGCGCTTACGCCAACCAGTAATATTTGTATATCTTCTTCCAAGAACATTCTGTGTCGTGAGATTAATCTTGTTAATTATTTGCTTTAAAGAACACATTTTCAAAAGTAAACCACTTTAATAAAAAAATAAGTTTAAATGATTACTGCCTTACTTAGAAACGTTAGTTAAATAAATCAATCCAAAAAGGCATATCCTGCCAAACCATTAAAAGGTCATAGCACACATATCAACTCGGATACGGATCGTAACCGTATCAACTCGAGCCGTTCAGTATTCTTTGTATGTAACTCCCTACTGCAAAGCACACTTATCGGAATCGTAACGTAAACGACTCGTCTTGGGACAAGCTCTCGTCAACCAGCTTTCCCCGCGCTTACGGCTCGTCGTTCACGCGCTTACGGCTCATCGTTCACGCGCTTACGGCTCGTCGTCCACGCCCTTACGCCTCTCCGTGCCGCGCTTGCGTCTCTTTGTCCATAGCCCAGTCATATTACGGGTCAACCTCGGAATGAAAGATAATAAGCTGAAAATTGGTATAAACCTTTGTTTTGTCGTTCTAAATATTGTCTCAAAAGTCACCATCGTCAATAGTCAAAAGTCGTAGACCGCATCGCGCTTAACATCTGGCGAGTTGGCGGTTAAACGCAAGCCTATTACAGAATTAAAAAAAAACATTGCTATCGTGTCAGCGTCTTAAGATATTCAAGGTCAATATCCATTGCCAATCAATTTTTATTTTAATATTTAAACTCACATTTTAATAAATTTATAATATGCCATATTTAAAGATGAATAAAAATATGTGTAAAATCTATTTCCTTACTGTTTTTTTATTTTAAAATACATAATCCAGAATTAATAATATACTATAATAATAATAATAATAAACGCAGGGGCGGCTTTATGGCGAGCCGTCGGTAAGTGGCGACACCGCGTACCCCGATTCCATGGGGCTAAATGAGACCCCTGACCCCTGGCTTGCCTTAACCGGCCGTCCAGGGGTGGAAACCGCAAGAGCTAAGAACCTAAGCTCCAGGGTGGAAGTGTTAAAGGGCATAACGCCGCGAGTAGCTCTTAGTGAAAGTGCAGCACACCTCTCTACACCCTAAAGCCACCCACGCCGATGTTGCCCCTCCGGTGCCAAGATACGGCAGCCTTTATGGGGGGCCCATTCAGTGGGTTGCAAGTCATCACCTGCCTAAATATATTTTGAGATGAGACAGGATAAGGCAGGTGCCGTTTCTCATTCTATAGATCTGTTATTCCATCCACAAGTTGTTCACCTCAATAGCCCAGACTTTTTTAATCCTATACTGTACAATAGTTTCATATTCCTTTTTATACATATTTCATAGTTGCATGTATTTTATATTCAAAAGGGCCTCTTGGTGTTGGTTTCGGCTCCACCAATGCCCACCAAATGTCCGGGCTAGACCCGAGAATATATTTAAATAAAGAGTTATAATAATAATAATTATAATATTTTGTTTTTATATAAATATTGTAAACAAACTTAGATTTAAGAAGATAAATAAATACGTGAAAATAATAATAATAATAGCCTTTATTCAACAACCTTAAATATATAGTATAAAAGTATGCTATTAAGTAGCAACTTATTAAATTTAAATATATATATTATGTTAATTATTTGACACCGGTATTGAGGTTGTCTTGCGATCCTGCAAAGGCCTCCCCTAGTTAATAATATACTATAGTTAAATATAAATAATTAAATATAAATGATTAATAATTTGTACATAAATAATGGGCATTGTTTAATAATTATATTTTCTTAGTAAGTAATTGACTTTATACAACGTATTGATAACCGTAACGCACGCTTGACCTTGCATAAGCCCATTTATGACTATACGCTGCGCACTCTTCGCGCTCTACCTCAAAAATGGTTAGTTGTAAAGAAAAAAAGTTTAGTCAAAAGTTGTAGAAAATTTTATACTCTACAACTTTTGTATAAATACAAATATCATTTAAGCAATAGGAACCGAGATATTCGCAAAAAAAAACAATTTTTATGACATTTGACCTTGAATATCTTAAGAGGCTGATACGATAGCAATGGTGACTTTTGAGACAATATTTAGAAGACAAAACAAAGGTTTATACCAATTTTCAGCTTATTATCTTTCATTCCGAGGTTGACCGCTTTTTTACCTAATATGACTGGGCTACCACCCTTGCCCCTCTCACACCTCCCGCGGCCTGCCTGCAGCACACTGTCATTCACAAGGCAACTTCCAGTCGTGTTACACTTCACGTTTAGATTCAAACTGATCTAGTGCCAGCCAGGTCAACCAGCGGTCGGCGAGCCGTAAGCGCGGCGTCGCCTAGCCGTAAGCGCGGCGTCGCCTAGCAGTAGCCGAGTCAACGTATCGGAGCTGCTGATATCCGCTTTGGTTACGCGCTTACGTTAGGTTGACGCCTGTTAGACGGCGAGGCGAAAGGCGATACGGTTACGATCCCTTTCCGAGTTGATATATGTGCTATGACCTAAAATCCACAAAATTTTACTGTTTACTGAACAGTAATGTATGACCACGTATAACAAAAGTTATGCGTGGTCATACATTACATATTATACGCTAACTACATTTAAATATATCCCAATATAAAAGCGAAAGTACCAATGTCTCTCTCTCTCTTTACCTGTTTCTCTATCTGTCTTTTCGGTTTTGTCTTAACTGCTAAGCCAATCTTAACAAAATTCGGCAGAAATATAGTGTGCATCATGAGGACGGACATGGTGTACTTTTCCCCCAGAAATGCGGGAAGCACCGCGGGATTTAGCTAGTAGTTATAATATATATACGGGTCGACTAGAGAACCTCCTCCTTTTTACGTCGGTCAAAAAATGGCTTCGTCTTATTTTACTGGTGCGTGACAATTTCGGTCAGTGAGAAAAATGCAGCAGGTTTAAGTATTGTTTGAAATAAATAACGGCCGCATATTTCGTATTATTGGCCGAATACCTAATCGCTGGTCTAGAAAACTCTTTTTTACAAATCTCATAACATTCCGGAACAAGCTACTTATTATTATTACCATTTTTAAAAGCTTTTTGTTATAAACAGTGATTATATTTGTTTACAATAACAAGCGATGTGAAAAATGCTTTGATAATATATAGTTTGGATCTGCCTTTAAACTCGTGCTAGTACCGAAAAAAGTCTGCCAAAAACTGAAGGGGGCGAGGTAAACACGTATTGCACACACTGACATATTCTTACTAGTTCTACCAACGCACACTTCAATATTGAGCGCACACAACTGCAAATTATGTGACCAAAAAGTATACGAATGGACGACCGAGGGGGGGGGGGTTTAAATGCTAAAGGAGAATCTGTAATATAACGCTTCCATTTATTTATTTATTCTGATTTAAATGTAACAAATATCGTATGTCGGTCGTGACACATCATCAGCCAATTAACGTCCACTGTTGGACAAGGCCTACCTCATAGAGAGGGGTGTTGCCATAATCCCCACGCTTGGCAGGCGGCTTGGGGATCATGACGGCGGTCGTGACAATCGACTCGCAAATCAACTACAAAGACTGCCACCGGTCCCTAACGCCGCTGCACTCACCACAATGGACACCTAATCCTGTTTCACAAATCCTTCGTCATACTCGTATATTCAATGCTTTGGCCAAGAACGTGACCGAATAATCGGGATTTGACTAAAGACTTGGTGTTACTAGAGATTCTTTAGCATCTATACACCAAATTTTAGCCGGTTCTTACTAGAAAAAAAAACTTTAATAACTAGAAACAATTTTATACACCGGGATCCTCTTTTTTCTGTGCGCAATAAAACAAAATCAGTCGTTTCATTCTATTGACACGATGAAACGTTTCTTGGAGTTGTTTTTTAATGTGTAACTGTATGTAGTTACTCAGTACAATAGTCTGACGACACAATTGCTCCAGCGGGCTGTGTCTAGACACAGCTGATAAGAGCAATACTTATTTGAAAATATGATTTGCTAATTATATAACTTTCACAATTTAATACACTTATGGCAGTTGCAGTCATGACGTTAAGTAAATTTTTTTTTTTTTTTTTTTTTTATTGTAAAATAGGCTTGCGCTTGGCCGCCAACTCGCGACGATGCGGTCTACGATGGATCACGCTTGCCTAGAAGAAACCGATTCACTTTTTACTTGAAAACACCCAGATCGTAACTATCGGGGAACTATTGACTATTGACTTCCTTAAGCCATGTATTTATTTTTGAGCCTTTTGGGGTCAATACATTGGGCTCTTAAGGACTGGAGCTCACCTCATTTTCAAAAATATTTCAGAGCATCTGGTTACGCCGCATAAGCATTACCATTTAGCATGGTAATGCCGCCAGCAAGCTGGGTATGCTGCTAACTGATGGGCATGATCATTTGGATTGTCTTTAGACCTTCAACGGTCTATGGGCAGTCTATTTTAAAACGCTTTTATTAGCTTGGTATGTGTGTATCGGAACCTTTGAACTTGATTTTCAACTACTTCAAAACGCCAAATTAAATTGAAATTTTGCACACTTGCACAATGCAACACATTGTAATAATTTAAATACTTTGTTCCATTGAAGTGTGTTTTTTTAGTTTTTTTTTCATTAATGAATTTTTGTAGTGTTTATGTTAGCTTGTATTTTGTTTTACTTGCCTCTTTTTTTAAAGCCAAGTATAAGAATGATTTATTAATAAAGTAATAGCGCTTAGCTTTGGTGCGGTCAATTTTACTTTCTATATCAATTGTCTTGATCAGCTGACCTGCTAGGGAAAGTGTGAAAGAAATGTTTGTGACTATCAAACAGTTACGAGGAAGTTAATCAATACCTTCGAAAAATAATATCTTAAAATTATGCTTACCCTATCTTATACAACAAATAAATAAATAAAATAAATAAATATCAGGGACATTTTTGCATACACGGTCATCTGACCCCAAACTAAGCAAAGCTTGTAATATAGCTGCCAGAGACTAATAAACTGTAATAATGAACGGCATGGCATATACACAAATGTTGCTCTTTTAATTTATTTTATTTATATGTAGTCGTTTTTTTGTAATCAGCTCAAATAATTTCGTAAAATTTTACGATATGTGTGTGATTGAGGGTCAAAATTCGATATAGCTAGGTATCTGGAAATAATTGGAATCTAATCAACCGCAGAGGTATTAACCTTCTATAAGTTTTAATTTGTGTTAGGCACAACTTATAAAACAGAAAATCAACGTAAACTTAAAATACTAACTAAAAACAAAAACTTAAAATAACTATATAAAATCTAAAAGACCTTTAGTGGAGGGAAAGGTCCCCAGAATGCTGGCGGTATTGCCACTTTGAATGGTAATGCTGAACTTCTGTGCGAAATATATGCCAGAATTCTAGACACCCGACTCCTCCACCAATCGCCTGGCCAATTCCCAATAAAGCCTCAATGTGGCCCCCATGGACCAGTCGTCTCCACCCCAAACTCAAGGTCAAGGTGTGCATATTTGCGCCGTTTGAAGTTTTGTTTATGTTAGATTTCATGTCTCTAGATTATGCGGTTTCCTCGTTGACTGTTCGTTAATATGTCAGTCAGTGATCGCTGATCAGTCAGGACTTTTTTATGTTAGATTAAACTAGTTTTTGTTAAGGTGTATTTAAAGAACACCTAAATACCAAGCCTACAACTGCGCAATGATTTTACATCATGTTTTGAAATACTTGAATCATTGATTGATGGTTCAGTACTTATTAAGGATCTACCAAATGATCGACATTGAGTATCACACACGTGATTTGGATACAGATATAGTAAGTCCTCATAAAATGAACCTTATGTCATATTTAATACGACTAGAGTTTATTGCATTACGAGCGTTCATTGCCTCATTAATATTTAACACATATCCTAGGGTAAGACCTACGTCACTATGACGAACAAGTTGTTTTAGATAGTGTATAAATACAAAATAAAATACAAAAGCAAAATCAGTAATGGTTATTCATTCCTCGGCCGACGACCTTCAGACAGAAATTATATTACGAACTGTAGAGGTACCAACGACACGTACTTTTAAGGTATTCAGTTTTAGTAACACTGAAAGCGATGGATTTTGGGTCTTTTAAAGTCCTTTTCCAATGGTACTATTTAGCATTTTTTGTTTTTTGAAGTGAAAACTTCTTTAGGCGCGTTGAGAACTTTTTAGGTGAACAAAAATCATGGAACCCGCGCTATCGTCACGCTGTCACAGAATACATAATACACAGTACCGTGTGTATTAACAGCGCCATCTCTTGGAGAATAGGTGAATTACTACTTAAGTTTTCACTTCCGACGTGCAGTCTTATGACTAATGAGTTTTTTCTTTTCTTAATATATGTAATAGATCTACGTTTTGCCACCAACTCGCCTGATTTTAAGCGACGGTGATTTCATGATTCAGTTTCTTTATTTTTTATTTATTTAAGACAAACAGCTAAAAATATGTACCATACATCAATTAATTATTTAAAAGTTAAGCTATTGACAGGTCTATATAAGTGGTAGTTACAATACTGTAGAAAAATTTATAAATATTATAAATAAAAACATATATTGCAAACCAAGCAAAGTGTTCATTATTTTTATCATAGCTTTGATTTACGAAAATCCGTTCAGCCGTTTAAAAAGTGTAAAAGTACAATGATTGCCTTATACATCAATGTCTTGCATACCTACATCAGTTTTGTAAAACTGAAAATAATCAGAAGGCCGCTTGCCTAAAGTGGGACTGGGCCGGTCATATTAGTCGAATGTCGGAAGATCGTTGGGCCCTAACCACAACACAGTGGCTTCCTCAGGATGGCAAACGAACTCCCGGACGGCCCAGACGGAGATGGAGGGATGCACTGGGGAAACTCCTACTTGAAAGACTGGACTGGACCCAAATTGCCCAAAACAGAGACGAATGGAAGGAGGGAAGGGAGGCCTTTGCCCTGCAGTGGGACGATGCAGGATACTAATTATTTATTATTAAATATTTGAGCTGAGACAGGATAAGGCAGGTGCCGTTTCTCATCCAATAGATCTGTTCTCCTATCCACAAGATGTTCACCTCAATAGCCCAGACTTTTTTAATCTTATACTGTACAATAGTTTCATATTCCATTTTATACATATTCGATAATTTTATTGAATTTTTATTTTCAAAAGAGCCTCTTGGTGTTGGCTTCGGGTCCACCAATGTCCACCAAATGTCCGGGACAGACCCGTGAATTGAAATAAATATATTAATAAAAAATAGTCGTTGTGTATTGTTTTGGGCCAATGCCCCGTTCAGTCTCTGGTCAGAGTTAGCTCTCTATCAGGTGGGTAATATGAAGGTATGTCCAAGACTCGGCCTGCTATCTCTCTTTCCGGCATACCTTACTGGCCGAGACGGGCACACCGCACATTTTTCTTCGATTTTATTTTGGGTCTTTATTACAATAACTTAAAAAAGGTAAAAAGTAAGTACTTAGGTAAAGCTAAAAAAACTTACTATAATTGCAGGGGGCGGGCAACTTTTTGCCACTTTGGCGAAATATGTGAATATCTTGTGTCTCAGGAAGATTTAATACATTGTTATAATAAGCCATAGTGGTGGTTATTAGCAGAAATTAATAGTAGTAAGTAGGTAATTATAATTTGCGATAGAGTAGCTCTGGCCGGGATCGAGGCCTTCAGATCTAGGCTTAGCTGTATTAAATGGTGCAAATATTCAAAAGGTCATGATCGTGATATCACTGTTGACATATTTTGAAGTATTTGTTACTGCCGTGTCAATTGATTATGATGAAATATATGATGATATATATATAATTGATATATGATGGAAAGCTGGCATTAAATGTCTCTTCTGCTTCTTTTCTATACTATTTTTAATGATTGTTTTCTGAATATTTATTTCCTACAAACATTTGTTATAATTGGCCTGTGTTCTAATGTTTTTGGCTGCCCCGGTGGCTCAGTTGGTAGTGAACCTACTTCCTGTGCTTGGGGGCATGGGTTCGATTCCCATCTAGGACAAACATTTGTGTGATGAACATTTGTGTTTGTTCTATGTCTGGGTGTTAATATCTATTTAAGTATGTATTTAAAAATATATATGTATGCATATCAGTCTTTGGCTGCCATATTACAAGCTTTGCTTAGTTTGGGGTCAGATGACCATGTGTGCAATAATGTTCCAGATATTTATTTATTTATTTAATGTTTAATTTATTTCGAATAACAGGCTTATCAAAATATATAATTAAACTCATTACACATAAGTACCTCATCTTCTTCTTCTTTCGAGTAGATGTTTCGTTATTTATTTTAATTTTATATTATGATTTTGGACAAAAATTTTGCCACTTCAATGGCACTCTCTGTGGCTTCATTCCGGTCGTCTAGTGTGCAGGTTGTAGGGCACGCTGCACACTCCATCAAGTGTGACATTGTCTGAAGATTCACACCACAAAGGCATTCGGTATCAGAGCCTTCTATATAACCCCACTTTGCCATGTTATGCCGCGACTTCGGCCCACTTGGGACCGAAGTCGGATCAGGGTTTTCCAAGTGGGCCATGGTCCTTTAGAAGGACCTTTTTTGAGGGGTCCTGATAAGGGTCGTTTTGGGAAGGGCCCTGAAAAGGGCCGTTTTTGGTACGAAACATCGTGGTGGAAGGATTAGGCAGTCAGTGTAAGAAAGCAATAGGCACTGACCGTCCAGTGTGCGATGGACGTTCTAGCAATTTAGGTCCTATCAGTTAAACGACACTCGGGGAGGCTCCTTCCGTGCACCCCAGAAATACCCCTGATGAAAAAAACAAACAATTGGTTGATAAATTTCTGATATACCTATAAGCGTGTTACATTTTTGGTGGGGAAAAAGAGCGGGTGCTCTATCCCTCTCCCGCAAAGCGTAAGCGTAAGTATATCATTTTTATGGCGCGTGCAAGGCTTGACGTCATAACGTGCTATAGTTTGCTCTCTGTCTAGCGTGAAATTAAAATACAAATTTATTTTTTAATTAATTTTAATTTTGTTTTCGTTGATGGGCTCTTTTTATGATCAGCTTATTTTAAGAGGTAATAAAATAAAATAGGACACAGGCCTATTGTGTCGAATGAACATTACAATTAGGTATGATTTAAATCATGATTACTCATATTTACTAGATATTTATTTTTGACTAGCGACAGTCCGCGGTTTTTCACGCTATGATACAGGAACCGTTTCGGGCTTAGTATGTAGGCGACCAATATTTCGTTCTTTACCAATTTTATACAATATATATTTAGACAAAAACATAACCAAATCTAAACCTTTTTTCGCAAACCAACACAAACCTGAAAAAAAATTTTTTTTTCCCACTAATAACATCCTGTACTTCCATAACGTCAACCAGATTTTTGATGTTTAACTTTCAAGTAATGGAAAAACAATCATTCTGTCATATCAATAATTAAATAAATAAATATCTGGGACATTTTTGCACACACGGTCATTGACCCCAAACTAAGCAAAGCTTATAATAAGGCTGCCAGAGACTGATATACATACATATATATTTTTAAATACATACTTAAATAGATATTAACACCCAGACATAGAACAAACACAAATGTTCATCGTATAAATGTTTGCCCTAGGTGGGGATCGAACCCCCAAGCGCAGAAGGTAGGATCACTACCAACTGTGCCACCGGGGCAATCGCTGAGCCACCGGGGCAATAATTCTCTTCGGGGCTTTTTTTTATGCCATAGTTGGCAAACAAGCACACAAGCCGCCTGATGGTAAGCGATCACCGTCGCCTATGGATACCTGCAACACCAGGGGCATCACAGATACGTTGCCGAATTAACTGCCCTTTTGAAGAAACATTGTTTTTTAGATAGTTTTGTTAAATGTAGACCGTCCTCAGACCGTGCTGTTTATTTATTTTGTACGGCAAAGACATTCGCGAACCAAATTGGTCGGCACCGATGGCGGCGGACACTTTCACTAAATCGTTGTTGGCGTAACAAACAGTTTTTCTGTGTCGCTTTTCTTTGCGAATATTTAAAATTCGTTTCTGCATAATATTTGTTTTTATATAAATTGGGTGTTTTATCGATTGAATCAAGCGTCGGGTAGACAGACATTCTTTCTATAATGATAATTTTGCTTGTGTAAATATTGTGTCATATTACACGTAATATTCATTGCGTTCTTTTTTTTTAATGTAGATTTTCTGGTTTATTATATGAAGTAGTGATGTGTGTGTGTAAAAGTTTAATTAGTGTCAACATGTGGAATTCAAAGGACAATACAAAATTTTCTTACAAACGCAAAATACAATCTACTATATAAAAATAAGTCGGGTTTTCCTTCCTGACGCTATAACTCCAGAATGCACGAACCGATTTCCACGGTTTTGCATTCGTTGGAAAGGTCTCGGGCTCCGTGAGGTTTATAGCAAAGAAAATTCAGGAAAAATTTCAACAGAAAAAAAAATTTCTTCTTCTTTTAATCACCAAACGAAATGTTACATAAAACGAAGCCATCTGGTGGCGAAACGGAGTTCGCCGGGTTTGCTAGTTATCAAATTAAAAAACCGACTCCAAAATTATTAAAATGTGGTGCAAGAAATGATGAGTTCATCCAAGTAACGAAATTACCAGTTATAACTTGATAGCGAACAGAAATTTGTCACACACTTGGCCATTATTTATTGTTATACTTTAGAGTGTGTACTATAATCATGCCAAGTTTGGTGCTTGTACGTATTACCCTTTTTACATTAGGGCAATTACAAAAATACGTGAACAAAATACGTTTGTTGTATAAGGGGACCCTTTTTGTTTTTACTTTTTGCCTTTTTCATATGTTTTTTTGGTTTTCCGGCGTAACATTATATATTCTGTGAAAATTTCAACTATTACGGCTACTTTTACGGTTCTAAAGATACAGCTGTTTAAAGGTATGACGGACGGACAGATGGCGTACGCTCAGTAATAGGGTCCCGTTTTTACCCTTTGGGTATGGAGCCCTAAAAACTATCTTGCTAGACATAACCAGAATATTTGAAGTAGTTTAAATATAACACGTGCTTTTTAACTGTTATTAAATTATTTGTAGTTCCATGTTCATAATTAAGAAGTAATATTCTCAGCTAGTTGTAAATATTTTTAGAATGCCAAAAATAAAGGTAAATATTGAAAATAAATACTTGTTATTACAAGAAACTTTGAGATACGACTTTAAATTTTGCAAGTACCTAGTTGCGTGCAACATTGATAGTGCAAAGAGAAATAAAAAGTAAATGAGTTAACACTGACTGTCTAAGAATATCTTAGCTAAGTCAGTCTCGCAATAGGAAACTAGTTAAACAGGATCACAGCTGGTTCAACACCAGTATAGTACTTATAAAAAGAACGCACAAGAAAGTGTTCAAATATAAATATAGAACTTTAGAATAGAGCATATGTTAGAGCATCTACGAACGCTTCTAAGGGATGTTAAGTGCTCTCAGAAATGAACAAAAAATTCGAGGGATAACCTATCGAGGACTGCAGGGTCATATGGAAAGGCAAAGAGATGCACGGTTGGTTTTTTTTATTATAAAATTGGGTTGCGCTTGGCCGCCAACTCGCCTGATGATGCGGCCTACGATGGATCACGCTTCCCTAGAAGAAACCGATTCACTCTTGTTTCTATCGATCTTTAACACGGCGCGATAGTCTGTGGACCTGGTAGGTTTGTTTCGGTGACTTTGGGGAAACCGAGGATTATGCCTGTAGAATTGCTGACGAAGATATAAAGATGAACAACTATCAGAAATACATCATAAAGAACGGAAATGGTTGATATCTTTCGGGATACTTGCACAAGCATAACCAAGTGGCCAGAATCATCCATCAGCAACTTGCCTGTAGCTGGCTTAGTCTGTGAACCCTTCTACGCCGGCAACCTAGATTCAAGTTTTTGAAATGAAAACTTCTTTCGGCGCGTTGAGCACTTGGGTGAACAAAAATCATGAAACTCGCATTATCGTCACGCTGTACCGTGTATTTTAAAACAGCGCCATCTCTTGTAGAATAGGTGAATTACTACTTAAGTTTTCACTTCTGATGTACAGTCCTATGGCTGATGTGTTTTTTTATAATATTTTCAAATGTAAATACTAACAATTATATTAAAAACCGACTTCAAAAATATATAAAAAACGTAATAAGTGCCTATAAAATTTGATGGTTGCCCTTGATTTCCCTGGAATCCCATCATCAGATCCTGATTTGGTGACAATGGGACCAAATTAGAAGTATACCAACTGAACAACATTTTTTTTTTTAAATTGGTCTACAATTGGCGGAGAAATCGATGAACATATATAAAAATAAAAAAAACAGCAAAAATTAAAATATGTAAGAAAATTAATAAATATGTGGAACAATAACAATAATTTATTTAAAATTAGCAAGTGCCTTTACTAACTAAACAAAATACAAGCTAGCATTAAATAATTAAACTTCTTAGTAAATACACAAAAACAGTTGAACTGCCCATAGACCGTTGAAGGTCTAAAGACAATCCAAACGATTAAGCCCACTACCAGTTACTACCTGCCCTTACTTCCATTCAAAAATGTTTGCGTTACTAAGAATAAAGCTACGTAGGAGCTCACAAAAAAAATACTTCTTTTCTGTGTAGGAGCTTTACCTAGTCTGTGGAATAAAGACAATGTATCGATATGTTCTTTTGTGACTTTTTTTGTAAAGGGCGGGCAAAAATGAATCCAATGCGCGTGGTCGCTTTGCAGTTCTCGGATTTACCGCAAGACAGTTAATTTCCGCATTAAAATGCTACTGAGAACCAAGTGGCTATTGACAACGACGCCTTCTGTTATTGAGAGTTGACATTCAGTTCTGAGCAATCAAATACATTATGATTGAAAAAAAACTTAAAACTATTGTACACTAGCAACCCGCCCCAGCTTCGCATGGGTAAGCTTGGCCTTCGGCCTCGCTACTATGACCCGCTCCAGGCACCCAAAATTCATCCAAATTGGTCTAGCCGTTTAAATGTAAAACCTACTACGAAGTACTAGAAAATATTTTAAAAAAAGATGGATTAAATCGGTAAAGCTCTCAAGTTATAGTGTGACCAGGAGAAATAGGGGTTCATTTTTATATAAAAATAATAAATAATAAAAATAAATATCTGGGACATTTTTGCACACACGGTCATCTGACCCCAAACTAAGCAAAGCTTGTAATATGGCTGCCAGAGACTGATATACATACATATATATATATACTGATATATATACATATATCATATAGATAGATAGATTTAAAAAAACTAATTTATTGACCCGCTACCAGTTTTTTTTTTTTCGAAATGCTGGCCCCATTACCACGTTGTATAGCAATGCTTACCCTTTGAGTAAAGTAGAGTCCGATAGATCAGAGTTAACTTACATAAACAAAATCGAATTTCATAGAAACTCTAGTCACAGTAGAAGCATATCAAAATACAAAATAAAACAATTATCAATATAAAAAAAACCGACACCATCAGAACTGTGAACTAAATTGAAATGGGAAGCACCAGCTTTCAAATAAAAAAAAAACATCAAAATCGGTTCACCCAGTCAAAAGTTCTGAGGTAACAAACATAATAAATAAATAAAAAAGTTGAATTGATAACCTCTTTCTTTTTTGAAGTCAGTTAAAAATGATATAATAGGTTTGGTTATAAATGAATTGTGTAAACTTTGTAATTAAGAGTGTCGTTCCTGGCGTCATAAATGATAAAGTTACACGCACATGGCCGTAGGGATCATCGGCACGAATAACAACCGCTTCAGTCCTGAAACACTGGACCCCATCGGCTCAGATCAGACTGAACCGGTACATACAAGCCAGCCAATTAACTGTCGCAAAGTATTAACGATTATATAGCGTGTGGTAAAAGATAAGTTGATTTTATTCAGTTCAGAATGTTCTCGGTTAAAGCTGTGTTTTAAATGTTTGTCGGGACTTATCGTGCTATATTTTATTTAGGTAATAGTTATTTGTTATACAAGACTGCAAAGTTCCTTTTTAACCGCATGCTCAATTGTGATGACCGAGCAAGCGAAGGATTCTAAAAAAATTGAATCCTGAGCGTTAGCGAGCGATTAAAAAGAGCACGAGGTGAAAAATCTTTGCACTCGAGTGCAACACGTAGCTTTTCATCCCACCTCAGCAAGGAAATGATCTAAAGTTTTAACAGTATGACGTGAAAAGAAAATGGCGCGCGTAAAGCAAATAAAAAAAAATACACCAAGAAGGTTCTGAGTCTGTGTTTTTAGCAAATTAAAATGGTTGTATGATATTTGGCACCATGGAGGTAGAAGTAAATAGGGTTAATGATGTTTTGAATTCACAAACTAAGTGCACACGATGTTCTAAATTCAATTTATTTTATCCTCTAGCGGATAAAAACGGCTTTTGCACTCAGATATCGAAGAGCAAAAATACTCTTTCCGAGATGGGGGGATGAAAAAATAATTACCTTTCGCTCGACGTTTCAACCATGTTAAAATGACTGAGATCACGAGCTGACTGAAAACAGCGGGTGAGTCTGGCGAGATGAGCGGGTTTTGTGTTATTCGAACCTAATTAGAAGAAGAAAAAATCTGAGTGTTGTCATTATTACACAAAACACTGACTGTATCGGTCCACGTACCCACACCGGGGTTTGTACAGTAGTTTAGTGTGTGATTCCACGTCGCAGCTTCCCGGTATAAGTTTCGATGTTTTCTAAATCCAACCGTTTTGTCCGCATCCGGACCCGGAACCCGCTTTAAGAAAATTTTCTGCAATAGCCGATTTCTGTGTCTGGCGGTTTTTGACGGCCGCGATATGTTCATTGATCCTTTCTGTTATGTGACGTTACTATAAGTACTATAAGTTTTTAACTGATACCGAAAAATAGGTTCTCAATTTGCTTTTTTATCCCAACTAATATTATAAAAGCGAAAGTAACTGTGTCTCTATGTCTGTTTGTTCGCTTATCACGGCTAAACGGCTAAGCCAATCTTAACAATATTTGTCAGGAAGATATTGTGCCTCATGAAGGCGGACATAAGATAGTTTTTCCCCAAAAAATGCGAAAAAACCGCAAGTAAAACAGCGAGATTCAGTTAGTATATTATAAATTAAAATTCTAAAAGAATACCGTATGCCTCTAATATGCGGGTCAAGAATCTTTGAGTAAGAACGTTTCATATTGTTTGTGAAATAAGGAAACGATTTACACAGTTAGGCACAATAAATTGTCCGTGAAAGAGAATAAATACAGATAAGCGATCTTTAAACACAGTTTAGTCTAAACCGGACGCTCCTGCCGCAGACAGATGAGATAAAGATGAGATCTTTATGTATCATCGTCTACTTTTTAAATAGAACGCGGACCTGTCTTCTAATAAATAAAACACCATTTTCATTCCATCTATTCGAAAATTTACGTTTTGTTTTGTTTTACGTTCGTCAAGAAGTGCGAGCAAAGTAGGGGCCTTACTTAAAAACGTTACTCAAGTTAATCTGTGCTTAAAATTGTTCTCTCAACTTCTCGCTGACGGCAAATGTCACACGCGAAAACGAGAGAAAGCAATTTTAAGCATAGATCAACTTGAGTAACGTTTTTAAGTAAGGCTCATAGTCTTTTCCGATAGGGTTTTAATAAGTGCGATTAAAAGAGTTTTGAAATTGTAATATACATAATATATTTATTTCTTAGAATATTCCTCGACGTCCTCAACCAAAGTGATTTGTATAGATTACTAGCTGCACCCCGCGGTTTCACCCGCGTGGTGATGAAAATCGGTGATGATGATGATGATGAAAAGTAGCTCATGCGTTAAAATAGGACATAAGCAATGTATATTCCAAATGTCATCAAAATCCATCCAGCCGTTTCTGCGTTATTGAGTAACAAACATCCATCCATCCATACATCCATCCATCCATCCAAACTTTCACGTATATGATATTAGTGTGATTAGTGTGATTATTTGAGTAAATGTAAAACAAGTACGCACCACTGGCGCCACTGTAGACATCAAACTATTCGCATTATTTAACATTAGTTCAATTTTTCACCGCACTTAGAAATTTTAAATTTTCGACCGACTGTACTAGGCTGCGGTGCTATGTCTATGCCACGCTTTGAATGTTGACTTTTATAAAATTTTCTCATTGAGATAAGAATTAGAGTGAATTACTTGTCGCAAAATATTTTTTGCCATTGGCGACGTCACTTCGCTCAGGATTCTAACGTAGAATCATTCGCTACGTTCTGGATTCAAAATATGTATATAATAGCGCCCTCATCTCGAAAAAATATTTTGCGTCCTTACCATACAATCTACTATTAAATAACCCGTCATACTTAAAGTGAATTCCACTAGGAAACACGCTAGATTTGTATGTGCGTCAGATCAGACTTCGATCACGTGAATAAAAGTATATACCTACTTATATAGAGAATTCAACACAAAGAAATATTAACGTGTCGGCCAGCCTCTTACGCCTTAGAATGTCCACATTTATTTTTGCTTCATTTTTTGTAATGTTTAGTCAAGGAAACAAAATACTTACATTCATGCATAATTTAATAGTGAACCGGTCCAGCTATGAGTCTCGGTCTAGTCCGTTGTATAGGTTATACTTAGATATAAAAGATAATTATAAAGATGTAATATTAATCATACTGTGAAAGTGCAGTATATGTTACCTATCTTTTCTATAAGCCATCCACGCCATTGTTCCCCCTTGGTGTTGCAGCCTTTATAGGGAGGGGGGGAAACTGCGATGTTTTAAACTATCTGCACAGCTTTCCCGTATATCTCAGGAATACAGAGTTTAAAATATGATATGACATAATAAAATATTATAGATGCACACTAAATCATGCCATTTTATCAAAAGGTTATCGAACAATGTTACTTTCACATTCATAATATATATTTTTTGGGATTATAAATATGATTAGAAGAGTAAGGAAGGGAAAAGAGAAGTGAATAGAACGGAAATGAAAAGGAAACTCTGTCGCCAGTTATTGTGACAGATATATGATTGAACATTCTTATTTATGTCAACGCGTCGAACTCCGCGTCACAGTTGCTATGGGTTTATACGGATGCAAGTGGCTACAACGAATTTCTTACAAAAATGCCTTGACATCCGTTCTAAGTTAAACAATTTTTGTCTTCTTCTGTGGTTGACCCAGTGACATAATTTTCAGATATCAATAAACAAATGAAAGACCAATGAACTGAAGTTCATATCATTTATTACGTCAGGCTTCAATCAGCTAGCGCAGCGTTATTCTACTTTCATCGTTTAATTTCTGCAGGCTGTATAATAAACTGATAATAATTCTTGCGTGGCTTTCGTGTATTCTAAGTTAAATCATTAACGGACCTTCTGCGGACAACATACGTACAATTGAAATTAGTAAAAAAATACTATGCACATTATTAAATGAAATAAAACTAAAATAGACTACACAAGGTCATACGCTACGTAGCCTAGACCGCCACCATACCACTAATGTGACTGTTTAGAGCGCGACTACTGCATAGTTCTTTTGTTTCAAGACTTTATTGGTATCTTTCTTCCATAACAGTTTCATGGAGATGATATAAAAGGGGGCATTTGTGTTTCTGTTATGGTCTAAAATTTCATTTTGGAAAAGTGTATCCAATATTTATTAACTTGGCTTTATATAACTATGTTTAACTGACTTTCAAAAAGGGGGTTATTAATTCAACTGTTTTTTTTTATGTTTGTTACCGCAAAACTTTTGACTGGATGAACTGATTTTGATGTTTTTTTTTTAAAGCAGGTGCTTCCCATTTGGTCCCATATAATTTTGATCCAGTTCTGATGAAGTCGGTTTTTTCTATTGAGAATTATTAATATACTAATTTGTCTATCGTCTGTACTCTATGAATATGGCAACCACATAAATGTACACATTACTGTTAATATCTATTTAAGTATGTGTTTAAAAATATATATGTATGTATATCAGTCCCTGGCAGCCATATTACAAGCTTTGCTTAGTTTGGGGTCAGATGACCATGTGTGCAATAATGTCCCAGATATTTAGATATATATTTTTTATTTATTATATCAACGATCTTACTAGATTGTGACCTACCAAAACGTTTATATTCAATGTAATGACGTTCAATTCGAAGTAAATTCTCATGTAACGTCACGCGATATTATATTCTCATAATATTAACTGATCCCGTGAAATCAACGTGAATCTACTGTTCACGTTGGTAATAATAATAAAAAGAATAGGTTTTTTTAATACTTATTAGTTAATGTGCCTTTGATATGACAACTAGCAGCGCCCAAAGTTTCACCCGATGGTGAAACTGTTAATTATCGATTAATAATAATTACCAATACAAAAAACTGACTATTAAAATGTCAGAACTTGACCAAATTAAAATGAAACCACACGGGAAGCACCAGCTATTAAATAAAAAAGAGTTATCAAAATCGGTTCACCCAGTGGAAAGTTCTGAGGTAACAAACATTTAAGAAAAAACAATCGAATTGATAACCTCCTCCTTTTTGGAAGTCGGTTAAAAATAAACAGGATCTGCTTATTTTTTCATGATAAAAAGTTTTTTTTTTTGGATTAAAATTATAGTAACAATCTTTGACCAAAATAAAATGAATGGACGGGCCCAGTAGAAAGTTTTTGAAGATTACAAAATGAGCGCCAGCGCTCACTTCGTTTCAGTCGGTCTCTAGCCGTAGGAAGTGAAACACGAGTCTATTGTTACGCGATAACGAAACATCTGACAAAATTATGAATTCGTATGCTTTACCGAAGTGTAAATACACAAATAAAACCGATATCTATTTTTTGTAACAAATATACTGTACATTTTTATAATTAGATGTTGAAGTATATGTCCGACGGTTTTGACTCGTTTTTACTGATCAAGTTCAATGGTTAGGGCCCGTCCATTCATTTTATTTTGGTCGAAGGTAACAATGCTCTTGCCTATGTGTTAATCCAGAGAATAAACAACTAATTAGGTAATTGGCTTTTTGTAGCCGTTTTTGTTAACGACAGCCAAACAAATAACAAACTCCATATCACATTTCATTCAAATCCGTTAAACTCTTACCATTCGTGCAGGCAAACATACACACTTAAATTCTAACTTTCGCATTTATAATATTTGTATAATTAAAACAAACAACCGTTAAGACGCGTTTTATAACTATTTGACCTAAAAATCGTAAATCTTATTAAAAATAAACATGTTATTCTCACAAAAAACTTGTATGGCTTTACAAATAAAACTTTTTTTACATGTATAGAACCAATTGAATTTCCTATTGAAGAGTGTTCAATATACCTTACGTCCTGATTGTGTGGCAATTATTTGCGATACTGGGACTTTTCTAGCAAGCTGTAGCTTTACTAATATTATGATGATACTTTACTAAGGCCATCTACGCAATCAGAGTTTATTTAACTGACTAGATTGTCAAGGTCACATTTACAATGTAGAATGTACTTTGCTACTTGCACTTGAAGCTTACAAAAAAACCGGAACTAATGCATTTGAAAAGTATACTAATGTACTGTAAAACTGTACAATGCAAGACGGATGACCCATACATTAAAAGAGTAGACGTCCTTGCTTCAAATTGCAAGGTCTTGCCTTATCAATAAGTCTTCCAATAAATGATTACTAAATTTTGAGGCTTGCCTGACCGACATAGAATTCTTAAGGATTTCGCAGCAAATCTACAATTACTATTAGTTGATAAGTCCTCTTTGACCGATCTTATCAAAAACGCTCGGATAAGTGACATGTCGGGTATGTCCTAAAACTGCGACCAGAACCACCGGATGATGGGCAGCAGCGTCCTAACAGTACACGGTGAACGTACTGCGATCCCCAAGCCGCCTGCCAAGCGTGGGGATTATGGCAACACCCCTCTCTATGAGGGAGGCCTTGTCCAACAGAGGACGTTAATTGGCTGATGATGTGAAGTGACAAAATAAAAAAATAAGTTTTCAACATGTATCTGTTTAATAGGTGCTAACCAAAACGCTAAATCGGAGTAAATATAAAAAGATGATCTTGACTCCTGCGCAAAAACTTGAACTCAAATAATTATAGGTGCCTAACGTGTGAAACAGAGGTGAGGTTAAAATTAGCAGCAACATTAAATATATTGAAGGCTATACTAATGCTATTATTGCATTTTGTTTCCGCGACTTTAAGAATTTACGATCGGAGATGCTTTGATCACGACCTTGCATTGATTGTCAAATTCGTGACTAGATGTGTAAACGAAGATTAACTAGATATAAATAGCTGTCCATATATGGATAATTAAATTCTCAATAATTTGCTATTTCAATAATCCCAATGACATTAAAAAAAAAAATGGAACATATTTAAAATCTTTCAGAGCGCCTGGTTAACGTGACGCGTTACCAAAATGCTGGCGTGTATCTGGCTCAACGCATAAGCATTGCCATTCAACGTCACCAGCATGCTGGGTACGCTGCCAACTGATAGTGGGCTTGAGCATGTGGATCGTCTTTAGACCTTCAACGGTCTATGGACAGTCTAATTGTTTATGCAGTGTTAGTGTTAGCTTGTATTTTGTTTAATTAATAAAGACACTTGATGAATAAAAAAAAAAGGATATTTGGATATTATTATTTGAAATAATATATAAATATAATACAAAACAACATTTACATAAATACATTAAAATATTCATAAGTAAAGTAAAACGGTTTTAAATAAATTTAATGGTATTTTCTGCAACATTAAAACGTGTATATACAATTTTTAATCGAAGTATAATGTTCGTGACACAACAGTAAAAAAAATGCAGTAATTTTAATACAATGGAATGGATAAACAATTTAAATGCTAAACAACGCAAAGGCCATTCGAAATAAGCCATTAAACACGAAAGCAAAGATTTATTTGATTAGTATTTCTTTGATTTGTACAATTATTATTACCGTAATTATCGTAACTATTCAGTTCAAAAATGTGATGATATGATTTTATTAAAAGGCTATGTCAGGCTATGTTATATCTCGGATAAAGTAAATTTTTGATTTACCTAAAACACCGCGTATAAATTCTGATATTTCCTATGGTCTCATGGTTTTCCTATGGTAACTTTCACAGAAAAGAGAAGAGAAAAAAATCTCACTACAGTGGTCACTTTCAACTGCCAGTGACAGTTGACAACTGACAGACTCTCAAATTATTTAAATAAACTAGTTCTATTTTCAAATTTGTAATTTTTTCCCCTTTTCTTTTCTGTGTATTGAACCATGTTCTCTTCATGTTAGAACTTTTTTTTATCCTCAGAGGATTACTACTACTGTACGTACTGTTAAGTTATCTTGAAATTCAATTTTTTTAAATAAATTATTATTATTTATTCACTTCACGGGTCTAGAACGGACATTTGGGAGGCACTTCCACCCTGGAGCTTAGGTTCTTAGCTCATGCGGTTTCCACCCCCGGATGGCCGGATAAGGCAAGCCAGGGATCGGGGTCTCATTTAGCGCCCTGGAATCGGGGTACGCCCATGGGTTCGGGGTACGCCCATGGAATCGGGGTAAGTTATTATTATTATGGTCCCACACTTCTCGTGCATTTGCCAGTATCAGTCATGTGTTTATTTTTAGTTTCCTTGTATTCGTTATAAAAAGCACAGTGTTTACCTCGGGGTTAAAGACTTATTTAGTCCCTCGAACTATTAGCGAATAAGTTACTTTCACCCCTAGGATAACAATGTACTATTATACTTTAGTATTAGTTGATAACACGGATCGTCATTAAAAAGTGATGTCATTCGTTAGACACTTTTTGCTTGCTATCCCAGGAACGTGCTAGCAAATACAGCGGGATGTAAGTCTTTGAATAAAGCTTAACAAGTCCTGATTTTTTATTAATTGCAAATACATATACAAATTCTGGTATATTCACTGAAACGACCAACTGTCGTATCACTTGAAATGTCCGTGAAATATCAAGCCTACAGCCTTGGGTGCGACATTAAATGACAATGATGGAGTTGATACGGCAGGAAGTGAAAATAGATGGAAATTAGACTCGTTACGTTAATCCGTACTGTGTGACGATTGTATTCCGTGAGAATATTGGTAGCACAGGTTGGTGTCAGATCGGTATGACGCTCAACTGTGTAGAGTTCATATACGAAACAGTGCCCTTAGGTACAAGATTTGACAGTTTTCGAAAACTTTTTTCGTTTCCGTATTGTCCCATACATTTTAGTAAAGCGCCTCTAGCGGAAACGCGGATGAACTAAAATCGGTAGTAATCGGCAGTATAGGTTGCTTCACTCAAATACGAAAAATAGTTTCGAATAGCTTTCAACCCAGCAATGTATGCATCAAAACGAAAACGAAAAAAGTTTTCGAAAACTATCAAATCTTGTACTAAGGGTACTGAATTATCGGAAACGCTTCGCGGTTCTACCCGCTTGCCTTGTACTATGCATTAATTGAGAAACTAAATTTTAAATCTAGTTAAATATAGTAGATCAGTATACTATTATAAATATAAATAAATAAATAAATATCTGGGACATAATTGCACACATGGTCATCTGACCCCAAACTAAGCAAAGCTTGTAATATGGCTGCCAGAGACTGATATACATACATATATATTTTTAAATACATACTTAAATAGATATTAACACCCAGACATAGAACAAACACAAATGTTCATCACACAAATGTTTGTCCTAGATGGGAATCGAACCCACGCCCCCAAGCACAGAAAGTAGGATCACTACCAACTGAGCCACCGAGGCAGTCCATTAGTATCAGTTTATTATCAGTAGTTCTTTAAGCAGTTCCTTTGAAGAAACTACTGAGCCTTTTTTGTCTCAGAAATTCCTTCAGTGGAACTAAATGAACTACAGGGACTATCATTTCTCATTAGTTTCTGCATCAATAAAAAAAAAACATCAATTTGAAGGAAATGTTCCCTGTTGCCTGATGATTTAATCATGTTCTCCGTGTACTAAAGAAACCGCACAGCGAAATGAGAGTACGCGTTATCGATGACTAGGGCATGGATATAGAGAACCTTTTTACCCATGTTCCATGCATGTTATGTGTACAACTAGCTATCAATTCTAACAAATAGAGGCCATGGTATATGCTACATGGGGTTCTTCAAAAGGCGAGTAATAGATTCTTAAAGGGTTGACAACGTAGTTATGATGCTAACGCGCGACAGAAAGTGATACGTGGTCTTTCAATCCTTGTAGTTAGGAGATATGCAATAAAAATATCTAATTTAAGCTTTTTCTAATTATTTATTCCAATCTAATAAGCCTTTAAAAATAAAAAAAAGATTTATCCAACTTGTAGTGCGGGAAGATGGACTGACTAACTAAGACTGACTAAGTAACTAAGTAAGCAACCTGATTGACTAAGCTGTTTGTTTTGTTTAGGACGATTCAGTTTTTTTCCTATTTCTGTTGGGGCATTTTCAGCATCCTCTTAAGGTGTTCCGTCAGGTTACTAGGATTTGTAATGCAAATTATGAGAGTACGTGCATCATTTTAACGACTTTTTGTAGAGTTATTTATTTCGGCGCAGTTACATGCACCATGTTCACGGGAAGACTGCACCAAAATATCGGGAGCTCCTTCCACAACCTTACTACGGTAAATATCCCGTAAATAATCAAATCAAAATCAAATAATTTATTTATCTAATAATAATATCCAAATTATTACAAATTAATAAGATTGAATTAAGCTAAGTATTTTAACTTTTAGCTCATCAATCATATAACTGTAGTGAACAACCGTAATAGATTAAAACAGTGTAGGTATTAATTTGTCCGTTTAAACAATGATTCCAGTATCCGTTCCAGTATCGGCTATCAAGTTATTCGTTGTCTCAACGTGACAAACTCGGTTATCGTGTGGAACGTGCCTTATTCACTTAAGTACGTCCCGAATAGATTACTTTGTACATTAGTGCATATTGTATCACAGATAAATACCTAAACTAAAGCTAAGGTATTTAACTATGACACGTCTAAATTGCTGACAGCATGCGTGCCGTCTTGTTTTTGTATTTCAATTTCTAATACTCTAGACGCATCTTGCTGCGTCAGGCTCACTTGATACGAAGTCATCTTAGGTGGTCCCTGCGTTGCGTAGGTGAGTGTTTGTTTGTTCTTAAAAATAAGAGGTTCACTACAAACCCGCAGTATAAACCTGGTTTTGTGATAAAATAACATTTGGCAATTTGATTAAAAAACTGCAAATCAGCGTCCATAAAAAAATTGTGTACAAATACCAGCATACATTATAGCTAAGTACAGGCTGAAGTGTAAAATATATACCCATTAAAACTCTTTTTATGACAATAGAATAAGGTACCTACTTGTGTGTTGTGTCATACTTTAAGCCATGGGAACAATTCTGAACAATGGTTGTAGTGACTACTCATAACGTGGATCGTTTTAAAAAAAATATTAACTCCGGCCTTTAAGAACGCGTTGACGTATTGTGCTCTCGCTCAAACAAACTTCATCATAATCAGCTTGTATTAGTCCACTGCTGGACACTGCTGGAATTGGCTTCTCCCAAGGTACGCACAATAATCACTACTAATTATATTATACTAGTTCTGTTGCCCGCAACTTCGTACGCGTAGATTTTCATATTATTCATAATTCATTTATTACTTGCGAGAGTAGGCAATATAAAATATCAACCCTTTTTCCACCCTTAATCCGGCCCTTGCGCAAAATAACATATCCCATACTTCAATTTAGTCATAGCTAAGCATAATCGTGAAAACCACATTTAAATCCGTCTATTGCTTTAGGAGATGTGCGTGGACAAACAAACAAACAGACAAAAATTCTAAAAACTGTCTTAACGTGTTCAGCTGCTTATTTTAAGAAGTCCTGTTTTTTTATATCTCGCAATTACAGATGTTTTATCTCTACGTTTATACTATGGGCCTTACTTAAAAACGTTACTCAAGTTGATCTATGTTTTAAAATGCTCTCTCAACTTCTCGCTGACGGCAATCGTCACACGCGAAAGCAAGACGGAGCATATTTAAGCGTATGTCAACTTGAGTAACGTTTTTAAGTAAGGCCCTATATGTATATATATAATTAAATATAGATTACCGAGAGTGATATTTAAATTTAAATAGTGTTTTAGTTCTATTATTTTATAGATAATATTTTTATTGACCATAAGTTTTCAAGTTTTTTAAGCACCAGCTATCAAATAAAAAAATATCTTCAAATTCGGTTCAAACATAAAAATTACATTATTTTATCCATTTTTTTTTTAAAGATTTGTTATTACCTCGGGTCGATGCAACTCGTGAGCAAAATGAGCCTCTACTTTGCTCAAAGGGTGAGCATTGCCACACAACGTGGTAATGGGTCTAGCATTTTGTGAAAACTTCTTACTGGTAACGGTTTAAAAGATTAGTTTAGAAGTTAAGTATTAATTTGTCGTTTTTTATTTATTTATTATTTTTTATATTACGAAGATGGAATGTTATTTAAGTTACAGAAATAAAATGTTGGCATTCATTTAAATTAATTATATCTTGTTTGGATAAACTATTAATTTTATAAACACATGTATATTTCAGGAGTGTACAAAATTAAGAAAAAAATACTGAATTTACGTACCTATATGTACCCTAAACATTTATATACAATTTAAAAATTATTTATCCTACATTGTTATAACAATGTCTAATTTAGCTTGCTTCAAATGTAGGATAAATGGACAGATTGCCTAAGGGTTACGCAGAAAGGGCGTACTAAGCCGAAAGGGGTCCGTTATACTCATAATTATTAACAACTTTTACTATAAATAAAATTAATAAATAAATATCTGGGACATTATTGCACACATGGTCATCTGACCCCACACTAAGCAAAGCTTGTAATATGGCAGCCAGAGACTAATATACATACTGCCCCGGTGGCTCAGTTGGTAGTGAACCTACTTTCTGTGCTTGGGGGCATGGGTTCGATTCCCATCTAGGACAAACATTTATGTGATGAACATTTGTGTTTGTTCTATGTCTGGGTGTTAATATCTATTTAAGTATGTATTTAAAAATATATATGTACGTATATCAGTCTCTGGCTGCCATGTTACAATCTTTGCTTAGTTTGGGGTCAGATGACCATGTGTGCAATAATGTCCCAGATATTTATTATTAAAGGATTTTACGACAGAGACAAATTAAGGGGATTAAAAGTTAGTATGAAAGTCTACGCAAACTACGTTAGATAGTATAGGTAATAGCAGGTGCTATTAAAGCGAAAGTGCAACAAATTCAATTTTTCTGTTGACCTTATTATCCAATTACCAATTATAAACAGTATTTAATTATAACCTAATCCTAACTAATATTATAAAAGCAAAAGTAACTGTCTGTGAGACAAGGCAAAGAACTAAACTAACACGGGTTTCAGCTAGTTATAATATAATTTTTGCAAAAGGCTAGGAAATAGTGAGGAGGAATAAAGCGATGCCTGAATGTGTATTCCCCGATAGCTACAATCTGGATGTCTTCATTTCTCGAGTGAATCAGTTTCTTCTAGGCAAGCGTGCTCCATCGTAGAGTTATCCCTGGAGCCGGGTTCCAAGAATACTCCTTAGGTATCTCCTTTCCGTCGTAAGAGCCGACTAAAAGGAGGCCTTTGGGCTCGTGGGTGGTCAGATTTGGGGATCTGACCTCCCATTCAGCAAGCCCAGGAAAGATATCGGTGTGGTGTGGCCCACGCCGTTGTAAAGGGAACGGAAATGCAACTTTTCCAGGGAGTGTTGCTTCAGGCAGAATGCTAGGAGGGTACCAGTGCGTTCCTATGGAGATCCCGGTGCCCTCCGTCTAGCACAGAAGTCGGCCTCCGAGGGGGTTTTAGTGGGTACAATCTCACATAGCCCGGCTATACCCCAATGCAGCTGTCTTTTGAAGATATCCACCCCGTCAACATAAAATAAAAAGGCAATCGTGCTCCATCGTAGACCGCATCTTCTTTTACCATCAGGCGAGTTAGCGGTCAAACAAATTACTTAAAATTAATAAAAAAAGTCGAAGCATATTTACACTGGAAAGAGTGATACGGAATAGGCGATATGTTGTAGGTAAACACAATCGGCTTAAAGCAATTTTAATAACCTATGTACTTACTTTTTATAGCGTGTAAACTCATAACACACTATGTATACTTATCGTAAAGGCATGTACAACAAAGTTGTCCATTAGGTGTTTAGACATGTACATATTCTTAAGGCAAATTAAGTTGTTAGGACATATCCGTTTCTGCACAAATTTCCAGGAGGACAAACAATATCTTCTCATGTATTTTAATGCAATTTCAAGACTTTAGCATTAAGCATTTTGACTGCCCCGGTTGCTCAGTTGGTAGTGAACCTACTTTCTACGCTTGGGAGCGTGGGTTCGATTCCCACCTTGAGCAAACGTTCATGTGATAAACATTTATGTTTGTTCGATGTCTGGATATTAATATCTATTTAGTTCAGTTCAGTTCATTTATTTCTTCAAATGGGTACATTAGTGTACACTTATGAACGTCAACAACAAATAACTATAATTAAATTAACTCAAATACAATTCAAAAGTGTTGCCAAGTTTCCGAGTTGGAAACCTACCAGACTTCAGTTTGGTAGATTTACAGCACTAAAACTTTATAGAATAAAATCAAATCTAATAGCTTTAAAAGAAGTATTAAATAAATTAAAATGTCAAATATATATATTAAAATCTATTGTAAAATTGTAAAATGTCAATAAATAATAAATTAATTAGTTAAAAATAATATATGCGTGATTTCATTTCATTCTGTACAATATTAATTAATTAGGATTAAGGATTAAGTATGTATTTAAATATATAGATGTGATCGTACGTATATCATTCGCAGCCATATTACAAGATTTGCTTAGTTGGGATCAGATGACAGTGTGTGCAAAAATATCCCAGATTATTTATTAATTTTACATATTAATTAACTTTTTTTATCCAGTTTACATAGATGGAACATGTAGGTTACTTAACGTATATTTTATTATCTTTTATAATTACTCGTAAAGAAACAGAATTTACTTAGTCATGACTGGTGATGATAATGATTATGAAACCGATGATGTGGTTTATAAACAATGGTGCGATTACATTCATAGAGTTATTAATTACTAATAGTCACAGCATTTTTAAACATAAACTCGTTATTCATAGATAAGTAATTTGTGAAAGAATAACAATTCCACGCGGGTTGGCAGGAACAACCTGCCGGCTTCCTTGTTTCCTGAGAGATATAATCTGGGCCTTTTCAAGACGAGACTGAATAGGTATCTTCTAAGTCTGCATGCTTCATCATCGACCACATCGTCGCTTACCAACAGGCGAGTTGGTACTCAAACGCGGACTTATTCGCGATAAAAAAAAATCACACTTCACATTTGTCACTATTACTTTAGATTTTCATAAAACATTGCATTGTTTATACATACTTATTTTTTTTTCGCAATTTCAGGTTTGGTTCAATAGTAAAAGTTGTTCATAATGACTATGGTATGGTACTTTTAAAGGGGTTTTCCTTTCATATTAATACACTATGTCCGACTAACCTTGTATAATAGGCGGGCCGCGTAACTCAGCGGCCAATAAGTGCATTCAGGTGTATTTATTGGCCGCTAGAGTGCGTTATGTATGTGTAAGAAAATAAATTAATTTAGATTTAGTTTTTTTTAAAGTTTTGTTTTTATATACTAAAGTCAATGTCAAAGTCAAATAATTTATTGCACATTAGGCTAAGTATATAATTTGGGTATGTATGGCGATTTATGTATGGAACGGCCCGATCGGTTTATAATGTTGTATCGTGTAGAATATTTTCAATCGAATAATATAGCACTTTTCAATTAATAAGTTTTCCAAATTCTATGCAAAATTTCCTTCGTTTTCTTCACTCTTTAAGTCGTCGGGTAATTTATTAAATTATTTTTATAGCCATTGTATGAGGACCAGGACCAGTACTATGCATTTCTAGTCTCGATTTTGGGACTGCTAATTTATGCTTAAAACTGGGCGGATGTTTACGTGGTATTTCTGAAACTTTTTTTAAATATTCGGGGTTTTTTTTACTAGACAATATTGTTCAGAAAATTCAAATAACAATCGTGACTGACGGCGTCGATGCGTTCACATCACATACTTGAAGCACGCACAAGCTGACAACAAACACTCTATAGTTTATATACGAGTATTTCACAATAGAACATTCAATCGCCATTCATGATATCGATGTGAACGTGATTAGAATGACACATATGCTATTTTGACATCTAGACAATATTAAATCAGCTATAAGTCAACTAAATTGAAGCAAGGATGGATGGTAATAGAAGTAAGTCAATGGATGCAAGCTGGATGAAAAATAAAAACTGTTTATTTACAAAATTATGAAGAAGAAACAAATAAATATCTGGAAAATTATTGCACACACGGTCATCTGACCCCAAACAAAGCAAAGCGTGTAATATGGCAGCCAGAGACTGATATACGTACATATATATTTTTAAATACATACTTAAATAGATATTAACACCCAGAAATAGAACAAATACAAAAGTTCATCACACAAATGTTTGTCCTAGGTGGGAATCGAACCCACGCCCCCAAGCGCAGAAGGCAGGTACACTACCAACTGAGCTAACGGGGCTGTCCCCGTAGCGTATACGTTTATGTGGGTTAAATAAAGAGCTTGTAAGTGCGATATTTTGTACATATATGTAATTTAATTATGCACTATCACAAAATATTATTATTTAAACATATTTTTTATACTCAATAATAATTGAAGAGTAACGAACTGAACTCGGTCCATACTTTGCGATCCGAATTGAATCTCAGTTCACCTTCAGGCCATTCATTCAAATTACCTACATACCTAACCACGCGAGCAGCGTAAATTCATACATTTTTGACCCCTACGCAAAACAGAGGGGTGTCAACTAAGAATCACGTGTATCTTTCTGTCTATCTGTCTGTAGCATCATAGCTCTCAAACGGCTGAACCGATTTTTTTTTTTCGTTTGATAGTTGACTTGACTTTTTTTTTGTACTTTAGGAGAGTGATCTAAGCTAAAATTAAAAAAAAATGTTTAGCTGTTTAAAGTGTATCAGCTCTTTTTTTTGGGAACAGGCTTGTTTGGTTTATAGTTTTTGTCGAAATGAACTTCAACCCGTCTGAACTTTCAAAGAAAAAACGTGCAGTAAAGCCAAAGTGCAGCCTGTACTGTACTTCATTTTGAGAGTTATATTATCGCCTTCATTGTGATGTTATAAACATACCCTGTTCTTGACTATTCTGTTCCAAATCTGAAACATGACGGTAACTTGATGACAAAACAGTTTGTGAAACTACGTACCAAACTAAGCAAACAATAGTGCGCGATGTGTATATTATGTAAGTACATTCAGCCGTAGTTGTACCGATCGATGTGGATCAAATTTAACCTGAGTGTGACAAAAATCAACCTCCTACCCACCTTACGCGGACACCTGCCCGTGTTTGTAACGCGTCTGAACCAACAAGATTTTTTTTAAAGATTTTCGACTATCGTTATTACTTTAAGTCAGCCTTTCCCATTTAATGGTTCGCGACCCGGTACCGGGACATCAAAATAAAATACCGGGCTGCAGCATTCCCGCCTATTGTTTTAAATTAATACTATCGATCGACGCATCGATAAAACATTTTAAATTGTAATACATATCTCATAATATACACATACTTCTAATAACAATACATGTGGGGTTATAACTATTGAGTGGGTCACGAAGGGGCTGTATGAAAATTACCAGTCCATGGCAGAACAATGTCTGGGAAACACTGCTTTAAGCTATAATTTTGCTACTGACAGAGTATGAATAAGCGATTTACCTCACGAGAAAACGCGAGTGAATCAGTTTCTTGCATACAAGCGTGCTTCATCGTAGACCGCATCATCGCTTAACATCAGGCGAGATGGCGATCAAACACAAAAATACTTTTAAATAACTAGCGACCCGCCCCGCCTTCTAACGTGCCTTCGTATTTATAAAAATATAACGTAAGCCATGTGAATTTATTTTTCGGTGACTTGGTTGCAAAATATTGTTTTTTTTTTTTCTACTTACATAAAAACTTAATTAAGTTTTATTACATATTTAAACTTTCCATAAAATATATCTAACTTATGTTGAAAACGGCATCAAAATCCGTTGCGTGGTTTAGGAGTAAGCAGATATGCAGACAGACGCATAGAGCGACTAGCTTTTATACTATGTAAATAAATAAATATCTAGGACATTATTGCACACATGGTCATCTGACCCCAAACATGAGAGATAACTCACAAAAACGAAATGCTCTTACTTGATGATGTTAGATGATGATGTGATCATTGAACGACTTTCATCTCACCTCGTCTGGCTAGCAATAGATGCAACTGTAAACTAACTGGAAACCATTGCTAATCATGTCTCAATATCTTTGTTACAGGGCTAAAGTAGTACCACGGCATGACGGCTACTCACGGCGGCGGACGTGAAGATGATCGTCCGGATAAGGTTTCCGTGTACACCATCAAAACGGGCCTGAAAAACGAAGGCTACCAACATGATCGCGATTCTAATGACGACATTATTAAACCACCGCCGCTACCCATCGAAGAAGACAATTATCCCACCGGCAAAGTAAAATTACCGAGAAACGAGAAATGGAGAATACTAAAGAACATAGCAGCCGTCAGCTGTGCATTTATGGTGCAGTTCACAGCGTTCCAAGGAACAGCGAACTTGCAATCGTCGATCAACGCGGCAGATGGACTGGGGACGGTATCGCTGAGTTCTATTTACGCCGCGTTAGTAGTATCCTGTATATTCGTGCCTACGTTCCTAATCAAGAGGCTAACGGTGAAGTGGACGCTGTGCCTGTCCATGATGTGCTATGCACCATACATCGCAGCTCAGTTCTACCCGGCGTTCTACACGCTGGTGCCAGCTGGCGTCGTTGTGGGCCTCGGTGCGGCGCCCATGTGGACCTCCAAAGCTACTTACCTTACGCAAGCCGGGAGCGTGTACGCCAAGCTCACTGATCAAGCTGTCGACGGCATTATCGTGCGGTTCTTCGGATTCTTCTTTCTGGCTTGGCAAACGGCTGAGCTTTGGGGCAACCTGATCTCAAGTTTAGGTGAGTCTTACTTATAACTTATTTCCTTACAGAAAAGCATGGAGAGGTCAAGATATAACAATCACCATTTATGGTTTTCTTCTTCTTATAAAAACGCGATGTGTCCTGAACGAAGCCACGAAGAGTGCCATTGGAGTGGCAAAATAAAGGTCCAAAAACTTAATTTAAAAAAACTAAACATCTACTCGGAAGAAGAAGACTACCAACTGGGCCGACTCGAAAGAAGAAGATAAAACTGAAATGGTTTCTTTCTAGTGTTTTCATCTGGAGTGCACACCGGTGTGAAGAGTGATAACACGAGCAAGCTGCTTGATAGTTGCGGTGCCAACTTCTGCGTGATCGGCGGTGGCCACCACGACAACCAGAACCTGCACCGGCCGCCAGATGGCGAGATCTACGAGATCAGCGCTATATACCTCGCGTGCGTCGTCGTCGCGGTCCTCATGGTGGCCTTGCTTGTAGATCCTTTGTCACGGTAAGTTATATTTTACGTGAAGACGCCAAAGACTTCATTAGAACTAGGTCGATGATAGTAATACTATTATATACGGGATATTTACCGTGGTAAAGTTGTTAGAGGAGCTCCCGTTATTTCGGCGCAGTTACCATGCACCATGTTCACGGGAAGACATGGTGCTTGTAACTGTGCAGAAATATCGGGAAGCTCCTTCCACAACATTACCACAGTAAATATCCCGTAAATAATCATATAACTATAGTGAACAACCGTGATAGTTTCAAACAGTGGATTGATGATATTTTAAATTTTCAGCAGCAATTTGGTTAATCATTTAATAACATGAAAAAATTATATTATAATAATATAAGGTAGCTGAAATAATGTGGGTTGGTGATGATTACTAAAAATTGTATAATTTATACGCAATTTGGTTCAAATTATACGTCGTAGTCGAATCCTCAATTGTGACGAACAGCAAAAATAACCTTTTCAGGTAGATATACCTAATTAATAGTTTACGCTTCGTTGATTTCACCACTGTACCATTGTAATGGATTCATATGCGGTAATTACTTGAGATAAAGCTAACAACATCCGTCCGTACCTATCAATTCAAAGTTCAAAGAAGACACTTCTTGGCTGGCAAGATGCTAGTGACAATCAGTGACTATTTTTACAAGCTTTTATTTAACTTGTCTTGTGTGGGAAAATCTTGCAACTGAATTTTAAAACAGTTATCCCCCCAACTGATAGAGCTGAAATTTTGCATACACGTTTAGTTTGGATGACAATGCGTGGTTAGGGAATTGACGTCATTCTAAATATAATATGGCGGAACAGTAGTTTTTTATGTACTCCCATGATATGGGTATAAAATGAGAAGAATTAATAAACCTGTTTTTAAAAAGTTTTTATAATTTTTTTGCATTCAATAATATTACCGTCCGTAATCACACTGTCACTTGAAGGAACATTCTAGTTCCACGATCTCCTTATCATTTTGTGACGTCAGATTTCAAATTGGCATTGGCCTTGGATCCTCAATTTCTGGCAACAAGCATTTCATATAAAATAAATGTTACTAAACTTTGGATCCATTTTGATTGCCAAAAGTATCATCTCCGGCGACGTATTTGACGTGCAAGAGTTCATTTGCTCCAGCCTACGATACGATATATACCGAAAAGATTCAGTTGTAGTTTTGTAACGTGCGCTGGCTTTGCATCTGATAAAACCAGTCACCGTTTTTATTATTACTTAATTATTTTTTGTCTAATCTGGGAATGTGTATTTTGTTTTCTTTGATTTCTTTTGAGAATACTTTTTTGATGCCGTAATGGGACACTTGATTTCCACAAGCATGCCATTACTAATTAGTTTATCAGGCATTGTTTCATTATAGAAATATTCTTTGTCCACATATAGACCACAAGGTGCAATAGTAACGGATGTTGTTACCTTTTTGTTATTGTATTTGCTGTGTCTGCAGCTTATTTTCGATATAAGGAGTGATAGAAGCCACATACATCAAATGCGCAAGTTATTCTTGAATAACAAGTTTTTCACCAAAAGCTTTTTCTTTTGCATATCAATCTAAAGTTGGTTGTCATGATAAAAAAATACTTATTTCCAGTCACTGCAGACTTTGCAGCCCGTAGATCTTTCTATGGCATGTCAGTTAATAGTGAGCGCTTTTAGATTTTTCTAAATCGATCTTTGGCTGTTTTTGATTCTTCTGGAAGCTGTCGGGTGCTGGTTTAAAAGGGTCATAGCCATGTTCATGACGATTACGATTAATTTCTTTTAGTTTCACATAATTAGAATAAAAACTCTTTATCTTCGCACCAGAGTTAACATTGGTAGAATACAAAAGTGATATAATAGGTTGCAATTAGCTGAAGTTGTCGGCCTTTTATCGTAGCATATTATTATTATTTGTATTTTCAGGTATGGTGAAAAGCAAAGGAACCCTGATCCATCAAGGGAACTGACCGGAATCCAACTGCTGTCTGCCACCGCTTACCAGCTGAAGAAACCCAATCAGCAGTTGTTGATACCTATTACTTTGTGGATCGGGATGGAACAGGCCTTTATTGGTGCTGATTACACCCAGGTACTGCTTCTTGGATTAAACAATGTCAAAAGAATATTAGATATTTATTTATGTATAAAAAAACGATAAAAAAACGAAACAACTAGATTGAGACAGTGATTCAGTGAGTCTTGGTCTACTATAAGATTCCCTATTTTCTACTGTTCCGTGCAGTCTTCAGCCTAGGCAAGGCTGGATCTCGCATAGGTTTTTATGATTATAATATACTAGCTTGTGCCCACGGCTTCACTCACGTGGACAAATTACAATCTCCACTTAGGGGTTGATAATAAAAAAACATTTGTTTATTATTTTTATTTTCTTAATTTATTACAAATTTTGCGAAGTCAGTTTTTTAAGTTGATAATTATTTTTTTTTATTTTTTTATGGCAAGTGCCTTTATTATATAAACAAAATACTAGCTAAAACTAACACTAAATAAACAGTTAGACTGTCCATAGACCGTTGAAGATCTAAAGACAATCCAAATGCTCAAACCCACTATCAGTTGGCAGCGTACCCAAGTTGATAATTATGATTTATACAAACTTTTTTTACAACAAAAGTTATTTATAAAGTAAACATTGTTTATTTTCAGGCATATGTGTCGTGTGCTCTCGGTATACGCTCTATTGGATACGTAATGATTTGCTTCGGGGTAGTAAACGCTATCTGTTCATTGCTCTTCGGAACAGCTATGAAGTACATTGGAAGGTAAGGAAACAACGACTTGAGAATAACGCTCAAGCCCATTATCAGCGCACCGCATACTGGCTGCTAACAACGCTGAGTGGCAATGCTTATGCGTTGAGCCAGAAACACGCCAGCATTTTGGTCACTCGTCGCATTAACCAGGCGCTCTATAATTGCAAAGCATTAATCTGTTTTTTTCCGACTTCCAAAAAGGAGAAGGTTCTCAATTCGACTGTTTTTTAAATAAAGTTAAATGATTATTTACGGGATATTTACCGTGGTAAGGTTGTGGAAGGAGCTCCCGATATTTCGGCGCATCAGTCTTCCCGTGAACATGGTGCATGTAACTGCGCCGAAATATCGGGAGCTCCTTCCACAACCTTACCACGGTAAATATCCCGTAAATAATCATTTAACTTTAGTGAACAACCGTGATAGTTTAAAACAGTGTTTTTTAAATGTTTGTTACCTCAGAAATTTCGAATGGCTGAATCGATTTTGATGATTCTTTTTTTATTATTTGATAGTTGGTACTTCCTCTGTGGTCCCATTTCAATTTGGTCCAGTTCTGTCATTTTAATGTGGTAGATTTTTTATATTGATAATTATTCTAAGCATATATTATATACGAATTAACACAGCCTATCGGATTTCTTTCATTTACTTATATCTTTTAATACGTCCTTGATAGAATATTAGGTCACTAAATTTGTTCATCGTCGCGTGTGTATTTCGAAGCAATAAACTAAACGGACACTAATTTTAGCATTACATTTGCAGATTCCCGATCCTAGTGATGGGAGCAGCGCTGCACTTGGGCCTCATCGTATGGTTACTCATTTGGAGGCCGAGTCCTGATCATCCGACGACGTTCTTCGTTATATCGGGACTGTGGGGCGTCGGTGACGCCGTGTGGCAAACGCAAGTTAACGGTATGATAATTTCTTATTATATTACTATTGATTTTTACGCGACTTCTTACGCGTAGATTTTCATATAAACTTTCAACCATTTTTCTCTCTTAATCCTGCCCGTGCGCAAAATAACATAGCCTATACATCAATTTGGTCATAGCTAAGCATATTCGTGAAAACTGCATTTAAATCCGTCCAGTGGTTTACGAGATGTGCCTGGACAAACAAACAAACAGACAAAAATTCTAATAACTATCTTAACGTGTTCAGCCGCTTATTTTAAGATGCCCTGTGTGTTTTTTTATATATATCGCAATTACAGATTATGTATAGATGTATAGATAAATACAACCTCTTGTGAAAGCGCCCAAAGTACGACTGTTAGCCTAACCAAACCCAGCTATTCACCACGGCATAGGGGCTACCTAGAGAAACTGATTACTTGAAAGTGCACTCATTTTTCGGAGTTCTTGTAAAAAAATAGTTTAAAAGGTGAGTATTTTTTTTTCAATGTGATATTTTTCAAGGATACTAAACTATAGATTCAAAGGCGTTAAACACTCATAAGTACAGTAGGCGTTAAACACTGATGAGTACAGTACATGGAATTGAAATAGCAAATTTTTGTAAGTTTGCCAAATATATATCTGTCTTAGCGTCAACATTTATTTCCACAAACGTATCTTTTGGATTATCCTTTCTTGACGACAATCCACACTAATATTATAAATGCGAAAGTAACTCTGTCTGTTTGCTTCATAATCACGGCTACACGGCTTAACCGATCTCGATAAAATTTTGGAGGTAATAATATGTATCATGAGGACGGACATAGACTATTTTGTTCTGAAGAAATCGCGGACAAAGTCGTTGGTACAGCTAATATCATATATGTGAAAGTTTGAATGTATGGATGGATAAACGGCTGGATGGATTTGGATGAAATTTGGAATATACATTGCTTATATCCTGGATTAACACATAATTTTCATCATCATCACCGATTTTCATCACTACGCGAGTGAAACCGCGGGGCGCAGCTAGTATGGATATAAAAACGAAGGCATTAAAATACATAAAAGCAGCGTGCATTCCAACCGTCCAACGACATGCAAATATTTGTGTCATCAGTCCGAAACAAAGGGTCAGGGTCCTCTTGCATGTCTGCAACTGCTAACTTGTTGCATCACGGACACAAATGATTTGCAATTCAAGTGACAAACATTTTCTTTCTCAGCTTTTCCTTTATACAGGGTTAGACGGAACTGTGGTACTAAAACGAAAGGTCATTGTACTCATAATAATAAAGAACTTTTACTATATTCATATACATTCATTTTCACTAAATATAGCATTATAGATATAAATATCCAATGCGCTATAATATAATATAAAGTAATTTGGATACTAATTTATTTCCAAATATAATAACAACTATGAGACCAAACCTGAAATCGCGTCAATCTCATTCACGTAATGTATGAAACATGCAATATTTTCGTAATTTCAGGGTTGATTTTATGTACCTAGCCGTACAAGCGACTTCATCCGTGATTTCTTTAAAAAAAATAGCCTATGTCCGTCCTCATGATACATACTATGTTCTGTGTCTGTGTGTTAATATCTATTTAAGTATGTAAAAAATATATTTATTTATTTATTTATTTATTTACTAAAACGGCTAAAAGCCAATTACATTAATAAAAAATTACAAACAAGACCAATTAATATCGTAATGTCACAAAATAGCATAAAACAATAATTTTATAAATCAATAATTAATGTCAATAGGTAATAATAAAACAATTATACAGTTATAAATTAAATTAAATAAAAAAAGTCAATTCAAGTCGTCATTCATTGCTCTCCCAAAACGTCATGCACGCCGACATTAAGTCTGACCATCCGTCTCCAAACACATCGCATTTAGGGTTGACTTTCAAGAGAGCGTTGAGCGCGGTGAGAGTGCGCGGAATAGGCGAGTTGGAATGAGCAACTGTACGACAACGGGGCACGGCAAACAGCTTGTGATATCTACTGCGGCAATAGTTGTCTGGCACATAGATTTTACACAATTTATCGTGCAAAACAGGTGCGTCTATATTTCCGCGCAGGATTTTGAAAATTGTAGCCAGTTGCTGGTTCTCCCGCCTGACCTTCAAAGAATTGTATCCCAGGCAACCGAGTAAAAAGTTAGTGGGGTACATAAAGGGATAATATCCGTGAACACGCTTATAAAGGTATCTAAGAAACGCCTTTTGTACCTTTTCAAGTTGGAGTATGTATTTCTTTTCATGAGGATTCCATACACACATAGAACTTTCCAGCTTACTACGTACCAAAGCTCCAAAAATCAATTTTATGACATGTGGGTTATGGAAGTCCTTGGAATTCCGGAGAATGAACCCCAACCGCCTGAACGACTCTTTCGCTAGTGTGCTGATGTGGTCGTGAAATGTTAACTTTTGATCAAATGTAACACCCAGGTCTTTCATGATATTTGAACGAGTTATGGAATTACCATTTATTTTGTAGTCGTAACTAATTGGATGCCTCATTCGATCAAAAGTCACTGCACGGCATTTAGCGGCATTAAATTCCATCCCATTTACCTGACACCATTGTACAATTGCGTCAATATCTTGCTGTAAGGCAAGGCAATCAGAATAAGACCCGACCTCAATGAAGAGTTTCAGGTCGTCAGCGTAAAGTAAGCATTGTGCGTATTTTAGAACAGCGGGAATGTCGTTTACCATTAACAAAAACAATAATGGTCCAAGTATTGACCCTTGGCTTACTCCGGAACGCGTGTGATAGGCTCTAGACTCGTACAACCCGAGCCGGACAAACTGCTGGCGGTCGCGAAGATAGTCCGCAAGAAGCCGAAGAAGTCCCGGGGCAAAGCCTATGGCACTGAGTTTAGCCAACAGGATGTCGTTATTGACCCTATCAAACGCCTTCCGGAAGTCAAAATAGAGCACATCTACCTGAGATCCACGATCCAATTTCGAAGAGATAAAATCAGTGATAGCCAGTAAGTTAGTATCAACAGACCTTTTCCGTCTAAAGCCGTGCTGTGCATTGCAAAGGTATTTATCCACCTGGGCATAAATGTACTTGTGGATTATGCTCTCGAAGACCTTAGCAGGTGATGATAGCACTGCAATAGGTCGGTATTCCTCAACGCTAGCTTTGTTCGAGGTTTTCGGTATGGGACAAACTCTTGATACCTTCCACTGTGAGGGATATTTTCCCGTCTGCAATGCAGTATTAAAAATGTGACAAAGAGGAACGCACAACTGCTTTTTTACCTGCTTCAGGACGGTCGAAGGAAAACAATCAGGGCCTACAGAGCTACTAGGCTTCAATTTGTTTATTCCGTACATGACGTCGCTAGGCGTAATTTGGGAAATGTTGATGTAGTTACTATCGCAACTATGATCCGTTTCGTACGCAAGCTCAGCACTAAGTGTCGGTATGTCCGGTAAAAAGACACTGGCGAAGTAATTAGCAAATGCCTCAGCCGCGTTTACTCCCGTGTGTGACTCGCCCTTGTATGAGACAGTAGGTTCAAAACCACCCTTAGTGCGTAGGCTAGAGATGTGACGCCAAAACTGTCGCGGATTTAACTTAATCTTTCCTTCAATACTCTCCAAATATGTACTGTAAGCGTTGGCAGTACGACATTTAAGGTCAGCCCTGAGATTACTGAATTGATTATAAGTTTCATCGCATTTCGTCCGTTTCCAAGACGCATGCAGTTTATTCTTGTGTTTAATGTCATAGATAATATCACTAGAAAACCAGACGGGATAACGTCTAGATATACTATTAGGGCGCCGCTTTTTGGGCATGCATTCGTCAAAGTAACTATAAATAATTTTGTAAAAAGTTTCGGTAGCTATATGAACGTCGGTTGCCTCTAGCACAGAAGCCCAAGAGCTATCATTAAACAATAAATATAGTCGCTCGTAATCACATTTTTTTAAGTTCCAATCCTTAGTACTACTGATATTAGTTGGTTCAAGGCAATCTGTACGATGGGCTACGTCAATTTTAAAATAAATGTCTAAGGGAGGATGATACGGGTCAATTTTCACAATTTTATCAGTGGGCGCGACAGATATTTCACGCACGTCATCGCTCTCTTGGATCAACACAACGTCTAAAATTCCCCCAAACTCATTCTTTACATCATTTTTCTCACTAAGTCTACAATAAGTCATAAAATAACAATAGTAATCCGTAATACTTAAGGAAGCACTGTTTAAATTAAGGTCGCCGAGGATTAAAACAGGCGCCTTCAACGAAACAATAACACTTTCGACTTTACAAAACCATCGTATGTATTCAATATCGGGGGCTTTTGGTCTAACATACACAACACACACATATACTAGTCGCCCTTGCCATGAAAAAGAGGCCCAAAGATCCTCGCCACAATCAGTTTCAAGATGGTGGTGACGGCGCAATACTATAGGGGCTCTCCCTACAAGCGCAACGCCACCACACGGCGTTCGTCGATCCCGGCGCAAGATGCTCCAGTCTCCACATTCAAGTTCAGAATCTTCAACCGAGCTATCTAGAAAAGTTTCCGTTACCGCTACGATATGGTGTTCGGTTAGAGACAGGTTATTGCGCCATGTTGAGAGTTTACCTTTTAGGCCCCGCACGTTCTGATAGTAAATGTTTACTCCAGATATTCTGTTGTTACACCTTTGTTGGCCCACGAAAGGACTGGTTACCTCTTATGACAGAAGGAGCATTTAAGCCATTGTCAGTTCGTGTGTTAGGGGTACCTGCAGACCTCTGGAACGGTATCCAGGCTTTTATTCTGGAGTTAATAGGCCAGGCGTCGGTAGCAAAACATACATCATATGCAGCAACTGGAACTCCTATTTTAAAGGATTTGTAGTCCCCTCTTGCGGTCAGTTCCTGCACTGTGGGACAAGTTCCAGAGGGACATAGCTGGCGGAGATATGCTCTTATGTCATCAATGCTTGACGCCATGTTCCATAGATGTATGTACTTCTTTGGTTCCACGGCTTTAAGGGTAGTTTTCGCTGGACCTGCAGTACCACATAACGATGCTGGTCTTTGCTCTCTCCTCTTTCTTACTTCCGTCCATTGCTCGACATCGGAATGGGTTGCGAGTGCCGATACTCCTGCATCTTCCATCACTGTTGCCACGGATACATTTTTCGGCGGTGGACTTATAGACAGTAATTTGTTACTGTTGGCAGCCTTCTTGTGCTTCCGCTTTTTTGGCACTTCAGTCATGGCAGCGGATATCATCGCAACTATTGGTTCAGGACATAATTTGACTGCAGCCGGAACTGTTGGAAGAGAAGTCACCGCTTCGACAACTTCAACAATCGGCGAGTAAGCTTCTGTGTGAGATGCAGATATTGCTAGTGTCGCGGCTGCTATATCAGTTTGTTCAGGAGCTACAGCCCCATTATCTGCTGTTGCCGCCATTAATACTGTGGCTGACGATAGATGATGCGAGGCTTGAGCCTGACCAGCTGCAACAGCACCAACAACAGTAACAACCTCCTCAAGTCGCTGATTAAGTTGCTTAACTTCGGTGGCGCAATTTACAACTGTTGATTCGCAACCAACAATAAGGCTTACGGCGTGGCCGAGCTGGTCTTTTAGCAATTGTATTTCTTGACGTAGCATCTTCACTTCTTCGGTCAAGATATCCCCGTGCTCTACCATAATGGAGCTATCATTAATTAAGCACGGCGGGAAAGGTTTCTTCCGATACGTGACATTGTCATAGTCAAACGATTTTTTCGTCGATCCTACAGGCGTTGAACTGTTGTCACCTCCCTTTTTAGTCGCGCAACGGCATTCCGGACAAATCCAAGCATTGAGAGGCTCGAGTGAGGTTTTTCCACCGGCACAGTCAAGGTGGTAAGTTTTGCAGCAGTTAACAATAGAGCATCGCAAATATTCCTCATCCCGGTCAATAATGTTACAGCACGCAGCGCAGATCATTTTGTAGGCGAGTATAGAGTCAATATTTAGTGCAGACTGCAGCTACTGCAGCTAACAATTCCGAGCAGCGATGAGCAGGCAGCGACCGAGTCGTAACGTACTAACTGCTATCTCATCTATGGTTTGACTGAGAGCTCGCCACAGTATACGCAGCAGTAGTCGAGCATTTAACGTTCCGCCAGTCGACACAGTAACGACACAGGCCCCGATGTGTTTCCTGCTAGCACAGCGTCGACACAGTGCACGTATACGCCGCCAAACCACCCTCAGTTGTATAAAAGTTTTGCAAAAATATTTATTACACACGCCGTCAACACAAGTACTGATTAATTCAATAATTCAATTCACATTCATATCACCAAATTGCTAATTGCTCTGTACTAACCAGTTTTTAAGTGACCAATCAATTAAAACAACCAAATAATCAAATTGACATGGCCGTTTATATGGCTTCCAATCTCAAAAATACGTCGTAGCTTTCTTACGTATGTTCTAGTATTCTCTCTTGGATATTGATTGTGAACACTTTATAATCCGATGTAATGAGACTTCACTGTGTAAATTTGCAATATGACAGAACCTTGATTGAACATTCTTATTTATGTTAACGCGTCGAACTCCGCGTCACAGTTGCTAACACAGTTGCAATGGGTTTATATGGGCGCAAGTATATATGTACGTATCAGTCTCTGGCAGCCATATTACAAGCTATGCTTAGTTAGTTTGGGGTCAGATGATCATGTGTGCAATAATGTCCCAGATATTTATTTATTTATTTATGCTATTACCTCCCAAATTTTATCGAGATCGTTTAAGCCGTTTAGCCGTGATTATGTAGCAAACAGACAGAGTTACTTTCGCATTTAGTGTGAATGTGGATGTTGTCCATAATGATGAGTACATTGACTTCCTTTTGCTATATACTATACTAGCCGTCCGCCCCGGCTTCGCACGAGTGTAAGCTCGGCCTTCGGCCTCGCTACAAAATATAATATAGCCTATGTCACCCGGGGATAGTGTAGCTTCCCAACAGTGAAAGAATTTTTCAAATCGGTTCAGTAGTTTCGGAGCCTATTCATTACAAACATACAAACATACAAAAATAGGTACAAATCTTTCCTCTTTATAATATTAGTGTAGATTAGTGTAGATACTCGCCATGCATTTATCTTGGTTTGGTACATTAGGAGCTGTGTTTATTTATTTATTTATTATTTAAAATGTAACCCCACGAACACTGCGGTCCGTGAATTTTGTTATATATATGTGACTAAAATTTTGTTAATTTAAACGAATTTACTTTAGCTACCTATAACACAATACAAAAAGAGGAAAGTTAGTTAAATCTTAATCTAAGCAGCTATGGTTGCAACTGCTAACAGTATTTTCATATTTATTTCGGCTTAATTAGATCAGACTTTGACAAATACGTCAGTTATTTTTTCCTGTGCTGCAGGTACCATGTTAAGGCACTCACTTAATTCGTGATTAGATTTACAAAGTTGACTTTAATAAATACAAAAACTTACTTTAAAATTCATCGGCTACCAACCTAATGGACGGGTTTTATAAAACGGTTGCGAGTGTGAAGGCCGAGTAGATCTCAGGTAGGTAGTTATAAAAAATGTTGATAAATCGAGAAAGAAAAGTATTCGGTCAGCTGTCAGGTTAGGTTATGTAGTCTTATTGCTTACTAGTGTCGTTGAAAACGTTTGCACGGCAGGGTGATAATTCTGGAAAAAATTAAACAAGATTTTTTATTTTGTTAAATCTATTTTAATTGTTCACCATAGTCTCCCTTACTCAATAATACACCACATCCAACGTATATCCAACTGTTGAATACTTTTAATATAGATAAATTTTGGCAACGCTTCAAAATAGGCATTGGTTTCGTGCAAAGTTATCTATTCATTGGAGCGTGTAGCTGCAATGAATGCATGAAATGAAATGCATATAGGTAGGTAGCAATGTGTTATAATATTCTTGTAATGTTCTTTCTATGGTGCCAATAAAATGTTGTTGTAGGTATTCTTTGTGCTCACGTCAACTGAAGACAAATAACTGGTCAGGCGCGTGTCGAGGCACATATAAAATAGGGTTCCGTTTCAACAGATAGGAGCAAATATCCATACTGCATAGTTCATAAATTACTTAAGTTATAGAATTATAGTATAACACTTTTCGGTGTAGCGTTTCGTACGAACCTCTGTGGACTTTTTGGAGATGTGTTATTCAGACATAATACGTGCTTTTTTATGGTTTAGCCAAAGATAAAACTACTTTGGGAACATTGTTTGTTGAGATCATTTTACGAGAACGTCAATGACTTTTAAGCCGTCTTAAATGTATTACAGTTTTATCACTATAATAATTCATAAAGATCTGATAATAAACTTTTTAAATAATTGTGAATGAAGGTTTTTAAAATGATCTATCAGCATGGCAAGTTACGAATTTCTAATAGAAATACTAATAGTTTAGAAATGCAAAAGGGGGTTAACTTTTTGCCACTATGGCGGGCCATATTTCATTCGCAAAGGATACACATGATAAAATAGTTATGTATCTTACCTTACCATCATTTCAAAAGGCCTATTCAATGCTATGATATCACTAATAAGTGGTGCAGCTAAATAAAAAACATCCCCATTTCACATGTACCAGAGCCACCCTTAAAATTAAAATTTATACATTTAATATTTAAATCTATAATAAAACTGTATTTGTGCAAAGTTTCGTGCACTTAAGATAGACGGGCAGATGGACAGATGGACATTTAGATAGACGGACGGATAGACAGATAGATGGACAGACGGACAGACAGAAGTACAGAACGAACTCATAAAGGTTCTTTGTAGTACTGCGGAACCCTAAAACGGCTTGACAGGTTATGGCGTGCAACATGGCGTTAGATAGATAGCCTATGAGGTTATAATACTAATAATTGTATGTATTGTTAAACATTAACTAATTCATATTACTAACATTATATAAATCAATGACGTTTCCAAGACCCGTAAAACGGAAGTTTAAACACTTCGATATAATTATGTATGTGTATAGATTTAATATAAAATTCAATGTCTCGCTGATATAATGAGATGGATTCTCAATAGGACGACTATGTTATGATCTTATGATAATGTAAACGGAAGGAAAACTCAAGATCATCACTTTGTATTCATCGCTTTGGTATAAAGGGTGGAAACTTATATAAAGACAGTAAGGGCAGCTTAACACAATATTCCAAAAATAGGGATTTATGGAGTATGAGAACAGTATAAATTGCAGTTTTATATTTATGGTTGTTCTTTATGGTTGGCGGAATATGAGATCTCCACTTAACAATTAACAGTCACGTGTTTGGCGTAGGTACTTACTTACCACATTTACATTATGGCTTCCACGCGGCAATTACCTACCTTACCTATTCCACGCCAGTCCATTACTAGCAGACAATAACACCGGATTATCTGTTCACATAATTCATTTTTATCTCTTTTGATCCAAGCAATTGTTAGTGCGTGGCGTGTTACTCGTTGCCAGCTTATGTAGGTATCTGCGCAATCATTAACGAAGATTCTGATAGCTATATGAGAATGAAGCGTGTATATATTATCTACTTGGTAAGTTAATAAAATGTTCACTGGCAGCTCATTCAGCCCACTACAGAGAATAACACTCCTCCCTTTTCGCCAATTTAGTGTAACGTCAATCTCGTCTCATTCTTCCGCAGATTATTCCCGAATTGGGAATTGGAATCTATATAATCAGTGTAGTAATTACAAGGGTAGAAATTCAGTGGTGTGGTGCTAGTCTGTGGAATGCGCTGCCGGAATGGGTGTTCCCCGATAGTTACAATCTGGGTGTCTTCAAATCTCGAGTGAATCGGTTTCTTCTGGGCAAGCGTGCTCCATCGTAGACCGCATCGTCTCTTAACATCAGGCGAGTCGAGTTGGTGGTCAAAAGCAAGCCTATTCCAATAAAAAAAAAAAAAGTGTGGGGTTGATATTAATTTGGTAATTATGTATTGTTTGCCAAGTTATTCAGTCGAGTCAATACATTTAACACTATTTTTCGAGCGAGTAACTCCAACTCACATTGTCGTGGATATTCGACAAGGAACTAGATTCATCGACATAGCTATTAAAATTTGCAAGTTGAAGTGGCAATGGGCAGGCCACATCGCTCGAAGAACCGATAACCGATGGGGTACAAAGGTTCTTGAGTGGAGACCACGAACAAGACGCAGCGTAGGTAGGCCTCCCACTAGATGGACCGACGACATTGTGAGAGTCGCAGGCATCCAGTGGATGCAGACGGCAGGTTGTCATTCAGTATGGAGGTTAAAGGGGGTGGCCTATGTTCAGCAGTGGACGTCTTATGGCTGATGATGATGAACTCTAACTCCCTGGCGCTTCGACTGTTAAGGTCACAACCTGTTGATTTAGTCAGGTTCATGAGTGCCTGCAAAATTCCGAGTCGATATAGATGTGCCAAACTACACCCCGTAGGTAAAAAGTATGGAACTGCCTGTTATTTAGCAATTGCAGGAATTGCACTTCTTAAATGCGTATCTTCTAATGCCATTGCCTTCAGAAGACCATTTGTAATGTCTATTCATAATTTTTTGTAATATAAACTAAACAATGACCAGAATCCAATCAATTGAAGATCGAGATTACGAACTTAGAAAAATTAAATAAATAATAGCAATATAATATTAATAAAAAAACAACTGACATAAAGTAAGGATCGACATGTTATTTCATTAGTTAATTTAAGTATAAAATAAGCTAACATAGTTTATTTTTTTATCCCTCATATTTGAGCTCCACATCTGGCAAGGACATGAAATATAACATAAAAAAAATCGACCCTGTATGCTACGTTGTATGTATGTGTACCATGTTCAAATAAATGATTTGTTTTGATTTTTTGCATGCCGAAAGGTCGATTAGTGCGCTCAATAACTGTATTCTTCATTCATATTTTTTCATCTTAATCCTGTGTACCCAATACACGCAATAAATAAAATATGAATATGTTTTGACAAATCATTATTAAAGACCATTAGTGGATTGCCCTCTATTATTAATGAACAACAGTGATCTACCACGGTACTGTGGGTTTACAAAGTGTTTTCCATCACTGAAAGCTTAGGGTGATTTTACTTATTGGTTGTAAAGTCACACTTATACACCTGACATTCATCAGGCACCCAGCAAAGCTACCATTTTATCTTCTAAAGATATATCCCTATATAATTTTTCCAGGTTTGTACGGGGTACTCTTCAGGCGTAACAAAGAGGCAGCATTTTCCAATTTCCGCCTGTGGGAGAGTGCTGGGTTCGTGGTGGCCTACGCTTACTCTACACATCTGTGTGCCAGAATGAAGCTATACGTAATGATGGTGGTACTGCTTGTTGGAATGGCAGGATACATCGTCGTCGAAATCCTTCATAAGAGAAAGGTGAGTTTCTTTTAATTCTTAAGTAAAACTCTAAGTCAGACTTGGTGTTCCCGGGTGACGAGAACAGAGAGCAAAACATTTTTTAGGTCTGTGGCAGAGAGTTTTGATCTGTTTAATTTTCGCTTGCGAGAACCTGCTTGTTTAAATTAAGTTTCTCACACAGTTGTATAAAAAAGTTTTAACAATCTAAAATCATCCATTATCTATCTTAGATGTTGTTCCAGGACAATATGTCACTCAATTTGTATCCTTGTGTATCCCCAGGCTTTACAAACGGACCGACTGCACCCAATGAAAATGCATTTAAAATTGTTACCAAAATCACAGATCTCGCTTTTTTGCTACGGCTAATGTATGACCAAAACTAAGTTTAATATTTAAGATGGTTTCTAAACTTCTAAATCTGTGCGATGCTGTAGAAAACGTCAAAGTACACGTACCTAATACATTGCTAATTCTATTTTATTTCGTGTGACATTGAAATCTTAGAAAGAGAGAGATGGAATGCAACGCGTGAATCTAATGTTCACATAGTTCATGAGATCCTGGTAACAGGCGATGCATTTTGGATCAATAGTTTTAGCATGCGCGCTCTGATGCGCGTGATAAATCAATAGATAGTCAAAGAACATAACCTTCTTTTAATAAATTATATTTTTATAATTAAAAGTTTTTATAATATGATAACTTAATTGATTAATGACTGAGACAAAGTAACATGGGCTTCATTGTTTAAAATATATAAAGTTAATGAGATTTTTTGAAATGTTTTAAAGTTCAGATTTGCAGTCATTTAGTGTTCAAATTATTGATTTTAAACACACACTTGCAAAGTTTGTCCACGTTGGATGTTCGTAAAGGTTGCAAGTGTAAGGGATGAGCACGGCATCGCAGGTCTCTTTTCAACCAATGGATTTTCTGTACAAAATGCTGAAATAACGAACAAGCACTAGTTTAGACTTCCTAGATTGTCATGAGAACCTAGTAGGATTGATGCAAGTTTTTCCATTGTGATGCTTTCGATGTGAACTTGCAAAGGGAAAGTACTTGTTTGCATAGTAATGATTTAATTAATTTGTAAGCCTTTGAAAATCAGTGTGACGATAAGAAGTGAATCATATAGATCTGTCTTAAGTGTTAGTTTTCTGTATGTTTTTAGTCTCCATCGGCAGGAAGCGCTTCCTTTGCATGTCATGTCCCAGACTTTTCATAGTCAGACTTTTTTTAGCTTATGTTTTCCGAGTAACAATAGTATAGTATGAAGGTTGTTGCCTGGGCCATATTCAATTAAAAAAAAAAAACATTAATTTGGAAAAAAGTTGTCAAATAATAATGGGGATAACTTTAGCATTAGTACGTTTTCTATAATATAGATAACTAATCTTGATTTTCACATGATTTTTTTTTCGTTCGCATCTGTTCGATTAAGATAAAATTTTGCATAAAATTAGCATTTTTGTATTATATTAACATGATAAAAAGTATTTCATGCCATGAGTTGGTTCATGTAAACGTTTCTATGACGCAGGTCAGGTTCAGCTGCAGTCGCGTCAACCTCATCTAATCCTCGGTTCTCATGTACTCCTGGTAGACGTCCCTCGTTTGTCACATTGTTGCATTTGCATCAACCACAACCATTCGAACAATTTTCAGAAGTTTACATTATATGCAACTAAATAAAATGACGCACATTTGAGTAGCTAAAAATAATAATTTAAATAATTTGCTGCCTTTAAAACAATACATATTCTTTAAAAAAATGTTCTGTAAAGCCTTTTTGAGTATAAGAGTACCTTAAGTAGCTTCATTGAAAACTATATAATAAAAATAATCTAAATCTACAGTTATATTATTATTGACGGGATATTTACCGTGGTAACGTTGTGGAAGGAGCTCCCTATATTTCGGTGCAGTTATATGCACCATCTTCACGGGAAGACAGTTCATATAACTGTAATGAACAACCGTGATAGTTTAAAACCGTGGTAAGGTTGTGAACAGTCTTCCCGTGAACATTGTGCATGTAACTGCGCCGAAATATCGGGAGCTCCTTCCATAACCTTACCACGGTAAATATAGTAAATAATCATATAACTGTATTATGGAAATAGTCCACTATATTCAACCACTGCGTTTTAACAAAATAACAACACTCTGTGTCTTAAAATAAGAAAAATCACTTGATGATCAAAGCAATAATAATTTTCATTAAAAAAAAAATACTTTTCTTAAACAAACTTGACTGTAGCTGTTTAGGTATAGTGTTGTTGAAAAATAATTACATCGATGTTTGTAATCGACTTTGATGTGAATGAAGAATTAAAAGAGTGATTTTCTTGTCGTAGGCTCGTCGTATGAAAGCCATCGCCGAGGACCCTGCCGTCGCCGCCGAAGCCGCCAAGCAACCTCCGGAAGAAGACGACGAAAAAGACGAAATCGACGATGAAATCATAATTACTCATCTTTAAATCTGCTGCGAATTCACACAAGCTGTTCAACATTCAGTATTCTCACAGAAATTGTAGTTGGGCACTAGAATGTCGCGTTTGCCATAAGTTTTTTTCGTAATGTACAAACCCACGAAAATTTATCTCACTTTTCATTAATTAAACTCGAATTTAATAACTCGAATTTAGATTCATGTATCCCATAGTTAAGTGAATATAAAAGTTAGTCATAAGAGTCAGCTTCTAAGTAGAAGCTTAAATAAAATATTACAAGTACAAAATGTTGCTCTTTAGACAGAATTCTACATTTTGTATACCTACAAAAATATAACTAGTATTTATGATTAATGTGCAATCAGTTCTGTTCTAAACAACGAAAACATTTACAGTACTGGGTTTCAAAATAATGATATAGGATTTAAAACAAAGTCTACCACAGCATCTAGAACGAAAACATTTTAGTTTTTTTCGTTCTTATTTCCTTGTAATTCGTTCTTTATTCCTGTGTCGTAGATTTTAGCTAAATAGTTTTTTCCTTGGTTTTTAACGCCGCCATCGTGCTGGCTGTTGTATGACTCTATCTTTATTATTAAACATAGAATAATGAATGAATAGCAGATTTGTAGCGAGAAGTTATTATTAATTCGTTTTCTCGTACGCAAAGATAAGGTATTATGAAAATATTTTAATGTTATCACAATATAATATACATAGGTAGCTAAAAATGATAAGTACCTATCAAATTATTTTCAACCTAACTGGGTTTCATCAATTTTTACTAGGCATTATTTATTAATATTTATTTAGATTTCCAACATATTGTGTATTTTTGCTAGTATAAAGACGATGATGTTAACAAAATAGGTTTGAAACACGACTCTGGTTGCTGATTTTAAAATAGGACGCCTGTGTAGACGCCTGGCGTAGCTAGCATTGGAAGTCAGCGTGGGCCACCTCGCTCCCCCTAGACTAGCCACTGCCTTCCTTGGTATCATTCAGGGTTTTTCATCTATAACCACTGTGGCAGTAACTCTATCTTTGTCCAACTTAGCCATCGCATCTAAGTGCCGGCAAGGTTGGTAAACAATCTCTCTCCATTTTTCCTATTATTGTCCTATTTACAGATTTTCAGTCTATGTGGTATGTTTATCACAATTAATGCACAATTTAATGTTATAGTCTGAATGTACAGAATCATTACTTAGCACCGAGCTCGATGGGTATTAGAATAGATGCACTATTGAATTTATTTGCATTATCACTATACCTATTAATACATAGTAACGAATTTTACCATACTGTAGGTACTTAGATCAAATAGTTAAATTAATTAATAGAAGTAATAATTACGTAGTTGATAGATTGATTAAGTAAACTAAGGTATATTTTAAACAATAAACATTCAAAGTGCAAAAATTAGGTAAAAATATATTATTAATAATATATACTTACAGGTATTATAAATGTTTCGTATTTATGTTATGTTATTTTGTGATAATCTACAGGTGTTTTAAAATGGGGTAACTTATAGTATAATATATATACCTAGCATAAATGGAAGCGTATATAACAATTCATCTGCCAAAACTGAAAACATAAAAACTGTTAGGTAGTGGTACTTAGAAAACTTAGCAAGCACGCGAAGCGCAACAGGGGTGTTACGCCCAACTATAAACGCGGGTCCGAATAGGTGCAGTTTGCAAAATCACGTGAACGCGAACCTCAAGGCGCTGAGATACGGTTTGAGGTCGCGTGATTTTGCACTGCACTTATTCAGGCCCGCGTTTAGAGTTGGGAGTAAGATCCCTGGTTTCATGATGTGAACTGCGATGCTGCAGTGTTTGAGATCTGATGTTTTGGCAGATGATTTATTCTGCAATACAACCCATTTTTGAAACACCATTTACGTTTTTATTATAAAATTATGTACCTACCTAACTATTTAAAATGTGGCGTTGTCGGCCCCATTTTTAGATTTTTTTATATCTTGATCATTAGTAGATGTTATTAAAATAAATATGGCTGCAAAAACGAGATTCAAACAAGAAATCGAGACAGCTAAGTATAAATAAATATTGTAATTGTCTATAGTCGATGAAGTGTCTATCGAGGCTTTATTTTGGGAAGGGTAACTATTTTTAACATACCTAATATTCTAGAGTCATTCCTAGTTAAATATTACTCTAAAAATGTCCTAGCTCACTTATTGGATTGGACTCATATACAGTGGCAAAAACACATACATATTTCAATAATAATTTTTATACAAATACTATTCAATTTTCAATTCAATGTTATAATTTATACTTCTATAATCTATCAAGCAATCAAAGCGAATGCAGTTATATGGGAATATTTAAAGGCACATAAGGACATACTGTTTAACGCACATCTTAATGCTTGTAGATCAAATGCGCATCGACAGCAGGTCAAGAGGCTTTTGAAAGCCTTACTTAAAGTTCATAGTTATACCTACTTACTTTTGCGAGAGACATCTATTGATGTGCATTGCACGTTTGGGGCGCACTTAGTATTTTTGTTGGGGATTTATTATGAAAAATATGTTTATTGGCGTACAATTAAATTAAATATTTTTTTTTATACCGTGGGCTTAAGTATTGAACAGATAGGTAGGGTAACAAAACCACGTGATAATACAGTAAAATGTAGGTATAAAATAAGGTATGTAAATTAAATAAATGTAGGAATAAAAATGTAAGGCTATTATTTTCTTCTAATACAATTGCTTTTTATTTTGGAATTTCATCTATATTTTTTGTTTAGATATGTTATTTTATAATATAGTAATTATAAAGAGTTGGTAATGAAAATAGACATTATTGTTTGGTCATCGAGTTGTTTAATTTTTTAGAGATCCTTAAACGATAGATCTGACTGTCCATCCATCCTAATTGATCCACAGCATTTTGGGTTGGTATCCTTCTCAATTGTGTAAAGAAGCTCCCGTCGTACCGTATATGCACCATTGACTTGACTTGCACCATCAATTATGCAGATAATGTCTCAATTTGAACTTCGTAGCTCCCAACATGATACGATTTCAATACTGTTTTTTAAATTATAAAACCTTTCCGAAACTCTCGAGAATTGTTTGAATTTTCATCAACGTACTTTTTTTTTCGAAAAAGTTTTTATAAATTAATTAGCTGAAACCCGCTACTTCGTACGCGCAGAGCTCGGCCTTCGTCGTCGCTACTATACCCCGATCCAGGAACACAAAATTTCATCCAAATTAGTCCAGCTGTTTGTTTACTCACCGTTTAAACCTTCCCTTAACTTCCACAAATATTTCAAAATCAAAATTAGCCAAATCGGTTCAGTCCTTGTCGAGTTTTAGCGAGACAAACAACATACATTTTTATATATACTTACCTATTGATTAATTTCTTAGACTTTTTTGACCATTTTCAGTCCCACGCTGTTGTAATCACTTTTTAGGAACAGAAATAAGTAGTGGTAAGTACTTACTTTGCAAATTGCTACCGCGGAGATAATCACTAGGTATTAAGTACATAATTAGTTCTTGTGGAAAAAAGGTAAAGATGATGAAATCGTTTCATAACATGCATGACTTGCAAGCCGGATTAGCAAGTTGAAGTGGCAGTGGGCAGGGCACATAGCACGCAGTACAGATGGCCGATGGGGCCGAAAGGTTCTCGAGTGGAGACCACAGACCGGTAAGTATAGCGTAGGACGTCCACCCACAAGATGGACAGACGACCTAAAATAGAACCAAACAGGTTGCAGGCCGCTTCCAACCGGTCCTTTTGGATATCGTTGAGGGAGGCCTATGTCTAGCAGTGGACGTCCTATGGCTGAAATGATGATGATGGTGACTTAGATTCGTAAAGAAACTGAAAATAAATACACAGACATGTACAAGTTATTGTAGGAACGAAAAGTTAAGTTATTAAAGTTATTTATGCTACGATATTGTTTAGAATCTGCTTACACATTCATGCGAACACCGAACTGTTTTCAGTTCGGTTGTGAGTTCTAGTCACAATAAACCTGAACAAGTTAATTGTGACTAGAACTCGCACCCTGAGGGTTCCGTACAAACTTAGTAAATATGTATCTAGATATTCATTCATCCCGAGAATCAAGGCTCGACGAAACAAGGTATGGTATGCTTATATCCATGGGTGGGTGAATTGGGGTCCCCTGTAACTGCCCACCTAATTATAAGTTACTAGCCGTCCGCCCCGGCTTCGCACGAGTGTAAGCTCGGCCTTCGGCCTCGCTACAAAATATAATATAGCCTATGTCACCCGGGGATAGTGTAGCTTTCCAACAGTGAAAGAATTTTTCAAATCGGTTCAGTAGTTTCGGAGCCTATTCATTACAAACATACAAACATACAAAAATAGGTACAAATCTTTCCTCTTTATAATATTAGTGTAGAAATAAATAAATAAATAACTGTTTTTGTAGTGTTAGCTTGTGTTTTGTTTAGTTAATAATGGCACTTGCCCAGTTTTTTTTCTAATACTTAAATAAAAATACTAATCAACTTAACTTATAGCAATTTGGCTAAGAAATTATTTTTCTTCTGTTTCTGTCAGGCGTTTATTTTTTATGTTTGATGAAGAACGTTTCGATGTTAAGTTTCGTATGTTTTATGAAGTTCGATCAAAACATTGAGGTATGGGTGGGTAGTGAATTGTATATATGAAATAATAACGTTTTGGTCAGTTTGTTAGGGCTCATGTATACAATGTTGTAAATAAACATTGCAAATTAAAATGAAAGAGTGTTTACGAAGCCAAAAATACACTTTTGAAGTTTCTGATTTCGCTGAACTATAGGGAGACGGAGAATTTATTGAAAATCCTATCTTAAATGTAAATTTAATATCAATCATTTACCATAATAAATAAAAAACACAGTAAACATAACATATAAGGTCGGGGAAAAAGTTTCTTCGTATTTCATAAACAAATTCAAGACATATTTTTTTCAAGTTTAATTACATTTAATTATAATATATATGTACCATTTTGTTCGATAACTTGTTGCCATCTTTTAGGTAGTGACATGACCCCGTTGCTGTAGAAATTTTGGGAATTCTGATCAATAAAATGCAACAAGTAGTTTTGACAGTCCTCTCTTGATGTTAATCTAACACTACCCAAAGAATTCTGAAGAGATCGAAACAGGTGGAAATCTGAGGGTGCAAGGTCAGGGCTATGTGGTGGATGCATTAACACTTCCTAACCAAGCTCTCTAAATTTTTGCTGAGTGGCCAAAGATGTGTGCAGTCTGGCGTTATCATGATGAAAGACCACACTCTTTATGTTGATCAATTCCGGCCGTTTTTTCTCAATTTCTTGTTTGAGTCTCATCTGCTGTTGGCAGTAGAGATCCGAATCGATGGTTTTGCCCGGCGGTAAATGCTCATAATGAACGATGCCCTTCCAATCCCATCATACACACAGCATCACCTTATTACGTGTTAATCTGGGTTTCGCTACAGTCTGTGGTGCTTCACTGCCCTTTGACCATGATCGTTTGCGCACATTCTTGTCGTAGGTGATCCATTTTGCATCACCAGTGATCAATCTTTTCAAAAACGGTTCGGTTTCTTTACGTTTCAATAGAGAATCGCAAATGAGTACACGATTCATTTGGTTTCTTTCAGTGAGCTGGTGTGGCACCCAAATATCGAGTTTTTTTGTATACCCAGTTATTTTCAAATGGGTCAAAACTGTTTTGTGGTCAATCCCCAGGTCTTCAGCTACGTCGTAACTACTAATATGCCGATCTTGGTCCACTTTTTCAGAAATGGCATCGACTTTATCCGTAACAGGGCGACCAGAGCGAGCTGCATCTTTGACATCAAAATTCCCGGACTGAAAACGCTTGAACCAACATTGTGCTACTCTTGATGACACTGCATTAGGTCCATAAACGTCACAAATTTTATTCGCGGCTTGTGTCGCATTTTTCAGTTTTTTGTAATAAAATTTCACAATATATCGAATTTCTTCGTTAGATTCACTCATTTTATCGAACAAAAAAACAATTGAAAAATGGCGGGAAATTGCTTTTTACTTTTTATATTCCTTTTTTAAAATGTCATATTTTTAATGGTATCAAAACCAGCCAGATACAAACAGTACAACCCATGAGATTTTTACTACAACTTTATACATACAAAATACGAAAAGACTTTTTCCCCGACCTATTATACAATTAATATACCTACATAATAATATATTCATAATAAACATAATCCTATTACATAATACTTATTTCTTTAATATTGATATATATATATATATACACATATTATCGACTTATAATATTTTAACTAGAGGTATAAACCTATGAATAAACCGTATTGGATTCCCGCGATACAGGCCTAGCCTAGTGCGGGAATCGCTGTTATATTATATACTTATGATAATTCACTCATAAGCATAAGTAAGCCTTGATAAACTGTTTGTATAGTCTTCCTACATTCCTTATTTTAAACTTATGTTTGTGTTAATAAATATATTTTCATTTTTTTCATTTTCAATTAATATTTAATTTGCGGATTATATTAAATACATTTGTGAATAATTTTATTTTGTTAATTACAATTAGTTCCGTGTTTTAAATTTCGAACAAGCTTTTAGTATGTATAATGCATTACATAGAAAATGAATTATATCAAAAGTTTGTATTTCATTTGTAAATAAGTATATTTTTTAATCTATCTTTTGATTACGTTGACTTAGAAGTATGATTTTTTCACAGCCTACAAGGGATTGATTCATTGATTGCAATCCTTAGCATTTTTCTTCTTTGAAGATTTTGGCGTCGCACTTCTTCTGAATTTGCCTGTATCAAGTATAATTATAACAGTAAAAAAATAGGTAACCTTAAAATGCAACGTTGTCATTTCGCTGCCCGCATAATATAGAACTAAGTATCTGGATTATGAAAAAAGATTATGAAACGCGATGTGAGATAACTGAAAAAAATTTCTTCCACATAATTAATTTGATGTTTCCCAACTAGGTACTTTAATAGCACATACTGTAAAAAAAACCAAAATAGTTATATTTGATTTTGACTGTGGACATGTCCTCTGTGAATGTAGGTATGTAATGGTAAATATAAAAAAATATCATAATCTATCTTATATTGCACACCCCGTCTTCTACGTCTTCTATAAATCCATTCGATCCTAAGGTTGCCTGGAAGAGATCGCTTTTAAAGATAAGGCCGCCAGTTGTTACACTGGTTTTTAAGAGTTTTTTGTCCTCTGTATGTAATTTTATGGTGTGAATAATAAAGAGTTCATTGATTTATTTATTTAAAGGAAAACCAACAGCTTTTTTACACTAAGATATATGTACAATGAAAAACCTATAGAAAGTCAAGTCATTCTCACGAATAGATATAAATTAGTTAAGAAGTTAAACATGTGCAAACACTAAGAGACGTTGTGGTAGTATAGAATATGGAAAATGTATATGAAATGTATGGGAAATGTAAAAATAAACAATTTACAAAACTTATTCGGCCTAGAAAAAAAAATCTCACTTCAGTGGGCCTAGATCCATGGACAAAAAAAAAAGATTGAAATTAGAATTTCCCGCGATACGTCAAATGTTCCAAGAAAAAATATCAAGTTATTCTTTCCTCTGTGAGGATTTTGGCGTCGCACTTCATGTGCATTTGCCCGTATCAAATATTATTAAATTATTATCAAGTTTAATGAAATGTCATGTAACAAGTCATAGTCAAGCAAAATAAGTCACAGTCAAGTCAAAATAATGCCCTAGTAAAGTGGTGGAGATTTTACAAGAGGCTTTTCTACATAGAGCTTTAGAAACAACACGAAAACACTTTTTTCACCGTTGTAGGGCCTGTGAGTCCCACTACATCACAGATTGTTATTAATATAATATAAACAAATTATTGAAGCGCACCGACATTCAACAGTCATTCGCTGGCGCTCAAATAAAGCGCACGTACTCAATCTATCTACCGGAGTTTCAATTACCCATTCATATTATTTAGGATAACCTTCTGTATCAAATCCAAGAGCCAGATACAACTACAATACAACACATATCGACCAACAAAATTATCCTAAACCGTTTTATATCACACCCCATCAAGTGTGGGAACATTTCCACGAACACTGCATCATTATTTGGCAACACTCGAAAATACACAAGTTTAGGCTTGTGTATTTTCGAGTGTTAATGTGTAATAATGGTGGATTATTATTTATTAAGGGCTCGTAAACGTGCTCGAGTGTAGGAAGTGATATAACGAGGTGAAATATGTCTCTACATTTTATTTCCAAAACTCCATAGAAGCCTATTGTAAAGTGTCCACCTTTTTACTTGGGAATGAGCTTGACTTGACTGTGACATACTTTGCTTGACTCTGACTGTGACTATGACTCGTTCGACACTATTTAAAATTATGTAAACTTGAATAATATTACGACCGAAGGACTTTGTATCCATGGTCATGAAAAAAATTACACCGACAACAACAAAAGTTTAGGAAAATGCGTAGAGGGAGAATTTGTCTATGGGAAAATGAAACTATGAGATGTTTTTTCACGTTGCCGCCAAAACTCAAATGTCAAACGCAAGACCACAATAAAAAAACCGGCAAAATAAAGGAAAATAATTAAAAGTCGTCAGTTTTGTAGTATATAACACAGTTGTAGTTTTTCTATATAATATAAATATCACTCCATGTGACTCAAAATGTTCAAATTGTTGGTTTTAGAACTTTCTGTCATTTGTTTCGGAATTTGTTACATTTTTTAACTTCATAGTTGGAATAGCCTTTTCTGACTATTTCTTGTTATGATTAGGAAAATATTATCTAATTTTGTCTACGAACGTTTGTGTGATAAAGTGTACTTTTTTTACAAAACTTTATTGAATGCAATGAAATTAATATTTGAATGAGTAAATTTTTTGCAATTAACTTAAATAAAGACTTGCATCAGTGCTTGGTGTGGATCCCCAAACGATTCATTCATTCTTCAGCATGAATGGGCCTAGAGGTAAGTAGCGCTTTTAACTGTTCGCAAATTTTTATTTGCCTATGTATTTTTATTCCTCATCTCTTGAAGAACCTATAACCGATGAGGTAGAAAGGTTCTTGGGTGGAGACCATGAACCGGAAAACACAGCGTAGATAGACATCCCACCAGGGCCGGATTATCCATAAGGTGGACTAGGCAACTGTCTAGGGGCCCCGACCGACTAGGGGCCCACGGGGGTCTAGTCGATGCGGGCCACGCACCAAGAAAACAAAAACGTTTCATTCGTGACATTGCCCATTATTTACATCCGGTAATGTTGCCATAGAAAAAATATTATACTTACTGTAAAAATCTCATTCTAACCGTATTTGGTTGAATGTGTAAGTATTCTGTCGAAACTTATCGAAAAGGGGCCCCGAGAATTGCATTGCCTAGGCGCCCCGATAGAGTTAATCCCCCGATTTAATTTGTTTTCTCTGTATTTTTGTTTGTTATTGTATTGTTTTGACTTTAACAGTTTTATTTATATTAGTCTACTAATTGCGCCTCGCAGTTCGCTCGCAAAGATTTGCCCCCAGGCACTGTATATTATCTGGATAATAAAGTATCATATTTCTCTCTCCAGTCCTTCAACTATCTCTAAGAAAAAAATGACGTCAGTCTATTGCTTTGTCGCTGCGTGGGTTAAAGGCACAAATAAACAAGAAATTTATTTTGTTTATGTTTGGTTTGTATGTCATTGTAAACTATCGGATTTCTAGGAAGTATTTGTGATGGCGCTGAAATTTGATATAGATACGCATTCGTAAGCATTGATCGTTTTTAGGGTTCCGTGCCTAAAGGGTAATAACTGGCCAAGAGCGTGTCGAGACACGCATATGGTAGGGTTCAGTAACCAAAGCCATATAATTGTAGTCGTTGTTCAGAACATGATGGTTATAGAAAAATTCGAACGAACGAAGCTCTGTGGATTTAGCCAAATTTCAGAGATGTTCCATCCCGACATAGCATATACTTGTTATACTTACTCTAATATATAACAACTGTCATTATGCAAAGCTTCATGCACTATGCGGGCTGGTTAGGCTTTGCATTAATAGAAGAAAATAAGTTTAAGAATGGGCCAATGAGGGTTGGATAGTCACGTATGACCAAACCCTCTTTAAAAATTTAGTTAAAAAAATGCACTCACCAACCTTAATAATTATAGAAGGTTCTAAAAAAATCGGACAGACAGACAGACGGACGGACAACGAATTTATAAGGGTTCCTTGTCGGCCTACCGAACCCTAAAACTGGACCCTATTACTGTACCCTTAGTACAAGATTTGATAGTTTTCGAAAACTTTTTTCGTTTTCGTTTTGATGCATACATTGCTGGGCTGAAAGCTATTCGAAACTATTTTTCGTATTTGAGTGAAGCAACCTATACTGCCGATTACTACCGATTTTAGTTCATCCGCGTTTCCGCTAGAGGCGCTTTACTAAAATGTATGGGACAATACGGAAACGAAAAAAGTTTTCGAAAACTGTCAAATCTTGTACTAAGGGTACTGAATCTACGCCGTGTGTCCGTCCGTCCTACCTTTAAACGGCTGTATCTTTAGAACCGTATTAATAGATACTCGTACCAGTTATTTTTTTACAGAATATGTATCTATATATATATATATATATATATATATATATATATATATATATATATATATATATATATATATAGTATCTATATATAGTATCTGTTACGACGCATTAACAAAAAAAAAGTCATAAAGTTAAAACTAAAGGTAGGTAGGTAAACTAAACCTAATCATATAACAAACGTAATTTTTTTTACTTATTTTTTTTATTGCTCTTATGTGAAAATGCTAATTTTAATAAATAATTATTGTATTTTGTGGTGGTACGGAATCCTTAGTGCGCGAGCCTGACTCGCACTTGGCCGGTTTTTTATGATGTAATGGGCTAGCGTTTGACCAAAACTCACCTGATGGAACTCACCTGATATTGGATGTCCAATAGTAAAATAATAAGATACCAATTATTAAATAACGGGTGTATGATAAATGCTCCCGAAGCCAAAACCTTATTATTATAAATATCTGGGACATTTTATAAATAAATACTTTACGAGACATGGCTTATTGAGTCACAATGTAAAGTTATGCCATGATCATACATTAAAAAAAGCGTCCGCTAAAGAACCTCCTTCTATTTACAGTCGGTAAAAAGAAAGCTATTTTTCAACCGAATTCACGAACTGTAGCAATGTACATAATAGCCCCTGTACCAACAACAAATTGAATTATCAACGGTGTAATTTTAGCAAAAATTACGGAAAATAATTTGAGCTTTTTTTTCTCCATTTGCGACAGCATAAAGTCATATTTCGACACCATTTTGACGAAATATGACTTTATGCTGTCGCAAATGGAGAAAAAAAAGGTCAAATTATTTAAATTATTAACACATTTTAAGCAAGGTTTAGCTATATTGTTAAAATAAGAATATTGTATTGTAAAAATAAGTAGGTATGTGTTAAAATCAATGCAAGAAATAAAAATATGTTTCCCTTGATTATTTCGAAAATCAAGATGATACATAGGAGCGCCGTGTTGAAATTTTAAATGCGTTGAAAAAAAAATGCGGGTAGGTATTTTTCCCCTTGTAAACAAATAATCACTTTTTGAAGGTATAGCTGAGTAAAGCCTATGGCGCATCAAACGAAGCTCAGTGCATTAAGAACAGCATGCAAAATAACACATGTTTACATCACAGTACTTCAGTTCTGTAGAATCTATATTATCCTTGCATTTCAACATTACAGCACAACTTCTTCGGTGCGCCGATAAGTTTTTAGTGTAATTTTTCGAGAATTCTTGTGATACATCAACATCATGTCCAGAATAACTATTCAAGGCAAGTGAGAACCATATTTTTCTTGTATTATTTTTGTTTGTAATTTAATTAACACTGAAATAAGACTTCAAGACAGAAATGTTCTATATTGCATCTGAATGTACGGGTTGAATTGGACTAGACTAGATGGGAAGAAATAGTACTTTGCGCGGAATAAGCGCAATATATACCACTCATATTCCACTCGAGTTTAAAATCTGTAGTTGCCTTTAAGTTATTTTTACCATACCTACGAAGGAATTAGCACATTTTTTTATGATAAATGGACCTCCTTGGATCAATATGAATTTGAAAGGGAAATTTCCTGGCAGCGCAAGTTAATCCTATGTTTAGTACCGACTTAGTTAAAAAAACTAAAACGATGTCTTGACTGGCTTTCATTTTATAAAGAAAATAAGTGGGATATCATTAAGTGATTTTACTTATTTTTTTGGCGATCTAACATGATTAGAATGCAATAAACATTTAAACATTTATGGGAGTACATGGGGCTCGGAGGCAACGAAGTTGCTTATCTATCTCACATTATTAGTGATTTGAAGTAGGTAGCTTCAGTTTCTCCGCCAGAAGTCACTTTTAAAATCAAATTTTGTATTAAAAAACTTGTAGTTGTGTGCGTTGTATTTTTTGTGTTGTTTAATTGTGGACTATGGCAGGTAAATAGTTTTTATTTTGATGTGTTGTTCCATAATTTAGTATCTGAATTGTCTATTTGTTAATAGACAATTTAATAGGTAAATAGCAAACAAGTAATTTGACGAAAGTTCAATGTGGTCATTTATTTTTGTCTCCAGACTTCTTTTCTGTATATTTAGCTAGTGTCAAATATATATATATATATATACGGAAAATCTTACATAACTATTGCTTTTCACGATTCGAGACTAATAAAAACAATTTAGGTAGGTATAAAAAATGGAAAGAACCATCCAGTGTTTCTTGCTACCTGAAAGCAAGCACATGCAATGCGATGTGCATGGCTAACATGCACATCGCGACATAATCCTGTCGTCGCCCTGTCGAGCGAGAACGCGACAAGGTGCCTACGGTTTTATATACGCCTGTCTCGCGTTAGCACGATAAAAAGAGTCGACAAAACTCTGTCGCGGTGCGCATGTTAGCCCGCGGGAAGTTTCGAGAAAACCAAAGTAGATCTTGGCCGCCCACTACATAACACATGACGATAATCCTCCCGGTGCCCGAAGATCGTACCTGATCATTAATCCGCTTATATTAGATTCACTTATAATGTAAACAAACCACCAAGTATATTTTAAAACTACATCAAATGGTCGTATCTATTTGGAACTTTAAGTACTTACTACTTCTACCAACATAAAGGCAATGGTAGCTTTTATGGTAGGGACTCGATATCTATGACTGGAACCACCGGAGGATATAGGGAGCGTCCTATTAGTACACGGTAAACGTACTGCAATCCCCAAGCCACCTGCCAAGCTTTGGGATTATGGCAACACCCCTTTCCAAGAGGGAAGCCTTTGTTCAGCAATAGACGTTTACTGGCTCATGATATGAACGTACTGCAATCCCCAAGCCAACTGCCAAGCGTTGGGATTATGGCAACACCCCTCTCTAAGAAGGAGGCCTCTGTTCTACAGTGGTTGTTTACTATCAGATGATGTGATGTGATGTGATGTGATGTGAAGTAGTTATACAGATGACACTATGGTAATTTGGTAATATCGAACAGGGGCATTACTCCCAACTCTAAATGCAAGCCCGAATAGGTGCAGTTTACTAAATCACGCGAACGCAAACCTTAACTGTTACGCGACACAATTTTGTCGACTCTTTTTATCGTGCCTACGCGAGACAAGCGTGTATGAAATCGTAGGCACCTTGTCGCGTTCTCGACAAAGTGCTTGTAAAACGTTACGATGCATTACAGAGGCGGGAGGGGGTGTTTGAACTACGCGTTACGTAACATTGTTTTTTTAAATCTTTTTAGAACGGTCGCGTAAAGAAATTCTCTGGCGCATTTTTGAAAACAATAACAAAGTTATTTTTGCGATTTTCCGGTACTTGACGCCGCATAATTGTGACTTTTAGGTAAAAATGGTCATTGGTGGTTACGTAACGTTTTACTAGGGAGTTGGGGGGGGCGGGCGGTTTACAGAAAAACGTTACGGCAAGTTACATGGGGAGGAGGGGGGGGGGGGTCCAAAATCTCCAAAAATTGCGTTGCGTTATACTTGAATGATCCCAAACACAGCACTATCACTGATAAGCCTGTTTGTTCCAACCAGAGATACTGGAATGATCTTATTATAGATCCCGTTAGTTTAGTTTTATATTACATATATTTTTTTAAAGTTTAATTATTTCCAACACAAACACAAATCCAAGGTTTTGAACTGTTGAAGTTCAAAATTCTGAGTGGCGTTGAGCTGTTATGGGCAAGCGTGAAGAGCCATCAGGCGAGCGACTTCGCTCGTCTAATCACCCAGTATCATAAAAAAAAAAACAAGCACAAATTACTAGATATATTTATTTAAAAATAAAATGTATGTAGTTCCAGTCCTGTGTCGTCTAAGTGAGTTGTGATTGTAAGTAAGGAAATCGATCTGTTTTGTACCCACCGACTATGGACCAAGACCATTGTTGTCAAAAATAAAAATGAATCTGGGCAAAAATGTTATGTTAACAGACTAGTCAGGGAGTCCAAAGTTTTCTCCCGAGATGATGCAGTAGACTTATTCGCTGGTGGCGTGGATAGGTTCAAATTATCTATTCGTAGCAAACTATCAAACTCTTGTAACTAATAAGTAATGTGTTTTTACTTTGATTTCCTCTTAGTAACAAATTTAACTTATCTTGTTGAGCAGACGTTCTACAGCTATGACGAATTTATTAAATTTAAATTATAATTACATTAATTGTATGGTAATACTTTATCATCAGTTTATTGTTTTTGACATGTTAATTCATCTATTCTCTTTTGTTGTATTATTTTATTTTTTGACATTATTAGTATTTGATTATTATTGCTCCTTATTGGTGAATATAATATGTACATTCTTTTCTTACTGTCTTAGTACTAGGTTATTGTGAGTAGTTCCACAAAAGATATAATAGGTATATTTTTTTTACTATACTTCCTAGTTTAATATACTTAATACAAATGACCTGTAATTGATGTTACCAATAAAATGATTATGATTATGATTAACTTATTAAAAACAAAACTTAAACTCTTGTTTTTCGAAACGCATGTAGTCTGCACCTATGATTGTGATGACGTTTAGCCAAATTATCGTGCCTTGCCTCTCCTATGCAATGTAATGACGTACATCATGTTGGTGTTCATAAAATAAATAAAATAAAGAATCATTATGATTATTTTACTAGCTGCGCCCCGCGGTTTCACTCGCGTGATGGTGAAAATCGGCGATGATGATAATGAAAAGTAGCCTATGTGTTAATCCAGGACAGAAGCAATGCATATTCTAAATTTCATCCAAATCTATCCAGCCGTTTCTGTGTGATTGAGTAACAAACAAACATCCATCCATCCATACAAACTTTCACATAATATATGATGTACCAGCGACTTCGTCCGCAATTTCTTCTGAAAAAAAAAACTATGTCCGTTCTCATGGTACATACTATTACTTCGCAAAATTTTATCGAGATCGGTTAAGCCGTTTAGCCGTGATTATGTAGCAAATAGACACACGAACAGAGTTACTTTCGCATTTATAATATTAAGTGTGGATTAGTTGATTATTATTTCAATTTACTCAAGGGTCTAACCCGAACATTTAATAGGCATTGATGGGCCGAAACCAACACAAAGAGGACCTGTTGAATAAAACAGTACAATTATGGAATGTGTATATAGAATAGAATTATATAAAGTTTAATTATTTACGGGATATTTACCGTGGTAAGGTTGTGGAAGGAGCTCACGATATTTCTATTTATCTATTTATCTATTTATTTATTTATTATTATTTACCACGGTAATTATCCCATAAATAATCATATAACTTTAGTGAACAACCGTGATAGTTTAAAATATAATTATGTAACTTTTGTACCATAAAGGATAAAAAAAACCGGCTAAGTGCGAGTCGGGGTCGCGCACGAAGGGTTCCCTACCATTATCTATAAAATCGGCAAAAAAAAAAACACGTTTGTTGTATGGGAGCCCCCTTAATTTTTTTTTTGGATTTGGTATTGTAAGTTTTTTGTTGTTATAGCGGCAACAGAAATACATCATCTGTGAAAATTTCAACTGTCTAACTATCACGGTTCATGAGATACAGCCTGGTGACGGACGGACGGACAGACAGACAGCGGAGCCTTAGTGATAGGGTCCCGTTTTACCCTTTGGGTACGGAACCCTAAAAATCTGGGCAATTGTGGTGAGTTGTTAATGGAGCTGAGCTGTTCTATGGTTCGAGGTACGGCACCCGCCTATTATGCCTCAAGTCAATATATATGTATATTGTGGCAGGTGATGACTTGCCACCCACTAAATAGGCTGCCGTGTATTTGCGCCGGAGGGGCAACATTGGCTGGCTACTGGGTGGCTCAGGGTATCGAAAGGTGTGTACTTTCACAAAACGCTACTCGCGGAGTTATGCCCTCTAAAACTTCAACCCTGGAACTTAGCTTTTGCTGTTTTCGATCTCCAGACGGCTGGTTAAGGCAAGCCAGGGGTCGGGGTCTGGGGTTTTAGCCCCATTATATTCTTATTATTATTCATTGTTACAGATGAACGAGATGCTTTCATTTCCGACGACGAGCTGTCGTTGATGGAGATGGGCATTCCGCTGAAAGAGCGAGAGCTGGCGCTAACGCAACGCCCTCCCGCACCTGTGCCGTTCTATCATCCAAACCCAGTGCTGCACAAACCGCTGTTCAGCGCGATTCCGCGTCGCAGGGAATTTCATACGTCACCATACGTGGCATACGAACCACAAAAAGATGACTGGATCAACTGGGGATCGTTATGCTCAAGATACACTAAACCCGTTCCACTGAGAAAGATTCCATACTCTTTTTCAAATATAGGAGCCACCGGACACGCACGCCATTATATTTGGCATCGTATTATCAACAGGTTCTACGAAGATGATGAAAGTCCGAATAGTTCTAACCAGTCTTCCATTAGAGGATTGGTAGTTCACTCTCCCGTGGACGATAAGGAGCCAGCTGCGTCAACAGCTCAGTAGAACACAGTTGAAAACGTAGCGGAGGAAATCATATAGAAAGTAAGGTAATACTTATTCAATATGATTGAAGTTACCATTTTAGCTTTTCTTAGAAACTTTACAAGAAGTAAAGCAGTAGGCATGATGACTAATATTTTTTATTACCTCATAAAAAAGTTGATCATCAATAGAGCCTATCAACGAAAACAAAATTTAAATTAGTTCCAAAATAAATAAGTTATAAGTATTTTAATTTCATGCTAGACAGAGAGCGCACTATACTAAGCTATGACGTCAAGCCTCAGACGCGGCATACAAATGCTATACTAACACACTTTGCGAGAAAGGGATGGAGCATTCCCTCTCTATCCCCACCTAAAACTTGAAACGCTCATACCTCAGAGATTAATCAGTTAATTCAATTTATTTTTTCAGTATGTGTATTGTATGTAGTTATATTCATCGCTAAGCCTGTTAATTTTAATAAATCAATCATTTGGTCACATGCCTATTGCGCCATGGTCCAATTTATAGGCTTCGCAGTTTGCCTGGTATCCACCACCATGACCTACATGAACCATATGTTTTCTCGGGATAAAATACCCTATGTTAATCCAGGTTAAATACGTATAGAAGCTAACTACGCAACAAATTTCATATAATCCATTTATCCGTTACGGAGGTAAATGGGAGCAGATACATTATCGCACTTCCGCATTTATGATATAACTAGTGGCCGCGACTTAGTGTACGTAGAAAAAAATACCGTCCTGAAGTTTTCTTGACCTTGTTCTTCAATGCCACAGTTCATTATATATTCATCCTGTTCCAATCACAAAATCACGATTGTAATGTATTTAGTAAAGACAAAGAAAGCAATAGACTTCGGGACGCGGTCCTTTCACTCTTTCAAGAGAAGGGTATTATATAGAAGAACTACTCGTGAATGAAAAGGACAAAGCTATATTATTTCCATCCTGCACTGTGTCCGGTTATTTGATGGCCAGGCCTGCAACTGGTGGCAGACAAATCAAGACATTTTGGCTGAAAAGAACTGTGCAACTCTTAGATTTCTATCATTTGTGACTTTGTTGATATTCCCTAGAAGTGTATTTAGTGTTTAGTGATGATAAATTGCTGTATAATCGGCTGTAAAAGCCGAGGTGATATATATGGTTTTCTGTCTCATGTGGACACGTTATCCCATATTCTATAGATAACATTCTCTGGTATTTAGCTTTAAAACCACAGGATAATAAAGAGCTCTAATCGGTCTCCTTAGAATTCTAAGTCGGCCTCCTTAAAACTTCTCTTTCGTAAAAGCCTGAAATATGTAGGTATACTATAATTTAAAACGAATAATCGTACTATTTACCAAGGTTTGCATCCATCCTGAAATAACTGGCCAAGTGCATGTCGAGACATGCATATGATAGGGTTCCGTTGTAACAGATAGTTTTTTTTTTTCTACTTTAAATTTACTGAAGCTACAGAACTAGGATGAGACTTTGCGTTAGCGTTTGGAACGAAGGTCTGTGGACTAAACCAAATTTCAGACATGTACCATCCCGACATAACATAATTATACTTTTATCGACGAGAAAACTATTTAGAAACCATTATTTGCGAATATTAATTGACCTTTTTGCAAATTTATTATTACATCGTCTTGAATTTGTTACAATTTTATCGCTAAAACTTAAAAAGCTGTGATCACTAAATTTTAAAAATACATAATTTGAAATTTAGGTTTTTAATATGACATATTAATAACTTTAACCTATTAGCATGGCAATTTACAAGAATCTACGTTTAATAGTTTAGAAATGCAGGGGATCAACTTTTTTCTACTTTGGCGGCGTTTTGTATATTTCGCAAAGAATACCCACAATTTTGATAATAAAGAGATGTATGAAACCTTATATTTATTTAATAATGCCTATTGAAGGATACGCAACCGAAGGAGGTACAACGAAAAAATCCCCATTTAACTTGTACAAGAGCAACCCCTAGAATACAAAATTAAATTTTATATACTTCTAAAATTTAGATCTATTCTAAAACTGTAATTCTACAAAGTTTCATGCACTTACCAAGCGTGGGGATTATGGAATTTTGTAAGAACCCCTCTACAGGTAAAGGCCTCCTCCAAATTGAGCCAGTTTTCTCTGGATTTCGGTATTTGTATCCAGTTTGGAGCCGCTATGCGTTAAATTTCATCTTCCCATCTGTTGCAAGGTCTTCCTTTCTTTCTTTGTCCCTATATTATTACATAAGAACTGCATACCTACATTTCATTTTATATTGTTACAGTGGGTGTACGCTGTACGTTAAGAAAAACTGAAAACCGAAGATTAAAAAAAAAACTTAATTCTAAAACTGATTCTGAATTTTTGTATACCTATTATTAGATTTACTCGCTGTGATTACAGTTATTTGTTAGCATTTAATTATCACTAGATATGCTCGATGTTACTAAATATACTCAGTTTTTCGATTTCCTTAATGAATATTTGGTTATTCATAGCTTTATTCGTTGTTTAAATTCATAAGTTTACGAAATATTTTGTTATTACCACATTTACTAGCTGTATTTCGATATAATTACAGAATATTTGATCAATTACTAGATATGCTCGCTGTTTACTTGCTGTTTTTCGATTTCCTTAATGAATATTTTGTTATTCATAGCTTTATTCGTTGTTTAAATTCATAAGTTTACGAAATATTTTGTTATTACCACATTGACTAGCTGTATTTCGATATAATTACAGAATATTTGATCAATTACTAGATATGCTCGCTGTTTACTTGCTGTTTTTCGATTTCCTTACTGAATATTTTGTTATTCATAGCTTTATTTGTTGTTTAAATTCATAAGTTGAAGAAATATTTGGTTATTCCTACATTTACTAGCTGTATTTCGATTTACTTACAGAATATTTGGTTATTCATAGCTTTATTCGTTGTTTAACTTCATAAGTTTACGAAATAATTTGTTAATACTACATTTACTAGCTGTATTTCGATTTCCTTACTGAATATTCGGTTATTCATAGCTTTATTCGTTGTTTAAATTCATAAGTTGAAGAAATATTTGGTTATTCCTACATTTACTAGCTGTATTTCGATTTACTTACAGAATATTTGGTTATTCAGAGCTTTATTAGTTGTTTAAATTCATAAGTTGAAGATATATTTGGTTATTCCTAAATTTACTAACTGTATTTCGATTTACTTACAGAATATTTGGTTATTCATAGCTTTATTCGTTGTTTAACTTCATAAGTTTACGAAATATTTTGTTAATACTACATTTACTAGCTGTATTTCGATTTCCTTACTGAATATTTGGTTATTCATAGCTTTATTCGTTGTTTAAATTCATAAGTTGAAGAAATATTTGGTTATTCCTACATTTACTAGCTGTATTTCGATTTAATTACAGAATATTTGGTTATTCATAGCTTGATTAGTTGTTTAAATTCATAAGTTGAAGAAATATTTGGTTATTCCTACATTTACTAGCTGTATTTCGATATAATTACAGAATATTTGATCAATTACTAGATATGCTCGCTGTTTACTTGCTGTTTTTCGATTTCCTTAATGAATATTTTGTTATTCATAGCTTTATTAGTTGTTTAAATTCATAAGTTGAAGATATATTTGGTTATTCCTAAATTTACTAGCTGTATTTCGATTTACTTACAGAATATTTGGTTATTCATAGCTTTATTCGTTGTTTAACTTCATAAGTTTACGAAATATTTTGTTAATACTACATTTACTAGCTGTATTTCGATTTCCTTACTGAATATTTGGTTATTCATAGCTTTATTCGTTGTTTAAATTCATAAGTTGAAGAAATATTTGGTTATTCCTACATTTACTAGCTGTATTTCGATTTAATTACAGAATATTTGGTTATTCATAGCTTGATTAGTTGTTTAAATTCATAAGTTGAAGAAATATTTGGTTATTCCTACATTTACTAGCTATATTTCGATTTACTTACAGAATATTTGGTTATTCATAGCTTTATTCGTTGTTTAACTTCATAAGTTTACGAAATAATTTGTTAATACTACATTTACTAGCTGTATTTCGATTTACAGAATATTTGGTTATTATTAGATTTGTTCGCTGTTAAATTGATATTTGATTACTATTATATGTACTTGGTGTAACGTAGTATAAAATTAACCCTGGAGGCCATTGACTGCTAAAAGTGTTAACCTACATATGTGTTCTGATTATTAAAGTTTAATATCAATAAATTTCTCTTTGTGTGTTTACATGCATGCAGTTTCATTCATTTTGCACGTGGTAATTTGTGGTTCAAAGAAATGGGTCACAAATTGTGTACTAATCTAAAAGATATCCTTTAGAGACTGATGATTATGAAAAACTTTAAGAGGACCGCCCTGAAATTGCGAACAGAAAATATCTGCTTCTTCATACAACATATCGTCGTGGGCTTTGTTTTTGCTTTAGGGCCAGTTAGGATAAGGCAAGTTACCTTGTACCTCTATCTACTCTATTTCTATTCTATAGTGTAAGTACACCTAATTTTGCAGGTTCGAAAAGTGATATACTTAATTCGTGAAAAACTACACAATTTTTTAGATTGTCTTATGACTTTTAGATGTTGACACTGCATTTATCAGTAGTAGCCACTCTACATATTTTAAGTAGGTCCATCAATTTAGCAAGTTTTTTTTTAAATTAAAAATAGGCTTGCGTTTGACCGCCAGCTCGCCTGATGTTAAGCGATGATGCGGTCTACGGTGGAGCGCGCTTGCCTAAAAGGAACCGAAGTTCCGTGCTAAACTTAAATTGGTGAGTACTTTACTTATATTTTTAATAGATAACGGAAAACCGTATCAATTATTATAATTGTACATGATTAATAAAAAAACGGCAAACCGTTATCTATATAAAATATAATTAAATAAAATTAACTGAAGTATGGCGATAGGCCACTGATACCATAGCCTCGATGTAAGCCAGGGTAGAAATTATATAGAGATTAAAAAACATTTATTATTTTAAGTAAACTTAGTTTCCAAATACTAACAAATAACAGTTCCGAGTTAACAGTTTCCATTCTGTTACAGAGTGGAAACAAATATATTAAACAAACACATACTCACCCTTTTTAGGCCGTAGCGCGACATGGAACCCTTATACGTTCGTTCTGTCCATCCGTTCGTCTGTCTGTCTAACTGCCTGTCCGTCCATCCTAAGAACTTTCTAGAACCTTCTCTTTTAGAACCTTCTAACTTCTACAGTTACCTACTAAGGCAAGTGCATAAAACTTAACACACAGTTTAAATTTAATTCTCAATTTTAAGAGTATGAAAATATAATTTTACGTTTTAGGGGTGGCTCTCGTACATGTGAAATGGGGATGAAATGTAAATTTTTTTGCTGCACCCGTTCGTCTGTTGTATCCTTGAATAGGTATTTTAAAATAAAGGGAAGGTTTCATACATCACTTTTTATCAAATGTAGGTATATTTTGTGAAATATAAAGTACAGTTCCAAAGTAGCAAAAAAGTTGGTCCCCCGCCCCCCCTGCATTTCTAAACTATTAGACATAACAACTTGTAACTTACCATGCTGATAGGTCATATTAAAAACCTTCATTCAAAATCATTTTGATAATTTCTGATTATAACTTTTGAATTATTGCGATAAACCTATGAAAATTTCATTAAACCTTTTCGTAAAATTGTATTAACATAGAATGTTTCTCAAATAGTTTTCTTTTTGACTAAACCATAAAAAGTATATGTTATATTGGCTACGATAAACGAAATCCTATCATATGCGTGTCTCGACACGCTCTTGGCCAGTTATTCGCATTAATAATATTAATGTGATGGAAGGCCTGTGTCCAAAGCTTATGTCTACGGGCAGAACTTTTAAGGTATAATCTCAAACAACCAAATTGTTCAAAATGTACGTTTATTTATTGAGATATTTCAGAAACAATCACAAAATTCAAACCGGTATATACTCGTATAAACACCAGCCCAATTTAGGACACCAGCCAGATTGTATAAATTATATTACAATTTTAAATTCCAAAGTTTTAGTTTTGTGCGTTGAATTCACACATAATTATCTAACATTTATGCTACCATGGATAATGTGGGAAGAATACGTGCCCTATGTTCCATCGTGAGTGTATCTTAATCTATTTGCGGTTCGAGCTCTCAAGGGGTAGGTTCCGTACAAAGTGGACCTGTCCCTAGATTACATTCAAAATGATTACAATAAGTTGTTTGCTCAAAAAACTGACATAAAACTATTTGTATACTTATGCAAAATGACTACATTTATATAACGACATAATTCAATATTTTTATCAATATAAACTAAAGGAATAATCTGAATCAATCATTACATAACATTTAAATTTGCCAAATAAGCTACACAAACAACTTAAAGCTTAATATAGAGAAATCATTCAACGTAAAATTAAATAACAAAAATATATGTACATTTTATCAATAAATAATTACACAATAATAAACTAAGAAAAGAATGTAAACCAATAAATTTTTAAAAGACTAATCGTTCTTAACGTTTCATGGAATGAAATTGATAATAATGTGATTTTACTTTTGAGGCTTCATTTTATACATATCGTAAACAAAATATAATCTATAACATAATTGCATAAAGAATTTTAAAGTTTGCTATTGGAAAAATATATTAACAGAAACACTTTACGTGAAACATTCAAATTGAAAACATGAATAGAATCAGTCACTGAAAATATATAAAGATTTTATTAACATCACTACCAGATATGAAAGTCGTGTTGAGAACTTCTTGACATTTTCAGACGCATCAAAATATACGTATAGTTCAAAAGTAGGCCGATGATATGGTGATTTCTAAAGTTCATAACCACTTGTGGAAAGGTATAACGGTTACTTGGCACTTTGGAGTACAACTTTAGTCTTTATCAACAAAACTAATAAGCCAATTTCCACGAGTTAAAGAGTCAAAAAATGCTCTCAATTATTAAGCTAAATTCGTTTACGTACGATTATGAAACACGAGAGAAATAAAAACAAAACTTATTGTGAACGAAAGTGTTGATTCTGTTAGTCTTGCTCTTATTTATTAATCTATACTAATTCAAAACAGTTCATAGAAACAGCCAAGGTCAGCTTAAAGTGACAAAGTGGCGATACAAAGAGAAAAGACAAGACGAATATACATAAAAATTCAACGGTAAATAGAACGACAGACTAACATTAACACATTAAATGCAGTACATTTTAATTTAATACGTATGACTATGCTAAGTTCGTATTATCTACCAATTGTGATACATAGTATAGGTACACTAGAGTTTAAAGTTATAGACGAATAATCATCACGCTGCCAGATTGAAATACAAGCATCGGGTCAGCAGAACGATGCAAAGAATGGCGATCACAAGTCCACCGCGAACACAATCAGTCAATTCTAAAGCTACTATGTTCCAGGGACGCTTCGACCCGATATCTTCGCGAGTCCCATCACAGACTCCGTGTAGGCCTCGCCTTCCACACACTACGGTACACAGCTAATCTACAGATTCGTCTCTAAATAAACACAACGAAAATCAGTAGAAATCAGACTTGCATCAGTCTTGTATCATAATGAAGAATGTGAAACTCGCAAACGATAAGGAATCATACCATAGTGGTGGGTGTTGAAGTTTGAATCGATGGTGTTACCGTCAGGTTACATGTTGTAGGCTATGTAGATGGCGTCGATTTGATCGGAGAGAAATCCGTCTCTCAAATGCATGCGTTGTTTCTCACCGCGCGAGTTGATCGGCACGACTCCCGGGTCTACGACCACCACTACTCCGACGATCAAGTGGTGCTCCTCGAGGACCGTGTTGGTGACCAGCGGCACGAGGTTCAGGGCTTCGCTGTCGTTGCCGTCCAGTTCTACGACTACCACCAGCAGGTTGGTCCACGTGAACACAGCGCTGGAACAAATCATTAATTGGAGTATTATGCTAAATATATGACGCGCAATAACATAATGACACAAATAGGGAATGGCAATTTATGTATGGAGCAGCCCGATCTGGTAATGTTGTTTTAGACAAATTTTTACTGAATAATAACACTTTTTAACCGACTTTCAAAAAGGAGGTTATCATTGCAAATGTTTTTTAAATGTTTGTTACCCTAGAACTCTAGATTGGGTTAACCGATTTTGATGATTCTTTTTTTATTTGTAAGCTGATGCTTCCCGTGTGGTCCTATTACAATTTGGTCCAGTCATACTATGCTTTATTTATTTACAATGTAACAATTAAAAAGCCATTTCCACCCAAAAAAACATTATAAGAGATATCTGTCGGAACACGTCAGTACTAAATCAGGCATGCGCTCTCTAAAACCGCTATGAGATAGAGGGCGCATATTTGGTCCAGTTCGGACATTTTTATGAAGCCTGTTTTTTATATTTATAATTATCATTAGACAGAAACAACTTAAAAAATAAAATATATTCTTACCATTCAGCGATCTTCTTATGGCAGCGCATGACAGAGTTCTCGATATCGATGGGGTGGTAGCGCATGCCGCGCAGCATGATGGTCTCGTCGAGCGCGCCCACCACGAACACGGCGTCGTGCGTGTCGTGCGACTCGCCGGCCGACGTGCTGCACGCGGACGCGAGCGACTCCGTGTCGCTGTCGCGCACCAGCGAGCCTTCACTGGCGCCGCCGCCCCCACCCCCGCCCACCTCCGTCCGCCGCAGGAAGCCCAGGTACCCGGTACGCGCGTACACTTCCCCCGTACTCCCAGTCACCAGCTGAGCGCTAAAGTGGTCCGCGTAATCACTCTCGTCTCCGTATATAGTGAAGTATCCGCTGGCGTTGTGCTGCGATTGTACCCATATTTCTCCGAGGTGTGAGTCGCCGCACTGGCCTTTAGTCTCCGGGTTGGCGGTGATGACTTTCACGCCGGGCAGCAGTTTGCCAGACTCCATGAGGCAGAGCGAGTGAGGCGCACCACGTTCCACGAGCGAGACGCGGTCGTTACGCAACGCTCTTAAATCCACGTACACGGTGGAGGGCTCCGGGCTCGAAGCGCCTTGCAGGCAGATGGCTATGTTCACCCGACACCCGAACGACGTGGACACGGCGCGCGGCGACAGTCCCAGCGCGGAGAACAGCTTCGAGAACGAATTGGTGAGATTGATCCGCGGCCTCTCCTCCGCTACCACCACGCACGTCCTCACGCAAGCCAAATTGATTCCCTTCTGCTTGAGCTGATTCACGGTGCTGCCTAGACCTTTAGTGCACAGCTCCATCACTCCGTACGAGCAGAACGTGTCGCGCACTTTGTACTGAGACACGGCGCTGAGCCACAGACCCGGGTTGATTTCCACTTCAGATGGCGGGATGAGGATCGAGTGATGACCGGAGTAGATGCTGCTGAGGCACCAGAGTGCGAAGCCGAGACCACAGTACGGGTCGAGGCAGAGCGCGATGTGCCGAGACGGGTACAGCTCGCATGCGATCTTCATAGCTCGGCATAACGATGTGACAGCGGCGTGGGACATCTTAATGCCGGCGAGCATACCCGTGGTGGACACACTGAAGTCGAGGTACGCGAGCATCTCAGCCGTCGGCGCGCGGTACAAGATCGGCAGCTTCTTCTTGGGCATATCGTCCGTATCGAGAGTGAGGGGCCATGACTTGCTGTCGAGGACGTTGCTCGCTTCCTTGGAGCGGAGCAGCTTTATCACAGACTGGTTGGAGAGGACTAGGGTGGCCTTGCTCACTTCGACTATCATGCGCACGGTTGGCAGCGTCGTGTGAAGGTTTTGAGGGTGCGGTGGCCGGATTGTGACCGGCACTGCGCCGACGTATAAACACCCGTAGAAAGCGCAAATAAGATCAAGTCCTGGAGGAAATATCAACGCCACATGGTCTCCCGTGTTCACTCTTCCCTTCTCAAGCAATAAATTGCCGATCCTTTCAGCTTTCTTATGCAACTCGGCGCATGCGAGCGTTTTGGCGACAGCGCCTTTGGAATTGAGCAATGTGAATATCACGTGGTCTGACGTGCTCTGAGCGCGCCACCGCAGGATTTGAGATATGAACTGGTACTGAAATAAAACAATTAACTTAGTTAGTAATTTTTTTAGGAGCAGGTGTACAATATGCATGTATCTATTTTAGGTTCCTGGATTTTCGGACATTAAATGAAAAAATACAGCCATAATTGTCAAGACCAATATAAAACAACAATGTGTGATAGTTACAATAAGGAAGTCGAGAGTGAATCGGTTTCTTCCAGACAAGCTTGATTTATCGTAGGCCGCATCATCGCTAACATCAGGTGAGTTGGCGGCCAAGCGCAAGCCAAAAAAAACTGTTAAGCATAACATTAAAGTAGTTAATTTTATGTCAATAGTTTAATGATATCCACTTTCAAACTTTCCTTCCGAAAATTTTACGTAAATACTACTGTAAATAGGAGGTAATAAATTGATATATTGAGATTTTCCAAAATTTTAAGCCGATATTTTAAATATAAAACGGCTATCTATTTATTACAAAAATTTAAGTATCTATGGATGTTTTTATTTGATAGGATCGGAATGCTGGTAATTATCAATAAAAAAAACGACTTTAGAAAAATTTCAGAATTGGACGATATACATGCGCCCTCTATCCCATAGCGCGTGCATTAATTAGGCACTATCGGTTTTAGAGAGCGCATGCCTGATTCAGTACTGAGGTGTTCTAACAGATGTCTCTTATAATAATTTTTGTGTGGCAATTACTTATTAGTTGTTACATTCTAAAAAGAAATAACGTAGTAGAACCGAACCAAATTATAATTGAACCAAACGGGAAGCGCCAGCTTTCAAATAAAAAAGGAATCATCAAAATCGGTTCACCCAGTCGGAAGTTCTGAGGTAATAAACATAAAAAAACAGTCGATTTGATAACCTCCTCCTTTTTGAAAGTCGGTTAAAAATCCAGATACCGTTGCATTTTTAACCGACTTCCAAAAAGGAGGAGGTTCTCAATTCAACTGTTTTTTTAATGTTTGATACCGCAAAACTTTTGACTAGGTGAACTGATTTTAATGATCCTTGTTTTATTTGAAATCTGGTGCTTCCCATATGGTCCCATTTCAATTTGGTCCAGTTCTGATGAAGTCGGTTTTTTATATTAAGAATATTTCGTCAATGTGAGAGGGTTCTTTAGTTCTGTTGTAAATAAATAATTTAATAATAAATATCTGGAACATTATTGCACACATGGTCATCTGACCCCAAACTAAGCAAACCTTGTAATATGGCTGGCAGAGACTGATATACATACATATATATTTTTAAATACATACTTAAATAGTTATTATTAAATAACTGAGAAGGATGAAATAGATGTTTTAGGTACCTTTCTCGCGGCATCTGAATCGTCGGTGTATCCCATATCGCGGCCCTGCGCAGACGCCAGTCGGTTGCCCTGAACCAAGTTGCCGACGATCACAGAAGCTGGGCCGACGTCTGACATAAACAAATTAGAATGTTATAAATACCATAGCAATATATAGCATTGCCATTGAGCGTGGTAATGCCGCCAGCATGCCGGGTACGATGCCAACTGATAGTGGGCTTGAGCATTTGTATTATCTATAAACCTTCAACGCGGGCGAAACCGCGGGGCGCATCTAGTTTGTAATAAATGAAACACCAGTCAACTAGCCTTTTCTATTATCTCTAGCCTTAAAGATGCATAGATTGTAATTCTCAGGAAACAAGGCTTAAGCAAGAATATAAGCTGTGACCGGCCAGTACCAACAAAAACCAAAATGGTATAATAGTAGATTGTTGCATCGAGCGAAAAGTGAGTTATTAATGCACTAGTGTTATGTTGGTGCTAAATTAACACGAGTGCATTAATTACTCACTTTAGCAAAGTGCGTAATCTACCTTCCTTTCAACTACCAATCTACCTACTGTGATAAAATATACCAACTCAAAATAAAAACTCAAGGTGTCAATGAAAACAAAGTTATCCCACTACTTTTGCGGCAAAAGGTTATTAACAATTTCATTTGCAGCTGTTTTTATACTTTCTGGAGTAGAATTCAAATCGCTATCGGTCTTTTTCAATTATTTTTTTACTTTTTGTGCTAAATATGAAGTATCAAAGTTTTACAATGGTACAAAACAAAATGCCATTTGTTGTTTTATTTTCTCCAAATCGGTTCTATTCCGCCATTTTTTTATTTTCAGCCAGTATCTTTTTGATCTAATGCATACAGTTTATATTAAATTTAATGGGAGACATTAAACCTCTGTGGTAAATTTATATCGAAATAAAAAACAGTGCATTAATGAAAAACTGTGCAATAATGAGATTTCACATAACATTTCTGCACTGTTTTGGTTCTAAGAAAAATTAAACGATTTTTGTGATTGGTTTTGTAGTGATTAATGATAACATTACTACATAGTTGAAAGAAAAGTTCTTAGTTGTTTCAATCAAATGTTTAGTATGCTTAGTAAATGAGATGCCGGCTTCTATCAGACAGGCCAAATCTCTTCCTATTTTTAAGAACCTTGTCTACAAACACTATCGTTCTTTAATTGGTATGTATGTATTATTTATAGTATGTATTCATATAATTATTTGTAAATTCAGTATTTATTTGTATGTATGTATATTAGATGTATTATCTACACCACCAACCCTACTCTTTCAGTTCATGTCCCTCCAATGGTTGCCTGGAAGAAATCGCTTAAGGCGATAAGGCTGCCTATTATACTGTCGGTTTTTGTATTAATTTAAAGTTACTTTTTTATATGGTGTATAATAAAGTGATATTGTATTGTTTATAGTCTTTGGAAATAGATGGGGGAGGCCTATGTCCAGCAGTGGACGTCCTATGGATGAAATAAAAAATTAATAAATATAAATTTCTGGGACATTATCGCACACATGGTCAACATACCCCAAAGTAAGCAAAGCTTGTAATATGGCTGCCAGAGACTGATATACATACATATATATTATTGCACACATGGTCATCATACCCCAAAGTAAGCAAAGCTTGTAATATGGCTGCCAGAGACTGATATACATACATATATATTATTGCACACATGGTCAACATACCCCAAAGTAAGCAAAGCTTGTAATATGGCTGCCAGAGACTGATATACATACATATATATTATTGCACACATGGTCATCATACCCCAAAGTAAGCAAAGCTTGTAATATAGCTGCCAGAGACTGATATACATACATATATATTTTTAAATACATACTATTGTATTGTATATTAGTAAACATAAACTACAAATGTTCACCTGAATGTATTTCCCTCGGCTTCGGCAGATTGGTGACACAAGTGTGTGGGCACATGAGGACATTGGCCGGATGCAGCGTGCCTTCTAGGAAGCGGCGCTTGCACTCGCTGAGGTGGATGCCGCCCAGTGGCGTTTTAGGAAGGAAGTTCGGTTGTACGAGCGCTAGGCAGTAAATGCCTACTTGGTGAATCGAGTCCACTGCCTGCAGCACGCGCGACATCCATTGGAATGACTGAAATAAATAAAAGTTACACAAATATATAAAAAATATGAATTAAATATTTAAGCGACATTGAACACTATGCAAGCGACATAACGTCTAAATTGGAGTAAATGCAGCATTTCGAACTATATAATTGATGTACAACGAAACTAGGACGGTTTTTAACTATTTTCACTCAGATATTGTGACTCTATAGTTATTGTTTCTCGATGGTATTTTACCAAATCACGACATCGTGAGAGTCGCGGGCATCCAGTGGATGCAGATGGCAGGATGTCGTTCAGTGTGGAGGTTAAAGGGGGAGGCCTATGTTCAGCAGTGAACGTATTCTGGCTGATGAAGTACTTCTGAGAGTGCTGGTGGATATTTCTTGATTAAGTATAGAGTAATTCGACATCTGTCTAAGTAGTCAACGAAGTTAGGTAGTGAACGATCCGGTAAGTCTTTGGATGGGTGAGCGAGTATCATTTACAGCTGAGCGCTATTTCAGTGTTGGTCCCATAGTAAAAGTTGTTCATAAAGATGAGTACAATGACCTCCTTTCGGCTTAGTAGTACATGGTATATATGCGCAACCCTGTAGTGGTGTGACTAGATTTATTGCTAGAGTGAATAGATTTCTTCTAGATCAACGTGTTCCATCCTCGGCCACACCGTCGCTTACCATCAGGCGAGTTGGTGGAAAAAAGTAGAACTATTGTAAACAAACACATCAGTCATAGGACTGCACGTCAGAAGTGAAAACTTAAGTAGTAATTCACCTATTCTTCAGTAGATGGCGCTTTTTTAAAATACACGGTAATGTGTATTATGTATTCTGTGACAGCGTGACGATGACGCGAGTTTCATGATTTTTGTTTACCCAAAAAGTGCTCAAAGCGCCTAATGAAGTTTTAACTTTAAAAAAAAAAAAAAACTGTCGGTAACTCTGCTCAGCAAAATACTTCTTGAAGATTCTTTATCTGCACCGAATATGAAACCTACTTGGCCTTTAAAAGATTAATTGTGTAGGAAAATTAAAAGATAATGCCACGGACAGATGATGGTCAGACAAGTTAGCAACCAAACGCGCACAGGGGCGCCTAGGCGCCTCCGTCAGCTGCTCGGCAGTCATCAGAGGGGTTGTTGAGCTTGCTCGCACCCTTACCCGGGACAACAGAGGGCGCTCGAGGATCCGCAAGGTACTCGCGCCCTCGAAGACATACCCTCCCGAGGGCATTGCACCCTCGGATCCCAGCCTCGGTAATGGAGTTTCCGACCCCGCAGACCGATCTCCGTACAGCAACAAATTGAAGCTGCAGACGACCAGAACTACTAGAGTTAGCAACCATTACCTCTTCTTCTCCGCAGGCAGGCCGTTGTTCAGCCACGATGCAGATCCTTTCATCCCTCAGCACGCGGACGGAGAAGACAGCTATACGGCCCCGGTATATAAACTTCATCGGTTCGACCGCCAGCACCGTGGCTATTATATCGTCCATGTTGTGCTTACGACCCGTCACTGTCATCAGACCGTCGCGAGATCCACAAACGAACACCAGTCCTGAAATGAAAATACATAATGACATTAACATTTGCTAAACAACTAACAAGATGTCCAACAGGCCCTTTTCAGCGAATATAGGTATTGTTTCTCGATGGTATTTCCCTGTGGTGCTTCCCCTGTGGTTCTGACATGTTTATGAAGTCGGTTTTTTAAATTGATAATTATTTTATTTATGAAAGGATTCTGTACAAACATAGTTGTGAAAATACGCAGTTTCACAAATTAAATGTTATGTATAAAAATTTTGTACGATAGTGATGTGGGGCGGTACTCGCAGTACGGCTTATGACAGATAATATAATTGATGCTATTACAGGAATTAATAACATCATACATACTCTCGCAAACCAAGAAGTATTAGATATGGTAGCGGAGAAAAGAAGTCTTCTAGCGAGTATAGAGACTAAGAGAGGGAAGATGTTAGGCCACCTTGTACGACATGACAAATTAATGAACACCATCATATAAGGAAAGGTAGAGGGAAAGGGTGGACCGGGAAGACCAAGAAGATTATTCGTAGACCAAAAAAAAGAGAAGGCAAATGTCATGTCGTAGAGGGAGGTGGCAACGCTGGCAGAAGACCGTCAAGCCTGGAAATTATTCCACCGACAAGAGCTACGCTCTTAAAGGTTGAATGAGTGAATACTCTCACATTAACATCAGGCGAGCTGGCGGTCAAACGCAAGCCTATTTTTAATTTAAAAATAATAATAACTAATTACATATTTGCACCCCATAATACTTCATCATATTAATAATTTTATCAAATCACCAGAATCCATGCCAGAATACATTAGCCTTGGTACAACTTATATGCTGCCTAAAGACAAAACTGACACTAAGAATCCTGCCAAATATAGACCTATAACTTGCCTGCAGAATATCTATAAAATAATCACTGCATGTATAAACGAACTCGTCTACAGACACACTGACACATATAACATATTAGCAGAACAGCAAAAGGGATGTAGAAGATATAGCCAGGGCTGTAAAGAACAACTGACGATTGATGCGATAGTTTCCAAACAGGCATTGGTTAAAAGGCGAAATATATACACGATGTATATAGATTATAAAAAAGCGTTTGACTCAGTGCCACATTCCTGGCTATTATACATCCTCAAACACTATAAAATACACCCCACAATCATAAAATTTTTAGGGAACACTATTAGCAAGTGGAATGCAGTACTTAAACTCAGACTGGGCGACAAGTTCTTGGAAACTGAACCAATACCCATCCGTAAGGGCATATTTCAAGGAGACGCATTTAGCCCACTCTGGTTTTGTCTTGCTTTGAACCCTCTTTCCAACCTCCTAAATAACAGCAATAGCGGTTTTAAACTTAAACATGGAAATATACAGTACACACTCTCACACTTAATGTACATGGACGACATCAAACTCTATGGCAGTAATTTAGAAGAAATAGAACACCTTGCAGACATCACACAATCATTTTCTTCAGACATACACATGGAATTTGGTATAGATAAATGTAAAATACTATCAGTTCAAAAGGGAAAAATAGAGAAAATACATACCGACTTAATAATGATGAGCAAATAGAATCCGTAGATGTAGACAGTGGCTATAAATACCTTGGTTATCAACAAACTAGACAAATACACCAAAAACAAACAAAGTTAACAATAGAACTGAATTTCAAAACACGGTTACACAAAATTCTCAACACACATTTAAATGCAAAGAACACAGTCAAAGCCATTAATACATATGCCATACCTATTTTAACTTACTCATTTGGAATCATACACTGGTCAAAGTCAAACCTTCTTAAACTACAGCGAATGATTAACACTCACATGACCAAATACAGAAAACACCACCCGCGGGCATGCTACGAGAGACTTACACTCTCGAATACAGAAGGAGGAAGAGGACTCATAGACATTCAAAACTTACACAACAAACAGATCACGACTCTTCGTAATTATTTCCACGAACAAGTTCAAAGGTCTAAACTTCACAAAGCAACGGTTCAGGCAGATATAAAATTTACACCACTAAATTTAAACGACTATAACACCCAAAAGAATGAACATATTACTCCAGATTCACAAAAACTCAGTTCCTGGCTACAAAAATCTCTCCACGGGAGACATCGCCGTGACTTGCTAGACCCAAATGTCGATAAAATAGCGTCGAACGCGTGGCTCAAGTCAGGTGAACTTTTCCCAGAAACGGAGGGATTCATGACAGCCATACAAGATCAAATAATAGACACACGCAACTACAGAAAACACATTATCCGTGACAACACATTGCAATCGGATCTATGTCGACACTGCCATAGCAGTTCAGAAACCATACAGCATATAACAGGAGCTTGCAGGACCATAACACAAACCGATTATAAACACCGCCATGACCAAGTTGCAGCCATTGTTCACCAGTACCTAGCTATCAAATACAAATTCATAAAAGAAAAAACATCTTACTACAAATATACACCTGAAATAATACACGATTCATCCAACTATAAACTCTACTGGGACAGAACTATAATCACTGACAAAACCATTCATTTCAATAGACCAGACATCACTCTCCACGATAAAATAAATAAAGCGGTTTACCTCATAGACATAGCCATCCCTAATACACACAACCTCACTAATACATACACTGAAAAAATAACAAAATACACAGACCTGGCAATAGAAATTAAAACACAGTGGAAAGTAGACACGGTTAGGACTGTCCCTATCATAATATCCAGCACAGGCGTCATACCTTACACTCTATTCACCGGTCTAGAAACACTGAACATACACAGGAACACATTCATACAATTACAAAAAGCAGTTATCCTAAACACCTGCCGCATTGTTCGGAAATTTTTGTCACTAAATCAATAAAGCTTTAACAATTTTTCGCTTGGCCAAAAGCCCGTGAAAAATGGTGACTCCCTCGCTTGACGAGAGAAGAAAAAGTGAAACAGAAATAATAATAACTAAACGGACAATTCGAAACTAGTAGGTACCTCGGCACAGCAAACATAAAACTAATTTTAATGTTCTCTACTTTATTTTATTTATTTAGATAAAAGAAAAATAATGATGAATTGCTTCGCTTGAACGGACAAACAAAATGACAATTGAAATGCTTTTTAACAGACTTTTAAAAAGGAGGAGGATCTCAGCAGCGGCAGCGACTGCCAGAGACTGATATACATACATATAGATATTAACACCCAGACATAGAACAAACACAAAAGTTCATCACACAAATGTTTGTCCTAGGTGGGAATCGAACCCACGCCCCCAAGTGCAGAAGGCAGGTACACTACCAACTGAGCTAACGGGCCTGTCAAAAATAAATAAATACGATAATGAATAATATTATATTATATAACATATTATAAAAAATATTCGCTATAGAGGGTAGTTTTCCTTACAATACAATACTTTATTATAACTCCATAGTTACAAGTCAAACTTCTCCAGTACATTCTTCTACAACAATTTATATAAAAATTATATCTATCAAATTAAATAATAATTTATTCAACTTACCCCCAGGTCCGAGGAAGCCGAGCAGACCGCTCCGTACGTAGTGCTCCTCGCCGATAGGTTCACCGTCAGCGTCCAGCGGGCGCACTCTGAACACCGTGTTGGTGAGTCCCGGGAGCCCCCAGTACCCGGACCCCGTGGCTCCGGACAGCACACAGATCTCTCCCACCTCGTCAGTCTTGCACAAGAACGAGGGACCCTCCATTTTGACGACTACTATCACACCTGGAAAGTGCAAAAAGACTGTTGTAGACACGAAATTTTTTTTTTTTTTTTAATTAGGAATTTTTGTAATAAATTTGTTGTAGCCACTTGCACCCATATAAACCCATAGCAACTGTGTTAGCAACTGTGACGCGGAGTTCGACGCGTTGACATAAATAAGAATGTTCAATCACATATCTGTCACAATACCTGGCGACAGAGTTTCCTTCTCATTTCCGTTTTATTTACTTCTCTGTTCTGTGGTTGTAGCGATGTTTTTAAACGACAAAAAAGAGGGGGTTCTCAATTCGACTGGTTTTTTTATTTTATTTTTTGTTTGTTAGGGGCCGTTCAAGTATTACGTAAGCAAATTTATAACAATTATTTATCCCCCCCCCCCCTCCCCCTAGTCAGCAAAAGTAAGCAAAGCTCTTACTCCCCCCTCCCGTGCTTACATAAACATTGGTATATGCATTTTTCGTTTATTGTATTCTGTTTTTTTTATTGATTCATGAGCAGCAGTGCCTTGTGTATAATAAGTAAATAAATACTGCTGACGTAATCACCATCTAGACCATCCCCCCCCCCCAACCCCATGTCATCAAAAATAAGCAAAAGCATAGAAACAAGCAGACGGGCCGCCTAATGGTAAGCGATCACCGTCGCCTATGGATACCTGCAACACTAGGAGCATCACAGATACGTTGCCGACCCTTAAAGAGTCTATTAACAGCCCTTTTGAAGAACCCCATATTAAAGCTACTCAGAAATGCCGTAACTCATTCTACATATTGCAGATTTAATGCATTTACATGAAGGCATGACCTGTCCGCAGTCCTGCAGCGTGAGGGAAGTGAGTGAATTTTCCGCGTCGTCCCTGACTACTCCGAAGCAGAGGCCGGACATGGATAGAACGCCGCGTCCCGCGGACGTGCCGCCACGTCCTGCGCGCCGCACACACACTGTCATCGACTCGCTCGAGCAAGCGCATGGACATATAGCGTCGCCACGCACACCTGGAATGCAACAAATACACTGATCCATTGCCACATTGAGACGATGCAATACGACTTAATTGGCTAGATGACTGTTTTTTTTAAATTATCCTATTAGAATGTAACCCATAAATATAACTGATTAATGAAAACAAAATGAAAATCTGATCAAAAATAAGAAACTTATAAGCATTTTAATATCATGCTAGACAGAGAGCCCGAAACAGCTAATTATGACGTCACTTCTCTGTACGCCATATAAATTCTATTCTGACAAGTATGGCGCACAGAGGCGTGACGTCATCTTTTGTTTTGTGGGAAAGGGAGAGTTTTCTCTACCAAAAATTTTAAACGCTTATATATCAGAACATTAATAACCGATTTAAATTAGTACACATATTATATTTACTTAAATTGTTCATCAAAGCTATTGGTTTCAACGATATAAACAGGTCATCTACCCTGGGTCTTACTTAAAAACGTTACTCAAGTTGACATACGCTTAAATATGCTCCGTCTTGTTTTCGCGTGTGACGATTGCCGTCAGCGAGAAGTTGAGAGAGCATTTTAAAACATAGATCAACTTGAATAACGTTTTTAAGTAAGGCCGCCTATTGAAAGGTGCTGCTTAAGAATCGATACGTCGTCAGTTAAATCAGTTTTGTTAATTTTTTTTTTTTTTGTTATTTACCTTTGCTCTGAAATACCGACAGAAACTGGTCACACGATGACAGCGACCAAGGATTCGCGCCGTCGGCGACTAGAAGCATTCGCAGTGAAGACAGAGAGATCTCCTTGTGGTCGCGTGTCGCTAGCAGCCCCCAGTGCAAGTCGCGCGACTTTACTATAGCGACTGATGCCCTGCAATAGAATGGTTACTTTTTAACCGACTTCTAAAAAGGAGGATCTTATCAATTCGACAGTTTTTTTAGATGTTTGTTACCTCAAAACTTTCGTCTGGGTGAACCGATTTTGATGATTCTTTTTTTTGTTTGAAAGCTGGTGCTTCCCGTTTGGTCCCATTTCAATTTGGTCCAGTTCTGTTTTTTATATGAAGTCGGTGTTTTTATATTGATTATGTGAGTGGGCTAATACTGACCTGTATTTAGTGATCATGTGCATCCAGGAAGCCGGGCTGACCTTCATCAGCGCGTACGGTATGAATATGACGTGCATTCCATTGAGCACGGTCGCGAGCACGGCGTGCCACAAGCCTGGCTTTGTATCCCAGTTCCATATTTTTTCATAAATTTTCGATTTTGCGACGTTTTCGTTCGTACCTACTAAAGCAAAGGCTGGTGACGCACGATCTACATTACCATACATGCATAGGTTGTCTTTAAAATAAACATATAGTTAAAAGATTTATCAACATAAAAAAATCGACTTTACTAAAATGTCAGACCTGGACCAAAATGAAATGGGACCACACGGAAGCACCAGCTGTCAAATAAAAAAAGAATCATCAAAATCGGTTCACCCAGTCGAAAGTTCTGAGGTAAGAATTATATTTTAAATAAAACAGTCGAATTCTCGAGAACCTCCTCCTTTTTGAAAATCAGTTAAAAATACACTTGCATAAAGTGTTGAATAGCGAAACAAATAACAGAGAAATCTAGCGGAAGAACGCCAAACATCATATTTCTGCCATCGAGCTATATTACTACGTAGATTCATTCACGCCTGAAGAGTTCCACTTTCCACCTCCTGTACTTTCTGATTAGATCAATTAAAAAAAAAACACAAAAATGTCATTACAATAATATTCAGGTATGTCAAATTCAAAATAATCCATCGTAATCATAATTATGTCGTTATTTCGATGTCTAATTGATCGAGCGAATAGGTCTCAGATTCTAATGGGATTCAAAGTCGGCGTTTCTATGTGTTTGTATATTTTTCGACGACTTTTTCAAAATTGTGTATTGTTGATCCCATCTTTGTAAAATTTTGTAGCCAAGTAGTTAAATTCAATATAATTTTTAAGTTCGAATAAGGACAAAATCAGACGAGGTTTTGTGAAGATATAGAAGTCGCGAAGTCTTAGTTCTGGTTCTGGCGGGCTAACATGCGCACCGCGACAGGGTTTTGTCGACCCGACCCAAAGCGAGACAGGCGTATATAAAACCGTAGGTAGAGTTCGCGCAAAACTTTAAGAGCCCTCTGAAGTTAGGCCCTAGTGGCTGCGCAGTACGCATTATAGGTATCCGAGGGACGGGACAGGGCGTCGGGTAGGCCTCGGGCCTAACTTCAGAGGGCTCATAAAGTTTTGCGCGAACTCTACCTTGTCGCGTTCTCGCTCGACAGGGCGTCGACAGGATTATCTCGCGGTGTGCATGTTAGCCATGCTGGGCGAACAACTAGCACAGAATCAACTAGTTGATTATGATGATGTGGATGATATGTCTAGTTTAGATTTCGATATTTTTGAGCGACCCAATAGGTATACATAGTTAGATTTAAACGTGCTAGTTGACTATTTTTTTAACTAAGTTTATTTTAGATTTTCGCTTCGCGTATTTTTAACACGCTATGATTAGCTTGGTTTGGTATGTACTATGTAACGGAATCTTTGAACGTGATTTTCCCTTTTAAAACGTCAGACTGATTTGAAACTTTGCACACTTATCAAGGACCGATGACAATGTAATAATTAAGATAGTTGTGCCATTATATTCTTATCTTCAGTATTAGCGATTTTGAAGCGTGATTTTTAGTTTTTTAAACTACGAGAATTAGCCTTAGAACTTAAGAGAAGTTAGTTTCTCTTAGAAAAACATCGTTAGGTAATTTGTGAAATACCAAACAGTTACTTCAAGAACCGATACACAAGCGTCTAACCTAGCACCATTTAATGGTCAGGTGCTCTTAGCGGCCAACGATTACCATTACCGATATTATGCCTCGAAGCAATCACCATTACGGGCGAATACCTACTTAGGACCTTTACGGCAAACGGTGCCTTATTCAGAGGTAGTAAGATATATTTTAAATATTAAGAAGACCGGGTCAGGCTAGAGATTTTTAGATTCAAATGCCTAATAATTTTTTGAGGAAGGTTTGTTAACAAAACCTCAGTATATCTACAGAATATCTAACAAAACAAAGTTTTTATTTATTTTATTTTATTAAATAATAGGCTTTGGTCTACGATGGATCACGCTTGTCTAGAAGAATCCGATTCACTCTTGATTTAAGATACCCAGATTGTAACTATCGGGGAACACCCATACATGCAGCGCATCCCACAGACTACAACATAAAAGTGGAATCAAAGCGCTTCGTACGGGTTTTTGGAATATCAATCATAAAGCGGTGTCGATTTTTCGTGCCAGCCATTCCAATAGAAAGTAAATTAAATCACGTAGATCTGATGCACACTCTCCTAAATGTATCCAATGAAAAACAGATAAGTAAACTAGCAACTTTGCTCCGATGCACAAGGCTAAAGAAGCTTAGTCTGAACTAAGGGTTTGTTGCTGATGAGCCTCTTGACACACTTCTTTATAGTAAAAACAGATAAGTAAACTAGCAACTTTGCTCCGATGCACAAGGCTAAAGAAGCTTAGTCTGAACTAAGGGTTTGTTGCTGATGAGCCTCTTGACACACTTCTTTATAGTAAAAACAGATAAGTAAACTAGCAACTTTGCTCCGATGCACAAGGCTAAAGAAGCTTAGTCTGAACTAAGGGTTTGTTGCTGATGAGCCTCTTGACACACTTCTTTATAGTAAAAACAGATAAGTAAACTAGCAACTTTGCTCCGATGCACAAGGCTAAAGAAGCTTAGTCTGAACTAAGGGTTTGTTGCTGATGAGCCTCTTGACACACTTCTTTATAGTTAAAACAGTATTTGATGTGATTTTTTTTTAAAGAAAAACAGAAAAAAATATTACTTACTTACTCATAGTACAAGTTATAACCATCAGAAAATGTTTTATTTTGTTTGGCTGCTCGGCAACTTCTTAATGAAATGTATAAATTACGAACAAAGCATTAGCACAGAATACATGGTATTAGGTAGGTATCAGAATATTATGAACTAGCCGTCCGCCCCGGCTTCGCACGAGTGTAAGCTCGGCCTTCGGCCTCGCTACAAAATATAATATAGCCTATGTCACCCGGGGATAGTGTAGCTTCCCAACAGTGAGATAATTTTTCAAATCGGTTCAGTAGTTTCGGAGCCTATTCATTACAAACATACAAAAATAGGTAAAAATCTTTCCTCTTTATAATATTAGTGTAGATAGGTACTAGGTCTTCTCTGGCGCGCTCACTACGATATTACAGTAAAAGGTAAGGTAAATATTACCTAAGCTGTATGCTTATAAATGTATGGTATGCTTATATCCATGGGTGAGTGAATTAGGGTCCCCTGTAACTGTAACCTTATTGTTATATGTATATGTTAAATAAATAAATAACATAAAGTAATTAAGCTGATAAAGAGATTATTCCACATATCTTTATCAAGTTATACACTATTTTTATTCATTTATCAGTTAGGTAAGTCTAACTTAGGCAAAGAGGTCGCCCGAAGATTCCAACTCGGATGGGCAGCGTTCGGGAAATTGTGTGACATCTTCTCGTCCAAGATACCACAGTGCCTAAAGAGAAGGGTCTTTGACCAGTGTGTATTGCCTGTGATGACATATTGTACTGAGATGTGGTTCTTAACTATTGGTCTTTTGGAAAAACTTCGAATCACACAACGGGCAATGGAGAGAGCTGTGCTTGGAGTTTTTTTGCGCGATAGAATCAGGAACGTGGATTTTTGCCAAAAGAACCAGAGTCACCGACATAGCTATTAAAATTTGCAGGTTGAAGTGGCAACGGGCAGCACATCGCTCGAAGAACCGACAACCGATGGGGAAGAAAGGTTCTTGAGTGGAGACCACGAACCGGAAGTCGCAGCGTAGGTAGGCCTCTCATTAGATGGATTGACGACATTGTGAGTCGCGGGCATCCAGTGGATGCAGATGGCAGGCTGTCGCTCAGTGTAGAAGGTCATGATATAGATATATCTTGCTAGATGCTGTAATCTGTGGGTTATTCCTTATAAACAGTTTGAATAGATAAAAATAAACAATACAAAAGCATTTTATACGTTTATTTCACTAGATTAATAGATAGGCACTAGGCAGGAATAAGAATGTAACAATGGCAAATCCTGTCTGAAATTAAATTTATACTTAACCTTGTAAATGTTGTAATGATCACTATTAACAACCATGTTTAAACAAATTGAAAATGTTCTGGAACTGGCACCATTATTTTTTTCTCAATATCTATCTATACATATAATAAAAACGTAGAGATAAAAAAATCTGTAATTGCGAGATAACAAAAAAAAAATCACACAGGGCGTCTTAAAATAAGCAGCTGAACACAATAGGACAGTTTTTATAATTTTTGTCTGTTTGTTTGTTTGTTTGTCCGCGCACATCTCCTAAACCACTGGACAGATTTAAATGCGGTTTTCACGAATATGCTTAGCTATGAAGTATAGTATAAATATACCAGATTGAAGAATAGGCTAGGTATGTTATTTTGCGCATGGGCCGGATTAAGGGAAGAAAAAAGGATTGAAGGTTTAAGTATATAAAAATCTACGCGTACGAAGTCGCGGGCAAAAAAACTAGTAAGTAATAGGTATATCTTCGAGAATGCCTTTCATTCGGAATCACTACAAGAAGGTAAATCAGAATCTTCCAAATTCCCTTCCGTCGTGTTTGTATTGCCAGCCTTTACCATTAACATGTCGTATACGTGGTCAACGCTGTCCTCTGTTTCTATTAATTCCGCCTCCTCACTCGATATTTTCTTCTCAAACTCTTCGAAGTACGTCGAACCTGCTCCCTTAATCAACTCAGTGAACATTTTTTTAGTAGCAGATACTGAATCTATTTCATTTTTCAACCCGTTCGCTTCAACTACTTGGGAGAAATTGGCATCTAAAATACGCGCTAGCAACGCTGCTGACGTCAAATTAGCAATACATTTCGGTATCCTCAAAACTGAATGTCCATAACATTTCAACATCTCGTCGATTCTGAATAAGTGTTTGCTCAGATCTGTGAATTTCTCAGCTAAGGCAAACAGTTCATATTTAGACATTTTATCGTCGAATGGGACTCCATGTCTATCCAACCAGCGTTTCGTGTCACTTTTTAAACTGTCAAGGGTAGGAGTTTCGAGCAATTTCCTATTATAACACTCATTGATATTCAGAATAAACACGCTCGGCTTAGGTATTCTCGGCAAGAGAGAATCTCTAACCCATTCCTCGACAACGTCACAGTTGAAATCTTCAATTTCTTCTAAAGCGTGTATTTCATTACATCCAACCGCGTATATAACCTTTTGTACCCAATCTTTTTGCAGAACATCGGCAACAAACTTCTTTGTTAGTCTGGTATCTGTAAAATTCCCGTTGGAATCAAAAGAACCGGTGTCTAAGTAGTATATATCAGAATTTATAGATCTGTAAAATTGAATTTTCATCAAGTAGTTGTATCTTTCGAAGCGCACTAGAGGGTTTTCTATGACCACAGCATGAGTAAGCGAAACTTTTTTCCATAAAAAATCCATTTTGACGAGTATTTTTCGGAAATTTTCGATATCTATGTAAGGAGGTATTTGTCCACTCAGGGAGTTGAACAGCTCGTATGTACACGGAATTTTGCTCTTCTTTGTGTAGAAATGAACGAGTTTTTCGTATATTATCGATCGGTCCACAGGTTCGATATTAAACTCGTATACGTCATTGGATACTAGTTCTTTCAGCACCTACAACATAGTAAAATTAATTGCATTAAAAATTAAATAAAAAAATGCATTCCCTAATAAAATTCATACTCCGTCGCCATTTTACGAATGAATGATAACATGATAACGGGGCAGATGGGACTAGGGAAATTGGGAAACAACCTCTATTGCGCGCGCAGCTCAAAACAGTCAAAACCAGTGTCAAAATTGTCAAACACGCCGCACCCTCAGAATACCTACAGGAGTACCTATTCTGAGGCCGCACCATTACTTATTTAAGTAGGTACCTATTTTTGTATGTTTGTAATGAATAGGCTCCGAAACTACTGAACCGATTTGAAAAATTCTTTCACTGTTGGGAAGCTACAATATCCCGGGTGACATAGGCTATATTATATTTTGTAGCGAGGCCGAAGGCCGAGCTTACACTCGTGCGAAGCCGGGGCGGACGGCTAGTGGTTGATATTCTGAAAACCCGTACGTGCTACCTAAATGGGTGTTAACCTGTAGTTACAATCTGGGTGTCTTCAAATCACGAGTGAATCGGTTCCTTCTAGGCAAGCGTGCTTCGTCGTAGACCGCATCATCGCTTAACATCAGGCGAGCTGGCTGTCAAACGCAAGCATATTTTTATTAAAAAAAACATCAGCCCGTAGGTGAAACGGCGGGCGCAGCTAGTCAAATGTGAATGTTTGAATACCTACGCCTGCTCTTTAATAACAAATATTATGATCATTTATTGTCATGCATTTTTGTCATTAATTTATCTAATTTGAAATACCTACCTACCTTCCTAGGTACTAGGTCACTTTGTTAATAAACTCACAAAAACTGATAACAATGCTGCCAGTCATAAGCCGGGTAAAGTAGGTAGGTAGGTGAAGTAAATATCTGGGACATTATTGCACACATGGTCATCTGACCCCAAACTAAGCAAAGCTTGTAATATGGCTGTCAGAGAATGATATTACATACATACCTACCTATATATTTTTAAATAAGTACATACCTACTTAAATAGATATTAACACCCAAACATAGAACAAAATGTTCATCACACAAATGTTTGTCCAGGTGGGAATCGAACCCACGTCCCCAAGCGCAGAAAGTAGGTTCACTACCTACCAACTAAGCTAACGGGGCTGTCTAAGTAAAGACAAATCAATACCTAGTTACTTATAGCATTTTAATCTAAGTACCTACCTACGACATCGTAATATCGTATCTATTTAAAAACCCCATATTGATTTTAGATCGAAATCTAAGCACATTTCAAAAATATATACATAGTTACGAAGTCCGATATCCGATTTTAATAGGTAGGTAGGTATATAGTTTCGAATTGATATTCGACCAAACCGACGACGGACGTATTCGCGCATGAGTAGGTAGTGCCACAGAATACGTATTAGTAGGTAAACGCAAGCCCGTGCCGAAAGGCCACCAGCAATTTATAACTCGCCGGCTTATCGCAGCTTCAAACGCTTTGACGCTTGCCTTTTGCCGCGCGTAGTGTTACCATATTATCTCTGAATTTGTTCTGAGATTTATTTAGGATTTATAGATTCCTTTCGCGCGACAGCGCGTCACTGTCTGGAGACCTTGTTTATCTACATAATACCTACCTATAGGGTAGAAAATTACCAAATCACAATCAAATAATCAAATGATTTTACCTAAGTTTATAAATTAATCAGGTTGATTCGTGACTGGGCACCCTTGCAAGCCCTTCAGTAACCTTTTCCTAAACACCTTGTATACTTAATTACTTACATAACTCAAAATAAAATTTATAACTAGGTAGGTACCTAATAAATATTAAATAGGTAGGTACCTTACCTAGGTAAGGTACTTATTAATCGTTCTGTCATGTGAGGCAGTGTTACCAACCCTACTGTTTTAACAGTGATTTGCTGTTTTCACATTGATGTCCCTGTTTTCTGTTTCATTGCAAATTTTTACTGTATATCGACTACAACTATTAAAGGAGTATTACACACTAAATCCGAAATAACCGATTGCTATTCATTTGAAGCCACAGAAAGGCACATGAAGATATTCAACAAAAATATGTATGGTTTTAAAAATAATAATGTGTGAAAATACTGAAGATGTGGCAATTGAGACTGAAACTGAAAAATAAGTTTACTTTGTTTTTTGTTGTTGCGATTATTAATACAACAATGTGTGTGAGTTGTGGTATGTAACTAAGAAAATGGTTTATTGTTTAATTATATGAGCAAAAGTATGAAATCTGTCTTTTCTAGTTTACCTACTGTTTTTTTTGCGAGTTGTTGTTTTTTAGTTTTTTGGGGTTGGCAACACTGGTGGGCGTAGACGGCTGTGGTGACCGCCTACTTCGTCTGGTACAGGCGTCGACGGTCTCGTGTCCCGCGACTGCGTGACAGCGCCGTGTAGACTAAGTCGTAGTTAGTATTGACGGCGCCCTGCGCCGTAGAATTACCATACCTAGTTAATATGTAATCACAGAATCCTTAGTAGGTAGTTAGGTACTATTAGTTATAATTAATATAAACAAAATAGCGAGGCGCCCCGGCTTCGCGCGGGTGTAAGCTCGGCCTTTTAATTTTATTATTATTTTAAGTAGGTAGGCATTAGATATCATTAGTAGGTAGGTGTACCTACGCAAGTAAGTACCTACTTATACTTCTAAGTCAATACCTATAGGTACCTACTTACTACCAATTAGTTAATCTTGTAAATTTAGGTTGTTTTATAGTTATTCAATAGTACCAAAGTAGGTACCAAGGCATTAAATACCTATCACGGTATCCTTGAACGTTTCGTGAATATCCGTGAATAAGTTTAGTTTCTTTTTTGCATTTTTATAGATAGGGTAGAAAAATTAGAACGAACGAAGCTCTGTGGACTTGACCAAATTTCAGAGATGTACCATCCCGACATAGCATATAAGTACTTTTTATGGTTTAAACATAGAGAAAACTGATTAAGAAACATTATTTGTTAAGGCCATTTTACAAAAAGGTCAATGACCTTTGAGCTAGAACGCTTTGAATTTATTAGAGTTTTATAGCTGTTACTCAAAAATTCATCATCAGATACTTAATGTTCGAAATAATTTTGAATGAAGGTTTTAAATATGACCTACCTATGTGTATTGTAAGATTAAAATTTCTGCATGGTCTTCTGGAGGTCGGCGCATATGACCTTCAGCGAATAACGATCGGTGATTCTGAGTAGGTATAAGGTAGGTATGCTACCCTGCTCGACACACTATCGACCTTAACCACGTTGTTGATGAGTAACCTGCGGACGAGAAAAGCTACACCACCCTGGGACTTTCGTTCTCCTTCCCGAAAGAAGAGCATGTTACCGGAATCCACAACTATCGTATCCTGTCCCTCTCGTCGGATTTCAGATAGTCCTTAGATGTCCCATCGTATTTTGCTCAATTCTTCCTCCAGCTCGACAATCATCTCGTCGGTCCTCAGCGTCCGAATATTGTGCATTACCAGGGCTAAGTTTCGTTGGGGGTTGGTTGGGGGTGGTAGCGGGGCAACTGCCGGAGATTTCTCGCAGCGCCTGCTCCACCGTTACCTAGCCAGCTACCTACCTTAGCAAGGGATACCTAGTGGAGTTGCCGGAGACTGGGGGCCGTAACTTTTGTTTGTCTGTAATTGGGGGGGGTTGCCATAATCCCCACGCTTGGCAGGCGGCTTGGGGGTCGCAGAGCGTTCCACCATGACATTTTAGAAGGATGCTGCTGCCCATCCTCTGGTGGTTCTGGTCGCAGTTTTAGGACATACTCGGGTCCAGTGGCGTAAATATATATGGGTGGCAGGCTGGCCCATTTGCAATGGGCCCCAAATTATATAGTTACACCTCTGCTCGGGTCCATTATCCTTTGATTATTTCGAAATAAATAGGTATGTTTTTCGCAACGACGTTTTAGAACCTAGGTTTTAAAACGTTCTTGGTTTTTCGTTACCTAATAAATACTTAAATAAATAAAACAGAATAAAATAAATATTAAAGGGGGCTTCAATACAACAGACATGATTTTTTGCCGTTTTTATAGATACTTAATGTACGAAACCCTTCGTGCGCGAGGCCGACTCGCACTTGACCGTTTTTTTTAAATTACCTATAGGTACTTAAGTGTATTTCTAATTTATACCTACTAGAGACATATTGTGGGTAATCAAAGCCATTAGATTAAATCAATGTAGGTAGGTAATGCGGCCTGAGCACTGCCTGAGCAAAATACAAATGAGGCGAGTCAAAAAGAATTAGATAGTACCTAATGACGGCGATTCTGATGTACCTACCTCTAAAGTCTAAACTAACCTAAATTTGACTGCTCTAAATTATAGCCATCCTTTTTTGACGTATTGAAATGAAAAGAAACGCCGATAATTTTAGTCCTGTCAAATTAGTTTAGAGAATGGTACAACATAATTGAGCCCAGTAGCTACCGTACCTACCTAGACAAGTAAAGTACTTATACCTAGGTACTTAAATCGATGAGAATAACAAACCTTCGAATGCAGTCCAGTCAACTTAGAAACAGTCACAATGTAGTTTTTATGGAGGGACAATTGTTCTCCCTCGTTTATTTTTTTTATTAGCCTTTGGATTAGCCGACGTCGTTCCATATCGTAGGCTGTTATAGTTTATCACACACTAAATTCACTTCAGTCTGAAAGGTACAGATGGCAGAATTTTAGAAAAATACATTCATGAACACTGACTAGCGTTGCAAAGTTTACCCGGCAACTGCGCAAAGTGCGCAATAGGCATGTCGATCTTTAATCGATTAATCGGAAAATCGATTTTTGAGGTCAGAAAATCGATTTTCTAGGTCGATCTGACAGAGTGGATCGATTCTCGAACCCTGAGAATCGGACCGATTCACGATGTTGATATTGAGGTGCTAATATAGATCGTAGAAATGCAGTGCATTCCACCTAGAATCGATAATATTTCACGGGATTATCTATGGAATCGGTTTTCTAGATCGTTAAAGTATCTAGGTATATGCTGTAAAAGTTTAATTATCGAACAATAGTCTAGCAGTCTGTGCGAACTATAGTATGCGCAAATTGCGCGGCTTATTACGGTAGTTATGTTAGAAGTAACGGCATTATCATCGCTAAGCGCGCGAACAGGTTGACAACTGTCACCATCAGAATCGCGAATAAAAATCCTTAATAACCTAGGTAGTATATTCTATTATATACTTTGTTTTAATGAGACTTTTGGCACCAACGCGAAGAAAACATGTTGCCTCATGGTATTATTTTCATTTTTGTATTTTGACTGCCTCCTTCTTTACTACCTCCTCCTTTTTGAAAGTCGGTTAAAAATTATATTACGATTTAATGATAAAGAAGTTAATAATTAAATGGTCACCTGCTGGAAACATGCTTTAGCTCACTTTTTTACTTATAAATACAGAGCAAATAGATCACAAAACAAATGTAATGTACACTGTTCATAGAACACCATAAAGTATGTAAGTAAGTAAGTTTTTGTTTTTGGGCTTATAACTTGGTATGCTAAAGCCATTGAGGCCATACTGACTCGTCTTACGTAGTTTAGCACAGAAGTGAGATTTTTTTAGGTTAGATTCCCTTCTATTTTTTGTGTATTTTAGTCATTCTGCCCCAATAAAGTGGTGGAAACTTTACTAGGGGCATCTATGGAGTTTTGAAAACAACATGGAAATACACGTTCACAAATACTTCGAATAAAATCTACCATTATTATTTCACATTAACAGTCAAAATACAAAAATGAAAATAATACCATGAGGCAACATGTTTTCTTCGCGTTTGTGCCAAAACTCTCATTAAAACAAAGTATATAATAGAATATACTAGGTTATTAAGGATTTTTATTCGCGATTCTGATGGTGACAGTTGTCAACCTGTTCGCGCGCTTAGCGATGATAATGCCGTTACTTCTAACATAACTACCGTAATAAGCCGCGCAATTTGCGCATACTATAGTTCGCACAGATTGCTAGACTATTGTTCGATAATTAAACTTTTACAGCATATAGATACTTTAACGATCTAGAAAACCGATTCCATAGATAATCCCGTGAAATATTATCGATTCTAGGTGGAATGCACTGCATTTCTACGATCTATATTAGCACCTCAATATCAACATCGTGAATCGGTCCGATTCTCAGGGTTCGAGAATCGATCTAGTGAATCGATCCACTCTGTCAGATCGATCTAGAAAATCGATTTTCTGACCTCAAAAAAAATCGATTTTCCGATTAATCGATTAAAGATCGACATGCCTATTTTACACAAACAAAACAATGCATACGTGTCTTGGTATGGAATGGGAATTCCCCGAGCATCACCAATATTTAGAAAAAAAAAGGATAGCACTATTTATTTCATTACGAGTAGGTGGGTGGTCTACACTCTGGCGTGGGGATTCCCGTCTTCAAGGGCGGGCAAATAGGGTTGCCATTTTTTTTTCCTCTAATTAGCCCAGATTTTAAAAATATCATTAAAAATCACCAGTAAGTCAGTACAAGATTTGACAAAACGGAAACTATGATAGTTTTCGAGTTAACGCAAAACCAATTCTGTAGTAGTTCTGTAGTTCAGTTCCAAACAGTTCTGTAGTTTTCAATCAATTCTGTAGTATGAGCGTCAAAAGTTTACACGACATCGTTAATCGAGAGCTCGATGAATGAACGGGAATGAACGTTAATTCGTCTCTTTTACACACCATAGGAAATATAGGGACAGCCATATACCGCCATTTGACGTTTTGAATTTCGTTTTCGTGCGTTATTTACTCAGGTTAGGTATTTATATTTTCTTTGCGAAGAATCTTCCGTATCGTAATATTGTTTTTATTAGCAAGAACTTAATATAAACCAGGGATATATAATAGTTAAACATGATACAAGTTTTTCCCAATTTGAAGTGATGGTGGAATTCATGGAGAAGTAACTTACTATTGTAAAGTGAACTTATTTTTTAGGTTACGTTTTCTTTTTGCTCGTTTTAATTTTGAATAAGCCTGCCGTCGGACCCCACGGCAGGCTTACTAATCTTCATAAGTGTGAAGAGCTCCGCGCCGTCCTCAACATGGACATTTCTGGGCCGTCGAACACGGTTAAGAAGTGGAAAAAGGTAAAGAACTTAAGTAATTGCGATGACCATACAATGCATGCTTGCCTTAGTTAATATTTCATGCTTGATTTCTCACTATACGGATACTATGAAAAATGCGGGCGATAAGTTCTCCACTGACATCCCGCTTTGGGTAAATTGTGAATTTCCCCTTACCAATACGTACCTGAGCCAACCCAACTCCTTGAAATATCGGAGGCTCTGGGGCACTGGCACAGTTGCTCCATGGCGTAGATGAAAGTGTGCATAATGACGATGAAAAAGCAATGATGCCTCATGCAACCCGGTAGCGATTCTAGTTTCTTCTGTGGCTTCACAATGCCACAGCACATGCTCTATCATTTTGATCTCATTCATGCAGTCATATCACAGTGGCTGTCCGTGGCTCCTAGCATATACAAGTGGCTATTCAAGTTGCAATGACCAGTTATAAGGCTTACTAGCAGATGAATGTCCTGTCATTGCACCTTCAATAGGTTGTTGGTGATCTTCCTGTCAAGATTTGGGAAAGCTGCTTTAGCATGCTTACATTTTGTCAACTTATTTGTTTTCTAGATACATTTGCTGTATCATTATTTGCCATCCACAATTCCTGTCTTTTTGCTTTCAGTATCTAATCATAGCAATAATGTAAATGAATCTTTTAAAATTACCTACTCGAAAGTGTATTTTTATAACATTGTTTTGCATTTTTCAGCTGCCTTCATCTCTATCCTGAGCACAGCCACGACCATCTCCAGGACCATCCACACCACTCTTTGAGGAGGACAATGTTGAGGAAGGTTAGTTGTATTCAATATATTTCAACTTAATATGAGAGTTACCTACTATATTTATTTTTAACATTAACAAGCTTGTCTTTTCTCTGCAAAAAAGTGTCCAACACATTATCTCCACAGTTCCGGAATTTTCCTGTACCTTTGACAGACCACCTGGAACTCCTGGGGTTATCCCTTACACCAACCCTCAACTACGGCACCTACCTAGAGTCAAAGGCTAAATTAGCTGGCAAAAAGCTGGGCGTCCTGAGTAAGGTTAGGCGGTATTTCACACCGGGACAGTTGCTTACTCTATATCAAGCCCAAGTCCGATCGTATATGGAATACTGTTGTCATCGTTGGGATGGTTCAGCCAAATACCAGCTCGAAGCTATTGAATCGGTAGACCGGCGTGCTGTTCGACTTATAGTCGATGAGAAGTTAGTAGCTAAGAAACTTCTCAGTCTTGAACACCGCCGTAAAGTAGCGAGTCAGTAAATTTTCTATAGGATTCATTTCGGAGAATGTGCATCGGAACTAAATGACCTTATCTTACCATCCCCTTTCTACTACAGGACAAGTAGGAAAACAGCCTATTATCACCCATACATTGTGGACTTTCCTTGGATACGTACCAAACGTTTCGATTCTTCGTTTCTAATCCGTACGGCTAAGGATTGGAACAACCTGCCGGCTTCCTTGTTTCCTGAGAGATATAATTTGAGCCTTTTCAAGGCGAAAGTGAATAGGTATCTTCTAAGTCTGCGTGCTTCATCTTCGACCACATCGTCGCTTACCAACAGGCGAGTTGGTGGTCAAACGCGGACTTAAATGAGTTTAAAAAAAAAAAAAAACTTTTAGTAAAAAAAAAAAATTGTTGAGTATATAAATTCATCATCTTCATCTTATCATGTTCCCACTGCTGGACACAGGCCTCTTCTCAGAGACATAGAGAGAGAGAGAGGGGATTTGCCCTATTCCATCATGCTGGCTCAGTGCATGTTGATCAATGTCATCTCTTTGTACTTTTGAGGTTCTTAGACATGTATGTCTAAGAACATATCAACAAATATCGGTGTCCTTACAATGTTTTCTTTCACCGTTTTTTAACGCTAACATCAAATTAACTGCACATAATTTATTTAAGTAGTAAATAAGTCAATGATGCAGGCTCGTGGATCGAACTGGGTGCCGTCAGATTGTAAAGCGCACATCCCATCGCTCGGCCACCATCGCTTGAGTATATTTCATCTATGTAAGATTAAAAAACTAGGTCCTTTTCAGTTGCAGATTTGAACAAGCCTGGGGAATCAAGCCAGTCTACACCATTCCCAGCTGTGGTTTTGAACAATATTGTGGCTTCCCCTACGTCGCACCACGTCCAGAGTCGGCCGCAATCACAGCGTGAGAACCGACGACGTCGCTACTCGCTCCAGCTGCCCCAGCCCAGGCGGCGCATACTGCTGCGCCCTCCTCAGAGGCAGCGAACCGATACTGCCTCTGCAATTTTTGTCTAGTGTGGCGACATCTGGCAACATAATTTGTCACTGAGAATGCGAGGGTGCGAGAGCACAAACTCCAGCGGCTCAGTGGCAAAATCTATTTCCCAGATGCCTAGACATTTTGGAGCGGTACGTCGATGGTCGCACAGAGTCACACTAATATTGAAAATGCGAAAGTTTGTGTCTGTATGTATGATTGTCCACACTCTACTCCAGAACATTTAAATGGACTTGAATACAAGTTGATACCCTTGATGGTTAATATTATAGGAACCATTATTTTTATCCTGGAAAAAAAAAATGGTTCCTGTATGATTTGTATATCATTTGCTCTGATGTAAAAACGGTAATACATACAAGCGTCAAACTTGGCATGTTTATAATAGTACACACTCTAAAGTATAACAACAAATAATGGTCAAGTGAGTCGATGTCAAATTCCTGTTCATTACCAAGTTATTACTGATAATTCGGTTACTTGGATGACTATAATTTCTTTCACTAAATGCTATATTTTACTAATTTTGAAGTCGGTATTTTAAATTGATAATTATTGTATATTGTGGTGGTACAGAACCCGCAGTGCGCGAGCCCGACTCGCATTTGGCCGGTTTATTTTATATAAATAATAAATAATATTTTATGCCATCTCTAGATTTGTATGTCTACTAAGCACTCATGTTTTGTTAAAATAAATTATCTTTATTTCCTTATGTATTTTTTTCCCTTTTCTAAGATAGCGATATTATAAGGAGTATATAGGCTATAACTATAGGCTAAAAGTTCTAATTTAAAGTGGGGGTGATAAGACCTGCACTGACATCCCGCTTGCGATGTATTGCATTTGCCCCTGACAGCCTACACAAACCAGCCGAGCTCCCTAAGATAACGGAGCAAGACTGGGTCGCTGCCTAAACTGTTCTATCCCTATTTCGTCAGGTGTTGTGGTATTGGAGACTTGTTTGTTGAGTTTCTTCAAGGAGTCTCAACCTTAATCGTATGTCTTCTGTAGCCTTGCGATGCAGTAGTACCTACATGCTCCACGGTCTTGTTTTCCTGTAGACAGCCTCGGACAGAGGACTGTCTGTGGCTCTAATTTTATATAAGTGATTGCCATCCACACATTCTATTACTCCAGGGAAACCATACCGATTGTCGAAACTAAAATAAAAATACATATTTAGTATATTTGTTTCAATAACAACATGTTTTTCATGTAGTTAATGCACATTTCTACTAATTCTTGCTTGATTTGTTCTCTGACATCTAGCGCTTCTGTCACTTGGTGTATATATCGGCTAATAGCTTCTTGGGAGAAGATTAGCAACTCGTACCACCCGTTGATAATCCCCGTTGACATAAAATAATAATGCACACAGTACCTATAAAATAGAATAGATTAAGGGGTTAAGAAATATACCATGTACCTTTGAGGTTAGATAGAATTTATTGGAGTGAAAACATTGGTTCAAAGTATAGGTAGGTGCCTTGGTCTCCAGTGAGACTTTTTGGGAGCTCCTTAGGTGGTCTTTTAGGATGTGGAATACATATTCAAACCTCGCTTTTGTAAGCCGATATCGCTGCAAAAATGGGTGTTTGAAATACGGCTCGGTGTAAGTAAAAGACGCCTTTCCACTAATTCCTCTCACTCTTCATCACCGCGGGCGTCTTCAACTTCGGCGGCGAGTCTCCATGCAAAATACTGCCTCGGCAACATCTTAGGTAGTAGGTTATATCTTTATATCCACAAACGAAATGACTCTTGTATCATTATGCCGGTTACTCTTACTAGTTTTTTGAGTAATTCCCTTGTCATATAAACAAAATGTGTGAAAAGTAATGAAAAAGTTTCTGTGTTTTGGTGCAATGTTTACGTAGGAATTTCTCCCATATAAATATTGCAGCGGTGAGCCTTTATGTTTCGCGGCGACTCCCTTTGAAGAAAACAATGCCTCGATAACATTTTAAAGTCATAAACAGCACAAACCACTTAAAACAACACCAAAACATAGGTCTCTCACTGAAAAATTTTTAGTGAGAAAGAAAACTATAAAAGTTTTCGTAAACGTTTACTTTTACTATTTGTGACTTGTCAAAGTGTCAACTTGTACTGCCAATGTTCCGTAAACTATTCGAAAACTTTCATAGTATTCGTAAACTCGTGAACGAAATCACTCATACTGCCGATTTTAGTTCCTCCACGTTTCCGATAGAGGCGCTTTACTAAAATGTATGGAACAATACGGAAACGAAATAAGTTTTCGAAAACTATCAAATCTTGTACTAAGGGCACAGTACCCTTAGTACAAGATTTGATAGTTTTCGAAAACTTTTTTCGTTTTCGTTTTGATGCATACATTGCTGGGCTGAAAGCTATTCGAAACTATTTTTCGTATTTGAGTGAAGCAACCTATACTGCCGTTTACTACCGATTTTAGTTCATCCGCGTTTCCGCTAGAGGCGCTTTACTAAAATGTATGGGACAATACGGAAACGAAAAAAGTTTTCGAAAACTGTCAAATCTTGTACTAAGGGTACTGATATTTTTCTAGTGATATCTTTTCCTAAATTTCACCATGTAGCCCCTTAAAATAACTAAATCTAGCGACAAAATCACCAAACTGGAAACACTGGCCAGTTCGTTCACGGCTTCACACACGACGCGATTCGTTTCGAGCAAGCGGTACGAGTGCGAAAGAAACAGATATAGATCGTTGACCTTATCTGGCGCGGTGACGACGAGCGAGCTGCGCGGTGTTGAGTTGATACGCTTGAAGATAGTGCGACCTTTCATGTTTACATTCGCGATAAATAAACGGAGTGTGCTTATATATTTTTTCAATTGTTTTGGTTGTTGTTAGTTACTTTTTATTGGAGTTTACTCCTTAAGAAACGATTTGAGTTATAAGGCCCGGTACGGAAATTTTATGAGGAGTAAAATCAAGTGTAACACGAAAAGTTGAGGCGTTACGTAGAAAGAGACAAACATATATATCTGTAGGATTGAACGTGTAAAAAAATGAGATGGAATACATGTGTTGCGCGCCTGCGTATTACGAAGTTCTGCCACAACTTGTATACTGCTGCCGAGTAAACTCCAATCGTGCGTCGTAGCCGACACACACACACTTTTTTTGATTAATTATGTTTATTATCTAACTTTGCAACTTGCTGGTCATAATTTTCCATCTAACTAAAAGTTACTGAAAATAATATTTTTTACTATTTGAGGAAGTACCTACTTATAAGCGCAATTAGTCAAAATATAATATTTTTTTACTATTCGAGGAAGTACCTACTTATAAGCGCAATTAGTCAAAATAATATAATCTAATAAGTACCTATTACTTATAACAAATAATTCTATTAAGTATAAATTATTCGACTACATATTATCGATTTTGACCTTCTAATTTTACAGACAAGACACCAAGTTTTGTATAACTCAATCGTCGCGCCTTTTTGATGCGAATGGATCATAAACAGAATTTAAGTCTAGCCGGCCGGCCAGTGGCACGAGCAACCGAGCAACCGCCGCGCGCCGCTTGCTTTAAGTCTTCATGTAAATTATAAGTAAATAAAACAATTAGTAAGCCTATAATCAATGCAGAAAACTATAGATAAGTACACGCTTGATAAGTACATATTTTCATACCTATAGTAAATACAAGATGTTTTCTTGGTCGGTCGCTGAAAGCATTCCTAGTAGGGCATGCAAACCGGGTACCCGAGTACCCGAAAAACCCGATTAACCGACTGATTTGAAAACCGGGTTTTTAGGATTAAAAAACCGGGTTTTTCGAGTTTTTTTTATTCACGATTGTTTATGTTAAATACTTCCAGTAGAACATTAATAAACAATGAAACTTCATAAAAACTTACTGTTTCTCTATTTCTTCTCTACTGATCGAATAAATTTAACAGTTTGACCACAATCTATAATAATAATTAGGGATTAGGGAGTAATATATGGTTAAGCTTTGGTTTGACGTTGCCTGAGTGAGGCGCTGTGAGCGCTACTAAGTGCTACTAAGTGTTATTGTATGGTATTTCTATGATTTTTTGAAAAAAATTCTAATACTACGTATTTTAATGTATAGTCTTTTTCTTTCTCAATTTTCATGTTTTTGTGTTAACATAGCTAAATCAATAACCATCATCATCCCATATTATTATTTTCAATATTTTGCTAAGCGTACGTTATACTAGTTCTTCGTATCAACAGAGATAAAAAAAATAAGAGGACTGCCAGTGCCGATTCAGCAACATTAAAATATATAGAGTATAAAAAATCTGCTTGTGATAAATCATCAGCGTGGTTTTAATCATTGCATGCCACGGAAGGAAGCAGCTCCAAGGGTAAAGAATGTAATAAAATGCTGGAGATGACAGGCAGTTCTATTGAATAATCCGTCGCGGCTTTTTACACTAAAAAGTTTAACATGCCCCAACGTAGACTAATTAGTGACTCCCGCTGTCTATCGTCATCGTCATCAGCCAGAAGACGTTCACTGCTTAACATATGCCTCTCTTTGACCTCCACACTGTACGACACCTTGCCATCTGCATCCACTGGATGCCCACGACTCTCACGATGTCGTCGGTACATCTAGTGGGAGGCCTACCGACATTGCGTCTTCCGGTTCGCGATCTCCACTCAAGAACCTTTCTTCCCCATCGGTTATCAGTTCTTCAAGTGATGTGGCCTGCCCATAGCCACTTCAACTTGCAAATTTTAATAGCTATGTCGATGACTCTGGTTCTTTGGCGAATATCCACGTTCAGGATTCTATCGCCCAAAGAAACTCCGAGCATAGCTCTCTCCATTGCCCGTTGTGTGACTCTGAGTTTCTATAAACTCATGGTTAACATGGTTGGAGCAACATGGTTTCAGAAGTAAAAGATCTGTGAATACCAACTTACTGACCCTGGTTGACTATATCTCTTCCAGACTTGACCGTAGGTTGCAGGTGGATGTGGTATACTTTGACCTCCGGAAGGCGTTCGATAGGGTTGACAATGACATACTGTTGAAAAAGCTTAGTGCTCTGGGGTTCACCCCAGCCCTTCTCAGTTTCGTCGCAGATTACCTTCGCGATCGCCAACAGTTTGTCCGGCTTGGCTTGTACGATTCCCGACCCTATCACACGCGTTCCGGAGTAAATCAAGGATCAATTTTTGGACCTACGCTTTTTGACCTTATGATCAATGATCTTCCTAAAGTTGTCAAGCACTCGCAATGTCTTTTGTATGCAGACGACTTGAAACTATTTCTTGAAATAAAAACGGTGGAAGACTGCTTAAGGTTGCAGCAGGACATTGACGCTATTTATCAGTGGAGCTTAGACAACAAAATGGAATTTAACGTTTCAAAATGTTTCGAGATGACGTTCGGCCGAATGCGACATCCAATCGAGTTTAATTACAAATTAAATAATACTGTAATATCACGGTCTACTACTATTAAAGATTTGGGGGTCACATTCGACCGGACTCTTACTTTCAATGATCACATAACGGTAGTCGCTAAAGAATCTTTCAGACGACTAGGCTTTGTGTTACGGAACTCTTGAGACTTTCATAATACTGACGTTATCAAGCTCATTTTTAGTGCCCTTGTCCGGAGTAAGCTTGAAGCCAGCTCTTGTGTGTGGCACCCGCATGAGCATAAATACACCCTCATGTTGGAGAAGGTTCAAAAAGCCTTCCTCAGATACCTGTACAAACGAAGGTATGGGTACTACCCGTTTATGTATCCTACTGAATTTCTGCTCGGTTCCCTAGGGTACAACTCTTTACAAGTGAGAAGATCCCATGACCAGCTAATGATGATGTGCAAGGTTATACGCGGTAAAGTTGATGCGCCAGATCTCAGTGAGCAGCTCTGTCGTCTATACACTCCCGACAACTACTTTCGGTGCCGGAAACATAAGCTGTTTGCTGTACCGTGGTGTAGGACGGTAGCTCATGAGATGTCTCCGATACCGCGATCCCTTGCCACACTCAATGCGCTCGTTGACACCACTCCAGAATGTGATGTATTTGACGGCGCTTGGAGAGAAATTGTTGCACAGTGTTTGAGCTATTGTGAGATGACGTCGAAAAGCATTGCGAAGTCGCTGTCACATAATGTATAATATTTTATTATTATGACCCTTTATTTAATTACATTCTCGGGTCTAGCCCGGACATTTGGTAGGCATTGGTGGAGCCGAAGCCAACACCAAGAGGCCCTGTTGAATATAAAAAATACAATTATGGAATATGTATAAAAAGGAATATGAAACTATTGTACAGTATAGGATTAATTATTATTATTATTATTATTTTTGACATTTAATTAATTGTTTGTATTAGTTAATTTTTAATTTAATTTTAATTAATTGTATTCTTATTTGGACTTGATAATGTGTAATTAGTGTAATTGGTTTTAAGCCGTACTAATGACAATAAATAAATAAATAAATAAAAGGCAGTTAAGGACCACGTCTCAGTACCATATGTCATCACACATTGATCAAAGACCCTTGTTTTTATGCACTGTGGTATCTTGGACGAGAAGATTTCACGCAATTTCCCGAATGCTGCCCATCCGAGTTTGATTTTTTAGGCGACCTCTTTGCCTAAGGACTTACCTAACTGAACAATCTGACCAAGATATATATAATGTAATGGTCAACAACTTCGACAGTATCGTTCTCTATAACTACCGGCACGGGTACAACATGGACATTGAACATGATTTTTGTCTTGTCCATGTTCATTTTAAGACCCACCTGTTGGGAAAGGCTACTGAGGTCGCTGAGCATTGTATTGAGATTCTCCAGTGACTCTGCCATGATAACTATATCATCGGCAAAACGAAGGTGAGTGATGATGTTGATGCCGAATCTGTTCCTAAGCTGTCTAAGTCTACGTCTAAGCTTGAAAACAACCTCCAATGCGTTCGTGAACAGTTTTGGAGAGATAACATCTCCCTGTCTCACGCCTTTCTGCAATTGGATTGGTTCCGTGCTCCTTTTATCGGATTGACATGGTGGCGTATCTTTACAAACACTTCAGCACTTCGATATATCTATAGTCGATATGACAACGCTGGAGGGACTGCAATACTACCCAGGTGTCGATTTACTCAAAGGCTTTTTCATAGTCCGCGAACGCTAGGCATAATGGCCGATTACACTCCTCAGTCTTCTGTATAATCTGGCAGAGAGTGTGTATGGGGCTTATGGTGCTCCAGCCTTTAAGGAAACTGGCTTGTTCGGGAGGCTGGAAGTCTCAACATTATACCAAACGTTACTTGATTAATCTCTTGTTAGAGCTAAACAATAAGAATACGAAAGTCTAAATACATATATAATTACATTTTAGCATTTTCTTTACACTGCACACACTAAAACAATATTTTTAAGGCTTAAATAAAGAAAAACTCGAAAAACCCGAAAAACTCGAAAAAACAGGTTTTTGAAATTGAAAACTCGAAAAAACCGGGTTTTTTAAATTACCCGAGATTTGCATGCCCTAATTCCTAGGTTGGGTTGCGCCGCGCCATAGCAGCTCAAACGCGCGATGCGACGTTGCCGCTCCGTGGCTGGCTAGTGGCTAGCTAGTGGCTGTCTCATTGTATCGCAGGCCTCCGCGAGTAATAGTGTTCCGTGTCGCAGGCAGTCAAGCTAACGCAACCGTTTTGGAGAATTTAAAGTTAGTTAAGTTTTTAACTGTAGTTTTGTTTTATCAACGTCATGAATTAACAGATTTTTTACATTCCAGGTGGCGTGAAAAAGACGAGCTGGGACTACCTACTGAAAAAGAGAAGTTTTTTAGAATCTGCGCAACGGATCACACGTCTTCGCGTCGGGCGGCCGTTTTGATTTTCAATTTAATTTAATTTTGACGGGTGAGAGGTTTTTTTGCATTATTTTCTCCTTTTCTCTAAGAAGGTCCCAGTTCGATTGTATTTTAATCCCCGCCGTAAAAAGAGGGGTGTTATAAGTTTAACTTGTCTTTCTGTGTGTCTATGGCATCGTAATTCTCAATCGGTAGTTATTTTTTTTAATTGAAATGTGAATTGATTTGTGTATTCTTGATATGATAAATATATATATATAAAATCTTTCCGAGCGCCTGGTTAACGCGACGCGTAACCAAATTGCTGGCGTGTATCTGGCTCAACGTACGAGTATAAGCATTGCCATTCAGCGTGGTAATGCCTCCAGCATGCTGGGTACGCTGCCAACTGATAGTGGGCTTGAGCATTTGGATTGTCTTTAGACCTTCAACCTTGTAGACTGTTTTTTTTAGTGTTAGCTTGTAATTTGTTTAGTTAATAAAGGCACTTGATATGATTGAAGAAAATCGTTCAATCGATTGAAGACTCCAGATTCATTACGCCCAACTCTAAACGCGGGCCCAAATAGGTGCAGTTTGCAAAATCACGCGAACGCGCCGAGATACGGTTTGCGGTCGCGTCATTTTGCAAACTGCATCTATTCGGGCCCGCGTTTAAAGTTTGGCGTAAGGCCCCAAATCTTTTATCGGTGTTTATATAGGTAGCTTAAACAATTTAGATCAATTCTATATAAAAAAATAAGCACCCGGGTATTTTCTAAAACTGCGCTGCGACCAGAACCACCGGAGGATAGGCATCAGCGTCTTATTAGTACACGGTGAACGTACTGAGATCCCCAAGCCACCTGCCAAGCGTGGGGATTATGGCAACACCCCTCTCTAAGATGGCTTTTGTTCAGCAGTGTACTATTACTGGCTGATGATGTATATTATTAATAATGCGATATCTTCGCCGATTGTAAAACTATTTTACTGAATATACCTACTATAATCTCGAGGGTACCTACCCTCGGTTACCAGATAGTCCGTTTTAAATTTGTAGAAAATATTCTACCTTTTAAGGTGAAACGTTTCACGTTTGGCGGGAAATTCAAATTTGCAACAGTTTTTTTGTTCTTGTAGCTAGGCCGGGTAATTATTGTACCTAATCGATCATGATGTCTCACCATAAGTAATATGGTGAGTTACTGATTAATAGCTGTACATGATAATGTAAAGAACGACTTAACGATTTGCGCAAACACTGTGTCATTTTACAATAATTACCAGGCCTAGCTACAAGGACAAAAAACTGTTTGATATTTGAATTTCCCGAATAGGTGAAACGTATCACCTTAAGGATAAAAAATTAAGGGATTAATTACGTTTATAACTAGCACAGTTAGTTTCCTATGTATTTGTTTGTCAGATATTAAGACCGCGATCACCGCCAGAGAAAACTCTTTCGCAAAATAAATTTTTTTGAAACGTGTGATGTACATCTACTTAATAAATTCAAGATCAAAAATCAAAAAATATTCCTACAGCAAATTACCTATGTCTTAAAATGTAGAAAATGTGCGAAAGAAATAGCTCAAACCGGTGAGGGCGGCTCTAACGGGTTTTATTTTGCTTATATTATACCTACGTACATTCCTATAAATACTTACCCATACAACATTTCAAGACAATCAAATTAATTTTCCACACACAAATTACCCTAGCTGTTGCCCACGACGTCGTAGGTACGCGTAGATTTTTCATATAAAAGTTTCAACCTCTTTTTGTCCCTCTAAAAATATCAGCTGTTTCCATAGTACATAATAACGTTTCGATTCTAGGTTTCTAATCTGTACGGCCAAGGATTGGAACATTTGGAACAACCTGCCGGCTTCCTTGTTTCCTGAGAGATATAATTTGGGCTTTTTCAAGGCGAGAGTGAATTGGTATCTTCTAAGTCTGCGTGCTTCATCTTCGACCACATCTTCGCTTTACAACAGGTGAGTTGGTGGTCAAACGCGGACTTATTCGCGTTAAAAAATAATAATAATAATGTGTACAATGGCTGTTCCATAGGTACATTTTGTCCAGTGTCAATGACAGTTTTCTATGATACAATTCTGTTACATTTTCCGCGATTTCAGTGTTACTACCGTTCCTATAGTAAAAAATGTTTATAATGATGAGAAATATGAACCCTTTCGGCTAAGTACATCCTTTCCGCGTATCCCAGTCAGTATATATACAAGATAAAAACGCCTATTTGTTTCCGTGGACTCTAAAATCTTCGCTTCGCTCGATATACATAATATTATTACCTCCATGTATTATTCAGCTCAGATTATTGTAATAAAACTGCTTTATGATTATTTTTTTATTTGTTAAAGTTACAATGCCACGGAGAAAAAGAAAGAACAAGAAACAATACAAAAAAGAAACTCGCAAGAAAATCGATTTCAATACTTCAATATCGTACCACGAGCATGAAGAAGACCTTCAATTCTCATCATCATACTGCAGCTCAGCCATAGTATACGAACCACAAGACATAAAACAAAAACTGATGATAGCATCGAACATTGCGCAAAAATGCAAGGAAATAAAGGTAAAAGCTGGAAACATGCAAGACCTCAAAAGTGAACCAACTTTAAAAATAATTCAAGAATACACCAATCTGCCCGCAGACGATCTTAAAATTATCTTCGACAGCGTAACAAAAAGGGACAGATCCTTTGGAACAACCTTGAAAGACATCAAAGTTATCGCCGAATCGACTGCTGGGTTCATAGCAGACGACGTAAGGACCATATTCATAAAGTACATAGTAGAACAAAAACATTTCCCCTCCAAAATGGACTTGTTAAATGAATTGAAGGTGCTTTCGAATAAATACTCCAACGAAACCATACCCATTCAAAGGCTTGTGAGGAACAAGTTGATAAAATACCAACATTTCCCGGAATTTAACAGATACCTCCTCACTGAACACCCTGAAAAAGTATACAAGAGAACTGTGTACTTGAGCAGTATCAGAGAACTTCGAGCGCAGCTAAGGAACTTCGTTTACGTGGAAGTGAGGAGGATAACAACCAAAGCCAGATGCAGTACATCTGGCTTCATCGCGTGTCTGGCAGCATTTCCAAGCAATGGCAAACTGGAGAAGTTCTTTACTAAAGATTCACCTGACCCGATAGCAAAAAAATGGTTGCAGCAGCGGATTCTGCCCATCGTTCCTGAAGGCAGTGTCGTTGTTCTAGCTCAACCGAAAACAGAGAACAGATTGACGCCTTTGAGCAAAAGATTAGACTTCATAGCTTGGCTAGACAAGAACAAGATCCCATACCCAGAAAACGCCCACACAGCCGTATTGTACAACCTATTCACTAAATTCAATCGCAATATAAAGCAGCAAGGGGTGTACGATCACATATTTCTAAATGCAGGCCTTGCCCTGATCCACTTCCCCTCTGAATGTCGAGCTCTGAACTTTTTCAAGTCAATTTGGGCAAACATACAGGTAATGGATTCTTTCCACCTGGGCAGACCTGAATCTATGAAGCAGAAGATTTTGAACACTGCTGCATCGTTATCGAACCTGAACAAAATAGAAGAAAGTCTGATAGAAGAAGAATTTAAAATAATAAAGGAAGACGAAAAATTAGAAGAAATTATTGAAAATGTACACGAAATGGTGAAGAATGGTGACGTTCAAACGCTGGACTTTCCTAAAGAATGTTGTGGAGACAAAACTGATAATTTCGAAACACATATTTCCGATATCGTGTTGGATAATTCAAATGATTATTAAATTACATTTATAAATGATTAAGTACTTACAATAATAGTTGAAGAAATATTTGGTTATTCCTACATTTACTAGCTGTATTTCGATTTACTTACAGAATATTTGGTTATTCATAGGTTTATTCGTTGTTTAACTTCATAAGTTTACGAAATATTTTGTTAATACTACATTTACTAGCTGTGTTTCGATTTCCTTACTGAATATTTAGTTATTCATAGCTTTATTCGTTGTTTAAATTCATAAGTTGAAGAAATATTTGGTTATTCCTACATTTACTAGCTGTATTTCGATTTACTTACAGAATATTTGGTTATTCATAGGTTTATTCGTTGTTTAAATTCATACGTTGAAGAAATATTTGGTTATTCCTACATTTACTAGCTGTATTTCGATTTACTTACAGAATATTTGGTTATTCATAGCTTTATTCATTGTTTAACTTCATAAGTTTACGAAATATTTTGTTAATACTACATTTACTAGCTGTATTTCGATTTACAGAATATTTGGTTATTATTAGATTTGTTCGCTGTTAAATTGATATTTGATTACTATTATATGTACTTGGTGTAACGTAGTATAAAATTAACCCTGGAGGCCATTGACTGCTAAAAATGTTAACCTACATATGTGTTTGGATTATTAAAGTTTAATATCAATAAATTTCTCTTTGTGTGTTTACATGCATGCAGTTTCATTCATTTTGCACGTGGTAATTTGTGGTTCAAAGAAATGGGTCACAAATTGTGTACTAATCTAAAAGATATCCTTTAGAGACTGATGATTATGAAAAACTTTAAGAGGATCGCCCTGAAATTGCGAACAGAAAATATCTGCTTCTTCATACAACATATCGTCGTGGGCTTTGTTTTTGCTTTAGGGCCAGTTAGGATAAGGCAAGTTACCTTGTACCTCTATCTACTCTATTTCTATTCTATAGTGTAAGTACACCTAATTTTGCAGGTTTGAAAAGTGATATACTTAATTCGTGAAAAAATACACAATTTTTTAGATTGTCTTTGACTTTTAGATGTTGACACTGCATTTATCAGTAGTAGCCACTCTACATATTTTAAGTAGGTCCATCAATTTAGCAAGTTTTTTTTAAAATTAAAAATAGGCTTGCGTTTGGCCGCCAGCTCGCCTGATGTTAAGCGACGATGCGGTCTACGATGGAGCGCGCTTGCCTAAAAGGAACCGAAGTTCCGTGCTAGACTTAAATTGGTGAGTACTTTACTTATATTTTTAATAGATAACGGAGAACCGTATCAATTATTATAATTGTACATGATTAATAAAAAAACGGCAAACCGTTATCTATATAAAATATAATTAAATAAAATTAACTGAAGTATGGCGATAGGCCACTGATACCATAGCCTCGATGTAAGCCAGGGTAGAAATTATATATAGATTAAAAAACATTTATTATTTTAAGAAAACTTAGTTTCCAAATACTAACAATTAACAGTTCCGAGTTAACAGTTTCCATTCTGTTACAGAGTGGAAACAAATATATTAACAAACACATACTCACCCTTTTAAGCTTCCGTAGCGCGACACGGAACCCTTATACGTTCGTTCTGTCCATCCGTTCGTCTGTCTAACTGCCTGTCCGTCCATCCAAATTTTTTAGAACCTTCTAACTTCCACAGTTACCTACTAAGGCAAGTGCATAAAACTTAACACACAGTTTACATTTAGTTCTCAATTTTAAAAGTATGAAAATATAATTTTGCGTTTTAGGGGTGGCTCTCGTACATGTGAAATGGGGATGAAATGTAAATTTTTTTGCTGCACCCGTTCGTCTGTTGTATCCTTGAATAGGTATTTTAAAATGAAGGGAAGGTTTCATACATCACTTTTTATCAAGTGTAGGTATATTTTGTGAAATATAAAGTACAGTTCCAAAGTAGCAAAAAAGTTGGTCCCCCCCTGCATATCTAAACTATTAGACATAACAACTTGTAACTTACCATGCTGATAGGTCATATTAAAAACCTTCATTCAAAATAATTTTGAATATTTTCTGATTATAACTTTTTGAATTATTGCGATAAACCTATGATAATTTCATTAAACCTTTTCGTAAAATTGTATTAACAAAGAATGTTTCTCGAGTAGTTTTCTTTTTGACTAAACCATAAAAAGTATATGTTATATTGGTATGATGCATCTCTGAAATTTGGTTAGGTCCACATGGCTTCGTTCTTTCGAATTTAACTGTGACCACCAATTTCTGAACTATAGTATGACTTTGGCTACGATAAACGAAATCCTATCATATGCGTGTCTCGACACGCTCTTGGCCAGTTATTCGCATTAATAATATTAATGTGATGGAAGGCCTGTGTCCAAAGCTTATGTCTACGGGCAGAACTTTTAAGGTATAATCTCAAACAACCAAATTGTTCAAAATGTACGTTTATTTATTGAGATATTTCAGAAACAATCACAAAATTCAAACCGGTATATACTCGTATAAACACCAGCCCAATTTAGGACACCAGCCAGATTGTATAAATTATATTACAATTTTAAATTCCAAAGTTTTAGTTTTGTGCGTTGAATTCACACATAATTATCTAACATTTATGCTACCATGGATAATGTGGGAAGAATACGTGCCCTATGTTCCATCGTGAGTGTATCTTAATCTATTTGCGGTTCGAGCTCTCAAGGGGTAGGTTCCGTACAAAGTGGACCTGTCCCTAGATTACATTCAAAATGATTACAATAAGTTGTTTGCTCAAAAAACTGACATAAAACTATTTGTATACTTATGCAAAATGACTACATTTATATAACGACATAATTCAATATTTTTATCAATATAAACTAAAGGAATAATCTGAATCAATCATTACATAACATTTAAATTTGCCAAATAAGCTACACAAACAACTTAAAGCTTAATATAGAGAAATCATTCAACGTAAAATTAAATAACAAAAATATATGTACATTTTATCAATAAATAATTACACAATAATAAACTAAGAAAAGAATGTAAACCAATAAATTTTTAAAAGACTAATCGTTCTTAACGTTTCATGGAATGAAATTGATAATAATGTGATTTTACTTTTGAGGCTTCATTTTATACATATCGTAAACAAAATATAATCTATAACATAATTGCATAAAGAGTTTTAAAGTTTGCTATTGGAAAAATATATTAACAGAAACACTTTACGTGAAACATTCAAATTGAAAACATGAATAGAATCAGTCACTGAAAATATATAAAGATTTTATTAACATCACTACCAGATATGAAAGTCGTGTTGAGAACTTCTTGACATTTTCAGACGCATCAAAATATACGTATAGTTCAAAAGTAGGCCGATGATATGGTGATTTCTAAAGTTCATAACCACTTGTGGAAAGGTATAACGGTTACTTGGCACTTTGGAGTACAACTTTAGTCTTTATCAACAAAACTAATAAGCCAATTTCCACGAGTTAAAGAGTCAAAAAATGCTCTCAATTATTAAGCTAAATTCGTTTACGTACGATTATGAAACACGAGAGAAATAAAAACAAAACTTATTGTGAACGAAAGTGTTGATTCTGTTAGTCTTGCTCTTATTTATTAATCTATACTAATTCAAAACAGTTCATAGAAACAGCCAAGGTCAGCTTAAAGTGACAAAGTGGCGATACAAAGAGAAAAGACAAGACGAATATACATAAAAATTCAACGGTAAATAGAACGACAGACTAACATTAACACATTAAATGCAGTACATTTTAATTTAATACGTATGACTATGCTAAGTTCGTATTATCTACCAATTGTGATACATAGTATAGGTACACTAGAGTTTAAAGTTATAGACGAATAATCATCACGCTGCCAGATTGAAATACAAGCATCGGGTCAGCAGAACGATGCAAAGAATGGCGATCACAAGTCCACCGCGAACACAATCAGTCAATTCTAAAGCTACTATGTTCCAGGGACGCTTCGACCCGATATCTTCGCGAGTCCCATCACAGACTCCGTGTAGGCCTCGCCTTCCACACACTACGGTACACAGCTAATCTACAGATTCGTCTCTAAATAAACACAACGAAAATCAGTAGAAATCAGACTTGCATCAGTCTTGTATCATAATGAAGAATGTGAAACTCGCAAACGATAAGGAATCATACCATAGTGGTGGGTGTTGAAGTTTGAATCGATGGTGTTACCGTCAGGTTACATGTTGTAGGCTATGTAGATGGCGTCGATTTGATCGGAGAGAAATCCGTCTCTCAAATGCATGCGTTGTTTCTCACCGCGCGAGTTGATCGGCACGACTCCCGGGTCTACGACCACCACTACTCCGACGATCAAGTGGTGCTCCTCGAGGACCGTGTTGGTGACCAGCGGCACGAGGTTCAGGGCTTCGCTGTCGTTGCCGTCCAGTTCTACGACTACCACCAGCAGGTTGGTCCACGTGAACAAAGCGCTGGAACAAATCATTAATTGGAGTATTATGCTAAATATATGACGCGCAATAACATAATGACACAAATAGGGAATGGCAATTTATGTATGGAGCAGCCCGATCTGGTAATGTTGTTTTAGACAATTTTTTACTGAATAATAACACTTTTTAACCGACTTTCAAAAAGGAGGTTATCATTGCAAATGTTTTTTTAAATGTTTGTTACCCTAGAACTCTAGATTGGGTTAACCGATTTTGATGATTCTTTTTTTATTTGTAAGCTGATGCTTCCCGTGTGGTCCTATTACAATTTGGTCCAGTCATACTATGCTTTATTTATTTACAATGTAACAATTAAAAAGCCATTTCCACCCAAAAAAACATTATAAGAGATATCTGTCGGAACACGTCAGTACTAAATCAGGCATGCGCTCTCTAAAACCGCTATGAGATAGAGGGCGCATATTTGGTCCAGTTCGGACATTTTTATGAAGCCTGTTTTTTATATTTATAATTATCATTAGACAGAAACAACTTAAAAAATAAAATATATTCTTACCATTCAGCGATCTTCTTATGGCAGCGCATGACAGAGTTCTCGATATCGATGGGGTGGTAGCGCATGCCGCGCAGCATGATGGTCTCGTCGAGCGCGCCCACCACGAACACGGCGTCGTGCGTGTCGTGCGACTCGCCGGCCGACGTGCTGCACGCGGACGCGAGCGACTCCGTGTCGCTGTCGCGCACCAGCGAGCCTTCACTGGCGCCGCCACCCCCACCCCCGCCCACCTCCGTCCGCCGCAGGAAGCCCAGGTACCCGGTACGCGCGTACACTTCCCCCGTACTCCCAGTCACCAGCTGAGCGCTAAAGTGGTCCGCGTAATCACTCTCGTCTCCGTATATAGTGAAGTATCCGCTGGCGTTGTGCTGCGATTGTACCCATATTTCTCCGAGGTGTGAGTCGCCGCACTGGCCTTTAGTCTCCGGGTTGGCGGTGATGACTTTCACGCCGGGCAGCAGTTTGCCAGACTCCATGAGGCAGAGCGAGTGAGGCGCACCACGTTCCACGAGCGAGACGCGGTCGTTACGCAACGCTCTTAAATCCACGTACACGGTGGAGGGCTCCGGGCTCGAAGCGCCTTGCAGGCAGATGGCTATGTTCACCCGACACCCGAACGACGTGGACACGGCGCGCGGCGACAGTCCCAGCGCGGAGAACAGCTTCGAGAACGAATTGGTGAGATTGATCCGCGGCCTCTCCTCCGCTACCACCACGCACGTCCTCACGCAAGCCAAATTGATTCCCTTCTGCTTGAGCTGATTCACGGTGCTGCCTAGACCTTTAGTGCACAGCTCCATCACTCCGTACGAGCAGAACGTGTCGCGCACTTTGTACTGAGACACGGCGCTGAGCCACAGACCCGGGTTGATTTCCACTTCAGATGGCGGGATGAGGATCGAGTGATGACCGGAGTAGATGCTGCTGAGGCACCAGAGTGCGAAGCCGAGACCACAGTACGGGTCGAGGCAGAGCGCGATGTGCCGAGACGGGTACAGCTCGCATGCGATCTTCATAGCTCGGCATAACGATGTGACAGCGGCGTGGGACATCTTAATGCCGGCGAGCATACCCGTGGTGGACACACTGAAGTCGAGGTACGCGAGCATCTCAGCCGTCGGCGCGCGGTACAAGATCGGCAGCTTCTTCTTGGGCATATCGTCCGTATCGAGAGTGAGGGGCCATGACTTGCTGTCGAGGACGTTGCTCGCTTCCTTGGAGCGGAGCAGCTTTATCACAGACTGGTTGGAGAGGACTAGGGTGGCCTTGCTCACTTCGACTATCATGCGCACGGTTGGCAGCGTCGTGTGAAGGTTTTGAGGGTGCGGTGGCCGGATTGTGACCGGCACTGCGCCGACGTATAAACACCCGTAGAAAGCGCAAATAAGATCAAGTCCTGGAGGAAATATCAACGCCACATGGTCTCCCGTGTTCACTCTTCCCTTCTCAAGCAATAAATTGCCGATCCTTTCGGCTTTCTTATGCAACTCGGCGCATGCGAGCGTTTTGGCGACAGCGCCTTTGGAATTGAGCAATGTGAATATCACGTGGTCTGACGTGCTCTGAGCGCGCCACCGCAGGATTTGAGATATGAACTGGTACTGAAATGAAACAATTAACTTAGTTAGTAATTTTTTTAGGAGCAGGTGTACAATATGCATGTATCTATTTTAGGTTCCTGGATTTTCGGACATTAAATGAAAAAATACAGCCATAATTGTCAAGACCAATATAAAACAACAATGTGTGATAGTTACAATAAGGAAGTCGAGAGTGAATCGGTTTCTTCTAGACAAGCTTGATTTATCGTAGGCCGCATCATCGCTAACATCAGGTGAGTTGGCGGCCAAGCGCAAGCCAAAAAAAACTGTTAAGCATAACATTAAAGTAGTTAATTTTATGTCAATAGTTTAATGATATCCACTTTCAAACTTTCCTTCCGAAAATTTTACGTAAATACTACTGTAAATAGGAGGTAATAAATTGATATATTGAGATTTTCCAAAATTTTAAGCCGATATTTTAAATATAAATATCTATTTATTACAAAAATTTAAGTATCTATGGATGTTTTTATTTGATAGGATCGGAATGCTGGTAATTATCAATAAAAAAAACGACTTTAGAAAAATTTCAGAATTGGACGATATACATGCGCCCTCTATCCCATAGCGGGTGCATTAATTAGGCACTATCGGTTTTAGAGAGCGCATGCCTGATTCAGTACTGAGGTGTTCTAACAGATGTCTCTTTTTTGTGTGGCAATTACTTATTAGTTGTTACATTCTAAAAAAAAATAACGTAGTAGAACCGAACCAAATTAAAATTGAACCAAACGGGAAGCACCAGCTTTCAAATAAAAAAGGAATCATCAAAATCGGTTCACCCAGTCGGAAGTTCTGAGGTAACAAACATTAAAAAACAGTCGATTTGATAACCTCCTCCTTTTTGAAAGTCGGTTAAAAATCCAGATACCGTTGCATTTTTAACCGACTTCCAAAAAGGAGGAATTTCTCAAGTCAACTGTTTTTTTAATGGTTGATACCGTAAAACTTTTGACTGGGTGAACTGATTTTGATGATCCTTGTTTTATTTGAAATCTGGTGCTTCCCATATGGTCCCATTTCAATTTGGTCCAGTTCTGATGAAGTCGGTTTTTTATATTAAGAATATTTCGTCAATGTGAGAGGGTTCTTTAGTTCTGTTGTAAATAAATAATTTAATAATAAATATCTGGAACATTATTGCACACATGGTCATCTGACCCCAAACTAAGCAAACCTTGTAATATGGCTGGCAGAGACTGATATACATACATATATATTTTTAAATACATACTTAAATATTTGATTTGATTTTTGATTTTTATTATTAAATAACTGAGAAGGATGAAATAGATGTTTTAGGTACCTTTCTCGCGGCATCCGAATCGTCGGTGTATCCCATATCGCGGCCCTGCGCAGACGCCAGTCGGTTGCCCTGAACCAAGTTGCCGACGATCACAGAAGCTGGGCCGACGTCTGACATAAACAAATTAGAATGTTATAAATACCATAGCAATATATAGCATTGCCATTGAGCGTGGTAATGCCGCCAGCATGCCGGGTACGATGCCAACTGATAGTGGGTTTGAGCATTTGTATTATCTATAAACCTTCAACGCGGGCGAAACCGCGGGGCGCATCTAGTTTGTAATAAATGAAACACCAGTCAACTAGCCTTTTCTATTATCTCTAGCCTTAAAGATGCATAGATTGTAATTCTCAGGAAACAAGGCTTAAGCAAGAATATAAGCTGTGACCGGCCAGTACCAACAAAAACCAAAATGGTATAATAGTAGATTGTTGCATCGAACGAAAAGTGAGTTATTAATGCACTAGTGTTATGTTGGTGCTAAATTAACACGAGTGCATTAATTACTCACATTAGCAAAGTGCGTAATCTACCTTCCTTTCAACTACCAATCTACCTACTGTGATAAAATATACCAACTCAAAATAAAACTCAAGGTAATGAAAACAAAGTTATCCCACTACTTTTGCTGCAAAAGGTTATTAACAATTTCATTTGCAGCTGTTTTTATACTTTCTGGAGTAGAATTCAAATCGCTATCGGTCTTTTTCATTTTTTTTTTACTTTTTGTAGACAAAGTGCACTAAGGAAACGGGTACAATTTATTATTTTTTTAAATTCAATTGAAATACATGTAATTTCAATTAATATATATTTTATGTTTCAGAATTAATACATTTTTGTTTTCAGATTTAGTATTATCATATTTCATGTATCATAATTAACTAATTTTTGTTTCAGATTACTTTAATAATTTTATAATTAAAAATAATTCAGAATTAATTCATTTTTGTTTCAGGTTACGTTAATTTTCAATTTATGTAATTAATATATTATATCAGGTTAGGCAAAATTAAACTCAATAAAATTGACATTATCAACAAATATTTACCACAAATTCCTTATTGTACTTGAAGCGACGTAGAAGCGGAATTACACTAGAAATTAATCATTAAAACAGTTTTGAAACTTAATGGGAGACATTAAACCTCTGTGGTAAATTTTTATCGAAATAAAAAACAGTGCATTAATGAAAAACTGTGCAATAATGGGATTTCACATAACATTTCTGCACTGTTTTGGTTCTAAGAAAAATTAAACGATTTTTGTGATTGGTTTTGTAGTAATTAATGATAACATTACTACATAGTTGAAAGAAAAGTTCTTAGTTGTTTCAATCAAATGTTTAGTATGCGTAGTAAATGAGATGCCGGCTTCTATCAGACAGGCCAAATCTCTTCCTATTTTTAAGAACCTTGTCTACAAACACTATCGTTCCTTATAATTGGTATGTATGTATTATTTATAGTATGTATTCATATAATTATTTGTAAATTCAGTATTTATTTGTATGTATGTATATTAGATGTATTATCTACACCACCAACCCTACTCTTTCAGTTCATGTCCCTCCAATGGTTGCCTGGAAGAAATCGCTTAAGGCGATAAGGCTGCCTATTATACTGTCGGTTTTTGTATTAATTTAAAGTTACTTTTTTATATGGTGTATAATAAAGTGATATTGTATTGTTTATAGTCTTTGGAAATAGATGGGGGAGGCCTATGTCCAGCAGTGGGCGTCCTATGGATGAAATAAAAAATTAATAAATATAAATTTCTGGGACATTATCGCACACATGGTCATCATACCCCAAACTAAGCAAAGCTTGTAATATGGCTGCCAGAGACTGATATACATACATATATATTATTGCACACATGGTCATCATACCCCAAAGTAAGCAAAGCTTGTAATATGGCTGCCAGAGACTGATATACATACATATATATTATTGCACACATGGTCATCATACCCCAAAGTAAGCAAAGCTTGTAATATGGCTGCCAGAGACTGATATACATACATATATATTATTGCACACATGGTCATCATACCCCAAAGTAAGCAAAGCTTGTAATATGGCTGCCAGAGACTGATATACATACATATATATTTTTAAATACATACTATTGTATTGTATATTAGTAAACATAAACTACAAATGTTCACCTGAATGTATTTCCCTCGGCTTCGGCAGATTGGTGACACAAGTGTGTGGGCACATGAGGACATTGGCCGGATGCAGCGTGCCTTCTAGGAAGCGGCGCTTGCACTCGCTGAGGTGGATGCCGCCCAGTGGCGTTTTAGGAAGGAAGTTCGGTTGTACGAGCGCTAGGCAGTAAATGCCTACTTGGTGAATCGAGTCCACTGCCTGCAGCACGCGCGACATCCATTGGAATGACTGAAATAAATAAAAGTTACACAAATATATAAAAATATTTAAGCGACATTGAACACTATGCAAGCGACATAACGTCTAAATTGGAGTAAATGCAGCATTTCGAACTATATAATTGATGTACAACGAAACTAGGACGGTTTTTAACTATTTTCACTCAGATATTGTGACTCTATAGTTATTGTTTCTCGATGGTATTTTACCAAATCACGACATCGTGAGAGTCGCGGGCATCCAGTGGATGCAGATGGCAGGATGTCGTTCAGTGTGGAGGTTAAAGGGGGAGGCCTATGTTCAGCAGTGAACGTATTCTGGCTGATGAAGTACTTCTGAGAGTGCTGGTGGATATTTCTTGATTAAGTATAGAGTAATTCGACAACTGTCTAAGTAGTCAACGAAGTTAGGTAGTGAACGATCCGGTAAGTCTTTGGATGGGTGAGCGAGTATCATTTACAGCTGAGCGCTATTTCAGTGTTGGTCCCATAGTAAAAGTTGTTCATAAAGATGAGTACAATGACCTCCTTTCGGCTTAGTAGTACATGGTATATATGCGCAACCCTGTAGTGGTGTGACTAGATTTATTGCTAGAGTGAATAGATTTCTTCTAGATCAACGTGTTCCATCCTCGGCCACACCGTCGCTTACCATCAGGCGAGTTGGTGGAAAAAAGTAGAACTATTGTAAACAAACACATCAGTCATAGGACTGCACGTCAGAAGTGAAAACTTAAGTAGTAATTCACCTATTCTTCAGTAGATGGCGCTTTTTTAAAATACACGGTAATGTGTATTATGTATTCTGTGACAGCGTGACGATGACGCGAGTTTCATGATTTTTGTTTACCCAAAAAGTGCTCAAAGCGCCTAATGAAGTTTTAACTTAAAAAAAAAAAAAATCTGTCGGTAACTCTGCTCAGCAAAATACTTCTTGAAGATTCTTTATCTGCACCGAATACGAAACCTACTTGGCCTTTAAAAGATTAATTGTGTAGGAAAATTAAAAGATAATGCCACGGACAGATGATGGTCAGACAAGTTAGCAACCAAACGCGCACAGGGGCGCCTAGGCGCCTCCGTCAGCTGCTCGGCAGTCATCAGAGGGGTTGTTGAGCTTGCTCGCACCCTTACCCGGGACAACAGAGGGCGCTCGAGGATTCGCAAGGTACTCGCGCCCTCGGAGACATACCCTCCCGAGGGCATTGCACCCTCGGAGCCCAGCCTCGGTAATGGAGTTTCCGACCCCGCAGACCGATCTCCGTACAGCAACAAATTGAAGCTGCAGACGACCAGAACTACTAGAGTTAGCAACCATTACCTCTTCTTCTCCGCAGTCAGGCCGTTGTTCAGCCACGATGCAGATCCTTTCATCCCTCAGCACGCGGACGGAGAAGACAGCTATACGGCCCCGGTATATAAACTTCATCGGTTCGACCGCCAGCACCGTGGCTATTATATCGTCCATGTTGTGCTTACGACCCGTCACTGTCATCAGACCGTCGCGAGATCCACAAACGAACACCAGTCCTGAAATGAAAATACATAATGACATTTAACATTTGCTAAACAACTAACAAGATGTCCAACAGGCCCTTTTCAGCGAATATGCGCTTACGATCGTTTAAGGCCCTGAATATAGGTATACAAATACAGATGGCACTACTGAATATATAGGCCCTAAGTGTTCTGTATATTTCAAAACAAACAGTTACATTTTTATAATTACCAAAATAAATAGGTAAATTGTTTATCCCGTTATTCGGTCATTATCACACTAATATCATAATGAAATTTGGAATATACATTACTTATGTCCTGGATTAACACATATGCTACTTTTCATCATCACCGTATTTCATCACCACGCGGGTGAAACCGCGGGGTGCAGCTAGTAAAACAAAAACAAATATTAACTGCGCAATAACCAAAGCACATTTTTCAAACGAAGACAGTCAATTTATATCTTTAAAAAACATCAAATGCGCGAGCGAGATTGCTGCCGCGGTATTTTGGCCCTTAAATGACAGTTCTGCCAACAAGAAATTGACAGAGCAGTTTATAGCTTAGAGATTATCGGACGTTTGTGAATAAGGGGGAAGTGTGTGGCTCTTTGCTTTAGTAAAACACTGAAACACTGAGTAGCAATATGCAACGATCGCTAATTCTATGGGATATTGAAAGCAAATAAGTTTCGATATGATCGCATTTGGCGTACATTTCAAAGAAACCAAAAATACACGCAAGAAAAAAAACTTCATAAAAATGACGGAATGCGCCCTCTATCCCACACCGCGTGCATTATTTAGGCACTACCGGTTTTAGAGAGCGCATGCATGATTTAGTACTGAGGGGTTCCGACAGATGTCTTACAATATTTTTGTGTGGAAATGACTAATTGTTATATTGTAGAAAAAAAACATACTTTTTGCTTACTACAGTGTTTATGCGTAACCTTGTAGTTTCAAGACCTTTGCTACACTCAGCCAGAGATAAATAATACTCAAGCCATTCGCAAGGTAAGACTACATATTAGAGTAAAATCTCGTATTTAACTGACTTACAAAAAGGAGAAGGTTCTTAATTCGACTGTTGTGTTTTTTTTATGTTTGTTACCTCAGAACTTTTTGACTGGGTGTGAACCGATTTTGATTATTCTTTTTTTTTATTTGAAAGCTGGTGCTTCCCCTGTGGTTCTGACATGTTTATGAAGTCGGTTTTTTAAATTGATAATTATTTTATTTATGAAAGGATTCTGTACAAACCTAGTTGTGCAAATACGCAGTTTCACAAATTAAATGTTATGTATAATTTTTTTTACGATAGTGATGTGGGGCGGTACTCGCAGTACGGCTTATGACAGATAATATAATTGATGCTATTACAGGAATGAATAACATCATACATACTCTCGCAAACCAAGAAGTATTAGATATGGTAGCGGAGAAAAGAAGTCTTCTAGCGAGTATAGAGACTAAGAGAGGGAAGATGTTAGGCCACCTTGTACGACATGACAAATTAATGAACACCATCATATAAGGAAAGGTAGAGGGAAAGGGTGGACCGGGAAGATCAAGAAGATTATTCGTAGACCAAATAAAAGAGAAGGCAAATGTCATGTCGTAGAGGGAGGTGGCAACGCTGGCAGAAGACCGTCAAGCCTGGAAATTATTCCACCGACAAGAGCTACGCTCTTAAAGGTTGAATGAGTGAATACTCTCACATTAACATCAGGCGAGCTGGCAGTCAAACGCAAGCCTATTTTTAATTTAAAAATAATAATAATAATAACTTAACGGACAATTCTAAACTAGTAGGTACCTCGGCACAGCAAACATAAAACTAATTTTAATGTTCTTTACTTTATTTTATTTATTTAGATAAAAGAAAAATAATGATGAATTGCTTCGCTTGAACGGACAAACAAAATGACAATTGAAATGCTTTTTAACAGACTTTTAAAAAGGAGGAGGATCTCAGCAGCGGCAGCGACTGCCAGAGACTGATATACATACATATAGATATTAACACCCAGACATAGAACAAACACAAAATTCATCACACAAATGTTTGTCCTAGATGGGAATCGAACCCACGCCCCCAAGTGCAGAAGGCAGGTACACTACCAACTGAGCTAACGGGCCTGTCAAAAATAAATAAATATGATAATGAATAATATTATATTATATAACATATTATAAAAAATATTCGCTATAGAGGGTAGTTTTCCTTACAATACAATACAATACTTTATTAATAACTCCATAGTTACAAGTCAAACTTCTCCAGTACATTCTTCTACAACAATTTATATAAAAATTATATCTATCAAATTAAATAATAATTTATTCAACTTACCCCCAGGTCCGAGGAAGCCGAGCAGACCGCTCCGTACGTAGTGCTCCTCGCCGATAGGTTCACCGTCAGCGTCCAGCGGGCGCACTCTGAACACCGTGTTGGTGAGTCCCGGGAGCCCCCAGTACCCGGACCCCGTGGCTCCGGACAGCACACAGATCTCTCCCACCTCGTCAGTCTTGCACAAAAACGAGGGACCCTCCATTTTGACGACTACTATCACACCTGGAAAGTGCAAAAAGACTGTTGTAGACACGAGTTTTTTTTTTTTTTTATTAGGAATTTTTGTTATTAATTTGTTGTAGCCACTTGCACCCATATAAACCCATAGCAACTGTGTTAACAACTGTGACGCGGAGTTCGACGCGTTGACATAAATAAGAATGTTCAATCACATATCTGTCACAATACCTGGCGACAGAGTTTCCTTCTCATTTCCGTTTTATTTACTTCTCTTTTCTGTGGTTGTAGCGATGTTTTTAAACGACAAAAAAGAGGGGGTTCTCAATTCGACTGGTTTTTTTATTTTATTTTTTGTTTGTTAGGGGCCGTTCAAGTATTACGTAAGCAAATTTATAACAATTATTAACCCCCCCCCTCACCCTAGTCAGCAAAAGTAAGCAAAGCTCTTACTCCCCTCTCCCATGCTTACATAAACATTGGTATATGCATTTTTCGTTTATTGTAAGTATTCTGTTTTTTTTATTGATTCATGAGCAGCAGTGCCTTGTGTATAATAAGTAAATAAATACTGCTGACGTAATCACCATCTAGACCATCCCCCCCCCCATCCCCATGTCATCAAAAATAAGCATAAGCATAGAAACAAGCAGACGGGCCGCCTAATGGTATACGATCACCGTCGCCTATGGATACCTGCAACACTAGGAGCATCACAGATACGTTGCCGACCCTTAAAGACTCTATTAACAGCCCTTTTGAAGAACCCCATATTAAAGCTACTCGGAAATGCCGTAGCTCATTCTACATATTGCAGATTTAATGCACTTACATGAAGGCATGACCTGTCCGCAGTCCTGCAGCGTGAGGGAAGTGAGTGATTTTTCCGCGTCGACCCTGACTACTCCGAAGGAGAGGCCGGACATGGATAGAACGCCGCGTCCCGCGGACGTGCCGCCACGTCCCGCGCGCCGCACACACACTGTCATCGACTCGCTCGAGCAAGCGCATGGACATATAGCGTCGCCACGCACACCTGGAATGCAACAAATACACTGATCCATTGCCACATTGAGACGATGCAATACGACTTAATTGGCTAGATGACTGTTTTTTTAAATTGTCCTATTAGAATGTAGCCCATAAATATAACTGATTAATGAAAACAAAATGAAAATCTGATCAAAAATAAGAAACTTATAAGCATTTTAATATCATGCTAGACAGAGAGCCCGAAACAGCTAATTATGACGTCACTTCTCTGTACGCCATATAAATTCTATTCTGACAAGTATGGCGCACAGAGGCGTGACGTCATCTTTTGTTTTGTGGAAAAGGGAGAGTTTTCTCTACCAAAAATTTTAAACGCTTATATATCAGAACATTAATAACCGATTTAAATTAGTACACATATTATATTTACTTAAATTGTTCATCAAAGCTATTGGTTTCAACGATATAAACAGGTCATCTACCCTGGGTCTTACTTAAAAACGTTACTCAAGTTGACATACGCTTAAATATGCTCCGTCTTGTTTTCGCGTGTGACGATTGCCGTCAGCGAGAAGTTGAGAGAGCATTTTAAAACATAGATCAACTTGAATAACGTTTTTAAGTAAGGCCGCCTATTGAAAGGTGCTGCTTAAGAATCGATACGTCGTCAGTTAAATCAGTTTTGTTAATTTTTTTTTTTGTTATTTACCTTTGCTCTGAAATACCGACAGAAACTGGTCACACGATGACAGCGACCAAGGATTCGCGCCGTCGGCGACTAGAAGCATTCGCAGTGAAGACAGAGAGCTCTCCTTGTGGTCGCGTGTCGCTAGCAGCCCCCAGTGCAAGTCGCGCGACTTTACTATAGCGACTGATGCCCTGCAATAGAATGGTTACTTTTTAACCGACTTCTAAAAAGGAGGATCTTATCAATTCGACAGTTTTTTTAGATGTTTGTTACCTCAAAACTTTCGTCTGGGTGAACCGATTTTGATGATTCTTTTTTTTGTTTGAAAGCTGGTGCTTCCCGTTTGGTCCCATTTCAATTTGGTCCAGTTCTGAGTTTTATATGAAGTCGGTGTTTTTATATTGATTATGTGAGTGGGCTAATACTGACCTGCGGGCTTACCCTTGACACTCGATTTCAATCGTAATTTGGGATTGGGATCGAAATTGTGTCATTTGGTACTCTTGAATTCTAAACTAGCGCACGATTGGAACCGATAATGGTGGAATTTTATGGAACTAAATAAAATCGACTCAACTCGATGCTGTCATAATTTTCAGATTCGAGAGTAAGCCTGCGTCTGGACTGAATACACGTGCAGATAAAACGGTGCGAGGGAGAAGCGAGAACAGACGCATTTTAACCGACTTTAAAAAAAGGAGGAGGTTATCAATTCGACGGTATATATCTATAATATTTTTTTTTATGTTTGTTACCTCAGAACTTTCGACTGAGTGAACCAATTGTGATGATTCTTTTTTTTATTTGAAAGCTGGTGCTTCCCGTGTGGTCCCATTTGAATTTGGTCCAGTTCCATTTGCCGCTGACTTCGTACTAGTAGGATGAGTAGATGAACTACGGCTAGAATGTGAATTGGTTGAAAAAATAACACTTTGCTATGTGTATAAATTGTTTTAGTAATGTAACTAGTTTTTTTGCCCGCGACTTCGTACTGTTACACGGAGCGGTTGCGAAAGGTAAAAAAAAAAAAGGATTTGCTTCCCTAAAAAAATATTTATACTAAAGAAATGAAAATTGGAAAACACTGGGAAAATATCTTTTGGCAACCGTGCAGGTTGAGCTCTCGAAACAGACTGACTGGGAATAGACTGACGACCCTAGAGCTGTATTGCTAATTACAAAGAGCAACGCAGCCCTAAAATATACATAAGACGGGCATAACACCTCCCCGTTTTAGAGGAGACTTTATGGAAAGAAAGAAAAATGAAGTCTCCTTTTAGACTTCTGTTCTAAGGGGAGCTAAGTGGATAGAAAAGATGTCGGATGTCTGTTCGTCTGTCGCGTCTGGTTTTTGAAGGGTAGGGTGAGATAGTGGTTTAAATTGAATTAGCTCATTTAATCCGCAGTTGCTGCCAGATTTACAATACTTATTAATTATTTTAAAACTAAGGTATGCTACTACAAGGATACATAGAATTACAGTGATTGACGAGTAGTGTGTCCCGTATTTAATTAAGTGAGGTTCTGTTTTAATCTTATCTACTTAATTTAATAATGAGTCAATTTTAATATTATTTTTGGAATGGAATTCATCCAGGTCTAAATTCTGTAGCGAAAGGGGGGATACACTATCGGCAAAGTCATGAAATTTGGTGATATTACAGCAGATATCTTTAATTAAGTTGAAATCGGATAAATGTAGGTGACGTACACACACGTAAACGTAGGTGAGGAAACATTATAAGAGTTATGTTTGGGTGAAAATGTGCTTTTACAGTGGCCGGTACACCCGTTAGGAATGGTAAGTATTCCCGTACCTAATATGTCTATTTCTAAAAATACGGAGTTTACACAACTTAAGGATACTTTACTAGGTTTTGACTGTACATAGAGCCATCTGTTATTCACTAAAGATTTCCATATGTCTAGGTTGCCGAAAATAAACTTTGTTTTGCACTGTTTTGGTTTTTCAGTTATCACTTTTGACAATAATTCACATTCACACGAGTATCTTGCGGCGGTTGCGTAAATGTTCGTAACGTCACATATAAAGTTTCCGGGAGTTATTGTCTTGCATTGATCCAAGTCGAGGTTGCAGTAGTAGGCTTTGTCCTTGGTCATTGCTATGTATTTATTTTCAGGAGTGATCAAACTGAACTTATTAAATATATTACTTTCATAGGGTGTAGGTAGAGCTATACTATGGTAAAACATGTACTCAGTTATACTAACTAGTGGTACCTGGGGCCTTACCCCTAGCTCGAAAAGTTGACCCGCATAGGTGTTATTTGTCTAAACGGTACCATCAACTAAAATAAGCGGTATTTATTTGATAGCCGCTAAGCTTTCCTATTTTCATGCACACGCGCATAGTAAAACGGATTTTCGTTCATTCAAGTTAGAGGCTTTTAAACGATGCAGCTTATGTGAGTTGGTTAATTTTAGGTACCTATAATAATAATAAAAACGCAGGGGCGGCTTTATGGCGAGCCGTCGGTGAGTGGCGACACCGCGTACCCCGATTCCATGGGGCTAAATGAGACCCCTGACCCCTGGCTTGCCTTAACCGGCCGTCCAGGGGTGGAAACCGCAAGAGCTAAGAACCTAAGCTCCAGGGTGGAAGTGTTAAAGGGCATAACGCCGCGAGTAGCTCTTAGTGAAAGTGCAGCACACCTCTCTACACCCTAAGCCACCCACGCCGATGTTGCCCCTCCGGTGCCAAGATACGGCAGCCTTTATGGGGGGCCCATTCAGTGGGTGGCTAGTCATCACCTGCCTAAATATATTTTGAGATGAGACAGGATAAGGCAGGTGCCGTTTCTCATTCTATAGATCTGTTATTCCATCCACAAGTTGTTCACCTCAATAGCCCAGACTTTTTTAATCCTATATTTTCCTTTATTTATTTATTCCTTTTTATACATATTCCATAATTGTATTTTTTATATTCAAAAGGGCCTCTTGGTGTTGGCTTCGGCTCCACCAATGCCTACCAAATGTCCGGGCTAGACCCGAGAATCTCATTAAATAAAGTGTCATAATAATAATATTAAATATCTGGGACATTATTGCACACATGGTCATCTGACCCCAAACTAAGCAAAGCTTGTAATATGGCAGCCAGAGACTGATATACATACATATATATTTTTAAATACATACTTAAATAGATATTAACACCCAGACATAGAACAAACACAAATGTTCATCACACAAATGTTTGTCCTAGATGGGAATCGAACCCACGCCCCCAAGCACAGAAAGTAGGATCACTACCAACTGAGCCACCGAGGCAGTCCTATCAGGTACCTACTAAAAGTTGGCTCGCAAAAGTGAAGCTAGGGGTAAGGCCCCTGTAATACAAATACATTGTTACCATTTAGGTAGTAACATATTAACTTAGAAATACTTAAAATCAAATGTATACTATTTATATCTAAATTAGCTGGAAATTTTAGATCGTCAGGAAGATGCCTATAGTTATCGACAAATTCTCGGTATAACTGCTGAGGTGCCATTATGGCTGGGTGCAAAATATTCTGACTGCTAATCAATAGGGCGTTAGTGATGTCCTCCAGTTGGAAGGACAATACGAGTATTGCTGTTTCAAGGCTAACGAATATTTCGTTGACATTAGCGAGTATCTTTAATCCGTTAGTTGCTTCCGAAATATTTTGTATGCTAAGCGAGAGTTTGTCGATGGCTGTACTTAAAATGGCTTCATTGTTTGTTATTTGTTTCAAGGTATTATTGTAGGTGGTTAATATGGATTTTGTTACCAAAATATTTTCTTTCACTAGTGAAACAATTTTCTTTTCATTATTTTGCAATGATTTTATTGCTTCGTCATACGCCAGGGCGTCGTTCTTGTCTAAAGTGCCGAAAATCTTTTTCAAAACGGTGCCAACACCTCCTATCCAGGCACCACGTTTACTACGGTTATCTATCAAATGAGAGATGGACTCGAATTCCTTGACTACATCTTGATACCGTATTGTTAGAGGTTGTAGCAAGTTATGACATTCTGTTTCAATTACGACAATTCGTGTTTGGTCACACAAATACTTGGCGGTTGTTAAGGCGGCTCTAATGTTTTCAATGTGTGGGTTGAAGTGAGTAATATCTATCGGTATTAAGACTTTAAGTTGAGCACTATTGGTTTTTAATGTTCCTAAATAATCTAAATAGAGACCTGCGCTTGTAGTGATGTGATTGTGCACCCATCGGGCACGAAAATATACCCAACGCCAGGCTTCTATGTTCAGACATATACGCCACCAAGGCTTCTCTTTGTGCGTGTGTGCATCGCAACTTTTATCTGTAAGAAATTAACAGGCGTTCAATGAGGAAGATGTAAATAAATCGCTTTTTTTTTGTCCTAAATAAAACTTTAGGTAATTATAATAATAACTGTGAAAAAACTATGCCGATATCTTGTAAAATGTTTTTTTTTAAATCAATCAATTTTGGATCTCTCCTAAACTTCCCGATCGTCCGAGCCTATTTAGCCTGGGTGGATGCTCGTACGCGCAAGTCCTTGGATGCACGTAAGAAAAAGAGTGCCTATAACCATGCAGCCAAGTCAAGCCGAAAAGCGATTCGCAGAGCACGGTTTGAACACATAAGCCGGATAGGAAAAAAGTTAATTGCCTATACCCAACAGGCAGTAAAGCTTTCTGGTCTCTGGTGAAGTCAGTCGAAGTTCTGTCAATCATCACTGCCTTCACTGTTAAAGCCTGAGGAAGAGCTAGCGTGGGCTAGTGCTTCCTCAGTAGAGAAAGTAAATTTATTTGTAACTCTATTCGCGGAGAAATCATGTCCTAATTAATACCTCTGGTGAAACACCACCTAGCGTGCCGTGTTATGATGCTACTAACCAGAGAGAGGTACTCAAAACACTCAGAGGGTTGGTCGTGAACAAAGCTAGTGGTTCGGATGGTATACCAGCTATCGTGTTGAAAACGTGTGCAGCTGAGTTGACCATCTAGCTATAGTCCAGAGTTACTACTTATCCTAACACCTACGCTAAACTTTGGAGCCTACCTCGAATCTAAGGCTAAGCTAGGTAGTAAAAAACTTGGTATCCTCAATAAAGTTAGGCGGTACTTCTCACCGGAGTAGTTGCTTCGCTTCTATCAAGCACACGTCCGATCGTGTGAACTGCTGCCACCTATTCGACGGAGCTACCAAGTACCAGCTGGAAGCTTTAGATACGGGACCAGCGTGCTATGAGATTCATTGGTGAGGCAAAAAAAGGCGTGGCACTGGTACATGTGAAATAGGGATGATGTTTTTAGGGTTCTGTACCCAAAGGGTGAAACGGGACCCTATTCTTTGATTACTAAGGCTCCGCTGTCCGTCCGTCTGTCACCAGGCTGTATCTCATGAACTGTGACAGTTAGACAGTTGACATTTTCACAGATGATGTATTTCCGTTGCCACTATAACAAATACAAAAATTTTTTTTTTTTGCTCGATAGTGATAATGGCAACAGGTAGACGCATGAAATATTCACATAATATTTAGTTATATAATGACTTTAAAAATAAATAATTAAAATAAAATTAATATTTATGGTACGTACGTAATAGTACGGAACCCTTCGTGCGCCAGTCCGACTCGCACTTGGCCGGTTTTATTTTTTCTCTGCACCCTGGCCCTGAGTAATTCAGACCAACTCTCAGTAATTGGACGGATCACAAATCAAATATCACATATGAAGGGATGGGGGCAATTCCAAAAAGTGAGTAGCTTTATCATAATAGTATAATAATTTAATATAATATTTATTAGCTTTATTAAATGGACTGATTATTTATAGGTCCAATTGGTACAGTAGAGCCGCCACCGCCACTACCCGTCCTACGGACCCCCACACCAACAGCTGGGCCATCGTCGCCCCGTTTGAGCAGCTTGCCATCGCCTTCTACCAGGCCAGAGAGGCCACAAGCTGCAACGAGAGCGCCGCCGCCGCCTGGCCGCCCCATTCCGTGCTAATTACAATACAATAACTTTATTAAAAACCACAAAAACAAGGATAACATTATAAACTACAGTAATTATCTAGACTTTTAACAGGCGGCCTTATCGCTTAAAGCGATCTCTTCCAGGCAACCGAGGACATAGGCCTCCCCCATCGATCTCCAAAAGGGCCGGGTGGAAGCGGCCTGCATCCAGCATTTCCCTGCGGTCCCTTTTAGGTCATCTGTCCATCTTATAGGTCAACGTCTGACACTGCGCTTACCAGTCCCGTGGTCTCCATTCGAGAACCTTTCGGCCCCATCGGCCATCTATTCTGCGTGTTGCGTGCTATGTGCCCTGCCCACTGCCACTTCAACTTGCTAATCCGGTGGGCTATGACGACAACTTTCGTTCGTCTACGGATCACATTTCTGATTCGATCTTCTAGAGAAACCCCGAGCATAGCCATAGCTCGCTGTGCCACTTTGAGCTTACTAATGAGGTCCATAGAGACCACATTTTAACGCCGTATGTAATCACTGGCAACACTCGCTGTCATTGGACGAGAAGATGTTGCGAAGTCCCTATTTATAACTCTTACGGTTAAGATATATTAACTAAATATACTGTGGAAAAAAATCCTTTTTCATTTATATTTTTACAACGGTAACGATTTAGTATCTATTATTCTGTAGAAAACACACGTTCTTAATGTAGGTATACGTATTTTTTACGATTACTACATAAAATTAAGTAAAATACACATATTAATAATAAAAACGATATAGTATTTGGTAATGCCGTAAAAAAGACGTATTAAATTAAACCCTTTTTTTAGAGTTCACAAGGAACCCTTATAAATTCGTTCTGTCCGTCCGTCTGTCTGTCCGTCCGTCCAATTTTTTTAAAACCTAACTTCTATAGTTATTAAGATAAGCGAATGAAACTTTGCATAACGACAGTTGTAATATGGATCTCAATATTAAAAGTATAAAAAATATATAATATTGCATTTTAGGGGTGGCTCTGGTACATGTGAAATGGGGATGTTTTTTTTTTTAACTCCAACTACTCGTGTGTGTGGTATCGTTGATAAGGTCTTTTAAAATGAAGGTAAGGATCGATACATCACATTTTATAAAGTCTATACTTTGCGAAATATGGCCCGCCAAAGTGGCAAAAAGTTGGTCCCCTGCATTTCTAAACTATAAGACATAGAAACTTGAATCTTACAATACAGATAGGTCATATTTTAAACCTTCATTCAAAATTATTTTGAACATTATCGGATGATGAATTTTTGAGTAACAGCGATAAAACTGTAATAAATACAAAGCGTTCTAGTTCAAAGGTCATTGACCTTTTTGAAAAATGGTCTTAACAAGTAGTAATGTTTCTCAATTAGTTTTCTCTATGTTTAAACCATAAAATGTATATCCTAGGTCGAGATGGTACATCTCTGAAATTTGGCTTAATCCACAGAGCTTCGTTCCTTCGAATTTTTCTATAACCATAATTTTCTGAACTATGACTACAACTATATGGCTTTGATTACGGAACCCTACCATATGCGTGTCTCGACACGATCTTGGCCAATTATTATAACGGTTGCGATATAAATCTATTAAATTATGCTGTGGAAAAAACACATTCTAAATTTAAGAAAATGTTCTTATTTATAACGATCACGATTTGTGCCATTATACGATATCTTAATACTAATCTTCTTCTCATCAAGTTTTTTTTTTTTTGGTAAATTTATTATTAGTTATGGTTATTCGGTGAGATATACTGCTAACCTATGTGTATTTTTCAGACAATTTAAGTAATTATTTCATTTATTTGCCGCTAGCATGCTGTACCATGTACCATGCCCACATGTAGTGGGCTCTACCAATAAAATTTCCTTTAACTGTAGTTGTATAGGCTTAGTTTAGGCATGTAGTATTCGTGAGCTTGTATTTTATTTAGGTAATAAAATATTATTATACTTTATAATAATGTTTAGTTAGTAAAATTTCCCGCTTATTTTGTATGTAATATATGTACTCATAAGCATTTTATAATATAACATTACAAATGTTTACAGGTACATATATAATACATCACTAAATGTATCTAGACTGATACAAACACACACATGCATACTAAAGTTGCCTGGAAGAGATCGCTTATAGCGATAAGGCCGCCAATTGTTTCACTAGTTTTTAAGTTGTTTTTTATGTTACCTACTATGTACGTTTGTAATTTTTGGTGTGAACAATAAAGAGTTTTCTATCTTTTTATCTAATGTAATAGAAATAAATTAAAAAAAAATTGAAGTGATTTTCATTTACGTTTCTGGATAGAAAAGCCCGTCTGAGACACTGAAAAGATGTTAACAAGTTCGATTGTAAATAACCTTTTTTACAAGCTTTTATTAAGGTTTATCCTGTCCATACACAGGAAAAAAATATCACTTCAGCGTGTCAAGGTGTGTCTGTAATTTCATGCTGTAGTCAATAATTTGACCCACTTCCCGGTGTTCGATTGAGCTGAAATTTGTCATACTTGTCAAGTTCCGATGACAATACAATATTATGGTGCCAGCGAGCTGATTTGATGATGGTGACGGTGGACAACGACACTCCTCAATGTTTTTTTTGATGATACTGGGTGACAAGACGATCGAAGTCGCTCGCCTGATGGCTCTTCACGCTTGCCCATAACAGCTCAACGCCACTCAGAATTTTGAACTTCAACAGTTCAAAACCCTGGATGGCAATGCACTGCGTGCGTCACCCCGAGATATAAGATGTCAAATCTCTGTGTGCCCTGTAATTTCGCTGGAAACATCGCCCTTCAATCCGGAACACAGTAGTGTCTGCACACTACTGCTTGGTGGTTGAATAACTGGCAAATACTTCCCCAGGCGGACCCCTGCAAAAGAGTCGTACCACTACAGATAATAGTAGACTGGCAGTGTTTGAGCTAATTTTAGCCGTAACACACCGAGTCACACATAAGTGTCGTAACAGACACGAGAACTTGGCTGACGGACCACCGTCTGAACAACGGGCGAGAAACCATATACTTGGGTAACAACTTTGGGTACATACTACATAAGGTTGCCTGGAAGAGATCGCTTATAGCGATAAGGCCGCCAATTGTTTCACTAGTTTTTTAAGTTGTTTTTTATGTACGTTTATAATTTTTGGTGTGAACAATAAAGAGCCCAAGCGGGATGTCAGTGCAGGTCTTATCACCCCCACATTAAATTAGAATTAAGACGGGAGAGAAAGATAAAATAGTCTCTTTCTCTCGGGTATAAGTATACAGTTGGTTTTGGTAAATAGTTTTGTTTCGATATAAATTGTATACAGCTGTGTTTATATATGAAACTGCGTTCGTTTATTGACTTTAATTTTCTACGCGTTGTGACTTCTATGTATAATTTTTCGAAGCCCTAAGTGCGTACTCCAAGACCAGCCTACCTACTAAGTACCTGAACTGATTAGCACTATGTTGTCTACTATTGTCACTAAAACATGTGAAATAGCTGGTTCCACTCCGTTGCAGTTCCATGCCTCTGTTCAACAAACAAATTATCACCAAGTACCCATTGTCACCATCATGACAATAATAGGTGAAAACACATTGTTCCCCTTCCCGTTAAAATGTTATATATTGTAATGGTGGCAATAAGCGTATTTTGTATCGCGTTCTCGTCAAAAGAAAAAACTCTCATAAATAACTGTGGAGCCAATTTAATCCCTATTTGTTTTTTACTCTAAATCGCCGTAAGCATATCCCAAATGTGTTTTAATACTAAACTCCACAAAACTTGAAGCTATATTGTTTCCCAAAATGAAATTGCTTTTTGTAGTTTTTGTTTTGCTAAAGCTTTGTAAATCTAATGATATTGTGAATGAAAAGTATGGGACGTTGAATGGAATGCATAATACGCGATGGAATCGAGGATATTCAGGTATCAAGAGGATGCAAAACCGGGACTACTTCTGGCCGGTGCAGAAAGAAGGTCGCTGTAAGTATAATTAGTTCTCATGTTTTGGTATCTTGTGTACCTACAGTTTGTGTAGAAAGTAATGGGCATGCCACCCTCGAAAATAATTTTCATACAGTTTTCTCAGGAATATTAAACAATTATTAATAGAAAGATAAAAATATTTTCTGAAAAATCGGAAAGGAAAGTATTATTATAAGTATTTACAGTTTCCCCTCTTGTAAGGTATGCCTTGGCGTGCGTGGAAGGCTAAACAAAAAGAACTGTTCTGCTCGCTTTACACAATCATTTTCTAACTATCTATATCTATACATAATAGGTCGGGGAAAAAGTCTTTTCGTATTTTGTATGTATAAGGTTGTAGTAAAAATCTCATCCGTTGTACTGTTTGTATCTGGCTGGTTTTAATACCATTTAAAAATATGACATTTTAAAAAAGGAATACAAAAAGTAAAAAGCAATTTCCCGCCATTTTTCAATTGTTTTTTTGTTTGATAAAATGAGTGAATCTAACGAAGAAATTCGATATATTGTGAAATTTTATTACAAAAAAGGAAAAACTGCGACACAAGCCGCGAAAAAAATTTGTGACGTTTATGGACCTAATGCAGTGTCATCAAGAGTAGCACAATGTTGGTTCAAGCGTTTTCAGTCCGGGAATTTTGATGTCAAAGATGCATCTCGCTCTGGTCGCCCTGTTACGGATAAAGTAGATGCCATTTCTGAAAAAGTGGACCAAGATCGGCATATTAATAGTTACGACGTAGCTGAAGAACTGGGGATTGACCACAAAACAGTTTTGACCCATTTGAAAAAAACTGGGTATACAAAAAAACTTGATATTTGGGTGCCACACAAGCTCACTGAAAGAAACCAAATGAATCGTATACTCATTTGCGACTCTCTATTGAAACGTAACGAAACCGAACCGTTTTTGAAAAGATTGATCACTGGTGATGAAAAATGGATCACCTACGACAAGAATGTGCGCAAACGATCATGGTCAAAGGGCAGTGAAGCACCACAGACTGTAGCGAAACCCGGATTAACACGTAATAAGGTGATGCTGTGTGTATGGTGGGATTGGCAGAGCATCGTTCATTATGAGCTTTTACCGCCGGGCAAAACCATCGATTCGGATCTCTACTGCCAACAGCAGATGAGACTCAAACAAGAAATTGAGAAAAAACGGCCGGAATTGATCAACAGAAAGAGTGTGGTCTTTCATCATGATAACGCCAGACCGCACACATCTTTGGCCACTCAGCAAAAATTTAGAGAGCTTGGTTGGGAAGTGTTAATGCATCCACCATATAGCCCTGACCTTGCACCCTCAGATTTCCACCTGTTTCGATCTCTTCAGAATTCTTTGGGTAGTGTTAGATTAATATCAAGAGAGGACTGTCAAAACTACTTGTTGCACATATATATTATAATTAAATGTAATTAAACTTGAAAAAAATATGTCTTGAATTTGTTAAAAAAATACGAAGAAACTTTTTCCCCGACCTTATATAATAAAAACGTAGAGATAAAAAAATCTGTAATTGCGAGATAACAAAAAAATAATCACACAGGTCGTCTTAAAATAAGCAGCTGAACACGATAGGACAGTTTTTAGATTTTTTGTTCTGTTTGTTTGTTTGTTTGTTTGTCCGCGCACATCTCCTAAACCACTAGACGGATTTAAATGCGGTTTTCACGAATATGCTTAGAAATTACCAGATTAAAACATAGGCTATCTTATATCATTTATTTTAATTCTTTATTTTTACATAAACGAAAATAAAAATCAATGATTTATTTCTTCGTTACCCGAAACGTAATATGAGGATCGTCACATAGCCTCAAGCAAGGAGATCCAAAGTAAAGAGAATGTTATTGACATAGCCATTACAATTTTGAAACTGTCAACTGTCATTCGGTTAATCAGTTTAAATTTAAAGAAGGTTCCTTAACCTTCTTAGATGTATGAACGTGTAGATCAAGCATGTTATAGGCCTTACAACCTCTTTGGTTATTCATTCCAGTGCATGGAGTAAGAGTATTACATTCTCTTGGTTTTATTCTATGTTAGCATTTAAAACACAAAATATACCGCATCCTATTTAAATTCAGTCCCGCGAATAGAAATATTCAAAAAAGGCCCTTTGTACATGAAAATAAACCTATACAACAAAATTCCGGACGCAATAAAGAAAGAAAGAAATAATAACATTTTTCCAGAACCAACTTCGTAAGTTTCTAACCCAAAAATGTTATTACGAGATAAAAGATTTATTCGACAATAAATTTTAGAAAATTATAATTAGAAAATAAATATCGATATATAAATAGTTAAGAAAGTAGCGTCATAAGTTTTGTATCATCTCATATATAATTAAGTAACCTATCACACTAAGTATGTTTTTTTTTGTTTTGTAAAATTACTTCACCCTTGGTTAAGTTTGAATAGTATATAATAATATTTATGTAATAGATTTAACTATACTTAAATTTATATGTTTATGTCTGTGGTCTGGTTTTGTGAACAGCCACTACATAAGTCATTGCTGCACCCTTTATGCAGGGTATATACACTTAGCTTTTAGAAGAATACAGTGTATATTATTTGCAATAAGAATAAGAATATAGAAATAATTTTATTTTACTGTGATATTTTAACAGATAAACAGAGTAGTTACATTTCATGGCTTTTTAGTCAAGGTATACATACAAATGCACGCGAAATAAGAAATAACTAGCCAAGAGCGTGTTAAGACAAGCATTATGTCAGGGTTCCGTGGCCAGCGAAACTGGACAGTCAAATTTCAGAGATGTATATCATCCCGACATGACATGATATACTTTTAATGGTTTAGTTTAGACAAAAAGAAAATTTCAAAACATGCTCTGCACTGTGGTCACATTATCTTTTTGATTTGAAAGCTGTTGACGGTGTTATTTATTACTTTTATGCTTCTATCAATACTTCACACAGGGCGACTTAAAATAAGCAGCTGAACATGTTAAGGCAGTTTTTAGAATTTTTGTTTGTTTGTTCACGCACATCTCCTACACCCCTGGAAGAAAATGCGGACGGATTTAAATGCGGTTTTCACGAATATGCTTAGCTATGACCAGATTGAAGTATAATAATAATATAATAATAATAATAAAGCTTTATTTAAATTTCATACAAATGTGAACATACTTATATAAACTAAACTTAATTAACACTTTGTATGAACCCCCTATGGGTAAAAGCCTCCTCCAAAGATAGCCACTTTTCTTATTATTTTTTGTTTGAAGTATAGGCTATGTTATTTTGCGCAAGGCCGGATTAAGGGAAGAAAAAAAGTTTGAAGGTTTATATGAAAATCTACGCGTACGAAGTCGCGGGAAAAAAAACTAGTATGATAATAAATTATATTCTATTCTAATCGTGTGCTTATTTCGGTTTGTGTGAAAGAATATATGAGTGCTTGTATTTCTTGCTAGCTGTGTGTAAGTAAATAAGTAAATATATTATATTGGGCCATTGAGTACCGGGAGCTCGCATACTTTTCAAAAATCTATCAGATCGCCTAGTTAATGCGACGTGTGACCAAAACGCTGGCGTGTTACTTTTTCAACGCATAAGTATTGCCACATTGTTGTAATTGCCGCTAGCATGCTGCGTACGCTGCCAAATGGTTGTGGGCTACCTACCTGTTTTTATAATATTAGTTTACACTAAACAAAATATTATTATTAGTTTAATATTATTATTTTATTATTAGCAAAATATTATTTTATTATTAGTTACTAAATTCAATAAGTAGGTACATACGTTTTCACCTCACCCCCTCAATAAACGCTGGACTTTTTCAGTACTTAGTAAGTCGAGTTTGTCTGATCGCTAGATATTATTTTAGAACAGCGTCTTGGAATTCTAGGATGCCTGTTATCGAATACTTCTGCCACTTTTCTTTTGGTGGGCAGAGTAGGCATATAACCGCAGTTCATCTGATGATAAGTTACAGTAAAGTCGAACATGGTTAGGACGCATAGCCTAGAATGGTAACTGGCTGGAAACGTGAATGGATAATGAATGTGGTCACAAGTGGAACACCTAATGTCATCTTATTTTCCCATTTTAACCCCCTAATGTAAACAGAGGTGTTATTATCTTAAGTGAACAGTTATAACGTGACCGGTTACCTGCCACTTCAACAGTGCAAACGCGTGTAACCAGGAGCCAGTGAGGCACCGTCACTTACCTGGAATGACAATAATTGTTTGTCTGTAAATTCTTACATAACCCCTGCGCATGCGCCTCTCTTTAGTGGAAAAACATAATCAAACATCTTTGCACATTGAAATATTGTACGCACGCACAAGGAGGCCATAAAATTGTCCACCCATTACTCTAATATGGTACATAGTATTTTTTTAGGAAGTGGGGTTTTTTCAGGTATGATCAAGTGTTGTACAAGTAGAATAGATACAGGGATCGCGAGATCATAGTTCAGAACGACACTAACAGGTACCTACTTACGTTTCCATTTATTTTAAGTTGTGTTTTCAGTTCTTTCTTTATTCACTGTGGTGACGTTTCCCAACGGTGCGTGCGCGGGCGCATCTGGAGACAACGGCACGTGCATGACTGCACGAGAGTGCTCCGCCAGGTCGGGCTCCGCTAATGGGTACTGCGCTAACGGTTTTGGGTTGTGCTGCATCTGTAAGTCTTTATAATACCATATAATATAGCAACCCAGAATAAACTGTGGCAGAGGCTTTCAAGTGGCCTATCAACTCTATGCCCAGGTTGACAGCCTCTAAGACTTCGGACCCTTAGTTGGTGGGCCCATAAAAAAATCTGCAAGAGTGTGAGGCATGAGTTTGTAATGACTAAACTAGTTTATCCACTCGAAAACTACGACCAACTAACCTTTACACTGCTCCGTCACACTGGTATGACGATTGGGAATAAATTACTCATCGTCACACTATTTGTATAGTGGTGTGAAGGTTAATAAACTTATTTCCTAACGTTTGTATTAGAGTGAAGGAAGTAAGGAAAGCCGCTTTTCAAACTGTTGCAACCGACGTTTATAGTCATGGCCGACAAATTTCATTCTATGATACATCGCACTCCTAAAAATAACGATTCATTTGTATATGGCCTCTTCAAATTTTATGATTAATATCTTCATACCACACATGGATGAAATTTATATCTCTTTTGTCTCTTTGATTAATATATTCTTTGGTAGATATATGCGTAAACTTTCTGGTCCTACAGTTATGACATCTTGTGGAAGTACTACATCGGAAAATGGGACGTACTTTGTTAATTCTGGATACCCATCATCATACGACGGCACTGGATCCTGTGAGCTGACCATCATGAAGACACATCCAGACGTCTGCCAAATAAGGTTAAAGAACCTTATTTTCTCTACTCTATGCTGTATTTCTGAGTTCTTCAATTTTGAACATCCCACGCCAAACGATTTTTCCGCTCTTTCCATCCACGGACCTGCAACTAGGTCTTCTCCTTTTCCCGCTGTGCTTTCACATAGAGCGCTTAAAAAATATAACGGTATCTACAAACACCTCTGTGGGCTACTAAAGCATAGACAACGCTAGTGTCGCAGGGCGGCGATTACCGCTTACCATCAGGTGGACCTCGTCATCAATTTGTTGCTCATTTTACGAAAAAGACATCGAACATGCCACCACCACTTTGGCATGCTGACGATACGAAGATACGCAGGCTACGACTGATGATGAAGGGTGATCAAAGCAGAAGTTTACAGTTCATAGAAGACATTGAGAGGGGCCTACGTTAAGAAATGGACGGAGAAAGGCTAAAATAGTGAAAAAAAAATTAACCGCTGAACTGACCTTCCCGTAAAATAAGTAAACAAGGTACTTGTTATAAGTGAGAATAGGTACTTAAAGCGCCGTCCATGCCCAAAATAAACAGCTTATTCAACAATAACATTTTATCCCCCGACGCAAAATACGGGTGTTATAAGTTTAACGTGTGTATTTGTGTACATCTGTGGTATCTTATCTCCCAAACGGGTGAAGCGGTTTTTTGTATGGTGACTAGATCGAGAGTGTTTTTAGCTATAGTCCAAGAAAATATGTTCAGTCGTTCGAAGATAATCAGCTCTTATAAAGAGGTTTTAAGAATTTTTTTTTTATATAATGTTACAGATTAGATTTTGACCGGTTCTCAATAGCGGGCCCTGAGCAGATGAACCACGTTTGCAATCAGGACCAGTTCATAGTGTCTGGAGGGAACCCTGTGCCGGCCATCTGTGGTATTAATCAGGGGAGCCATAGTGAGTCAGTTTTTTTATTGTTGATAGGCTAGGTTTTTAGGGTTTAACTGGTAAAACGGGACCCTATTACTAAGGCTCTGCTGTCCGTCTGTCACCAGGTGACAATCACCAGTATCTTATAAACCGTGATAGTTAGACAGTTGAAATTTGCACAGATGATGTATTTCTGTTGCCGCTATACCAACAAATACTAAAAAAGAGAATAAAATAAATATTTAAGGGGGCTCCCATACAATAAACGTTTTTTTTTTGCTCGTTTTTGCTCAATATTGATAACGGCAACGGGTAGACTCTTGAAATTTACGTCGGATATTTAGTTATATATTCACTTTAAAATTAAATAATTAAATAAAAATAATATTTAAGGGGTGCTCCCACACAACAAACGTGGTTTTTTTTGGCGTTTTTATAGATAATGGTATGGAACCCTTCGTGCACGAGTCCAACTCTTACTTGGCCGGTTTTTTTTTACTACAGCCACAGAATACATGCAGTACAAGCACTACAGCTCACAGTAAGTCACGATATCATCGAAGATGGTAAACACCAAGAATTGAAACTGCTCTCAAGTACGGCTGCCGGAATACACCATGGCTTGGCGACAGGTTTTAAAAGTAGCTAGCACAGCACTACAAAGTTTGCTCACCATTATCATCATCATGGCAGGCATATCTTGGCTATATAACGTGCACTCCGAGGCACAGGCATCCCTGATAGGAGGAGGAGGGGCGAGATCGTCTGCTTTGTGATTTCGACTATCAAACCTGATTTAGGCCTTATGCGTTCGCACTCGCCACGCCACTTTACCATATCTTCCTTGTATGTCTGATCTGATTTCATCATCATCCAGAAGACGTCCACTGCTGAACATAGGCCTCCCTTTAACCTCCACACTGAACGACATCCTGCCATCTGCATCCTGGATGCTTGCGACTCTCACAATGTCGTCAGTCCATCTAGTGGGGAGGCCTACCTACACTGCGTTTTCCGGTTCGTGATCTGAGCTTTACTTCCTTGCAATTATTTGTGAACAGTGTACGTGGACGCCGGTATAGGTACCACCAACCCGGTAAAACTGACCTTCGTCTCCAGCGGGAACTCCTTCGAGAGAATGTGGAAGGTGAAGGTCTCTCAAATACCATGCAGTACTATTTATAAAGGTAAGCCTCATTTCTACATTACTGGTATACCTACCTAGTTCACTGTGCATAGTTCGTTGTGTTGTGTTGTTGTGTTATAGATCCTGTATTCCCGTGTAATATAAATAAAAAGATCCTGTATTTTTACGAATTTTTTACTGACTTCAATAAGGAAGGGAGTTCTCAATTAGGTTGTTTTTATATCGAAAAAATCTTTTTTATTTGAAAGGATATACTTTCAGATTAGTCCTATATAAACTTCATCAAAATTGGTTCAGTAGTTTGGTCGGGGAGTTTGAATTTGCACATCACGAAATCGCGTATGAAACATAGTAATGGAGGCAAGTATTTAGTGTGTGTGTGAGGTCTTGCTGCGATGTGACGGCCGATCACAATATGGTGTAAATGTGTGCTTGAGGTGGCTTGTGCGTATGAACGGATCGGCATATCTTGAGTGCTTCACTTTCTATTTCGCGTTGCTGTCTCCGACTTTCTTTTCCTCCATAGCTCCTATAATACTCAAAACGTAGACCAGCAAGCTTCATCTCTCAGCTTGAATCATCCTCAACTTTGCTAACTAGGGTTTGTTTCTGCAGCCGATGAAGGATGTCTCCAGTACTATAGTGGCGTGTCTGGGCAGCTGCGATCCTTCAACTACGACCCCTCCTCTGGCCTGCAGCTGAGCAACCAGGACTACGGCATTTGCATCAGAATGGAGAGGAATTTCTGCGGAATCCAGTATACTACTTGCCCGGACACTGGTGAGCAATATCACTTACATTCGTTCTATTCCATCTTGAATCGTTATAATGATCGACACACATAAGCCTCTCCGAACATGCAAACAAAACTAGTACGGTCATATCAACGAGAAATAAATTGGGAAAGACATTTCTTCTTAAACGAGATATAAATCTAACGATTATTTTGTTTGCACCTTTTAGCAGTCCATGTCGAATCCGATCCCATGATAATTATAGTAGATTATTCACCAAGGGGATAAAGCAGTGTCTTAAATCAAGGGCGTCATATATTGAACCCTGAGCGTAATGTAAGATTCAAGGGTTAAACGTAAAGAATAGGACTCTATAAATATTTTACCTTGATAATACAAGTGTAGTAAATAAATAAAAAATTATATCTAAAGAAACTATGGTAAAAACAAGGCTTAAAAATGCTTTATTAATATTTTATGCGAGTGCCACTTACTCCAACTTTATACTAGAACAGTTGTTATTTTTCTCACGGTTTCCCTCTAGTCTTACTTGTGTGAGTGACACACAAGCAGACGCGCGGCACATAGATACGGGTTAGGCACTTAAAAACAATGTGCTTTCCAACTACAAGAAAGGTTAGGACTTTATGAGATATCGTAGAACCCTGTCAAATGGAACATCAATTTTTTTTGAGTTATTAGAAAATATTTTATTTATAGCAAAAATCCATTATTACAGGCAACAAGTTATTTATTACAAGCTAACAGCACGGGGCTCTTACGTCAACTGGTCCCATACTGATCCCGCGGGATCAGTTGACAAAACAAGTTGACATAAATTTTAGTCCTACTATGACGTATCAGTCTGTCGGTTATATTATTGATTATTTCGAGAAGCCTCGATCGCCGAGAGCTGGAGGCTTCGTTTCATTCTCTCTGACGCCGAAAAAGATAAAATATAATGTAATGTTGAAAATATTAAAGATAAATATAAAGATTCGTTTATATTCCAAATATTCTGTGAATATTTCAAGCGTCTACCTGTTGCCGTTATCAATATCGAGCATAAACGAGCAAAAAAATCACGTTTGTTGTATGGTAGCCCCCTTAAATATATTTTATTTATTGATTTTTTTATTATTTGTTGTTATAGCAGCAACGGAAATACATCATCTGTGAAAATTTCAACTGTCTAACTGTCACGGTTCATGAGATACAGCCTGGTGACAGACGGAAGGAAGGACAGACGGACGGACGGACGGATAGCGGAGCCTTAGTAATAGGGTCCCGTTTTACCCTTTGGGTACGGAACCCTAAAAAAGGATTGAATGTTTATATGAAAATCTACGCGTACGAAGTCGCGGGCAAAAATCTAGTATACAATATAGCTACTTCACAGCAATATAAGAAAAAAAAATTGCTTTAATTTGATATATAAATGATAAATATCAGCTGTTATGACCGTAAAATTGTACCAAAATCTTACCAGTTTACACCTGGCTGCGAAGAGGTGCGGCCGTGGTTTTTCAGAGTGTTTATATAAATATTGCCGTGAAGTGGACGATATTTTATTAAAAAACCAATGAATTATTTTTTTTCCCATAAATTTATTAACAATAATTTAATAAAAAATACTAGCGGCCGCATTTTAAATAATAATAATATAATAATCATTTATTTCAAGTAACATAGACTCATACAAATCACCAAATAATAATAGAAAAGAATAAAAAGAAAAAAGAAAAAAAAGTAAAAAGAATAAATTTTGATTGGCACCCTGGTTGATATATATTCTCCTTATCATAAATATGCGTAAAAATTTGGTTTTAAGCAAAAACTCTATGACCGAAGTAATCCTGCAGCCGGATCTTATACATTAAACGTACTTATCAACATGTTTCCCCCACAAAGGGTGTAGAAATTCGAGAGGGGAGTTAGTTGCTCCTAAGTCCTGTTGCATATACATAATGAGAATTTAATTATTAATTTAATTATTATTAACAGATAAAGTTATTCACATTCAAGATAATCGCAAATAATTGATACATAATGTCAAATATTCTAAGCTACTAGTCCTTATTCTGTGATGTCAATACTTAAAATGAAAAACGATCTAAATAAAATAATAATAAAATTTAATAAAAATGAAAATATGTATTATGTAAAATTTATCCTGTAGGAATTTATCTATTCTATAGTACCATTTAGCAGTCAATAGAACCTGGACCTTCTTTTAAAAAAGACGACCTATTTTTTCTTTTTGACAAGATATTATAGTAAAATTGTTGTGTACGACCAACTTATCTGTACAGCTGACTGGAGGCGCCACAGTCGTATTCTCGTAACCAAACTGACAAACATTCGTAGAGTTATTATAGTTCCATCATTTCACCAACCTAAATTTAAACTGCGACTGCTTTCCTAAGGTTGCCTGGAAGAGATCGCTCTGGGCTATAAGACCGCCGATTTTTACGCTAGTTTTTTAAAGCTGTTTTATCGTGTATTATGTAATTTGTGATGTGAACAATACAGAGTTTATCTATCTATCAACTGTTTAATAAGTTGGTCGCCCGTAGCAACAAACCTTTGAATCTATGCAAGTTGAGTTTTTGGTAATAAAAATCCTCATTTCAGTGAACAACCGATCTCGTTCGTTCACTCTCAGCGGCAACAGTAACACACCAGTAAACTCCATGACTGGCTCTGGCGCTGGGCCCAACAACTGCGCCAACGATTGGCTGCTGGTGCCATGCGCGACCAATGTGGGCCGCATCCAGCCGAACCAAGCGCTCTGCACGGACAGGATCTGCGGCGGCACCTTCTCCGCGGACCTCTCGATGCAGTCCTCTCCTGTCATGAGTAAGATTTCTTTGTCATAAGAAAGTATTCTACACCGTGAACTCTATGACTGGTCTCAACAACTGCACCGATTGCTGATGCCATGCGCTGCACAAGTTCTGCACGGATACATGATCTGTGATGGCTCCTTCTTTCATGTCATAGACAAGTGCAATTTGGTTTAGACATGTACAAAACACTGTTAAACTATCACGGTTGTTCACTACAGTTATATGATTATTTACGGGATATTTACCGTGGTAAAAACAAAAAAATATTCACATACAAATACGTTCATTTTCATCCCATAAAAATTATCAGTCCTGTATAACAACAGTTAAATAATATTTTGAATACATTTTATAACTAAAAATGTATAAGTATGAATTTATTTGGTTAACAGGTACAGTGAAACCGTTTCGCTTATGGTTCCATACGGATAACGTCGAAGCCCCCGTCGATGCCGGCAACAGAGGATTCTGTCTCAACTACGTACAACAACCATGCACCAATAATGTCATGTAGAAATTAACAACGTATACTTTAAGTAGGTATGATAATGCGTTCTAGTGCGTATAGCAATAGCACTCTGACACAAGGACTTTCTATAACTAGACATTGAATGCAGGGCGAACATGTTCAGACACTTCATCAGTTGACCACTACTGATATAAAAAACACACCCACTGATTCCACTGAACCTCACGTCATTTCCGACCAATACCGTAGGTACGCCATCACTATGCTTTATTTACATTTTGAACTGACATTGAATGAGCCAATTAGCATTTAGTAACCCCTCACACCGCCCCTCAGGTATTTGACTGAATTGTTTCCATTGAAAATAATCGTAACTACAAGTCTAGGCTACGTAGTAGCTATACCTAGTCTGTGCTCTGACAGCTGTCACTGATAACTTTCAACTGTCATATTATTAAGATAAAATTGTATGAAAATGATATTAGCTTGAGAGATGTCACGTGACTGCTAATGTCATTTTCATACAATTTTATCTCTCCGCAGGTTTAGGCCCTCAGGTTAACACACTTCATTAATTTCATTCGATGTGTTTTTGTGACGTGACATGTATAATTCTCAAAAAAATATAATTAATTGTGTATTATGTATGTGTTTGTTTGTTGTATGTGTCTGACATTTGTATTTTACTTATTGTCATTTTTTAGTTTTTGTAGTTCTTAATTTATATTAACATGTGTGATTTTTGACATTTATTTTTATCCTTAATTATTATTCCTGTTATGTGACAATGATTTCAATGTAGTAAATAATGTATTTAAATTTTATTATAATCTTTTTTATGTATAATGATAATTTGTGAGATATTTATGTAATTGGTTTGACCGTGTTATATCTCAATAAATAAATAATAATAATTAATTAATAATTGTAATATTATTCCCTACAGTTTTAATTTATGTTAATGGAAAATTGTTTATATTCATACTAGCTGTTGTTCGTAACATATACCGCTAACCTTGGCCAAAAAGTAAGTTTGGCCATTCAAAGTTGTAATGTCGCTAGCTTTTTGGGCATATTACCCGAAAATAATGACCTTAATGCAGTTTTTTATATAAAGTTTTAGATAGTTAGTCAGTTTAATTTAGTTGAGTATCTATTGACTTTAGTATATAGTGTGTTTAAGTATTACCTAAATTAAAATATACTAGTAAATTTTTGATAAATAAATATATTTTACTAAGATTATGGAAATATAGTTATTATAATTTTATTTCTGTGACCTAATTAATATTCATAACCTACGCTGCGTCTTCCGGTTCGTGGTCTCCACTCAAGAACCTTTCTTCCCCATCAGTTATCGGTTCTTTGAGCGATGTGGACTGCCCATTACCACTTCAACTTGCAAATTTTAATAGCTATGTCGATGACTCTGTAGGTAGGCCTCTCACTAGATGGACCGACGGCATCGTGAGAGTCGCAGGCACCCAGTGGATGCAGATGGCAGGTTGTCGTTCAGTGTGGAGGTTAAAGGGGGAGGCCTATGTTCACCAGTGGACGTCTTATGGATGATGATGAATATTCATAACATTTTTTATATTATGTTTTATAATTAATACAATATAATAAAATGAGTACTAAGACGTCCTTAACTGCAGGCCTTTTGAAAAAACTCAGAGTCGCACAGCAGATCATGAAGAGAGCTATGCTATAAAGTACGGAAAGAGAAAATTCATCAAAAAAAATTTTGATCGTAGGGATATTGACTGCCTCGGTGGCTCAGTTGGTAGTGATCCTACTTTCTGTGCTTGGGGGCGTGGGTTCGATTCCCATCTAGGACAAACATTTGTGTGATGAACATTTGTGTTTGTTCTATGTCTGGGTGTTAATATCTATTTAAGTATGTATTTAAAAATATATATGTATGTATATCAGTCTCTGGCAGCCATATTACAAGCTTTGCTTAGTTTGGGGTCAGATGACCATGTGTGCAATAATGTCCCAGATATTTATTTATATACAAGGAAAAACAACAGTCACCGATATAGCTGTCAAGATTTGCGATTTGAATGTGGCGCAGGCCATATCGCTCGAGATGAAACAAAAACCGATGGGGAAGAAATGTTATTGAGTGGAAACCACGAACAGGAAGACGCAGCCTAGACTGGCCTGCCACTCGATGGTTTGACGACATTGTGAGAATCGCTGGCATCCAGTCGATGCAGATGGCAGGCCTATGTTTAGCAGTTGAAATTCTTCTTGCTGATGTCGATTTAAAGGACTAGTTTACGTTGTTAAATACATTTAATAAGCGATATGGTTCATTTATAAATACTAACACACATATCATAGATCGGTGGAAATCGCACACTGTGCGTTTTACGCGTTCCTTTTTGCCTTACACCTGCAATATGTGGAATGAGCTCCCTACGGCATTTCCGAGTAGCTTTAATATGGGGTTCTTCAAAAGGGCTGTTAATAGAGTCTTTAAGGGTCGGCAGGCCAGGGGTATCTGTAATACCCCTGGTGTTGCAGGTATCCATAGGCGATGGTGATCACTTACCATCAGGCGGCCCGTTTGTTTGTTTGCCACCTATAGCATTAAAAAAAACTCAAATTCAATTTAGTACCTGCAAAATTTCCACCTAGAACTCTTAAAACTCTTCTCTAGTGACTTGTTTAAATACACACGAGAAATCTGCAAAACAAGAAATGTTATCACCATTTTAGCCTATCATCAGCCCATAGGCCTTCTCTCAGAAAGAGAGAGGATGGGTCTTAATCCGCCATGCTGGCCCAGTGCATATTGGTGAATAACATAATATGTCTTTGAACATACAAACACAAATAACCAAAACAAACAAATAATGTGGCAGCTCTTCGAGTCGTATATCTAACTGTATGCTGTGTTCATTCTCGGCCTATTAAATCTATACATGTCCACTCTATTTTAGCTTTACCTAGTCTGTGTGTCCACTGCTTGGTGTAGGCATCTCCTAAAGAACGTCACAAGCCTTGAACTTCTGCTAAACGCATGCACTTGTCACCAGCCCGAAGCAGGTCATCGCTCCACCTGGCTGCACGGCACCCGACTCTACGTTTGCTAAACAACTACAAAAACAGTTAGACTGTCCATAGACCGATGTAAGCCTATAGACAATCCAAATGCTCAAGCACGCTATCAGTTGGCGTGCACAGCGGACTGGTGGCATTACCACGCAGAATGGCAATGCTTATGCGTTAAGTCAGAAACACGCCAGCATTTTAGTCACGCGTCTAATTAACCAAGTTCTCTGAAAGCTGTTTGCAAATGAGGTGAACTCCCGATCCCCAGAGGCCCTATATCTTGACTCCGAACGGCTCAAATATGTAATAACCGTGGTTATCATATTAGCACCGCTTGTGCTGCTCTACCAAATTGCCCTCCTCGCCAGCCCTATCTTGTGTTTCAGGTCTTAGTTATATAGAAACATCGCACATATTTGCGTGCAATAGAAGTTTATCATCTACAACGAGGTGCAATTTCCTTCACCTGTCTTCTTTGTATGGTTCAAGTTAAATTATTACATCTATACATATCATACCTACGTCATTGGTAACACATCAATTTTCGTTCAGTACCCGAGTCGACGAGCGACGGCTAGCTCGCTACACGCTTTAAAAATCAATAGGACACGTAAATATGGAACGATACATCCAACACGACGAACCCACAGGTATTATACGTTTGTCGATGTCAAAGGTCCCGCCTCAATTAATTATTATATACATATTTAAAACCTGCCAGTTTTCGTAGGACATTTTATGGGGTCGTCCATTAACCACGCAAGGCTCAATAGGGGGAGGGAGGGAAGCGATTGCGAACACTAATGTCAGTAGAAACAATACTCTATTCTAATCTTGGCAGGGATTATATATTTAAGCTATTTGGGGTTGAGGGAATTGGATCCTTGGAGAAAGCAAAGCGCATATTTCTTTTTCAAAAATAATTTCTATTTATCAGATCGCGTGCCGGTTGTCTGCTTATCTTGGTACGCAACTGATAGTGGGCTTGAGCATTTGGTCATATCATACTATAATGTAAGTAGATCTGCCCAAAATTACAATGCAGGATAACCTACGATAGAAGAATTCTTCTGCTACCCGAGATTACGTCATTAAGCTCACATTATTTGGCATATTACATAGTAATTGGGGCCGTACCGTAAGCTCTTTACTCGTTTAGATGAACTGCGGGAAATTTCTTAAGGTTCTTGAGTGGAGACCGCGAAACGGAAGACGCAGCGTAGGTAGGCCTCCCACTAGATGGACCGACGACATTGTGAGAGTCGCGGGCATCCAGTGGATGCAGATGGCAAGATGTTTAGCATTTGACGTCCTCTGGCTGATGATGATGATGAACGTTAACGCACCGAGACACTGTTTGTGGTCGCGTAACTTTTCTCAGTCACAGACTGCCAAAATAAATGGGAGTCTTAACTTCCTAGGTCCAATTATTTTAATATATTTGTAAATTATCACATACTTATCTGATACAATAGCAGAGTAGCTAGTTTATAAAAATGGGATAAACTTTTGTGGACCAATTACATCTAAAAGACCTAACCTTAAATATTTTTCCGATACCATAGACGCTTTGCATACAAATAAAACGTCCTGTGATATTGAGGAAAGAGTAAGTGTACGACAGAACTTCACAAAGTATCACTGGGAAGGGGAGAGGGGAGTTGAACATGGCAACAAAACGCGTGATTAATGGACGACCCGCCACAACCCCATTGGCATGACCTCATAACATAAGTAGCAGACTCAATAGCGTCCAGTGAACGTTCGTCAGCATTATGATGATGGTGGATATGAATAGTACACATCAATTGTATCCTACGATAGCCACCAGTGGGTCCGAAGTGCTTGTTAATTTTTCTAGACTATTATTTGAAGTTTTTTCTTATAAAAGTTTCCTTTGTTTTTCCCAGCCAATACTGATGCAGACAGTGACAGTAAGACATGCGGGAAAATACTGGTCGCTTTGTCATGGGTCTTAGTCGTTTTGACGATGCCGTTTTCCCTCTTCATCTGTTTTAAAGTAAGACTTCTTTGTTATAGAAAATTGCGATCCCAGCAAAAACATAATTGTGAAAAAATGGGCCAAATGTTTGGTATTTTGGGCACGGTATGTTTATGGAAAAAGACTTGAGAACTAATTGGTTGTCAAGTTTTTCATTATTTTCCTTAATTAAAGCTACAATAATATCAACGTATTTAAAATTAGCCTTATATGAAAAAATCTTATTTTTGCCACTGAATAATATGTAGCAAGTTTTGAGGTAAAAATTATCTGAACTTTAAAGTTAAGCTCGTGTAACAACTTGCCAAGCTACCTATTATTTAGTAACAAGAAACAAGTCATTTCCACTTAAGGGCATTTTTAAGAATGTTAATAATATTATTGTAGATTTAATTTAGGAGTTGAGAATGAGCTTGGCATCCTGTTAAATCTCAAGACTTTTGGTGAAGAAGCCAACCATTTCCAATATATTATAACGTGTCCAATGTAACCCATTTTTCATATAATTATGTTTTTGCTGGGATATCATAACTTTTTGTTAGTTGTACATTTTGTAATATTAGTAAATTTATGTAAGGTGAAAGGTACGAGGAATTAAGAAACAGAAAGAATGAATAACTTTTGAATTTTTTGACGTAGGTACCTAATAGTAAAAAGAATTTAATTTTTGACAGGTCGTGCAGGAGTATGAGAGAGCAGTAATATTTCGCCTTGGACGACTGGTGGCGGGAGGAGCAAAAGGACCTGGTATGCATAATTTTGTGTATCCTTTTTCCTAGGGAAAATCGTTAATGGGTACCACCGGCCCCTGGTAAGGCCCAGGGCGTCCTACCCACTAAAAACCCTGGAGTGTTATTGTCTGGCGCCTGAATGCTAAAGCTACGAGGACGCTTTCGTAGTCCGCGGTTCCAGTAGCGCTGGTCCCCACTGTGTCCACCCTACCCTACCCTACCTAGCCTGCCCTGCCCCACAGAATTATTAGACAAGAACAATTTTTTATTTACCCTCAAGTCTGGCACCATTTTAAATAGATCTCCGGTCACCGATCAACGTCACCGTCTCATACAAGCTCTCATTACCGCCCTATGACGAAAACAGGGCAGAAATAGCAAAATTGTTAGGGATTTGAATTACCCTAAAGGCAATCTCATATCTTTATCAAGTTACAAGCCGCAAGCACTTCAAATTGTTAGGCTGTTAGGCTGCAAAATTTTTGTACCTACAGCCTAAGATCAATTTAGTGGTAGTGTATAACTCCATTCGCATGAACAACTTTCAAAAGGTACGTTTGTTTCGAACAATGCACTATTCGATATCTTTGTATTTACGCCTGTCTTGCTACTGCCAAGCAACGGACATCGAACTTAATGAAGTTGGAACACTGATAAGACGGAAAATAGACATGCAGTCTCATGATGAAAAATAATTTGGTGAATTTTCTAGTTCTTCGGATTTTATTGGCAAGATTTCATTGTTTATGTACACAAAATCAACATCTAGGCATAATTCAGGGCGCTATGGGTAGGCCATATCATTCTAAAAACTGATAACCGATAGGAAAGAAAGATTCTTGAGTGGAGACTATGAACCTGAAGATGCAGCGTAGATAGGCCTCCCACTAGATGGACTAATGAAATGGTGAGAGTCGTGAGCATCCAGTGGATGTAGATGGCAGGCTTTCGTTTAGTTTGGAATTCTATGGGAGAGGCCTTAGATCAGCAGTGGACGTCTTATGCCTGATGATGAGTAAAAATAATATACGTATACAGAAAACTCAGTTAAATGCTTCAAATAAGTAGCAATATAAAAAAAATACGACATTCAAGTTTAACCTGAAAAAGTTCCTTCTGATGACAGGGGTACATACATAGGTAGAGGAGGATAAAAAATACTCTACCCTATATACCCTAATATTGCGATTACTCCTACAGGTATATTTTTTATACTCCCGTGCATCGACAACTACGCACGAGTGGACTTGCGGACACGAACGTACGACGTGCCACCACAAGAGGTACCTTCTTGACTTATATACAGTAAACTAGGGTTTTATTTTGCCAATATATTCTTTCGTAAAATACATAATTATAATATATATATATTATAACTAGATGCGCCCCGCGTTCTCACCCGTGTGAAGAAAAATTGTGATGATGATACTTTACGACCTATTCTCATACCTATCCAATATACATGAAAAATTTCATAAAAATCGGTCGAGGTATTTCAGAGGAGTGAGACCAAAAACACCGTCAAACGAGATTTGTATGTATAGATTATCTACACAATGCTACATACGTACCATAAATATTATAAATAAAAGACATACTATTTTATTTATAATATTTATGGTATGTATGTATCACTAGCTAATGCCCGCGACTTCGTACGCGTAGCGCAAAGTAATTAGTGGGTGGACGATTAGACTGACATATCCAAATATAAATGTTACACTAACGAACACTAACGGAACTTTAAATAGGCACAAATCCATCGGATTATTTATACTGAATATTTTATAGATAATACCTAAACTTATGACATGATTGTAGATTTATTGCTCTCCATTTTAATGCGGATTGTCATACTATCGTCATAGTATGATTTTAGTCTAGTTTTAATCTGACTCGATACAGGTATCCCGACATGTCCATAGTTTCAAATATATTTCAAGCAAATAATATATTACTTTCACTGGTTAAATACGTTGAAAGTGTGGAGCCATGGAGCCAATAAGGAAAAAAAATTGGTATAAGTCAAGCGAAATGTCATGCATGACAAACGTTATTATTGAATTATTAGTAAATAGTAAGTAGGAAGCATGGAGCGGTATCTATAATTAATCGCTGTTATTTAACATTACTCCGCGTAAAGACTGCCAATCAATGATGTCTAAATAATTTTTGCCCGCCTTCTGCGCCTCGACCCTTCCAACAACTAAACCGCTTTCGTTCACCACCATAACATCCAAAATAGCTGCTAATCATAGATCAGTAACAGATTAGATGCCGCGAGTTCACCTACTTTGCGTGTCTGTTATTAGTCTTAAGTTTGATCCTGGCAAAAAAATGTATTCATTTTAATCTCCGTCGACTTGGTAGCACGTCAGAAGTCAATACAAAAATAAACGTACTTTAAATTACGCCATAATAAACTGTAAAACCTCTTCAAAAGCAGTTTGCTGTCCTGAAAATAACAAACACAAAAAAAACTATTTGGTGCAGTCTATCGGAAGTTATGCGGGTACATACATTTCGGCGATTCGTTTTTATTTCATCATCATCATCAGCCAGAAGACGTCCACTGCTGAACATAGGCCTCCCCCTTTAACCTCCACACTGAACGACATCCTGCCATCTGCATCCACTGGATGCCCGTGACTCTCACAATGTCGTCGGTCCATCTAGTGGGAGGCCTACCTACGCTGCGTCTTCCGGTTCGCGGTCTCCACTCAAGAACCTTACCTACTTCCCCATCGGTTAACAGTTCCATGCGATGTGGCCTGCCCATTGCCACTTCAACTTGCAGATTTTAATAGCTATGTCGGTGACTCTGGTTCTTTGGCGAATATCTATATTTTTATTTACATATAGATTATATGGCAACAGCCGCTTCAGTCTTCCTACCTACCATGTCTGCGAGTAGAAGTCTGTCATTACGACAACATTACTATAAAATAAGCTAGATGGCGTTATAAATAATTATTAAAAAAAAATTTTTTTACTATTTATTATCATAAATTAATATAGCCTATGTTTCAATCAGGTATTTTATAAGCATATTCATGGAAACTGCTTTGAAATCCTTCTAGTTGTTTAAAAGATGTGCGCGGACAAACAAACAAACTGACAGCCGTCAGATTTGTAGTTCCATAGTTTGAAAATAGATTGCGTACTAAAACGATGTTTTGCGAAAAAATTGTAAATTTGCTTAAACTTTACGAATAATATTATTAAAAACGTAATAAGGTATTCAATAATTCCTAAAATAATGAGTGTAAATGGATCGTAGTTTCACAAATATGAAAAGTGCGTCTATTATAGGTAAATACGACACTTTACCTGAATCACGCAAACGGGATTTTTTTTGCAAGTTAAACCGATATCCGGTATTGCTTCTACTTAGTTAGAAGTCATGTGTGAAGGTATTTGATCTACACATTTATAATATGTAGGGATTGTGTAGATATTTATTGTATATAAGGCAGGTCGAGAAAACGCAGTCGCGATGACCTCGACGCGTTCCAGACACAGTGGCCAAATTTGAGGCCAAATTTTAGCCCAAAAGTAGGAAATTATAGGATAAAAAATGTACGCAGGGATATAGTTATATTTATTTCATGCTGTGTCCCCGAGTGGTCCACCATCTTTATACTTTATGTACACCGCCGTACGGTTTTAAATTCTTTAGTCTTGTCCATCCAAATGTTGCCTAGTTTAAGTTTTATTTGTATTTTGGATGTGATGAAGATATAATTATATTGTACACAGTATTGTATAATCAACTCAATAAGCTGATTGAAAAGAGATGTACGTGAATAGACATGGCTTAACATTGACGACCAGTTTGCTTAGTGGTAGCGCGTCGGCCTCATGAGCAAGAGGTCCCAGATTCGATTCCCGGCTGAGCAGATGTTTGAAAGATAAACTTAAATATCTGCTCAGGGTCTAGGTGTTAGTTATCCGTGTCTTTGTGTGTGTTTCGTGGCATCCTGGAAACAGAGAGTCCTGGCATATTTGCAGAAAGCTATTGGCAGTAACTGGAAAAGTGTCTTAGAAGAGGCCTATGTCCAGCAGAAAGCCATATGAATATGTGAACCCCTACGCAGTATCAATAAATCTATCAACATAACTATGAAACAAGTAGAAGTTATCACAAATTTCCAGGTACTCACCAAGGACAGTGTGACTGTATCAGTGGACGCTGTCGTATACTACCGCGTTAACAACTCTACCATTTCCATCGCGAACGTGGAGAATGCTCATCATTCCACCAGGCTGCTAGCTCAAACTACCCTGAGGAACACCATGGGCACCCGACCACTTCACGAGATCTTGAGTGAGCGTGAGACCCTATCGGGTAACATGCAACTGTCTCTGGATGAAGCCACCGAAGCCTGGGGCATCAAGGTGGAAAGAGTTGAAATGTGAGTGAGATTTGGATTTGTTGACGAGCGCTTACAGAACATTATCAGCCTGTCATGTCCCCACTTCTGGGACTTCCCTCAGAGAAATCGGATGGGCCCTAATCCACCATGCTGGCCCATTGCATGTTGGTGAATGGTTTTGTCTTTAAGCTTTTGAGTTTCTTGGACGTACTGGTCGCTTCACGATATTTTCTTTCACCATTTTTGAGCTATGGTGATATGGTGGCCCAGTATCAAAATTGATACTGGGCCATCAAGGATTGATATTGTAAAGCACTCATGCTACCGCTCGGGCACCATCGTAACATTATGTATGGAATGTTTGCTTTCGATTAATCTGTCTCAATTTTAGTTTTGTTCTCGTCTCTCGTTACGCTAATTGTGCGCTTTCCATGCAAAAATTCTGTTATGCGTGGAGCCAGCCTTAAACTTAGTTTGATTAGTCCAATGGTATAAACAGTTGCAAGGAAAACCTTTCCAAGTTTCCGGTTTCTTAAGTCTAGATAGGTCGTCAAGGTAAGTAAGTAGTTTTAATTGTATCTCAGGCCTCATAAACAAGCTCAAATTCGCACAACGAAATCGAGCTACGGATAGGGCTATGCTCAGGGTTTAAACCCTGAGCATAATTTAATTATAAATGAAGAGATTCGTAGACGAACGAAAGTTACCGACGTAGCCCACTGGATTAGCAAGTTGAAGTGGCAGTGGGCAGGGCACATAGCATGCAGAACAGATGACCGATGGGGCCAAAAGGTAATGGAGACCATGGACCGGTAAGCTCAGCGTAGGACGTCCACCCACAAGATGTACAGACGACCTAAAAGAGACCGCAGAAAAACGCTGGATACAGGCCGCTTCCAACCGGCACTTTTGGAGATCGAGGAGGTTTTTGGATGGGGAGGCCTCTTTCAAACAGTGGACGTCCTATGGCTAAATAGATGATGATGAATGATAAAGTACTTTTAAATATTTAAAAAAAAAATTTAATATCAGACTCATTAGACCACCCGGTGGCCTTCACTCAAGGACAATCAACACGACAGCGTTCGGTAGTAAATTTTACTTGCAATCACCCATTTGATGACCGATGAACTAGCTACGACACGAGCAGTGCTACGCCGTTTTCTTTGCGACTTCACCGGAGTAGCCTTTCTTAGCATAGCTGAAACTCAGTATGCGCAATTCTGCAGATGGGTTTTTCTCGTCAATATCTAGCTAGCATACGGTATATTTTATGAAAACCATTACCATTACTAGCTAACTTAGAATACTTGTGACGTTAAATGAATAGTTTAGTGAGCAACTGAATATTATGCTTTTATTAAAACTCTTATTACAATTTTATTTTTGTTTGAAAGGTGCCTTAATTAGGGAGCGTTCAAGTATTATGTAAAACGTTACGAAGCGTTACAAGGGCGGGAGGGGTTGTTTGAGCTACGCGTTACGTAACATTGTTTTAATTTTTTTACATTTTATTAACCCTTCAGAACGGTCGCGTTAAGAGATTCTCCCGCACATTTTTTATATAACAAAGGTATTTTAGAGACTTTCCGATACTTGACGCCGCATAATTGTGACTTTTAGGTAAAAATGGTCACATGGTGGTTACGTAACGTTTTACTTTACAGAAAAACGTTGCGGCGCGTTACATAGGGGGGAGGGGGCGTCAAAAATCTCCAAAAATTGCGTTACGTAATACTTGAACGCTCCCTTAAGAGCGTTCATAGCTATATAGCTATTCATGAAAAAATGTTCAGCTGTTAGAAGACTATTAACTTTTTCATCGGGGGTTATCAAAGTTAATCAATTTAAAAACTGTTTTTCTGTTGAATCTGTAGTGTAATTCCGCTTCTATTAGCTTCGATAAGTTTATTTTCTTCGTATTAGGCTTGTTATATTTTAATTTAGATAAATTTATTATGTTTCCAAATAAGTATGTATACTTTTAGTAAATTAAAAAATCATTCGGTTAGGCTAAATTAAACTTAATTAAATTATTTTCATATTTTTTTTCATTTCAAAAAAATATATATTTCATGTTTCATAATTAATATTTTTTGTTTCAGGTTAGGTTAATTTTCTGTTTCATGTTATTAATAATTTATTACAAGTTAGGCTAAATTAATCTTAGTCAAATTAACTTCATTAACAAATATCTACCGAGTATTTTTTTCAGAAATTCCTTATTGTATTTGAAGCGACGTAGAAGCGGAATTACACTAGAAATTCATCAGAAAAATAGTTTTGAAGATGGACTTCCGCAAAGTAACGCTGATTCAATCAACTATTGTTCAATTTGTACTTATTATTTATTATATGTTTTATCACCTACGATATACGGTTTATAGTCTGGAAAGGTGGTTAGCAAAGTAAGCATGATTGTAGCTAGTCCGTTCATGTGAAATAGGACAAGAAATGCAAACTGCTACTAGTTATAACAACATAATCGACGTGGCATTAGAGGTAGTAATACCTTTCTAACAACACATCGACGCATTAATTGATAATTACTATCGTAGTGATTACCCCCTTTGGTGGTGAATAATTCCACTCCAAGGGTAGAAAGGCTATCGTTACAAGTATGGAATTTCGCAGAAAAGTAAACGACAATCGATATTCAAACTTCTTCTGTTGTTACATCAACCTATAGCTTAAATATTTAATGCTCTCTAGGGAGGGCAATCAACTAAAACTGTTTGAATTGAAGTGGGCGGTAAACGTGTCAATAAATCAAGTATGAATATAAGTTTGATGCTCTATGGCTAGCAGTAGAACTTATGTAGGTACCATAGCAAGGTACACATACTCGTACCTTGTGATCAAAATTCAAAATTATTTGCTCTAGAAATGTACTTTATCCATGTTGTTAATGATTCTAACTGCCAAAGTGGGTGTTGGAAACCCGGGAAGAAGTTCTAGTCTAGTCTAGTTGACAATTAGATTTTCATGCATCCCTACTGTGACGCAAATTCATTCCGTATGTCCATTCGTCTATTCGCCCGTCTGCCCGTCCGTCTGTCCGCACGGCCATCCGTCCGTCTGTCCATATAACCACCAATTTTTGAGCTATGACACATTCATATGTCCACAATTATATGGCTTTGGCTACGGAACCCTACTAAGTACAGTGTAAACTCTTTATAACGAAACTCAAGGGACTGAGCATTTTTTGTCGTTATAGAGAGTTATCGTTATATGGAGTGAACAAAAAAACAACCAAATTAACAAGAATTTTTAATATGTATGTCTTAGATAATAAATGCTTATAAATTATTGTTTTGTAAGTTTTTGTTTATAAGTTTCAAAGTACGTTCACGACTGATAATACGATAGGTACCCAGTATGCTTGGTCGAAGACCATCACTTCCGAGAAAACAATGCGTCATACTGCACGTGCTCAATGCAATTAAGGATAACAAAAGCTAGACCGACCTCGGATGTTTCGGAGCTTCAAAGTCTTTTGTTGCCTGATAACATAACATAAACAATAATACCGATAATAAATATTTACTGTCTAAAAATATGAACACATTTCTTCGTAATAGAGAATGGCGTATCGCTATAAAGAGTGTTTCAATATGTGGGTTTTAACTCAAACCAACCAAGTTGGGCTCACTTCAACGTTACAGGGAGTTTATTGTTATAAAGGATAACGTTATAAAGAGTTTACACTGTATATGCGCGTCGTGACACGCTTTTGGCCAGTTGTTTAGACATTGATGAGATATATAGATACAACTTGTATTTGACTTTGTAACTAAGCGGCATCAGTCACTCGAAAATTATTACCTACTCACGGTTATCACGGTTGCCTGGAACAGATCGCTTTAAGCGATAAGGCTGCCTGTTAAAAACCTAGATAATTACTGTAATGTATAATGTTATCCTTGTTTTTGTGGTTTTTAATAAAGAGTTATTATATTGTATTACTGTAAGTATGTAAACGTTGTTTAATTTTGCCCCCATTTATTTTTTTGCAGCAAGGATGTACGTTTGCCTGTCCAATTACAACGTGCCATGGCAGCCGAGGCAGAGGCGGCTAGGGAGGCGCGCGCTAAAGTAATTGCTGCAGAAGGGGAGCAGAAGGCCGCCCGGGCCCTGCGTGAGGCCTCCGAAATCATCGGCGACAGCCCTGCAGCATTGCAGCTGCGATACCTCCAGGTAACAATAATTTTGAACTTCAACAGTTCAAAACCCTGGATGGCAATGCACTGCGCTCGTCACCCCGAGATATAAGATGTCAAATCTCTGTGTGCCCTGAAATTTCGCTGGAAAGATTGCCCTTCAATCCAGAACACAGTAATGTTTACTCACTACTGCTTGCCAGTTGAATAACTGGCAAAGGCTGGCTTAGTTGTGTGTCAAAATTGCCTCCCACTCATAACTTATTAACGTCAAGTGGCAGCGCCTGGGCATATGCTGGTGATTCTGCAGCCGTCTCCAGGATGAGTTCGACTAAAGGCATCAAAGGCATTTAGGCCTGATGCGTTCGCGCCCACTACAACACCTTATCACATTTCTCTTCTTTGTCTGATCTGAGGCATTGCTATGCCCGCGCCATCCCGTCCTTCACACCCCGCACGATTCATTCTGATGATTTCAGCCATAGGACGTCCACTGCTCATAAGCCTCTCCCATTGATCTCCAAAACAACGTAGGACGCCACAAGATGGACAGACTACCTAAAAGAGACCGCAATGAAACGCTGGATGCAGGCCGCTTCAAACCGGCCCACACGACTGCTCTGTCTAGTGTCTATTTATATAAGTTGAATCTTCTGAACACGAAGTGAATCATCAAGGACCTCCCATGTTGGGAAAGCCCCTGGTGCCGATGGCATCTCAAACAAAGTGCTCAAGCACTTCTCCAACTCGCTAGTGTACCTTCTAGTCAGCATCTTCAATGCGGCTATCAACAACTCCATCTTTCCTGATGCCTGGAAGTCTGCCTACGTGATCGGCATTCAATTCCCTCGCAGTCCAAGCCTCAAACTAGCAGATAGACTAACAGACGTGACTGACCCTCCTCCTCTCCCTAAACGCCTCGGAAACATCTTAGGCGACCTGGATGACCCCATCGCTTTCAAGCCCCCGGTCAAGAGCTGTCAAGGCTATATTCTAGAGTACGTAGTCATTCATTGAAAGCAACGGCTGCTCTGATGGGCAGCGACGCGACGACGCACTGGCGGGCGTCACACCGCTGCCACGTCATAGATGAGAGTATTTTATGCATATATATAAATATGTATATATAATATATATACTGGAGTAAACGCGACTCATATTGGACTAACAATAGTAATCTGTCTTTCTTTTTGTTTTACAGACGCTGAACACAATATCGGCCGAAAAGAATTCTACAATTGTTTTCCCTCTGCCTATTGATTTACTAACATACTTTATAAAGGCAAAAGAAGCGGCATGAACACGAAAATATTTGTTACACATTATGCCAAATAGGGCGCAACTGGGAACCTTTTTTATGGGTATACCCACCACCTACGTATTTAGCGATGTATTGTGTTGGGTATATCATTACTACACTTACTTTTAAGACACAAATTTCACTTTAAGATAACTTACTTGTAGGTGTACAGGGTAGGTAGGTAAACTAATTGCCTTCTACATAAAGGTACCTTCCCACGGAGCGCAATTTAGGGTATTATTTGAAACTGCGTAGTACTCATTCATACGCGGCAACTGCATGTGTATTCATTAAACGTGGCAACTGTATGCGTATTCATTAAACGTGGCAACTGCATGTATACTCATTAAACATGGCAACTGCATGTGTACTCATTAAACGTGGCAACTGCATGTGTACTCATTAAACGATGCAACTGCATGTGTAGTCATTAAAAGTGGCAACTGCAAGTGTACTCATTAAAAGTGGCGACTGCATGTGTACTCATTAAACGTGGCAACTGCAAGTGTACTCATTAAACGTGACCACTTCATATGTACTCATTAACACGCGGCAACTGCTAGAGTTGCGTCCTTTACTTGCATTCGATCTATTCTCAATAACTATCGCATCATAGAAATTTCCCCTAATAACGATATTTAATAAATTCTGCAAAAAATATATTGATTACTTAATAATTTTGAATAGAACACTATACGGTATAAAACTGTAAAATGGATATTGCAATTTTTTAAAATTATCATTGTAATATTATTCTCTTTAGTGTACAATACTTAAAAATAAATAGGTACTTATACATAAAAACAAAAATAAACATAAATAACAAAAACTATCTAATCTGAGTTTTATTATTTAAACCCTAAAGACTAGGGCGATACAGCAGGTAAGTATATACCTACTTCCTTGCCATAGACAAGTCGAGTATGCTCTGAGTTATTAGCTGAGTGCCAAATGCAAGTTTTTCCAATTGCGTTTTCCAATTCCTACGATTTGTATGAAAAAAGAAAAGTGTCATATAGCGCATTGTAAATTTGTAACTCGCCATGCTCTCACTTCATACAATTCGTAGTAAACACAATTGGAAAAAGTCGCTCTAGGCCATAGATTTAGGATCAAAAATTTTTTTAGGTCTATGCTCTAGAATAGAATAGAATAGAATATCATTTATTATCATAAAGTCACATTTGTAATAATTTTTAAAATAAAAATCTAGGCACTCAGGTACCTACTCGTTGTTAGGTAGTAGGTATCTTGATTTGTTGCCACGCTTATTACGCGTGCTACCGAAAGAACGGCTTAGTCACGAATACTAAGTACGTAAAAGGTACGTGGTGACCCCTGTGTCCCGTTTTCAGTCTTTTTAACCGACTTCCAAAAAGGAGGAGGTTATCAATTCGACTGTTTTTTTGTTTGTTACCTCAGAACTTTTGACTGAGTGAATCGATTTTGAAGATTCTTTATTCATTTGAAAGCTGGTGCTTCCCAGTTCTGATGAAGTCGGTTTTTTTACGTTGATAATTATTAAGCCGTACCAGGGCCTACATAGCTGAATTGTCATCACTATAAGGTAAATACATTAGCAGTTCATCATCATCATCAGCCAGAAGACGTCCACTGCTGAACATAGGCCTCCCCCTTTAACCTCCACACTGAACGATATCCTGCCATCTGCATCCACTGGATGCTTGCGACTCTCACAATGTCGTCGGTCCATTTAGTGGGAGGCCTACCTACGCTGCGTCTTCCGGTTCGCGGTCTCCACTCAAGAACCTTTCTTCCCCATCGGTTATCAGTTCTTCGAGCGATGTGGCCTGCCCATTGCCACTTGAACAACTTTAACAACTGCCATTTTTAACTTGCGGATTTTAATACCTATGTCGGTGACTCTGGTCCTTTGGCGAATATCCGCGTTCCGGATTTTATCGCGCAAAGAAACTCCGAGCATAGCTCTCTCCATTACCCGTTGTGTGACTGAGTTTTTCCAAAAGGCCAACAGTTAAGGACCACGTCTCAGTACCATATGTCATCACTGGCAACACACACTGGTCAAAGACCTTTGTCTTTAGGCACTGTGATATCTGGGACGAGAAGATGTCACGCAACATTAGCAGTTAGGAAATTGAAATTTTGCTGTACGTGGCACACTGTTTCCTTGAACATTATGCTGTTAGATGGTGAAATCCTAGCACCATCACCATATAACATCTCAATACGTAACAAAATGTTTTCAAAACAAAATTCTTGGACATTAGGGAAGTCTGGACACCCTGTATTTTATATCTCTCCGATATCAGACAGGGCCAGTTGAATACTATCTAAACTGTACCTATCTAATTTGCTTGTATCTACAATGTTACGTGTGAGTGATAAAATAAATAAAAATAAAAGTTTTATTAATCATAACAACATCAACTTTGTAAACTAACTGCCCCGGTGGCTCAGTTGGTAGTGAACCTACTTTCTGTGCTTGGGGGCGTGGGTTCGATTCCCATCTAGGACAAACATTTGTGTGATGAACATTATTGTGTTTGTTCAATGTCTGGGTGTTAATATCTATTTAAGTATGTATTTAAAAATATATATGTATGTATATCAGTCTCTGGCAGCCATATTACAAGCTTTGCTTAGTTTGGGGTCAGATGACCATGTGTGCAATAATGTCCCAGATATTTATTGTTATTATTTATCATTAAACTAAACGACGCGACGTGTACGTACCTTTTTATTTAAACTAATCTAAACTACTACTAAGTTAATACCAAACATGTAAACTTATTCGAGTTACTTTCAGACGATAATTATAGTTCAACTAAGGCAATTAATACGATAATACTTTTACTTAAAACAAGACGCCATGCGGCGCAAGTATGGATCACTTTCAGGTGAATATATATTTGTGCCACTTGGCGTCGAAACTTTTGGTCCATGGCGTCCATCTACCAAAAAGTTTTTTAAACAAATTTCGCCACAATTAGTCGACGCCCTGGTGATAAGAGCTGACTCATTTTTGGCGCAAAGAATTTATCTGGCCATTCAACGCGGGAATGCAGCCAGCGTACTCGGTACTCTACCACACGGACAAAATCTTGTTTAAGATTTTTATTTTAAGTTTATTAATTAAGGCTTTTTTTTGTTTGCTTTATTTATTCACCTTTGTAAATATTCCTGAAATGAATATTGTTTTATTATTAAACAAGTTAATTCAATTTATTTACTAAATCTATTATCGGTCTAACACTATAGGTTAAAAATACAATTGAATAATTACAAACCTTCAAATTCTCAGGAACCGAATTGAAAACTCAAGCGTTAAAAATTCAAATTAAACATTAACTTTTTCTAAAACTTAGAACACTGAATACCTACGTATTTAAAAACGTAAACTAACCATTAGTTAAGGAAATGATGTTTACACAAATAAATGTATCTGAAAGAAGTTATTTAAAAAAGTTTATTTTTTTAAATTACACATAATCATCTTAACTTATCTTGCCAACGTATTCTTGGTAACATTAAAATCTAATCTAATTCAAGTATTTCAAGTATAAGAGTATATAACTATACAAGTTAAGGTAGTTTGTCATCAATTAGACAACTAAGTAGAAAATAGAAATTGTAAAACGTCAATCTTCATTAGTCGAATTTTTCTTAAACTTTACATAATATAAATAAACAAAATAGAATATCAAAAATTTAAACTTAGCATAAAAAACAACAACTTAAAACAAAACCAAAGCTTACTCGTACTTAGCTTAAAAAACAACATTAACTTAAAACGAAAACAAATCTTACTGTTACTTAGCATAAAAAACAACATTAACTTAAAACGAAAACAAATCTTACTGTTACTTAGCATAAAAACAACATTAACTTAAAACGAAAACAAAGCTTAGGTACTCGTACTAATTAAAATAGTTCTTACTCGATAGTATAGTCAGTGTATATCGTTATATCCTATTTTCATGTAACTTTTAAATTTCTTTTTTTTAAGACCATTATCGTCATTAGTCGTTTCTTCTTTCTCTAGATCTTGAGATATATATCTCGAGTATTTTCTTAATTTATCATAGAGTCTACTCTACCAGTCTTCACGTCTAGCATTTTCAAGAGCGCGGCGACTACAGCTGGTTTTGACGCGGGAAACGGCGTGTTTCCTTCCCTGCTACAATATCCGGCCCGATAATATCTAGAGTACTTCGTCCCCGCCAAAGACTGTCACAAACGAAATGGTCAAGTATATACCTCTTTGACTATCATACATGGTCAAAGAGTTGCCTACAATACCTGAAATGTAGTTACAACTAAAATTACTGAATTTAGGTTTTGTACAGCGTCGTTACAATACAATACCATACAATACAATATAATATCACTTTATTATACACCATATTAAAAAAAATAAAAATAAAGTAACTTAAAATTAATTAAAAAAAACCGGCAGTATAATAGGCGGCCTTATCGCCTTACGCTATTTCTTCCAGGCAACCTTTGGATGGACATGAACTGAAAGAAGAGTAGGGTTTGTGGTGTAGATATTACATCTAATATACATACATACAAATAAATAATGAATTTACAAATAATTATACCTATGTACTTACTAATACATACTATAAATAATACATACATACCGATTATAAAGAAAGATAGTAATTGTAGACAAGGTTCTTAAAAATAGGAAGAGATTTGTCCTGCCTGATAGAAGCAGGCATCTCATTCCACAGCAGGACAGCTTGAACAGTGAAAGATTTACTGTAGGAAAGGTTAGTATGAGAAGAAGAAGGTATCTTATGTTGAAGGGCACGAGAAGATCGCAAGAACTAGAGTGAGGTTGAACGTTACTGCCGCATAGAGCATTTAAACGCTGACATTGTTTGTTCATAATATATTTTAATGGTAGTTTTTACAACTCAATAATATACAAGGTTACGCATATATCCTGTACTAAGCCGAAAGGGTGTCATACTCATCATTATGAACAACTTTTACTGTGGAACCAACTCCGAAATCGCGAAAAAACCCAGTTGATCCATAGAAAACGGTGAAAAAAAGAGCATATATGCGTAACCTTGTAAGTATATAGTTAAGCGAACGTGTACGCCATAAATGTCACAGCATATAAAGATAACGCTGTACAAAACTAAATATTGATATATACCAAGCTACTCAATCTTAATCCCGACGTATCGTCTGAAAATATGGGTATTGTACTTGAGGTTGCACCGAGCAAGGGCCCTGCTCCTTTATACCGATACCTACTTTATAAGCACTCCTAGATAACTTTGGAGGCATGATCAAACGCTCAGTTTTGTCAGCCCGCATCATAGCAGCTTTTTTAGCCTTGTCTACTCTATTCTGGATATCCTCCAAACTAGGTGAGAGTGGTGGAAGCCGTTCGTAAGGCGTCATCACATCTGCGGTGTCAAATATTTCATTTTCGATCACCTCGTTTATCAAATTCATGCCGACGTTGAGCTTTAGTTTAGTAGGGCCTTCTCTAAACAATACATAAATATTGGCTTGATCCAGAACCCGGAGCGAAAAGTTGTCGTTTATTTTAAGAGCTTTCATCCGGATCTTAAACGGTTCAAACTTTTGAGCCTGTTTAGTAGCGTGGTGCTTGATATTGTTTTCATGTTCTATCGCCAGCATTTCCGGTTCTGAAGCCCGATCTCTAGGTTTCCGAGGATTGTCCTCACTGTTCACTTTTTCAAAAATTTCTTTGAAGCCTGGATCTATATGTTTCACGTAATTTTCGACGTTGATTTCATAAAGTTCGGGCGGTTCATTGAGGGAGTGCCACTTCCAACGGCTCATAGGACCTACCTTTTCATCATTAAGTTTCCCTTCGAACTGGTTATATTTCAATCTAAAACAACAAATACATAACTCAACACGGTAAGCGGCTGAGTTTTAGAGCTGAGCTACTTTTAAGCTCGCAAATTTGCTGTTACTGTAGGATAAGGCAGATCGAAGCTAAGTCGTTCTCTCAAAGTGAAAACAGTGAAAAAACCTTCCGAGCGTCGGTCGTTGTACATACCTACCTAGACATCAATTATACATTTCACAATGCCACATTTACTTCAATTAAGACCCTAATTATTTTTTAATTATCATTGCAGCTATAGGACGTCCACTGCTGAACATAGCCCCCCAATCGATTTCCAAAAGGGCTGCTTGGAAGCGGCCTGTATCCAGTGTTTTCGTTAATTACTTTTTATTGACAGAATATTTTTTCAGATTAGTCACATAGAAATTTCATCGAAATCGGTTCAGTAATTTGGCATTTAAAACAAATGAACTGGAAAATGTTGTTACTTTGATGACAATAATTATGTCATGCGAGGAACAGAAATTGCAAATTTTACTACAAATTTTCTGAAGTCGGTTTTTTAAATTGATAACTATTTCTTTGGTCCATTATTTTCACCTTTCATTTCCATATCTGTCATAAACAACCCCGTTCCCACAGTAATCGAAGCTGGCAAGGACAGTCCGTGGAGTCGTCTTTCCCACGTCCAAGTCATCGCCACGGCTATATAAGACATACCGCTGGCCAGCGTGGGAATCTAAAACAGAGTAAAATAATTATTTTTATCAAAAAACATAAACCGACTTCACAACCACAAATAGGCACTTATAAGCGAAAAGTCATCATCATCATCGTCATCAGCCATAAGACGTCCACTGCTGAACATAGGCCTCCCCCTTTAACCTCCACACTGAACGACAACCCGCCATCTGCATCCACTGGATGCCCGCGACTCTCACGATGTCGTCGGTCCATCTAGTGGGGGCCTACCTATACGCTGCGTCTTCCGGTTCGTGGTCTCCACTCAAGAACCTTTCTTCCCCATCGGTTATCGGTTCTTCGAGCGATGTGGCCTGCCCATTGCCACTTCAACTTACAAATTTTAATAGCTATGTCGATGACTTCTTTGGCGAAGATCCACGTTTCGGATTCTATCGCGCAAAGAAACTCCGAGCATAGATCTCTCCATTGCCCGTTGTGTGACTCTGAGTTTCTCCAAAAGGCCAACAGTTAAGGACCACGTCTCAGTACCTACCATATGTCATACTATGTGTGACTGGCAACACACATTGATCAAAGACCCTTGTCTTTAGGCACTGTGGTATCTTGGACGAGAAGATGTCACGCAATTTCCCGAGTTGGATTCTTCGGGCGACCTCTTTGCCTAAGTTGGACTTACCTAACTGAACAATCTGTCCAAGATAGGTGTAATGGTCAACAACTTCGAGAGTATCGTTCCCAACAACTACCGGTACGGGTACAACATGGACATTGGACATGATTTTTGTCTTATCCATGTTTATTTTAAGACCCACCTGTTGGGAAAGGCTACTGAATAAAATATATTAATTTAATAATAATGTATTATAAGCGCTAGCCACTCATCTATTTGAAGTTGGTGCCAGCCGAGTCTAATAGATAGTAGATAGATACTATGTATGTAGCAAGTAGGTAGATACTTGTATGTAGGTAGTATCTATCTACTACCTATTTGGCTTGGCTGGCACCGACTTCAAATAGATGAGTGGCTTGCGCTTATATATTTTTTTGTTTTTAAAGTGCCTATTTGTGGATTTCAGTCGTTTTTTTAAAAATAATTTTGTGTCCTTGACTTGATGACAGATGTCAATAGAAATGTTATGAAATTATTCACAAGTACCGCCAACGATTTTTACCTAATGAAACATAAAATCTAAATATACACCTGATCATTTTTTATTATTATTAAAGACTAATACAAACAGGAATGGGTAACATGACATTCTCGAAAAGTTTCAGTAACGGTAAAGGACGCGAAGGCGGATCGAGTAGGCCATGACATCGTGTTTAATTACAGGAAATATTTAACTGGACTTCAGATATATTCAATGCACACCAAAATTTCTCCATTAATAATTACTAGATTAGATTACGGTTCAATAAGTTTATGTCTATATGCTTAGAGAGCTCACTTGGCTTCCCGTGCTCCACGTGTCTCGATCAGAATACCTACGTTTAATCGAGAATCAATACCCGATCACGCAACATTTACAACAGCTGTGTGGTCATTTGTCAACATAATAGGTACCTTCGTAGGTACTTGGATTCAGCGATGCGAACATCGATCGCAATAAATAATAGGAGCAATAATCAAATAGACCAAACGTATACTGACTTGCAAGTTGAAGTGGTAATGGACGGGCCACGTTGCTCGAAGAACCGATAAGCGAATGGGGAAGAAAGGTTCTTGAATGGAGACCGCGAACCGGAAGACGCAGCGTAGGTAGGTCTCCCATTAGATGGACCGACGACATTGTGAGAGTCGCGGGTATCCAGTGGATGCAGATGGCAGGATGTCGTTCAGTGTGGAGGTTAAAGGGGAGGCCTATGTTCAGCAGTGGACGTCTTATGACTAATGATGATACTGACCCAGTTATTTTATAGGCACTTTCATCATATTTTTAATCATCAGCCAGAAGACGTCCACTGCTGAACATAGGACTCCCCCTTAGACCTCTACACTGAACGACCGCTCTCCATCCGCATTCACTGCCCGCGACTCTCACGATGTCGTCGGTTCATCTAGTGAGAGGCCTACCTACGCTGCGTCTTCTGGCGTTTTCAGATAATGCTATAATATTAGACATTGATAAGGATGGGAAAAAATCTATTATTACGATGCGATAGGTAAAAAACATCCCATGGTGCTATCGAAGTGGTTCTGCAGTTCAAAGTACCATAATATTTTTTATTTTGTTAATGCCAGAGGTGGCATACAAACTTACGGACCGCCTGATGGTAAGTGATCACCATTGCCTATTCGCACACTGTGCGATCACATGGGCCTTCTTTGCCTCAAACCTGCAAAATGGGGAATGAGTTACATTCCGCGTTTCCGAGAAGCTATAACATGGGGTTTTTCAAAAGGCGAGTTAATAGAGTCCTGAAGGATCGGCAACGTATTTGTGATGCCTTTGGACCAGAGGCATTATCAATCACCAATACCAGAGGCTCTGGTGTTACAAGTATCCTTATGCGACGGTGACTGTTTACCATCAGGTTGTCCGTCTGCTTGTTAGACAGCATTAAAAAAAGTCCTGGGTGAGCGACAGAAAGTGACAAGTTGGCGACGCGTTACGATATGAATTGCGCTTCAAGACTAAATTGCTCAAACTATGCTCTTATTCGCTAACTGCAACACGCTCGTAACGCGGCGCATTAAGTTAACCTCTTAGGGCCTAAAAACGTTACTCTCAAGTAGATCTGCTTTATCAACTTCTCGCTGACGGCAATCATCACACGGAAAACGAGACAGAGCAATGCTAAGCATAGATCAACTTAAGTAAAGTTTTTAAATTAGGCCCTAAAAGTTGGCCTTTATTTTATAGAGAATGAAGGCCAAGTTTGTAGAGGTTAACGCGCCGCGTCACGTGCTTGTTTTAGTTAGTGAATCAGGGCCCTTTTCTACACACGATCCCATATTGTCTGATATTTCCGTAGGCCCCGCATTTCGTCACGTTGCCGATTTTCGTTCATACATGAGACAATCCGTTGATTAATAATAACATGTGACCTTCTGTATTATAGAAGTCCAGGGCGACTTCACCATTCTTGTAAAACCAACGGCCGTAGCCGCTGTCGTTAATTTCTGCCAGCTTTTCTCCAGAATCGTAAAACATAATTTCCTTTTTCTTGTTGTTTCCAAACCAATCATATTGAGGTAACGCAGGTTCCATTTTGTATATACAGACCTACGATAAAAATCATACTATTGCAAAGATTTATAATTTGACAACGATCGAGCCTGATGGTAAGCGACGAAGAATATATAACTAAAATGCAATTTTTGAACTATGGACATGACGACAAATATATGGCTTTGGCCACGGAACCCTGCCATTATTTCTTATTTCTCGTGCATTTGTATGTATATAGATATATGTTGACAAAAAAGTCACGAAACAGTTTTTTTTATATCTGGCGGCTTCTAGATTCGACAGCGGACAGTTTTAAATTTTCAATGGTTATGTCAATAACATTCTCTTTAGTTAAGACCTCTTTGCTTGAGCCTATATGATTCATAAATGTGGTTTAATGTCACCAGCATATTTTTATTACGATTTCAGCATTGGTCCCATAGTAAAAGCTGTTCATAATAATGAGTATAACGTCCCCTTTCGGCTTAGAACACTCTTTCCGCATAACTTTGCCAGTATGATCATATCGACGCAAGAAATCAAAAAGGTCGTAACTGACACATTTTGCCAAAATGCTTTTTTACACTTTTGAAATCAGCAAATTTTTCTGCGTCGAAAGGTGTAACTCCCATAGCTCTACGATGAATATTAACGATTTTAGGATTTTAACAAGTAACGTTGAGTGACATATTTTGTGACTACAAAGCGCTGTAACTAACAAAAAAACCGGTGTTTTTTGAAGAAGTGAAATCAGTTACAACGTTTTTACATTCTTGAGAAAAGATAGTTTTAGAACTCGTCATACATTTGACCCGTAGTTACAACATTCTTACTGCCTCTAAAAATACATCAAATGATAATACATGTAACTGACATAAAGTGTCTTATAAAACAACTTTGGATAGAATTGATGCACATTCATAGATTCCTTCATTTACTTTCGATTTACTGTCCAAATATCACTTTCCTAGGACCTATAAATCACGAGATAATGTTTTTTTTTTGAAAATCAGAAAAGTTTTTTGTGCATGGTCTTATTACGTAACTTTTCTATTAAATGGCCTTCGCTTTCATGAAATAGAGATAAGTCTCGATGAAGGCCTGGTTGGGCTACGTGTAACCCAGTCTAGCTTTCATAAGTCCACTCTGTGGTTTCTTGAAGGCGAATGCCATTACCAGATAATATTTATAGTAAGAATAAACACACTTGTATGCACACTGATAGTCACTCACTTTTCTTAAGGATTTGGTCTTAGGCATAATAGTCCATCCTTTTCTTATAAATTCACGATTAGACAACTGGTACAGGACGCCGCTTGGTTGTCGTGTCTACAATCAATTTATTTATTCAAATTATGAATATAGAGCTACGTATGTGCTACGTACCGCATCATCAGCCAGAAGACGTCCACTGCTGAACATAGACTCCCCCTTTAAACTCCACACTGAACGACATCCTGCCATCTGCTTCCACTGGATGCCCGTGATTCTCACAATGTCGTTGGTCCATCTAGTGGGAGGCCTACCTACGCTGCGTCTTCCGGTTCGTGGTCTCCACTCAAGAACCTTTCTTCCCCATCGGTCATCAGTTCATCGCGCGATGTGGCCTGCCCATTGCCACTTCAACTTGCTAAGTACCTAGTACCTACTAAAGGGCTATCCTAAAGAACTATGGCACAGTGATCACAATCAAATGGAACATCACAACATAACTAGGCGTAACCTGGTGTAACATTCCTACGTCTTACTTGTGTTGTCTACACGAGTGACGCCACCGCTGCTTCGCGGATATTGTCTAACCACAAAGGTTTCTTATAGGCGCGGAACCCTGAAATCATCTATTATTTAGAGCCTGCTCCATTCCACTGCATGGCAAAGGCCCTTCTGTTCCTCCTGCCTCATTTGATAGTTTACAGATTTGTGGGGACAGTTATTTTAAAGGGAGTCCAGTTTCTTCCGCCATCGCCGCTTAGGCCTGCCGGGTAGTTTACCAATCTGTGGAATCAAATGCGTAGTGAACTTGGCCCATAGGTCTTCTGACATGCGTGTGAAATCAAATGTGTAGTAAACTTGGCCCATACGTCTTCTGACATGCGTGTTGAATAAATTGTGTAGTGAACTTAGCCCATAGGTCATCTGACATGCGTGTGAAATCAAATGTGTAGTAAACTTGGCCCATAGGTCTTCTGACATGCGTGTGAAATCAAATGTGTAGTAAACTTGGCCCATACGTCTTCTGACATGCGTGTTGAATAAAATGTGTAGCGAACTTGGCCCATAGGTCATCTGACATGCGTGTTGAATAAAATGTGTAGTGAACTAGGCTCATAGGTCTTCTGACAAGTGTGTTGAATAAAATGTGTAGTGAACTTGGCCCATAGGTCTTCTTACATGCGTGTGAAATCAAATGTTTAGTAAACTTGGCCCATAGGTCTTCTGACATACGTGTTGAATAAAATGTGTAGTGAACTTGGCCCATAGATCTTCTGACATGCGTGTGAAATCAAATGTGTAGTAAACTTGGCCCATAGTTCTTCTGACATGCGTGTTGAATAAAATGTGTAGTGAACTAGGCCCATAGGTCTTCTTACATGCGTGTGAAATCAAATGTTTAGTAAACTTGGCCCATAGGTCTTCTGACATGCGTGTTGAATAATATGTGTAGTGAACTTGGCCCATAGATCTTCTGACATGCGTGTGAAATTAAATGTGTAGTAAACTTGGCCCATGGGTCTTCTGACATGCGTGTTGAATAAAATGTGTAGTGAACTTGGCCCTTAGGTCTTCTGACATGCGTGTTGAATAAAATGTGTAGTGAACTTAGCCCATATAGGTCTTCTGACATGCGTGTGAAATCAAATGTGTAGTAAACTTGGCCCATAAATTGCAGACAATTCCCTCCCAATTCTACTTCAATCAATTCAACATCAGTTTGTGTCCAAATCAACTAAATGCAAAAAAAAAACGAAGACTTAAACTTAATTATAGTAACAATTACCTCGTCATATGATAGTAGATGTACTGGTGATCTAATTTGTCGAGACCGTTTTGCTTTAAGATCCTCATCTATAATTACTAAAGTACTAGGATTATAAATTGCAGGTAAATCTGATTGAACCAGATCTTTAATTTCTATTTGCTTATATAAATGAGGTGCCACTTCTGGCTGTTTTTTTGTCTGATCATCTTTTAGAGTCACCAATTGAGTACTACGATTATAAATTGCAGGTAAATCGGATTGATCAAAATCTTTAATTTCTATTTGTTTATATAAGTGAGGTGCCACTGCTGGCTGTTTTTTTGTTTGAGTATCTTTTAAATTCACCAGTTGAGTTCCTTTAATTAATTTACGAGGAGCCTTTTGAACCTTTACAAACGGCATAAGTACATCAAAGCTATCAGAGTGTAGTTTATTTTTTTTCGCAGAAAGTTTCTCTTTTTCCTCGTTATTAACGGAGTCGTGTGTCCTACCACGTTGTTTGTGTTTTTTTCTTTTTTCAGCAACAGATTGTACTGAGTCAGAGTCTTGAGAGTCTTGCTTTTTATCCCTTTTTCCACGTAATCTTCGTTCTTTTTTATCTTTTATATCATCGGAGACGTTTTCTAAGGAATCGATATCGAATGCTTCGTGCTTTTTATCCCTTTTTCTTCGTAACCTTCTTTCTTTATTATCTTTTAGATCATCGGAGATGTTGTCTAAGGAGTCGATATCGAATGAGTCGCGTCTTTTGTCATGTCTTTCTCTTTTTGATAACTCAGGTTTTAGTTTTCCGGACGCTTGTTTTTCAGACTGCTTTTTCTTTATCTTCTTCTTTTTGTGTATAGTGACCGTTGTTTTGTCTTTAATCATCGTTACATCCGGTGTTAATTCATGCTTCTTCGTACCTTTTTGGGACATTACTCGAATGATTTTTTTTAATGCGTTTTCTTGTCCTGCTGGTTTTGCTTGAGCTATTTTCATTTGTTGATCAGGTGAAATATCATTGGAATTCAAATTTTTATCAATAATATTATCTGAAGAATGTTCCATCATTCTATCATATTTCATATTAAGTAATAATTCTTCTAGCATTTTCTTGTGTTTTGCTAGAGATTCCATTGAACTGGACCGACCAAATTCCATCTTATCCTTAGCACCACTCGCATAATTTAGCATCTTAGATAATAATCTTATATCGGTGTCACATTTCATTTTAAGCAATAACTCTTCGAGTTTTTCTTTGTTTTTTGCTAGTGTTTCCATAATAGTTAATCGGCTATATTCCTTCATGGGTTCCATTGTGTTAGCATCATATGCAGACTTAGACATTTTAGGCAAATTGCTTATGCCTGTATCATATTTCATTTTGAGCAACAATTCTTCCAACATTTCTATTATGTTAGCATCATTCGCAGATTTCATCATTTTAGATAGTAAGTTCATATCAGGCCTGGGAACGTCAATTGGTGGTTTTAGTTCTTGTAGTAGTTTTAGCAGGTCGTTTAAATATTGGGACGGCTCGTTATATAATCTGCTAGTGCAGACGTTTTTACATTCCAGAATACTTTGTATAAGTGCATTTACTTTGTGTAACCATGATAAGAAGCGTTCATGCATCTCCTGCTTCTGAGTAGCTTGGGAACTCTTGAACTCGTTGACATAATGTTCACATCTCTTACAGTTTCCGGAAGGATTGAGTCGCTTACAGTATTCGCAGACACCAATCACATCATTTTGCTTTATGTCCGTTATTTCGTCCAGTAAACTACGTACACGGTGTATAAATTCTCTACATTGAATACATTTAGTCCTGTATTGACCTGAAACCAGAAAACACATATGAAAACTTCTGGTACCAAAAGAAAATTACCTACACTGCACCGAACTTTTACTCTGGTTTCATAGTATATAACAGTAAAAATATAGGTACGCACACATTTCCTTGATGTAATCCGGTCTTTTAAGCTCCTTGTCACTGTTGTTGTGTAAAATAAAAATAATTTTTTTCTTCTTTTGTTGGACTTTCTGTTCCTGAATAACATGCATTAATGTACAAATTTCATACTTCATCATCATCAGCCAGAAGACGTCCACTGCTGTACATAGGCCTCCCCCTTTAACCTCCACACTGAACGATATCCTGCCATCTGCATCCACTGGATGCCCGCGACTCACAATGTCGTCGGTCCATCTAGTGGGAGGCCTAATATATAGGCCTATAATAACCATCTCTAAGAACAAATTTTACTAGGGAACCACCCTGAAATCCCTAAACAAATATTAGTGTCCCATTAGAAAACATCATTTACACTCAACAAATTTATATAAAACAGTTGATATTTCCGCATTGTCTGAGTTGTCGCATTGTAAAAGTTGTACATAATGATGAATATAACATATAAGGGATCACTTTCGACTTATTACACCTTTTCTGCATAATCCTGTTTAATGGAATAGAATCACACTAATATATATGTGAAAGTTTGGAGGGATGGATGTATGGATGAATGGATGTTTGTTACTCAATCACACAGAAACGGCTGAATGGATTTAGATGAAATTTGGAATATGCATTGCTAATGTCCTGGGTTAACACATAGACTACTTTTAATCATCATCATCATCACCGATTTTCATCACCACGCGGGTGAAACCGCGGGGCGCAGCTAGTAAGGTCATAAAGTTCTTGAGTACACTCACCATCATGGGTAGGTATTTATTCTCTACGCTACTTACCACAGTATCTGTATCCTTATGAATATAAATCAGTAGATCAGAGTTTCTAAGGCCTGCTACTTGTTTAAAATCTCCAAGAAAACATGGCGTTTTACATTTATTGCAAGCTCGTTGTTCCCTATGGGCAAATTAACATGTATGAATTGTTTTATTTAAAGATTAAAGAAATAAATGAATTGGAAAAATGTATCAACTTAAAAAACTGATTTTAAAATTAGTAAATAGGTACTACGCAATTTTGTTTACTTGGGTGACATATTTTTTCCATCATCATCAGCCATAAGAGGTCCACTGCTGAACATAGGCCTCCCCTTTTAACCTCCACACTGAACGACAACCTGCCATCTGCATCCACTGGATGCCCGCGACTCTCACGATGTCGTCGGTCCATCTAGAGGGAGGCCTACCTACGCTGCGTCTTCCGGTTCGTGGTCTCCAATCAAGAACCTTTCTACCCCATCGGTTATCGGTTCTTCGAGCGATGTGGCCTGCCCATTGCCACTTCAACTTGCAAATTTTAATAGCTATGTCGGTGACTCTGGTTCTTTGCCGAATATCCACGTTTCGGATTCTATCGCGCAAAGAAACTCCGAGCATAGCTTTCTCCATTGCCCGTTGTGTGACTCTGAGTTTCTCCAAAATGCCAACAGTTAAGGACCACGTCTCAGTACCATATGTCATCACTGGCAACACACATTGGTCAAAGACCCTTATCTTTAGGCACTGTGGTATCTTGGACGAGAAGATTTCACGCAATTTCCCGAATAGGAGTACCTACTTAATATTTTTTCCAGAAAGATTTTAATAAAATTTCCATGGAACCAACGTGAGCGCACAGAATACATAATAGGTCGGGGAAAAAGTCTTTTCGTATTTTGTATGTATAAAGTTGTAGTAAAAATCTTATCCGTTGTACTGTTTGTATCTGGCTGGTTTTGATACCATTAAAAATATGACATTTTAAAAAACGAATACAAAACGTAAAAAGCAATTTCCCGCCATTTTTCAATTGTTTTTTTGTTCGATAAAATGAGTGAATCTAACGAACAAATTCGATATATTGTGAAATTTTATAACAAAAAAGGGAAAAATGCGACACACGCCGCGAATAAAATTTGTGACGTTTATGGACCTAATGCAGTGTCATCAAGAGTAGCACAATGTTGGTTCAAGCGTTTTCAGTCCGGGAATTTTGATGTCAAAGATGCAGCTCGCTCTGGTCGCCCTGTTACGGATAAAGTCGATGCCATTTCTGAAAAAGTGGACCAAGATCGGCATATTAGTAGTTACGACGTAGCTGAAGAACTGGGGATTGACCACAAAACAGTTTTGACCCATTTGAAAAAAACTGGGTATACAAAAAACTCGATATTTGGGTGCCACACGAGCTCACTGAAAGAAACCAAATGAATCGTGTACTCATTTGCGATTCTCTATTGAAACGTAACGAAACCGAACCGTTTTTGAAAAGATTGATCACTGGTGATGAAAAATGGATCACCTACGACAAGAATGTGCGCAAAAGATCATGGTCAAAGGGCAGTGAAGCACCACAGACTGTAGCGAAACCCGGATTAACACGTAATAGGGTGATGCTGTGTGTATGGTGGGATTGGCAGGGCATCGTTCATTATGAGCTTTTACCGCCGGGCAAAACCATCGATTCGGATCTCTACTGCCAACAGCAGATGAGACTCAAACAAGAAATTGAGAAAAAACGGCCGGAATTGATCAACAGAAAGAGTGTGGTCTTTCATCATGATAACGCCAGACCGCACACATCTTTGGCCACTCAGCAAAAATTTAGAGAGCTTGGTTGGGAAGTGTTAATGCATCCACCATATAGCCCAGACCTTGCACCCTCAGATTTCCACCTGTTTCGATCTCTTCAGAATTCTTTGGGTAGTGTTAGATTAACATCAAGAGAGGACTGTCAAAACTACTTGTTGCATTTTTTTGATCAGAAGTCCCAAAAATTCTACAGCAACGGGATCATGTCACTACCTACAAGATGGCAACAAGTTATCGAACAAAATGGCACATATATATTATAATTAAATGTAATTAAACTTGAAAAAAATATGTCTTGAATTTGTTTAAAAAATACGAAGAAACTTTTTCCCCGACCTTATATAAGTAGTGAAAGTAAACTTATTCAACAAAGATTTCATACTTATACTTAGTTTTTAAATAAAAATATTTAATCTCCAAATTGGTTTATAAATGAAGGATTTCTGAGGTAACAAACATTAAAATAGATCGCGCGGCCAAGTGCGAGCCTGATTGCTGTAGCAAGAAGCATTGAGCATCTTAATCTCTTAATTTCTCGGACTATTCGGTTTCAAGGTGAGTGTGCAGCCAGGGTGATTTTTAGGGTTCTGTGTCCTGTACCCAAAAGGGTGTAAGCCTATTACTAAGCCTACGCTGTCTGTCTCTCCGTCTGTCTGTCTGTCCATCCGTCTGTTTTTCTGTCCGTCTCTCCTACCTTTTAACGTTTATATCTTTCGAACCGTAATAGGTAGCCACTTTTTTTGTATATTATATAGGTAGGTAACAAGTTATGTGGTGGTACGTAACGCTTAGTATTCGCTAGTACAATGACCTCCTTTCAACTTAGTTAACCCTAACTACTAACTCACCTACCTACTATTAGTAGGTAGGTGAAACACGGAGACATATTTTGATCACGAACGTTATTCACGAGTAGGTACACTGACCTCCTTTCAACTTAATAAACCCTAAACTTATAACCTTGTATAACAAGAATTAGAAGAGGCTATTAACGCGAGTAATAGTGTTTCGTGGGCTATTAAGTACATACTATTTGTATGAAGGTACCTAGCACACTTACGTTATTAACTGCCCTTCCGTTGGATCCATTTTTTTAGTTTATATATAGCATATTGGTTCATAAGTAGGTTACCAATGAATTATGCCGTTACTCCAATTAGATTAGCGTCAATTAGCAGATCATACATTTTAATCTTACTGGTATAAATACGTAGGTACTCATGTTATTAGTAAATTCCGTGATAACCATGAAAATATCGAACAAACTTTCTCTGTGACAACGTCAAAATGAGTTGTATAAATATTATGATAATAAGTAGGTAGGTACCATCCTATTGTATTCTCTTTGCCTATCTCTAGTATTCAATGGTATTAATAGTCTCTTTGCAAATGAATCAAGGAGTATGTTTATGACTAAGCTAATATATCATTTAATACCTCTATTCGTACTTAGGTATATGTATTCTGTCTCTATATGATATTATATGAATTATATTTTTATACACACAACTTAAAAAACAGAAAACTAACGATAACTTAAATATTAACTAAAAACTAAATCTTTTAACCAAAGGTCTAGGTTTTTTTATATTTAAATTTAATTCGTATTTTTTAGGTCTTTGATTTAAACCCTTGGGAATAACTGTAGGGAACAACCGTGGTAGATTATAACGAAGTACTATGTACTCGTTTTTCCACTACACACGGTAGTTAGTTGGTACGATACATACTCGTAAGTGTGCCTTAAACTCACAAGTCACACAACGGGCAATGGAGAGAGCTATGCTCGAAGTTTCTTTACGCGATAAAATTCGGAACATAGATATTCGCCAAAGAACCAGGGTCACCGACATAGCTACCTATTAAAATCTGCAAGTTGAAGTGGCGATGGGCAGGCCACATCGCTCGAAGAACTGATAACCGATGCGGAAGAAAGGTTCTTGAGTGGAGACCGCGAACCGGAAGACGCAGCGTAGGTAGGCCTCCGACTAGATTGACCGACGACGTTCTGAGAGTCGCGGGCATCCAGTGGATGCAGATGGCAGGATGTCGTTCAGTGTGGAGGTTAAAGGGGGAGGCCTATGTTCAGCAGTGGACATCTTCTGGCTGATGATGATGATGAAGTGTGCCTTGCCTAGCCATTTTATAAAATGTATTCTTTTCCTTGTAACAATAATTGTTATTGTGGGTTCACTGATCAAATTCGTAAACACAATAATTATCTCTAGTCAGAGCCATCTATTAGATGGTTGCAGAACTACGTTCCACCAGCTGTCAGAAAACCTCCAAATAAAAAAAATACTATTGATATGATTCGGAACATAATAAGTCACAGTTGTCAATGTCAATGTCCAAAATTCAAAAACTTCAACCAACCAACCAAAACAAAAGAATTAGAATTTAGAATCAGATGCAGAAAAGATCTAACTCAATCTAACTGTTTTACTATTCGATTTATAATATCACTGATTTTCTTTATTAAAGTAATTTAAGTAGATAATAACGTTAGGAAAATAAGATGCCTATTCATAGGGTATTTTCTCTGTCCAGGATGGCTTTACAGTGCAGTGGTTTTCATCCAGTTCTATGTAGAAATTTTCAGCAAAACAACTTGAGCAGGTGCGTATTACCACCTACGCACATGTAGTCATATAATAATAACACTATTTACAAGCCAAAAACTTGTTATTGATCAACAACATCGATCAAGACCTGCTTTGTTATGAAGGCATCATTAAGTACTTATGTGATATAAACTTGGCCAAAAATACAAATTTCAAGATTGACATAAATTTTCGTAAATAGAAAAAAATTACAGCATTCATAATCACATAAATCACTTATGTTCTCACGCGTAGGTTACGTTAATGCTGTAACAAAATAAATGGTAGGTATACGTTTTAAAGTGTTGTCATTTCCAGGTTTACCACCATAAACCGGTTCAAACACATGGCACTCAAAAAAGAAAAAGAAAAACTACGAACATACGTCGTTCAACGATACATAGACTATGTGAAAAACTACACCAAATTTCTGGAAGAAAGATTTCCAACTGCAATGAATCTGTACCGAGTATTTAGTATTGGAATTAAAGACTTTTTGAAAGATCTTAAAACCTACATATCATTGCGAATCAAAATCGTTAAAGACCAAGGATTTTCAACCCTGAGCCGTGAAGAAATCGAGCTCTACCATAAGATGCCGTCTGATATGTATAAGATAGCACCAGTTTTAATATTATCAGCTATACCGTTTGGCAACTATCTGATTTTTCCTCTAGCGTAAGTATACTCAAATCTATGTCATACCACATAAGTTTGACGTTATCTGGAAAACAACTCTCCAGAGAACCATATTCACTGATTTTATCAACAAGCTGAAGTGGCAGTCAGCCAGTCATATCTGTCACAGAACCAATAAACGCTGGAGTAGACATATGTACAACAGTAGCGACCACGAGCCAGCGGGCGTAGACACCCTAAGAGTACCTGCACACTAAGCGGTTAGCCAGAACACGAACTTCCATCTGGTAATAAATTGTTTTTATCTGCATAGTGATTTGGCTGCTGACCCACCACTCCAGTGCGATGCGGCCTGACTTACAGCTAGCCAGATGGTTACTAAATACCAAATATGCACCTAGCGTAAAAAAAAATTCAAAATGGTTGCTTTCATCTCGTGATTGCAAATTAAGATGCACCCAGCACCTTTTTCTGTTTTTCTATAAATAAAGCATGTAAATTAATAAATAGCTGCTACTTTTCGCCGTTCATCTAAATTAAATTGTTAGGATGATGTTGAGACTACCTCATTTCTGTAGCGGCTCAGAAATGTTTGAACAAGCCACAAATGATGGTGATTCCTCACCACGACTTCCGGTTACAGTTAGCTGCAACTGCTGAGAACTATGGAGTTTATTTAAATACCCTGACAATATGCCAATTTGATCTGGTCAGTACAGCGAGTGAATTAATCTATGGGCCAGCATGTTACCACAGACCATCCTACACATCTAAGGCTACTATCATTTATAATATCTCCTCCTTCAAATTTACATCTCAAATTACTGTTATGTTTTTTCCAGGTTTTGGAAACCAAAAACATTATTGTGTTCCCATTTCTGGTCAATACAACAGAAGAATGAGTTTTCCACGCAAGATTTGAGAGAGCGCCTTAAAAATAACAAGCCTGTGTTTCGTGCTTTACAATCAAAGCTGGATTCTATAACTGAGGAGGAATTGAAGAAGAAATTTAGACGTATTGTAGCTTTGCTCGGCTCTGGAGTACATCCTACTCCGGTTGAAGTTCTCGCTTGCAAGGATTTGTTTTTGGATGGGCCATATAGGCTGCAGAGCCTAACCTACGCACATATGGTAGGTTTTTGTTTCTATCAAGCCTAGCACGCGAAATGCAATAACATTCTACCTATCTCTGTTTTTTGTCCCAGAAAGATTGATGATGATGAAAAGTAGCCTATGTGTTAATCCGGGACATAAGCAATATATATTCCAAATTTCATCCAAATCCATCCAGCCTTTTCTGCATTATTGAGTAACAAACACCCATCCATACATCCATCCAAACTTTCAGATTTATGATATTAGTGTGATTAATTTCGCCATATTATTTTTTCAGGGTTCCCTGCTCAAGATGCATGGCCAACGGAAGGCGATATTCAGATCAAGTAAATTAAAGTACACAGCGTTCTTACTCCTTGAAATGGATAAAGCAATAATCAGGGAAGGTGGGGTAGAAAAGTTAAGTACAGATGCATTGAGAAATGCATGTTATATGCGAGGGTTGAATGATAAACATTTGACCAACAAAGACATGAAAGATTGGTTGACAAAATGGCTCACCGTCTCACAGCATGTAGATAAAATGTCATATTCATTAATATTACATTGTCCAATATTCTTGGCATACAATCATCCGCAGAATTGGGTTTTGATTTATTGAGTACTAGCTGTACCCCCAACATCGACTGCGATTTTTTCAGAAAAAAATAACCTGTGTCCGTCCTCATGATACATACTATTACCTCGCAAAATTTTATTGAGATCGGTTAAGCCGTTTAGCCTTGATTATGTAGCAAACAAACAGAGTTACTTTCGCATTTATAATATTAGTGTGGAGTATGGATGTAGTCATCATCATCATTACAGCTCATTACTAGGACACAGGCCTCCTCTCAGAGAGAGAGAGAGAGGGCAACCATGTGTACATACTCCAGCATGTATCATACCAGGACATACCAGAACCGACGTACAATATAAGCAAGACATGTAGCGTGTAGGTAGCCTATAGATGCTAGACTTCAGAGTACAGAGTATTGGGCGTATACAGAGCTTTCCTATGAAGTTATGGTCAGCACAAAGTAATGTCGCTTACTATATACTTAATTATGAAAAACAAATCCGATCCTCAAATTTCATCTATACTATTCATCATACAAAGCTAAGTAGGAACAAAACTTCTCACAACCTTTTACAATACAATACAATACAATATATCTTTATTACACACCGAAAAATACAAAATTAAGCAATTTAAACTAACATCAAAAAATTATATATGGCAGTATAATGGGCGCCCTTATCGCCTAGAGCGATTTCTTCCAGATTTCTTTCTTCTTTTACAATATAGACAGCGTTTATTTTTATATATTTTTTTTTTACCCGTTATGTTGTCTTTTGTTTGGACCAGGGCCTTACTGCTACCTGTTTTAAGCGATTCTGTTTAGGTGATTGTGAAAAGTGAGCGATCGCAAACCGTATCTCGGCGCGTTAAGATTCACGTTCTCGTTTTTTTCTGCTCTGTGCTGTTTCGATCCCGCGTTAAGAGGTAGCCGTTAGGTCGCTGAAAAATCTAATGTAGGAAGTTCCGAATCGCGCAACCGAAGACTAGATTATGGCTCGATACGAATTTACGAACGAATTATTATAAATCCGAAACGAAACACTGACGGGAAAGACATTACTCGTAAAAGCTCTCACATATTTTGTCAAAAAAAGCAACGAAAACTGGATTTTCACGTTGAAAAATCAATGTATAGAAAATTCAATTTCTGTAATATATAGATCTGTAATTACTATTTAAAATAATGACATCAAATTTTTGAAAAAGCTCAATTCAAATATCATAGTATATAAATCAAAGTGGAATACTTTCAATGAATTTTTTCGTAGTTTAGTAGTAGTTTTTCGTTAAATTTTCGAAGGGAAAGTTTGAGAGTGGATTTCGTTAAATTACTGACATAAAATAAACTATTTCATATGTTATGGTTTACACATTTTATATTCGTTTGACAATAATGGCTTCATTTTTTGTTTTATGTCCGAAATTCAGATACCTAAAATTATTAAATGTCTCTTTAAAGAAAGTTTGTGCTGATTCAATAGGATATATAACTAAACCTGTCAATAAGGCTATTGCTTTGATTGGCTAATTTGAAGCCAGCCGTAACACTTATCATCAGCCAGAAGACGTCCACTGCTGAACGTAGGCCTCCCCCTTTAACCTCCACACTGAACGACATCCTGCCATCTGCATCCTGGATGCCCGCGACTCGAACAACAATTTATTATACAATTTATTTATTATTGTTAAATATTATTGAAGTTATATTTTGCTAAAATAATTGCAGAAATTAGTGCTGTGACTCATTTTGAGTTAGATCTAAATATAATATAATATTAATCAATAAGTTTGTGTTATCCATAATTCTAATATAAATAATGAAATACTTATGAATATAAATTGTGATTGTGTATTACCTTTTGACAAACATTATGTATTATTTTTTTGTTATTCTTTTATGTAGATTGTTTTTTGTGTTATCTTGCTTTACCATAATTATAATGTGAAAGCATATTTATGTATCCAGTTATTAATTGATAATTTGAAAGGTCCTTATTAGAGCCTATCACCCACATATCTGTCAGATTATCCAATGACATTGACATTGGCATTCTAAGTAGGCAAATTAAAGTGCCTAATGTAAAAACCATAAATAGTAGGTTTCATGGTAAAAACTCAATAATATTGTTTTCCTCGCTGAAGTGATGTTTTCATCAGTATTAATAACCTAACTGTGAAACAATAATATAATTATATTATTAAGCATTGATACAATGTTTTTAAAACTATGTATTTTGCTAATGTGTTATTTACAATAATTTAAAGACATTGTACTTCCATAAGGAATAATATTTAAGATCACAATGTAAACAATCGAATATTTAACGGTGTGACGAAACCCCCTGTACAATCCATAAAAAAAAAACGTTAAAATTTTCAAGTGAATTAAAAAGAATGCATAAATACAATTCTTAGCGTGTTTAAACAATTCTTATCATCGGATCAAAACATTTGTTTTTTGTTACACCTAAATGGAGGTTCACTTCTCAAATACTACTTTTGGTAACAAAGTTCGTGATATTATAAGTTTAGAGAGTAAATTGTTGAGAATTAATAAAAAAATAACTGCTTCAAGCACAGATATGTAGCTTCAAGCATTTCAATTAGAGTGCTTTTCATGAAAGAAGATGTGGTGTCATCGCTTATCTACGAGTATCACTATCAGTATTATTTCTCGAGCAGCACTTATAACAACTTTAGGCATCGTGCACGACTCTTTAACAATGGCAAATTAATAAAAATCTCATTAGCGTCCAAACATAATAAATATTATAACATGGAAATTTAGTTCCGCTGTTTTCCATGGGACTTTTTTCATGAAAAGCTCTTTACATAACCTTTGTATTCACGATTGCTTGTCGCAGCTACTAAAAATATGGCAATATTAAGGTGAAACGTTTCACTTTGGCGGGAAAATCAAATTTCAAACAGTTTTTTTGTCCTTGTAGCTAGGCCGGGTAATTATTGTGAAATGGCATAGTGTTCGCGAAAATTGTTGGTCGTTCTTTACATTATCATGTACAACTATTAATCAGTAACTCACCATATTACTTACATTTGGCAATAAACCGTTTGAAACAACATCAATTTGTTTATTGACAAATGTATGTAATAATGTGCATTGGAGATAAATAACTTTACGCGAGTTTGTAAAGAATAATAATCAATTTTCGCGAACATCATTATCGTTTACAATAATTACTCGGCCTAGCTACAAGAACAAAAAACTGTTTGAAATTTGAATTTCCCGCCAAAGTGAATCGTTTCACCTTTGCAATAAACTGCTATTTTCATAGTAATACATCAAGTTACAAATAGAAGAAACAGTTGTTTTTCAAGAGTTCTCTGAATTTTAGGGCGTCCTCAATCTTTGTTTTTTTATATCTATGTGATCTTTTTCAATTAAATGTGATAAATATTTGTTCAAATTGAATTTTATTTATACTGAGTGTTAGTTTAATGATTTAACCATCTTCTGTGCTTGGGGGCGTGGGTTCGATTCCCATCTAGGACAAACATTTGTGTGATGAACATTTGTGTTTGGTCTATGTCTGGGTGTTAATATCTATTTAAGTATGTATTTAAAAATATATATGTACGTTTATCAGTCTCTGGCAGCCATATTACAAGCTTTGCTTAGTTTGGGGTCAGATGACCGTGTGTGCAAAAATGTCCCAGATATTTATTTTTTATTTTAGTTACATAGATTTAGGATGTTTTTTTTGAGACAACGGATAACTTCGAGAATGTCATTGTACAATGTAGGGATGTACTCGGATCATGATTTTAGTAACGGGGCTAACCAATAAGCGATAAGAGGTACCTGTTAGTCTCACTCTTTGATTAGATATATAAATCAAAGTTTCCACGATATATACAAGAAAAGACAATATCTACACCGAGCGCAAAATAGACCTGATGTTAAGCGATGATGCGGCCTTCGATGGATCACGCTTGCCTAGAAGAAACAGATTCACTCTTGACTTGAAGACACCCAGATTGTAGCTATCGGGGAACACCCATTCAGGCAGCGCATTCTACAGACTAGCAGTTCGCATAATAAAAGTGGAATCAAAGCGCTTCGTACGGGTTTTCGGAATGTCAATCATAAAGCGGTGTCGATTTTTCGTGCCCGCTCTGGCAGTCCGATAGAAAAAAGGGCAGGAGGGAATTAAATCATGCAGATCGGATGCACATTCTCCAAAATGTATCCGATAAAAAACCGATAGACTAGCAACTGCGTTGATGCTCAAGACTAAGAAGCTTAGTCTGAACTAGGGCTTCGTTGCTGATGACTTCGTTTTTTCTGTTCGCAGCGCTCTGTCCCCTTTGGGTAGTAGGTTCATGAGTAGGCTACTGAATTCTTTTTTCCCGATATATACTTTTTGATATATACTCTGATCTAAAGAGTACTGCTCTGATCTCTTCTATTGTATTCTCTTTGCTCTGATCTATGAATATTTTTCTTTGTATTTTTGTGTATGGATTTACGGCACTGTGAATTTTATTTTTTTAATAATTACCACAAGTTCACGGAAAATAAGTTGAATGAAAATGCATTATCAGTATGTAAGCTTTTCCGCCTTATTTATTTTAGTGGAAACCAAAAAACCAAGTGATAAACAACAGCAGGCGGTTTGGCGTCTTGAATGTGAGTTGGGAGTTATAACCGACCCCGAATGTCCCGTTGACGGAGGCTGGGCCCCTTGGAGTCCGTGGTCTGCTTGTGTTGGTTTCTGTGACGACATCGGACACCGCCGCCGAACCAGAGAATGCAACAACCCCTCTCCTACACCAGATGGTCTCCCTTGCTCAGGCGCTTATCATAAATCTGAGCCTTGTTACATCACCAATTGTACGGTAAACGACTACCGCAAGCTCGTTGAAGGCGATGCTATCAGGAGTGAATCGTTGCAACTACTGGAAACCATCCCCTCTCTTTCGGAACGCTGTCTGCTGATGGAGTGCCCTTTCGAAGCGATTGAAGTGGCTTTAATAAACGACAACACATGGCAGTTTAATGCCGAATCCCTGTGGAACGCGTTACAATGCGTCAAGCATAATTTAGGATGTCCTGTGGCTGGAGAATGGGGGTCCTGGAGCGATTGGTCAGCGTGTGGAGCCCGTTGTGGATACGGTTTGCGTTGGAGACGCAGAAAATGTGATACGCCACCGCCTTCAAACTCACATCTCTCTTGTTTCGGAACTCCTCTACAAGTTGACGAATGTGAAGGTGAGCAATGTGCCGTTCATAAGCGTGATTCCGGTGGAAACTGGAGCAAATGGGGACAATGGTCTTCATGCTCTGAAAATTGCGGTACAGGAATTAGGCGACGAGAACGCGTTTGCTTGGAAACAAGTACGCCTCGTCTGTTTGGCTCCTGGGGGACCCATTGTCGAGGACAACATGATCAGTTAGAAGTGTGTGAGAATAAAGAATGTAAACTCGACGGAGGCTGGTCGGGCTGGGCACCGTGGGGCCCGTGCTCTCAAACTTGCGGAGCTGGCAGACGGTCGAGGTCTAGATCTTGCTCCAGACCAGAACCGGCTGGCAGTGGAACATTCTGTAGCGGCCCTAGGACCGAAGTAGGGTCGTGTCACTTAAAACCGTGCAAAAAAAATTCGCACAGTGTAGCCGTGTTCAATGGCGAATCTTTTCTACAATATGACTTTAAGAACAAGCGTTCAACATTTTTCCACTTCTATGTTAGATTTTTACCACTCTCGCCACATGGAACCTTGGTTCGCCGCGGGGACGTACACAACCCCCTAATCCGATTAAGTTTACAAAAGTGGCACATTTGCTTGGACGCGGGTGGGCTGTCTGGCGCATGCACCGTCTCCAGGTTATGTTCTCGTAATATTGCAGAACCAGCCATGTGGCATTCGGCTCTGATTACAGTCACGAGCAGTGGAACAACGATGAGACTTGATGATGAAGCAGAACCGTTAAAAAGTACATTTACTTGTGATCCAGAGCTGCCCAATGACAAAGTTAATATCGTAATAGGAGAAAGACTACATGGCGAAATACAAGAGTTGATTTTGAACTTCATTCCATTATGCATAGTGATTGATCGTAATGCAAATGACAAGTCTGGTTCTTGTCCACAGTCAGGAGCAAACATAGCGTATGAAGAGGCAGGCGCTGAAGAATCATACTTAACACTTGATAATGATCAATACCTACGTTTACCTTGTACTTCCGAGCAAGATAATTGGCAAATAAAACTATCAATGAAATCTCTAACCGAAAATGGGGTAATTATTTTTATGCAAGATCAGAAAACATACACGTGGCTTCTTCTATATCTGCAGAACATGAGAATAAAACTTAAATTAGCGGTAAAAGAATTTCGAACAGAGAGTATTAGTCCATCAGATTATCCATCTAACCAGTGGCTAGATGTAGCCCTAGCAAAGAATCAAGGCACCAATGCCATTGAAGCGTCGATTAATGCTCATGAACGTTTGCATGTTATTTTCGACGACATGGATCTTTTTTCAAATAGAAACGCACGTCAATCTCACAAAGTTCACGAGCCAAGGAGTAAAAATCACAAATCCAGTTTAGTATTGTGTTCCGATGAATACTACGTTGGCGGGGTACCAAATGAAGTAAAGACAAGTATACGAAGTGAAGATTTTACTTCTATGTCAGGAGTCATAGCATCAATGACTGTAAATAATGTTCTTCTCGATCTTAACGATTTTAGCATGGAACGTTCCAAAGATAATAACGTGCAGGTATCTTCAAGAACTGCCAGTGTTTCTGGTTCATATTATGAAACTGCATGGGGAAAGTCAAAGCGCCTGAATCTAACATGCCTGCACACGCGTTCTGCTAGGTCGCCCAACTCTGCACACTGGCTTTTCTTAGACTCTACAATTAGCGGTGATCATCAGGATAAGCATGTACGATCAATAGATGACGGAAAAGTGCTAAGGCTAGTGGCTACAGCTAACAATGACGTCAGAGGATTCTACACATGCAGAGCACATCGTAATAATCGTCCCAGAAATATTGTTAGCTATGGTGTGCTTGGACCAATTGATCACAAACTTTCAGGCCCTGATTTAACAACAACTATCGCCGTCTTTACTACACTGGCTCTCGTTTTAGGTACGCTAGCCTGTCTTTTTATAGAAGGCATCCACGACATCCGCGATGGTTATGGTTTCTTTAGGGACGTCCATTTGTCACCAGAGGAAGAAGCCGAAGTTGTTTGTGAATATATTGATCAAAATATGCATTTGATGGTCAGTAAACACGCCGCAGATGTTGCTAAAGCGAGGGCTAGACGAATAGGCCGAGAGATGGCTTGTGATTCCAGTTCTGCAATTGAGAAGCCTGAAAGCTTGATGATGGTAGATAATCTTGTTAGTACCGAAGGATCGGCTGCGGTCGAGCATGTTCTGCCCGCTCTTCCGGAAGTCAAAAGCTCTAATGAGGAATCAACACATGAAGCTTTTAGATGCGTGCAGAGCTTCGTGAGTTCACCTCGACATGGTTCCATTTCTTCACCGAAGACTAAACTGTCAACCTCATCATCTGTCGAAGTCTCATCCCCTAGATTGCTTTGCTCTAGACTGCTTTTAGGAAAACGCCTACACATGTCCACTGGAGGCTTATTTTCTAAAAGAAATAAAAAATCTCGTTTGCCTCGCAAGGTAAGACCGGATCTGGTCACTATTAAGTCATCTGGTTACATGACTCAGCCAGTGGCACAAAAGATTCTTCAGAGATTTAAAGAGTTAAAAAGTGACGACAATATTTAAATTGAAGGTATGAAACCGATAGATCTGAAATATTACAACCCAAAGAAAGATCAGCCATCAGCCAAAATGATTGAAAAGATTTGTCAGAATCCCAATTCAAAATTAAAATAAATGAGTTATTAACCTGGGCCGATAAGTCGCGATTGAATCGGTTTCTCTTAGGTAGGCAAGGGTGCTCCATTAGGTACCTTCGTTACCTACGGACGGTACTTCCAGCGGATAAATGACGAATTTCACATGAATTTCATGATTTGAATTTTCTATATTTTCAAGTTATAATTAAATAATAAATAAAAATAAATATCTGGGACATTATTGCACACACGGTCATCTAACCCCAAACTAAGCAAAGCCTGTAATATGGCAGCCAGAGACTGATGAACATACATATATATTTTAAATACATACTTAAATAGATATTAACACCCAGACATAGAACAAACACAAATGTTCATCACACTTATGTTTGTCCTAGATGGGAATCGAACCCACGCCTCCAAGCACAGAAAGTAGGATCACTACCAACTGAGCCACCGAGGCAGTCTAAATTCCTATAATTCATTCAGTATATGATGTGAACCTGTGATGATTTTCAATTCTTGTGTCCCCTGTTTTTGCGATAAGTATTTGCGAAAACACTTTTCGGGCCACAGGCCAAAAAAAATTGCACCGCATTTTTTATGATATTGAATGATAAGGCGTAGGCGGTAGGTATATTACAACAATAAAAACGTTTCTACTACAATAAATTTATTTGAATAAAATGGCTGAATTAAATTCTATGACACGATTATATTATTATGCACTAACAATACATTTGGCACACAACATTAAAATAAAATATTTTAAAGTTATATGATTATTTACGGGATATTTACCGTGGTAAGGTTGTGGAAGGAGCTCCCGACATGCCTGTAACTGCGCCGAAATATTGGGAGCTCCTTCCACAACCTTACCACGGTAAATATCCCGTAAATAATCATATAAATTTAGTGAACAACCGTGATAGTTTAAAAGTGTTTATAAAATATTTTTCTTAATATGAATAGCTCAAAAATATTTCTTAATAAAGATAGCAATAAGCAGTCAAAACATGAGATATCCAGATTAATATCTTGTTAAGTAAAATAAATTATAATATAAATTAAATATTGAAGAAAATAAATATAATCATAAAAATCAGTGTCTTTTATAAGCGTTACAGACTAGAAATCAACAATTGTAGACATGTAAAAATAATAGTCAAATAAAATTTTAAAACTCACATAATTCATAATTAGTTTCATCATAAAATAAACACAAAAAACGTGTTGACATGCAAACAATGATAAAACATTTTAAAAATAATACAGAAATACAAATACATGGTTTCGTTACACAAAATAGGGGTGCTAAGCCAAAAAGAGTAAAAAATTTTACTCATAATAATAATTATGGATAGATTTTACCATGAGACCAACCCTGAAAATACATAAACAGGGTTACGCGTAAAGGGTGAACAAAGCCGATAGGGGTCCGTTATAAGGACTAAACCCGAAATCGAAAAAAAAACAGCTGTAAAAAAAATACTGTTTTCTATGGAACAGTTGATATTTTTTTGCGATTTCTGAGTTGCTACCATATTAAAAGTTTTTTATAATGTTGGGTACTATGGACCCCTTTCGGCTTAATACAGTCTTTCCGCGTAGACCAATATATGGCTGGTTTTTTGCATTTTCAGGGTAGTTGATAAAAGTTGGTTGGGTGATTAGTTGTTTGTAAAGTGTACCAGTCGTCTCGTTTCGGCTTAACACCGCTTTGTGTAACCTTGTATTAAGGAACATTATATGCTCAAAGCATCTAGTCACGGAAATGTTTATTCCACAGCACTGTAGGTATAATAAAATATAAAATATTGCGGTCATGTAACAATAATATTAAAGTTACTAAAATATAGATAGGAACAGAATAGGTCTAGAAATATGAGCCCCTAATGCATTGTTAGTAAAACTAGAAACCTTCAGTGTCCATTATTAAGACCGATTCACGGAAGTGTTCATAGACCATTTCCTAAATAACATTACCTACTTAAAACATTTTAAATATAGATCATAGACGTACATGAATAAATCGATAGACATTCATATAATCAAACTCTTTACATAATATAAAATATTGCATGAAGGTTACTGGCTCCTGAAACACTGTTTTCACTAATTAGGATTCAATTAAAATTTTAAACACTATATCTATGGCTAAATAAATTATGTATTTTAAAATTATACAAACATACAATGAAAGTGGAGATTCTATTTCAGATTGGCCGTCATACAATTATCGCAGTCATATTGAAATGGATATTATATATTTTCATGACTCGACTAGTTTATATTATTGACTAGACTATCGAGACTTCGTTAAATGCATAACTGATTAAAACGGTTCAATTATCACTAAATACGACACATACTATTGAAAAGTGGTTGAGTTATGACTAAACACCGATCTATTTAACGATACGATCTATTGAAAAGTGATCGAGTCATACTTGAGTTATTACTAAACAACAATCTATTAAAGGATACCATCTATTGAAGTCATTGAGTCATACTTGAGTTATTACTAAAAAACAATCTATCAAACGATACCATCCAATGAAAAGTGGTTGAGTTATTGCTAAACAACGATCTATTAAACGATGCCATCTATTTAAAATTGGTTGAGTTATAGTTGAGTTATTGCTAAACAACGATGTATTAAACGACGCCATCTATTTAAAATTGGTTGAGTTATAGTTGAGTTATTGCTAAACAACGATCTATTAAACGATGCCATCTATTGAAAAGTGGTTGAGTTATAGTTGAATTATTGCTGAACAACGATCTATTAAACGATGCCATCTATTGAAAAGTGGTTGATTTATAGTTATAACAAAATACCGATCGGTTTTTACGACATAAACTAGTGAAAAGTTATATAACTATTGCTAAATTCCGATCGACAAATTATTGAAAATAAGTTTAATTATTACTATAATCACTGAACTATTTTACGACGAGTAGTTGAACTATCGCTAAATACCGGTCGAATTCACATCAACTTGAAAAACAGTTGAGTTATCATTAAATACCGGTTTATTTAACGAACTATTAAAACGTAAATGTTTATGGGGGATAACGCAGCGCTGAACTTTCACACCACTTTGGAGTACCAATACTTGATAAGTACACCTTTTTTGTTGTATGACGTCAGGCATTTTAGTTTCGTAAGATAAAGAATATGTCGCCAACAAAAAAAAAAAAAGCCAATGCCGAAAACATTTTCTCAGGTTCTTGAGTGGAGAACAGGAACCGGAAGATGCGTAGGTAGGCCTCCCACAAGATGGACCGACGACATTGTGAGAGTCACGGGCATTCAGTGGATGCAGATGGCAGGATGTCGTTCAGTGTGGAGGTTATAGGGGGAGCACTGTGTTCAGCAGTGGATGTCTTCTGGCTAATTATGATGAAAACATTTGATTAATTTAGGTACTTATTTGGTGACATGTTCTTTATTCTGTGAAACTAGTGGGATGACGAAAGTAAAACAAAAATGGCTCCAGGCATACATTTCAAGTTTCTGCACTCCAAAATCAAAGAAAATTACTTGCTGCAGTAGTACGAGGAGGGAACCGATTCACTCACTCCCAGATTTAACATTTTAATCATATAAAGCTGCAGATAGTATAATAAAAAAACTATCATATTCTTTATTATAACATACTAGCGACCCACCCCGGCTTCGCGCGGTTGTAAGTTTTATTATATACATAAACCTTCAGTGAAAAAATATCTAACAGGTGGTGAAAACCGCATCAAAATCTGTGACGTGGTTTAGGAGTTAGCGGATATACAGACAGATAGACGCTGAAATCGGCTATATTTTATACTAGCGACCCGCCCCGGCTTTGCACGGATGTAAGAATGAAATCGGTAAAGCCGTTCTCAAGTTATAGCGTGACCAGGAGAAACAAGGGTTCATTTTTATATATATAGATATAAACCTCAGTTAAAAGTTATCTAACTGATGGTGAAAACCGCATCAAAATCCGTTGCTTGGTTTAGGAAGAGTTAGCGGAAATACAGGCAGACAGACGCGGAAAGCGGCTTTATTTTAGATAGAGAAGATGTCAAGCTAATTCTTCTGTTGATCTAAATTAATATATATTCATTTAATACTTAAAATATCATAATAAAGAAAAATTACGTTCAGTAGTTATATCTATATAAATAAAAATAAATCGCCGTAATGTATGTACGTGCATAACTTCCGAACGACTGCACCAAATTAGTTTTCTTTTTGTGTTCGTTATTGTCAGCACAATGTTTGTATAAAAGAAATTTACTGAATGGGTTACGGGAATAGTGGATTTCAATATTACGCGAGCGAAGCCGCGGGCAACAGCTAATTGATACAAAAATGTTGAATAAGAGCGAGAGTTATGGGTGGAAGCGTTATTAACTCTAATCTAAACATTGAAATGTATTATAAGATGATTGTTTCTAATAAAAGTTATCATTGCATTCTATGACTGCCATCTATGACTGTGCTACAACTACTTTGAACTATCAGATGCATTATTGAAATATCCTGCGTTACCCGCAAACCATATTTTGTGTTAAGACTAATACTTAATAAATGATATCTATGTCCTATGGCTAAAGAAAGCCCCTCTTGCTCTTGCAAAATATATCTTTTCTAATCATTGTGCTCGTCCCAATAAATACCAGACTCATGGTTAAATATATTATAAATGTCAAGATTATTCTAAAACGGGTTTAACCCATGAACATTATTCTAAATGAGCCACCCTTGTGGCATTGCGTTCCAGTTTTACTCACTTACAATATAGCCCTGAAGATTACAATTAGAACAGCAATCTTACACGACAGTCGTTCTGTATAACCTAGGTCTAATCCATCACATTTCATGTGTCTGCTGCAAGAAAACTACAAGCTTTTAAGCTCAAGACCGTGATAAATGGAACCGCTCGTTCTTTCCGGAAAGAACGCACTAAACATTGTCAATTTATCAGACAACCGGACGTTTGTATATGTATAAGTTTGAATGCATATACATAGCTTCTTTCACAACTTATATCGTGATTATTTGAAGCATAAAATGAGCCGAAAAACCATCGCCCTGATGCAGATATTCCCTTAAATTGAGTAAAGAAGTTGTCCTATTTTAATCTTGTTCTACGTTGCCGTTTTTAGTTTTTTTGTTGCGTTTGCGCCGTTTGTTACCTTCAGAAGATGCGACAGCCGCTTGCATTTGTACGCGTTCTCGTCGGCTCATTACCGCTGTTTTCTTTTTCGCTTCGTCCTTTTTGCTACGGTTGCGGCGGGTGGGGCACTTCTTGGGCTCTAACAGTTTTGGTGACGGTTCTTGATCTATTGTAACTTCAGTTTGTGCTTCTTCGGAATCGAACGGTATGTATCCAGTTTCGAGGCGGTCCGAGTAATACTGGAACGCAATTTGGTTGTCGTTCTAGTCGGCGTGACTGCGGCGGCGGACCGACTTCCTGCGCTGGCGCTGGGGAGTAGGACATGACACGTTCTGGTAATACAGCGCAGTCCCGAGCACGCCCGAGCTTAGCACCGTCGAGATGAAGAAGTTTGCCATCAGCTTCGTGTCGGCAGAGTCAACGTACACAGTGAACACGCGAGCTGCAACAAAATACAGCATCAGTCTCTGAAATACAAATGTTTAAAAAAAACAGCTGCTGCTTGCTAATGGAGGAGCAATTATCAATATAAAAAACCGACTTCATAAAAATGTCAGAACTTGACCATATTGAAATGGGACTACACGGGAAGCACCAGCTTTCAAATAAAAAAAAGAATCATCAAAATCGGTTCACCCAGTCGAAAGTACTGAGGTAATTAACATTTAAAAAAAAAAACAGGCGTAATGAGAACCTCCTCCTTTTTGGAAGTCTGTTAAAAATCTACGAGGAAACGGCAGCATGCTAGTTTGTATAGCGGCAGTCTGAATTCAGAGGAAGTTCTTATTTCAAGCGTAGCCTAAGTAAGTCGTACTTTGATCGATGTTTTTTATCCGACTTTAAAAAAAGAAGCGAGGAAAGGAAGTCTCTTAGTTGGGTAGTTTTTTTTTTTTTTTTTAAATACTATTCCTTCATCTATAAACCAATTGGGAAAGTTCTTGAAATTGAAAGGACATACTTTCAGATTAATCCCATATGAAATTCATCAAAATCAGTTCATTCGTTTGGTTTTTTAATCAAAATAAGTGGAAAATGTATTAACTTGGATGATTTGTCATGTTCACGGGTCTTCCCGTGAACATGGTGCATGTAACTGCGCCGAAATATTGGGAGCTCCTTCCACAACCTTACCACGGTAAATATCCCGTAAATAATCATATAACTTTAGTGAACAACCGTGATAGTTTAAAACAGTGTCGGTTTAGTTAATTCATAATTTTATTAGGTTCACGTCAATAGAATTAAAACTAGTTACTGCAATGCTTTGCTATAAAAATATCAGTCTTAATTTTCGCTTCCATTGAACAATAAGCATGATGACTAATTATTTTTATTGCCTCATAAAAAAGCTAATCTATATATATAAAAGAAAGTCGTGTTAGTTACACTATTTATAACTCAAGAACGGCTGAACCGATTTGGCTGAAAATTGGTGGGGAGGTAGCTTAGAACCAGGAGACGGACATAGGATACTCTAAAAACGGCTGGACCGATTTTGATGAAATTTTGTGTTCCTGGAGCGGGTCATAGTAGCGAGGCCGAAGGCCGAGCTTACACCCGTGCGAAGCCGGGGCGGTCGACTAGTCATAAATAAAGGCTCTATTTGAGAAAAAAAAAAAAAAACACAATTAAACAAGCTATCAGTATTCCAATTTCATGCTAGACAGAGAGCACTATAAGGAGCTATGACGTCAAACCTCATGCGCGCCATACAAATGCTACACTAACACATTTGCGAGAAAAGGATAGTGCATCCCCTCTCTATCCCCACATAAAACTTTAAACGCTCATATCTCAGAGATGAATCAGCCAATTCAATGTATTTTTTCAGTATGTGTAGTGTATTTAGTCATTTGTGATAAATGCCTATTTTAACTGGCATAGAACTATACGCTTAGACAATTTAAAATTATGCCACAATAATTTATGTAGGCATTTGTTACGCGTCAATTTGAATGAACGTTGTGTACAATATCTTCAGGGTTACGCATATATCATGTGCTAAACCGAAAGGAGGTTACTGTAGGCATCATTATTAACAACTTTTACTATAGGACCAACCCTGACATCGCGGAAAAAATTTGCTGTTCAATAAATTTAATAGAGTGTAAAAAAATTATGACCATTTTTTTTTATCGCAAACATGTCCGAATAAGTCTGTGGGACCGCAGATTTTTTTCCTCACTATTTCAGGTTTGGTCTCATAGTAAAAATTGTTCACCTTGAAAATGAAAATGCTTTATTACTGCAAAACACATCAGTACATTAAAATAAGTAAATATCCTTATAGAATTAAACGTGTATTGAATAGAGATTGGTATCAAAATATCTGACGATCCTCACACTAGGCACAGTCTGTATCGTGAGGACCTGTACACGATAACAAGTACCTATCAGTTAAATCTCAGCTGACTTTATTTTACAATAACTAAAACATATTTAAAAAAAAGAAGTACTTAATAATAATTTGATGCTACTACAAAAACTTGAAATATGTATATAGAACATGGATGGATAATTAACACAGAAAAGTTTTTATTTTTTGTTTAAATTAGAACGGCTGTCAAGGCATTTTTGTATGAAATTTGTTGTAGCCACTTGCACCCATATAAACCCATAGCAACTGTGACGCGGATTTCGACGCGTTGACATAAATAAGAATGTTCAATCACATATCTGTCACAATACCTGGCGACAGAGTTTCCTTCTCATTTCCGTTCAATTTACTTCTCTTTTCTGTGATAATTAAAATAACGTGTTATTAAATATTGACGAGTACACTGTCCTCCTTCCGGGTTAGTACAGGGTTTATGCGTAACCCTGTATTGCTGATAACGGTTATTACTCACCCAGGTTAGTAAGCATGGAGATAATCCACGTAGTCAAAGATACATTGTCGGCGTTCCCTGTCTTTATGATGCCATAGATATAAGTCACCTTCGCGAAACCACTCAGCGGGGTGCACAGAGGCTGTAAATGAAACAAAACTTTGTAATTAATTGGCCAAGTGCGAGTCGGGCTCGCGCACTGAGGATTCTGTACCACCACAAAATAAAAATAAAGTAGTACAATAATAATTATCAATATAAAAAAACCGACTTCATCAGAACTGGACTAAATTGAAATGGGTCCAAATGGTAAGCACTGCAGCTGTCAAATAAAAAAAGAATCATCAAAATCGATTTACCCAGTCAAAAGTTCTGAGGAAACAAACATTAAAAAAAACAGTCGAATTGACCTCCTCCTTTTTGAAAGTCGGTTAAAAACATAAAGAACACTAGCTGCGCCCCGCGGTTTCACCCACGTGGTGATGAAAATCAGTGATCATGATGAAAAGTAGCCTGTGTTAATCAAGGACATAAGCAATGTATGTTCCAAATTTCATCCAAATCCATCCAGCCGTTTCTGCGTGATTGAGTAACAAACATCCATCCATCCATCCATCCAAACTTTCACATATATGTGTTTTGATATACTAGCTATATCCGGGACTTCGTCCGCGATTTGTTCAGAATAAAATTGCCTATGTCCGTACTCATGCTACATACTATATTACCTCGCAAAATTTTATCGATTTCAGTTATGCCGTTTAGCCGTGATTATGTAGCAAACAGACAGACGGACAGAGTTACTTTCGATTTATAATATTAGTGTGTAGTACAAGGACTCACCACCAAGTATGAGACAGCTGTCTTCGGTAGAATCTCCAGCATGACACCAGCGATGGACGCGAAGTATGTGGCAGTGAGCAGTGGCACTATGGTCATGTCCAGCATGCGTTTGTACTTCAGCACAAAATATAACATCACGTACACTTGCACCAGAATTATTGGGTACTCCAAGTATGTCATCATACTGTAATTGCTCAGGTAGTTGTAAAGCGTCATTATTGTAAACCTAAAGGGAACAAATGTATTATTATTAATTGTCTTTATTTAAATACATTCTCGGGTCTAGCCCGGACATATGGTGGGCATTGGTGGAGCTGTATCTTGACAATAAATAAGAATTTAAGAAGTATAAGCATTACTCACCCTACGATCTCCATAGCCATAGCCTGAATGTAAATTCCATCAGCAGACTTCTTCTCCCTGATGTTGAGAATCTGTGGTACTTTCAGAAAGAGGCATGACATGATGGTCAGCATACTCAAGCAGTTTGCTATTATGTTCACTGCCGTCGCCATGTCCAGGTTCAATATTGGCTTCGCCATTGTACCTCTGTAAATGAACTTGGAATTAATTATACTATGGTTACACAGAATGGTGAGACGGCTATGTACTGAGGTACTAACTGTGTCCGGACTGCTGTCTGGCCGTCCGTAAGACACGGTTGCCGTAACCATAACCGGAATGCTCAGTGAAATACCATCGTTGCTTGCGGCTTGTTCAACCCATATTCAAGAAGGACACTGAAGAAGTCGCAGCAATTTATTATATTTACGAGAGTTATACAAAGAATAAAAAAGGGAACAGAAAAAAGGTGCGGGGTTAATCTTTATTAGCAATCACAAGATGAAAGCAGGTATTTGCAAATATTTTTTAAAGAGCTCAAAAGGTATGAAGATATTTTTTTTGGAACACTTGAATAGGTCTGTAATAGTTTGAAGAACCTTAAAACAACCGTAATCTAGCACTATACATGTCGTGCATATAGGAACCATTGAGCTGGTCGTTAGACGTACTGCAACTACGAGCGACCGGAACAGTTGGCCGGAAGCCGCATCACAGTGCAAGTAAAAAATATTTTGTCACATATATTATTCTTGCTTGCGGTCAACTGGATGGCTGCCTACGTTTCGGCTAACGCCATAGTTCAGTGGAGCCCAAAAACCATCTCTGTTACCTGTCATACAATGGCACATAGTGATTCTCCTATCCTGCCCGTTCTCATTGCGCTTAACCGTCTTCAGTCCATGATGAATGGAAGGATGTCTGGTCCAGTGCCGTAAATAGGGCGGTGCCACCGGTGCCCAGGCACAGGGTGTAGAATCTGGGGGGCGCAAGAATGGCCAGACCATAGGCAGGACTATTATATTTTTTCGGTTTGCTCCTGATAAGTTCGCCCCTAGTGCTCGATTCCAACACATACACCTACATGCCAGTATCATCAAAAACATCTAGTATTGGTCTAGGGTACCTATAATATATCTATAAACAAACAAGGCCGCAGTTATAGAAGCTCGCACAGGGCGCAGAAAAGGCTATTTACGGCATTGGTTTGGTCTGTGTGTTTGAGGTTCTTTGAGAAGATGGCGTGTAAGGAGTATGATGTTGATGAACTTATGACATAATTTTACAAATTGATATATACATTCTTTTTATTATTATATTTTTATATTAACTAAGTGATTTTAGTTACTTATTTGACATTATTTATACCTAAATATTTTGATGAATTATGCTTTAATTTAATCTAATAAATATATATAGTAAATTTTATATTAAATAGAGATACTTTGAAAACGCAATGAATTACAAATGTAGAAGAATATTATTTTGAATGAAATAATTACCTTCATAAATTCTGCCCATCATATTTTTATGTGTATCACCACTAGGTTCATAATTTGAGTTTTTACATCTATTTATAGCGCCACTATTTAATAGCACTTACTACTAGATATTTAAACTTTAGTCATATTTCTATCAACTACCCAGTAGACAAATGGACACTAATTACCTAGCTACAGGTTGCATCCTGGGCTCGGGACTTAATTGCATTATTGATTTTCGAAGATGCGCGTCGCTATGCGCCTCGCGCCGTTACATATCTTGTTGACCTATTTGTAGACCCTTTTTTATATGTGCTAAATTAGTAAATTGTAGCATACAATGCTAAAGAAACACGTACAAACACTAAAAAATATTATTTAGCAGCTAAAAGGTCTCGGAACCTATTATCCTATAGGTGCGCTAAAATAGAATTAATCTGAGCCACCTTAAAAAAATAGATAGGCCCTAACATCCCATAAAATAACAAATGAGGCAGAATGAAATTAGATTTCAAAGGTGCCAGGGGCAACCGAAGAAGCGACTAAATCAATTGTGCCGCGAATTGGAACAACTGTACCTAGAGCCAAGGTCGCCGCAGATATTTTTATGTAACTTACCGGTATCTACTACTTGCATATGTAAAAGAATTGCCACCACTGCACTTCTTTAAGTTTTTAAAGGACTGAATACTAAATATGTTAAGTTTTCACAGACATTTTAATTTTGATTGAGCTAAATCCAAAGATAGTGAAACTGGATTTGAAAATCAAACACAGAATGAAAGTGTTGCCAGCTCGGAGTTTAAATTGTTGTAGCGTAGCAAGCTCTACGATGGAGTTAATAGATTAGAAGTAACCTTTAGAACAAAACTGACCCCCTGTTGGTTGCCAATGAAGCGAAAGACTTCAAAAGGGGGGTAAAAGAGTTTTACCTACTTACCCTAGTGGATATTTATTATGAACAAATGTCGGTAATTTGAAATCTATTTATTTAGATATCAATAAATCAATAATAGGCAACCAGCCCAATGGGTCGATGACATCACACCCATCGCAGGCCATACGTGGATGAGATCGGCCCGAGACAGGGATAAATGGCACAAGGGAGAGGAAGCCTATGCCCAGCAGTGGGTTGATACGGGCTGACGATGATGATGATGAAATCAATAAAATGGGTATGTGGCTATGTGAGGTTCAGGATTCAGTAGAAAGGTTCGGTCCGTCAGAGTAGGGACTTATCTTCAATTTGGAAATATGCTGAGGATGATGATGATGCTAATTGTTCGAATTCATCATACTTAGAAGTTTAAGTTAGAATTAAATTACTTATTAGCCTTACATTAGGCTAGATTGTAATTAAATTAAGGGACGCTAACGGTGTGACATATGACTATGATATCGCTTCCCTGTAATCTATGGCCCCAACAAAAATAAGTTTAGAACTGTCCACTAATAGGCGAGTTGGCGTTCAAACGTAGACTGGTTCGCGTTAAAAAATATATATTATGATTTTACAATATATATAATACAATATACAATACAATATAAATAATAAGTAAAAAATATATTAGAATAGCAGGCACAAAAAATGACATATTTAGGGTATTAGAAAATTATATATATATCTAGTACTGATGTACGTAAATTCTGTGCATAAAACATAAGGTCGTAGAGACAAGCTTAGAGAACGTAGATCTACGCATTAAGACATAGAGTTGGCAATGCTGCGCAGAAAATTCGTCCATTCGCGAGACTTTCGGGCCGCTGTAGGGCCGCTCGATAAGCATTGGATGACATGACAGTGACAAGCAAGCCAAGACCGTTTGCGTGCTCCAAATCACACCAATAGCAATATTGATCTCTTTTAACAATAATTATATCAATAAATAAATGAGAGTATATTGATCCTAGATTATAGTAGATAGCAAATCAGTGAGTGCCAATGCAGCATATATTGTCCTTTTTTGGCAGAGGTATAGCCAATGCACAATATTACCGAATACGGTGTCAAGCAACAACATACTTTTGAAGAAAGATATTGCTTCCAAATCTATCTATTTCTTTTCGGTACTAGCTTGAGTCTAAGGCGAATCCAAGCTATATATGATTAAATACTAACACCGAACTCGGTAAGCTCATTGCTCAATGCTTTGATTCGGAACGTAAAAGACATTGATATAAAAAACTATTTGACATTGACAAGTTTTTGCTTCTTTTAAATTTTTGATTTAACACAGTTATTATATTTAACCAGTACTTATCACGTTTCTTGATTGTGAGTAACTTTAATCAGAATTGCAAATTAATTTAATAGGTTTAAGTGAAGTGGTTAAATATGTGATACATTCTCCAATGAAATACATAATACAGACGTAATACCAAGGAACAGATTACTCACAAGGAGCGGAAGCGCGTCAAAGCCAAGTCTTGAGCGGTACCGTGTGTAATATTACACGAACCATTTAGAGCCACTTTTGTCCCCCTCATTACTCAAAAACTATTACACATAAACATGTCAAATTTGGCATATATATTGAGACTTGCGAGATACATTTGTGCTTCAAATTTCATAAACACACCTCAAATACTTATTTAGATATTAACGTCCTAAAATCGTCATTTTTATCACTGACTGAATTATAGATCAAAACTCTAACCCACTTCCAGATGACCTAGAAAGTTCAAATTTGGCATCCAGATAGGTAGCTGGGTGAATAGAAAGGAATAAATCACAAACTGGTAAATTTGTAATATTTTTTTAATTTAATTGATTCTATTAGTAACACTTAACTTATAGCGTCTGTAATATAAGAATTAGCAATCAAAATTGATTCCAGCCGGTCTTTATGAGGATTTTAAGGTCTTTACGTGAATATATAACGAGTGGAATACCACCCTTATTTTTTATTAATCCAAACATATCAGTTTTACTAAGTGCACCATGTTCACGGTTCCCGTTCATATGTAACTGCGCCGAAATATCGGGAGCTCCTTCCACAACCTTACCACTGTAAATATCCCGTAAATAATCATATAACTGTAGTGAACAACCGTGATAGTTTAAAGCAATATCAGTTTTAGTACCAATAGTATTATAGTTGTAAAGGCGTCAGGCGTTAGTCGACCTAGGGTCAACTAACGCCTGACATACCTAAGCTGTACGCCTGCAGAGTCTATAGTAGAGTATGTCCATATGTCGTAACTGGAAGATTTAAGTGTCTACAGCAGCGCGTATAAATTTTATTATGAATAAGTACCTACTAATAATTTCTGTACAAAAAGTAATGATATCCCATCAAAAACATAAATGTGAAATGAGAGCCAAGTGAATATTATGGTATATGCCTTGGTTGTTGACTTCAACGACAAAAGAAGTGAGATCTAAATGTGAGATCTAACTTAGGATAATATATTGAAGCCTAAGGTCTGACTGGAATAGTTCAACAAGCAGAAAGTACACATAATGAGAAAGATGTAATACGAGCAGATTTACCGTTAAACCAAGGTGAAATAGTCGAACATGATGCCTGAAAGAAATGATAATAGTAATGTCAGAGAGGTTGGAATATTATTCATTAAGTATACATGAATGTGCTCGAGTGTGGGAAACATGTGGGAAAGTGATATATTGAGAAAAATGTGTTTTTTCATGTATTTTTTTTTTTACTTGGCTACTGATACCCCGGTTGTTGGGGCAATTTTGCCATTAACAGTGAGGAGGTCATTGATAATATATTATAAATAATTGGAGGAGATAGTGAAATGCTTCCAAAATTCTGTAAAGTTATTGAAGTCTCCGCTACTCATACATCATAATTTATTATGTCAGTAAAATACATAGGACGAGGCGGTATGGATTTAATGGCTATAGCCTGCCCAGTAAAGGGCGAAAAAAACAAAAACCAGTGACACCAAAAAGAGTGGGAAATAACGGGCAGTTGGCGTCAGAATTTGATTTATGAATGGGAAACAAACTTTTTTCGTGTACGAATTGTTGTGCCCGCTTACGATAATTTTGAAGAATTACACAAATAACTGCAAAACCTGGTAAATTATTATGTTTAACACTCGTAATTCAGAATTTAATGGTTTGCACTAATGAAGCTATAATTTCAACTTCTTCCCAGTAAGATTTTAGTGAAAATAGTTCTGGGCTATGACGCGACGATCATTTTAATCCAGTATTCCAATTATTTGACCACAAATTAGTCCGTGGTGTTTAAAAATACGCATTGGGAGGTATACGATGAAATGAACAACTGATTTGGTGCATTTTTTCATGTTATGTATGCTTCGTTCTCATGGTTCATGGTTCTAATGGACGCTTTCAAGACCTACATGGTACATGGTTCTTAGATTGTATAAAGCCGGGTTGGTGATGGATAGCTGGTTTATAGCATACCATATTTATCTTAGACGTTGTAATTGGCAGAATTGTGACACCATAGTCGCAGAGGCACAAGAAGAACAGAGGTACAAGAAGTCAAGTCAACTACTTCGAGCCTGAGGCACCAGATTTGGATGAATGTATCTGTAAGTCAGATTCAGATTATTTATTGCTTCCATACAGTACAAATGTGGTACATAAAACATTAAAACTAGTACAAAGTTGCAGCGACCCAAAGCCGTGCTCTTTTATCTTAGGGAGCTCGGCAGTGCAGGTCTTATTACCCCCACATTAAATTAGAATTAGTACAAAGTTCATATGGACCCTGTTGGGCACAACACAGTAATTAGCATTTAGCAATCGAATACACTTTTCCATTCAGAAACTGCTTTCGTTTACTTACAAAGTTAACGTCATTTTCTATATTAAAAAAAATCATCAAATAGCCTGTAATAAATATTTATAGCCAATAACATAGTACTTCCATTTTGGTTGGGGTAGTCCTTTATGCCTTGATTACACATACAGAGTAGATGGATGACATTGGTATCACATGCTTGGCTGTGGCGAGTCAGTGCTCTTGCCCGAGTGCTTGGTACGTGTAAACAAATCACCAAGTGCTTGGCTGTAGTGAGACAGTGCTCTCGGCCAAGTGCTTGGTACATGTAAATACATCACAAAGTTCTTGGCTGTGGTGAGACAGTGCTCTTGCCCGAGTGCTTGGTACGTGTAAACAAATCACCAAGTGCTTGTCTGTAGTGAGACAGTGCTTTCGGCCAAGTGCTTGGTACATGTAAACACATCACCGAGTGCTTGGCCGTGGTGAGACAGTGCTCTTGCCTGAGTGCTTGGTACGTCTAAACAAATCACCAAGTGCTTGGCTGTAGTGAGACAGTGCTCTCGGCCAAGTGCTTGGTACATGTAAACACATCACCGAGTACTTGGCTGTGGTGAGACAGTGCTCTTGGCCGAGTGCTCAGTACGTGTAAACACATCACCAAGCACTTGGTACTTGGCACTTGGTTGAAGAAAAATGCAAATAAAAAACTCATGTATTTGTGTATTTTTAGGGTTCCGTACCCAAAGGGTAAAACGGGACCCTATTACTAAGGCTCCGTTGTCCGTCCGTCCGTCTGTCACCAGGATGTATCTCATGAACCGTGATAGTTAGACAGTTGAAATTTTCACAGATGATGTATTTCCGTTGCCGCCATAACAACAAATACTAAAAAATAGAATAAAATAAATATTTAAGGGGTCTCCGATACAACAAACGTGATTTTTTTTTGCTCGTTTTCGCTTGATATTGATAACGGCAAGAGGTAGACGCTTGAAATATTCACAGAATATTTAGTTATATATCGACTTTAAAAATAAATTATTAAATTAAAATAAAATTAATATTTAAGGGGGGCTCCCATACAAAAGACGTGTTTTTTTTTGGCGTTTTTATAGATAATGGTACGGAACCTTTCGTGCGCGAGTCCGACTCGCACTTGGCCGGTTTTTATTTATTTTTTGTTCGATTGAACACACGTCTGCGTACTCTTTGTTATTAACCGACTTCCAAAAAGGAGGAGGTTATCAGTTCGAATGTATTTTATTTTTTATGTTTGTTACCTCCTAACTTTCGACTGGGGGAACTGATTTTGATGATTCTTTTTTTATTTCCAGTTCTGACATTTTTATGAAGTCGGTTTTTTACATAGATAATTATTCTCTAGCTGTAGCGCCACTTACTGAATCAAAAACTCTCGAAAGATCATTGAAGTTCTAAAAAGGAGTTTGTTTAACAGTGTCAATTTAAAAAACATTGAGATTATGGTCTCATCCTCATCATCGCTTAACATCAGGCGAGGTGGTGGTCAAACGCAAGCCTATTATTCAATAGGCTAGATGACTGTTTTTTAAATTGTCTTATTAAAAAGTAGCTCATAAATATAGCTGATTATTGAAAAGAAAATGAAAAACTGATCATAAATAAGCAACTTATAAGCATTTTAATATCATGCTAGACAGAGAGCGCAAAACAGCAAATTATGACGTCACTTCTCTGTATGCCATATAAATTCTATTCTGACAAGTATGGCGCACAGAAGCGTGACGTAATTTTTTGGGTTAGTCTTAAAACGAGTCGCGTTCGTGGAGGGAGGGGGAGGGAGAGTACCCCCCCACCGGAGACCTATACTTTTCGAGAAAACAATAAAAATGTATTTTGAGGTTAAAGAATAAATTTATCAACTGACTTCACTGACCAAAATATTTGTTTTGTTGAATGCTCACTGTCAACCTAACAAAACCTAACGAGTTCTATGTAGTAGTCGGACTTGAAATCATCTAATTTCTGTCACTGTCGATATCAATCTATTGCCAGTCAAATGTTCAACCAGACTAAAGTCAATGTGCTCAGTGGCTGACTCTGTGTGGGCTCCTGCCAGAAGCTCTATCGGTCAGCCCTGAGTGTCGCATCGCTACACTCGGCCTTCGTTGAGCTTCTGGCTCCCGCGCTATTTATAAACACTCTAGGGGTAGGGACCACAAGACTAGGTGGAGTCGGGGTGCTCTGTGTCGGGTCTGTCACTCATTTCGAAACTAACCTACTCAAGTCGGGGTGCTCTGTGTCGGGTCTGTGACTCATTTCGAAACTAACCTACTCAAGTCGGGGTGCTCTGTGTCGGGTCTGTGACTCATTTCGAACCTAACCTACTCAAGTCGGGGTGCTCTGTGTCGGGTCTGTCACTCATTTCGAACCTAACCTACTCAAGTCGGGGTGCTCTGTGTCGGGTCTGTCACTCATTTCGAACCTAACCTACTCAAGTCGGGGTGCTCTGTGTCGGGTCTGTCACTCATTTCGAACCTAACCTACTCAAGTCGGGGTGCTCTGTGTCGGGTTTGTCACTCATTTTGAACCTATGCAAAATGAGTGTCCAAATAAGAGTGAGTCAAGGTCGTGCAGAAAAGAAATGAAGTCGGTGTCACAAGTGTAGCCAATTCCAAGTCGTCGAAAATAAACATAACCGGAGGAGAACACTGAGAGTACACTCACGTAGACTCGAGAGCAACGGAATGACGCGTGTCACGAGGGAGAAAAGCATATATGTCAATGTCAACAAAATGCAGGCTTCACGTTTCTTTTCACGCACTTTAACAAACGCAAACTAAAATTGTTGACAAATCAACGTAAATAAAAATTTTTTTTTTGAATATTTCAGCGCATCTCCGGCAGCAAATATTGTTTCAGGGCGCTTGGTAAAGGGTGTAAAACTAAGCCCTATGCCCCTATTACTAAGCCTACGCTGCCTGTCTGTCTGTCCACCTTTTACAGCTGTATATTTTGAACCGGAATAAAGCAGTTATAAATTTAAACCGCCAGTTAAAGTTTTCACAGAATATGTAATGTTACGGCGGCTTAACTAAGTAATAATAAAACGTCAAAAAGTTATAACTAAGGGGGGGTCCTCATACAACAAACGTATTTCTTTAAAGTATTTTTGTATTTGCTCTAATGTAAAAACGGTAATATAAATAAACTGGCCAAGTGCGAGTTGGTGTTAAATTTGTGTTCAACGCCGGTTGTTATACGATCAACGTTGGGCGGGGTCGGTACTTCGATGGGTGACCGCCTGGGGTGATGCCTTTGCACTACGTTTATTTACAAAAGTTCAAAATTTATGTGGTTGTACGGAACCCTCAGTGCGCGAGCCCGACTCGCACTTGCTCGCTTTTGTCAGTACTATAGTAGTTAACGATTTATGTGGTTGTACGGAACCCTCAGTGCGCGTGTCCGACTCGCACTTGGCCAGTTTTATTTATACTTCAATAGCTAAGAAATTATGTGGTGATATGGACAGTCAGCGTCGGAATGGCCATATAGTCGAGGTGGCGTTCTCCAGCTGGGCCCCATCCTGCGCGGGCCCCCCACGGGCCTGACTTGCGGGGCTTGTCGCAAGCGGTAGGTAGGATAAGGGCCCCGCGCAGCGTAGCCAGTCTCGGGCCCCGGGCTGTGTAGAGCCATCCGGGCCCTTCCGCCCCAGTTCGACCCTGGGACATTATGGGAGCCCTACTAGCACTTGGTCGGTGTTTTAGTCTAATAATGTAAGATAGCCCTGAGGCCTTACGCCTAACGGGGCCAAATACCCCAGTTCGCAAAATCACGCGAACGCGAACCTTAACGCGTTGAGATACGGTTTGCGGTCGCGTGATTTTGCAAACTGCACCTATTCGGGCCCGCGCTTAGAGTTGGGTGGAAGGCCCCTGATAATGAACAAACGTTTCGATTCTACGTTTCTAATCCGTACGGCCAAGGATTGGAACAACCTGCCGGCTTCCTTGTTTCCTGAGAGATATAATCTGGGCCTTTTCAAGGCAAGACTGAATAGGTATCTTCTAAGTCTGCGTGCTTTATCTTCGACTACATCTTCGCTTACCAACAGGCGAGTTGGTGGTCAAACGCAGATTTATTCACGATAAAAAAAATGACGTTTAGCATCAGTATCAATAAATGTTGCATCCATGTTCCCAGATCTACGACCGCAATCGTGCCACGTGGTGGACGCAGCCGACGGCAACAAGTCGAACTGGATGCGCTTCGTGAACTGTTCCCGGCACTGTTACGAACATAACCTGGCCGCCTACCAGTACCAGGGGGAACTGTATTACAGGTGAACTCATCATCATCAGCCAGAAGACGTCCACTGCTGCTGTCCATAATATATATATATATATATATATATATATATATAATGTAAATACCTATCGTTACATAGATTTAGACTATTATTATATAGATTTAGTTGCAGCCGTGTTATTATGTTTAATCTATATTTGGTATGTTTATGTTAATTTAGCTATTTCATTATTATTGAACATGTTTAAGGATGTCATATTTATATAGTTTACCCATTATATAGATTTAGTTACAGCCGTGTTTATTTTGTTTAATCTATATTTGGTATGTTTATGTTAATTTAGCTATTTCATTATTATTGAACATGTTTAAGAATGTCATATTTATATAGTTTACCCATTATATAGATTTAGTTACAGCCGTGTTATTATGTTTAATCTATATTTCGTATGTTTATGTTAATTTAGCTATTTCATTATTATTGAACATGTTTAAGAATGTCATATTTATATAGTTTACCCATTATATAGATTTAGTTACAGCCATGTTTATTTTGTTTAATCTATATTTGGTATGTTTATGTTAATTTAGCTATTTCATTATTATTGAACATGTTTAAGAATGTCATATTTATATAGTTTACCCATTATATAGATTTAGTTACAGCCATGTTTATTTTGTTTAATCTATATTTGGTATGTTTATGTTAATTTAGCTATTTCATTATTATTGAACATGTTTAAGAATGTCATATTTATATAGTTTACCCATTATATAGATTTAGTTACAGCCGTGTTATTATGTTTAATCTATATTTCGTATGTTTATGTTAATTTAGCTATTTCATTATTATTGAACATGTTTAAGAATGTCATATTTATATAGTTTACCCATTATATAGATTTAGTTACAGCCGTGTTATTATGTTTAATCTATATTTCGTATGTTTATGTTAATTTAGCTATTTCATTATTATTGAACATGTTTAAGAATGTCATATTTATATAGTTTACCCATTATATAGATTTAGTTACAGCCGTGTTTATTTTGTTTAATCTATATTTGGTATGTTTATGTTAATTTAGCTATTTCATTATTATTGAACATGTTTAAGAATGTCATATTTATATAGTTAACCCATTATTTAGATCAATTTTTGTGATTATTTAAGAACTATATTAGCTCCCCTTGCCTGAAACACAGACTTACCCAGTTCAGGCATATGTTTTAATATACCTAAGTAAGACTATATTTTAAAGATATATTGTAATGCATTTTTTTTTTGAGTAAATTATTATTCACATATACATTTTTTTTCTTAATTTTTAAGTTTTTTACCTACATCAAATATAATTATAAAAATATAAATAATATAAAAAAAACTTAAAAACTTGGGTGCCGCCGGCAGCGGGGCAGGGCCCAAGCTACCGGTGGTTAGGGCTGCAGAGTGAGGAACCTCCTGACAATGCGTGCCGTGTCAAGAATTACTGCCTTCTGCATCTGACCCACCTTGTGCGAAAATGGTATCCTCTCGATAGTCACACACAGTAGAATATAGATGTAATGATAAAGTACAAATAAATTACTATTCAGCACAATAAAAGTTAATTTATTTTTATAACACAACCAACATGAAAAATTACAAAAAACACGACAGACGTCATTATTTATAAAATACACCATTTCTACACTAATATTATAAAGAGGAAAGATTTGTACCTATTTTTGTATGTTTGTAATGAATAGGCTCCGAAACTACTGAACCGATTTGAAAAATTCTTTCACTGTTGGGAAGCTACACTATCCCCGGGTGACATAGGCTATATTATATTTTGTAGCGAGGCCGAAGGCCGAGCTTACACTCGTGCGAAGCCGGGGCGGACGGCTAGTACTTTATATTCAAATATCCGTCGTTCTGTCGTACCACCCAGTCTGAAGTAAACAATTGCAAACCTCTTTCTAACAGACCTAACCGTCTAGCGAGAGCCTCTTAAGGTGATGGTCGAGGCTCTTCGCTATAAGGCCGTTCACCGATACAACTATCGGGACAATGATCGTCGAGTCAACATCCCACATGGCGGTAACCTCGTGAGCCAAGTCAAGGTACTTGCTGAGTTGGCTGATCGGGGGTCCCCGCAGTCTCCAGACTAGTTCCCCATTTGTGTGGCCTCGCATTGTTTGTCTATTGGTCAGCAGCGTGGAGTCTCATTCCACTGCCGTTTTCCCACCGATTCACTTTAAAAAAATATCTAATGAGACACAAAACAAGGTATAACGTTACACAGCGGCTGCACTCCCTTTCTCTCAAAGTGCACCTCAGCAATATCCGAGGTTTGCACTGTAATCTCATGCCAGTCCACCACCACCTTGAGACTGAAAATCCGGCACTTTTGTTCCTTACGGAGACGCAGATCGGAAGTCCGTCTGACGTGGCGTATTTGTCATAACCAGGGTAACCTGGAGCACAATTTTAGGCCTCGAGCTGGAGTGTGCTTATATGCCCGTGACGACTTCTGCTGTCGGCGTCTCCGTCAGTTTGAAGCCCCTATATTCTCTGTGCTTTGGGTACAGGAAATGATAAGATTCTCTATTCCTGTGTCTACCGGTCGCACAGCGGAGATGGGGAGACGACCAGGCTCACTGATTATTTGATTGAGGCGGCGGATGTGGCTCAACTAAAGTACCCTACAGCCCAATTAGTGTTACTGGGGGATTTTAACGGCCACCACCAGGAGTGGCTTTTCCCATACCGGGACACTGACCATGCTGGGAGAAAGACGCGAGAGCTTGCTCTAACGTTGAATCTCACCCAGCTGGTCCAAGGAGCTACAAGGGTACCAGACGTTGACACGCACACGCGTTATTGCTTGGATCTTCTGCTGACAACGACGACATACGATCGTGGGTGTAGCATGCGATGTAATGTGAGCAGTTGACGGACTCTCCTATCCAGAGCGTCCAGCTCAGTTTGAGTCCACCTCAATATGCTAAAGGAGTATATCAGCAAAGGCATCACCCAACCGTTGAAGGCACGCACCTTGTTGCCACCAGACAAAAGACTATTAAGTACTTTGGTCAGGCGACAAAAGAAGCGCTCCTTCACCGATTTCTTGATGTCCTCTAACGATACACCCAACGACTCTGACATACCGAGGTACTTGTAGGTCTCGGCCTCAGAGAGAGAAAGAGAGATCTGAGAGTCATCGCCCCAGAAAATTGTAAATTCGGGGAATCTACAACTTTTCCCCGTTGCACATGCAAGACCGCACACTTATCTACACCGAATTCCATCCTGATGGCGCTGCTGAAAACCTCTGTGATTTTTAACAGCTCCACCAAGTCTTGGCGTTTCGGTGTGAATAGTTTGAGATCGTCCATGTACAACAGGTGGGAGATGACTTGACCATCTCTTTGAAGCCGGTAGCCTAGTCCGGAATCCCTCAGCAAAGTACTGAGAGGGTTCAGAGCTAGGCAAAACCACAATGGACTAAAACTGTCACCCTGAAAGATGCCTCGCTCAATCCTTATTAAGTCCTGCGGGACAGAAAAGCCATCTCCCCCACCTGGTTGACGAAGAACTGTGGTCCATTGCCTCATGCACCTAAGAATGATTTTAGAGTTGTATCAATTTTATATAACTCTAAAACCCTCTCTAGCCATGAATGAGGCACTAAGTCATAAGCCTTCTTATAGTCAATCTAGGCAGCGGAGAGGGCTCCTCTATTTCGCCGGACTTGTTGGCTGATGGCCGTGTCGATTATTTTAATTATTATTAACTTTATTAATTATTAACCTCCACACTGAACGACATCCTGCGTTCTGCATCCATTGGATTCCCATGATTCACGATGTCGTCGGTCCATCTAGTGGGAGGCCTACCTACGCTGAGTCTTCCGGTTCATGGTCTCCACTCAAGAACCTTTATTACCCATCGGCAGTGGTGGATTTACAAATTTGCCGCCAGTAGGCTATCCAAATTTTGCCGCCCCGCAAATGAACAATTATTATAATATAAGATGTACGCATTACAAAAAACAAGCTTTCATCCACATACAAATATATCAATATCAATGACCAAATATCAATTTGTTGAATATCCTACAGGACCATCAAGAAAATACCAAGTTTCACGAAGATCATGGAATTCTACCGTACAGAATATATTAACAAACTCTACATGGATCTCGGCAAGAACAACGCGCCCGAATCCTGTGCAGAAAAATTTGGTAAGGATAATATTTATTTATTAAAGTACGCTCACGGAAGATTCGCTCCGCAGAACAGAGGATGTTTCGCCGGACTTGTTGGCTTATGGCCGTGTCGATGAGGAGGAGCTCCTTAGTACCACGGGACCCAACCCTACATCCATTTTGAGCGTGGGCCAAAACGTTGTTCGCGACAATATGCGCATTAATTTTATTTCTCAAAATGGATGTAAGGAGCTTGTAGATGGTAGGCAAGCACGTGATGGGTCTGTAGTTCTTGGGTTCCGTGGTACTACCGGACTTGTGGAGCAGAAAGGAGGCAAGAAAGCTAGGAAGGGTGCCGAGCTCAAGAGCTTCTTGAAATTGGGTCGCCAAGCGGTCATGTGAGCATCGAATCCACTTTATCCTGAAGTTGTGCAACCCGTCCGGACTAGGACTTTTCCAGTTCTGTGCCGTACGGATCGCACAACTAATGTCTACGGAGTATATTAACATTTAAAATAGACCCCATGGGTTCGATGGACTCACATTCTCGCTCGACAACACGCATCCAATCACCCTCCGTATGTTCGACGGGCACCGACCTGATACCGCGCCAGAAATTAGTCATGGCGCTTGCATCCGGGAGCTGCCCGTCACTCACACGTTGCTCAGTTCCCTCCCAGCCTCGGTATACCTTCCTCTGGTCACTTTGGAAGAGGCGATTATCCACACGCTCTATGTAGCGGCGAATACGGCTTACCCATGCATAGACTTTCTGCTTCAGATAGTCAATACGTTCCGTGACTTTGGCGTGAGGTAGGCGTGGGGCCTAATACCGTTCCCAGCGAATGCCTGTGTCACGAAACGCATGACTCTGGGGCGATTCCCCCGGCTAAAGCAGATTAGCTTTGCAATGAGAATCCTGAACGAGCTGACACGCTGCTCGATCCGCACTTGCCATGCGGGTACCCCCCGACGATGCACGGTTAGTGTCCGGAAACTTAACACGTGCAACGTGACACGCCGCGATGGCCCCGCAGTACATGATCGAGTGGGTATCAACTAAATCTTCGCTAGCCCGTAAATATGGAGCTAGCAAAGCATTCAGGGCTCACATTAAAGCCAAATTACGTCTATGGGTGGGCAAACGTGGTAGTCGCGGCCTAGAGTCGGGTGCAAACCGATCCTGGGAGATCGCGTCTTCCAAAGCCCCCCTCAGTTGCTCTCTCACCTGGTCGGAGACACTATCACTCGCCAAATCTCCCACACCGTCTACGTCACAAATGTTGGCTCAACCTGTAGGTTATGTGAAGTAGTTTATTCCTCGGATATATATTTTGGAATGAGTCGTTAGACTCATGACTGACTGAGTTAGACTTATGACTGAATAGGAAATTTGATCTTATTTAACAACGCAATCGTATACTTTGACCAGTGCTTCTATTTCCTCATAGGGTTTTTATTGATATTGATTTATATTGATAATTATTATGATTAGTTTTTTAAACTTCGAGAATTATTTTTTGGCCAGCCATGCAAACGTCCCCAGAGGAAGTCCGCAGCCGGCCTGCGTCACAATGGAATAGCAGATGGACCAGCCTCGAGAAGGAGGCCTCCCTGGAGGAGCGTACTCCTCACTCAGCTGCCTCCACGCCTAAGAGACCACGACTGTACTTCGTTGTCACTGGCAAGCAAATTACAAAGAGGTAAGTTTAAAAAGAAAAAAAAACACACGTCATAGGACTGCAAGTCAGAAGTGAAAACTTAAGTAGTAATTTTGAATTTTTGAATTTGAATTCACCTGTAATTCCACCTAGGACAAACATTTGTGTTTGTTCTATGTCTGGGTGTTAATATCTATTTAAGTATGTATTTAAAAATATATATGTACGTATATCAGTGTCTGGCAGTCATATTACAAGCTTTGCTTAGTTTGGGGTCAGATGACCGTGTGTGCAAAAAAAATATGTCCCAGACCTATTCTACAAGAGATGGCGCTGTTTAAAAATACACGGTACAGCGTGACGATGCCGCGAGTTTCATGATTTTTGGTTACCCAAAAAGTGCACAACGCGCCTAAAGAAGTTTTTACTTCAAAACCGGCCAAGTGCGAGTCGGACTCGCTCACCGAGGGTTCCGTACAAACTTGTAGGTATGTAGTTATTAAACAATGAAATCACTGAACATTGGTCTAACGAAAATATAAACTTGCCGTTGGAAACTAAGATATTTTTACCGACTTCCAAAATGGAGAATGTTCTCAATTCGACTGTTTTTATTAAATATTTGTTACCTCAGAACTTTCGATTGGGTGAACCGATTTTGATGATTCTTTTTTTGTTTGAAAGCTGGTGCTTCCAGTTCTGAAACGAAGTTTATATTGATAATTATATCTGATCTAGATGCGAACGCGATAACTCTCTCCCCGATGGATACCACCCCCGCCCTTCTACATTCACTGACACCTCCAACCCTCGCGCGCGGAAGGTGGACTCCAAGCGTGTCACCACCTCAACATCCAGGAACCAGGAGACGTCGCTCGAGGATGACATCTCTTTGGATCCGTTACAGGTGAGAATATTGCAGTATTGTGAGTGATCGTTTAACCTCCCCCCTTTAACCTCCACACTGAACGACATCCTGCCATCTGCATCCACTGGATGCCCGCGACTCTCACAATGTCATCGGTCCATCTAGTGAAAGGCTACTTACGCTGCGTCTTCCGGTTCCCGGTCTCTACTCAAGAACCTTTCCCTTCGGTTATCGGTTCTTCGAGCGATGTGGCCCACCCATTGCCAGTTCCACTTGCAAATTTTAATAGCTATGTCGATGACTCTGGTTCTTTGTCAAATATCCACGTTTCGGATGCTATCGCGCAAAGAAACTCCGAGCATAGCTCTCTCCATTGCCCGTTGTGTGACTCTGAGTTTCTCCAAAAGGCCAACAGTTAAGGACCACGTCTCAGTATCATATGTCATCACTGGCAACACACACTGGTCAAATACCTTTGTCTTTAGGCACTGTGGTATCTTGGACGAGAAGATGTCACGCAATTTCCCGAACGCTGCCCATCCGAGTTGGATTCTTCGGGCGACCTCTTTGCCTAAGTTGGACTTACCTAACTGAACAATCTGTCCAAGATAGGTGTAATGGTCAACAACTTCGAGAGTATCGTTCCGAACGATTACCGGCACGGGTACAACATGGACATTGTACATGACTTTTGTCTTATCCATGTTCATTTTAAGACCCACCTGTTGGGAAAGGCTACTGAGGTCGCTGAGCATTGTATTAAGGTCCTCCAGCGACTCTGCCATGATGACTATATCGTCGGCAAAACGAAGGTGAGTGATGTATTCGCCATTGATGTTGATGCCGAATCCGTTCCAGTCCAAGAGCTTGAAAACGTTCTCCAATGCGTTAGTGAACAGTTTCGGAGAGATAACATCTCCCTGTCTCACGCCTTTATGCAATTGGATTGGTTCCGTGCTCTCGTCCTGTAATCGGATCAACATGGTGGCGTTTCTATACAAACACTTCAGCATTTCGATATACCTATAGTCGATATGAGAACGCTGGAGGGACTGCAATACTGCCCAGTCTCGATTGAATCGAAGGCTTTTTCATAGTCCACAAACGCTAGACATAATGGCCGATTATACTCCTCAGTCTTCTGTATAATCTGGCAGAGCGTGTGTATGTGGTCTATGGTGCTCCAGCCTTTACGGAAACCGGCTTGTTCGGGAGGCTGGAAGTCATCAAACCTGCTTTCGAGACGGTTCGTAATGACTCTGGAGAACAACTTGTACACATGGCTCAGGAGTGAGATGGGCCTATAATTCTTCAACAAGGTGTTATCACCTTTTTTGAAGAAGAGCACCACCACACTCCTATTCCATGCTTCAGGCGTAGTACCTTCGAGTATGACGGAATTAAATAACTTCTGGAGGACTACAAGTACCGGTTTTCCACCCGCTCTCAGTAGTTCTGTCGTTATTCCGTCATCACCCGGCGCCTTGTTGTTCTTAAGCTGTTTCAGAGCCATTCGAATCTCGTACAAGCTGATGTCTGGGATGTCCTCAGTGTAGTGTCGGGTCAGTTTAGCTCTCTTGTCCTGAGCTGCGCTGACAATGGGCTGTCGTGTTGAGGTGTACAACTGTCCGTAAAAAGAAGATTTAAAAGATACAGCTGTTATAAGATATGGCAGACGGACGGACGGACAGGTAAACAGGAGACAGACAGCGTAGGCTTAGTTATAGGGTCCCGCTTTTACCCTTTTGTAAGGAACCCAAAAAAAGTAGGATTTTTGTTGTCCTAGTTTTTTTAGCAGGCATTCGAGGCTAAATCCGTACGTATAGTAATACGTCCGGATTTAGCCTCGAATGAATTGTTTGTCAAGTGTAAATAAAATTAGCGATTCAACGCTTCTTGTGGGAGAAAAGATAAATAAAATCATCACAGGCGGTTGACGGCTCCTAGGAGTCCTACTATATGGGAATTTTATGAGTATTATTCTTAATATCTTTTAAAAATATTTTTTCAGGTCTCCGAATATATACAATTAATAAAAGACATCAACCACAAACCGGCGCTGCTAGCTACATCTACACCCAAACGCAGTCCCGGACCGAAGCCAATGACCGATGCCGATGCGTCTCTCCAGACCAACGTCAGCCCCATACAAAGAGTAGGAACTAAAAGGACGCAGATGAGGTTAGATGGAGGGAAAAGTAGGGATAGCGTTTTCTCTTGCAGCAGAGATAATATTTATAAAGCTACGTCTTCGTCTGCAAGGTGAGTTGTAAAAAGCGCCATCTAGAATAGCTACTTTAGTACTAGTTAGTCAAATGAGATTTATAATTGACTGCCCCGGTGGCTCAGTTGGTAGTGGACCTAACTTCTGTGCTTGGGGGCGTGGGTTCGATTCCCATCTAGGACAAACATTTGTGTGATGAACATTTGTGTTTGTTCTATGTCTGGGTGTTAATATCTATTTAAGTATGTATTTAAAAATATATATGTACGTTTATCAGTCTCTGGCAGCCATATTACAAGCTTTGCTTAGTTTGGGGTCAGATGACCATGTGTGCAATAATGTCCCACATATTTAAAAAAAAAAAAAAAAAAAAAAAAAAAACGCAAATATAATACGAAGATCGCTCATGTTTGTGTTAAGTGGTTTGCCAGAAAATAACGTTCAATATATTCCAGTAATCAAGCGCTTTGGGATTACATAAATAATTAAATAGCATAATTATACACTACATCATAATAATTATTCACTAAACTCTCTTATTTCTGTGTCATCGTATAAAATAGCCATCTATCGTAATTTATTATTACTAACTTCTTCTGACTCCTATAAAACAGGGGCCTTACCCCTAGCTCGAAAAGTTGACCCGCATAGGTGTTATTTGTCTAAACGGTACCATCAACTACGATAAGCGGTAGTTATTTGATAGCCGCTAAGCTTTGCTATTTACACGCACACACGCATAGTAAAACGGATTTTCGTTCATTCAAGTTAGACGCTTTTAAACGATGCAGCTTAAATGAGTTGGTTAATTTTAGATACCTATCAGGTACCTACTAAAAGTTGGCTCGCAAAAGTGAAGCTAGGGGTAAGGCCCCAGGTAATCTACCTAGCATAGGAGTCAGAGATTCTCTAAACTTGTGTAACCTTGATTAAGAGGCCCCTATTCGTTTGCAGCTTTCTCGCTCGCACATTTGTACATTATTGACGATATAAAATTACTGAGTGTGAATTTACAAAAAGTGACACAACCAAGTATTGCTGACTATCATAACATTATAAACTAAAAAATGTTTCGTTTCGATATCTTTTAATTTGACGGAGTAACATGGTAACAAGAAAAATCGCTTGTTACCTTTTCCATAATGTGTAATAAATACTAATAGTGAGTCAACTCCTTTGTTTAGCCGCAAAATACCTACATGGCTGCGTCGACGTCTAGACGCGAACCAGTGGCGGATTTACCAGCAGGCTGAGTAGGCTGGAGCCTAGGGCGGCAGATTTTAGGGGCGCAAATTTGGGGCCACAGTTATTTTTTATCTTACTGAAATTAAAAGATTCATATTTATATACCAAAAAATGTTATTAGGTTCACAAAAAATTCAACATTTAATAATTATGTTTCAATACTTAGATAATTCTTTCTAATCTTTATTATGTAAGTAGTCTAGACTATTATACCTAACCAAAACTATTTCTTATACAAACTGAATCAATGGGTTGTAAAAATAATATAGGAACTGACACATCGATTCCCTATAGTTTACAATCATAGGTATCTATTAATTACGGCAAAAAGTTAACATAATTAGGACGATAGTGCTCAAAATCATAAAGTAACTATTTCTTGCACAAAAATATGTAACTAATGTGATTGTGAACTAGGGTATCGAATTGTAGAGGTCGGTAGGGGCGGCAAAATTTGAATAGCCTACTGGCGGCAAATGTGTAAATCCGCCACTGACGCGAAGGGTTGTCACAACTCAAATCAAATAAAAATAGCCAGCGGCCCAACTACGAATGTTCGCGTAAAATACGTACTATATCGAATTTCATACAAATTTCAAGTTCGAAATTCAATATTTGTATGAATTTTGATAGTGTTTATTTTACGCGAATATTTGTACTGCCACTGGCTAGTTAGCAATATTAGATAATAATATTTTTACAATGTTATTTTATCTGTATTCCTCGTAATAATATATTTTTCTATACCTACAAATATACAAACGTACTAGTAGCGCCTCGCAGCTTGCAGCCGATTCCGTGTACGTGACACAACTGAAACGGGCGTACCTTTTTTTTCTAATGTCACTTATTGCTGTTGGTCTTGCGGCCTCTACAGCTTGACCGGACTAGTTGGTGAACGCAGAAGGCGTTGGGCCAACATGGTTTAGTAAACGGGCGTACCACCTACGAGCGAAGCTAAGTAGCACTACCGCAGACGTCGCGGGCAGGGGGAGGATTCCGCTCTCCTTCATACCGCACCTCATCGTTGCTCTGTCTAGACGCCCGAGTTGAACCACTATTAGTATTTGTTACACATATGCCATTTCGCTCCGTCAAATTAAAAGCGAGCGAGAAAGCTGCAGACGAATCGAGCAAATAAATATTTTGTATTTGTATTAGAACAGTTTTCGAAACAGTTTTAATCCTCTGAAGCCATGTTAATTATAGTTTATTCCGCTAGATGGCGCTTTCATTTAAAATACTATTGTTTGGGGTAAAAATAATAGTCATTGCTATTTTTATTAGATTAGATTACAAGAGCAAAGCCTCTCAATAGTCGCCAAATATTGGAAATATGTTTTTTTCGTTCCAGATATGGAATAGAGCTGGACTACTCCTCAGTTTCCCCTGAGTACTCGGTTCAATCTTCAGTCGACCTGTCTCCTGTATCTCTACGAACCCACAATTTCACATGGTAAAATACTGATATTTTCTTGAAATATCAATAAACTGGCTTTGTGCTATAATATTCGTCTCTAAAGTGTCGCCAATCACTCCAATCAGTAGATAAGGCGGTCGCAAAAATAAACGCTTTTGTAAAAAAGTTAGCAAAAGAGTATTAAGTAATTTGCTATGACATTAAATTCAGGCGTAAATTAATACTGAAAATGAAGCGAAATGTTAAATAAAATGAGGAAGATGTAAATGAAAATAAATCGAATTTTTTGTCCTAAATAAAACTTTAGGTAATTATAATAATAGTGGAAGTAATAGTACCTTGGGCAGTGGGTACATTTTTGAGCCTTTTGGGGTCGAAACCATGGGATCAGGGGCCAAAAAAATATTCAAAGATTTATCATCACGTCTGATCGATGCAACTCGTGACCAGAATGCTGGGGCCTTACCCCTAGCTCGAAAAGTTGACCCGCATAGGTGTTATTTGTCTAAACGGTACCATCAACTACGATAAGCGGTAGTTATTTGATAGCCGCCAAGCTTTGCTATTTTAGGATAATATTATTTGGTTGATATGTGTTGTATTGTAGTTGTATCTGACTCTTGGATTTGATACAGAAGGTTATCCTAAATAATATGAATGGGTAATTGAAACTCCGGTAGATGGATTGAGTACGTGCGCTTTATTTGAGCGCCAGCGAATGACTGTTGAATGTCGGTGCGCTTCATTAATTTGTTTATATTATAATAATAACAATCTGTGATGTAGTGGGACTCACAGGCCCTACATCTACATCCCCCTTAAAAATAAATTTTTAGTAAAATTTACATGATAAAATAGATTCTGTAATGTGTTACTTAGGTGGTAAGTACTTTGTTGCAGCTAAAAGTAGATTAAACATACATTAAAGTTGACAACATGACCTCAAAGTATGATAACATAAAGGGTGTAAATTGTGTAAAAGTGAACAATGAAAAATAAGTGTGTAAAATGTAGTGAATTAAAAATTAATTAGATTAGAATGTTTACATTTTTGATTTAACATAGTGCATTGTTTGTATAAGTTTGTCTTATAAAAGAAAAAATAACTTGCTACTTTTTATTTCACATAGAATATTTTTCCGTAAAAACAATAACTACAATAAAATTGTCTTTTGATATAATAATACTTGTTAGTTGTTAGCTACGCGCACTTTAACTTATACGTTTGTTTTGTTTTTTATTTCACTTCACTGCACTACCCGAATTTATATTTGTTTAAACGTAAAACGTGCTTTTCTGGGAGGTTGCCGGAAACGCGGAGGTGTGGTTTGCATCGACGACACACGTAGCGCTATGACTATGGTGACGCGCTTGTCCACTGATGTCTCGATCCGCTTAACAGTAACTCCACATGACGTACAGGATGCCAGTGGAAATTACAACGCTGACGATCATGACGGGCCAGCGACATACAGTATGTGTCCTGGATGTGGTCGACCTGCGCTGTTTGGGGCGCAGCACCTGCGGCGTTCTATGTTGTGGGCTTGCTCTCAGGGTGATCCATGTTGATGTGACGTAGAGTGCAGCGTCGAAGTAGATGAAATTGTAGTAAAGTTGAAAATATATAGATGATGCTTTGTGAGTAGTGAAGTGGTCTGCGGTCAAGTGGTGCGGCGGCGGCCCGTTCAAATATCAAAACGAACCGTTTTCTTCACCGCGCGACCCGATCTTGTTATGACTGGCGGCGTCTTTTGTGCGTTGTTCTCTGTATTGCTGTGCTGTGTGGCCGTAATGAATGTATTATTGTTAGCTATGTTATTGTTAGTTGAGTCGGGTGACTCTTTCGTCGCTAAGTTGGTTGCGGCGTCGGGTGACTCGTAAGGACCACTAGTTACAACATAAGCGGGTTTGAGTCTATCAAGTGAGATGACGACATCTCGAGAACCCATACGAATGGTGTAGTGTTTGGTATTTCGATTGATTACTTTGAAAGGACCCAAATAAGGTGGTGTGAGCGATTTGGTCGTTGATGTTGCTTCGTACAGGTACAAAAAAATCTCCAGGTAGTCTGATAGATTTTCCGAACGTTATTTGAGCGGGACTGTAACCAATGTCCTTTTTTACGGCGGATCAGTGGTAGCTCCTTATCGTACGTTCTGTAATTCATCTGTGTGGTCGTTAGTTTTTTTGAAAAGAAAGCGAGAGGTTGTAAATTTTTTTCTACTAATTGGTGTAGAGCGGCCCCGACACAAGTATTTGAAGTGTCTGTGATTAACACCAGTTTGGCGGTCGGGTCCGGGTGCGTGAGTATAACTGCCTCTCGTATCAATTGTTTACATTTGTGGAATGCGTTTACGGCTTTTTCCATCCATGTAATTTTGATCTTGTTTTTTTTTGTATTGTGTAAGTATTTGTCTAATATTGATTGTGTTTCCGCGGCTTTTGGTATATTGTTTTTGTAGAAATTAATTAGTCCGAGGAAACGTCGTAAGTAGTTCTTCGATGGTTTCAGGTTGTGAAAACTCTGTGATGGCTTTGACCTTAACTTCGTCCGGCTTGATGCCGTCACAGGTGACGTGGTGATTATTAACCTTTTTGTGAACACATCGTATTTGTTTATTTTGGGTGGGTTCTCCAGAATGTCGCTAATCTGACTTAATTCGTCGCGCCCTAACTTTGCAATAACTAGTTGGTACTTACATAAGTCTGTTGCTTTTTGTGGCGCGATGATCGCTTCAAACTGGTGGAACCAGAGTCGAGGTCGTGTGGCCCAGAAGTCGCTGATGCGCGTCTGAATGGTGACGGCGCTTGGTGCGAATTCTGCTGTGATGCGGCTGGTGCTGGGCTGCTGCGGTGGTGGTGCGCCTGGTGCGCTTTGGTCCATGAGCAGTCTGTGTTGTTCCTCGACGTCGGTGATTGGTGTGGTCATCGCGGATGTTTGAAACGTACTCAATAGTTTATAGGTTGTATTGTTCGTCGGGGTCACCAATTTAGGATAATTTTGTTTGGTTGATATGTGTTGTATTGTAGTTGTATCTGACTCTTGGATTTGATACAGAAGGTTATCCTAAATAATATGAATGGGTAATTGAAACTCCGGTAGATGGATTGAGTACGTGCGCTTTATTTGAGCGCCAGCGAATGACTGTTGAATGTCGGTGCGCTTCATTAATTTGTTTATATTATAATAATAACAATCTGTGATGTAGTGGGACTCACAGGCCCTACACTATTTTCACGCACACACGCATAGTAAAACGGATTTTCGTTCATTCAAGTTAGACGCTTTTAAACGATGCAGCTTAAATGAGTTGGTTAATTTAAGGTACCTATCAGGTACCTACTAAAAGTTGGCTCGCAAAAGTGAAGCTAGGGGTAAGGCCCCTGGCCTCTACTTTGCTCAAAGAGTGAGCATTGCCATACAACATGGTAATGGGGCCAGCATTTTGGGGACGATTCCCACTGGTAGCGGTTTAATAATAGGTCGGGGAAAAAGTCTTTTCGTATTTTGTATGTATAAAGTTGTAGTAAAAATCTCATCGGTTGTACTGTTTGTATCTGGTTGGTTTTGATACCATTAAAAATATGACATTTTAAAAAAGGAATATAAAAAGTAAAAAGCAATTTCCCGCCATATTTCAATTGTTTTTTTGTTCGATAAAATGAGTGAATCTAACGAAGAAATTCGATATATTGTGAAATTTTATTACAAAAAACTGAAAAATGCGACACAAGCCGCGAATAAAATTTGTGACATTTATGGACCTAATGCAGTGTCATCAAGAGTAGCACAATGTTGGTTCAAGCATTTTCAGTCCAGGAATTTTGATGTCAAAGATGCAGGTCGCTCTGGTCGCCCTGTTACGGATAAAGTCGATGCCATTTCTGAAAAAGTGGACCAAGATCGGCATATTAGTAGTTACGACGTAGCTGAAGACCTGGGGATTGACCACAAAACAGTTTTGACCCATTTGAAAATAACTGGGTATACAAAAAAACTCGATATTTGGGTGCCACACCAGCTCACTGAAAGAAACCAAATGAATCGTGTACTCATTTGCGATTCTCTATTGAAACGTAAAGAAACCGAACCGTTTTTTAAAAGATTGATCACTGGTGATGCAAAATGGATCACCTACGACAAGAATGTGCGCAAACGATCATGGTCAAAGGGCAGTGAAGCACCACAGACTGTAGCGAAACCCAGATTAACACGTAATAAGGTGATGCTGTGTGTATGATGGGATTGGAAGGGCATCGTTCATTATGAGCATTTACCGCCGGGCAAAACCATCGATTCGGATCTCTACTGCCAACAGCAGATGAGACTCAAACAAGAAATTGAGAAAAAACGGCCGGAATTGATCAACATAAAGAGTGTGGTCTTTCATCATGATAACGCCAGACCGCACACATCTTTGGCCACTCAGCAAAAATTTAGAGAGCTTGGTTAGGAAGTGTTAATGCATCCACCACATAGCCCTGACCTTGCACCCTCAGATTTCCACCTGTTTCGATCTCTTCAGAATTCTTTGGGTAGTGTTAGATTAACATCAAGAGAGGACTGTCAAAACTACTTGTTGCATTTTATTGATCAGAATTCCCAAAATTTCTACAGCAACGGGGTCATGTCACTACCTAAAAGATGGCAACAAGTTATCGAACAAAATGGTACATATATATTATAATTAAATGTAATTAAACTTGAAAAAAATATGTCTTGAATTTGTTTATAAAATACGAAGAAACTTTTTCCCCGGCCTTAGTTTAGTAGTTAGGTATTAAATTGTCGTTTTTTATTATTGAAATGTTATTAAAAAATTATATTTTAATGATATTAATGTGTAGGTACAAAATAAACTATTTATTTTAATATTTAATAATAAATAATTATAAATAAATAATCCCTATCGCTACATATTATAAATGTGTAGATCAAATACCGTCACACATGACTTCTAACTAAGTAGATACAATACCTGATATCGGTTTAACTTGCAAAAAAATACCGTTTGCGTGATTCAGGTAAAGTGTCGTATTGCAATTGGACGGAACATAGTAGGGATGTGCGCCGTCTTCTCTATACGTAGGTCTCAGTGTATATTTTTGAGGTAATGAAATACATCCGATCAAAATTGCATGCCCAGAATCCCTCAGCAAAGTGCTGAGAGGGTTCAGAGCTAGGCAAAACCACAATGGACTGAAACTGTCGCCCTGAAAGATGCCTCGCTCAATCCTTATTAAGTCCTGCGGGATAGAAGAGCCATCTCCCCCGCCTGGTTGACGAAGAACTGTGGTCCATTGCCTCATACATGCACCTAAGAATGATTTTAGGGTTGTATCAATTTTATACAAATCTAAAACCCTCTCTAGCCATGAATGAGGCACCGAATCATAGGCCTTCTTATAGTCAATCTAGGCAGCGGAGAGGGCTCCTCTATTTCGCCGGACTTGTTGGCTGATGGCCGTGTCGATTATTTTAATTATTATTAACTTTATTAATTATTAACCTCCACACTGAACGACATCCTGCGTTCTGCATCCATTGGATTCCCATGATTCACGATGTCGTCGGTCCATCTAGTGGGAGGCCTACCTACGCTGAGTCTTCCGGTTCGTGGTCTCCACTCAAGAACCTTTATTACCCATCGGCAGTGGTGGATTTACAAATTTGCCGCCAGTAGGCTATCCAAATTTTGCCGCCCCGCAAATGAACAATTATTATAATATAAGATGTACGCATTACAAAAAACAAGCTTTCATCCACATACAAATATATCAATATCAATTACCAAATATCAATTTGTTGAATATCCTACAGGACCATCAAGAAAATACCAAGTTTCACGAAGATCATGGAATTCTACCGTACAGAATATATTAACAAACTCTACATGGATCTCGGCAAGAACAACGCGCCCGAATCCTGTGCAGAAAAATTTGGTAAGGATAATATTTATTTATTAAAGTACGCTCACGGAAGATTCGCTCCGCAGAACAGAGGATGTTTCGCCGGACTTGTTGGCTTATGGCCGTGTCGATGAGGAGGAGCTCCTTAGTACCACGGGACCCAACCCTACATCCATTTTGAGCGTGGGCCAAAACGTTGTTCGCGACAATATGCGCATTAATTTTATTTCTCAAAATGGATGTAAGGAGCTTGTAGATGGTAGGCAAGCACGTGATGGGTCTGTAGTTCTTGGGTTCCGTGGTACTACCGGACTTGTGGAGCAGAAAGGAGGCAAGAAAGCTAGGAAGGGTGCCGAGCTCAAGAGCTTCTTGAAATTGGGTCGCCAAGCGGTCATGTGAGCATCGAATCCACTTTATCCTGAAGTTGTGCAACCCGTCCGGACTAGGACTTTTCCAGTTCTGTGCCGTACGGATCGCACAACTAATGTCTACGGAGTATATTAACATTTAAAATAGACCCCATGGGTTCGATGGACTCACATTCTCGCTCGACAACACGCATCCAATCACCCTCCGTATGTTCGACGGGCACCGACCTGATACCGCGCCAGAAATTAGTCATGGCGCTTGCATCCGGGAGCTGCCCGTCACTTACACGTTGCTCAGTTCCCTCCCAGCCTCGGTATACCTTCCGCTGGTCACTTTGGAAGAGGCGATTATCCACACGCTCTATGTAGCGGCGAATACGGCTTACCCATGCATAGACTTTCTGCTTCAGATAGTCAATACGTTCCGTGACTTTGGCTAGGTAGTCGTGGGGCCTAATACCGTTCCCAGCGAATGCCTGTGTCACGAAACGCATGACTCTGGGGCGATTCCCCCGGCTAAAGCAGATTAGCTTTGCAATGAGAATCCTGAACGAGCTGACACGCTGCTCGATCCGCACTTGCCATGCGGGTACCCCCCGACGATGCACGGTTAGTGTCCGGAAACTTAACACGTGCATCGTGACACGCCGCGATGGCCCCGCAGTACATGATCGAGTGGGTATCAACTAAATCTTCGCTAGCCCGTAAATATGGAGCTAGCAAAGCATTCAGGGCTCCCATTAAAGCCAAATTACGTCTATGGGTGGGCAAACGTGGTAGTCGCGGCCTAGAGTTGGGTGCAAACCGATCCTGGGAGATCGCGTCTTCCAAAGCCCCCCTCAGTTGCTCTCTCACCTGGTCGGAGACACTATCACTCGCCAAATCTCCCACACCGTCTACGTCACAAATGTTGGCTCAACCTGTAGGTTATGTGAAGTAGTTTATTCCTCGGATATATATTTTGGAATGAGTCGTTAGACTCATGACTGACTGAGTTAGACTCATGACTGAATAGGAAATTTGATCTTATTTAACAACGCAATCGTATACTTTGACCAGTGCTTCTATTTCCTCATAGGGTTTTTATTGATATTGATTTATATTGATAATTATTATGATTAGTTTTTTAAACTTCGAGAATTATTTTTTGGCCAGCCATGCAAACGTCCCCAGAGGAAGTCCGCAGCCGGCCTGCGTCACAATGGAATAGCAGATGGACCAGCCTCGAGAAGGAGGCCTCCCTGGAGGAGCGTACTCCTCACTCAGCTGCCTCCACGCCTAAGAGACCACGACTGGACTTCGTTGTCACTGGCAAGCAAATTACAAAGAGGTAAGTTTAAAAAGAAAAAAAAACACACGTCATAGGACTGCAAGTCAGAAGTGAAAACTTAAGTAGTAATTTTGAATTTTTGAATTTGAATTCACCTGTAATTCCACCTAGGACAAACATGTGTGTTTGTTCTATGTCTGGGTGTTAATATCTATTTAAGTATGTATTTAAAAATATATATGTACGTATATCAGTGTCTGGCAGTCATATTACAAGCTTTACTTAGTTTGGGGTCAGATGACCGTGTGTGCAAAAAAAATATGTCCCAGACCTATTCTACAAGAGATGGCGCTGTTTAAAAATACACGGTACAGCGTGACGATGCCGCGAGTTTCATGATTTTTGGTTACCCAAAAAGTGCACAACGCGCCTAAAGAAGTTTTTACTTCAAAACCGGCCAAGTGCGAGTCGGACTCGCTCACCGAGGGTTCCGTACAAACTTGTAGGTATGTAGTTATTAAACAATGAAATCACTGAACATTGGTCTAACGAAAATATAAACTTGCCGTTGGAAACTAAGATATTTTAACCGACTTCCAAAATGGAGAATGTTCTCAATTCGACTGTTTTTATTAAATATTTGTTACCTCAGAACTTTCGATTGGGTGAACCGATTTTGATGATTCTTTTTTTGTTTGAAAGCTGGTGCTTCCAGTTCTGAAACGAAGTTTATATTGATAATTATATCTGATCTAGATGCGAACGCGATAACTCTCTCCCCGATGGATACCACCCCCGCCCTTCTACATTCACTGACACCTCCAACCCTCGCGCGCGGAAGGTGGACTCCAAGCGTGTCACCACCTCAACATCCAGGAACCAGGAGACGTCGCTCGAGGATGACATCTCTTTGGATCCGTTACAGGTGAGAATATTGCAGTATTGTGAGTGATCGTTTAACCTCCCCCCTTTAACCTCCACACTGAACGACATCCTGCCATCTGCATCCACTGGATGCCCGCGACTCTCACAATGTCATCGGTCCATCTAGTGAAAGGCTACTTACGCTGCGTCTTCCGGTTCCCGGTCTCTACTCAAGAACCTTTCCCTTCGGTTATCGGTTCTTCGAGCGATGTGGCCCACCCATTGCCAGTTCCACTTGCAAATTTTAATAGCTATGTCGATGACTCTGGTTCTTTGTCAAATATCCACGTTTCGGATGCTATCGCGCAAAGAAACTCCGAGCATAGCTCTCTCCATTGCCCGTTGTGTGACTCTGAGTTTCTCCAAAAGGCCAACAGTTAAGGACCACGTCTCAGTATCATATGTCATCACTGGCAACACACACTGGTCAAATACCTTTGTCTTTAGGCACTGTGGTATCTTGGACGAGAAGATGTCACGCAATTTCCCGAACGCTGCCCATCCGAGTTGGATTCTTCGGGCGACCTCTTTGCCTAAGTTGGACTTACCTAACTGAACAATCTGTCCAAGATAGGTGTAATGGTCAACAACTTCGAGAGTATCGTTCCGAACGATTACCGGCACGGGTACAACATGGACATTGTACATGACTTTTGTCTTATCCATGTTCATTTTAAGACCCACCTGTTGGGAAAGGCTACTGAGGTCGCTGAGCATTGTATTAAGGTCCTCCAGCGACTCTGCCATGATGACTATATCGTCGGAAAAACGAAGGTGAGTGATGTATTCGCCATTGATGTTGATGCCGAATCCGTTCCAGTCCAAGAGCTTGAAAACGTTCTCCAATGCGTTAGTGAACAGTTTCGGAGAGATAACATCTCCCTGTCTCACGCCTTTCTGCAATTGGATTGGTTCCGTGCTCTCGTCCTGTAATCGGATCAACATGGTGGCGTTTCTATACAAACACTTCAGCATTTCGATATACCTATAGTCGATATGAGAACGCTGGAGGGACTGCAATACTGCCCAGTCTCGATTGAATCGAAGGCTTTTTCATAGTCCACAAACGCTAGACATAATGGCCGATTATACTCCTCAGTCTTCTGTATAATCTGGCAGAGCGTGTGTATGTGGTCTATGGTGCTCCAGCCTTTACGGAAACCGGCTTGTTCGGGAGGCTGGAAGTCATCAAACCTGCTTTCGAGACGGTTTGTAATGACTCTGGAGAACAACTTGTACACATGGCTCAGGAGTGAGATGGGCCTATAATTCTTCAACAAGGTGTTATCACCTTTTTTGAAGAAGAGTACCACCACACTCCTATTCCATGCTTCATGCGTAGTACCTTCGAGTATGACGGAATTAAATAACTTCTGGAGGACTAAAAGTACTGGTTTTCCACCCGCTCTCAGTAGTTCTGTCGTTATTCCGTCATCACCCGGCGCCTTGTTGTTCTTAAGCTGTTTCAGAGCCATTCGAATCTCGTACAAGCTGATGTCTGGGATGTCCTCAGTGTAATGTCGGGTCAGTTTAGCTCTCTTGTCCTGAGCTGCGCTGACAATGGGCTGTCGTGTTGAGGTGTACAACTGTCCGTAAAAAGAAGATTTAAAAGATACAGCTGTTATAAGATATGGCAGACGGACGGACGGACAGGTAGACAGGAGACAGACAGCGTAGGCTTAGTTATAGGGTCCCGCTTTTACCCTTTTGTAAGGAACCCAAAAAAAGTAGGATTTTTGTTGTCCTAGTTTTTTTAGCAGGCATTCGAGGCTAAATCCGTACGTATAGTAATACGTCCGGATTTAGCCTCGAATGAATTGTTTGTCAAGTGTAAATAAAATTTGCGATTCAACGCTTCTTGTGGGAGAAAAGATAAATAAAATCATCACAGGCGGTTGACGGCTCCTAGGAGTCCTACTATATGGGAATTTTATGAGTATTATTCTTAATATCTTTTAAAAATATTTTTTCAGGTCTCCGAATATATACAATTAATAAAAGACATCAACCACAAACCGGCGCTGCTAGCTACATCTACACCCAAACGCAGTCCCGGACCGAAGCCAATGACCGATGCCGATGCGTCTCTCCAGACCAACGTCAGCCCCATACAAAGAGTAGGAACTAAAAGGACGCAGATGAGGTTAGATGGAGGGAAAAGTAGGGATAGCGTTTTCTCTTGCAGCAGAGATAATATTTATAAAGCTACGTCTTCGTCTGCAAGGTGAGTTGTAAAAAGCGCCATCTAGAATAGCTACTTTAGTACTAGTTAGTCAAATGAGATTTATAACTTCGACCAAAATAAAATGAATGGACGGGCCCAGTAGAAGAGCATTTTTGAAGATTACAAAATGAGCGCCAGCTCTCATTTCGTTTCAGTCGGTCTCTAGCCGTAGGAAGTGAAACACGAGTCTATTGTTACGCGATAACGAAACATCTGACAAAATTATGAATTCGTATGCTTTACCGAAGTGTAAATACACAAATAAAACCGATATCTATTTTTTGTAACATATATACAGTACATTTTTATAATTAGGTGTTGAAGTATATGTCCGATGGTTTTGACTCGTTTTTACTGATCAAGTTCAATGGTTAGGGCCCGTCCATTCTTTTATTTTGGTCGAAGATTTATAACGCAAATATAATACGAAGATCGCTCATGTTTGTGTTAAGTGGTTTGCCAGAAAATAACGTTCAATATATTCCAGTAATCAAGCGCTTTGGGATTACATAAATAATTAAATAGCATAATTATACACTACATAATAATAATTATTCACTAAACTCTCTTATTTCTGTGTCATCGTATAAAATAGCCATCTATCGTAATTTATTATTACTAACTTCTTCTGACTCCTATAAAACAGGGGCCTTAACCCTAGCTCGAAAAGTTGACCCGCATAGGTGTTATTTGTCTAAACGGTACCATCAACTACGATAAGCGGTAGTTATTTGATAGCCGCTAAGCTTTGCTATTTACACGCACACACGCATAGTAAAACGGATTTTCGTTCATTCAAGTTAGACGCTTTTAAACGATGCAGCTTAAATGAGTTGGTTAATTTTAGGTACAGAGGTCCTCTATCAGTTGCCTTACCAGCGCCTTCCCAAGACGAAACGTTTTTACAAACTCCGTCTCATTTAGATCCTGAATAGGATCTATAGTTTGCCTTAACAATGCACGGGATTTCCGGCGCTGGAGCAGCAGTCGGCGTCGGCGGTCACTGGCGTTGGCCAATACTAGAATACGCCAACGTAATGTTGGCACTGCAGGCGTCATTTTGTTAAACTATATTTATATTACTTTTAAGGGCCTCTACAGCAGTAATAACCAAAATAAACTCCACTCCACTACGAAAAATTGTGTGTTTGTCCAATGGCCTTTCAGTTGTAGTTTGATGTCAAAATATCCATTGATGCAAATGTCAAATAATTACTAGAATACCAAATTAACAACAATTGTGATGACACTGGCACGCCATTACCGTACAGAATACCAAATATGTCAATAAGAACTGTCAGACAGTTCGATGGCAAGCCATTGGAAAGCAACTGGTCTTAAATAATTAGCAGAATACCAAATGTCGAAAATAATTCCGACGAGACACTACCGACACTCATTTGAAACGTTTGACAAATAGCAGAATTGACACCCAGGTACCTACCAAAAGTTGGCTCGCAAAAATAGAGCTAGGGGTAAGGCCCCTGCACTCACGAAACAGTTTTAGTCTGAAGCCATGTTAATTATAGTTTATTCCGCTAGATGGCGCTTTCATTTAAAATACTATTGTTTGGGGTAAAAATAATAGTCATTGCTATTTTTATTAGATTAGATTACAAGAGCAAAGCCTCTCAATAGTCGCCAAATATTGGAAATATGTTTTTTTCGTTCCAGATATGGAATAGAGCTGGACTACTCCTCAGTTTCCCCTGAGTACTCGGTTCAATCTTCAGTCGACCTGTCTCCTGTATCTCTACGAACCCACAATTTCACATGGTAAAATACTGATATTTTCTTGAAATATCAATAAACTGGCTTTGTGCTATAATATTCGTCTCTAAAGTGTCGCCAATCACTCCAATCAGTAGATAAGGCGGTCGCAAAAATAAACGCTTTTGTAAAAAAGTTAGCAAAAGACTATTAAGTAATTTGCTATGACATTAAATTCAGGCGTAAATTAATACTGAAAATGAAGCGAAATGTTAAATAAAATGAGGAAGATGTAAATGAAAATAAATCGAATTTTTTGTCCTAAATAAAACTTTAGGTAATTATAATAATAGTGGAAGTAATAGTACCTTGGGCAGTGGGTACATTTTTGAGCCTTTTGGGGTCGAAACCATGGGATCAGGGGCCAAAAAAATATTCAAAGATTTATCATCACGTCTGATCGATGCAACTCGTGACCAGAATGCTGGGGCCTTACCCCTAGCTCGAAAAGTTGACCCGCATAGGTGTTATTTGTCTAAACGGTACCATCAACTACGATAAGCGGTAGTTATTTGATAGCCGCCAAGCTTTGCTATTTTCACGCACACACGCATAGTAAAACGGATTTTCGTTCATTCAAGTTAGACGCTTTTAAACGATGCAGCTTAAATGAGTTGGTTAATTTTAGGTACCTATCAGGTACCTACTAAAAGTTGGCTCGCAAAAGTGAAGCTAGGGGTAAGGCCCCTGGCCTCTACTTTGCTCAAAGAGTGAGCATTGCCATACAACGTGGTAATGAGGTCAGCATTTTGGGGACGATTCCCACTGGTAGCGGTTTAATAGATTAGTTTAGTAGTTAGGTATTAAATTGTCGTTTTTTATTATTGAAATGTTATTAAAAAATTATATTTTAATGATATTAATGTGTAGGTACAAAATAAACTATTTATTTTAATATTTAATAATAAATAATTATAAATAAATAATCCCTATCCCCACATATTATAATTGTGTAGATCAAATACCGTCACACACATAGATTTAGGATGTCAATTTTTTTTTTAGGTCTATGGTCACATATGACTTCTAAGTTGCAAAAAAATTCCGTTTGCGTAATTCAGGTAAAGTGTCGTATTTAGCAATTGGACGGAACATAGTAGGGATGTGCGCCGTCTTCTCTATACGTAGGTCTCAGTGTATATTTTTGAGGTAATGAAATACGTCCGATCAAAATTGCATGCCCAGAATCCCTCAGCAAAGTGCTGAGAGGGTTCAGAGCTAGGCAAAACCACAATGGACTGAAACTGTCGCCCTGAAAGATGCCTCGCTCAATCCTTATTAAGTCCTGCGGGACAGAAGAGCCATCTCCCCCACCTGGTTGACGAAGAACTGTGGTCCATTGCCTCATGCACCTAAGAATGATTTTAGAGTTGTATCAATTTTATATAACTCTAAAACCCTCTCTAGCCATGAATGAGGCACTAAGTCATAGGCCTTCTTATAGTCAATCTAGGCAGCGGAGAGGGCTCCTCTATTTCGCCGGACTTGTTGGCTGATGGCCGTGTCGATTATTTTAATTATTATTAACTTTATTAATTATTAACCTCCACACTGAACGACATCCTGCGTTCTGCATCCATTGGATTCCCATGATTCACGATGTCGTCGGTCCATCTAGTGGGAGGCCTACCTACGCTGAGTCTTCCGGTTCGTGGTCTCCACTCAAGAACCTTTATTACCCATCGGCAGTGGTGGATTTACAAATTTGCCGCCAGTAGGCTATCCAAATTTTGCCGCCCCGCAAATGAACAATTATTATAATATAAGATGTACGCATTACAAAAAACAAGCTTTCATCCACATACAAATATATCAATATCAATTACCAAATATCAATTTGTTGAATATCCTACAGGACCATCAAGAAAATACCAAGTTTCACGAAGATCGGGGAATTCTACCGTACAGAATATATTAACAAACTCTACATGGATCTCGGCAAGAACAACGCGCCCGAATCCTGTGCAGAAAAATTTGGTAAGGATAATATTTATTTATTAAAGTACGCTCACGGAAGATTCGCTCCGCAAAATCATTTATATAAGTCTATAATAATAAGCGACTCTTGCTACTACACAATAATGTGCAAATCAGGAAGTGCGAGCGCTAACTACCTACACCTATATTAACGTACACGTTGCCTCTCTGTCTATTGCATAACTCTTGTCGCGTTATCTCTGTCTATCGCGCTACAGCGGGCACGACAAGTCCGACAAGACGACTACTTGTAGCTTCTGTTAGAGAATAAACTGATGTCAAAACAGATATTGTAGCAACGAGCTGTTTATAGAGTGTGTCACTGAATAAAAAAATTGCTTCTACTGAAAACCATGGCTTTTCCTCTATTATTTCTAACATGGTAGCAGAACGTGAGTTTTTCTCTATAATTAATTGATTAATTATACGGAGCTTCTGTAATCGTTGGATTATATAATAAAGTTAAGAATGGAGTTCAATCAAAGTGAGAGTTCCAAATTTCACGTGAATAAACTTAACGGGATGGAGAACTATCATATTTGGAAGTTCCAGATCAAGATGATTTTGATACATGATGATTTATTTGACTGCGTTATGGTAAGCGTTGACCTTTGGTCAACCAGAATGCTTGGATCGAAAGAAGCAAGAAAAGGCTTTAGCAAAGATTTGTCTCAGCGTCCAGCCGGCTGTATAAATTCCCAGATATCATATTTTCTTCGCACTTTTTTGCAGAGCCTATGACGCTTAAGGCTCTTTTTTTTACGATCAGTTCAGCGTGCAAAAAAACTGCCGTACATTTATAAAATGTGTGTTTTTATTTACAGAAGGACCAGCAGTTAAGAAACGTAAAACCACAATTGAGAACAAGAAACTGCAACCAGAAAAAAATAAAATAGAGCCTGTAGAACGAAACACAAAAACTCATCAAGGTACAAGCAAGGAACACGCCATGAAACCTAGTGAAGATGTGGTCAAGGAACAGAAAAATAAAGAGACTGATCCAAATACCAAAATGAAAACTGCAAAATCTAACGATGAAGAATTGGATCTTAGAAATAAACCATCAAAAAAAAAACTCACCAAAAGAAATGTTGATACTGAAAGCAAAAATCAAAATATGGACCTAAACTTACATGATGATTTCATATATAATGAGTGTAATTATCAGAGTGTCACCAAAGACGTTCTAGAGAGACACATGAGGTGCCATGATGTAAACAGAAAGTTTGCACAAGGTACACGCAAGGAACACGCCATGAAACCTAGTGAAGTTGTGGTCAAGGAACAGAAAAATAAAGAGACTGATCCAAATACCAAAATGAAAACTGCAAAATCTAACGATGAAGAATTGGATCTTAGAAATAAACGATCAAAAAAAAAACTCACCAAAAGAAATGTTGATACTGAAAGCAAAAATCAAAATATGGACCTAAATTTACATGATGTGTATTTCATATGTAATGAGTGTAATTATCAGAGTGTCACCAAAGACGTTCTAGAGAGACACATGAGGCGCCATGATGTAAACAGAAAGTTTGCACAAGGTACACGCAAGGAACACGCCATGAAACCTAGTGAAGTTGTGGTCAAGGAACAGAAAAATAAAGAGACTGATCCAAATACCAAAATGAAAACTGCAAAATCTAACGATGAAGAATTGGATCTTAGAAATAAACGATCAAAAAAAAAACTCACTAAAAGAAATGTTGATACTGAAAGCAAAAATCAAAATATGGACCTAAACTTACATGATGATTTCATATATAATGAGTGTAATTATCAGAGTGTCACCAAAGACGTTCTAGAGAGACACATGAGGTGCCATGATGTAAACAGAAAGTTTGCACAAGGTACAAGCAAGGAACACGCCATGAAACCTAGTGAAGATGTGGTCAAGGAACAGAAAAATAAAGAGACTGATCCAAATACCAAAATGAAAACTGCAAAATCTAACGATGAAGAATTGGATCTTAGAAATAAACCATCAAAAAAAAAACTCACCAAAAGAAATGTTGATACTGAAAGCAAAAATCAAAATATGGACCTAAATTTACATGATGTGTATTTCATATGTAATGAGTGTAATTATCAGAGTGTCACCAAAGACGTTCTAGAGAGACACATGAGGTGCCATGATGTAAACAGAAAGTTTGCACAAGGTACAAGCAAGGAACACGCCATGAAACCTAGTGAAGTTGTGGTCAAGGAACAGAAAAATAAAGAGACTGATCCAAATACCAAAATGAAAACTGCAAAATCTAACGATGAAGAATTGGATCTTAGAAATAAACGATCAAATAAAAAACTCACCAAAAGAAATGTTGATACTGAAAGCAAAAATCAAAATATGGACCTAAACTTACATGATGATTTCATATATAATGAGTGTAATTATCAGAGTGTCACCAAAGACGTTCTAGAGAGACACATGAGGTGCCATGATGTAAACAGAAAGTTTGCACAAGGTACAAGCAAGGAACACGCCATGAAACCTAGTGAAGTTGTGGTCAAGGAACAGAAAAATAAAGAGACTGATCCAAATACCAAAATGAAAACTGCAAAATCTAACGATGAAGAATTGGATCTTAGAAATAAACGATCAAAAAAAAAACTCACCAAAAGAAATGTTGATACTGAAAGCAAAAATCAAAATATGGACCTAAACTTACATGATGATTTCATATATAATGAGTGTAATTATCAGAGTGTCACCAAAGACGTTCTAGAGAGACACATGAGGTGCCATGATGTAAACAGAAAGTTTGCACAAGGTACACGCAAGGAACACGCCATGAAACCTAGTGAAGTTGTGGTCAAGGAACAGAAAAATAAAGAGACTGATCCAAATACCAAAATGAAAACTGCAAAATCTAACGATGAAGAATTGGATCTTAGAAATAAACGATCAAAAAAAAAACTCACCAAAAGAAATGTTGATACTGAAAGCAAAAATCAAAATATGGACCTAAACTTACATGATGTGTATTTCATATGTAATGAGTGTAATTATCAGAGTGTCACCAAAGACGTTCTAGAGAGACACATGAGGCACCATGATGTAAACAGAAAGTTTGCACAAGGTACAAGCAAGGAACACGCCATGAAACCTAGTGAAGTTGTGGTCAAGGAACAGAAAAATAAAGAGACTGATCCAAATACCAAAATGAAAACTGCAAAATCTAACGATGAAGAATTGGATCTTAGAAATAAACGATCAAAAAAAAAACTCACCAAAAGAAATGTTGATACTGAAAGCAAAAATCAAAATATGGACCTAAACTTACATGATGTGTATTTCATATGTAATGAGTGTAATTATCAGAGTGTCACCAAAGACGTTCTAGAGAGACACATGAGGCGCCATGATGTAAACAGAAAGTTTGCATGTCAAACTTGTGGTTATAGATTTTCTGCAAATACTAGTTTGAATATTCACAAATTATGTCATAAAACAAATATAAGTACAGTGAAAATACATGAATGTAATATTTGCGAATATAAAACAGTTAGGGATGGCAATTTGAAGACACACCTAAAAACACATTCTAGAATAGATACAGGAGAAAAGTTTTATACTTGTAGGATATGTAAATATAAGACAAAAGAACCCCGCAACTTAAAAAGGCATACAAGAAGTCATACCCGCGAAAAACCATATACATGTGGTATATGTAACAGTAAATTTACAGATGCAAGTAATTATAAAAGGCATAAGATGATCCATTCCGGAGCGAAAACATATAGCTGTAAAATATGTACTTATAAGACAAATGAATCCGGTAACTTAAAACGGCATAACATCATTCATACGGGAGAGAAACCGTATGCGTGTGATATATGTAACGTGAAATTTGCAGATCAAACTAATTTAAAAAATCATAAGAAAATTCATACTGAAGAAAAAACATACGCTTGTGGTATATGTAACGTAAAATTTTTACATGCCAGTAAATTAAGAAGACATACAAGGATTCATAACTGCCCCGGTGGCTCAGTTGGTAGTAAACCTAACTTCTGTGCTTGGGGGCGTGGGTTCGATTCCCATCTAGGACAAACATTTGTGTGATGAACATTTGTGTTTGTTCTATGTCTGGGTGTTAATATCTATTGAAGTATGTATTTAAAAATATATATGTACGTATATCAGTCTCCGGCAGCCATATTACAAGCTTTGCTTAGTTTGGGGTCAGAAGACCGTGTGTGCAAAAATGTCCCAGATATTTATTTATTTATTTATTAATTATTTTATAACGGAAGGAAAGGGAACGCAGGGCGTATATATTTTCGTACACGCGTACGCGAATCAAATAAGATTTTTAACCGACTTCCAAAAATAAATAAATATCTGGGACATTATTGCACACATGGTAAAAAGAAGGTTCTCAATTCAACTTCTTTTTTTATATTTGTTGCCTCAGAACCTTTGGCTGGGTGAACCGATTTTGATGATTATTTTTTTATTTGAAAGCTGGTGCTTTCCGTGTGGTCTAATTTCAATTTGGTCCAGTTCAGATTTTTATAATGATAATTATATATTTTTGTGAGTGGAATATCTGTTCACATCTCGCGTGGACCGGGATACAAATTTAAATACAAGTTAGTTGGATGAGTGAGTGGAAAACAAATGACCGCATTTTAACTTTTTGCCGGATTATCCGGTCGAGCATAGACCCGTTTACAATACAATGTTACCATTGGACCGGTTTGATGCCAGAGACATGACATGGCTCCTGGATTTCTTTTCTGGTGGGCGTTGTGCTGGCTGAGTTTGGGTACAAAATAAATAATATTATTTAGTACAAGATTTGGACTCATTAGATGCCGCTCGGTGTTTTCGTTCTAGTTATATACCCACGGCCTCTATATTATACATTTTTATAACAACATAAAAATATCACTATATTAAAAACTAGTCGACCGCCCCGGCTTCGTACGGGTGTAAGCTCGGCCTTCGGCCTCGCTACTATGACCCGCTCCAGGAACACAAAATTTCATCAAAATCGGTCCAGCCGTTTTTAGAGTATCCTATGTCCGTCTCCTGGTTCTAAGCTACCTCCCCACCAATTTTCAGCCAAATCGGTTCAGCCGTTCTTGAGTTATAAATAGTGTAACTAACACGACTTTCTTTTATATATATAGACTAGCCGTCCGCCCCGGCTTCGCACGAGTGTAAGCTCGGCCTTCGGCCTCGCTACAAAATATAATATAGCCTATGTCACCCGGGGATAGTGTAGCTTCCCAACAGTGAAATAATTTTAAATCGGTTCAGTACTTTCGGAGCCTATTCATTACAAACATACAAACATACAAAAATAGGTACAAATCATTCCTCTTTATAATATTAGTGTAGATTATGAATTTTGACTTACAATGTAAAGTCTCTATAGTGACACTCGATATACAACATAATCCCTAAAACGTCGAAGTTACTTGACTTTGGTTTGTTTTTACCTTATTGTCCATACAATGATACACTCTATGTAGCATCACACCCACTCTAACGAACGACAAGTATACGTCATTATAAAGCTATAAACAGTCCTTTCTAATAACTCATATTTAAAATAACACGAAATAATAGAGCAGTAAAAAACGTCAGACGAAAATAACAGACTATACGCAATAAGCCTTGTTATTTTTATCAATATTAATGTTTGTTTTATACTTTACTAGCCGTCCGTCCCGGCTTCGCACGGGTGTAAGCTCGGCCTTCGGCCTCGCTACAAAATATAATATAGCCTATGTCACCCGGGGATAGTGTAGCTTCCCAACAGTGAAAGAATTTTTCAAATCGGTTCAGTAGTTTCGAAGCCTATTCATTACAAACATACAAAAATAGGTACAAATCTTTCCTCTTTATAATATTAGTGTAGACTAGCCGTCTGCCCCGGCTTCGCACGGGTGTAAGCTCGGCCTTCGGCCTCGCTACAAAATATAATATAGCCTATGTCACCCGGGGATAGTGTAGCTTCCCAACAGTGAAAGAATTTTTCAAATCGGTTCAGTAGTTTCGGAGCCTATTCATTACAAACATACAAACATACAAAAATATTATAAAGTATTAGGTAGGTAGGTATTACTATACCTACCTACCTAATATAAGGTAGGAAGATACTTATAGAAACCTATGCAGGGTGCGTAAGAGTAGGTAAAGCTACTAGAGAAACACATACCTACTTCAGACGCTGTCATCGACTGTCACCCCTAAATTACTTAGTGATAAGGATTATTTTATAGCCGACATGTGGGAATAATAAATAGGAATGGTGAGAAAGGCTGGCGTCATGGTGTCGGCAGGCCTTTGCGATGGGAACGGCGTTAAAAATGTATGTCCCAAGTATCTGCGCACAGGGCTACTGCGCAACCGGGGCGATCACCCCGCTAACCTTCATCCCCCAGCTTCATCCATCGTACCCTACCATCTCCAATTCATTCGAAAATCGGCACAAAACGACTTGAAGTCAAACGCGGCGCACATTATATCTCGCGCGTTTTTGGAATATTTTATCAGTATATGTAACGGGCTTAACTGGAATGTGGATTATTATATTAGTTGTTTTTCTTCGATATCGCATTTTTATTCGTATAGTAATTACGTAGCGGCGACGTTGAAGTGTTTGTAAAACATTATTGTGTGTGAATGGTGGACTTGCGGTGCGAAGGTGCAGTTCCATTGCCTATGCAGGCCGCGGACGCACCGGTGCGCTACGCAACGTCTATGTAAGTTACAGAGCTCACGGCTACCTGTTTTAAGCGGTCCTGTTTTGGTAATGAGAAAAGTTGCGTGATCGCAAACCGTATCTAGGCGCGTTAAGGTTCACATTTGCATGATTTTCCTAACTGCGCTATCTCAACGCTAATTCGACCCGCGTTAACAGCCCTAAGGCCCCTGGTTTATCTCGCACCTAATAGTATAATTATTCTTGCAGCTAAATGGCAAGTAGTTTAGATTATTCTTTTTTTTTTTTTTTTTTTTTTTTTATTTGGTTCACAATTTGGAATATACACATATCTTATACTAAAATCTTACACAACAAAAAAAAAACACGGTGTAATTCCTAATACTCTTCTTATTCTTGGCCTAACATCTCTTGAATTCTACTGTTTTAAGATATGACTAAGTTACTCACAAAGAATGTCAGTATAACAAAGAATCACTGTAACTTATCATTGTAATCTCTTATGTTAAAGACTTCGAATGTTTGTTTTTCGAATACTACTTATTTGTCTATTCAGGCCCAAGTAGGTGTTGCAACGGGGCTTTTACATTATTTTTGTTTGTATTAGTGAAAACATATTTTTGGCTTTTGTGTAACTGTTTATCTCGTATCTACTGTGTTAATTAGCAGCTGTTTGTTTTCCATGTAAAATAAAATAAAATAAAGTAAGTTAAAAAATCGGGTTTAAATAACGAAATATGTTAGATAGTTTCTGAACTATCCTACCTACTTCCTTCCTTCCTGTCTATTCCTACTTCCTTATTTCAAAAATTAATATCATGTAGGCACTCGTAGGTATTCTATATTTTTTATTTTGTCAAAATATATGTTAGAATCTTTAACCGACTACCAAAAAGGAGGAGGTTATCAATACAACTGTTTTTAATATATGTTTGTTACCTCAGAACTTTTGACTGGGTGAACCGATTTTAGTGATTATTTTTTTATTTAAAAGCTGGTGATTCCCATATTTGGTCCCATTTCAATTTGGTCCAGTTCTAATGAAGTCGGTTTTTTATATTGATATATGATCATTAAAAAATGTGAAGATGTACATTATATCTATGTTTTTTTTTAATACGATGGTGAGGCAATCGAAGCGATAATCGGAGCGAACTGCCGCCGCGATTGTGAAAACAAACACTGTTTTGTTTGAAAGCTGGCAGAAAGTTCATTAGCGTTATTGACATAGCAGAGGGAGAGGGGGGTAAAAGACAGTGATGTCATAAGCACGAATGTTTATGGCGCGTATTCAAAATTATTTTTTGCTAATGGAAATTTACCTATTTCTTACAGAAGAAATATTTATCTTTTTCAAGTAGATAGGTTAGTATAACTATAAGTTTCGGAAACCAGTGAGAAATTTTGCTTATTGGTTTTAGTTTTATAACTGGAGCAAGAAGAACCATCAAAATTCTACTGGCAGAAGCTGCAGCCGCCATCTGGGCGGCAGACTATTTACTTTTCGATCAAGGAGGCATGTTTGGTAAATATATGACTCCAGCGAACTGCGGTTTTATCAGGGATTTTCCAGTTTCCTCGCATTTCCGTGGGGAAAAATTTTGTACAATGAACGCTTCTGTATTTTCTGTGTTAAATAAATAGCTTAGACAGTGCTATTTTTGTTTTTATCATATATTTAGGGTTATTTAGAATTAAAAGAAAAAACGACTAATCCGCAAAATCACACTAATATTATAAATGCGAAAGTAACTCTGTCTGTCTGCTACATAATCACGGCTTAACCGATCACAATAAACGTTTGCGAGGCAATGGTATGTATCAAGAGGACGGACATAGGCTTATTTCTTTTCTGATGAAATCGCGGACTGAGTCGCGGGTACAGCTAGAGTAGCTCATAACTTTTAAACCGCTGCTGGACAAATTTTGGTTAACCTCAGCTAAGAACCACCGCAAAAGAACCTGCTTTTTAATTAAGTATACAAAAGTCATTTGATTCGTTTGTCGATACGATGACGCCACATTTACATCCACATATAAACACATTAGGCTTCCCCTTTTGCGTAGGCAGATGAAAAGAGATCTGTTCTACCGTTGTCCACCACTTTTAGGCGCAGTGGCAAATATTCTGCAAATAAATTTAACTATTAGTTACAAAACAGCTTAGACTCACATTATGTTTATCGGTCGAGCGAGCGAGACGATCTATCGGTTTCGGAGCCATTAGACCCTTTTCATCCAGACGTATCTTAGAGCGCGTGTATTCCCTGATGAAGGAGCTATAATTGCTCCAAAAGAGGTACCCGAAATAGCGTATTTTATAAATTTTGTGTGAAGTCGGTCTTTTTATCGATAACTAGCGACCCGCCCCGGCTTCGCACGGGTGTAAGCTCTGCCTTCGCCCTCGCTACTATGACCCGCTCCAGGAACACAAAATTTTATCCAAATCGGTCCAGCCGTTTTTAAATGTAAGAACCTTCTACGAAGTATTAGAAAACATAAAAAAAATGAATGAAATTCGTAAAGCCTCTCAAATTATAGCGTGACCAGGAGAAATAGGGGTTCATTTTTAACCGACTTCCAAATAGGAGGATTTTTATAAAATGTTTGTCACCTCTCTACTGGGTTAACCGATTGTGATGATTCTTTTTTTATTTGAAAGCTAGTGCTTCCAGTGTGGTCCAATTTGATTTGGTCCAGTTCTGAGATTTTGATATACGAGTATGAAGTCAGTTTTTAATATTGATAATTATTGACTTTATTTCTACAATTCTCGGGTATAGCCCGGACATTTGGTAGGCATTGGTGAAGCCGAAGCCAACACCAAGAGGCCTTGTTGAATTAAAAAAAACTTGATAGGTGTCAAGGGACACCCGGATGGAACGAAGTTCTGAAGTCTTTCTGTCTCTCTCTCTCTCTTATAGATAAGAGAGAGAGAGAGAGACAGACAGAGAAACATGCGACGCCGCACAGCTTACAATACTATAGCAAAAAGTGTCGTGACAACTTTTCGTAAGAATTTTTTCCGTCTAGCCCCCTTTCACAACGCGCGATAAGGAACTTCGTTCCAAAAATACAATTATGGAATATGTATAAAAAGGAATATGAAACTATTGTACAGTATATGATTTAAAAAAAAACTGGGCTATTGGGTTGAACAACTTGTAGATGGGATAAGAGATCTATTGAATGAGAAACGGCACCTGCCTTATCCTGTCTCATCTCAAAATTAGTTAGGCAGGTGATGACTTGCCACCCATTAAATGGGCCCCCCATAAAGGCTGCCGTATCTTGGCACCGGAAGGGCAACATTGGCGTGGGTGGCTTAGGGTGTAGAGAGATGTGCTGCAGTTTCACTAAGAGCTACTCGCGGCGTTATGTCCTTTAACACTTCCACCCTGGAGCTTAGGTTCTTGGCTCTTGCAGTTTCCTCCCCCCGGACGGTCGGTTAAGGCAAGCCAGAGGTCGGAGTCTCATTTAGCCCCATGGAATAGGGGTACGAGATATCGCCACTCACCGACGGCTCACCATAAAGCCGCCCCTGCGTTATTGACTTTATTATTATAGATTATTCTTTATTTTATTGCAGCTCGCACCCACCACATGTACAGGGTAGGACTCAGGAATCTGTTAGCCTACAACAACACACGGACATACTCTCCTATAATACTCAACACAGAGTGGTCTCCGCTGTGGAGGCTTGTTCTGATCATATTCTTAGCAACCACCGGAACCGTACTCAACGGGTTTTTCGTTTCCAGCTTTTTCGTGGAAAATTCTTTGAGAAAAGTTGGTAAGTATATAGAGCATGCAGTTTTTGCCATCAGTAGCGCTCAGCGCCGCAGCGGCCCTAGGATTTGATCAAAGTTTTTTTTTTATGATGAAATGGGCTAGCGTTTGACCACAACTCACCTGATGGTAAGCGACGATGCGGTCTAAGATGGGGCACGCTTTCCCATGAGGTGTCTATTCACTCTTGTCTTGAAGAGACCCAGGTTGTTTTTATAGTAGTAGAGTCTCAGATCAAATAAAAATAGCCACACTTCAAAGCGTGAGGTCGCGGGTTTAAATCCCGGACCCTTATCAATAAGCTCTTTGGAGTATATGTATGGATTTTCATACCACTGGCTTTTCGGTAAAGGAAAAAATCGTGAGGAAATCTGCAAACGTACGGTGTACGCACACGTAGCGTTGTGGATATGGGTTAGGCCCCTTTCAGGGGTAGGCCTAAGTCCAGCAGTAGAGTAGACTATGCTAAAAATGTCATTGACATTCAACTAAATGCATTGAACAGCTGATTTTTTTCGCGCTATCACTGTTGGTACATAGTAAAAGTTGTTCATAATGATTCCGCTGTCCAAACAGTCACTCAGAATGGAATGTTCAGTTCTTCAACGGTCTATGAGCACGAGTAGTTATGCAGTGTTAGTGTAAGTTGTATTTCTTTTAGTTGGTAAAAAACCATCAGTCATAGGACTGCACGTCAGAAGTGAAAACTTAAGTAGTAATTCACCTATTCTACAAGAGATGGCGCTATTTTAAAATACACGGTACAGAGTGACGATGACGTGCCAAGTGCCCAACAAGCCTAAAGAAGTTTTCACAAAAAAAAAAAATGAAACTCAGAATGGAAAAGAAACTTATTTCTATCAGCATTAAGCAAATACGTTGCAATTTCAGGAAACGTTTATTTGGCATGTGTCGGTCTAGCCGATATGGTGATCTCTTCTGGAGTGATGCCTGCTGCAGCAGTCGTGCTTCTTTCTAAAATATGGGAGATATCTGAAGTTTGCTACTTCCTTCAGTTTTTAACTCAAGCATCTACATATACGTACAGTCTACTTTTTATGGTCAGTTTTTAGTTTTTGTACATCGATATATAATATCCATACCCCCTTTTTAATAAACGTGGAGTAGTCCTGGAAAAGACAAAACACGACGTAAGTATTTACGCAGTGTTTTGTCTTTTCTCTCTTTCAAATATTGAACTCGAAAGACAAAAGACGGAGTAACTATTCCAAGGCTATTCTACTTTTATTAATAGGGGGGATCATAGATCTAAAATTTTTTTTGCTGGGGGGATAGTCTACAAACGTGGAAAAAAAATGTACGAACCAAAACTCGGCGCACGCTATGCATAGTTATTGTATTTCGATGTCTTTATAGCATATATTTGTTTGTTAGTTGTATATGTATATTTTTATGCCGTAGGTGGCAAACAAGCTATGGGCCGCCTGTTGGCAAGCGATTACCGTCATTTATGGATATCTGTAACATACAGAGGTTTCACATATACGTTGCCGACCCTTAAAGACTATTTCAGCCCTTTTGAAGAACCATAATATAGTACTAGTAAATGTCGCAGCCCATTCCACAAATTGCAGGTGTGAGCTGTGAGGCAAAAAATATCGCATAAAACGCACAGTGTGCGATTTGCACTGATCTATGATATGTGATCTGATCACTTAATTTTTTTTTTATGTCATACAAAATTCGTATTTGTACACGTAGTTTTTGGTATATTTGAATATGCACGTGACACATCAGGTAGATAGGAATTGAATGGTTTGCTTGCATTTCAGATGGTCGCAGTCGAAAATTACATTCGCTTGTGTCGGACCCGCGCCTGCTACGTGCGGTTTATCTCCCTCCCTGTCGGGTTACTCTCCACCATGATTTTTGTGATGAGCTTCGCCACCTCAGGATATGGAGTCTACTACCGCATGGACTACGACTACTGCACCCGTAACACCTACGGCAACTACACATTCAGATTGATAACTTCTTTACTATTCCACGGTATCCCGTTCATGTGCACCGGCATATTACTAGGGGCAGCGTCCCTGGTCCTTCACGCGCGAACTATTCGCCTCATCCGCTACAAGAGGTCGAAGCAATACGATCGCGACTACTCTTTCACTAAACTCAACATCGGATGCTACATTCTTTATGTCGCTGCCTGGTTGCCATATCTGGTAATCGTTCACAAATTCCCTAACGCCACAGATAGCAACTTCTACAGCTGCGTATGGCTCGGTTTGTCTCGATCGATTATTACGAGTTTACTATACTGCAGTTTTAATGGGAACTTTAGGCATGCTTTTGCTCGTTTATTTAACTATTGCTGCTGTAAGAATAGCTTGAACACGACGTTGAATCATCGCCAGTCCAGGAGTACTCCATTCGCGTTTACGAATGTGCGTGTGCACATCATGCACCACTCGATGAGAAGTAACGCGCAGCGTACTGGTTCAGCCGGCTGTTTGAGAGAAGAGTCAAGGTACACCTCTGAAATATAAACATAAATGCATGCTGCATAATGTGCCTGATCAATACAGGGTGCTCGGATACACGACATTTTGAGGATTTCGAGGTCCCCTCGATCTATCCTCTAGTGTCATCAACTAGGGGACAAATCGAACTTTTTATTCCTGTTTGTAACTTTTTATTATATACAATATGAAATGGACAAAAGAAGTTAATTCTTTTTGTCACTGCATTATTCCGTGGCATAATGACAATAAAAGGTTAATTTCACATTATTTCAAATTGAACGGTTACTATATTAACATACGCTGGGTAAAATATTATTTATTAATTTAATATTTAAAAAAAAACGACTTCAAAATTTGTATAGGTACTTACTTACACGCAATGTCATTTACTTGGATGGCATTTATTTTTTCAAACTACTAAACCGATTTTGATAAAATTTCTATGGGACCAATCTGAAAGTGTATCCTTTCAAATAAAAAAAAATAAGACGGAGGGTCGTGCATGATAGCGAGACAAAAATACTAAAGAACAGATGAGCTTGACGATCATTTACTCGTAGGGAGAATAGGGTAAGAATTGAGAATATATATTAAGTAAAAAAATAATAAAAAAATTGCATGTTGAAGTGGCAATGGGCAGGCCACATCGCTCGAAGAACCGATAACCGATGGGGAAGAAAGGTTCTTGAGTGGAGACCACGAACCGGAAGACGCAGCGTAGGTAGGCCTCCCACTAGATGGACCGACGACATTGTGAGAGTCGCGGGCATCCAGTGGATGCAGATGGCAGGTTGTCATTCAGTGTGGAGGTTAAAAGGGGAGGCCTATGTTCAGCAGTGGACGTCTTACGGCTTATGATGATTAAGTATTAAATAATGATGTGGTATTAACTAAAGAAATATAGAGAATTTGTGAATATTGTATATATCTTTCATTCCTGTCTTCTTGTCTATCTGTAGTCTATATTATAATCTATTTCCACCCCAACGCTTTTAATACGAAATAATGATGTACCGTTATCCCTAAAATCTATTTATTAAAACGTAATAATTACAAAAAGCTGTACGCTCTTGTGTTATGTAATAAAACCATATTTCATAATATTTACCAAAGAAAATATAATGTAGACTGCCCAGTCGATAAAAGGGAATTAAGTATTGGGAGGAAAGGGAAAGTCGCGAAACGGTGATTCGGAAAATACAAGGAAACGATAGATCGAAAGAAAGGAACAAAAGTTAGGGAGTTTTTATATCTCAAAATAAACCATAATATTCTGCATGGTATTTTTAATTTGTGTAATTTAATTAGGTACTGTTAAATCCTAGACAGCATGATTTTAATATTTAAAGTCGTTGTACACAATTTTATCGACATTTAAAATACCTAGAATTGAATAGAATAATATTGGTGTCTTAATTATTGTACTTCCGATAAATAATTACGCAGTAGTTTTACCTATTTGAGTACTAGTTAGTAAAGGGGAATTAGTTTATTATATTTGATTAATATATTAGCTTTTAATTACCACATGATTTTAAGGTATGACGAAACGGAGACGGTATTTTATACTATATACTTTTTAATTATATACTTTTTTAAACATTAGCGGTATATCGTAAGTATCTGTTTGGGGTTAAATGCTAGTCTGTGGAATGTGCTGCCTGAATGGGTGTTCCCCAATAGTTACAAGCTGGGTGTTTTCAAATCACGAGTGAATCTGTTTCTTCTAGGCAAGCGTGCGCACTCATAGACCGCATCATCGCTTAAAATCAGGCGAGTTGGTGGTCAAGGGCAAGCCTATTCCTAAATAAAAAAAAAAAAAACTGCGTTTGGGTAGGGTTACTATCAATCCGGACTTGACCGGACTTTGGATCTCTTTTTTTGGTTTTGGGTTTTGTTAGATATTAGAAATTTCGCTGCGCAGCGCGTAGTGTTTATAATTTAACTAAATGTCCGGACTTTTTTTTAAATATCAGGACTTTTCAAATGTTAAAATGGTGACCCTATGTGGGGAACAAACTACTCGCTGTGATCTAATTTTTATAGTCTAAAAAGTTATACTAATTGTAAATATTTTTCCATTTACATATAAGAAGCTAGGACGTTGTTTAGTATACCTTATATATTAAATGATGCATTATATTGCATTACATATATTTAATTATAAATATGTACTTATATCATTGGACTGGATTTTCTATACGTATTAAAGATTTACTATATTGTAGTTAATTTACAAATATTTTAGTAACAAATTTACTGAACGTTTGATGTACCTTGTACCCTATACTTTTATGTATTAATCAGTATTTTTAACTAAGTCTATGTTCGCTACAGATTATATAAGAACTCTTTAATAATACACCTTTATAATATTTAGTACCCACGGCAAAGGTCTCACGGATTTTGGAGCCCCCGGACAATCAATCCCTAAGATATTTTTACCTTATTGGTCAATCCTATTACACCTTACTGATCAATCCTCATTTCGAGAACGAAGGTGCGACGAGCTCGGGAGGCTTAGAAAAGATTCGAAGGTGCTGGCCGAGGATAAAAACATGGGGATGGAATCGGGGAGATCTTTGCACAGCAATGGGGCAAAACAATACTTATCACCCACTAAACATATGTGTATTTTATGGCGAATAATGTTGTCTTACATGTTATGTATTGACGGTTGAAACGTTTTAATATACCCATTAAATATATTTCTGAATGATATATTTTATAAGGCCTATTTTCATTATTCCTACATCATTATACTCGTAATGTTCATGCATCAAATTATTTATTAGCTATAATTACATTAAATTTAGGTATTAATATTATTTATGTTATTTTGTATTCAAATTTTCTATGCTAAATAAAGGTTAAAAGGTAAGGTAAGGTAAAGGTTTAAAGGTATATATAAAAACTACACACACTTGACATATTCCATACTTATATTATAAATCTATGTGTTAGCTGTATTTTTAGATGTAAGAGTCGATTACAAAACATTTAAATGATGAAGCATTTCCATTCTCGTGATAATGCCGCCAGCATGCTGGGCACGCTGCCAACTGATAGTGAGCTTGATCATTTGGATTGTCTTTAGACCTTTAACGGTCTATGGACAGTCTAACTGTTTTTGTAGTGTAGCTTGTATTTTGTTTAAATAATTAAAGTTAATTTTTTAAGACAATCTTTAAAAAATAGTAGCAAATACATAACTGTATTTAAAACTCTTTTGGGACTTTTGGTTAACTAGTTCGTACATTCGACCCAGCGACAATTGCACATGTACGTATATTATATATATTTATATATGGGACCCGGGTATGTCCTAAAACTGCGACCAGAACCACCGGAGGATGGGCAGCAGCGTCCTAATAGTGCACGGTGAACGTACTGCGATCCCCAAGCGTGGGGATTATGGCAACACCCCTATGAGGGAGGCCTTGTCCAACAGTGGACGTTAATTGGCTGATGATGTGTGTACATTATATATATTTCTTGTTATCGAAAGCTTTAACTTATGTTATTCAAAAAGTGAAGATTACGATAGGTGCTAGGCTAAAGGCAAATATGGTGCGAAAAAGGTTAAGAGACTGGAACTATTTGATAAAAATATTATCTTCTAATATATCATAATATTAAAAGTATTGTACTTAAAATAAGTTATCGCAAGCGAGTCGAGTCACGCAAATGACAGGGTTCCGTAAGCATGTTAGCTAATATTCATTCGAATTAAGCTCATTGAATTTAGCCAAATTTCGGAGACGTTTCATCGGAACATAATTTAATGAGATAAAATAATAATAGAAAAACATTTTTTTAAGATCATTGTCCTATGTAATTAATTACATCTTATGTTTTTAACAGCTATGTGTCAATAACTGAAAATTGCATATTTCACTGTTCTCGAAATAAAAAAGCGTTTTGTATTATGTTTAACAATGTAGAAAGTAACAAGGTTATTAGTAAAATAGTTCAGAAATTACAAGGTATGAGACAGATTGTATACCACTTCCCACCACATCCCATAATCTGACATAACACATCGTAAGACTATCGATACATCTGAGTTAAAAGTGTTGTATGAAACCTTATCTTTTTGTAACCTCCATGATACCGTAGGTGTAAATAAATATCCCCAATTCACATGCATAGAAACTACCCTTAAATTATTATATTTTCATTCATTTACAATTGATCAATGTTTACAGCTTTATTGTTCAAGATTTATGTACTTTAATTGATACATTTTGAAGTTATGATACTTACACTGAGACGAAACGATCTCGTAAGGGTTCGTTGTTCTACTACGGTACCCTAAAAAGCTATTATGCAGTTAGAGTAAGTTTGTATTGAATAAATGCATAGAATACGTTAAATTCTATGTATTTACCACAGACCTAAACTTTTTTTAATCTATGGTATTTACATAGACGATCTTTATCATACTCGGAATAATGTCACCTGTCAAAATTTTTGTTTAAGGTGAAACGATTCACTTTGGCGGTAAAATCAAATTTCAAACAGTTTTTTGTCCTTGTAGCTAGGCCGGGTAATTATTGTGAAATGGCATAGTGTTCGCGAAATTTGTTGGTCGGTAACCATATTACTTACATTTGGCAATAAACCGTTTGAAACAGCATAAATTTGTTTATTGACAAATGTATGTAATAATGTGCATTGGAGATAAATAACTTTACGCGAGTTTGTAAAGAATAATTATCAATTTTCGCGAACATTATCGTTTACTATAATTACTCGGTCTAGCTACAAGAACAAAAAAACTGTTTGAAATTTGAATTTCCCGCCAAAGTGAAACGTTTCACCTTAAATTGTTTTACTCATGGCATATACTTTAAAAAACAACTGAAAATATTGTAAAATTCATAGTTATTATAAATGACTTCAATTTACGTATTATGCATATTGTAATGAGCTTATTATAATGTTAGTAGTAATTGTATTTCCTAATCAATGTAACTGAATTGTTAATAAATAAACTAAGTATATCGACGTAAATACTTTATTATTTACTAGCCTCCGCCCGCGGCTTCGCCCGCGTTGTTTGAGAGAAATATAATCGAGTTCTCTGCAAAGTAGGTACTTATATTTTAGGACAATATAAATATTTCATCCTGGCTATTGACGACCGGTATGGCTAAGTACTAACACATGTGCCACACAGGAGGTTTCTGGTTAGGTTCCGGCTTGGCAGATGTTTGAATGGTGAATTTAATTAAATATTTATATGCTTTGGGTCTCAGTGCTAGTTATCTCTGTTTTTTTTTTACTTATTTGTACGTCATCTTTCCTTGTCACTCGAAGTCGCGGGCTGCTTGCGGCCCAGCGAACCGCGCGATATCGAAAGTTTTTTTTTTGTTTGTTCGTATGTCACCTTTTCTTGACACTGTACATCTCTCTCGAACCGATTTATGCAGTGCACGAAGGACTTGCGGCTACAGAATAAATAATAGTTACAATGACGTAATAAGGTCTCACCCAGGTGACCTAAATTTTCGTAATCAATAAACGCATGACCTGAATTTAATAGTGACTATTATTTATCTTTCAGCAACTTGCTGGCGTGGCGTTGTCTGCTTGCATAGTATCGGTAATTATATATACGCAATGATATAAAATTCTAATTAGGTTTGTGAAAATAACTGTAGGCTTTCAAAACTACTTTTGTCCTATTGTTGCAACATCGCCAAAAATAATTAGGTACAGAAGGCCGGCTCCATACAACGTGCGTTAACAGACGCACGCACACAAAAACGCGTATGTAAAGCGATCAAGTCCAAAAGATTTTGTGTCGAGTCGGTCGAACGCCATTTGGGAATGCCCGCGGTTTGGCAATATACGTAATTATCGTTTCGTTTTACAATTGTAATAATTTGCAATTAATAAAACCTACCAGAGTTGTATGTTTGGTTGTTTCTATACAACATTAAACAAAACGAACTTGACTTTTTGACGAATGTGTTCTAAATTAAAATATAGGTATTTCTATTTTTATTTAGGAATAGGCTTGTGTTTGACTGTCACCTCGCCTGATGTTAAACGATGATGTGGTACACGATGGAGTACGCTTGCCTAGAAGAAAAACCGATTCACTCGTGATTTGAAGACAACCAGATTGTTACTACCAGAGAATATCTATATAGGCAGCGCATTCCAAAGACTAGCAGTTCCCACAATAAAAATGGAATCAAAGTATTTATATTACACAGGAATTACTCACGTAAGATTAGGAAGGTTACTCCGACTATAGTTTCAACCGCATTCGGCGAACTTTATCAAGGTGAATGCGCGCGCGCGGCTGTGTCTCGCTTTGCACTGCGTGCTGCCGCACGACGCGCACTTGACGACAACGGATGCTATTCGGGTGCGGGGGTGGGGGTGCGTAAAGAAATATGTTGCGCCGGCGCGCACTGGAGCTCTTCCTCACTCGAATCTTCCTGTGTTTCGGGAATACTCCAGCACACGGAGCTCATCACGTCACCACCAGTCTCACAGTCACTCCCACAAATTCCATGAAGACACGGTTTCCAAGTCGGTTGCAGGTTCCATCCTCCATCCCTATTGAAGGTTGGACGTCGACTGATCTCAATGGCTTCTCTGTCTTTCCGGGGCACAAAGAATTTCTCCCGTGCCAGCACTTTCGCTTTGTCGAAGCTAATATAATGCTGCGCACCAGAGCCCAGAGAATGTTCTCCCACCGCTGAACCATTGGTATTTAGCTTCTTTATGGAACGTATACCACCGTACCGGCCTCATCTTACGTGAGTAATTCCCGTGTAATATAAATAAAATGAGTGGAATCAAAGTGTTTACATTATAGTTGCTTTGCCAGCTCTAGTGCTACGGTTGCGCGTAGGTTATTAAAATCAAAGTCAGCCGAAGCCGGCCTTCTGTAGCAATTTATTTTGTGACATTGTCACGCAAATCGAGGTGGTAGCGGCACTGCGTACCCGCGACCGTGGAAAAGTTGACGCTTCCCGGTTTACTCTACATTCAAAATTAAGCAAGTACAATTTCTAGTGTACACTGAAAATAGTTGTTTTTTTCACAGCCGTTTGCACCTACGCCGTGACGCCTCCTGTTGAAGTGGCCTATAACAACAATGAGTCTTCATATTCATAGAGCAGCTAGAATGTAGAACTAAAGCCCAACATTGAGTCGTTTCAAGTCGACGCCCTAACTAAAGCCCGACGTCGAGACTCAACAGTCAACGTTGGGCTTTAGTTCTACATTCTAGATGCTCTATAAATATGACGACAACAATTGTACTTATTGTTTCATGATCAGCTAGAAGACGTCCACTGTTGAACATAGCCTCTCCCTTAGAACGCCACATTGAACGACAGCTGCATCCATTGAATGCATGCGACTCTCAAGATGTCGACGGTCAATCTAGTAGGAGGCCTACTTACGCTGCGTCTTCCAGCTCGTGATCAATAACCTTTCTTTCCCCTCGATATACAATGGATTCATTGTTTCTATACTTTTAATATTGATAAAGGAATTTTCAATTTAAGTACACAAAACGGAAAATGGTGAAGGCCTTATTTTAGATAATGTAAAATGAGCCCAGGTTTTAAGAATGTCTAATGTTTTTCCGTAAAATATTTAACATATTGAGAGAAGAGAGCATGTCCAAGAACTTCAAGATGTTCAAAACATGAAATTTAACCGTATACGCTGGGCTAGCATGGTGGATTAGGCCCTATCCTCTCTCTCTGAGAGGTCTCTGTTCCTGCAATGGGAACATGACAGGCTGATAAACATGATGATGAGATTTTAGAAACAATAGCCGCATGTTTATAGAGCAGGACATAGCCTCAGGAGCATAAGCTATTTCCGTATAGCAAACGGCCGTTTTTGTTGAATGTCAATCGTCATATAGCCTTGCTTAACGCAGTCTTTCTGGTTACGAATTGTAACGGTGAAAGGCGGCCGGCAGTGGGGGCAGCTCGCCGTTCTCAGCCACAGTCCGCCGCTGCCCTACGCCAGACACGACGCTCTGCCTGCGTGCGCGCACCCCCTACGAGCTTGTTGTGCGTTCGATACTCAAATGTCAAACTTTTACTTTCGCGCGGAATTTTGAATATTTTTTATTATGGTGTGTTTTGCGTGATGCCATGAGCGAGTGACAGTTTTTTCGATATTTGAGAGACAAATTAATAACAAAATGTTGGTGTGTGTTTGCCTTTTTATTTGGAGCGCAGTTCTCGCGCCGGCTCTGACCCAAGGTGAGTGGAACAATGAACAATTCTCGGTTATTATGCGAAAAATTCAGCGTGCATAACCACCAGTCACCGCCGCCGCCCTGGCGACTTAATATTAGATAGCTTTAACCTCCATTTGTTGCGCTATTATAGATAAGCAATGCCTACCCAAGCTGTTGCGAAACTTGGTCCTATACAAAAATTTAAGGGCGACTGACTTCGCTAGTGAATGTTACTCTCAAGTCCGTGCCCTCAATTTTATTACTAAAGCATAATTAAGGATGTACTTTAGTCTAAACAAGTTTATATTCCATGAAATAATTAAGTAGAATAAATATAATAATGAGTATTAATAATAATATTGTATACATATATGCTAAGTAGCTATATTCAGTCCACTACGTCCAGTTTACTTGATGGCCTTGTATGAAATATGCGTACAGATAAGTACACTTAAAAAAATCTTTAATTCACTGACAGGAAATAGGGGACGAAATTTTGTACGAAAGTTCGTAATTTATAATATAAACGTGATTTTTTTACTTAAACTTCTGTTTCTTAGTAAACGTCAGTTGTATCATCGTTTTTTGAAAACTCGTCCCCTGAGAGGGTTAAATCAGATTTTGCGTAAAGGCCAAATAAAGGGGGATAAATGTAGGTCGAAAGTGTATATGAAAAATCTACGCATACGAATTCGCAGGCAACAGCAAGTCACATACAAAATGACATACCTACAGCGTTACACATATAAGACGAGATTACACATACATACATTTTACATATTTTATTATAGTGAATCATTTCATCCCGCAAGTCATCCGTGGAGATCTTAGCGGTGGGATGAGAGGTTGACGGATAGCTAGATAGATAAAATCTTTATTATTCACACCAAAAATAACATATAACACGATAAAATAGCTTAAAAATCAAAAATAGCGTAACAATCGGCGGCCATACCGCTAAGAGCGATCTCTTCCAGGCAACTTTAGGATGGAGAGGATAGGAAAGGCGGGTAGGTGAAAATTCTAACGTTTAAATGACTTGTTTACCTAAAAATGGAGTTCTAAACGCCGCGAGTTCCGTAGATTTACAAAACTAATCAAAAATAAACAAAGAAGAATTATAAATATATTATTAAAACTCACTCTCTCTCTCATGGATCACGTTGCCGTGACCTTATTAAGACCTTTATTTTTTTATTGGTTTCTAACCGTTGGCCTTACACCAAAGATCTGTTTATTTTGTTGAAACATAGGCTTACGATTAACCGCCATTGTTTTTTATTATTATAAAAATTACCTACGCTCCTAATGCTAAGCGATGATCATGTCAACGATGGAGCACGCGTGCCTAGAAGAAACCGCTCGCGATTGAAGACATCCAGATGTTTCGTTTTTATAACGAATGTTGACAGTTTACGGAAGCCATAAATATGATGCCCCTGGGGCCTTATTCACAAAATTCGTCATAGTGGAGTGTGAAATTTTTTTTATGATAGTGGATGACGAGATGAGCGAACTCGCTCGCCTAATCGCTCTTCATGCTTGCCCATAACAGCTCAACGCCACTCAAAATTTTGAACTTCAACAGTTCAAAACCCTGGATGGCAATGCACTGCGCTCGTCACCCCGAGATATAACATGTCAAATCTCTGTGTGCCCTGTAATTTCGCTGGAAACATTGCCGTTCAATCCGGAACACAGTAGTGTTTGCACACTACTACTTGACGGTTGAATAACTGGCAAAGGTGTGGTACTTCCCCAGGTGAACCCCTGCAAAAGAGTCCTACCACTACAAAACATAGACATATTTTGCCACACCAAAATTGTCAAAATTTGATGACACTAAGTACGTTACTATTTTGGTAACGCCAAAATAGTAGGTACTTAAACTATTCCACATCAAAAAATACTAAAGGTTATCATTAATTTTGATCATTATCATTGACTAACAGACAAAGAACAGCCTAAACCACTGACTCTACGCGTAGGTATAAAATTTTGCAGACATATTTCTTGTTTAACGAAGGTGAGCGGTATAGAAGAATTTTTGAAAATTCTTCACTAAATGGGTTAAATAGGGAATGACAGTTCGTCATTTTTTTATTTAGAAAATTGAGAAGTTTGTATGCTGACTTTAGTTTACAAAAGTCAAAATAGAATAGAAAACTCTTTATTATTCACACCAAAAATTACATACGTACATAGTAGGTAACATAAAAAACAACTTAAAAACTAGTGAAACAATAGGCGGCCTTATCGCTAAGCGATCTCTTCCAGGAAACCTTAGTATGGAGAGGACATACAGAAGAGTTAAGGGACGGAGGGAAAAGTTAGTTGTGTCATCGTTTTTTCGAAATTCATTCCCAAACAGGGTTAATAAATCTATTCCTGTTTGTATATATAATATACTATATAAAATCATATATGATACATATAATACATCACGAAATCTCGAAAACTACTTGACCTTAAGTGTACATACAGTTTTTGCAATAAAGTAAATTTTTGAATGACAATAAATAAATATCAGGGACACTTTTTGCACACACGGTCATCTGCAACAAACAAAGCAAAGCTAATATGGCTGCCAGAGACTGATATACGTACATGTATATTTTTAAATACATACTTAAATAGTTATTAACACCCCAAACACAAATGATCATCACTTAAATATTTGTCCTAGGTGGGAATCGAACTCACGCCCTCAAGCGCATAAGGTAGGTTCACTAACAACTGAGCCACCGGGGCATTCAACAATGCCCAAAAACAATATCAAAATGGAGACATTTGAATACAAACGATTACTGTACTAAGGCATATCTCCGTTGATTGCCTGATCTGAAGGCCACGTGCTGTTTTCGTTCTACTTCATTTGATTTGCTCTACAAAAGAACCTATAGATTCTATTACCCGCCATTCTATCGCCCTTTAGAGATACCTTTAGATTCTGATTAATTAATTAATTAATTAATTAATCAACAGAATGCTTACAGTCGAACCAAAGCGCAAACTATTTAAATATAATAAAATATAACTAATTTAAAATGATTGCTTTCATGCAGTACAAGGTGGTAAAATAATAAAAATAGCAAGTACTTAGTCTTACAAGGACCCTGTCGGGCACAACCCTTCATTAGTCTATGGTTTTAGGATGATTAAACAGCTTTTATGTAGTAATTAGATTGTAGCTATTTTGTTTATTTAATAAAGGTAAGTAGAGTCTGTTCAGAAAGAGAGTGGACTTTGATTGTGGTTTTTTTTTTTTTTTTTTTTTTTTTTTTTTTAATGGCAAAGGTTTAAAAACATTTTTGCCAAAAACAAGTAAATGGCTGCGGAGAAAAAGACGGAATTTAGAATTTAGCTGAAACAAAAAGAAAATATCCTAAAAAATACAGAGGCTACAAAACAAAATGAACACTTAATACATATACTATTATATATATATAAAAAAAACCAAAATTAAGATAACTACAATTTAATATTATTTACAGAAATAAAATGTGATAATAAAGCGATTGAAGGGGGGTCTATATTATGAAGAAGATTGTCGATGTGAATGGGAAATGGAAATTTATAATGAATTAACAAGTTGAAAAAAGAATTGTGATCCAAATTGCTACATGAAAAGAAAATGTGGTTTAGGTTGGACTCGTCCATACCACATTCGCATATGGAAGAATCTTTAATCCGCAATTTGTGTAGATGCACTCCAGTACAGCAGTGGCCAAATCTCATTCTGGAAACCATGGAACAGAATTTTCTATCACATTTTGTTTTAAAAAACCAGGGTTTGGATGGAATAAGGGGTTGAAACTTTGCGAAATTTGAACCTGTCCGTCGACTACTAAAAGACCATCTCTTCGACCATCTAGCTTGTAAATAACGGTTAGGGAGAAGCAGAAGGTCTTGGGGATAATTTTTAAAAGGGACTTTATCTCCACAGATAACAGCTTCTTTAGCAACTTTGTCCGCCTTTTCATTGCCAGTAATATTACTATGACTTGGGATCCAAGCTAAGTGGACAGAATAACCTAAAGCAGAACATTTCAACAACAGTTCTTTGCATCTGAATATAATCCAATTCTTGGAGCCTATTTTAAAAGGATTACTTTGGAAGGCCTGAAGAGCACTCAAAGAATCAGAAAATATAACAGTTTTATTCAATTTGAGCAACAATAAATAGTTAATAGCTTCCATTATACCTCTACATTCACCAACAAAAACTGATGTTTCAGGTGGACATTTAATCTTTTGCACTATATTATAATTTTGATGAAATAAACCAACACCAACACACCCGTTTTGATCTAACTTAGAGGCATCTGTAAAAATACAGTGCCAACCATGCCAAAGATTGTCTTTGATCCTAAGAAAATTATTATTGGCAAAGGCATCCCCTTTCATCAAATCTAAATTAAGGTGTAATGATGGTTCAAATATGATTGCTTGATAATCGAATTCAAATAATGGAAGTTTAGGAGTTCTATGAGTAGCGAATTTAAGATGACTAATTTTTGAGAAACTTATAACTAAACAAGGAGTTGTTTTATGTTTCCAGTAAGGCAGAGAAATATAACTAAGCAAGAGCTGTAATTTCGGAAAAAGCGGATGAGATGAAAACTGGAACAAACGAAACAAAAACATATCCGACAGATATTGCCGTCTCAAATCCAAAGGAGGGTCAACACATTCCACTTGCATAGCATTTTTGGGAGTAGACTTCATTGCCCCTGTGACTATACGAAGAGCTCTAGCTTGAATCAAGTCCAACGAATTGATCATTCTCTTACAAGCTGGCACATATAGAAATGAAGCGTAATCTATTACACTACGAATAATGGCATTGTAAAGAAGCTTTAGATAATAGGGATGAGAACCCCACCAAACACCCGCCAAACATCTTAAAATATTGAGATTTTTTTCGCATTTGACTGAAATGTAGTTGATGTGAGAAAAAAAATCTAATTTACTGTCTAAGATGAGACCTAAAAACTTCTTTTCGTTTTCAACTGGAATCTTGATATTATTGAACAAAATGTCAAGCCTTGGTTTCAACCGTTTTCTGGTAAATATTACCACAGAACTCTTCAGAGGAGCTATATCTAAACCATTATGACCTAGCCAAACATTTAGTGACTCGAGAGCTTGAGATAATTTATGCGCGGCACTTAATATATCACAATCTGCCATATATAAAACGAGATCATCAGCATATTGTAGAAGCCTACAATAAGGCAAAATATACTTAAATAAGTCATAAGTGTAAATATTAAAGAGAATAGGACTTAAAACAGAGCCTTGAGGAAGACCCTTATGTACAGATCTGGAACACTTTATTTCACCATTGACTCTAAGCTGAGCAGAACGGTCTAAAAAAAGATTAAGTATAAAGTTAATAATTTTCCGTGGGAGACCCAGATTTTCCATCTTATATTTTAGTATTGAGAGAATAACATTATCGTACGCAGAACATATATCAAGAAAAGCAGCAACAACGGACTCGTTCCTAGAAAACGAAAGTCTAATATCAGTAACAAAAATAGATAAACTATCTAAAGTACCTCTACCTTTTCGAAAACCATATTGAGATTGAGGTAAAATATTACTAGATTCAATCAACCATTCAAGACGATTTTTTATAAGGTGTTCCACTATCTTCGTCAAAACAGAAGACATAGCTATTGGGCGATAGCTGTCAGGTTTTTCGGGATCTTTACCAGGTTTTAAAACTGGGATAATTATTTGGGTTTTCATTGCGACTGGAACGAATCCTGTGTCTAACATTAAATTTATCATTTCAAGATAATAATTCAAAAGTTTTTCACCAGCGTTAACCAAAAAAGAATACGGGATCCCATCCGGACCAGGAGAAGAATCTTTGAGAGAAGAAAGAACGAGGCGCAATTCTTGCATAGTAAAAGGAGTAAAGCTATCATCATGAGCAGAAGAACTAGAAGTTGAAGTGTTAACAAAGTTAGAGACAAAAGGAGGAGCCAATCTGTCCATGAATTGGTCAAACCAGCTCTCAGAACTGGGATATGGAGGCGAGGGTTCTCTATATGAACCCCGGAATTTTCGTATTGAACTCCAAACATGAGATGGCCGGATGGAAGGGGAAACAGAAGAGCAAAAGTTTTTCCACCCCTCTGACTTTTTGGAATGAAGAATTTGTTTAGTGTTAGATTGTACTGTAATTAAATTTCTATAATTTCCATTAGTCATGTGAATGCAATACAAATTCTCCGCTTTTAACCTTTCAGAAACAGCAATCTTACACTCTTCATCCCACCATGGAGGTGATCTGTGTTTGGAATTTTGAATTTTTGAGGGAAATGAGTGTTCAGCAGCTAAATTAATACAATCTACAAAAGCTTTATGACAAGTGTCCAAGGAAACGGGAAGAATTATGGGAAGATCAGAGGCATACTGATCTAGGAGCGATGAGTATTTAGACCATTCATCAGACTGACCTGAGCTGGGCAGTCTATATTTTAGTAATGGCTTGAATGGAGCCGGTTCTATTTTAGAGAAAGGAAGATCAAATAAAATTGGAAAATGATCACTACCAAAAGAAGAAGACAAGGTTTTCCAGTACATAGAGGGAGCTAGACTCGCTGACACTAAAGTCAAGTCAACCGCACTAACCCGCTCATACGGTTTAGTACGGCGAGTAGGAGAGCCAGTATTGAGTAAACACAACCCTAAACTATCCATAATATTGAAAACATAATGTGCAAGTGAATCCGAGGCTTGACAACCCCAGGCAGGGTGATGGACATTAAAATCACCCATAATGATGAAAGGGCCTTGAATGTGTGATAATATATGGAGAATTTTATTTAGGATAACAATAGATGGTCTGGGAATGTATAATGAGATCAATGTTAAATTATTTAACCTTACTGCAACTATTGAAAAGTTGTCAGAAATAGAATGAGATGGGATATTTACAAGATGAGAATTTACAGAATTTCTGACGAGTATGGCGGAGCCGCCATACCCATCAGCTTTGTCATCTCTGAAACAAAGAAAGCGAGGAACCTTAAAAAAGGAACCAGGCCTAAGCCAAGTCTCAGAGATGGCAATTAGAGTTGGATCATATTTATTAATAATATATAATAATTCAGATTTTTTACTATTAAGACTTTGACAGTTCCATTGCAGCCCTAGAGAGGGCGCCATCATGGAGGGATTGTAACATGGGAGAGGGATAATCTTGGGCAGCGTCGGACGGTAATAAACTAGGAGAGTTAAGTAGCCTGGTTAGAGCCTGTATAAGCTCTAAAACGCTACTAGAGGATGCAGAGGGAACAGTATGAGGATACTTGTAGGCAACACCATTATTATTAGAGGTTGATGGATTATTAATTATCGCCTGATGAGTAGAGCGATCATAGCCCTGTCTTTGAACTGGAGGAGGCCTGGGTTTGAGGAAGACAGTTTTTCTATAGGACTGGGAGGCTGAGCTAGGTGATTTATTTGAAATGGATAGGGGAGCAGGGGAAACACTGGCATAAGATGTCTTGGCTGCATCACTATAACTTTTACCTTTAATAGGCAAATGTAATCTGGAGGCTTCATTGTATGAAATGCTTTTCTCTGACATTGTGATTTTAATTTGTTTTTGTCTATGGAACTCAGGACAGGATTTATTTATTGAGAAGTGGGGGCCTGAGCAGGAAAGGCATGGGGATGAACCTTCTTCGACATTACATGTGTCACCTGTGTGGTCTTCTCCACACTTATAACAACGTGGCTTGGATCGGCAGCTGTTTTTAGTATGTCCAAATCGACAACAAAAATAGCACTGGACAGTAGGGTAATAATAACGCTCAACAACGAGGGAGTTGAAACACATGAACACCCGAGGGGGAAGAACTTGACCGTCAAAAGTTAAGACACAAGACTGAGAAGGTTTGAAGATAGGGGAACCATCGACAACCACCTTATAATTTAACCGTCTTACTTTTAATATTGGGCAACCATCAATAGGAACACGAACGCACTCCATGATTTCATCCTCGGACCAATCAATAGGAATGCCTTTAACAAGACCCAGCCGAGTTGTACCAAATGAGGGGATGAACGCCTTGAAGCCATTGTTCTTAACAACATCACTCGTCACAAAATTGTTGGCACAGTAGAAATCAGTAAATGCCAATGAAATTCTATTTCTACCAATTCTTTGGACGCTGCCATCGAGGACACTGTGAAATTGGTTTTTTCCCAAGAATCTACCGAAATCAACTGGATGCAGGTAGGTCCCAGATGTTCGAGATGTCTCAATTTTCTGGACATGCACAACAAATGGACCCCTATCCGTTGACTTATAAGCTTGACGACCTGAAGGAACATACGGGGGAATCGATGGGGTCTGAGACAACGTAGCCGACGGCGAGGCACATGATTCTGTACATTGTGTGTCATTGGAAATAAGAGACGGAATTGTTTGTCCTAAAGCGATAGAAGAGTCTTGTGACTTTTGGGTCTCTACATTTAGATCGATGGTCTCTCTACATTTTTTTTGGTGCTTTTTAGAGTGTTTCTTACGTTTACTAGTGCCCTTCTGTGAGAGCTCAACATCAGTGTCTGTAGAGGTAATCGAGACAAAAGAAATAGGAGATGGGATAGAATGTCCATCTACGAAAGTGGTATTATTTCCAATAGGTTGGCTATTATCGGGGGGCCAACCACCCCCCTCGTCGGTTTCCATGCAAAAAAGTAGAAATCGTCACTAAAACAAATGACAACTGAGAGACGAATTAGAAAGAACTAATATTTACAAAAACTTACCAATAAACGATGAAAACTTTATCTACATATGATAATAACTAATATTTTACACAAAATATTACACAAATAAACATCTAACACTATAAATAAGATATTTTCTAATTTAAAATTAACGCCAAAGCAACCGTTCTCCTTGACAGCCGACCTCTCTGTGTCGATTGTGGTTAAATGGACAAATAAATCAATAAAAATGACGCAAATTCCCTAAAAAAACAACACGATGTTAGGACAGCGCGTGACAGCTGAGTTTGACATTTTTCAGATGGCAGACGCCATAGACTTAGGATGTCAAATTTTTAGGTTTATGGCAGACGCGGATTGCCATTAAAAATTCGTTAGTACTCCATTTGGCCAAGTTCACTCTCTTTTGAACAGAATCTATATTCCTGTAAAAAAATAATGTTATAATAATGGTATTATGTGACAAAATAAAATATAAATAGCTAACAATCGAAAACTTATACCGTTACATAAAGAACGTGTTGACATTTTTTACGGCTTGTGACATATTGTCTATATAATCCCTACCATATTATAAATGTGTAGATCAAATACCTTCACACATGACTTCTAACTAAGTAGAAGCAATACCGGATATCGGTTTAACTTGCAAAAAAAATCCCGTTTGCGTGATTCAGGTAAAGTGTCGTATTTACCTATAATAGACGCACTTTTCATATTTGTGAAACTATGATCCATTTACACTCATTATTTTAGGAATTATTGAATACCTTATTAAGTTTTTAATAATATTATACGTAAAGTTTAAGCAAATTTACAATTTTTTCGCAAAACATCGTTTTAGTACGCAATCTATTTTCAAACTATGGAACTACAAATCTGACGGCTGTCAGTTTGTTTGTTTGTCCGCGCACATCTTTTAAACTACTAGAAGGATTTCAAAGCAGTTTCCATGAATATGCTTATAAAATACCTGATTGAAACATAGGCTATATTAATTTATGATAATAAATAGTAAAAAATTTTTTTTTTAATAATTATTTATAACGCCATCTAGCTTATTTTATAGTAATGTTGTCGTAATGACAGACTTCTACTCGCAGACATGGTAGGTAGGAAGACTGAAGCGGCTGTTGCCATATAATCTATCTATCTTCTATCTATACATATAATAAAAACGTAGAGATAAAAAAATCTGTAATTGCGAGATAACAAAAAAATAATCACACAGGTCGTCTTAAAATAAGCAGCTGAACACGATAGGACAGTTTTTAGAATTTTTGTCTGTTTGTTTGTTTGTTTGTTTGTTTGTTTGTTTGTTTGTTTGTTTGTCCGCGCACATCTCCTAAACCACTGGACGGATTTTAATGCGGTTTTCACGAATATGCTTAGAAATTACCAGATTAAAACATAGGCTATCTTATATCATTTATTTTAATTCTTTATTTTTACATAAACGAAAATAAAAATCAATGATTTATTTCTTCGTTACCCGAAACGTAATATGAGGATCGTCACATAGCCTCAAGCAAGGAGATCCAAAGTAAAGAGAATGTTATTGACATAGCCATTAAAATTTTGAAACTGTCAACTATGTCAACTGTCAACATGGTCATTCGGTTAATCAGTTTAAATTTAAAGAAGGTTCCTTAACCTTCTTAGATGAATGAACGTGTAGATCAAGCATGTTATAGGCCTTACAACCTCTTTGGTGATTCATTCCAGTGCATGGAGTAGGAGTGTGGCGTACTCGTACTCCTTGCGCCAACCTTCGTGAATTTCATTCCAATTTTCCACGACGTGTGGCGCTGGGGCGCGAAAAGAAAAAAATAAAAGAACACCGATTTTCAAATGGAATTGTCATTCGCTTTTTCTAAGATTTGTCTAAGATTTTTCTTTGCATTAAATTTATAATTTCTCTCGGACTCAGCTATTTTCTTCCATTGTCGGTAGCTTAACCCTCTCCTTCTATATAAATAGTACAAATCCACTATAATTGGTGACCACTGAATGGACCGTACACCACCGACAAAGGTCAGAATGCCGCTAGATCGTACTGATAGCACTGCGGCTGACACGAAGAATAAAGATGATGACAATGTATTCCGAGTTGGCGTCATCGAGCTTTATTACTACGTATAGAGGAGACGGCGCACATCCCTACTATGTTCCGTCCAATTGCAGTCATATGGCAGCACATCACTTAGTTGCTTGCTAGCTCTTGAGCAGTTAAGTCATGTTTGTTTTAAAACGAAAAAAGTTCAAAAGTATTAAATATGGTATCGTGTGTGTTAAGATATTGCACGAATAATTCAAAGAATACGTCGAAGTGCAAAGGAATAACTTTCCATCGGTGAGTAATTAGATAATCATTTACAAATTTTACAATTTAAGTCGAACAAAATATTCTCGGACGCAGCGTGGATGCCGTGTTGCGTCATTTGTCATAGACTAAAAATTAAGATGTGACATTGTGTTTGTAACAAGTGTAGGTAGAATTAGTTGAAGTTTTTTTTTATAGTGGAATATAATAATCTAACACATATTTAGAAAAGTACTGCCTAGTGATTTAATAAAAAAAGATAAAAAATATGATGAAAAATAATTATTGTCTTTTGTAAAATATAATTTTAATTTTAAAGGTTTAAAACTCTCTATCATCTCTCTCTACTAAATATTATTTTAGTTATATTACAGTTAATACTTTGGAATATTTTGTTCAGAAGGAAGTATTTACATCTTTACTTCAACATTATTTTAATCAACCAAGCACCTTAAATCACAGAACACATTTGATACGAGCCATCATAAACAAGTACACAACAATTCGCTTGAAACATGAAGCTAAAACTGATCAGACTAATAATGTTTTATCTAAGCGGCAAAAGTTAACTAAACTTATACTGTTCAAAGGTAACTAAATAAACATATTATTACAAAAAATACTTACGGCTTTTATTTTATCTTAGATCAAATCACAAGGCATTTTTTTAAGGAATGAGACTCTCCATGGCTCTGAACCAGTTAATATAGGGACATACCATTAATCAAGAAGAAATATTTTGTATTGAATAATTAGCTTACCTGGAAAGGTTATTACTAGTATAATTGTGCTACCTACAATTCAAGACGTAATCTATATAAAAAAACCAGTAGTGTCCTGAGGTTTCCCCTGCTATACCATAGGAATAGTATATTTTCCCTGAAAAGCCTATGTGGTAATCCAGGGTATAAGCTACCCCCATACTAAATTTCATCAAAATCTGTTCAGCCGTTACCGAGTTGTCTGGGAACAAACACACTTACATACCTTACACACGCACAAACTTTTTCGCAAATATAATATTAGTGTGATTAAGCAAACAATGGTATATATTAAATACTTAAACGAATGAATTAATTTAACTGAAATATTCATGTTATAATATAATACTTTCTATTGTTCAATTAATTCAACTAATAATAAATTATGAAACAAAGTGCGAATTCAATTGAAGCTTGTTAGGTAATATAAAACTACGTCACTTCTGTAGTCAGTCAGCAGTTTAGTCTATAGCAACGACAGGTTGATGCAGAACGTTGAACGAAACGCGTAAGCGCTTTGAAAAATCGCGGCGCTTACGACTTTTTCGTCGCGAGAAAACTATACCTTATAAGCGTTCTAGCGCTGAATGTTTATATTGGCTGGTTAGACGACTAATTATTGTTTCGGCGGTGAAGCAAACTTTAGGTTATATTCTTAACAAAATTGAGCATGATCTTTGTTTATGGTAGCTTCTCTATACGTAGTAATAAAGCTCGATGGTTGGCGTGCGAATTCCACCGTTTTGGCCCGAGAAGCCGGCGATTTGGTTCGCCCAGATCGAAGGCCAATTCGCGATTTCCAACATCACTGCAGATAGCACCAAGTTCTACTATGTGATTGGACAACTTGACCCGCAATACGCAGCTGAAGTCGAAGACATCATCGTCAACCCTGTGACCGAGAAGTACGAAAAACTCAAGCTGGAGCTAATTAAACGTTTGTCCGCATCAAGAGAAAAAAGGTACAGCAACTTTTAACACACGAGGAGCTAGGTGATCGTAAGCCTTCTCAATTCTTACGTCATCTACGACACCTAGCAGGCCCCGTAGTTCCAGAAGACTTTTTACGCATGATTTGGACCAGCCGCCTACCGAACAGCACGCAGACCATCATTGCTTCGCAGCAGATGACGTCATCACTCGATGTGCTGGCAGACCTAGCCGACCGCATACATGACGTTGTCCCTATAGCCCAGGTCGCATCTACATCCAGTACCACACCGGGAAGCTCCAAGCTCCATATTACATTCTCATGGTTTTATTCTATGTTAGCATTTAAAACACAAAATATACCGCATCCTATTTTAATACAGTCCCGCGAATAGAAATATTCAAAAAAGGCCCTTTATCGTTCGCGCAAAACTTTATGAGCCCTCTGAAGTTAGGCGCGAGGCCTCCCCGACGCCCTGTAAAGTCCCTCGGATACCTATAATATGCGTACTGCGCAGCCACTGGGCCTAACTTCAGAGGGCTCCTAAAGTTTTGCGCGAACGATACATGAAAATAAACCTATACAACAAAATTCCGGACGCAATAAAGAAAGAAATAAATAATAACATTTTTCCAGAACCAACTTCGTAAGTTTCTAACCCAAAAATGTTATTACGAGATAAAAGATTTTTTCGACGATAAATTTTAGAAAATTATAATTAGAAAATAAATATCGATATATAAATAGTTAAGAAAGTAGCGTCATAAGTTTTGTATCATCTCATATATAATTAAGTAACCTATCACACTAAGCATGTTTTTTTTTGTTTTGTAAAATTACTTCACCCTAGGTTAAGTTTGAATAGTATATATATATAATATTTATGTAATAGATTTAACTATACTTAAATTTATATGTTTATGTCTGTGGTCTGGTTTTGTGAACAGCCACTACATAAGTCATTGCTGCACCCTTTATGCAGGGTATATACTTAGCTTTTAGAAGAATACAGTGTATATTTGCAATAAGAATAAGAATATAGAAATAATTTTATTTTACTGTGATATTTTAACAGATAAATAGAGTAGTTCCATTTCATGGCTTTTTAATCAAGGTATACATACAAATGCACGCGAAATAAGAAATAACTAGCCAAGAGCGTGTTAAGACAAGCATTATGTCAGGGTTCCGTGGCCAGCGAAACTGGCCGGAAATATACTTTTAATGGTTTAGACAAAAAGAAAATTTCAAAACATGCTCTGCACTGTGGTCACATTATCTTTTTGATTTGAAAACTGTTGACGGTGTTATTTATTACTTTTATGATTCTATCAATACTTCACACAGGGCGACTTAAAATAAGCAGCTGAACATGTTAAGGCAGTTTTTAGAATTTTTGTTTGTTTGTTCACGCACATCTCCTACACCCCTGGAAGAAAATGCGGACGGATTTAAATGCGGTTTTCACGAATATGCTTAGCTATGACCAGATTGAAGTATATGCTATGTTATTTTGCGCAAGGCCGGATTAAGGGAAGAAAAAAGAATTGAAGGTTTATATGAAAATCTACGCGTACGAAGTCGCGGGCAAAAAAGCTAGTTATATAAATAAAAATATTTACCGAGATATTTTTATATACATACTAAGTCCCGCGGTGAAAATCGCGATTTTCCAGTTTTTTCCGAATTTTATAGAGTGAAAAGTACTCTATATCCATCCTTAAGTACACTATCATCCTGCCAAATTTCGTCAAGATAGGAATAGCCGTTTAGTCGCGAAAAACGAACAGAGAGACCAAGTTACTTTCGCTTTTATGATATTAGTTAGAATATGAAAGAATTGCTCGTTTAAAGTAAGTAAGACATATTAGATAGATAGATATTATTATATACAACTTACACGCACAAGACAGAATTATGTAGGTACAGAGGATAGTAAGTGTGATCATCATGGTATGTGAAAATTATACAATGTTATGCGTCCAGCTTTCTCCGATGTAAGGTCAAGATGAGTAAGATGACACACACCACAGAGGCCTACTTAAAAAACTATATTATAAATGTCTTTGACCAGTGTGTTTTGCCAGTGATGACATATGGTACTGAGACGTGGTGCTTTGGCCTACTATTGGCCTTTTGGAAAAACTCAACGGGCAATGGAGAGAGCTATTCTTGGAGTTTATTTGCGCGATAGAAACCAGAAACCAGAACCAAGGAACCAGAGTGAACGACAAAGCTATTAAAATTTGCAAGTTGAAGTGGCAATGGGCAGGCCACATCGCTTGGAGAACCGATAACCGATGAGGAAGACAGGTTTTTGAGTGGAGACGAAAAACCGGAAGAGGCAGCGTAGGTAGGCTTCCCATAGATGGACCAACGACATTGTGAGATTCACAGTCATCCAGTAGTCAACAGTGGACGTCTTCTGCCTGATGATGATATTATAAATGAATAAATTGTGTGTCGCACTACAAAATCTTTTCCCGCACTCTTCCGGTGCAAACGGTCTCACGCGCCATCTTATTTACATTTTAATTACCATCTCTTCTTGTTACGTATCCGTCCATACTAGGATATTAAAAAAATATACATCATTGCCTTAGATACAGTCGAAAAATACAGTCACTGGCCCATGGCTGTACCACAAAAATTACCGTTCTGTGTATAAAACAAATGAAGGTACTTACACTTACCTTGTTTTAGGTAACAAAAAGTTAAGTATAATATAGCAAAAGTCACGGATCCGGGTATTCGTTGAGTTACATATCTATCTCTATATAGTATAAAATAAAGTCGCTTTCCGCATCTGTCTGTATATCCGCTACTCCTCCTAAACCACGCATCGGATTTTGATGCGGTTTTCACCATCAGTTAAATATTTTTTCTTGGAAGGTTAATATATCTAATAAAACATATACCCATGCAAAGCCGGTGCGGGTCATTAGTGTTAAATATGTAATTGAAAAAAGGTATACCTACGCTGAGCCCTAAATAAAATAAAATAAATAAATAAATATCTGGGACATTTTGCACACATGGTCATCTGACCCCAAACTAAGCAAAGCTTGTAATATGGCTGCCAGAGACTGATATACGTACATATATATTTTTAAACACATACTTAAATAGATATTAACACCCAGACATAGAACAAACACAAATTTTCATCACACAAATGTTTGTCCTAGATGGGAATCGAACCCACGAAATATTTAAGTATACTAAGTTTTTAACTTTATAATCTAGATATATAATAAAATCGTTGTAAATATTTTAGTTCTGCAAACTTGCTTATAAAAATAAACATCTATGTACAGCATTCCAAAGCACATATTTACATAGTAGTAAAGTGGTCAACCTAAGTCCGTACTTTCTTTCGGTTCGCAAGTACCTATAGCTGCTTATTAAATAAGCTGAAGCAGGTTTGTCATAAACTTTCTCTTAGCTTCCTTTTACTGATTGGCATTTACAATATATACACAGCTTTAATTATATGCATGGATAATAAAATGAATACATCCGTGAGACAAAATTAACAATAGTAGTTTTTTAGTGCAAATTAATATTTAGATTTGAATGTGATGGAAAAACTTAATAAAATTAAAAGAACAGTATGTAAGTAATTAATTGACTCATTAAATCAAAACCGTAGGTCTATAGTCCAAACTATGCAGCAAGAACTATTTCGTGTTACCTACGTAAGTAGGTAGCATATAAAATAGTTCTAAAGTTATTAAAACATTTCAAATTCATGACGGTTTTTGACAGTTTTACCTTACCAAATCTGTCATTAAATCGTCGTAAGTGTCATAACAAGCATGTGAAGGGACCCTGGGATGTTATTCAGATATTTTGTAACGTTTAGCAGCTGATTTTGACAGCTTTTGAATACAAAAGTTGTCTAAAAACTTTACGAAAAAAAATGTAAAAAATACAAAAATAATTCTCGCATATTAAAAAACAAAAAACACGCTTTAAAATCGTTAATGCTGAAGATGCTGTTAATGAGACAAACTATTTAAATTATTGCATTGTCAGTCCTTGATAAGTGTGGTATATTTTTAAAGTCCCGATATATACATTGATCTATGTTCCAAATCAATCGGACGTTTTGAAAGGGATGAAAATCACGTCCAAAGATTCCGTTACATAGTTACATAGACATACCAAGCTAATAAAAGCGTGTTAAAAAAACATTAATTAAAGTAAGTAGTACAACTAAAAGTTTTCATGTTTACAAAAGTAATATTTCGGTAGGTAAGGTAATGTGATTTACACATCCCTAAAAATAAGGAATAAGATTCGAATCTGCGCTGTTTCCGGTAAACACAACATGGATTTCTCAAAAAAGGTTTTTTTTCTCTAGACATCTTTATTATTTAGCAAAGATCTGAACTATGATATGTGTTTTTTTTTCAGCAATTGTTTCACACTCAGAATAATAACAGAGCATCTAAGGTTTCAAATGTAGATTATATCTACAGCCAAGTGACAATAACTGCTTATCATGCGACATTGGTCGTTTGGAATCTATGATCTACAGCATTTTGTCACATCAATATATGATTGTATACATTGTCTACTCCAAAAATAAAAAAACAAATAAATAGCTAAGAGTAGATTTAACTCCAAAATCAAAGACTTTTTACTGTTGGAGTTAAATCTAATTTTGGCCAGCTACTCATACCTATAACTCCTCGCCTTGGTAAGCAATGCCGATGGTGTGGCTGAAGATGGAGCACCTCATATTGGAGTAGAATAGGAATAGTAGAGGAACAGAACATCTTGTGCACAAAACATTCATACGTGGATAACTGCAAACCGCTCAGACTCAAAAAGAAGAGGCACAAAACAAACAAATCTTTTAGTTGTGAAACCAGCAGAGGTTGCACAAGCTATTACGAAACTAGAGTAAAGAGGACTACAAGTTGCATTCGCAAAGTGAAGCTTAAAGTGAGACTCAAAAGAATAAATGTATTTATAATGAAAATAATTAACCAATTGTAGTACTATTTATAACAACACGTAAGTACCAAAAATTCTATTTTTACAAGCTTGATTTGCTTGTCTTGTTAGTATGTACGTTCGTATGTATAGGACAAAATCTTGCTTGAGTTTTAGACCAGTTATCCCCAACCAATTAAGCTAAAAGTTGGTAATGTAAGATCGATCACAATGCAATGTTATGTTACCATCGAGCTTGTCTGATGATGGAGACAGAAGGTGAGAAACTTCTAAACGAAACGATGTAACCCCGTCAAGTTTGGATTCGTTGGATTTGTCTTCCCAGGCACTTTGGTCTGAAATGATAAATTCAGTATGACGGACAAACGTTCTTATATACCATCATGATAATATTATGTGTATCAAATGAAAGGGTTTGCTGAGAACAATAAGAAAGTTAAATGATTATTTACGGGATATTTACCGTGGTAAGGTTGTGGAGGTTAATCATTTAACTTTAGTGAACAACCGTGATAGTTTAATACAGTGTTTAACAATAAGAAATAGCTTATTTTAGAAAAGTATTATTTAATTAATAATTATTGTTAAAATTAAAATATGTTCCGCATTTTGAATTGCTTGTAACAACGTCAATAATACTTATCGTCGCCTTAGAGTGAAAACCTCGGGAATGCAATTTTAGTCATTTTCTTATTATAACATTTCTGAGAAGAAAACCTCGCAAAGCATGTCCTAAATTATATATCATGGAATAATATGAAAACTCAATCAATTTGTATGTCATTTAACACAGACTTCAAAAATATGTAGTACAAAATTTTTATGGGAGGTAGTTTTTTCGTCTTTCTGTAAATATATCTCTTTTTCACTTACGAGTTTTTCACTCTAAGACGACTTTATGAAAATGTGTATCAATAATACTTAGAATGTACAGTGATCGATTTTAGGAAGGTATGTTGGTACTAAGCCGTACTTGTTTCTTTTCGCGAAACTGCCCCCCACTAAGTGGACCCACCAGATCACGAGACTCACGGGTATCGAGTGGATACAGATGGCATGTTGTCCTTCAGTTTGTAGGTTTAAGGGGGAGGCCTATGTTCAGCAATGGAAGTGTTTTGGCTGATGATATTGAGAGCAAATTACAGGGCAAACAGAGATTTGACATCTTATATCTCGGGGTGACGAGCGCAATGCATTGCCATCCAGGGTTTTGAACTGTTGATGTTCAAAATTCTGAGGCGTTGAACTGTTATGGGCAAGCGTGAAGAGCCATCAGGTGAGCAACTTCGCTCGTCTCGTCACCCAGTATCATAAAAAAACAAAAAAATTGGTTGGAACTTTAGAAGCGTCAGGAGGAAGTATGTGGCAGGAGAGAAGCACATCGCTACGGAGATTAGAGAATACAACAGTAAACTCTTGAGAACTGAAAAACAGTGAATGAATCCTCCAAGAATAGCTGCAGTGCGTAGACCATCGTACTGAAACGTGTGTCGATCGTATTTGACGTAACTTTCACTGATGCAATTGAGATCAACGAAAGTAATAACCAACACAATACTTTGACGACGCGTTACGGACGACGGGAAGTTGAAAGTAAAAACAAAGCGGGTTATGCTTCGAAGGATCAGATTAGAGCATCACAATAAAACAAGTATAACTATGGGTTTAGACACAGCGACTGTTTTTCTAGGGTTCCGAATTGATAGGGCGTAAATGGGACCCTGTCATACGCTGTCTGTCTGACCTACCTTTGAACGACTGTATCTTTTGAACCGTAGTAAAAAATATATATATGTATGTATATCAGTCTCTGACAGCCATATTACAAGCTTTGCTTAGCTTGGGTTCAGATGATCGTGTGTGCAAAAATGTCCCAGATAGCCAGTGGAATTTTATACTACGGCTTATTTACTTTTCTCTTGCGCTCTATGAAAATTGTAGCGACACCAATGATTTAACTAATATGATCGTTCTTGCTAATAGTCAACATGTAGAGATCGAAGCAAGAAAAGGACGGCAAAAATCACTTAAATGAATTTGACAATTCTGAGTTTGAATTTGATAATTTTTCTGGGTAAATTTGACTAAAGTCCTAAGCCTGATTAAGGCCAGATACGTTCGCACTCGCCACCTGAACATACTATATCTCCTTTTTCTGATCTCTTCTCTCTCTCTGTGTGTCTCTCTCTCTTATCTACACTGCCTTTAAGTACTTACCTACATCTTTTATTTTGGTCATGGCCTTGACCAAATTAAAATGAGACCAAATGGGAAACACCAGCTTTCAAATAAAAAAAGAATCATCAAAATCGGTACAATTTCTGAGGAAAGAAAAGAAAAACAGTCGAATTGATAACCTCCTCCTTTTTGGAAGTCGGTTAAAAAATCAAATAAAAAATTTACAGTGGAACATAGAACCGTCCTCCATTATCTTCGGTTAAAATAGTTAATCATAACCAAAGACTAAAGCTTGACGCCATTGCTAAGCATTCAAATGCACGCCAATTTACTATTATGAATGCCATATAAGTATGTGGTCATTATAAATTAATATGAAACACCGCCTTCTTGGGACCTACTCAGGGCCGGTTCGGCCATAATGGCGATCCGACTCCAAGCGACATAATACGGATCTGACGCAAATTACCTTGGTTGAGAACTTTGTGTGGAAAGAGATCGCGTCCTAGAGTATAAACAAAATAAAACCGACCAAGTGCGAGTCAGGTGGAGTGAGGGTTCCGTACCACAAAAAAAAAACAATAATAAAAACACTGACTTAAAAATTAGTAAAATATGCAATGTCGATTCGGTGAAATAAATTACAGGGTCGTCCAAGTAACCGAATACGTTGCTTAACTTGGTAATCAACAAAATTTGTCGCCGACTCGCACTTGACCATTGTTCATTATTTGTTATTATACTTTAGAGAGTGTACTATAATCATGCCAAGTTTGACGCTTGTAGTTATTACCGTTTTTACACTAGGGCAAATACAAAAATACGTTAAAAAAATACGTGTGTTGCACAGAGAGTAGAGACCCCCGTTAATTTTAAAGGTTTGACTTTTTTGTTATTTCTCAGTTAATCTGCCGTAACATTACATATTCTGTGAAAATTCCAACTGGCTTTCTATTACGGTTCGAAAGATACAGCCGTTTAAAGGTAGAACGGACGGACAGACAGCGTAGGTTTAGTAATATCCCGTTTTTACCCGGAACCCTAATAGATATTGTCGCTTCACGGCAGTGAAGAAAGAGATCGCATCACTGCTTTACTTTACTGTATGGATGCAGGTCCTGATTCTATCTTAGGTCTGTTATTAGGTTTACATATGTCTCTCTTTCACTTTATAGAGCAATTAGGACGGCAGATGTAGTTCTAATTTCGGCCAAGTCCGTTGCAAGAATTGCAAGTATCGCAGTATTGGCGAATGACCACTGTATGTCGCAGCAGGAAACCGCGGCTGGTGTCGACAGCCCACGGCATGACGTCACCAGGCGGACCGGTTCCGAAATCCGAGTTCACTAACGAAGCGGACAGTCTGTCATTTCTCTACCAAGCCTTGGGTGCAATGATTTGCGCGTAAATGCGTATGGGCTGAGTTTTTAAGGCCGCTTGAAGGCCTTTGAAAATTAAGTGTGGTTGTTAAAACAATCGGTAGCGCTGAATTGTTGATTCTACTTGCGGTCACCCTAACGAAGACTGAGTCATCTGAGCCATCCGGTTCCGTTTTAAATGTTAGAAACGCTTAGTAAAGCTAAGCCACGAGCGCACATCACTAATTCCCACTCGTTTCACCGCATTTTGTGTCTTTAGCGTATATTTTATGGTCGTTATACCTTATGCAGGTCGAAGATCTGGATTGAGTCGCCGTTTGTTGAAAGCTGTTTTTTTATTTATTATATTGACCTGCTTTTCTACAGGAACCGTATTTTTTCGGGATAAAAAGTAGCTTATGTGTCAATCCAGGGTATATTTTTTAAGTTTTGTTAATTTTTTTGCGTCTAGGCAAGTTTTCTCCTTCATAGACTGCATTCTATTAGCAACAAGTGAGGTGGCAGTCAAACGCAAGCCTTAATAAGTATCCAATAAGAAATAGAGTAGCAGGCATTAATAGGTAGAAATGTACGAATTCATAGTCTCATCCAAATCCGTTTTGCCGTTACATTTTGATATATAAATAAATAAATAATAATAAATAATAAATATCTGGGACATTATTGCACACACGGTCATCTGACCCCAAACTAAGCAAAGCTTGTAATATGGCTGCCAGAGACTGATATACATACATATATATTTTTAAATACATACTTAAATAGATATTAACACCCAGACATAGAACAAACACAAATGTTCATCACACAAATGTTTGTCCTAGATGGGAATCGAACCCACGCCCCCAAGCACAGAAAGTAGGATCACTATCAACTGAGCCACCGAGGCAGTCTATATATGCGGGACACAAACAAACTTTCGGATCCATAATTATTTTTGTGATTAGATTGGTCAAGTGTCGTTTGTTGTTATTTTTTCCTATATGGTAACCAACAATTTTGGGTTTTTAGGCCAAGTGAGATTTTGTGTTGCGATTTTTGATGCCAACACACCAATGTTTCTGTTTGCAAACGTCAAAAATATATTTCGATGTAAGTACATAAATCATTCTTTGATTTAATGCTGTTGTCATGATTCTTACATATAACACTTTCACTATTTACGCATCGATACACCTTTGCATTGAAATGTAACAGCAAAATTATAATACGTATGCAATTACCTTCATTTATATTCCTGTCAGATCCTATGATGAGATACCACATGGTATCGCAGTTATATTTATAACTATTGCTGTTGATCGCGACTTTATACGCGTAGATTTTCATATAAAATTTCAACTCTTTTTTCCTCCCTTAATCAGGCTCTTGCGCAAAATAACATAGCCTATACTTCAATCTGGTCTTAGCAAAGCATATTCGTGAAAACAGCATTTAAATTAAAGTGGTTTAGGAGATGTGCGTGGACAAACAAACAGACAAAAATTCTAAAAAACTGTCAAATCTTGTTCAGCTGCTTATTTTGAGACGCCCTGTGTATATTTTGTTTTGATATCTCGCAATTACAGATTTTTTTATCTCTAAGTTTTTATTATAGATATAGATTGAAGATAGATATTGTGACTGCCTCGGTGGCTCAGTTGGTAGTGATCCTACTTTCTGTGCTTGGGGGCGTGGGTTCGATTCCCATCTAGGACAAACATTTGTGTGATGAACATTTTGTGTTTGTTCTATGTCTGGGTGTTAATATCTATTTAAGTATGTATTTAAAAATATATATGTATGTATATCAGTCTCTGGCAGCCTTATTACAAGCTTTGCTTAGTTTGGGGTCAGATGACCATGTGTGCAATAATGTCCCAGATATTTATTTAATTATTTATATAGATAGATAGATGTTTTTTTTTTACTCCGGTCTGATCCCGCTTTTATTTAAAAAATATATAAAGATATTAAAGTTTAGTAAATCACAATAATATTATAAATGTGAAAGTTGTTTTGTCTGTTATCTTTTTACGACTAAATGACTGGGCCGTTCTTGATAAAAAAAAAACAAGTACGTAGTTTACAGTAAAAAAAAAGCCACAGGATAAATTTCCTCCCGGAAAATCTGGGAAAACTAAAATATTTACACATAGCTAGTTATTTATTACAAACAACTAGGAAATTAACTTCCGACTTCAATGCCTTCTTATGATTTATTTTTCATTTTACATGTGGGTTGGCGTGTCCATATGACGCCACACGGCGGAAAATGGTAAAGGTGGCGGTCGACCACCGCTCACTCGGAGCGCCACGGCCGTCGGGTAAAGCCATACTCGAGCTGGTCGCTACTTAGTATTTACTTTCAACAAGGACTTAGTGAGATACCTATATCGAATTTGCTTATATTCTAACTTAAAAATTGTGTTGGATTATTTGCCAACAAAACTTCATAAAGGTCGAATCAATGGTATGCAAATTATTGTATCAGACACTGACTATCACCTCTTTCGGTCAAATAATAAAACTGGCAAAACACGTGCTAATGAAAACCACCAGTTTTTATTGATTAGGTACTAGTTGCGTCCTGTAGTTTCACCCGCGTGGTGATGAAAATCGATGATGATGATGATGATGAAAAGTAGCCTATGTGTTAATCCAGGATATAAGCAATGTGTATTTCAAATTTCATCCAAATCCATCCAGCCAGTGCTGCTTGATTGAGTAACAAACATCCATCCATCCAAACTTTCACATTATATGATACTAGTCGACCGCCCCGGCTTCGCACGGGTGTAAGCTCGGCCTTCGGCCTCGCTACTATGACCCGCTCCAGGAACACAAAATTTCATCAAAATCGGTCCAGCCGTTTTTAGAGTATCCTATGTCCGTCTCCTGGTTCTAAGCTACCTACCCACCAATTTTCAGCCAAATCGGTTCAGCCGTTCTTGAGTTATAAATAGTGTAACTAACACGACTTTCTTTTAAGCCGTCCGCCCCGGCTTCGCACGAGTGTAAGCTCGGCCTTCGGCCTTGCTACAAAATATAATATAGCCTATGTCACCCGGGGATAATGTAGCTTCCCAACAGTGAAAGAATTTTTCAAATCGGTTCAGTAGTTTCGGAGCCTATTCATTACAAACATACAAACATACAAAAATAGGTACAAATCTTTCCTCTTTATAATATTAGTGTAGATTAGTGTGATTTAGTGTTTTGTGTGCGTGAGCTTCTTGTATTAGGTAGGTACTGGTAAGACAGAAAGGTCATTAAAGACAAATAATTAGTAAAATCCTGCTATTAGCATTTTTTATAGTACCTATACCGAAACCCGTAATTATAAGAAATACCACTAGGTAACTAGTGTTATTTATTATAACCGAAAATTGTTTCCTATGAGTATTCAGTTATATACAAGCTTTTATTTAGTTTCACCTGTCCCAGTATCTGTCTGTCTGTCTGTAATCAAATTTTGCAACTTAAATTTGACCCATTTCGCGATGTTCAATCGAGCTGAAATTTGTCATACTTGTCAAGTTCCGATGACAATACTTATTATTATGGTAACATCGTGCTGATTTGATGATGGTGACGGTGGACAACGGCACTCTTCCATGGATAATAGTAGACTGGCAGTGTGTGGATTCATTTTGATCAGCCTCCCGTTGCAATCACAAATTTCGTAAAAGCTTGGTTTGAAACAGATACTTTTCAACGAAAAACTTGTTCAATATTATCTATGATAACGTCATTGGAATCAATGACGACATTAAAATACTGTTATCTTTGCTCAAAATCCGTCAATCCGTCTCGGACCTATCGTTGTTGACCTACATTTCCAAGTTTCTTAGCCATTTATCTGTATTTCCTCCGATAGTGTGTCAATGGTTTCCAAAAAGCAATACAATGATATTTACCGTTGACCAATCAAAGCGGACGGCGAGCCGTGTGGGTCCACTGAACGCAGGTGCTAACAGCCCGAAACTACAAAATACCGCTAGATAACACCAATTACCGCTAGAGATGTAAGACGACTCGGCATATCGACATGAGGGAATCGATACTGGCGATAGACTGATAGATATAATTTCGATTATCGATATTGACATGCTTGACAAGTTATAGGTTTTTAGGCACATCGTAGTTAGATAAATATAGTAAAAAGAGAAAAAACAAGAAAGAGTTTCTATCTAGACATCGACTCACATCGTTCGAAGAACCGACTACCAATGGGGAAGAAAGGTTCTTGAGTGGAGACCACGAACCGGAATACGCAGCGTAGGTAGGCCTTCCACTAGATGGACCGACGATATTGTGAGAGGCATCCAGTGGATGCAGATGGCAGGATGTCGTTCAGTATGGAGGTTAAAGGGGGAGGCTTATGTTCAGCAGTGGACGTCTTCTGTCTGGCTGATGATGATGAAGACCTAGTGCCACAAGTAACGACCTTATCGCTTGAAGTGCTCTTGTACAGGCAACCATTGAATGGATAGAATTTATAGAGATGTTACAATTACGAGTACTTTTAATTTCATCATCATAATTATCAGCCTATCATGTTCCCAGTGCTGGGACACAGGCCTTCTCTTAGAGAGCATTCATGAGAGCATGCATGTTGGCGAATGTCATGTCTATTTATTTATTAATTTTATTTATAGCATTAAATATATTATAATACATAATAAAGTATCATACACAGAGACGCATCGTCGACGCTTTTATAATATAATTATAATAAAATTTACATCACACTCTTCCTTAGGTAGGTACTCAAAATAATCTCTATTTGTCTCTTGTACTTAACTGCCGATGGTCTGCTTTATCATCATTTAAATTCAATTCATTTCACCTCTGTAATAAGACAACATTTCAATCTGGTTAAAGGAGTTACTACTACCAGCTCTACGAATATCTTATATTCCCTTTATACCTATTTTAGTCTTCAGGATCAGAATAGTATCAACCGCATTCGGCCAGCCGCGCACGCGCATTCACCTTGAAAAAGATCGCCGAATGCGGTTGAAACTATAGTCGGAGTTACCGGCCTAATCTTACGTAAGCAATTCCCGTGTAACATAAATAAAATGTGTGAAAACCACGTCAGTTTCCATGATAGACTTTATAGGATATAAATAGAAGTTTAAAAAAATAAAATATTACGAAGATGGAATGTTATTTAAGTTAATAGAAGAATTAATAGAACATGATAACAATAGTTTATTGCAAAAAGTATACATATTTGGAAACATAAAAAAATTACCTAAATTAAAATAGAGAATTAAACTTAATAATATTTATTTCAGGAATATGTACAAAGGTATATTAAATTAAGCAAACACAAAAAAAGCCTTAAATAAAAAACTTAAACTAAATATTTAAAACAAGATTTTGTCCGGGTGGTAGAGTACAGAGCATGCTGGCGGCATTCCCGCGTTGAATTGCCAGAAAAATTCTCTGCGCTAAGAATTAGCCAGCTCTCCTATCATTTTTTTTATAATAATTAGAATTAATATTATAACTACTAAATCCTGTAGTAAGTATAACAGATACAAATTCGTTAGTGCGCTTGTGTTTTTTCACCATATATTTGTAAGTGAAACCCTCGTAAATGTGAAGGTTAGATTCAAACAGGTTCTTAGTTTAACAAGTTTTCGTCACAAGTTAACAATCTTAATAGTCCGTATTAATTGCCGGTCTACACGTAAAAATAATCCATTAACAAAACTTGATGGCGATATTTTATACCATACGCGCCGTTACTATATTAGAAATGTTGCCTGAAATTGCTACTTTCTCAGTTTTTGGCGGCTGTTACAAAATAAGTAGGTTTGCACTGGCAAAAAATATTTTGCAATAAGTTTTTTAATGTCGCACTAACAAAATCAATTAAGTTTTCTACAAGTAAGTATTAAGTTTGTTAGTATGTACTACATAAAAAAAGGTGCAAAATTTATTTTTAAATAAACTAAGTATTTAAATAAATCAAACATGCTGACCACAGAAAAAAGAAGTAAATAGAACGGATATGAGAAGGAAAATTTGTCACCGGGTATTGTGACAGATACTTGATTGAACATTTTGGGCCTTACTTAAAAACGTTACTCAAGTTGATGTATGCTTAAAATTGCGCTGTCTCATTTTCGCGTGTGACGTTTGCCGTCAGCGAGAAGTTGAGAGAGCATTTTTAAGCATAGATCAACTTGAGTAACGTTTTTAAGTAAGGCCCAAATATTTATGTCAACGCGTCGAACTCCGCGTCACAGTTGCTAACACAGTTTCTATGGGTTTATATGGGTGCAAGTGGCTACAACAAAAATCTCTTGACAGCCGTTTTAAATTAAACAAAAAAAATACTGTGATGATGACATATTAAATGCTATGAGAGACTTTGTTCACAGAATAAATATCAATATGATGCCTTACTAAATACTAGTCTAGATAACCCGGAACCCTGAAAAGTTAAGCTTGTCCTAGTTTAAGCTGACAAAGTTGCCTAAACGCAATCCACACTACCAAATAATTTCTTAAAAACTCTTATTTTACAGCTGAGCAGTTTTATATAGAGCTGGAGTAATGCTAATTAAGGCTGAAAATATATAATATAATAATTCTCGTAGTTTAAAAACTCAAAAACACGCTTTAAAATCGCTTATCCTGAAGAACCTGGTTAGGATAATGGGATGAAATATTTAAATTATTGCATTGTCATCGGTCCTTGATAAGTGTGCAAAATTTCTATTCAATCCATCGTTTTGAAAGGGGTGAAAATCACGTTCAAAGATTCCGTTACATAGATACATACCAAGCTAATTAAAGCGTGTTAAAAAGTGGAAGGTGGAAGGAGGTGAATTTGCTGAAGAACACTTAAAAAAGTTCCTATTTGTTCTTTCGTTTCATTTTTGACCGACTAAAAAAAGTAGAGGGTTCTCAACTCGATTGTATTTATTTTATGTTTCTTAACTCAAAACTCCGTAATTGATGAACCGATTAGAAAATTAATTTAATTTTTATTTGAAAGGATATTCTTTCAGATTAGTCCCATAGAAATTATATCAAAATCGGTTCAGTATCTTGGTTGTTAAATCAAAATAACTGGAAAATTTCTTTACTCTTGGAGGGGTCGTCAAACATAATATTATTGACATCCAAGTAAACAAAATTGGGTATTTTACAAATTTTGAATTCGGTCTTATTAATTAATAATTATTCGTTGTATGCCTGAAAATCTAGATACTTAAAAAAAAATACGGTTACATTTTGTTGTTAGCTTTTTTATCTCTTGATGACTTTATGTTTTGTTTTTGGTTATGATTAAGTACAAAACAAATAGCTCGTTTTCCGCCAACACATTGCTTCAACAATAGTATATCATCACATAGATCTTCTACCATTGTAATAAGGTGCAAAATTGCATTTGCAATGTGCTGATTCTCAACTTGAACTTGAAATTAAGTAAATTAATATTATTATGTCATGCCGGTATGTTACGTAGGCGATATTTAATTCGTTTTGCTCATAGAAGCGACGAAATGATTGATAGCAGTTAGTACAAGGGCTTACCACTAACTTAACTACTCATATAAGTACCTTTTTTTTCTTAACCTATACTGTCCCACTGTTGGGCAAAGGTATCCCCCATTTTCTTCCATAAATCTCGATCCTCCGCCACCTCTTTCCAACCTCTCCGGAATGAGTCAAGATCGTCACGCCAGCGTTTCCTAGGCCTTCCTTCACTGCGTCGTCTATCAGGCACCCAATGTATTGTGTGACGATCCTGGCCCATTAGTCATCCTGGCCCATAAGTACCTATCTTATCAAAATAATTTTTATTTTTGTTTTGAGTTAGCTCTTTCTCTCACCACTACTCAGCAGTTGAGAGAGCAAGACAAGGTTAATTGTAAGACTGAAATAAAAGAGGTTAAAGTAGGGATCACAGAAAAGTTTTTATTTTCTTTTTTGTGGTAGGGATGGTCACTGGTAATCACGGGGCGCAATTCAGCATAGCATCTCCATAAATCCAATTATTGGATTATACTAAATTAAAATTAATACCTAATTCATTGATTTTTTGCGGTCCACCTGATGGTAAGTGGTAAATGCCTATAGACACCTACCACTGTTGATACTTTAACAGCACAGAGAGGTGTTTGTAGACACCCTTTTTAACTGACTTCCAAAAAGGAGGAGGTTCTCAATTAGACTGTTTTTTTATGTTTGTTACCTCAGAACTTTTGACTGGGTGAACAGATGTTGATTATTCTTTTTTTATTTGAAAGCTGGTGTGGTCCCATTTCAATTTAGTCCAATTCCGACATTTTTATAAAGTCGGTTATATATATTGATAATTATTGATTACTAGCTGCCCACCCCGGCTTCGCACGGGTGTAAGGTAAGCTCGGCCTTCGGCTTTGCTACAAAATATAATATAGCCTATGTCACCCGGGATATTGTAGCTTCCCAACAGTGAAAGAATTTTTCTGTAGTTTCGGAGCCTATTCAATACAAACAAACAATCAAATCTTTCCTCTGTATAATATTAGTAGGTATAGATTACTTTAAGTGTATTAAGGATTTTTTGTTTGCTTCATTTGATATACCTTTGCACAAAAAACAAAAACAAATATAGATTTTATGAGTGTTCATGTATATGTTACCGGCAATCTGTATAATCCGGCATTCTATACAATACCTGGGCAACGTATAGAATGCCTAAAACGTTCAGGCAATGTATGAAATATTTTTTATTTTATACTTTGCCTAGGCATTCTATACAATGCCGAATGCGCAGCCGGCAATGTGTGTAAAAGATGACAGCGGGAAAGTGGGAGACGGATTATAGATTATAAAAAAAAAAATCGACGAACGTAGATTATATTGCTGTTACAGTACTTTTTTATTTTTTATTTATGCCATAGGTAGCAAACAAGCAGACGGGCCGCCTGATGGTAAGCAATCACCGTCGCCTATGGATACTTGTAACACCAGGGGCATCACAAATACGTTTCCGACCTTTTAAGACTCTATTAACTCGCCTTTTGAAGAACCCCATGTTGTTACAGTACTTATTAGCTAGAATGGCTTTATCTAACAGTGACTCAACAATAGCTAGCGCAGATCTATCCTCTTAATGGATTTTGCAGATATTTAAGTGGTAGGTACCTAAAACGAACAAGTTAATAATTCCGGAGGTCATGTAGGTTATTGCAAACAAGTCGCCTTTTGAAGTGGCTTCAGTGAAAAGCTTTTGTATTTTTTCGTCAAGAAAATTTGTTTACGTTGAAACTTTTCCAAGGATCTAGAAATAATTAGCTTGTACTTTATGAAGTACAAACTGAGTACAAAGCATTATTTTCCTGTATAAATGATCTTGCCACAGAGTAAGCCTGTCAAAAGAAAACTTTGCTCGGTTCACCTTTGTGTAAATATTTCATTATTTCTTATACAATTCAAGCTAACCTAACGTTAGCCCAACATTTAATATGTATAATTAGATGCTCCGTTTTTTCTAGCTATGAATTGAAAGAAAGAAAATAATTTTATTTGACATACATAAAAAAACACCTTATAACTGTAAAACACAAATTATTGACGAATGGGTCCATCTCTGCATTAATGCTGAAAGTCCAAGACTATCAGCGCCGGTTTTCAGATGGACCCTTGAATTATATAGATTACTAGCCGTCCGCCCCGGCTTCGCACGGGTGTAAGCTCGGGCTTCGGCCTCGCTACAAATTATAATATAGCCTATGTCACCCGGGGATAGTGTAGCTTTCCAACAGTGAAAGAATTTTTCAAATCGGTTCAGTAGTTTCGGAGCCTATTCATTACAAACATACAAAAATAGGTACAAATCTTTCCTCTTTATAATATTAGTGTAGATTATAACTAAAAAAATAAAAAATAACTATAATATGTAATTTAAACAAATAGGACATGGAAAAAAATTATTAAACCTTCAAACCTTTTTTTAATTGAACTTTCTAGTTAGTGTTATTCATAGATCATGTTATCTACGGATGTAAACTTTATCACCATGCAACATGCAACTATAGGTACTTCGTTTTTTGTACAAAGAGTGTACAAACAAATAGAGATGTTTTAAACTATCACGGTTGTTCACTAAAGTTAAATGATTATTTACGGGATATTTACCGTGGTAAGGTTGTGGAAGGAGCTCCTTCCACAACCTTACCACGGTAAATATCCCGTAAATAATCATTTAACTTTAAATAGAGATGTGTTTTGTACCAAACACTAATCTATTGCTCGATGTTTAGTAAAGGGACAAATATCGAAAGTGGGCAATGAACTAATAAAACGTACAGGATTTGAAAAAGTGGGCAAAAATCCACAATTTCCATGGCTAATCCATAGTAATAGACGAAATCAGAAAAGAACAAGCGGCAAACAGACCGCTATGTAAGTACTAGCTGCTGCCCACAGTTTCTCCCGCATTGTTCTTAGGAAAAATAATGGAATTCTAGTAATCAGAGTATGTAATTATTTTTTACCTATCCTATATGAACCGATAGTTTTTGTATTATGGTTTTTGCGGATTAAAAGAGCTACCGATACTACAGGAATCAATAATATTTCAGAGATAATAAGTAGTCGTTGTGATTAGCCTATGCATAACTGTCGTGAATATGACTTACTTAAATAGATAGATAAATAGAAACTCTTTATTGTGTATACCAGAAATAAAAATTAAAAACAGATAGAAATCACTTACGAGCTAGTGCTACAAGTCGTGACTTTATCGCTAAAAGCTATTTCTTCCAGGCAACCATTAAAAATAATAGAAATACGAATTGGGTGAAAGCCGCCATCATTATCATCATCATTACTGTCAGCATATCATTATCCCACTGCTGGGACACGAGCCTTCTCTCAGAGACGATATACCCTCTATACATCCACCATGCTAGCCTACTGCGTATTGGTTAATGACATATATATGACTGCACTTTTAGGTTCTTAGACATACCGATTTTCTCACGATGTTACCCTTCACCGTATTTGAGCATTAATTACCATCGAAACTGCACATAATTTATTTAAACACTAAATAAGTAATTAGTGCAGGGCCGGGATTGAACCGGGTGCCAGCAGGTTGTAAAGCGCACATGGCACCGCTCGAACACCATCGCTCTTCACTTGCTGGTGTTAATTAACTGCTGCACACACAGAAAACAAAAGTAAAAAAAAACTAGCCTTGGCTTGGCAAAACAAAAAACGCTAAAAGCTTTTAACACACACAACCGCCAACTCTGAAAATGACCTCGTTTTGCAGTTCTCATACTCTGGGCTTATTCGCAAATTAAGAAGGACATGCTAGAGGAATTAAAAGTGTAACAAGTGTTGCAATTGAGGCGAAATTTGAGTACATAAACAGCTCTCTGTCTGTCCTCATTTTGAAAAGACACTGGATGAGTTGTTAATGTTTTATGTGGTGTTGGGAATTGCTGCACAGATGGTCACTCAGGGCGATCACAATGTTGGAGCATTTCCCGATAGGGTTGCCAATGTTACCGAATATCTATCCTCTCTATTCGAAATTTCTTTAACAATGAACGAAGAACTTACACATACCAAGAATAGAGCTTATATTGCAAAAAGTTCATATGTTTACAGCGTAGTTTATGCTGTCAAATTACCTTTTTCGAGTGTTTTTTTCAGCAAACTCTCGGGTCTAGCCCGGACATTTGTTAGGCATTGGTGGTGCCGAAACCAACACCAAGAGGCCCCGTTGAATACAAAATACAATTAATATGGAATGTGTATAAAATCGAATATCTAACTATTGTACGTACAGTATGGGATTAAATAAATCTGGTCTATTGAGGTGAACAACTTGTGGATAGGAGAACAGATCTATAGGATGAGATACGGCTCTTGCCTGATAAGGCATCTCAGAATATTTATTTTATTTATTTATATATATACCGAAATATTAGGTGTTTTCTCCTAACTATAATAATCCTAGTAAATATTAAGAGACAATTTTAGTACTTAAGTACATTATTTCATCTAGGACTCTTCTTGCACTAGGCTATTAATTATTGGAGCTAGATTTAGTTGACAGGCAACTTTGAGCTTTCAGAAGAACAGAAAACATACCTAACCCTATGTGATCTTCCTATTTATTGATGTCATGGTTGAATTTTATCATTATCAAAGCAGCACAAGAGAAGTCTACACATCACGGATTCGTGCCATGCCAATTTATCGTATTGAGTAGATATACCTATATATATATTCACAGGCACATGTTGTGTCGAAAACAAAAGCCCCGGAATCGCTAACGCGTGACCGACCGTGGCAATCTAACTACTAAAGTACTAAGCTAAGGCTTGTCTACACTGGTTAATCTACTTTCCGAGCCCTGAAGGCTGGGGCCTTGTCTAATAAATTAACTATCAATTTAAAATACTACTTTAAAAATAGTAAAATACGTATTTTCGGTTTCTTGGATGACCATAATGTAAATACATTTTCCAATTATCATGCTTTTATAAGCTTAACTACTGAACCGATTTAGATGAAAATTCTATGGGACAAATCTAGAATTTTGCAAATCGGTTATGATGGAAGTGTTCTGAGGTAACCAACATTAAAAAAACAACCGAATTGTGAACCCCCTCCATTTTCGAGGTCGGTTAAAACACAATAAATAATACCTTTTTCTAAATTCATGGGACACGGTCGTTTTACGATTAGCAAAGATATAGTAACAAAAACAATAAAATTAGGGGGTGCAATATAACGTATTTTTGTTTTTGCTCTAGTGTAAAAATGGTAAAATGTACAAGTGTCAAAAGTGTCATAATTATCACTGAAGTGAGAATTTTTTTCATTTAGATAATTATAGTGAAAACCCAAAAAAAAAAAACGCCAAGTGCGAATCAAGGTCTAAAGATCTCAAACCAGTATAATATTTTTTGGGTGCAGGAAAACATTTTATTTTTTGCGGGACCGTCACGCGTCGTCATTGGTACGCTAGTCCGACTCACACTTGGCCGGTGTTTTTTGTAACAAATCAAGACTCATCCTTAGCTCACCGTAGGACTGAAATAATAATAATAAAAAATAATAGAAAAGTTATCTGAGATCAGTGGCGGCGCGGCGGCGTGCTGCAAATCTGTATTGTTGTGCGCCGGCAGCTTTTTGCTGTCAGTGAACATGTATTTAGTGTCCTACGCACCGCATAGCCAGAACACAATGACGTTAAAATGACGCTTTTCGTGTTTGAACAATTTACTAACCTATTTACAATAGGCTAGTTGACTGAAGGTTTCATTTATTAAAAACTAGCTACGCCCCGTGGATTGATCCGCGTGGATTACTCTTTATATATCATCAGCTATCTATGAGTGGAAGTCCCGGTAAAATTGGCCCAGCCATTTTGGAGTCCATAAGGCTCATGCATACACACATCGTTTGGCAAGCAGTCCACCCTATGACCTCACAAGTGGAAAACACGACACAACAGCCATACAAGTACGAAAAACGTCATAACAGCCTATAAAGGTTTGGGGCTATATTGAGGGTTGCCCTCAATTTCCCTGGGATCCCAGCATCAGATCTTGACTTGGTGACAGTAAACAGTACACTAAATTGGAAGTATACACTGCTGAACAAAAAAATATTTTTTGAAATCGGTCAACAGTAGGCGTCGAAATCAGTGAAAATCCATTTAAAAAATGCTGTGGAACATAAAACCGTTCTCCTTTTTTGAAGTCGGTTATAATGACCCAATACCCAAAAATGACCCACATGAACGATGTAAATTTATTTTCACCCCTTCTGTCAGACCATTGAAATAAAGGCTAGAATAAAATCAATGCATAGAACGCATCAACTGCGAAATAAGAGTACCTATGTACAAGGTGCGTAGGAGTTATTATTCCTCTGATATATTATTATTTGTAGATGACTCGTAGTATCAGTTTTTTTTTGGAAGTGAAAACTTCTTTAGGTGCTTTGAGCACTTTTTGGGTGAACAAAAATCATGGAATTCGCGTCATCGTCACGCTATACCGTGTATTTTACAACAGCGCCATCTCTTGTAGAATAGGTGGATTACTACTTAAGTTTAAACTTAAACTCTTACACTTCTGACGCGCAGTCCTACGACAAATGTTTTTTTTATTAGCCAGCTACCTCAGCCACAGAATACATAAAGTACAGGCACAGAAGGTTCACTCCGTAAAAGCATTTAAATAAGTAGCGACTCTTACTACCACACAATAAAGTCCAATTCAGGACGTGCGAGCGCTAACTACTAACTGCTATATTAACGTAGAAGTTGCCTCTCTGTCTATCGCGTAACTCTTGTCGCGTTATCTCTGTCTATCTCGCAGCAGCGGGCATGTCAAGTCCGACAAGACGACTACTTGTAGCTTCATACCTAAAGTGCGGAGTGCGCCAGGCCTGCCTCAGCTACATTTTAGTCGTCGTTCTAAGTATGGGGAACTTAACAAATATGTATGGGTGTAGGCGAACAAGTACATTGCACTCGACGGCTCGCCGCGATACTTTGTAATCGTGCCGATATATCCTTGACTTTTCAATAATAATGTCAAATACAGTTTGACAGCTGAATAGTAGTGTCCGCTATGTGTATCGCGTAGGCGTGCAGGATTAGAGCAAACTAGGAATTTTATTACGAAGTTTAGGTAACTGTATTTTTCATTACTCATACTCGGAAAATAGGTCTGAAGTTGTCTGAGGAGCGGATTGAAAGTAATACATTTCACCCCTAGGGAGAAACTGACAGACACTCAAACTATAAAAATAAAAAACTAGTCCTATTTTCACATTTGTATTGTACCATGTCAACATGTTCCAATTTTCTTTTTCTCCTCAGAGGATTATGCTTTCGTATTTTTTTCAATGGTGTCAGTTCATGTTTTTATTTTTAGTTTTCTTGTATTCGTTATGAAACGCACAGTGTTTACCTCGGGTTTAAAGTTACTTTCAACCCTAGGATAACAATGTACTATTAAATCCCCGACGCAAAAAGAGGGGTTTTATAAGTTTAATGTGTTTGTCTGGCATTGTAGCCCCCAAAAAGCTGAGCTGATATTGATTTTGTTTGAAAGTTGATTTGATCGAGAGTGTTCTTAGATGTGATTCATAAAAATCAATTCAGCCGTTAGAAGATTATGAGTTCTTATGTTAAACATGTATTTTCGTGATGTTTCCAAAACGTTATAGAATGTAGTTCACGACTTTATTAGGAGTTTGAATTGACCGTGGCCTACTTATCTTGAAAAGGAAATTATGTCTATGTTAGAATATTGTCAAAATCATATTTTAGTTTTTTTATATCCTATGCCATAATAAAAAAATAAACATGTTAATTACTAGCTATACGAGTAATTATTAATTTTATTTTTCGCAATCTCAATCTTTTATGTCAATCATTTAGTCTACGAGTTACATTACAAATCAAAACAGGTTTATCACTAAGGAATTCTGACTTTTCATTGTAGCATTTATGTAATAATAGAGTTTTAAGTTTATTTTTAAACATTCCAATACATAAGTCTCTGATAATTTTAGGAATTTTAGTATATATTACAGGAGCCATACAAAATACACTTTTTGAATGAGTGTGCCGTACGTGGGCAAAGTTTCATCTCGGCTTGTGTGCGAGTTCGAATACCAGCATCAGTCCAGCTACCAAAGAGATTTTGATTTAATTTTACTAACGTATCAATTTATAATACATGATAATATAATACAAAGATGGTAATGTAAGAATACTGTGTTTTAAAAAGTACGGTTTACTTCGTTCTAAACATTTGTTTCTTCAGGATTCTCTAGGAAGGAGCCAACATATACTTGAATTTTGCAAAAACGAGATTTTAAGGACAGTGAATTGAAAAAATGACCCTCTTGTTTCTGAGAAGAGTCGAACAGATGTTATTAGCATGGACCCTTTTTTTAGAGGCGCATGTGTATGAATTTGACCAAGAACCATTATTTGGGCTCTCTTTGAAGACATTGAATTTCCGTCGCCACATCATCGGGCAGTTGGCTTGTGTAAGCCACATTCTCTTGCACACAATCACACAACCTTGATCATTTCATTGCCTTTGCTGTCTAGCTTTAAAATAGCAGGTGGTACATAACAAGTTGCTTGGATTATATTTGTGAATTACTACATCTGCGCCCCGCGGTTTCGGCTACACCAAAAGGAACCTTATCCGCAATAAAAATGACATCCAAATAAAAGTAGGAACAAACTCATGGTAGTCCAACGTTGAATAATGGCATGTGGTAGTGAAGAATACATTGTACGTAAAAAAACTGAAATAAAATACATGATGACAAGATAACCTCTTCCTTTTTAAATAGAGAAGCGCATCCAGTGAAATCCAAAGTTTCTCTTTCTCTTCTTCTTTAGAAATACTTACCCAACAGCATTTGGTAAAGTTATAACGTTGTACGTACTAAATTAAATGAGACAATAGGTAGGTTACTTTCATATTTGGCACTTCCATAACAAAATGTGCTTCCACCGTTCACTGCAGTCATTGATGACCTTTGACTGCAGTGTGCGGTGTGACGGCGATGTTACAATGAAAAATGTGATGGTCAAACATTTCGTGCTTCAAGGTATCTATTACTTTTTGTTTTACTTAGGATCGATTATGAAGAATATATATCTTTTGTGGTGGTACTTACTTATATCATAATTGTAAAATCTTTTCTAGAAAGTTCCATGTTTTTAGCAAGCCAACCAACTTATTTTTTGTTTTTTACGTGATTCATCCTCTAATTTTCCACTACTCAAGAATTCATAAAACCACTAAAAAATTAGTAAATCCAATGACATTTTTTTCAATTATTTTGATTTGAAAACGACACTACTGAACTGATTTCGATGAAATTTCTATGGAACCAATATAAAATTAAACCCTTAAAAATACATTTCGGTTCATAAATAACGGAGTTCTGGTAATGAAAAAACAAACGAATTGAGAATCCTCCCTTTTTTAAAGTCAGTTAAAAATACATTCTAGCTAACGCTAAATACCTAATCTACTTAACTTATTAAGTAAGTATAATTATAATTAAGCAGATGTTTACTTAATATACACTTTTATATGGAACTGTAATGAGGGAGAGTAGGTTTATAGTTAGTATTGAGCCTATTCTATGGAGTATGTATTGAGTAGGTATTTATCTATCTATCTACCTATATATAGAAATAAATAAAAACTGTAATTGCGAGATATCAAAAAAATCACACATGGCGTTATAAATTAGACACGTTAAGACAGTTTTTAGAGATTTTGTCTGTTTCTTTGATTGTCCACGCACATCTCCTAAATCAGTGGATATCGTATAGCTATAATAGTTCGTCTATTCGAACTAGCCAAGTCAGACCTTAGGCTTCAATATATTATCCTAGGTGAAATGACGGTGCTCAGTTGACGGACGTGCGGTGGACGTGATCTCATTTTAGGTAACGCAAAAAAGTTTAAATCGATAACCACCAGATAATGATGGAAATAATTAAAACAGAGTTAATTAAGTAGTCCTAAATGATAATTAATTTCAGGTAGAGTGCTCAAAATGCTGGCCGCTTTGCCTCGCTGGATGGCGAGGCTAACTTTCTGACCCAAATATAGGCCAGCATTTTGGTCACGCAAAGAATCTTTCAGTCTCCCCGACAAATCCTTGAAAATTTCAAAAGCACTTGGCCCCCACGGTCCAAGTGTTTCTACCCCAAAAGGCACAAATAAGTAACCTCTGTCGCAGCTGGAATATGTGCTTGTCTTGAGGCATTCAGCCGCGATAGCCGCGCCACCTGCCTGTTTTGAAGTCTCTGGAAGGTGAGACGGTGCCAGTGTATCAACACATGTAGCGTCCCACACTAAAGGCACTGGATGGATTTAAATGCGGTATTCACGAATATGCTAAGCTATGACCAGATTGAAGTATAGGCTATGTTATTTTGCGAAAGGGCCGGATTAAGGGAGGAAAATAGAGTTGAAAATTTGTATGAAAATCTACGCGTACGAAGTCGCGGGCAACTGCACTAGTATATAATAAAGAATTTCGTCACTACATCATCACTACATAGTACAAAAAAAAGTTTCTTCCCTCTGTATGTCCCTGTATTATATGCTTAGATCTTTAAAACTACGCTACGGATTTTGATGCGGTTTTCACTATCAGTTAGGTAATTTTAATGGAAGGTTTATATATATAATATAACATATACCCATGCGAAGCCGGGGCAGGTCACTAGCTCACTAATAAAGTGGTCGATTATATCACTGCAGTTGACAAAGCATTACAACATGCCAATTGTACCGCCCCTGCTTAACATTCGTATCAAGTCCCGGTATTGTCTGAACATTCGGTCCGGCTGACGAAAACATTTCAACACTATGACGATCGACTTCAAATAATAAACAATAAAGTGTTACAAAAACAACAACCATAGACAATCATGTGCGTTGGGAAATGGAAAATCTGTATGAGAAGATTCGCTTGTCTCTATAGGGTTGACACCTAACAGTTACATAACTGTTCTTTTTCGAAGCCAAATATTAGTAGTTTTTGTCACAGAAAAGAGAATTAAATAGAACGGAAATGAGAAGGAAAATCTGTCACCAGGCATTATGACAGAACCTTCATTGAACATTCTTATTTATGTCAACGTGTCGAACTCCGCGCATCACAGTTGGAATATATGTTGGCACCCGTGCACTTTCCCTGTAATGTGTATGGGAAGTACAGGGGAGCCAACATTACGGCAAGGGACCTCTTAAGTGAAACGCACTATAGATACAACAAATTTCTTACAAAAATGGTTATAATCGTAGAGAAAATGTAACTTTTATGATAGATAATATCAGACAGTATTTCACAGTTGACAGATAGTATTTCAATGTTACTTACATCCTACAAATATCAACCAAATCTATCAGTTTGAAAAACATTGAGCTATGGGACCAATCTGAATGTATATCCTTTCAAATAATTACATATTACATTTTGGAGAATATGCATCAGATCTGCATGATTTAATTCCCTCCTGCCCTTTTTTCTATCGGATTGCCAGGGTGACACGAAAAATCGACACCGCTTTATGGTTGACATTCCGAAAACCTGTACGAAGCTCTTTGATTCCACTTTTATTGTGCGAACTGTTAGTATGTGAAATGCTAAATGGTGAATGGGTGTTCCCGATAGTTACAATCTGGGTGTTTTCAAGTCAAAAGTGAATCGCTTTCTTCTAGGCAAGCGTGATCCATTGTAGGCCGCATCATCGCTTAACATCAGGTGAGTTGGCGGCCAAACGCAAGCCCATTTAACAATAAAAAATAATTCTAAATTGATTTATAAATGTCGCAGTTCTGAGGTAACAAATAAAATAAACAATACAAACGAATTGTTAGAGAACTACCTCTTTTTTTGAAGTTGCTAAAAAGTATAATTGTCAAGCTATGAAATTTAACATTCGCTATTTTATCTTGCTGGTGTCCGGGATATGTGCTCAATTGTACTGCCTGTACAGTGAACCCACCTGTTTGCACTTTTAAAAATAATGTAGGTAGAGGTATACCTACAACAACAGGCTTCCTGTATGTGGGGACAGATGTAAGGGGGAAGCGCTCCCCTTTCAAAACAAACACGCAGGTCTGGATACATTTACCCACTTTCACACTCAAGGTTAGGTTTTACTAGTTTTGGACTTTTTTACTTTTTTCGAAGCTCTCCAACAATTAGTTAGTGGCCTTAGTGCGAGAACTTGCGAAAAAGTTAACGTTACGTAAACGATAGCAAATGTATGAAAAATTCAGTTTCCCTTTACGTCCGATATAGGCGCTGTTCAATTTTTCATACATTTTGCTATCGTTTACGTAGCGATAACTTTTTCGCGAGTGCTCGTACTAAGGCCACTGTAACTTAAAAAAAACCTCATGAATCGTTTTTAACCCGCGACGTAAAAAGAGAGGTGTTATAAGTTTAACTTTTAACTTTGAAAGGTGGCTTTTTGTTTGAAAGGTGGCTTGATCCAGAATGTGCTTAATAACAATAAAGAAAATCTCTTTAGCTGTTCGAAGATTACCGGCCTTCTTATCGGGGTTCTAAAAATTAAATTTTTACTTGTTTATTTCTTCTGTACATATAACAAAGTTGGATTTGGTGTACCATTTATAAGTCAACGAATGGCAAGACCGATTGTAATGATCTTTGATTTGATGGATTTCTCTCCGCCCGGAATAGCAGAATAAGTATTAAAATATCGGAAAAATTTACGAAAAAAATTTATGAAGATCATTCATTTTCCCATAGACCAATTTTTTTTTGCAAGCAATCCTAAATCTATGCATTTTCCAATACATTTTGTATGGAACAGCTAGAATTGAAGCTGTCTTTATACATTGACTTATAACATAATAGAAAAAAAGAAGATATTTTCATGTAAGTCAAAGGAGGTTACTGTAGCTACCAAGGAGGTTGCTTCGAGGCGGTATATAACGCAGATGAAACAGCGTGGCGCAGCAAGTAGTTTTCTAAATCTATCTCCGAGCAGACAATATCTGTCTACTGTCTACGCCATTACTCTGTATATTTGTTCAGTGTTAGTAAGTTACATAGAAGACCATTACTCCCAGGGAGGTCAGTTCTAATTATCTTTCCGCTGACAACGGCCCCGTTGACCCGCAAGCCGTAAAACTCGGTCACAAAAACTGCCATCGCCCAAATGGTCAATAAATCAGTCCACGGACACATTCCTGACGACATGTGGGACACATGCGCGTGCGTCTTCGCCAACTCCATCTTTTGTTCACTGGGATAAAAAAATATGAATATTTAAGTAACCAAATATAGTTACCATAATATCAAAATAATGAGTTTTTCAGAATTGTCTGTGTTTCGGCTCCGTCATTTGGAGAATTTCTCATAGATTAAACAAACATTATGCAGAGCCATGCTATCTATTGTTTGACACGTGTAGTTCTGGCGGTAAAACCCAGGCACCCAGGCACTGCTTATAGACAAAGTTACATGTCGTCACTGATTAGATAACTTAACTGTGGTCCCATGGTTGGCTGGATGTCTGTGTTGAATAGTTGACGTCTGATCTAGGGTTGCTAAAACTTTAAAGCTGACTATAGTATTTTACAGATAAAGCTATTATAATATAGTACAGCCGAAAAAGTCTTGTATTTTAAGGAAAACTTGAAAAAAACCGTAGGCAATACTTATAATACACCAGGTTATAAAATAATATATAATTCGTTTTGTAAAAACAATTTTGTGGTTACTACTCGTAACTCTAGATATTTTTTATTTAAAAATATAAGCATCATATGCCTTGGTCTATCAAATTACAAATTAATATAATTTAGAAGCTAAATTTTTATTAATTAGATGGTTTCGCTGCTTTTCTTTTCTCGCCGCTTTGAATTCACTATTAAACATATCATTTCTGTGAATGCCGCAGTGGCGGGCAAAGAGAGCAGCATGGCTATTCTGCAAGCTAAGTGAACGCGCAAGTGAAGTGATAAGCCAAGTGAACGTGTATTTTTCTTATCGATTACTATAGAGAAATGTCAAAATGTCGAGTGATCACCCTTGCCTGTAGTCCCTTACCCTTATAATTCGATGGTTTGACATTTATCTGCAGAAATCACATTCACTTGGCTTATCACTTCACTTGTGCGTTCACTTAGCTTGCTGATCGATCGAGGTGTTGAGATGTCTGTATGTGTTCATAATATCAAATGTTGAAGAATTTGTTTCTTCGTTTTGATGTTGCGAAAAACAGATTGGTTCATCCACAGAAAATAGAAGTAAATAGAACGGAAATGAGAAGGAAACTCTGTCACCTCAAGAAGGAAATGGTATTGGTGACAGATATGTGATTGAACATTCTTATATATGTCAACGCGTCGGACTCCGCGTCACAGTTGCTAACGGTTTATATGGGTGCAAGTATTTCTTCAACAGTGTTTATATACAACGCAGACCCAAAATATAGTCCAATACTATTTGTTATAGTATATACGGTTGGCAGCCCGAGTGTGATGGCATAACCAGCGGCACAAGTAGGTTCAGTAGAACTAGTCAACTGTCAGCAGTACATGCAAGTATCCGATGATTTACGATAAATAGATTTACTAACTTTGTAATACGGTATACATCAGTACATTCAAATCTGGACCTATCTTTTTTTTTATTGTAAAATAGGCTTGCGCTTGGCCGCCAACTCGGCTGATGTTAAGCGATGATGCGGCCTACGATGGATCACGCTTACCTAGAAGAAACCGATTCACTCTCGACTTGAAAACACTTAGATTGTAACTATCGGGCAACACCCATTCAGGCAGCGCATTCCACATACTAGCAGTTCGCACAATAAAAGTGGAATCAAAGCGCTTCGCACGGGTTTTCTGAATGTCAACCATAAAGCGGTGTCGATTTTTCGTGCCCGCTCTGGCAGTCCGACTATCAGTCTGGCTATCAGTAGCATTGGATGCATTTTTTGCATATATTGCTATCTCATGAAACACCCTTTGTATTTTCTCGGCCAGGCAAGAAGTGAGCACATATTTTGAAGTGATTTGCTCATTCTAAAACACTTGGAACTAATTATATGCTCAGAACCAACCGTTCCGGTCGCTTGGCACCTCTCTATTCACTAGTCGCCTTAGAACATTTTGTGCTATAGCTGAATCATCAGGCAACTCGCTAGGCTTCATCTGGGATCAGATGATGGGATGGTTATTAGAAGCAAGCCACCTGATAAGGCGATTCCATCAGGCTGTTGTTATGCCAATTGGTGGTGCCTTGTAACTGCAAACCTATTACAACACCCCAAGAGAATCAGCCGAGGTTTCTTTGCCTGTTCTTGGTGTTTAACTTGCTGAATATCTAAAGAGTGGTCCGTCAAGGCCAATAACTATACGCTGCCTATTGTTGTTATTTTCCCACATTTAGTGATTATTATTACAAGCTCCACCGGATATCTCATTTTCATTGTTTTGCTATAAGTGATTTGTAATTAAATAAGAAACAGTCGAGATGTTTCTTAAATACCTAATAACTATACTTACATAGTAACTACATAGATAAGATTAAATTATTAAGTCTTAGAATGGACTTGACATGTACTCAAACCTGTTGGCCTGATTTTCTGCTGGGAAAAACTAGTTTTAGCTTTAGTTTAAGTCAAAGGATAATATAAAGTAATAATAAAAACAACGTCAAGTATATTCTTAACATAAATAGGTGCAGCTGCAGCCGACTTCACTGGTCTTACTCTTAATATTTTAGGAAAGAATTTAGAAGGGATTACCTTCGCAGCCCGAGACACAAAAAAGATTAAGAATATCAAATCCGGAAGAAGTGTTTCCACCGTCAGATTTCCCGTCGGATTTCGCGGATTAGAGTGAGGTGAAACGGTATAAAATATTTTTAACGATCAGCATGTTTTATCGGAAAATTTTACGATCTTTTTTAAATCACGCCTTATGTTTTTTTTCAATACGATTGTTAGAGTTATGAATGATATGTTATTTAAGTCGATATTTTATCGTGACGTTGTGAGCAAAGTTAATTGCAGAGGACGATGATTTATATATTTAGCTATATAACTTTGACTAAGCTAACTGCAGATATGACAGGTACACATCAAAATTAGACCTATTTTATCTACATAATCTGTGTAAATGTATATTAAAAAAATGCGCCTTTTTATTGGCAGAAAAACTATATTATGTCGTAAACTAAGAACAAACTCAGTCGAATTTCAAAATTCTTGTTCGCTCTAACTGGAACACTGCTCTTTTTAAAGACTTTAACGATAACGTTTTATTGGCATTTAGATTACATATCTTGACGGGATGAACTCAGCTCTAAAACATTTTGATAGTATTAGTACTTTACTGCCAAGCGTGTATCCTGGCTCGAGACGCCAGGTCCTTATTCCTGTCCTCTCTCACGACGACGTCAAGCTATCGCCATTTCCACCAGCTCGAGGTCTGCTTTATAGATCACAATGAACAGGCCAAATTGCTGATAATCATAATAATCATAAATCATTTATTTGGCGAAAGAGTTACAATAACATTGGATTATAAATATTCAAATTTGCCACAAACAATTATGAGCTTCGGATCCCAAAAATAGCTGCAGCTTGTGCTTCAGAGATCTGGTCTGCGAAGCCCAAAGACTTCGTAAGTAACGGCACAAATAAAGCGTTTGCCGTTTTAAGTTACTTTCTTAAAACTTATATGCTACATCCCGTACTCCTAGTTTGAAAATCTTAGTACAACGTCTAAGATAAAGATCGTTTATTTGCATACAACATGAGATATTTTGTGAATTGTTATGCACAAAAGATGTTAATATTTCAAAAGTCCGAAATCACGTTGTGCCGGTTAGGCGTACAAATGTAAGAGAGATGGCACTATGCTCGTACAAAAATTTAACTGTAATACAATTTTGAATCATAACTGTAATAATATTGTCATACAGATAATAAAAAATAATTAAAAATAAGATACATGTCAAAAATAAAAATACTAATTCTAATAGAGTCAAAAATATCAAATAGAATAATAAATTACATAAGCATATAGTGCTGATATCCACTTATACATTGAGATATATATAGTGAAGCTACATGAGACAGCTACATAAATACATTGTATGGCGTGAAGTGATGAATCAATGTGAGTCAATGCGCGTGACGCATTGAAACTTTTATACATATTTATTCACTTTTATATATTGTCATTACCTATGAACAAGGTGTCTGGTTAGACAGTGGAAATATTCGGGGATAACATTGTACGCATCATTATGATCGACTTTTACTTTGACAACGGTACCAAGAACCCTGAAATCGCGAAAAAAATCAGCTTCAATACATTTCGTTGAGTGTTAATGAACTTTTTGTATGGAACAGCAGATTTTTTCGCGATTTAAGTGTTGGTCTGAGACAACACAAGTTGTCTTGAGTCGTAGTCGTAGAGTCGTAGCGCAGTGCTGAGGGCACCGGCGTGTTCCTCTGTTTCCCGGAGCCCTTTTGTCGCTTGTCGCACCGGGGAGGGGGGAGGGGTTGTGTTAGTGTGTATAATCCCATATAACCTGGCTGCACCCTACATCATCAGCGAATTAACGTCCACTGTTGGACAAGGCCTCCCTCATAGAGAGGGGTGTTGCCATAATCCCCACGCTTGGCAGGTGGCTTGGGGATCGCAGTACGTTCACCGTGTACTATTAGGACGCTGCTGCCCGTCCTCCGGTGGTTGTGGTTGGTCGCAGTTTTAGGACATACCCGGGTCCATGTTTATTAGTGCCAAACAAAAATGTTTTAATAAATACCTCATCCAGTTGTATCAAGCACCCTAATGCAAGCTATTAAGTATCTTTGGAAGATTTCTCCTAAAAAAGAGGTATACAGGGCTACGCATATACCCTGTGCTAAGCCGAAAGAAGGTCACTGTACTCATTATTATAAACAACTTTTACTATAATTACTATTGTTTAAAACAATGCTTTTCGGATATCAGCGGTCATTCGAGCTTTTGGAGACATACAATTATTATTTAAAGTAAGTTTATTTTTTTATAAAATATTGTACCCTTTCAATACATTGCAGCAGCGTGAAATTCCCAAAACCAATACTACCCACTGAACATAGTATTTGTTAAAATTCTAGGCTGTTTTCTGAGATTACGTCACGCTGTTGTGACGCTCTATCACTCAATACTTTACCCATGGCCCGGCTCCGTACTGATCCAAACTACAAGTTCCTGAAACAGAATTATTATCTTCGAAGTTTTGGAACCGAAATGCCCTAACAGGCTTGTGGATTTATTACGCCGGACCGCCGTCTGGCCAACAGGAGAGAAATATTGATAGTATATTCTCACTCTTTCACTCCCTTACGTCAAACAATGGTCGGGCGTCCCAAATTCATACGTCTTTTAGCACTGTTATAGCCAAAGAAAGGTATTTTTTTATTTTCGTTTAAATTAGAACGGCTGTCAAGGCATTTTTGTATGAAATTTGTTGTAGCCACTTGCACCCATATAAACCCATAGTAACTGTGTTAGAAACTGTGACGCGGAGTTCAACGCGTTGACATAAATAATAATATTCAATCACATATCTGTCACAATACCTGGCGACAGAGTTTCCTTCTCATTTCCGTTCAATTTACTTTTCTTTAATGTGGTAATATTTAATTATAAAATTTAATTTAACGTAAAATTTAATTTAATGTGGTAAAATTTAATTTAATATGGTAAAAGCCGTAACATGCAATTAATTAATTAATATAGTTTTATATTAATCTTTAATTATTATGCTCTATTTTCTCACTTAAGAGAAATTCCAATGACTTTTAAATTGCCATTTTACCAATAAATTACTTAAATAATTACTTAACTTAATGTCAACTTGGCGTCTTCTGACGAACGGGAGAGAAAGAGAAAACTTTGCTCTTCTCTGTCGTTCTTCTGTTAGCTACTTAACTCTCCCAACTCTTGAACTTATTCAGATTAAATAAGATATCACCATACAGACAACTCTACTAGTTCCTATTCTATCACTTACTTTAGATTGAGCCATTGAATTCAAATCGGTTCAGTTTACAATGAGATAGATTGACTAACTCGTTAAGCCCATGTTCTTTGCTAATATACTCGAATTCATAAGAATTGATGATTGATACGCTCGCTCTCTTTACTTAAAACAAATAGTAAGTAGAGCAGCGTCTCCGCATATAGGTTTTGTGTTCAGAACAATCGGCTACCGTTATTGAAATGTGGGTCGAAATGGTCATTCGGACTCCGCCAACGTTCGACCTCCGCACACGTGAAACTGCGAGGAATAGCAAGTTACGGGCATTTGTGACAGGTGCCTCATTTAAATAGAGTCTGATTATATCTAGTACCGAGTGTTGTGAAACCAACGAATTTTCCATACCTAGTTGATTTTAAAATCTATAAAATATGCGACTGCAATGCTACTTCTGGGGTACAAAAGATGTAATTTTCTAAGCTAGCAGCTAACAATGGATTGATTTTAGAAAAACTTCTTTTATTTCTGTGCTCAGTACCCATGTCTATGTTTAAGCCCACTTGCACGAAAATAAACAAATAGTCTAAGATCCGGCTGCAGAATTACTTCGGCCATCGAGTTTTTGCTTAAAACCAAATTTTTACGCATATTTATGTTTAGAAGAATATTATATCAACCAGGGTGCCACTCAAAATGTGGCCGCTAGTATTTTTAATTAAATTATTGTTGAAAAATTTCATTTATTTGGTTTTATCGTCCACTTCACGGCATTGCTTATGTGTTGAGCCAGATACACGCCAGGATTTTGATCACGCGGCGCTATAACCAGGCGTTCTGAAAGATTTTTGAAAATAAGTTGAGCCCCGGTCCCCAAGGGCCCAATGTATCGACCCCAGACGCCTCAAATATGTAACCACTGCTGAGGTTAGCATATTTGCGCTGCTTTTGCTGCTCTGCGGAATTGGCAGCTGCACCAGCCCTACCTTGTGTCTCAGGAAGATGTGACGGCGACAAAGTATCGACACAATGCGTGTCCCATACAAGGAGCTGCCCCAACTTCCAGGGAACAAGTGTCATGTCAACAACATAGTTGCTTACATGAAGCAGGTAAACCACGAAAAGTGGGGTACGTATGACTACGAAAGTACCCAGACACTACTGAAAGGAATGAGGTTATGTAATCTCGTACTTATTTTGCTTCTTTCACTTGCGGTATATCTAAACTCAATTTTAATTTGCTTTGTGGTAAACATTTTCATTGTGGCATTTGTGGCCCTTAACAAAAGTTAGAAAGTCACAAAACAGAACGAACAAAGGCATAGAAAACATAAAAAACCCGGACAAGTGTGAGTAGGACTGGCAGCCTAAGGGTTCCGTACAAACTTAAAAAATATGTATGTAGATAGATCACCCATCCCGGGATAGAATCTCGACGAAAAAAGGTTGAAATATTGAAGGAAAAACCTAACTTTGTAGTTGGCTAACAGGTGTATACATCCAACTACAAAATGTAAGTTTGTAATGTCAAAATCATTTTTTTACTTCAAATTTACATTTTTTGGATTTTTTTCCTTTATAATTATGTGCTGTGACCTTGCTTTTTGCCTATTTTCATGAGTCTAGGTCAACGGGAAGTACCCTACTTATAGGTTTTGATTCCGTTGTGAAGTCGCAAAATATGCGAGACGGTCATATCTTTTGAATGCGTTGCCTTACAAGTTTTGATTTTATCGCAGCTGAACTTGATATCTAAGAGGCGTTCTTGAGAAAAAGGGTCTTGACAGACAGACAGACGGACAATAAAGTGATCCTATAAGAGTTCCTTTTTTCCTTCTGAGGTACAAAACTCTAAAGATGACCATAATGTTTACAACCAAAAGCGCTCAGTGCTTTTTTTATTGCGTGCCATCGAGTATTTGTCCCATATTCAAAGCATCGCATCGGTTACGAGGTGAATTCCAATCCGAAACGCTTTTGTAACCGCAACGTGACTAGATCACTCTAATATTTCGTGTTGTGGTACAATTTGTTAGAGGAGAGCGAATGACATACCAAGCTAAACCATAGTCGGTGAAATAATTTCCAACTTCCACGGTCCAGTGTTTTCACATCGCTGTAAGATATTACTAAGTCCCTTCTCCTTTATTTACTACCATGCTATAAACCATAGAAAAAAACATTGTTTAAATTAGAACGGCTGTCATTTTTGTAAGAAATTTGGTGTAGGCACTTGCACCCACAGATATACACACTTGCACCCATATAAACCCATAGCAACTGTGACGCGGAGTTCGACGCGTTGACATAAATAAGAATGTTCAATCAAGCGTAGGTATCTGTCACAATACCTGGCGACAGATTTTCCTTCTCATTTCGGTTCTATCATTATTTTTTTATCGCGGATAAGTCCGCTTTTGACCACCAACTCGTCTCTTGGTAAGCGACGATGTGGTCGAAGATGAAGCATGCAGACTTAGAAGATTCACTCTTGCCTTGAAAAGGCCCGCTTTACATTTACTTCTTTTTTCTGTGCTATAAACATACGAAACAGTATGTATGTATGTATGTATGTATGTATGTATGTATGTATGTCATAGCAATTTAATTTCCATTTTTCAGGAGTTACCTTTTTTTACGGGAGTTTTCTAAGGGGAAATTTTTATATATTTATGTAGCGGTATTTGTAACGTAAATTAGAAGATCGTTGATTGGATTGATGAATGAGAAATATTTATTAAGCACAACTTAAAAAACGGAAAATCAACGAAAACTTAAATGCTAACTAATAACTGAAACTTAAAATAATTAATCTATAAGTACCTACCTATATACAAATAAAACAATATACTTACACAAAAAGGACTAATCTAAAAGCTCCTCGGAATTAAATTTAAGTTTAATTTTTAATTTAATTTTAATTTTAAATATATTTTTTTAATTTTCTATGGGTCTGAGTACAATGAATCTAGTTTGCTACCGGTTTCATTTTTCAGTAACAAAGAATCTCCTGGCTCGTAAACAATTGGATTCAATGTCTTATCATATTGCTCTTTTCATTTAAATTTTATTGATGAATGTTATGTTCGGGAGATAGAGGGGGATTTCGAGATGACGCTAGGGGGGACGCTTAGTCGAGGTTGGCAACACTGACGAATCAAACAGGTGTAGTTGCGTTGCGTGTCTCCACGTGGTGGTTTACGTAAAAATCATGTAACTAAATGTTCATGTGTAACAAACATAACAACGTCGAGTTGTCTGTTTCCTTGTATTTTGTACTTCTCTTTCATTTTCAAAGAGGTTAAATACAACGCATACGAATACCTTGTTTTAACCTTACATTATGTATGTTTGCTTATATGTTCCCAATCAGAGCCTAGTCAAAACTCGACAATTTATTTCATACTAGCTGCGCCCCGCGGTTTCACCCGAGTGGTAATGAAAATGATGAAAAGTAGCCTATGTCCGTCCTCATGATACATACTATTTCCTCGCTTTTATTGAAATCGGTTAAGCCGTTTAACCGTGATTATATAGCAAACAGACAGAGTTACTTTCGCATTTATAATATTAGTGTGGATTATGAAATGCACATACAGATCTTAGGTAGCATATTTGAGGTAGGTATCACCATAATGACCCTTATTCGGTATGGCAATAAAGTGAGGTGCGGATCGATTTATTCCATAATTGGTAATTGATTTGTCTTCTAAATACTCGTTTATGCTATAGTAACATTTAGCTAGCAATAAGTATTTTTATTTTGCGTTTTCTATATATTTTATATGTACTGGTAATTATTACATATTATATTATGATGGACATTGGATTTGGGCCTAATCACCTCAGTGTCGATATACTATCGTCGAATTTAGAACCTCTTCCTTTTTGGAAGTCGGTTAAAAATTGTGAGTTTTGTTTGATAATCGGTCATTTCGCATGGATTCAAAAATAGAGCCCCTGAATAAATGCCTTGTTTCATACATAGAGCACGTTTTAACTCAAAATAATTGGCGTTACTTATAACTAACTTCATAACATTCCATTTCCGTCATTAGTCCTCCGTGTAATAGTGTTCCGTGCATTAGTCTCTTTGTGACCATGGACAGCCACGGACACTGCAAAATGTTTGAAACGTCAGGAATTAAATCGATGTAACATACACGCGATACAATCCGCTTAAATTGTTTAATTTCATTTATCAACCGACTTCAAAAAAGGACGGTTCCATTGTATTTTTTTCACCGATTTCTCCGCCAACTGTGGGCCGATAAAAAAAACTTTTGTTCATTAGGGTATACTTCCAATTTCATCCCATTGTCACCAAGTCAGTATCTCCCCGGGAAATCAAGGGGAACCCTAAAATTTTATGGGCACGTTTATCATATATTTTGAAGTCGGTTTTTAATGTAAAAATCCACTAGTATATTCTCAGTGTATAAAAGAAGCTCTATGGAGGAAACAGAGCTTCAATCAATCATTCATCATCAGCTCTTCCATAGTCCCAGTGCTAGGACACAGGCCTTCTTTCAGAGAAAGAAGATGGGCCCTAATTTACCATGGTGGCTCATTTGGGAAAATAGTTTAATCTACTGCACAAAAACCAAGCCGAAAAAAAGCACAGCAGAAATACTAGTACTCAAGTAAATCAAAAAGTTGTCGACCTCTGAATTAAACCACAAAGTTTTTGTTCAATTGGGATAATATCGCCTTAATGGTGTAGAAATAGCAATGATTATGTTCTCGTGTTTTTAGCGGTTAGCCGCATTTCTACTTGGTACTCGGCAGTCTTGACACAAACGTGTCGTGTAAACTTGCTTTTATTGACTACATTATCAACTGGACAAACACATGCTTGTGTTACATGCAATTAAAATACACAATTGCACATTATGACGAATGTTATAAAGAAATCAAAAAGCAAAAAAGCTTTCAGCTCTCTGCTCCTACTCTAGGTTTTCACACGCTAAAATGAGATAGAGCAATTTTATTCATCGATTAACTTAAGTAATGTTTTAAGTATGGCTAATTTATTTATATATACATATATATATATACATATCGTATCAAGCTGTTTGTGGTCGCACTCTTTCGAAACGGCTCGACCAATTTTTATAAAAATTTTTATGCATATTTGGTAGGTACGAGAATAGGTCGTAAAGTATTTTTTATCATCATCATCACAAGTTTTCATCACGCGGGTGAAACCACGGGGCTCAGCTAGTTATGTATACGATTTCCATTCCGACCACGTATCACTCTATTTAGAATTATCTAACAGCTAGATCGTTACTAATTACTTGAGGCGTACATTACTTGGCTGCGAGGTACAGTTCTCCACGTACTCTTAATTCAACGCGTAATGTAACTTTTCTGAAAAGATACACTCGTGTAACATAGTAACACCTAGGATGCAATGAAACAACCTTCCGCATTTCTTTTTGCATTAAATAAGTTCTAACTAATGGATCTCTCTGGCAAGACAGCGGCAATAAACCATTTGATGACTACTTACGTCTCCCATTACACAAGAGAGTGGAATAAACGTTTTAGTCTAGAAACACTACGGTAGGTAACGGTACATGCTAAGTGGAAATGTGATTTTTCATCACTAGCGCTCGGTAAGTGGGACATTGCTGACTCAAAATGCGTGTGCCTCCCTAGGGAGGTAAAATTATATTTACCGCTCTTTTATTTACGTTCCCAGGGATGTAAAGTAATTTAAAAATCGCACTAGTCAAAATTTGTACAACATTGAACTTATTAGTTTAGTTTAGATTACATTGTTTAATGATTTACGGGATATTTACCATGGTAAGGTTGTGGAAGTAGCGCCCGATTTTGCGGCGCAGTTACATGCACATATTGTAGTGAACAACCGTGATAGTTTAAAACAATGTTGTATTTGTTTCAGGCGAACGCCGCTGCGGCCACCCTGCAGTGCCACCCAACGCCAGAGTTTCGCTGCCTAACGAGAATACGATAGTTCCCGGGACGATGGCCACGTACGAATGTGATGAGGGGTATGAGCTGTTCGGAGCCCATCAGAGGGAATGCACCCTTAGAGGCGACTGGACCGCAGAGCCACCGTTTTGTGGTAAGCAATTTACATCTGATGGAGTTTGGTAACTCGTTAATACTGACAACGGTACAGAGTTTACTGGTGACAATCTTATCCGGTATGGAAGCTGTTATGATTATGTTTGCCTAACATCGTGTTTACAAATTAAGCTTTTCTGATTGAAGTATAGGGTTGCAGACAGAATATGACATCAATTTTTATCATAACTTGACAAGAATCTTAAAAAAAAATTGTAATTAAGTATTCCGTTCGTCATGGAACTTTGATAAAACGTAAGTTCTAAGTAAAATCTCATCCCATTTCCACATTGCAATGAACTGCTTGCGCCAGACTAGCTGTGGCCACTTAGAAGTAGGTAGGTAACTTTGAAATCCCAAACAACATGACTGAGACTGTCTCAGGCCTGTTTTTTGTAATTCACACACACAAACACATGAGCAGCGACATGATATGTGCATGGAAAGGGTGTAGAGGGCCCAGACTTCCCATCGCCATCAGGCTAATATTATTTTTATGATCAGGTACTAACGTCGCCTTCCGAAAGCCGGCGAATCAGTCGACGACCGTCCGCGGAGGCGCTGCCGCCAACGGGAATGATGGTGAGCGAACCACCGAGCACGACGGCAAGCGATGCACCGAGACGCAAAGAGAAGCCTCACCCTGGTGGCAGGTGGACCTGCTCCGACACTATGCTGTCAAAGTTGTCAGAGTCACCACCAGAGGCTGCTGCGGTGAGTCCATTTTTATGCGCCCCTTAACATACCAATAACATATCCGCGGATGTTGCACGAAGTATGACATCTCAAACTCATAAACTTAAGATTAGTAGAGTAGTTGGACTTTTAAATTTAAATAACTGGAGAATTCTGTTACTTGGATCACAATATTACATCAATATGTCATTCAAGTACCTGAAATTGTGTATTTTAGTTATTGAGAAGTTGTTTTTAATTGATAATTATTACAAGATATAAACTGATCAATAAGTTCTCGGTTTGCAAAGCAATATGTACCGATAAGAAAGCGTTTCTAAAGGCCTGAGGCTTTTGTATCGTAGCCTGCTAGGTTACCAAATATTTTCCTTGAAGCAAGACATATGTACTCATCGCGTATATGGGACGTGCTAGCGATCCGTCACAGATCAGTTGTGTCGCAATAGCGTTTGACGCAACGTCAAGTCGTGCTTACAACATTACGTTGCTGGATCTTGTCTTCATCATCATTTCAGCCATAGGACGTCCACTGTTGGACATAGGTCTCCCCCAACGATCTCCAAAAGGGTCGGTTGGAAACGGCCTGCTTCGTCTTGTGTGGACGTCCTACGCTTCGCTCACCGGTCCATGGTCTCCATTCGAGAACCTCTCAGCCCCATCGGTTATCTGTTCTGCGTACTATGTGCCTTGCCCACTGCCACTTCAACTTGCTAATCGGTGGGCTATGTCGGTAACTCACTGTGGTCCTCACAGAAAAGAAAAAAAATCTTTTGTTTAAACTAGAACGGCTGTCCAGGCATTTTTGTAAGAAATTTGTTGTAGCCATTTGCACCCATATATTAAACACTTAGCAACTGTGATGCGGCGTTCGACGCGTTGACATAAATAAGAATGTTCAATCACATATCTGTCACAATACCTAGCAGCAGAGTTTCCTTTCCGTTCTATTTATTTCTCTTTTCTGTGGTGGGCCTCATGAGAAACCTCAAAGTCGCACAACGAACTATGGGCTATGCTCTCTGCGAGAGCGAATCAGAATACCTTTTCAAATATGCTAACCTCAGCTGTAGTTAAATATTTGATCCATTTGCGTTTGAGATATTCGACCTTCGGGGACCGGGAGCTCACCTCATTTACAAAAAAAAAATCAGAGCACCTGGTTAATACGACGCGGGACCTAAATGCTGGCGTGTTTTTGGCTCAATGTATAAGCATTACCATTCAGCGTGGTAATGCCGCCAGCATGCTGGGTACATTGCCAACTGGTAGTGGGCTTGAGCATTTGGATTGATTGCAGTTAACACAACAAAAACAGACTGCCCACAGACCGTTGAAGGTTTATTGTTGTGTTAGGTTGTATTTTGATTAGTTATTAAAACGACTTGCCAACTGTATCTTAACATTTTTTTGATATAATAAATCAACTAATATTTTGTGTGCAGGTCATCAGCCGCTTCAAGACCTGGAGATCAGAGTGGGTAACAGCAGCTCTGACCTGCAACGTAATCCACTCTGTGCCTGGTTTCCAGGAACCATTGGTAAGTTACATTTTTTTACCATTTTATTTTTGTATTTCTTTCCATCTACAGCCTAAAAGCCTCAACTACACACACACACACACGCGCACACACACACACACACACGCACACACACACGCGCACACACACGCATGCGCACACACACACGCACTCACACACCGCTGTTCCATACACTGATAGTCCATAATTTTTTTCGAGTGCCAGTCTCCGTTTTCTATGGAACACCTGATATTTTTTTCGCGATTTCAGAGTTCCTCATATAGTAAAAGTTGTTCATAATGATGAGTACTACGGACCCCTTTCTGTTTTGTACACCCTTTCCGCGTAACCCTTTATATATTAATGTCCAATGATCGTCTATATTTATTTATTTAGATACACAAAACAGATTACAATCAAAAATCCTTATTAAATAAATAGTAACTAAAATCTGAACTGGATTGTAACCCAAAACATGTGTATACAAAAAATTATAATAAAGGAATTCGGAATAGACGAAAGTGATGAAAGTCCCATCCGCAAACCAATGATGGGCACTTCAAAGACGGCATAACATTTTTCAAAAACAATTTTTTTATATTTTTTTTTTTTCATGATACTGATTGACGAGACGAGCGAAGTCGCTCGCCTGATGGCTCTTCACGCTTGCCCATAACAGCTCAACTCCACTCAGAATTTTGAACTTCAACAGTTCAAAACCCTGGATGGCAATGCACTGCGCTCGTCACCCCGAGATGTACTCGTAAGATGTTAAATCTCTGTGTGCCTTGTAATTTCGCTGGAAACATTGCCCTTCAATCCGGAACACAGTAGTGTTTGCACACTACTGCTTGGCGGTTGAATAACTGGCAAAGGTGTGGTACTTCCCCAGGCGGACCCCTGCAAAAGAGTCCTACCACTACAAAAACTAACAGTGAGATGGACTATTCAGACGCAGCACAGCTATTTCTAAAAGACAAATAAGTAATCTCCAACAACAAACGTTATATATTTTATTGTATTCCACCTATGAGTGTCACTTTCATCTGTGACGGTCGACCCCCAAAAGACCCCCTATTGTTAGATGATAAACTATCGTTTACTTTATTTTCCACCAACCTTGTGACAACCTTGCCCGAGATCTCTACAAATTTGTCAATAGATCTTTATATCATGAAGTTGAACCTTGATTGCTCGTTTCACTCGTTGTTGTGATTTCGTTGAAACTAGAATGCTAGACACAGCAATGCGCTGTCTGAATAGGTGGTCCAATATTATTGTTACAATCAGCATGTCTATTCTGCAAGCTAAGTGAACGCGCAAGTGAAGTGATAAGCTAAGTGAATGTGATTTTTTCTTGCCTATATCTGCAGATAAATGTCAAAACATCAAATTATAAGGGCAAGAGACTACAGTCAAGGGTGATCAATTGACATTTTGACATTTCTTTATAGTAATCGACAAGAAAAATACACGTTCACTTAGCTTATCACTTCACTTGCGCGTTCACTTAGCTTGCAGAATAGACATGCTGGGTCTTCAAGTTGCGAGTGAACCGGTTTCTTCTAGATAAGCGTGGTCGCAAACCACATCATTGCTTAAAAACAGGCGAGGTGGGGATAAAACGCAAACTATTAAAAAAATTACATTTTAGAATTATGCCAATAGTAGTAAATATCTACTGAAAGGCATTATAAAGTGAATCGGTTTCTTCTAGGTAAGCATGATCCATCGTAGGCCGCATCATTGCTTAACATCAGGCGAGTTGAAGGCCAAGCGCAAGCCTATTTTACAAAAAAAAAAATGCTAAAAATCTCCTGTCAAAGCCTAATAAAATAAATAAATAAATATATGGGACATTATTGCACACATGGTCATCTGACCCCAAATTAAGCAAAGCTTGGCTGCCAGAGATTGATATACATACATATATATTTTTAAATACATACTTAAATACATATTAACACACATAGAACAAACACAAATGTTCATCACACAAAGTTTGTCCTAGGTGGGAATCGAACCCACGCCCCCAAGCGTAGAAAGCAGGTACACTACCAACTGAGCCAACGGGGCTGTCAAAGTAAATAAATAAAAATAACTTTGTACGAACAATTTTATTTTATTCATAATCTGGATAAGTGAGTTGTTACATACCTCTCAACTCAATATTATTAACAAATTTTGAGATGCAGAAGTATAACTATATTAAAATAACTATATATAATTAGTTTATTTTTATATTCTTATCTATGTATTTTATTATTCATGTCATTGTAGTTTTATATTTTCAGTGTTGTACGCACCTATAATTGACTGGTTCACATAATTCAATATTTATCTTAAGCAAACCATTAATGTTTGGTGAATTATTCGTTGGTGTGTCTAAATTAAATAAATAAATAAATAAAATAAAACCTACGATCAGTTGAGTACATGAATGTCAAATCTCTTGACAAATTTTGATCCAACATAACTAAGAATCACCGAAATGAAGTCTGCTATTAAATAGTAATAAAAAATACTGAAAATGATTCCAGGAGCCTTACCCCTAGCTCGAAAAGTTGACCCGCATAGGTGTTATTTGTCTAAACGGTACCATCAACTACGATAAGCGGTAGTTGTTTGATAGCCGCCAAGCTTTGCTATTTTCACGCACACACGCATAGTAAAATGGATTTTTGTTCATTCAAGTTAGACGCTTTTAAACGATGCAGCTTAAATGAGTTGGTTAATTTTAGGTACCTATCAGGTACCTACTAAAAGTTGGCTCGCAAAAGTGAAGCTAGGGGTAAGGCCCCAGCTGTTTTGGAGAGAAAAGCTTACAAACGTCACCAAAATCATATAGTTTTCCTAATACGTCGTGAGTAAAAAGCACTTGATTACCTCTAGATAGATTAAACTTAGGTTTAAAGAACTAAACAGTTATTCAAAATTGCAACAATTCAAAATTTTATAAGAGAAGTACTCTTGTAAAATTGGGTTCAAAGGTACCTAGTCAGTAAAGTATGTTACAAGCTCTATAAAGTCAGTTTACGTTGCGCCAGACGGCCATGACTTATTTATATTTATTATTGAGCTAGTTCAACTACACTTGCCAGGGAACCAGAAACAATCTTGTATACAATGTGCAACAGGCTTGTACATTATTGAGTTCACCTATTTTATGAAGTTTAGAAGAACCATGGCGCAAACTAGGTCGCTTAGGAGCCTCGTGCACCAGACTATACGATCACAATGGTACATGTGAGTTTTGGTTGACCCGGCGCATTAAAAAAATTATACATAGAAGTCACAACGCGTAGAAAATTATAGTCAATAAACGTCCGCAGTTTCATATATAAACATAGCTGTACACAATTTATATCGAAACAAAACTATTTTACCAAAACCAACCTTATAATTACACATTTACGGCTCATTTCTCCAATGTTTGTTTGATATGCATGACATCGTCAAAACGAACCGTCGTTGAGCAAGCGAGACGGAGATTATGTCTGAATCGCAAGTGGAAATTCTCTCCCGAAAGAAAGAGACAATTTTCTCTTTCTCTCCCGTTGGTCAGACGATGGTTCATCAGTCAAGTTGACGTGTCAGTTACGGCTCTTACGTATGTCACGGCTTGTGCAACTATCGCGTGACTGTGGATCCAATCTGGCAGCGTACTGAGTACAGCCAGATTTAGTATTGCTGCGATTAGCGCGTCATTGTGGCATCTTTGTATCTTTTGATCGAAAACCGGCGCATTAAAACTTTGCGATACAGATAACGCAAAATGGGCTAATAAATGGCCGGGTTGCGTAAAACGCTACACAAGTAACAAGTAAGATATAGATACATTTCGAAGAGTGTGCATCGTATCTGCAGAACCTAATTCCTTCCTGCTTATTTATCTCTGATGGCCAGGGCGGGCACGAAAATCTGACATTATTTTATGGTTGATATTCCGAAAACTCAAAATATCACGTCTTGTTTTCACGTTTATTGTGTGAACCGCTAAACTGTGTGATATTATTCGCGGCCTAAATTGGTTTCTTTTTGGCAAGCGTGTTCCATCCTAGACTACATTACGTTTAAAGTACAGGCGAGCAAGCCTATTGATAAATTAAAAACAACTAAAATAATTTTGTGTGAGCTGAGAAAGACCTTTCATCATCATCTATTGAGATCCTAAATCACCGCACTGTCCAATAGGTCATAGTTGAAATATTTTACAATTAGTTGAGATTATCAAGCTGCATGACCTGCATTATAGCTGATTTAGTACTGATCGAAGGAAGAGCCTAGGCTAATTACAATAATTCAGTTTTATCTCACATAACCTGCACTCCCACGATCTCTGGTCGCTGGTCGAGGTTGTATTAATGCGCGTGCGCCCTTAACTATTAAACTAACCTAGATTGGCTTCTCTTGCAATTGCAGAGAAAACAACAATTTGTTTTTGCTACAAGCTATTTATCGTATAAGAGTAATTGCGTAAGTATAACATCTTTACTGTGAAAATACGAAAATACAGATACGATATATAAATTATATTAAAACAGTTAATTTAATTTATTTTTTTATATTTATTATGGCTATTTTGGCATATTATGTTCTGTTATAATTTTAGTTCATATTCATTTATTTCAGCATTCCACAATGTATTTTAGGTGGTAGATAAGGTATTTTAGTTACAATTGTGAATCCCGTCGGGCACAGCTAAAAGAGAATTCATTCGTTTTAAATTGATATGATTTGTATGTGAAAAACGTAAGGTTAAAGTCTGAAATAAATGAATAGTTAATTAAGAGGCAACTTTTAATTATGTTTTAAATGTGTATAATAATGATATTTAGTCAGTGTACATCTCGATATCCTATTTAAGTAGGTACTAGGTATATGACTGGTGACTGGAATGCTGGCGCCTACTTAGGTCAAAAAATTAGCATTGCTATTCAACGTGGCAATGCTGCCAGCACACTGAATATTTTTTCTACCAATAATTATTTTAGAATAGTTGTTAATTTAATTTAGGTTATGTTGATTTGTGAATAGATTTAGGTTTTATTTTTGTATAACGTCCACTGTTGAAGATAGGCTTTTCCCTTAGAACGCCGCACTGAACGACAGTCTGCCATCTTCATCCACTGGATGCCCGCAACTCTCACATTGTCGTCGGTCCATCTAGTGGGAGGTCTACCTACGCTGCGTCTTCCGGTTCGTGGTATCCACTCAAGAACCTTTCTACCCCATCGGTTATCGGTTTTTCAAACGATATTGTCACTTCAACTTGCAAACCTTCTCGGATATATCCGTTCCGGATTTTATCGCTACCGGTACTGATACCTCAAACTATCTCAATAAAATGATCTGAGAAGAAGATATGGTAGAAGCCCTTGTAATTCATGTGCATGCTGACGATTGTTTGTTCGAGCCAATCAGCTCGTAGACAAGATTCATGTAGTTCCCATGCCGAGAGAGTTATGTGAAACACCATTGAAGTTTTTTCCACTTTCTTTTAATCGATCTTACCTTCTAAGTAGTATTGAACGCGATTACACCATTGATTCTTATTAGTGCTTTAGTCATTATGTTCTCGTTAGTAAGTTTTACTTAAATTTATAATAGTTAGCTTTCATGTTTAATTATATTGTAATTATGGTACTACAAGATAATAATAAATGTGGATATTGAGTCAGTGCTTAAAAACTTCGAAAAGAGTAGGTAGGTAAATCCTTTCGATTTGGATTTTTGGATTTGAGTTTTTCTGGGTCATAGTAGCTATGCTGCCCTTAAAAGGTTTAAAAGATTTAAGGTTGCCTGGAAGAGATCGCTTATAGCGATAAGGCCGCCAATTGTTTCACTAGTTTTTTAAGTTGTTTTTATGTACGTGTATAATTTTTGGTGTGAACAATAAAGAGTTTTCTATCTATCTATCTAAAAGAATGTTTACCTAACAAATGTAGAACATTCTTATCAAGATCTAGGCTTAAAATTATGCCGGATAAATAAAAGCTGCCAAGTGCGATTGGGCTCACGCACTGAGGGTTCCGTACCACCACATGAAATGCTAACTACTAAAGTACAAAAAAGTTGTGCAAAAAGCAGTGAAGTTGGATAGCAAAAAGACATCATGCCCGTGCCTTGCATGGGGACCGGTGGTGAATACAAAGTTGACAGATTTTTTTATTTGTTGTTTTACTTCAGATTGTGTATTGTGCAAAGATAGACAGCGTAGACTTAGTAATAGAGTCCCGTTTACACCCTTTGTGTATGGAACCCAAAAACATCGAAACGATTCAGTGAAGCGCAAATTATACGACTTATGTAATCATCGCACAAAGAAAATAATTATACATAATAATTATAGCGAGTTATGTTACACTATGTGGATAAATAGAGCAAGAACTCAATGCTGTCGACAAAATTAACTGCCTTAATTACCCGTTAAGAATGTGTAGTTTAAAGGATTTTCATTAATAAATCGTATATAATTTCCGAAGTGGATATTTAACGAGTTTTAATAAAGGAACTAATTCAGTTTTGGGGATTCTTTAGAATTTTGGAATTTCTTCCGATTTTAACCAATGATACTTGTTTCACCACCTTCTTTTTGTTTAATAATTAATTAATTGATTCGTCGTCGGGAGTGGGGGGGGGGGGGTTATAGATTATATATAAGGTCGGGGAAAAAGTTTCTTCGTATTTTTTAAACAAATTCAAGACATATTTTTTTCAAGTTTAATTACATTTAATTATAATATATATGTGCCATTTTGTTCGATAACTTGTTGCCATCTTGTAGGTAGTGACATGATCCCGTTGCTGTAGAATTTTTGGGACTTCTGATCAAAAAAATGCAACAAGTAGTTTTGACAGTCCTCTCTTGATGTTAATCTAACACTACCCAAAGAATTCTGAAGAGATCGAAACAGGTGGAAATCTGAGGGTGCAAGGTCTGGGCTATATGGTGGATGCATTAACACTTCCCAACCAAGCTCTCTAAATTTTTGCTGAGTGGCCAAAGATGTGTGCGGTCTGGCGTTATCATGATGAAAGACCACACTCTTTCTGTTGATCAATTCCGGCCGTTTTTTCTCAATTTCTTGTTTGAGTCTCATCTGCTGTTGGCAGTAGAGATCCGAATCGATGGTTTTGCCCGGCGGTAAAAGCTCATAATGAACGATGCCCTGCCAATCCCACCATACACACAGCATCACCTTATTACGTGTTAATCCGGGTTTCGCTACAGTCTGTGGTGCTTCACTGCCCTTTGACCATGATCTTTTGCGCACATTCTTGTCGTAGGTGATCCATTTTTCATCACCAGTGATCAATCTTTTCAAAAACGGTTCGGTTTCGTTACGTTTCAATAGAGAATCGCAAATGAGTACACGATTCATTTGGTTTCTTTCAGTGAGCTCGTGTGGCACCCAAATATCGAGTTTTTTGTATACCCAGTTTTTTTCAAATGGGTCAAAACTGTTTTGTGGTCAATCCCCAGTTCTTCAGCTACGTCGTAACTACTAATATGCCGATCTTGGTCCACTTTTTCAGAAATGGCATCGACTTTATCCGTAACAGGGCGACCAGAGCGAGCTGCATCTTTGACATCAAAATTCCCGGACTGAAAACGCTTGAACCAACATTGTGCTACTCTTGATGACACTGCATTAGGTCCATAAACGTCACAAATTTTATTCGCGGCGTGTGTCGCATTTTTCCCTTTTTTGTTATAAAATTTCACAATATATCGAATTTGTTCGTTAGATTCACTCATTTTATCGAACAAAAAAACAATTGAAAAATGGCGGGAAATTGCTTTTTACGTTTTGTATTCCTTTTTTAAAATGTCATATTTTTAATGATATCAAAACCAGCCAGATACAAACAGTACAACGGATAAGATTTTTACTACAACTTTATACATACAAAATACGAAAAGACTTTTTCCCCGACCTATTATATAGATATATAGAGAATCCCAAGTGAACCGATTTGATTCAGTTGATTTGTTTGTTGAAAGGTTGTTCTTAGGTACAGAAAGTTTCTCTCTTCAGTACGGTATGATTCAAAAAAATCTGGTCAGCGATTTGTAGGGTATGAGATCTTTTATCGGAGGTTTAAAAAAATATATTTTTTCTTGTATCGATGTATAAGAATGAATGAAATATTTTCTCAATCTTTAAGCGAACTTTTATTATTGTTTTATTTATATCATATGTATACCTTGTGGTAGTGGTAGGACTCTTTTGCAGGGGTCCGCCTGGGGAAGTACCACACTTTTGCCAGTTATTCAACCGCCAAGCAGTAGTGTGCAGACACTACTGTGTTATGGATTGAAGGCCAATGTTTCCAGCGAAATTACAGGGCACAGAGATTTGACATCTTCTATCTCGGGGTGACGAGCGCAGTGCATTACCATCCAAGGTTTGAACAGTTAAAGTTCAAGTTGAGCTGTTATGGGCAAGCGTGAAGAGCCATCAGGCGAGCGACTTCGTTCGTATCGTCACTCAGTATCATAAAAATAAAAAATAAAAGATATACATAATAGTTTGGACAATAAGTATCGAAACACTAAGATGATATCGATACTAGCTTCACTACACGCGCTGACATAAACTTAAATAAATTTTAAATCTATACTTATAATAATAAATAATTAAATTTATTAATAACCTAACTAAACCTTTACAAATAAAATAAAAAACTCTAACGATAAAATCACGAAAGCGAATTTTACTTGCGCTTTCTAATTCACCGGCAAGCATCATCTTCTAAGACCGTTAACAACAATTGATAATTCAAGAGATTCCCACAGTTAATAGAAGTGTCGTTATTATAATTAAGTAGTTTGTTATAACGGCCGCCTGTTACACCGCAGCGTAATGACGCAACTCTTGCGCAACTTTTAGTGCCTTTTGTTTCTGTAATTGTCACATTTCGGAGGTCACATATTAAAACACTACTTGTGACGGCCCAGTAGAGGCCGCATTGCTTCAATTGTGTCATAACTCTATGCGCCTATGTTACATAAGTGAAGTGTGAGATTTTTCTAACATACTTCCCATATTTTAATTGTTGTAGGTGCTTAACCTCGTATGACACTAAATGCGTGTTCGAATTTTAAACTGATAAAAGTTTTCTATGTCAATGACGTCTGCCACAACTAAATTAATATATCATTACCAAAGCCATTTAAAACTGTAGATAGCCAGAAGACATCCACTGCTGAACATAGGCCTCCCCCTTTAACCTCCACACTGAACGACAACCTGCCATCTGCATCCACTGGATGCCCGCAACTCTCACTATGTCGTCGGTCCATCTAGTGGGAGGCCTACCCACGCTGCGTCTTCTAGTTGGTGGTCTCCACTCAAGAACTTTTCTTCCCCATCGGCCATCAGTTCTTCGAGCGATGTGGCCATTGCCACTTCAACTTGCAAATTTTTATAGCTATGTCGGCGACTCTGGTTCTTTGGCAAATATCTACGTTCCGGATACGGACGGACGGACGGATGGACGGACGGACGGACGGACGGACGGTCGGACGGACGGATGGATGGACAGACAGACAGACTGTAAATTTCATAAAAAAATACTGAAGGTACTGCTAAACCGCATTGTAACTACGGCACACTTGTTGTTTATAATGATGAGTTCTATGGACCCCTTTCGGCTCCATCCCCTTCCCTTCACTTTACCCTTTTTGCGTAACCCTGTATATATTAAAGAAGATTAAAATATCATAGTCACGTTTCCATTTATTACGCGAAAAAGAGATATTCGCTCTCAAACAGTGTGAGAATCTGCCGAGCTCGCGTGCACTTGCTCCGTCCATCAGTGTGCTATGCTGAGAATTTATAATTCACATGGTAGAGTCACTGTACAACTTACAAAATAAATTACTCACGTAGGTACTACGTCCCGCGGTTTCACCCGATATCCTACTTCTAGAAAAAAAGTCTCCACCTATCCTATACCTGTCTATGTCTACCCTAATCCTAAATAATATTATAAAAGCGAAAGGAACTCTGTGACTGTTTTTTTAATGCCATAGGTAGGCATACATATATATACATATAGGCAAACAAGCAGACGGGCTGCCTGTTGGTAAGCGATCACCGTCGCCTATGGATACCTGCAACAGCAACACCAGGGGCATCACAAATACGTTGCCGACCCTTAAATACTCTATTAACTTTTAACTTTTTGCCTGCAATTTGCAGGTGTGAGGCTAAAAAGAACGCGTAACACGTACAGTTTGCCATTTCCACCGATCTATGATATGTGGATGAACTTTAAGGCGGTGGCTGTTTGTTTGCTTTTCAAAACTAAATAGCTGGGCCAATCTTAACTAAATTTAGCAGGATGATCATAAGGACGGAGATAGTGTATTTTTCCCTAGAAAATGCGGAAAAACTGGAAAATTGCGGGCAACACCGCGGGATTCAGCTAGTTCTCTATCAGTAATATCTATAATTCACAGTACATATACAAATTATTTATTTGTTCTTAATAATGGTTACACAAGTTTAGTGAATTTCTGATTCTAGCTAGATTACCTGTATTGTAGGAGTCAGTTCCTTCCCAGTTATAGTGAATACTGACAAAACTAATATATATCTATCTATCTATACATATAATAAAAACGTAAAGATAAAAAAATCTGTAATTGCGAGAGAACAAAAAAAAATCACAATCTTAAAATAAGCAGCTGAACACGATAGGACCATTTTAGAATTTTTGTCTGTTTGTTTGTTTGTTTGTCCGCGCACATCTCCTAAACCACTGGACGGATTTAAATGCGGTTTTCACGAATATGCTTAGAAATTACCAGATTAAAACATAGGCTATGTTATATCATTTATTTTAATTATTTTTATTACATAAAAGAAATTAAAAAATCAATGATTATTTTCTTCGTTACCCGAAACGTAATATGAGGATCGTCACATAGCCTCAAGCAAAGAGGTCCGAAGTAAAGAGAATGTTATTGACATAGCCATTAAAAATTTGAAACTGTCAACTGTCATTCATATAAACCTTCTTAGATGAATGAACGTGTAGATCAAGGATGTTATAAAAACATAGGCATTACAACCTCTTTGGTGATTTAATCCAATGCACCAAGAGAATGTAATACTCCTACGGCATTTTATTCTACGTTAGCGTTTAAAACACAAAATATACTGCATCCACTGATATACCATCCTAATTTAATTTAGTTTCGCGAATAGAAATAATTCAAAAAAGGCCCTTTGTACATGATAATAAACCTATACAACAAAATTACGGACGCAATAAAGAAAGAATGAAATAATAACACTTTTCCAGAACCAACTTCGTAAGTTTCTAACCCAAAAATGTTATTGCGAGATAAAAGATTTTTTCGACTATACAATTTAGAAAATTATCATTAGAAAATAAATATCGATCTTTAAATAGTTAAGAAAGTAGCGTCATAAATTTTGTATGATCTCAAATATACATAATTAACATATCACACTAAGTATGTTCTATTTATGTATTGTAAAATTACTTCACCTCCCTCGCTAACGCACAGGATTCTAATTTTTAAATTACTCGCTAGGCTCGTGATTCTAATTTTAGAATCCTTCGCTTGCTCGGTCATCAAAATTGAGCACGTGGTTAAAAAGGAACTTTGCACTCTTGTATAACAAATAACTATTAATGTCTTGCTAGCTTCTTCCTAAACAGAGAGTGCCCTCTATACTTACTATCGCTGACGTCACTTGTAAGTATGCTCCATGATACCTACTACCCATAGGTATCATGGTACCTACTACCCATAGGTATCATGGTATGCTCTAAAAACTCCGTACTGACACTAACTTCGCGGGAAAGGGACACAGCATCCCTTACTAATTACTCTTTGACTTTAAACATATCTTGAATCTTTATTCTTTTAATTATTAAAAACCACTGGACGGATTTAAATGCGGTTTTCACGAATATGCTTAGCTATGACCAGATTGAAGTACAGACTATGTTTTTTTGCGATAGGAAGGAAAAAAGGGTTGAAAGTTTATATGAAAATCTACACGTACGAAGTTGCGGGAAACAGCACTAGTAAACAATAAAAAACAGTCCGGTAGGATATTGTGTAAGTATATTTGTACCCAGCAGTGCCCACTATCCGTAACGGCTGGATTTCAATGAAATTTTATACGAAAATAGCCCACACTGTCATGAATGCATGAATATTAATACACAGATTATCAGCCATTAATGTCCACTGCTGAACAAAGGCCTCCCTCTCAGAGGGGTGTTGCCATAATCCCCACGCTAGACAGGCGGCTTGGGGATCGCAGTACGTTCACCGTGTATTATTATTGCTTTCGCTGTACATTTTTCAAATTTTAGAATTTCGACTTGCGGATAATGTGCCCAAAAAGTTTTAACTAACCGATAAAAAGGTTTACAAATTTTATATAAAAAATGGATATGAATGAGGATGAATATGAAGGAATACTACATTTTATACTAGATAATATTCAGCAGGTTTGTTCTTTTTGCTATTGCAGATGAAGGCGTGACAAAAACATTTACTTGTGCTCGACCGCTGGTCGGCCAGCACGTGTTTTTGCAGCTGGTAGGTGTCGAAGGATCACTCTCCCTCTGCGAGGTTGAGGTATTTACCACTGAAGGTGAGTCATCATCAGTCATCTCCATCCTAGTCAGTCACATAATTATATCTCTTGAACTTCCAAAATACATAGTTTTGTAAAACGCACTTCGATGAACTGCGATCCCTTATAGATGGAATCATTTTAATAAATCTCAGATCAATTGCACTAGACATTTGCTCTCCCCTTCTGGAAATAAGCCTCTCCACATGCCAGCTGTTCTCTCAATGTTACCGTTACCAAGGCGTTCTTGGTCAGGAATAGTGAGGCTAGCAGTGAGTAACTAGGACCGTTTTCATTAGTGCTGTGCATTAAAAGTCATACCCTAATCACCGCTGAGCAGATGTGATAGCTATCGCAAAAACCTAGCTTCACATCAAGGATGCTGATACCCATCCCCGATCTGCATATATGTAAATCTGTGTATTTGTATTTTAGCCTTGTTCATTGAACAGCATGTACTATGGGCAGATGATGCAATGTGGTTTGTTCTCCCTTAAATCTCCGATGCCATTTTTCAATCATCAGCTATGTATACGTCTCTGTAGGACAAACTAGTTAGCAATATAGGTTCTTATAACTGTAAATTTTTCCAGAATTCTCAAACGATCGTTGTGCCCCTGCCAGTGCGCCAGCAGACATAGAACTAGCAGCTTTCTCCCGGAATTGCTATGAGTTCAACGTTGCGAAAGGTGGCTCCTTCGACGACGCCAGAAGACAGTGCCAGAAGCATGGCGGGGACCTCATACATGGCTTTCAGGTAATTTTGCTGTTTAAAAGGAGAGGATAAAGGCGAGCAACCTATATCAAAATGAATGGTTGTGTGACACATGATATGATTTTGAAAATAGTAAATGTAGAGAAACTCTTTTTTCACACCCCAAATTAATTACGCGATAAAAGAGCTTAAAAATCTAGTGCAACAATCGGCGACCTTATTGCTAAGAGCAAAAAAATTGCTCTTCCAACAAGATGATGAAGGTTGAAATAAGTTTGAGGACATTAAATGCAGGGATGGACGGCTGGTATGAGTTAGAACAGTGAATGTAGTAGTGGCTTATATGATAGAGAAAAATAGGAAAAAATATAAGTGACACCAATTAGTGCTAGGGAAATGATGAATACTTATTGCTTGTTGGCGCAGTTTGACACAGTAAGTGATTGTGGATCTCCTTCTGTACATCCCACAGTTTATGAGTTAATAACAGTAATAATAGTAGTTAATAAATACGTAGGGTGGCTTTATGGCGAGCCGTCGGTGAGTGGCGACACCGCGTACCCCGATTCCAGGGGGCTAAAACCCCAGACCCGACCCTTGGTTTGCCTTAACTGGTCATCCAGGGGTGGAAACCACAAGAGCTAAGAACCTAAGCTCCAGCGTGGAAGTGTTAAAGGGCATAACGCCGCGAGTAGCTCTGCCACCCACGCCGATGTTGCCCTTCCGGTGCCAAGATACGGCAGCCTTAATGGTGGGCCCATTTAGTGGGTGACAAGTCATCATCTGCCTTACTAATTTTGAGATGAGAAAGGATAAGGCAGGTGCCGTTTCTCATCCAATAGATCTATTATCCCATCCACAAGTTGTTCAACTCAATAGCCCAGTTTTTTTAATTCTATACTGAACAATAGTTTCATATTCCTTTTTACACATGTTCCATAATTGTATTTTTTATATTCAACAAGGCCTCTTGGTGTTAGTTTTGGCTCCACCAATGCCTACCAAATATCCGGGCTAGACCCGAGAATGTAATTAAATAAAGTAGTTAATAATAGAATTCAAAATCACCTACCTTAATTTATTCTCTATAAGTACATTTATCACCTCGATTGAACAAGTTAAACGAGTTTCGAACAGATTTCGTCCCAAGGTCAAGTTGGCTTGGGGTTATGACATTCAAAAATACAACAGTAATACCCATGCACCTTTTTTGCATAATTAAGCAAATATAAATATTTATACTAAATGATTATGATTGTTATATTGAAAGCTTGGATCGATATAATATAAAATACAAAGGAGACCATTAACACAGCCAATAAGTAGGTACTTGTCAGTTTGGTAGTAAAATGTACCAATCAGAATGTATCCTTATTGGTGCTAGGTTTAATGAACAATGTTAAAACAACGTTTTCTAAATAAAACTTTATTGTGACCAAGGAATGTCATAGACAAATATTTTTTTTTGTCTATGACTTGAATATCGAATATCTATGTAATCAAAGGCAAAATATTTATATGATCAACAGGGTGTCTCGCCTTAAAGTGAAATCCGGGTCCCCTCCGGGTTCTCAATTACTTTTTTTTATGTTTGTTAACTCAGAACTCCGTCATTTTTGAACCAATTGGGAAAATTCTGTTTTATTATTTGAAAGGATATACTTTTAGATTGGTCCTACAAACATTTTATTAAAATCAGTTCATAGTTTGGCTTTGACGGACTGCCCCGGTGGCTCAGTTGGTAGTGAACCTAACTTCTGTGCTTGGGGGCGTGGGTTCGATTCCCATCTAGGACAAACATTTGTGTGATGATTATCTGTGTTTGTTCTATGTCTGGGTGTTAATATCTATTTAAGTATGTTTTTAAATATATATATATATATGTACGTATATCAGTCTCTGGCAGCTATATTACAAGCTTTGCTTAGTTTGGGGTCAGATGACCGTGTGTGCAAAAAAATGTTCCAAATATTTATTTATTTATTTGTCCCAGATATTTTATATCAAAATAACTGAAAAAAAACCTATATAACAGTGTGATCATTTAAAATAATCAAATTTGGCCAGTTTATACTAATTTTTTGAAATTATTTTTGAAATTATAAAATATTTCGAATACTTACAAACTTTTTTTTTTTACTGGCGAATGTGTATTTGATAAAAAGTTGTGGAATAACTGTGGGGAAACTGCCTGCTAAAGGTCCTTCTTCTTATGAATTTCAATTATCAATAACCCTGTATGGGTGCTAAAGATCCTTCTTCTTATGAATTTCAATTATCAATAACCTTGTATGGATATCGTTGTCAGTCTTTCCTTTAATTACTTAATTGAATATGGAGATCGTTTTCTCCCGTTACACGGTCCAATCTGAAAGTCATTTGACTAACAATAGGTAGGAGGTGTCAATTACAATACGTTTCTCTCATAATCAGCTTCGTAATGCAACTGGGACGCTAATGATCTTGTACATGGACTTCAGAGAAAGTGGTTGAAGTTTTCTTGATACTCGTCAGTTTGAATGATGAAGCAACCACAGACATATAATTCTGTATTATATGTCTGTGGAAGCAACGACATTTTATGACAGCATATAATGTGATTTGTAATTTTGTATTTTTTATTTATTCAATTAGAACGGTTAAACACCAATTACACTAACGATAGACAATAATAAATATTACATAATTATACAATTTAAATACCTACCAGATTAACTAATCACATGTCCAAGCGTACTTAAATTTCATGTCGAAATATATAATAACAATACAATTGGTGATTATAATCTAATGTATTCTCTTTAATTATAATTATTGTATTTTGACATTTTAGTCAAAATACAATAATTAATTAAAAGTCAAAATGTCAAATGATCACAATATTACAATAAATAGGTTAGGTTAGGTCATATATTATATATTATAGGTCATATATCATATATTATATACTCTTTAGGTTACGTGATGACTATGAGTCATTTTACACTTGGTCCCTGCTCACCATAGACGGGGTTAGACGGAACGGTAATACCAAGCCGAAAGAAGGGCATTGTATACAAGATTATGAACAAATTTTACAATGGAAAAAAATTGCTGTTGTAGTTATTTTTTTTTTGAAATGTGAAAGACATTTTTCTATCAGAATCAGAATAAATTTATTGCAAAAACTGTGTACAAAAGATGTTCATTATAATTTAAGCAGTGTGTTCAACAACAGTTCAACAGTTCACCCATTGCGGGCGTGCACTTTTAATGTACCGTATATATTATGTACGAAAAATTATATAAAACTATCGAAAACTATATAAAAGTAACGAAAAACTATATAAAACTAACGAAATAACATTTAAGCATTTACACTCATCGAGCTTTATTACTACGTATAGAGAAGCTACCATAAACAAAGATCATGCTCAATTTTGTTAAGAATATAACCTAAAGTTTGCTTCACCGCCGAAACAATAATTAGTCGTCTAACCAGCCAATATAAACATTCAGCGCTAGAACGCTTATAAGGTATAGTTTTCTCGCGACGAAAAAGTCGTAAGCGCCGCGATTTTTCAAAGCGCTTACGCGTTTCGTTCAACGTTCTGCATCAACCTGTCGTTGCTATAGACTAAACTGCTGACTGACTACAGAAGTGACGTAGTTTTATATTACCTAACAAGCTTCAATTGAATTCGCACTTTGTTTCATAATTTATTATTAGTTGAATTAATTGAACAATAGAAAGTATTATATTATAATATGAATATTTCAGTTAAATTAATTCATTCGTTTAAGTATTTAATATATACCATTGTTTGCTTAATCACACTAATATTATATTTGCGAAAAAGTTTGTGCGTGTGTAAGGTATGTAAGTGTGTTTGTTCCCAGACAACTCGGTAACGGCTGAACAGATTTTGATGAAATTTAGTATGGGGGTAGCTTATACCCTGGATTACCACATAGGCTTTTCAGGGAAAATATACTATTCCTATGGTATAGCAGGGGAAACCTCAGGACACTACTGGTTTTTTATATAGATTAAGTCTTGAATTGTAGGTAGCACAATTATACTAGTAATAACCTTTCCAGGTAAGCTAATTATTCAATACAAAATATTTCTTCTTGATTAATGGTATGTAACTGGTTCAGAGCCATGGAGAGTCTCATTCCTTAAAAAAATGCCTTGTGATTTGATCTAAGATAAAATAAAAGCCGTAAGTATTTTTTGTAATAATATGTTTATTTAGTTACCTTTGAACAGTATAAGTTTAGTTAACTTTTGCCGCTTAGATAAAACATTATTAGTCTGATCAGTTTTAGCTTCATGTTTCAAGCGAATTGTTGTGTACTTGTTTATGATGGCTCGTATCAAATGTGTTCTGTGATTTAAGGTGCTTGGTTGATTAAAAGAATGTTGAAGTAAAGATGTAAATACTTCCTTCTGAACAAAATATTCCAAAGTATTAACTGTAATATAACTAAAATAATATTTAGTAGAGAGATTGGTTCCAACCACTTTGTTTTATAAGTTTTCGTATTACAGTTTCCGTGGCGACACATATTTTATATACGTCTTCTGTAGAGTACGACAAGCCACCCATATCTTTGATAGTTATAAGTTTATGATGTGGCAGCCTTTCTGTTGTACTTAAGCTATCCACACATACTTCGCATTTTAATGACCTTGTCAGAATCCGGGAAATGTAACCAGATATGTATCCGACGATTAACTGGGAACCAGTTAATCGTCCATTGTTCCAGTACTACTGTGACACACTCTTGGCTAAAAAAAACATAACATAATTAATATTAATGACGACTGATATAATATTTTGTTACTTGTCTTGAGCAAAACTATTTTCATGACTGTTACTTACATCTTCACAAGGTACAGCAGACTTCTTCAGAAAACGCCTTCCCGATTTTGTGGTATATTTATCCTCTTCGCGAAAATGCAAGGAACATAATGTAAGTATTATTAGATGGTAACCACGTTTCTTCGTTTCGATTGTTCTGGACAAATGCAATCCATTTTTCTCTATCTTTACGGCCCAGACGTGGAAACCTTTAAAATTAAAATTATATTTTACAAAAGACAATAATTATTTTTCATCATATTTTTTATCTTTTTTTATTAAATCACTAGGCAGTACTTTTCTAAATATGTGTTAGATTATTATATTCCACTATAAAAAAAAAAACTTCAACTAATTCTACCTACACTTGTTACAAACACAATGTCACATCTTAATTTTTAGTCTATGACAAATGACGCAACACGGCATCCACGCTACGTCCGAGAATATTTTGTTCGACTTAAATTGTAAAATTTGTAAATGATTATCTAATTACTCACCGATGGAAAGTTATTCCTTTGCACTTCGACGTATTCTTTGAATTATTCGTGCAATATCTTAACACACACGATACCATATTTAATACTTTTGAACTTTTTTCGTTTTAAAACAAACATGACTTAATTGCTCAAGAGCTAGCAAGCAACTAAGTGATGTGCTGCCATATGACTGCAATTGGACGGAACATAGTAGGGATGTGCGCCGTCTCCTCTATACGTAGTAATATAGCTCGATGTTTACACTACACATTTGAAACTTACATTACACATAAAACTAAATAATAATTATACATACATATATATACAATAAGTATTTACATTGACGCTTGTTATATTAAATAGTACTAGTACTACATTTTAAAATATTTAGTTATCATCAAAGTATTCTTTGAGACTATAATAAGTTTTTACTATAAGCCAGGCTTATAATTTAATTTTAAACTGTGGTATTTCTAATGATTTCAATTCTGTAGGCAAATGATTATAAATTTTAAGTGCAGTATAGAAGGAGCTATTGTAGAACATGGAATTATTTACTTGACGAACGCATATATTGTATTTTTGTTTACAACGCAATATTCTTTATAAATAAGCATAATTCTAATATATAAATTCATGTAACGGTGAGGAAGCTATTTTCTTTAAATACATTTCGTAAAGTATCGTACTTTCCAGATTATAAATAATACGAAGGCATTTCTTTTGTAAAATGTTTATGTTTAGCTGTTCATAATGAGTAAGCATATTGGTCAGGAGTATCCTGGAAGATATCTTTAAGAGCTTAAAGCCTTACGGCTACCTACTTTAAGCGATTCTGTTTAGGTGATTACGAAAAGTTACGCGACCGCAAACTGTAAGTTTGTCTCGGCGCATTAAGGTTCACGTTTGCGTGATTTTCCGTACTGTGCTGTTTCGACCCTGCGTTAAAAAGTAGCCGTAATACCCCTGCACTGGAAAGATAAGGGCGTAAATTTCAACGGCGAATACATCTCACACTTACGATTTGCTGACGATATTGTCCTAACGGTGGTCACTGAAGGACCTGAAAGGGATGATTTATAGCCTGGCTGAAGCTTCTAGACGCATCGGCTTCGGAATTAACATAGACAAGACAAAAATCATGTTCCATAGTTACTCGTGCATAGGCCCGGGACCGATAGTAGTTAATGGCATTCATCTCGAAGTTGTTCAAGATACCTAGGACAGACCCTGCAGTAAGGTAAGAACAACTTCGAGAAAGAAATAGAAGGATTAAGCTGGGACGAGCAATATTTGGTAAGCTCCGTCAAGTTTTCACGTCGTTGATACCACTAGGCCTCAAAACGTCTTTAGCTAGTATGTCCTACCCACAGAAATATATTTTTTTGTTTGTCCTACCCGTTACGACCTATTGTGCTGATATGTGGACAGGGAACCAAAGTTACCCACATAACTCAAAGGATTAGTAAGCTGAAGTGGCACTGGGCCTGCCAAATTGCCCGAAGAACCGATAACCAATAGGGTAGGTAGAGTTCTAAAGTGCAGACCACGTTTATGCAAACCCAGTGAAGGACAACCTGCGATCAAGTGTAATAATGACCTGTATAAAACCTACCTTGCGTAGATGCGATTGTCGTAGAAAATCTACTTTTCCGTGTAACCCTTTATAGTCTAAATGAAAAAGTAACCATCTCCCTATCGATCCCGCTATGTGAGTAACCTTTTTGCGACAAATCAGTTGAATGGACCTTGATGGGAGAATTGTCCTAATGACCTAATGATCCTAGTGATCATAGAGGTATATTATGGTCTGTGGACAGACAAACAATACTTTTCTTAGTAAAATGCGAAAAAAAGACGCGCGTAAAACAGCAAGAAATACAAAAACCAATATTTTGGAAGTGTTTTGTAATAGCGCTTACGGGGTTTAGATAGATAGATAACTCTTTATTATTCACACCAAAAATTACATACGTACATAGTAACATAAAAACTAGTGAAACAATTGGCGGCCTTAACGCTATAAGAGATCTCTTCCAGGCAACCTTAATGTTTATGTATGTATGTTTAATGTTTGTTTATTACAGGGAGCCACATCCAGTTTCCTTATCCAAGAACTGGATAGACGGAAAGCCCAGTTGAAAACGCAAATGGTGTGGATAGGAGCCCAGAAAGAACCGGGGCTTACTTCGAGGACTTGGAAATGGGTCGATGGTAAGTTTTTGTTTCTTCAGTTAAAATTATGTTTGTACAGAAGTTTAAAGCTTGCCTAGCGATGGTATAGTGGCTTAGTATATAAAAAAATAAAACGAGTCTCACAAAAAAAATGGCTCTAAAAATGGCAAATGTTTAGCTTGTCTAATATAAGTATTATTCTGCAACACTCATTTTGCCCAAGAATTATTTAGACCAACCCTGGGCTCATTTTGTCTGTCTCATGATTATTGTTACGCTATTATTCAAAGGCAAAACAAGTTTAAAAAAACACTTCTTATCACTTATGCGATGACCGGTATGTCTCAGTAGTAGCATATGCTTTATGAGTAGGAAGTTCCGGGATTAATTCCTGGTTGAGCCTTTGACCAAAATAAAATGAATGGACGGGCCCAGTAGAAGTGCATTTTTGAAGATTACAAAATGAGCGCCAGCGCTCACTTCGTTTCCGTCGGTCTCTAGCCGTAGGAAGTGAAACACGAATCTATTGTTGCGCGATAACGAAACATCTGACAAAATTATGAATTCGTATGCTTTACTGAAGTGTAAATACACAAATAAAACCGATGTCTATTTTTTGTAACAAATATACTGTAATCTACACTAATATTATAAAGAGGAAAGATTTGTACCTATTTTTGTATGTTTGTAATGAATAGGCTCCGAAACTACTGAACCGATTTGAAAAATTCTTTCACTGTTGGGAAGCTACACTATCCCCGGGTGACATAGGCTATATTATATTTTGTAGCGAGGCGGAAGGCCGAGCTTACACTCGTGCGAAGCCGGGGCGGACGGCTAGTTTTTTATAATTAGGTGTTGAAGTATATGTCCGACGGTTTTGACTCGTTTTTACTGATCAAGTTCAATGGTTAGGGCCCGTCCATTCATTTTATTTTGGTCGAAGGGTTGAGCAGATATCCACGACACATGAATCAAGGGTTTTTGGAAATAGAACAAAGTATTGCACCGGAATGATATTTAATCGGAAACTATATGTAGACAAGAAGTCCGCCGTTTGTCTAATTTTCGTGACATCCTGACAAGACTGTGGTCCTAGCATTAAAGATTTAATATGTGAAACTGGAAATCAAGTCACTTCTCCATACATGGTTATAAGCTTGGGATGCACTAAGCCGCAAAAAGGTAACTTTATTCATCATTACGAACAACTTTTACAATTAGACCAACTCTAAAATCGCAAAAAAATATCAGCTGTTCCATAGAAAAATATCATTCACACTTATAGTTTTTTTTATGTTACTGGGTGACGAGACGAGCGAGGTCGCTCGCCTGATAGCTCTCTTCACGCTTGCCCATAACAGCTCAACGCCACTCAGAATTGAATTTTGAACTTCAACAGTTCATAACCGGATGGCAATGCACTGCGCTCGTCACCCCGAGATATAAGATGTCAAATCTCTGTGTGCCCTGTAATTTCGCTGGAAACATTGCCCTTCAATCCGGAACACAGTAATGTTTGCACATTACTGCTTGGCGGTTGAATAACTGGGAAAGGTGTGGTACTTCCCCAGGCGGACCCCTGCAAAAGAGTCCTACCTATAAGTCCTATATATGAGACAGTTGTTCATAATGATGAGTATAGTGACCTCCTTTCGATTCAGTATACCCCAAGCATAAAACTCTGCGTAATGTCTGTGCGACGTGAAGTCTCTACTTTTTCAACTGTCGCTATAATGCTTCGGTATATCTCGTCGATACACTCGTACTTTCGGAACAGTCTACTTTTCTTGCGTAGTCAAACAATTATTTAAAAAGCCTCAAGAGCGATGGCGGCCTAGCTATAGCATGTGCGCTTTACAATCTGATGACCCCCGGTTTGATCCTCGTACCAATGACTTATTTAGTTAAATAAATTACGTGCAGTTTCGATGCCATCGTTTACCAACGGCGACGGAAAACATCGTGAGGAAATGTCCAAGAATCTCTCAAAGTTCAAAGATATATAATATTCACCAACATGTGCTGGGCCAGCATGGTGGATTAGGACCCATGTTATCTCTCTGAGAGAAGTCCTGTGTCCCAGTAGTTGGACCATGAAAGGCTGATATTGATTATGATGATAATGTGGGACATTATTGCACACATGGTCATCCGACCCCAAATTAAGCAAAGCTTATAATATGGCTGCCAGAGACTGATATACATACGTATATATTTTTAAATACATACTTAAATAGATATTAACACCATGATTCAAGAGCTTTCTTTCTCTACTCTTCTCAGGTGAGATAGTGTCAAAGCCGACGTGGGGTAAGGACCAGCCTAACAACTACAACGGCGAGCAGAACTGTGTAGTTCTGGACGGAGGTCGGGCCTGGCTGTGGAACGATGTAGGCTGCAATCTGGATTATCTGCACTGGATCTGCCAGTACCGTGAGTGTCACCTTCGTTTATAGGTACATATCTATTTTGTTATGTTGCCAGGCGAATTATATTATATTTCAAATTGTTATCCCGTCAATGAATTGACAAGAAATAGCAGAAATGGCACGAAATTATTATTTCTTGACATTGACTGTGATGACATTATAGCACAAGCTGGAAGAATTCAAGGGCCTTACGAATACGATCTAAAAAGTCTATTCAATTTAATTCAAAATTGGGCCCTAATCCATATTTATTTTAGTATGTAAGTAGTACCTAATGAGTTAGTAGTCCTAGTTGGTAATTTTAACTATGTATTTAATTTTTCTTTTCTACTCGCTTTTCTTTTTTTGGACCTTATCAAAGGAAGAGCCTGAAGCCCACAACACAGGTCTCCCTAATGTGGGTTTCAGTGCACGCTGAGGAAACACTGTTAGAAAGGGTTAATTTTATTACCTACTTCAGCATCCTTTGTTAACTCAGTGTATGTATTTAATCAGTAAGTTATTTTTAACGAATAAACTTTAATTATTACAACCCTTCATTATTATTATTTCTATAACCTAATATCTAAGCTAGCAATATGGAAACATACTATTATTATATTATGTCTTACAATCTCTTGTTCATTATTATTTAAGACATGCTACGCCCTAGTACATTATTTTGACGTATCACATAAGGATCGTTAGCAATGTGAACGTGTGAGATTATTTATATTTATAGGACTTGATTACAAAACATCGTCTTTTTTCTACTTTCTGTAAAATATAATGTACCTACATGTATTATACATAAACCTTCCGGAAAAAAATATGTAAATGATAGTGCAAACTGTAAGAGTTCCGTACCCAAAGGGTAAAACGGGACCCTATTACTAAGGCTCCGCTGGTCGTCTGTCCGTCTGTCCGTCTGTCCCCAGGCTGAATCTCATGAACCGTGATAGTTAGACAGTTGAAATTTTCACAGATGATGTATTTCTGTTGCCGCTATAAGAAAAAATATAATAAAATCAATATTTAAGAGGGCTCCCATACAACAAACGTGATTTTTTTACTCGTTGTTGATCGATATTAATAACGGCAACAGGTAGACGCTTGAAATATTCACAGAATGTTTAATTATATAGTCACATTAAAAATAAATAATTGAATCAAAATAAAATTAATATTTAAGGGGGCTCCCATACAAAAAACATGTTTTTTTGACGTTTTTATGGATAATGGTACGGAACCCTTCGTGCGGGTGTCCGACTCGCACTTGACCGGTTATTATTTATAAGGACACCTTAATATTTCGAAGGTGGACAACTTTTGGACAAATACCGATTTGAGAATGTAATGTTAAATCTTCCTTTTCTTACAATGCAACCATGTTATAAATACGCTCGTTATTTTCCGTGAGGATTGCAAGAATTTTGAAGACGATTGTACCCGCAATCGAATTATTTGTCTCGGGCGAATTTCAACCCTTTAAGTATCCTCTAATTATGTGCTTTCCGTACGGAGATGCCGATGTGGCTCGATTTACATTGCAACGGGCCCGTTCTGGACACATCCGGATCCGTTCGGTCATATCGTGTCGCGTACATGATTTCCTATGACATCCCAATGGCTCATATATCATCAGAGACCGTTCAAGCCCAGACGGGACTCGGTGTAATGTGAATTATATTCTAAGATCAGCCGGCATATTCTGCAAGCTAAGTGAACGCGCAAGTGAAATAATAAGCTAAGTGAACGTGTATTTTTCTTGTCGATTACTACAGAGAAATGTCAAAATGTCGAGTGATCACCTTTGACTGTAGTCCCTTACCCATATAATTCGACGTTTTGACATATATCAGTAGAAATACGCAAAAAAAAATCACATTCAATTAGCTTATCATTTCACTTGCTCGTTCACTTAGCTTGCAGAATAGACATGGTGGTCAAATTTGTCTACAATCATGTACATTGGTGGCAACTTTAATAATTTTAAATATCATACCGTGTTTCAAATATGTCTTATATATGATTTGATATCTTGATTTAACTATACTTAATGCGTTTTTATAATTAACTATAATAAATGTAAATTTATACCAAGTTATTCAATAATAAATGTTTGTAAGTAACATATGAAGGCCTTGCCCTAAAATGTGAAAGATAAGTGCCTATATTTAATTTTTAAAAACATAAAGAAGCGAAAAGAAGCGCATGTTTTATATTTTGAATCATGTTATTTTGCCTCACTTGCGAGTTTTAAAACAGCGCTAAAATCTGGTTCACAATTTATTATTAAATTGTCTAAGAATTTAAAAGTTTTTCTTAGACTAAAATGTATTGTATGTTGTAAGAAATAATCACAATTATTATCTATGGCGATAACAATATTCAGTTGTAACAAGATGCATGCGATATGAATATTGCGGTTAATTTATACTACCAATCATATAATTACAGCTTGCGTAGAACTTGATTTACGATATGGAGCGAAAGCAACTGAACAACAGTCAATTTACTAACGAAATAATTTGTGTACAATTATTAAGCTTTATTTAAATTACACTGGGCCCACCTGGGCCTATAAATTAACATTTAAATGCGAGCTCTATTATATACCGTCTCACATGCTGCAGAATCTCAAATGACAATCTTATACGTAGCATGTCGCGGGTAAAATAAACGAGTTTAAATAAAACGTAAATTTAAAGTTTGTCATTTGAAATTCTGCTTCAAGGCCGCGCTCACTGGCCAGAGCTATCTCTTCAACTCATAAAAAAAATGAAGATCAGCCACAACTCACAATTTAATGTAAGGGCCCGTTTGGGCATAAACAGAGCCTGGTGTAATGTGAATCGGGGTTTATGGTTGAAAAGAAGCAACTGGCGAAATACCATAATATCTTCTTATATCATATTCGCTAGAAAAGAGGTTTCTTTTGAGGAAAAAATGTTCAATTTCCTCGTATGGTATAAAATTGTATCCGTCACACGCAGAGGGTAACCCGTGTGTCTATACTATTTGTGTGATTGGAAAATTGTAGTTTATTGTCTGGCAATTCAATACCAAAATGTGTTTCAGTGCCTCATTCATGCGGAAGCCCGGACAAGTTGTTGAACACCACCATAGAAGGAAGCAACTACCAAGTGGGAGCCAGCATCGGCTACAAATGTCCTGAGGGCCACATGCTCATCGGAGACAAGAGTAGAGAGTGTATGAAAGACGGCTTCTGGTCTGGAACTGCACCCAGTTGTAAATGTAAGTACTTATGTACCTAACATTTACGTTTAGAATCTACTTACTAAATCTTGGTGCCTGTTAATATACATACATATGCATTTATTTAGGTAGTCATTGGCATCGATTCTGTCATACCACGCGGCAAACTAAACAAATAATAAAAATACAATGTTTACAGTAAAGTAACGACATACTTTGACACTAGGGCTGGCAACTCATTCGTTGTGAACTTACAACTTTTAGATCAAAACATAGTTATTTTGGGTGACACTACAACTATTTTGGGCAAGCTTGGCGTTTTATATTACGCTTTTTGGCACTAATAAAACCGGCCTTTGGGGAGTGTGGGGTAATTTTTCCATAGACAGTGACGAACAGGTGTCTAAGTGAAGGGGCCCAAAACGCTGGTTGATGATGAACTAAAATGAGTTTCGTCCTGCAGAGTGAGTTTCAAGCTGGCATAATTCTAACAGCTGGAAGATATAAACAAGTCTTTTTAATACAAAGCTTTGCAACACTACTTAACTGCGTTTATTATAATAGTATCGGTATTGTTACAGATGTCAACTGCGGTGGACTGTCTCCCATCCAAGACGGCGAGGTCCGTCTCGCCGATGAGCGAACCACACACGGCGCTCGCGCTGTCTACTCCTGCAAAGAGAACCACACCCTCGTGGGTGAGGCAGAGAGTGTGTGTGGAGATAACGGGGCCTGGTATGGAGATCCCCCCAAGTGTTTGTTTGACTGGTGTCCAGACCCACCACCCGTCGCAGGCGCAGTGGTGTCCGTAAGTGGACACACAGCCGGCTCTCTTGCTACATATTCTTGCCAGAATGGATTCATACTGTTTGGCCCATCGGTGAGTCAATTTACACCTCGTTATCAAATTAAATGCATGAGAAAAATGAGTGTGAGGAGATAGGAGTCTGTGATGAGGAACCCCTAAGTGTTTGTTCGACTTGAATGTTCTAGGAAACTGCAGGGTACATTATAATGATTATATGACTGCCTAAAAATGGAGTCATGGTTTTAGGGTTCATGTATGCATAGGCTGGTCTCAGAACTCAACATTCTCTCGTGACTCAACAGGGTTGCAGGGCAAGACACCAAAGAAAGGTAGCGCAGGGAGTAGCAATAGCCTACTTTGTTGTCTTTGATATTGTATATTACCATGGCTGTTAGTTTTTAAGTATTTTTATTACACTGAAACATCTGCACTGGTATAATAGATGTGTGTAGATGGAAGATTACTGAGTGGTCTACTCTAATGTAATTTTTGAGACCACCATGACTAGTTGGTTGTTGTCATAAGACAAACAACCAGAACCTATAATTTTTTACATGCCATCTAATCCTCCATCAGCTGTAAATGATTATCATCTGCCTGGATTTCTCAGGACTTTTTAAATTTTGATATGATAACTCTACACTTACAGCACCCGTCCGAAAACTGACCAGATTTTCCGTTGCTTAACTTCAGTGATCTTGTAGGAAAAGCTAGTCTAGGTCCACCACGGACGCTAAATGGATGTTCGGGGGATAAGAAGGTGTATTTTCATTTTGCTCCAATAACCGATGAACTTGTTATGTGCAGAGTGTGAGCTGCACACTGGGCGGCAGTTGGTCAGGCTCCCCACCTTCTTGCAAGTACGTGGACTGTGGTACTCCAGCGCAAGTGTATAAGGGATCCTTCCGCCTTCTGAATGGAACCACCACGTACGGTTCAGTGGCACAGTTCTCATGCGAGCCAGACTATTGGCTCGCAGGCACTGAAGAGCTGGTCTGTAATCGGGATGGGAAGTGGTCGCATGATATACCTTCTTGTGAATGTGAGTACTCATTCTTCTATGGATATAGGTTCTACCATAGTGTACTACTCTATCCAACAATGTGCTTTACAACTTTTGCCTATGCATCATGAGGAAATGATACTATGATGGTAGAGCACTTTCTATCGCTCACCTGATCGGCTGATGTAAGAGAGCTCTTAAATAAAACAAACTTTTATTATATCACATTTTAAAAAACAAGCTTTTCTTTAAGTAATGCTTAATTTTATAATATTAATGTTTTAATTTTTATTTTAGCGCCATTTTGAAAATATCAAAGTTTAGCACAGTTTCAGCAAAATCGGTTAGGAGGTGATTACAGAAGTTAGATTTTCATCGTGATTGCATGCCATCCTGTTCGCATCTACTTACCCACACTACGCTCGTAAATGAGATGACATTCGATTGCGATCACAATTCAAATCCCGAACGAAGTAACGAATAAACTCTCTGGTTCCAATTCAGCTTGAAAGCTTTGACCTGAACTCACTAACAAACATTGTAAGATAAATAAAAACTTGTAAAAAACAGTGATCTCACTTGACAGCTTTCTAGCTACATCAGAGCTAGGCTGTGCTGCTAAACTAATAAATGCCAACAACATAACGTCCAACATGTTCAAATGGTATGCCACCGAAAGTGCCCCATGTAGAATGCTGTTTGTTGTTATTCCAGTGATAACATGCCAAGACCCCGAAGTGCCGGCGGGCGGGTATATGGAGGCGTTCGACTACAATGTCCACTCGACGATTGACTTCCACTGCGAGCGTGGTCACAAGCTTGTCGGAGAGCCGAGTCTCACCTGCCAGACTGATGGAGAGTGGTCCGGTGATTCGCCTAAGTGTGAATGTAAGTTATTCAGTGATTTTGTTGCTATTTTTTTTTGTGTAAAAGCCACATACTCTTCATCGCAAAGATGACAAAAAAAAATGTTCAAAATTGGTAGTTCATGTTGTCCGCGAATAAAGTGATACATTAACATCAGGAATACATCAGAAGTCTGATATAAAACCACTGACATCTTCTCGTCCAAGACACCACAGTGCCTAAAGACAAAGGTCTTTGACCAGTGTGTGTTACCAGATGACATATGGTACTGAGACGTGGTCCTTAACTGTTGGCCTTTTGGAAAAATTCAGAGTCACACAACGGGCAATGGAGAGTGCTATGCTCGGAGTTTCTTTGCGTGATAAAATCAGGAACGTAGATATTCGCCAAAAAATCAGGGTCACCGACATAGCTATTAAAATCTGCAAGTTGAAGTGGCAATGGGCAGGCCACATCGCTCGAAGAACTGATGACCGATGGGGAAGAAAGGTTCTTGAGTGGAGACCGTGAACCGGAAGACGCAGCGTAGGTAGGCCTCCCACTAGATGGACCAACGACATTGTGAGAGTCACGGGCATTCAGTGAATGCAGATGGCAAGATGTCGTTCAGTGTGGAGGTTAAAGAGGGAGGCCTATGTTCAGCAGTGGATGTCATCTGGCTGATGATGATGATGATGATATAAAGCAAGAGCAAATAGCTGAAACAATATGAAGCAGATAGATCGATTGTGTTCGATCGGTAGCATTTGCGCTTTACAACCTGACGGCACCCAGTTCGATCCTTAGCCCTGCATCTTAGCCGGATCCAGAACGACTAAGAGTCGACTGCTTCTGCAATCTGAAGAAGTTACGAAGCTGGCCTCGCAAGGCAAGCCAAGCCATCAATCCGTGTTGTAAACAAGATGGAGAATCACGATTTTGTAGCAGCCACAGCTTTAATATTGTCAGATGTAAAAAAATGCAAAATCGATATAATGAAAAATCTGGAATAGGTACTGTTCATGGAATAAAATCCATGAAAATCCCTCGTCCATCAATAATATTTGTTTGTTGACGTACAGATGTTGACTGCGGTAAGCTACCACCACTGCCCTATGGCGCTGCTGAGCTGCTCAACGGCACAACTCACCTCGGCAGTGTGCTGCAGTACTCATGCACGGCCAACTACCGGCTAGTGGGGCCCGTGCGTCGGACCTGCACTGAGGAATTCCAGTGGAGCGACTCTTCACCTAGATGCGAAGGTACACACCATCTCGTTTATTCTTACTGACTATAAATATAAACTGTGGTGAACTCTTTTCTTTCATCCCTCTTTGACAGGCTGCCAACGCCAGTAAAGCCATCAACACATTATATTTTTTACTAGCTACGCCGCGCGTTTTCACCCGCGTGGTGATGAAAATCGGTGATGATCATGATGATGAAAAGTATCTTATGTGCTATTCCAGGACATAAGAAATGTATATTCCAAATTTAATCGAAATCCATTCAGGCGTTTCTGCGTGATTGAGTAAAAAACATCCATCCATCCAAACTTTTACATATATGACACTAGCTGCACCCCGCGGTTTCACCCGCGTGGTGATGAAAATCAGTGATGATGATGAAAAGTAACCTGTGTTAATCCAGGACATAAGCTATATATATTCCAAATTTCATCTAAATCCATCCAGCCGTTTCTGCGTGATTGAGTAACAAACATCTATCGATCCATCCATCCATCCATCCAAACTTTCACATATATGTTATTAGTGTGATTTAATAATAGGCTTGCATTTAACTACCACCTCGTTTGAAGTCAAGTGATGATGCGGTCTACGATGGAAGACGAGTGGAGTAATTACTGTATTACATCATAAAATCTATTTGTGGTTTCACGGAACTGTAAACCAAGCCAGAGGACCTAATCATAGTTATGAACAATTTTAGCAAATCACAAACATTATGACAAAAAAATACAGCTGTTCTCTAATTTCATTGAGTGTGAATGATATCTTTCTTTCAAGGTCTACACTGGAATGTGATACCATATTCCGTATAGACCTGTCATCATCGTCATCATCATTTCAGCCATAGGACGTCCACTGCTGGACATAGGCCTCACCCAGCGACTCCCAAAAGGGCCGGTTGGAAGCGGCCCAGCGTTTTCCTGCGGTCTCTTTTAGGTCATTTGTCCATGTTGTGGGTGGACGTCCTACGCTGCGCTTACCGGTCCGTGGTCTCCATTCGAGAACCTTTCAGTATAGACCTGTATAAAAGAGAAATTGATCTATAAAACTGAAATTTGGCAGGTGCATTCCTTATGGCGTGAAGATTTTATGACAGAGCCAAATTAAGAAGGTCAAAGGGAATTAAAACATAAAATAAAAGTCCTATGTTTGTGACGTTAGAGACAATATTAAATTGCACTTATAACGGATATTATTGCTTTCAACATCATCATCATCGTCAGCCAGAAGACGTCCACTGCTGAACATAGGCCTTTAACCTCCACATCTCCCCCTTTAACCTCCACACTGAACGACATCCTGCCATCTGCATCCACTGAATGCCCGCGACTCTCACGATGTCGTCGGTCCATCTAGTGGGAGGCCTATCTACGCTGCGTCTTCCAATTCGTGATCTCCACTCAAGAACCTTTCTCTATCTATTTCTGCGTCTATTTTACATTATTTTAATTCCTGAAGATAGAATATATATAATATATACTATGGTATATACTCTATTATATAATATAATAGAGTATTCGAATACTTTGCTGTATTTGTGTGTTTGACAGGTGGGCATGAAACTTGTAATTCTATGCTTAAGAAGTTATTGCCGCAGCTAGTAATATAATTGTTACAGAGATCCGTTGCCCCGACCCGGTAGTCCCAGAGAACAGTATCGTGTCCGTGACAGGCAACGACCGGATGCACGGACGGACTCTCATTCGCACTTCCGTCTCCATCACCAGTGGAAACACTTACCGTATCGGCGCACTTGTCAAGTACCGGTGCGAGAGAGGCTACAAGGTACTCGGGGAGAGCATCTCTACCTGTGAAGATAATGGACAATGGAGCGGAGTCACTCCCAAATGCCAGTGTAAGATATTTCTAACCAACTTCCAAAAAGGAAGTTTTCAAACCGACAGTTTTTTTTCATACCTCATAACTTGCGACTGGGTGAAACGATTTTGATGAATCTTTTTTTATTTGAAAGCTGCTGCTTCCCGTGTGGTCTTATTTTAATTTAGTTCAGTTCTGACATTTTTATGAAGTCGGTTTTTTATATTGACAATTATTGAGTATTCAAGCAGCTTCGGCCTAGCCTTTGATAAGGGTGGAGCGAGATATTCTTTGGGCTCGTTTCATTTCTGAAAACTATCGTACAGGAATAGATCATTTTTCAGGAATATTAAGTAGCCCATTTGTTAATCCAGTAAGCTTACTCTCGAAAACAATTCCAATCGATCGGTAATGCAATTGTGACATTTCTTACTCTTGAACACGACACACACGGGTTCGAGAGTAAGCCAAGGACGTAAACTATTTCCACAACAACTTTTTATGCTGGCTACAAACAACGCAAGGGCGCCTAAAGACCTAGCACCCCGCCCCGAGGCGCAAGGCGCCATCAAAATAGTATTTCTCGCACATCATCAAATCTTTTTTTCGCATTTGGCATTTTGGCGCCCTTGCTATCTGGCACCTAGTCCGACCGCTCCTCTCACTCTACCCCAGGGCCGGCGCTGTATTCCAGTTCTTAACATGTGGGCCTTGGCCATCGCGTGAACCGGGTGAAGTCCAAGGTCTCCTTTTTGGAAAGGAAGTCTCTTTTTGGAATGGATACGCAGTACAATCGGGGAAAAACTATAGTATTGCTGGGCTCAAATAGTAACTGATACAGTATTATACCTATATCTTATTATTATTTTATCTAATATCTGGGTCTTAATACCTAAGTATTTAAGTACTATCTATTTAAAAATATGTATATAATATGTATGTATACTAGTCTCTCGCAGCCACAGAAACGAGAAGTAAATAGAATGGAAATGAGAAGGAAACTATGTCGCAAGGTATTGTGACAGATACTTGATTGAACATTCTTATTTACGTCAATGCGTCGATTTCAGCGTCACAGTTGCTAACACAGTTGCTATGGGTTTATATGGGTGCAAGTAGCTACAACAAATTTCTTACAAAAATGCTTTGCCGTTCTAACTTAAACAAAACAAAAACTTTTCTATGCTCGCAGCCATAGTAGCTTTGCTTAGTTTGGGGGCAGATGAGATGCAAAAATGTCCTGATTATTTATTTATTCCTAAAAATCGTTTAAATTAATTTGCAGATGTGGATTGTGGCAACCCCGGTCGCGTCGAGAACGGAGTGGTGACACTGGCAACCAACGCGACTTACTATGGAGCTGCAGTACTGTATGAGTGCCACGAGCACTGGCAGCTCGACGGCGTCTCCCGGCGGCTGTGCCAGGATGACGGGACCTGGAGCTCGGAGGCGCCTATCTGCAAAGGTAAGTTGGTAACTCGAGCCTTCGAGACCATTGCTGACCTTACAACTTTGCTTGTAAGCAATACACTGCACGATTAGTCGAACGTGCAGTATATTTTCACCCTTATGTGATGAACATTTGTGTTTGTTCTATGTCTGGGTGTTAATATCTATTGAAGTATGTATTTAAAAATATATATGTACGTATCAGTATCTGGCAGCCATATTACAAGCTTTGCTTAGTTTAGGGTCAGATGACCGTGTGTGCAAAAATGTCCCGAATATATATTTATTTATCTATATAACAAAGCGAACAAAGAGTTGGAGAGTTGGATGTGTATAAAAAACAACTCTATGAAGTTAAAAAATGTATTATCAAGTGTATAACACCTTTTAGCTACGATGAAACAGAAATTTTACTACTACAGACTCAATAACTTACATACTTATTCCACTAAGTACACTAACACAACCACCCTACACATTAACATGTATAACCCTTGCACACATTTACATGTTTTATTTTATTTTATTTGGATCACATACAGTGATAAATAACTAGATTACTTATACATTATACAGCATTTAGCAGTTTCCGCATATTGAAACATAAATTGCGCGTGGAGACGGAAACAATATATTTCACATGTCATTGTGCAATTTTAACACTAAAACATAAACAATAAACAAAGATATTAACAGATACATAACTTATTACGTTATGAGATACAAGACAGTTGGGGAGACACACCAAACCACCTTTCACTAATATTTTGTCTGATTGAATTCGAGGATGTATTAAACAAGTCAAAGTCCAAGTCAAAGTCACGTACACCCTTTCACACACTCATAATCACAATTCTACACTCGCTCACATGCACACGATTCCCACACCCACACACACCCTCCCAATCATACACTCATACTCACACTCTCACAATCATACACTCCCTCACACACACATTCACACATAAGTTAAAGTTGTCCTATATTAAGGAAGAGCAGGGACTCCTAATGCAGGCATTTTTTGCCTAAAAGGAATCTCTAATCGCTTTAAACCGTTATGAACTAATGTTTACTGAATAAATTTATTCTTATTCTTCTTAACTTTATCTGGATTAGCACCAGAAGCACAATAAATTGTAGGAAAACTTAGCGTGCCGCAGTTTTTCTGCCTACTATGACGTCGCAAGTTCAATTTCTCCATTCGCACGGCCAACTGCTTTCGAAGAGTTCTTACAGTTTACTATGACGCGATTTAACATATTAACCGACTTCAAAAAAGGAAGGGTTCTCAGTTCAGTTGTTTTTTTATGTTTGTTAGCTTCGTCATTAAAACTCTTTCTTATTTAATAGGATATACTTTCAGATTGTGTTTCATTCTAAAAGGCGCGGGAATTCAGTGGATGCAGATGGCAGGATCTCGTTCAGTGTGGAGGTTAAAGGAGGAGGCCTATGTTCAGATGTTGACGTCTTCTAGCTAATGATGATGACTTAAAGATTGGTCCCATAAAAATATCATGATAATCGGTGCAGTAGTTAGAATTTTTAATAAAAAAAATAAAAAAATATGTCTAGTATTTGCTAATTTAGAAGTCTGGTTTTTTACTGATTATTATTACTATCTATTGATGTCTCAACCACAAGATGGACAGACGACCTAAAAGAGACCGCAGGAAAACGCTGGATGAAGGCTGCTTCCAACCGGTCCTTTTGGAAATCGATGGGGAGGCCTATGTCCAGCAGTGGACGTCCTATAGCTGAAATGATGATGATTGATGTCTGTCTGGCATGCTAATAAAAATATGAAAAGACCACAACCCCACAGAGAATATAAAATAAATGATACAATCTCTTACAATGTAAAATATTTGAGAAAAAAATAACAGATTTAAAACAGGCCATAGAAATGCGAAGTAGGTGATCTCGCGGGATCTATTCTAATAAAAGTCTGTGACTCACATCCAATATGTGTATCATAATTTTCTGACATTTTGCTAATTATTTGTATTTCTTGTTCAGAAATCACATGCACAGATCCGATGGTGCAGATAAAGGGCAGCGCTGGCTTGGTGGTTGCTACGTCGACGCTCAGCATAGGCGGTGAAGCACACTATCGGTGCGAGCGCGGGTATAGCCTGCGCGGGAATCAAACCCGCACCTGTCTGCCGCGGGGCCAGTGGAAAGGCGCTCCGCCAGTCTGTATACGTGAGTATTCAGATGATCATACTTCTGCCCTACTAATTCTACTTGCAGTAATCTACATTTGGGTCACTGCTTTTTCAGAAATTGTATCCCAAGGGGATAATCTATGCACAAAAAATAATTTTGGTCTTGTTCTTCAGACACACTGCAAAAGTTATAAAACACAGACGTTGTTTATATATCCAAAAAATACGTTTTTCCGCATTTTTCTCAAAACTGCCATTTGCAAGTACTGTATTTGTTATAATGAGGGCAGACTTCCTATCAGTTCCATCAAATAGGCTACCGGACAAGAAAAATAACCAGCTTAGCGAAAACTATATCTAACTTACAAACAATAAAGATATTAATTAAGAGCCCATTCACATTTTTTTTACGAAAAAAGCAACGAAAACTGGAATTTTGGCGTTCAATTCTATAAAATAGTATATTTATGTATTTTTTTTATTGAGAATAACGGCTTCTAATTTTGGATAACTCAACGTATTAACTTATTACCTCCAATTAACAAAAGTAGTTTTTAGTAAAAATTTCGGAGGTAAAGTTTGAGAGTGGATTTCGTTAAATTACTGACATAAAATAAACAATTTTAATTTTATGGTTTACTTGTTTTATATTCGTCTTCACAATTACCGCTTTTTTTGTTGTTTTATGCTCGAAAATTTAGATACCTAAACTTTTACGATGCATTTTGAAATACGGCTCTTAAATCGCTAATAACCTTCTGCTATATAAGCTTTTAATGTATGTGGTTTGATTATGAAAGGATGCTCTGTCCCTTTCCCGCTTATTGAGTGTCAGTATGGAGTTTGTATTGCGTAAATACAATTGACGTCATTTGTAAATATAGTGCGCTCTCTGTCCAGCAAGACTTTAGAATGTTTATATTAATTTTGAAACACATTTCAATCTTGTTTTTTGTAATCGGATATATTTATGGTCAGCTTTTTTTATGATAATAAAATTAAATAAAAATATCGGGAGTAATACGCCGTATACCCAAAGCAACTCACAACGGGTCAGTCTGAAACGAGCTAAATTAAAATTTCTAAATCATTCTGTAACTACCTATGTGTTATTCCAAAACAAAAAAAAAATAGAATCTTCACGCCAGAATTACATACAAAGAACAAAAAAATAAAAACTATAACAACTAAGCGATATACCTACTAATACATACGTATTTATCCACAGCCATTGACTGCAAATCACCGGGCACAATCGAAAACGGCCGAATCATCATTGCGAACAGCTCGACTCTGTTTGGCAGCTCGATAGAGTACCACTGCCTGCCACAGTTCCAACGTGTCGGGCCTTTCCTCAGGAAGTGCCTCGATGATGGACGATGGTCAGGAGAGGAACCGTCTTGTGAGCTGGCGACTAATGAGGCGGCGGACGGAGGCGCCCTGCCTCTCAGTGTTGGCGTGGGCTGTGGAGTTGTGCTCTTCCTGTTGATGCTGCTAGGAGTCATCTATCTTAGGCTGTGAGTTGATCTGGTACTATCTACAAACCATATCTGGTTGTCTTTAAATCACGGTGAATCGGTTTCTTTTATATTTCAATTCATTAACAGTAGCTTCGTCAGTCAATTTGAATTTCTGACTCAAAAATGTCTTTGGTCTTCCAGACGTAAAGCAACCCCAGTAAAGAATACCGAAAACATCGAGGGTGCCGAGCGGAAAGAAGACCAGAACGCAGCCGTCATGAGCTACGCCACCCTTCACGACACGAACGGACGACACATCTACGACCACGTGACTGACAACGTGTACGATTCTCCGTATAGCGACCACTTGTCGGACAATGTCGCTTACGGGCGACGCAGTGACACCGACTCCGCCTACGAACCAGAGCCGACTGGGCCCAGTGCGGTGGTCACCATCAATGGAGTAGCGGTGCGCTGATGTAAAACTACTATGGACCGTTTTCCTTTGGCTTTATATTCTATGTGTATGTGTGACGATGTACGGAATGTAGCTTTCTGGACGTATGAATGTTTCCTTGTGGCTAAAACAAAAGTGTGAATAATTTATGTAGGTAGTTATTATGTGGCCAAATTGAAACGGTCCTTGTGCCAACAAGTGTTTTAGGTAACCAATTCGTGTCATAAATTGGTTTCAGACGATTCATATACTAGGTTTGACTAAAACGTTATCCTTAAATTTAAGGGCCGCACTTAGTCACAATTATTAGAGAATCTGCTATTTTAGTCGAAATTTCTCAATATTTTATTGTCCGTTGATGTTTTTGAATGGAGTTATTTTGTAATATCTACCCACGCAACTTAAATCTAGGCAGACCTGGTCATAGGTCCTATGTTATTAATTAGAATTATAACTGCAGGATCATAGATCAATATCATCCAACTTCTCTGATCCCCGGAATGGTTGGGAGCTAAATAACTTTGATTAGTTTCCAACTGTCATAATAAAATATGTGACTACAGTTCTGTCAAGGGAACACGATTATTTTAAATCTAAGTGTTGTTCCACAGTTAAAGATTCACAATTTTAATGTAATTCAATTCAAAAACGTAAACGGCCCGAACGCTCCATCTGCTAAGCTACGGTTGCTTAGTAGTTAGACCGTTCAAGCGTTTACCTGCATTGTACAGGTTCAAATCATGTTGGTCATAAATTTTTTGAATTGTCTATAACGTCAAAAAATTATATTGTCGTCTTATTGGTGATATTGGGAACACGATATTTTAAACAAACTGATACGGTTGCCAGTTGGAGAATCGATTAGCCGCGGTAGTTAAACGTTTTACAGAGCGATCAACTTATCTTCGGAGTCGAGAGACACCTTTTCACTCTCTGAGCAATGCTTACACATCCCGTGGCCTGGTGAAATTTTTCAGGTCATTTTGCCCTTTCTACAAAATAATAAAATTGGTTGCATCTGTATTTTGGCGTGGCCACAGTCGGACAAGGAGCGACATGAATGTGAATATCATTAAAACCAATTCGCTTCTAGATGAGATGATTTGATGACTTTCATGAGAGAGTATCGATCAATCGCTCTTGCTGTCATGAAGCGATTTAATCAGGCAATCGTCATTTTCAATAGGCCATGTCTTAATGTTTCATTTATTAGAAATAACAGGCTCAGCGAAGGATATAATAACCACTTTTCATCATTACTTTTGTGTACTTAAATTACACAAAAGTAATTAAATTAAATTGGCTGATAAATTTCTGAGATATAATTTCAGAGTGGGGGTTATAAGAACTGCACTGACATCCCGCTTGGGGTCTATTGTGCATTTCTAAGATATAAGCGTTTAAAGTTTTTGGTGGGATATAGAGCGGATGTTCTGTCCTTTTCCCGCAAATCATGTGTTATTGTAGCATTAGTATGGTGCGGGCACGGTTTGACGTCATAACGTGCTATAGTGCGCTTTCCGTCTAGCGTGAAATTAAAATACTTATAACTTATTTATTGTTGAACAAGTTTAATGGCTCTATTTATGATCAACTTTTTATGTGGTAATAAAAAACAGGACACAGGCCCTATATTATTGTATTATGTAAAAATCTGGTCCCACGAACGTAAAGTCAGACATACAATGCAGTTATTGTTGGTGTTGAGAACGATGGGCAATTAGGATGCTGGCGTATAGCATGGTATGCAATCGAAAGTTTAAAATTGTGATCTCCTTGTGCGACTGTAGTCGACTACTGTGGTATCCGTAGCCTATATAACTATATCGTAGGGTAGTGTGCGTGTGGTGTAGGTTAGTGTGCGTGTGGTGTACGATTTGTGTTCGTTGCGATCACCGTCTGTATAGGTATCGTACCAAAGATGTAAATGTGTTGGATCATGGATATTATGGACTGCAGCTGTTTATTTCCACGACTGAGTGATGTAAATTATCTAATTCATATGTTTATAATAAAAACTTCATTTCTTATGTTTCCTTTCTTCTTTTAATTCAAATCAAACTGATGGATATGTCTGTTTTATCTAACAAATGATACCAGAAACATTCTTAATATTTGTAGCTATAGTATAGTATCTACTTACTATTTGTATCAAAGTTATAATCTAAAACAATATAAATGCCTAAATATAATACAAATTAGATACTATAATATATTATGTAAATTTCCCCATTTTATTATTATTCGATGTCTTAATTACTTGCCAAATTAAAATTGTAATATATGATTTAAACAAGTTCCAGTCCTTAGTTAAAGTAATATTTAACGTTCATTGCGCAGGAGTAATATCTGATATTGAATTAGAAATATTATAGTGAAGAATAATTTAAGTATATGGATATCGATAAATATTTGACGTAATTTTTTTAACAGCTTTTTAAAACAATGTGATTTTGGTTCCTTTTAAATTAAATCTTTACTAAATCAAATGTGTAAACATGAAGGGCTTTATTTTAAAACGTTACTCAAGTTGACATACACTTAAATATGCTCCGTCTTGTTTTCGCGTGTGACGATTGCCGTCAGCGAGAAGTTGAGAGAGCATTTTAAAACATAGATCAACTTGAGTAACGTTTTTAAGTAAGGCCAGTATTGTTTAAATAGGTTTTAAATCTTTTTCACATCAGGCCTCCAAAGATCTGATCCAGACGGCTTTTATTTCTATGCTTTGGATAATATCGTAATTATTAAGGTTTATTAATTTTGTTTTGTAAATATTAATTAGTTAAGATAGTATAAGTTTAATAACGATCATGACTTAAGTATTACAATCAGTGAACAAATATCACTGCCTTATGGACATTTACAATTATATAATTGCGACTCCGAAAAAACTTCTTGTCTTCCTATCTCATTATTTTACTGTACAGTCATATTTTTTATTGCCTTTATTTCATATCCTATAGATCAAGATACTAGTTAATATTTTTTGTTATCTTTTATATGAACTGTAACAAATAGACTAGATAAGAAAAATCTCGTTAAATAAATGAATGTCTTTAATACTGTTTTTTTAAACTTAATAATTATTAATATAATTAATGTCGCCAATGAGCCTGATATCGTGATGGTCGACCGGTCCCAACGATGGGCAGTGCTCGTTTACATCACCATCCCACATGAAGAGAAAAAATCCTTTTCAGATTGCGATAAATAGTGTAAAAGTGCAATTCGAAAAGGGATGAAACTAAACAGATATACATTTAAACACAAAAAATTAGGCTAGTTAAGAGCTGATGAAGTTGGCCACAGCATGATGATCAGATTAGGTCATTGGCCGCTTCTGAGAAGGGATGCTGGAATCCTTCAGGGCACAGAAAATCCGAACACCATTTTTTTTTATTACAAAATAGGCTTGAGTTTGGCCGCCAACTCGCCTGATGTTAAGCGATGATGCGGCCTACAATGGAGCAAGCTTGCCTAGAAAAAACCGATTCACTCTTGACTTGAAGACACCCAGATTGTAACTATCGGGGAACACCCATTCAGGCAGCGCATTCCACAGACTAGCAGTTCGCACAATAAAAGTGGAATCAAAGCGCTTCGTACGGGTTTTCGGAATGTCAACCATAAAGCGGTATCGATTTTTCGTGCCCGCTCTGACAGTCTGATAGAAAAATGGGCAGGAGGTAATTAAATCATGCAGATCTGATCTGAAAATTTGAAATCATAACGTTAAACTAAGGAATATAAATCAAAGATAAAAGTGCTGCTCCACACTGAGCCACCGGTGGCCAAGCCGAGCCACTAGACGTAGCCAACAGTCGTAGCCACTAGGAAATGACGAAATAATACCAGTCTTCTAAACTCATTGCCACTAGAAGACTAGTCCAGCGGTGGCGGGATGCCAAACAAATTTTGCGGAAATACATTGAAGAAACTGGCGTTACATAGTAAATATTGGCGAAAGATCCCTCTATATCTAGCAGTGGGCTGAATGAGGTTTCACTTATGATGATTTTATAGGAGTCTGGCGTCTGTTTGTGATTATTAAACCAGCCAAGTGCGAGTCGTTCTCACGAACCACATCAGTACCCTTAGTACAAGATTTGATAGTTTTCGAAAACTTTTTTCGTTTACGTTTTGTTCCATACATTGCTGGGCTGAAAGCTATTCGAAACCTTCTTTCGTATTCGAGTGAAGCAACCTATACTGCCGATTACTACCGATTTTAGTTCTTCCGCGTTTCCGCTAGAGGCGCTTTGCTGAAATGTATGGAACAATTATCAAATCTTGTACTAAGGGTACTGGGTTTCATACCACCCACATAATTGTTAACTACTAACGTACAATAAAGTAGTGTACAATGACGTAGGATGGTCACCCGTCCGAGTACTGACCGCACCCAACGTTGCTTCAACTTCGGTGCTCGTACAAGAACCGGTGGTGAGCAGAATTGGGCACCGACTCGCACTTGGCTAGGAGTTATTGCCTAAATAATTGTTAGACTGCCTCGGTGGCTCAGTTGGTATCGTTCGCGCAAAACTTTATGAGCCCTCTGAAGTTAGGCGCGAGGCCTCCCCGACGCCCTGTAAAGTCCCTCGGATACCTATAATATGCGTACTGCGCAGCCACTGGGCCTAACTTCAGAGGGCTCATAAAGTTTTGCGCGAACAATAGTGATCCTACTTTCTGTGCTTGGGGGCGTGGGTTCGATTCCCATCTAGGACAAACATTTGTGTGATGAACATTTGTGTTTGTTCTATGTCTGGGTGTTAATATCTATTTAAGTATGTATTTAAAAATATATATGTAGGTATATCAGTCTCTGGCAGCCATATTACAAGCTTTGCTTAGTTTGCGGTCAGATGACCGTGTGTGCAATAATGTCCCAGATATTTATTTATTTTATTGTTGTTTTACTATAGTGTGTGTACTATAATCATGCCAAGTTTGGCGCTTCTACGTATTACCGTTTTTACGCTAGAGCAAATTCAAAAATACATTAAAAAAACGTTTATTATTTGAACTAACGTTTTTTATTCGTTTTGATTTTACTATTATTTATTAGTAACAATATATATTCTGTGAAAATTTGAATTGTTAAAATTGTTAAACGATAGGACGGACAGACAGACAGATAGTGTAAGCTTAGTAATAGGGTACCGTTTATACCCTTTGGATATGGAACCCTAAAATGGAAACACTTGACTGCTTTATTGATAATTATTATAGGAGGTTGCTTCAGAGGTATATAACGCGGGTGAAACCGCGGGGGGCAGCTAGATACATATAAAACCTTAGACTTAGAAAAAAAAAACGAAACCAAAAATGAAGAAATTCTATTTTATTAAACTCTTAACTCATGAAATAAATAAAAAAAAATTAATGAACAAAAATTTGGAAACACTGCTGGATATAAATTTTTATACAATCATATATTACTGAAGTTCTAACACTAAGTAATCGAAGATCATTATACGACATTTTCCAATTATACAATACAATCAACTTATGAAATGCTAGTGTTTAATAACTCTATGATGCATGAAACTCTACTAAAATAGTCCGAGATTTATCATAAATTAGATAAGGTCATATTTGCAGCGGTGTTGTTTAAGCTATCAATAAAAAAGCCTTTTACAAAAGCATTAAATAAGGTATAATTCAAAAACCTCACATAAATTATTTCTATAGATACACTCAAACATTTTTGATAGCTAAATTTTTAAGTGCAATTTATATAAATTAGGACATCTCATCATAATAGATGCATGTCTTCTTGGCAAATGTAAGTAAAAATTGGCTTTCGTAGGAAATTTAAATTAAAAAAAAAAACATATTAGGGACTTCTTTGAACTCTACGATCAAAAAAGTTCATTATTTTGATCATAGAGTTGATTCGTACAACACGCAACGTCACAATTATCAGTAGTTTCATCAAAATAGCGATAAAACATCGAAATCAAATATTCTTCTGGGTTCTGTGTCCAACATGGTGCTTCCATAGAAAAAGTTATGTACCGACATTGGAATTTATTTAACACCTTATTGAACACATTTTTTTTTAAATATTCATAAATGTAAATAATTTATATGTCTTCCAAAAATCATTTTTAAATGTCGTAAAGACCGATATAAATCGCGCTTATTAATAAACTATCGAGGGAAGGAAGTGTCGCTTGCCCCGTTACAATAATTAACTATACCTACTTTACACTTAGCTCATTTAGGAATATTAGCGTACAGAAACAATTTCATAGTATTTTACCTGTATAACTGTACAATAATATGTTTGTATTATTCGATTTTCGTCAATATAATCTAAGTAATGAGTAATTACGGACACAAACGTTGCGATGTTACGCTGATCATACATTATATAAAGTAATTTATGGCACAAGGAGTTCCGAAGATTAGCAATATATAAATATACAAATTATTAAATTAATTATTAATTAATTAATTATTAAATTATTAATTAATTAATTAAATTAATTATTAAACGGTATGCATCGACATACAATACCTATAGAGTCAATTCTGTTGTACCATTCTCTAAACTAAACTAATTTGACAAGACTAAAATTATTGGCATTTCTTTTCATTTCAATACGTCAGAAAAGGATTGCAACAATTTTAGAGCTGCCAAATTTAGTTTAGAGCATGTTACACTATGTGAAAACAGTAAAAAGAAACGTCCTAGCGTCGTGTGCATACCGGAACAACGAGTTTATAGTTCACAATGCCACATTTACTCCATTATAGACGTTATGTCATTTGCATAGTGTTTAACGTCGCTTGTTCGCTATGGCATCGTAGCACTGGCATTTTGCGGCGTTGTAGTCGGATCGCGGTTACCTTACAACTGACCAAAAAGTCAGCGCAATTTGTAGAGTGCGCCGAGTTTTGGTTCGGACATTTTTTTGGCACAGTTGTGACTCCATATGTATTGTATGGGGATATGTCAGTATTTAAGTAAAATGTGGTCTTCTTTTCCATAATGTTTTAAATTTAACTATCTTATCTTATCTTAACTGTCATTCTTCCGGAATAAATATGTTCGTTATATGACCACTTAATTTTGCCAAATCGATCACTGTCCTAAAATTACTTCTCTAATTCATTCATTTAGTGTACAACAAAAAGCTTTTTCTTTTAGCTTTGTTTAGTTAATTTGGGAAAGTCATTGTTTTGAAGAATTTTCATTTTAGAAAAGAAGACACTACGAGAAAGGTGACAATGTGCTACAAAAATATGTAAGAGTTTCCTCTTATTTATGTTTATTTTAAAAAAAAAATTGTTCATTGTATTTCTAATACAAATATATTAATAATTTTTCATCAGAATGTGATTTGCAGTATTATAAGAGGCTTTCCCTCAACGTTTCAGTAAAATGTAATGCTGCAAAAGTCAATACGATATGTCAGTTCAAATTATGGCAGTATTATACTACCAATCGTCAAATATTAAAAAAAAATACAAATTGTATCACTTAATAACTAAAAATCATGAACATATAAACGGAAGAGTAACGAAAATTTGACTGTGTTATGAGATGCATATACTTCGCAACTATTGTGAAACGTCCCAACTATTTATCTAGGCACAAGACACTGTACAATGGTGCTCCTACTATAAGTACACAAATTCATCACTTGTCAAACAGAACACTATTACAAAGGCACTTTTAATAAATAAAGTATGATTAAACGCACAAGCGGAATAAATCACTACACCTATCCTATACAAACACTAATCTGTCATCGGAAATAACAAATGAAAAATTACGATGAGGGCATCGAGATATAATCCCTATAGAGTCACAATCTCTAAATGAAAACAGTCAAATAACGTCCAAGCGTCGTCGTTACCTAGACATCAATTATATAGTTCACAATGCCACATTTACTTCAGTATAGACGTTATGTCGCATGCATAGTGTTCAACGTCGCTTGTCCGATATCAGGCTTAGGCGCCGTAGCACTGGCATTGCGCGGCGTTGTAGCCGGATCGCGGTTGCGTTACAACTAAGCAAAAAGTCGGCCCAATGCGTAACGTGCGCCGAATTTTGATTCGGACATTTTTTGGCACGATTGTGACTCTATAAGTTATCTCGATGGATGAGGGTAGGTAACTCGTTACGTTTTTAATGTACGGTACAGTTCATACGTGATTGGTCTATTCCTGTGTACACACCGTAATAATATGATATAACCAACAACAAACACAGGTCACATATTTATAATAATAGTCTCGTAGACGTTTAATTCATACGGAACTATTTTACACGAAAAAAATACTATAATTTTCACCGTAAGTATAAAGCTGAAACACAACTATTTTATCTAAATTATATAATAGAATACTACATGCAATAATACTATATAATAAGGCATGTTTGTGACTAACATATTATTACCTGATAATTAACAGAACACGTGAACATACAATTCTAAATAAACATATAAATATTAGGTAATAAATACAAGGAACCTTCTTAGGCACAATGTCCAACTGACCAATAATCCACCGGGGTGATTAGGAGTGGTTTACTAGTTATAGAAAATCTACCCGGGGTGATCAGGAGTGGTTTACTAGTGATAGAAAATCTACCCGGAAGTAGCCTATAATATGGCGCGACTTTATTTCAATCGCGCATTTGTTGTTTTTTTTTTTTGGATATTTTTATTTATCTCATTACTTTCTACATTATTTTGCCAAGTTGTAGTCCTAGTCATATTTTTTTTTTACTGTATTGAAACCAATCATAAAGAGTAAACCACTCCCACTATAATGGAATTGGTATTGTACTTATACAATTAAATTTTATCATACATTCACATTGTTAGCAGCACAACAGGTACTTAGGCCATTTTGGTAATTTATAGAAGTTTTAGACGAATATCCTTACTAAGAGCTAATTCATAAAAACTCCAGATAAACCTAATTTAGTGAAAATGCCATTTGTTAACTCTCTCACTAAGGTTGCCCCGAACGATGCGGAACACTTGTAGTTTTGTAGAACTTATATATATATATATATATTTTAACCCTCTTCTGCATAATAAGTCGATAAGCTAATTATTTCATGTTTTTGTTTTGACGCTTGACTTATGTTGTAAGTGTCAACAGATCATTGTCATTGTCAATGTTATTGTCAGTCAACAGATCGTTTTATAGCACAGATTAGCTTATCGAGATTTTATGCGTAAGAGGGTAAGAATAAGGGTTCAACTGTTTGTAGTGTCACTGATAAAGGTTCCCGATGACTAAGGGGGGAGGTTGCAAGGAAGGCGGGTTTCACTTGGACAGTTTGCTGATCACTCGGATGAGCGCGCCATTCTCATCTTTCAGCCGCTGATTCTCGGCTTGCAGCGCTTGCTGATACTGGAATCGATAAAAACACAGAATCAAGCTTCATATAAAAAATATATATATAATAAAGTATGACGAAGACAGCGGCCGTGGCCGGGGATACGACGACGCGAGGCTACGTAATATGACTATGACTTGTATTTACTGAGAGGCTAGTATGAATACTTGCGTAAGTAAATACGATGGGCGTTCAATAAAAAGTGAGAATGCGGTACAAACTCTTTGGAAACACTGTTTCAAACTATCACGGTTGTTCACTACAGTTATATGATTATTTACGGGATATTTACCGTGGTAAGGTTGTGGATGGAGCTCCCGATATTAGACGGAAGGGAAGACATGTGTTCCCGTGAACATGGTGCATGTAACTGCGCCGAAATATCAGGAGCTCCTTCCACAACCTTACCACGGTAAATATCCCGTAAATAATCATATAACTGTAGGAAACTCTATGGAAGTTAAAAAAGTAAATACTGGCTGGCAAACTGGATTATTTGCTAACTATATTTTGTTTGGTTTTAATAGAAGTTATTTGTTTGCGGTTTGTTGTGTTGTTGTTGTGGGTTGGCGAAAATGGAAAAATGAAAATGTGCGCGGTAATATGTTAAGTGTATGTCCTTGAAAATTTCCACCAGAAATGGCAATTAGGAGACTTATATCACCATCGCACGAACATATTCACCGCACGATGAAATTGCATCGTTTGCTCGTACGATTGTTAGCCAATTAGGACGCCGCCTTACACCAAAAGGTGACTGTCGTAAAATAATTTAACATTCTCAATTTTGTTGAACGTCCCTAATTAATATAGCATTCAATACGTATTTGTATAATAGAGGCAAGCCACAGCGAGCGGGGTGGCGGTCGCGGATGCATCGCCTTCGCTGTCCCGCTGGCTGTGTGTCGCAGCCATAATACGTGTCACGTCCAGGTTATGGGGAATTTCTTTCACAGATAGATATATGCTGTCGACAACGTCTAATACTTCAATTCAAGGACAAAATCATCAGGTTAACAAACATGGTAACATCTGTAGCACGCTAATGTTGACCTAAAGTTATAAAAGCTGTATGTACAGGTGCGCAAAATGTGTTAGAATATGTAGTTCGAATCTAACAAACCGTTAGAAATTGACCGAGGATATATCTCCGGGCAGTAGAGTTTGTCCAGCGACATGTTACGAGAAGAGAGTGAACATTTAAATTATTTTTAGCTCACACTATGGGCGGTTTCCGAATCGCGCACGTAAAAAGTTTATTCGTGCCGTCTTGGTTCTTATTATCGCTGTTGGCGCCATTGGCGCTGTAGGTGTTAATTTAGAACACGCCCTAAATATAATCATTTGGGTGATTTCGTCAGTCAAATATTATGTAAACTGGCTGGAAATGCTTTAAAATATAGAGTATTCAAACCGACAAGCCAAAAAAAATGAATTTTGTTGTGTTCTAAAGTTGCCAGATCAAGAATTTTTAATTTGTCTTGTGACAAGGTTTCCCTGACCAAATTCTAACTTATCGTTACACTGTGACTGCAGGCAGGCTTTCCCTCTAGTTGTTGCTAATGCCTGGTACAAACTTACATAGCCCAATGAACCATCGGCACAAATGAATGAATGAATGTCGCTTTTTTATACGTAGAAAATAAAGCCAACTTTCTAATGCGGTATCAATTATTTTACTTTTACGCCGACTATTGATTGATCATGCAGACTCGATGAAATTACATATTCTTTAAAATTTTATTTATTTAATACATTTTACAACCGGTCTTATTCAAAAACGTTAGATAGATCTGTTTTGTAGGCTAAAATGTGTTTTGAATGCTTTCCTTACATTTCATTTTTCGTCGGCGAGAAATTGACGAATCACATTTTAGCGGAGATCAACTAGAACATTTGTGAATAAAAGATTAAGGATTAAACTAACGGTAGGTGTAAGTGGGTACTAAGTTTGACATGTGTATGATGTAGTCTAGTGTATAAAATAGTACAACAAACTTATGGGAAATTTATTTTACTGTAGGTTTTCGTTGTGATGTCAGTGCTACATTGTGGTATTTCGAACGATGTTTAATTATTTGATATATGTACGTTTTTAGTGGTGCGTATGTGATGTTCGCAGTATGATAGTACGGACACAGGGCATGCAAACACACTCTAGCGAACACTTTGCTGCATTGTGTTTCGGTCAGATTCGATTTATGCTATATCATATTTGATTTTCCACTAAAGTTTAGCCTTTATTCCTTATTAACAACGAAATTGTTGATAACAATCTACTATGTTGCAACTTTTGTTTATATTCTGTGGATTCTGATTAATATTTAGGGACCGTTCAAGTATTACGTAAGAATATTTATTACAATTATTTACCCACCCCCCCTCCCCTTGTTAGCAAAAGTAAGCAAAGCTCTTACTCCCCCCTCCCATGCTTACGTAAACATTGGTAAGATATATACAAAAGATATATGCATTTTTTTTATTGATTCATGAGCAGCAGTGTTATGTGTAAAAAAGTAAATACTGCTGATGTAATCACCATCTAGACCCCCCATGTCATCAAAAATAAGCAAAGCATAGACCCCCCCTTTATAGTGCTTACGTAATACTTGAATGGTCCCTTATTTAAATTATTTTTTAGTAATTTAGGTATTAGTTACCATAAATTTAATTTTATATACGTTTCAAAACATGATTGATTTAATGAAATTGTATGTGCATAAAAAAAATCTGTGCTGCCTCAACTGAGCTACAAAACTTTAAGATCACGCGTTCACTCTGTCCGTTTTTGACGAAAGTTTTTTTTAACTGCCAAAAGTAAATCAACTAAAAATATCACTGTCTTTGTCATTTGTATTTATTTAGACGAGGACAGCAACACAGTTGGTAAGTTTAGTTCTGTCGTCAATGATCCTTGAAATGTACATCATTGAGCTAGTCTGATAAAACACAATGCGTGCACCGTACGGCTGCGATGCGTGCGCGACCGCATTGTACAGTGCGCGCACGCAACCAGCCGCAGATGCAAGTTAATCACGTACCAAAACATGCTCGCCGTTGCACTCTGTTAATGTGGGGCCTTGCGACACAACGTGACGTCGCGTGATGTGTGCCGTACCTACTCCATTACAAAACACTCCGCCTTACTTTATAAACTTTACTTAAGTTAAGCAATGCTTAAAATTACTCCGTCTCGTTTTCATGTGTGACAATTTCCAGCGAAAAGTTAACAGAGCAATTCTAAGCAAATGTAACTTAAGTAACGTTTATAAGTAAGGCCGATCATACTCTTTTATATTATAAATATAACAATTTTATATTTATTAAATTAAATGATAATTTTTATTCGGTACGTAATCAAACGAAATAAAAAAAACATAATTGAGATAAAATTACAACAGTGAAAAGAGGTTCAATAAGCAAGGGAGAGAGCAATTAATCTGAATATATAATTACAGGATTCTATCATAATTTCATTCCAATTGGTCTTAACAACGGGGGCCCAAAACATCCAATGCATTCTTATTTCAATCTTACAATGAAGTTTGTCTCGCCTTCACTACTATGTAGATAAAGCAATAATAATTATCGATAACAAACCAACTTTATCAGAACTGGACCAAATCAAAATGGGACCAAATGGGAAGCACCAGCTTTCAAATAAAAGAAGAATCATCAAAATCGGTTTACCCAGTGAAACGTTCTGTGGTAACAAACATTATTTTAAAAAACAGCCGAATTGATAACCTCCTCCTTTTTGGAAGTCGGTTAAAAACCCGAGTACGAGTGAATAAAGAATGTTCTAAGAGATTGTAGTAGGCCCCGCGGACAGATCTGTGTGGGGCCTACCTCAGGCCTCAGCAGCGACACCACGCGACGTCACCCCCGAGCGCATCGCTCAAAGTTCACATTTACCTATTTGGCGGCAGAGTTGGTGAGTTTGCTCACGACCCGCGTTAGGGCGCGATTCTCGGCTCTCAGCCTTTCGTTCTCGGCTTTTAGTTTTTGCAATTGCTATAAAACGAACACCAATTATCATTAACCATCCTCAGCTACTGAATTGATGTTCTCCATTCTTTTAACTGCACGTAACTATAAAAACTCTATGGATTTTGTAAACTTGTGTGGTGTCATGTATTATGTTGTGTTAGGTAAAGCGTTTATGAGATACTATACCTTTAGTTCCTCCTCCATTTCGGACAGTTTCCTCTCCATTGCCCGCTTTTCTCGCTTCTCAATTTCAGATAACGAATTCTGATTCTGTAAATAGAGAAATGCATGACATTGTGACTGGACGTTCAGCTGTATATTCAGGTGACGTGTTAAAACAAATTTCACTAAAACCGGTAATGCGTGTGCGCATACATTTGAAACGAAGGTCAGAACACGCGCCAATCTGTCAGCTGTCTTATGCTTAATTAGTGTTGTTCCGCGGGAGTGAATCATCCTATAGCACTAAAACAGTGGCTGGAATTGCATTGGACTATAAATAAATGTGTTCTAATCCTTTGCGGTTGAAAATCATAAAACGCTAAGCGGACAGACATAATATATACGACCGCACAGACTAGTGCCAGGTATTAGTGTACTTTGCTGTTTGGAATGGAGAAATCCCTTCAAATCGATGTCGATCAATCTGGATCCACACATATACAATACGTGTTTCGTTGTGTTAGTGCTATAACTCACATGGCACATCTACTTTTATAACAGTAAACCTACGTTGTAACACATACGTATATATTCCGCAGTATATTTAAAAGGCGCCATCTTCTCGGCTGAAAATTAAACCTTTCAGTGAAACCCTTTTCAAAATAATATGTGAATAATTTGTTTTAGTTAGTAAATCTTGTTTTTAGTCTTTTTAGTTAGTAACCACGATACAGTACACGCCAGCACTCAGCTACGCTCAGATGGGAAAGTAAATTTTCTGATACTTTTTCACAATTAAACGGGTGAACCAGAACCATTGATGAATATTTGGGAAGTATCAGATAGATAAATAAACTCTTTATTGTTCACACTACAAATTACATACACAAGAGACGATAAAACAGCTAAAAAAGTAGTGCAACAGGCGGCGGCCTTATCGCTAAGAGCGATCTCTTCCAGGCAACCTTAGGATGGAGAGGATTCATAAAGGAGGTAGAAGGCGGGGCGTGCAATATTGAATAGTGTGATAAATAATTTAAACGTATATTCTAATAATAATACATACTAAATAGTGATACACTCTAATACTTAAATTACTATATTATCGTAATATATTAGTATATTATCGTAATCGTAATTCCGATAATATACTAATATATAAAAGTGTAAAATAGATAAATATGAAAAGTTAATTAAACACAATAACAGCGTCAACAAGGTGGAAACCGCGACAGATTGCTTTACACCCTCTTTAAAAACAGCGCGAGCGATGGAGCGTGATGTGGAAATATCAGTTAGTATGCATTACGAACACAAGATTTGCTACATATCCTATCTTCTAGGCAAGCGTGATCCACCGTAGGCCGCATCATCGCTTAAAATCAGGCGAGTTGGCGGCCAAGCGCAATCCTATTTTGCAATAAAAAAAAATACTAAAATCTCAGAAAGCGCGAAAAATAAGACATTCGCAGATAAAAATATATATAAAAATCTACGTTAATAGGTTAATTATATTATAAAGAGGTATTGTTTGTAAGTTTGTAAGCTTGCTTGTAGGAATTAATCTGCAAAACTACGAATCCAATTAAAAAAAATATTTCACTAATAGAAAGCTACACTAATCCTGAGTGTCATAGGCTATGTTTTATAATGATAGAAGTTATTTTTCTATACTAAAAAAACCGTATTAGTAAAACATGTCGGAGAAAAATAAACCAATTGACTTAATTATCAGCGTGCGCTAACCTAACGGTTGGAGATAAGTAAATATTTTTTTGACTAAAATGCATAGAGGTACCATATCTATAGAGTCACAATCGTGCCAAAAAAATGTCTGAAAACTACTAAACTACACGCTACGCATTGCGCCGACTTTTTGGTTAGTTATAAGACAACCGCGATCCGACTACAACGCCACGCGATGCCAGTATTACGATGCCCTAGAGAACAAGCGACGTTGAACACTGTGCAAGCCAAATAACGTCTAAATTGAAGTAAATATGGCATTGTGAACTATATAATTGATGTCAAGGTATGTCGACGTTAACGTCGGTCGGACATTTTTTGACTATTTTCACTTAGACATTGTGACTATATAGGTATCGTATCTTAAGGCTAAAATGTTGTTCTTAACAAGTTCTATAAAAAAATCCCCCGTCCTATATCATAATTTTATAAGAAAGCTACAAAATCGGACATAAACCGTTATTGTGTTTAAAAATTAATATTATAAGGGCATTTTAATAATCTAATACATACAGGAGTACATACAGTAGATAAAGTTTGCCGTTTACAGTACATAGTATAGTCGCACAGTTCATGAGATAAGGTAAAATTAAAAATACGCGACCATAATAATTCACGCAGCGCTTTTATACTGCATAGAATAAGTAGGTAATACAATAAAATAACTATTGACACCATAAAAATATAATACATTAAATATGGGCATAAAAACGGTCTTATCGCTAAGCGCGACCTCTTACGACTGGATTACGGTGAATTGCGAGACTGAAGTAAAAAGAGATGAAACAAGAATAGAGTGGATTGCGGGACGAATGCGCAACTTAAACAGAAACAGCGGGATAGATGTAGAGTGGATTTCGTAACAAATGTGGAGCTAGAGCGGGAAAGGCGAGACAGGAGTAAAATAAATTACAGAATTGATACAGGACTGAAATAGAAAGGGCAGGATTGAAGTGGAATGGATTACAGGACGGATGCAGGACTATAGAGGAGAGGGTGGGATGAGAGTGGAGCGAGTTACGGTACCTATAGGAGTAGAGTGGAGTGGACGGATGCGGGACTGAAACTGAAATGGCGGGAAGGGAGTCTAGTGGATTTATATACTACGCGAGCGAAGCCGCGGGCAACAGTTAGTAGCTTACAATATACTTGGTTAAGTTCATCAAACGAACGGTATCATGTGCGCTTTACAATCTGACGGCACCCGGTTCGATCCTCGGCCCTGCACCAATGACTTATTTAGTAGATAAATAAACTATGTGCAGCTTCAACGAACGGTAAAGGAAAATATCTAGAGGAAACCGTTATGTCCAAGAACCTCAAAAGTTCAAAGACATATGCCATTCACCAACGTGCACTGGGTGGTGCACGTGCCCTAATCCACCAACATGGTGGATTAGGGCCCATGTATCTCTCTGAGAGAAGTCCTGTGTCCCAGCAGTGGGAACTCGAATGATGCAGTAATTCATGTGTGAATATGACTGTGTGCGTTCGAAAATGTAATTAATGATGTTTGGCTTGCAATCAAATCTGTTAACACTTCATTTAAATATTATGACAGCTCAACTAATGCGCGTCATCTATATATATAAAAATCTCGTGTCACGGTGTTTGCGGTCGCACTCTTCCGAAACGGCTTTAACCGACAAAAAAACAGTGATTGAAAACCTCATCTTTTTTGGAAGTCGGTTAAAATTGGAGAAGCAATAAGGGGAAAGACCGGCTGTACAAGTTCCGCTACTGCTGTGAAATTACTACTGTTTTGACGCCGTGGATAGTAATCCGAATAGAAATGCGCAAAACTGGAAAATTGCGGGTAAACCCCGAGATTAGCAAATTTAAATAAATCTCCTCTAGTAAACTACCATATCGCCACCAGCCCTAATCGTCCGCTATTTTGTCACCTATGGCATTGCGGCTGCAACCTCCTTAACGCCGCTTCGCCGACTTTCCCGGTCGCGCGCTGGCCGGCGATAAAAGGAAGAAGTTTATGACAGGTCAAGTCAGTCAAAAAAGGATCTCGAACAAATAATTTTCTTGTGCATTAAGTTTTCCAATAATTTAAATATTCAGTCCTCATTAAATTAATCAGCTCTCAGACCCAAAATAACTTTCATTTAAAAGCCCTCCTACATTTTGGTGACCCCTGCATGGGCATTTTCATCCTTCAAATTTATTGTTGAGGGGGGCTACTCTGATTTTTTTTAAGTGACTACTAAACAACAATGGAGTTCGCCGATGCACGCGCCGATGATCTGGCACCTTCTGGACAAGCCGGCGATATGGTTTGCCCAAGTGGAGGGAAGTTTTGCGATTTCAAATATTACAACTGACGCGACCAAGTTATATTATGTGGTGTCGCAGCTAGAAGCCGCAATTGCTGCAGAAGTCGAGGACATAATAGTCACACCACCCGCCACCGGGAAGTATGAGAAATTAAAGTTAAGAGCTAATAAAGAGATTGTTGGCTAGTAAGGAGAAGAAGGTCAAACAGTTGCTTGTTCATGAGGAGCTAGGAGACGGAAACCGTCGCATTTTTTACGTCATCTGAGGCATCTAGCGGGTAGCGAGGTTCCCGAGAATTTTTTAAAAACAATTTGGTCGAGTCGTCTTCCTGGGAGCATCCAGACTATCATATCTTCCCAGTCAACTTCTTCTCTGGACGTTTTAGCGGATTTGGCTGACAGAGTCAATGACATTCGTACCTCAACAACATGTTTCGGTTGCTTCAGCTGGACCATCTACGAGTACTATGGAACAACGGATTTCAGCGTTGACGAAGCTGGTAGAACAGCCATCCTACAGCATAAAAAAGTAGTCGGGGTAAGGTACTCACCACTTGCGTGAGGCTGGTTATGGTGGCCCGGGCGTCGCGCAGCTGTTGTTCGGAGGTGTTGAGCAGCGCGCGTAAGCGGCGCACATCAGCCGCCGACGCCTCGTACAACGCCTTGTAATCGCACTCTTCTGTCTCTTCCGTGCGCTCGCTGCCAGACTGAAACAACCACATAAGCTTAAACATCAAGGCAACACGCTTGCGGTTTCCTGAGGGCGGCCAGAACCAAGAGTAACCAGGAGTTCAGGGTGTAAGTTTCAGCATAACATCTACTCCACATCGCTTCCTTCTCTTTTAAGCTCTTATCGGCTTTGACACGATAATAATAATTACAATCGTCAATGTGGTCAACGCTTGCGCTTACCCAGAAGTAAAACTGATGACAAAGCAATGGTTCCTGCGCATCTAGTCAAATTTTTCAATCTGGTTCAAAAGTTTATTCAGGACGAGCGGCGTCGTGTCCGTGTTGTGGTTTTCTGTCGTTGTTTTTCGGCTATGATTGTTTACATTTAAGGAAGCTCGTATCCGAAACATAATTGGTAAAATAATAGTCTTACTAAATCTCCGACAGCTTTCATTAATTAGTCGTGTTTTGTTCCATTTACTTGTATGACGCGACATTCACTAACAGCTGCCTTATTATGGACCTTTGATCGGGATCGCGAGTGTCAAAATTTTGTCCAAAAAAAGCGTTGTACTACGAAATTGGAAATAGACAACGCTTTTTTTGCGTCATAACCCTTTTCAAGTGTCAAAATTTTGATACTCGCGATCACGATCAAAGATTCATAATACGGCTGCAGGTCCTTTTGTTTATTTACTTACTCGTATTTAACCAAGTTATGGTCTTTTAGTTTAATTTTTTAAATATTTATTTTAAGTTTTAGTTTTTAGTTAGTATTTTAAGTTTTCTTTAATTTTCTGTTTTTTAAGTTGTGCATAATAAATTATTGAATTATGTCCGTATATCTGTATAAGTATATCCGTTATCTGACAGCCATATTACTTTGCTTAGTTTGGAGTCAGGTGACCGTGTGTGCAAAAATGTCCCAGATATTTATTTATTTATATTTGGACCCTTATTATTTGTCCTACTTTTTTTTTTATTACTAAGTTTTCTTCAAGGTTAAGCGCGCATATTAAGACGTTTTGATGCGTGTAGTTGGGTTATCTGGTGTGAGTTCAAGGGCACATCTCAAGATGTCGGTGATTCTAACATTATAGTCATCATTCAAATACAGAAGTGATCATATATTATGCTGTGAATATTATACGGTCTAATAACGCGTGTGTTATTTCCAAATAATAAATGTTCTGTTTGTTTGTCTACGCATCTCCTAAACCACTGGACGGATTAAAATGCTGTTTTCACGAATATGCTAAGCTATGACCAGATTGAAGTATAGGCTATTTTATTTTGTGCAAGGGCCGGAATAGGGGAGGAACAAAAGGTTGAAAGTTTATATGAAAATCTACGCGTACGAAGTTGCGGGCAAAAACACTAGTTATAAATAAAAGTCATACACAATATCCATCTGAAGCTAACGAGTTGAGGCTGATGGAACGAGAGCCGAGCGCACCCGCGGTGTCGAGCGAATTGAGCGACCTGGAGCGCTCCTTGTTCAGGTTCCCGGCTTTGTTCGCTCGCGACTTCCTCTCTGGCCTCACTGGAGGCGGGGCCGCGACCGCAGCCGCTTCCTCCACCGCCTCCGCTGGAGCTTCTTGCGCTTTGGCGGGCGGCACCGGCTTAGGCTTAAAGTTCGTTTTGCTCGCTAACAACTTTTTGTCCAACTTTTTTAACACTGGCGTCATTAAATTCAACGAGCCCAATGACGCGCCACTCAAGTAAACCCCTCCGTAACCGGAACTGGTGCCTCCGTATATTCCAAGGTTGGAGGAGGACCTCCCGAAACCCGCCGTATACGGGTTATAGTTTCTGTACGAGCTCGGGCTGTAGCTCGAGTAGTTGTTCCCGTAGGAGCCGTACTGCGAGCCGAGCACGGAGCCCAGCATGCTCGGGGTGGAGCCATACTGCGACGTGAGGCTCCGCGGCCGCGACGTGTACCTATCCTGTTTCCGACTCATTTCGATCGCATCTCAAGCTCATAGGTAGCGGGCGGGCGGACGCCGCGCGTTGCAAATACACACTGACTGTTTCTCAGTTTTAAATCTAGTGAAAAGATTGTCGCCGCCCACGCTGAATGCGGCGCGCCGGCAGTAGAGCGCGATTGAGACGCCGGTGACGCACTGAGCCCGAGGGGCGGAGTCCGAGACACGTGAGGAAGCATCACCTGTAAATATACCAGCTGACTTCGCATCGGGATCGACGGCCGATATCTTCGAGTGTGGTCAAGTCAGCGGCTCAAGGACGTTTCGCAAATAGAAATTACGAGTACCATAATATCATCAGTTACGCCTCATCGATCAGTTAACAGTTTTGTCGAAAGTTGGCAGAGCGACTGCTGGTTGTACCACAGGTACGCACGAGTTCATACTAAAAATATACGCACTCGTGCCTCTTGTAAACATTGTTTTATTCAAGCGATCGCTTTTACAATCGCAGCAAGGGCGCAACGAAATATATCGGAAACGACAACTGCCAATAGTTTTTTCATGCGAACTCTTTCATAAAACTCGGTCAGTTTTTCTTGGTCCGCTGAAAATACATTCTATTTTCAAGTTTACGCGTCTGTTCCGAACGGTGACCCAAATTCTGTGTTGTTTGAAGCACTGGAACGTTTTACAGGAGTTTGGAGCCGCGCGGGATCGACGTCAACAGACGGAGCGGCCGCGACTCGTGTTGCGCAAAATAAATTGTTATAACACTGTATTTCTGTAAATACTGCCCCCTACATCCGGCAGATGATTAAACGAGCGTTTTCCAAGGAAAATATTTTTTTGTTGTCTATGCCGGAGAACGCGTATTTTCATCAGAACCTCTACTGCGCATTTCGCTAATACAAGACGATATTTTTATGTCACCACCTGCAAGGGAGTAGATGCGGCAAGCGCCTCGTGAGACAGCACGCCAATCGTTAACCACGTGGGCGCGTGACGCGCTTTCTTTGTCCTATATTGTGGACATTGACAAAGTACTTGTAAATTAGTCGCAGACTATAAAATCTGCATTTTAAAGCTAACTCGGAATCCTCTGTCAAAAACGCCGGCTCAATTCTATAACTTGATGACGGTTTACTAGAGATATATTGCGGTACAAACGAAATCTAAGTGTGTCATTGTCAGCATTAAAACATATACATGGAGCAATCATAACATCCGTTAAGCTCATCAGCAACGAAGCCCTAGTTCAGATTAAGTTACTTAGTCTTGAGCATCGGCGTAGTTGCTAAGTTGCTAGTCCATCGGTTTTTTATCAGATACATTTCGGAGAGTGTGCATCGGATCTGCATGATCTGACGGCACTGAGCGGACACGAAAAATCGACACCGCTTTATGGTTGATTTTCCGAAAACGCGTACGAAGCGCTTTGATTCCACTTTTATTATGCGAACTGCTAGTCTGTGGAATGCGCTACCTGAATGGGTGTTCCCCTGTAGTTACAATCTGGGTGTCTTCAAATCACGAGTGAATCGGTTCCTTCTAGGCAAGCGTGGTTCATCGTAGACCGCATAATCGCTTAACATCAGGCGAGCTGGCGGTCAAACGCAAGCCTATTTTTAATAAAAAAAAGGGTTTTTGAAATATACGATACTCATAGTCAGATATTTTTTGAATGCCGTAGGTATCAAACAAGCTAACGGGCGGCCTGATACTAAGCAATGTCCGTCGTCTATACTTGTTACACTAACTGCAACACAAAACGAAATCACACTGCGAAGAACACGTTTACTGTGTCAATCAGGACTTCTCGCTCATTATTTTATATAGATAATTAACAATATAAAAAACCGACTTCTTAAAAATGTCAGAACTGGCCCAAATTGAAATGGTTCAACCAGTCGAAAGTTCTGAGGTAACAAAAAAAACCAGTCGAAATGAGAACCTCCTCCTTTTTGGAAGTCGGTTAGGCAATAGGTACTTTCGCTCGACGTTTCCATCGTGTTACGATGGCCGTGGTCACGAGCTGCATGTGTTCACATCGCGAATATTTAAAAGTTAGTTTTGTTTCGGACTCGTTATTGAATACGTTAGTGGGTTTGATTCCCACCTAGGACAAATATTCACGTGATGAACATTTGTGTTTGTTCTAAGTATGTGTTTAAAAATATATATGTACGTATATCAGTCTCTGGCGGCCATATTACAAGATTTGTTTAGTTTGGGGTCAGATGACCGTGTGTGTATGTAATAAATGTCGCATATATTTATTTATTTAAATAACAGCAATGCGTATGTTCCGTACAGAGTCCGCTTACAAGAACCAGGAGCTTGTACGACTTATAGAATAGACCTTCCAGCGATCTATTTATTGAGGTACACAAAACAGAATAAAGTCATAATAAATCTAAATTAAGCGTGTTGACAATTGTGAACTGAACCATATCCCAAAACATGCGTACTCATCATGATTATTATAAAAGCAGTATGATATTACAAATTATAATGAAAATTTGGTTATTAACTATAGATTTTACTTTTAGTAAAAGATCTAGATAATAATAATTGTATCGGTAAACGGCCTTATAGCGACGAGCCTCGACCACCACCTTAAGAGGCTCTCGCTAGACGGTTGGGTCAAGGGTCAGATGCAGAAGGCAGTAATTCTTGACACGGCACGCATTGTCAAGAGGTTCCTCACTCTGCAGCCTTAACCACCGGTAGCTTGGGCCCTGCCCCGCTGTCGGCGGCACCCTAGCTTTTAAGTTTTTTATATTATGTAAAAAACTTAAAAATTAAGATAATAAACGGATATGAGAATAATAAGCTAGATCAATTATTCAATAAAGAAATTCTAAGAAAAACTTAACTGTATGCAAAAGTTATCGCGAATTTGTATTCTGTGCCGTAGATCGCAGTATCTCCGTGAGTGTGTTGGTATATAAATGTGTATTGCTGTTTACATTGTATACCAGAGTGGTGATACGTCAGACGGCCATGTGTGCACTCGAGCTGCCGTCATCGCCCGATAGATAAACCAGAAATAAGGTACCCAACGTTCATCATAACGCACATTATATACTAGAGTCGCTCACGTGCGGTAAACGTTGCGATTTCGACACAAATATTATGTAACTTTGCTTCCTGTAGGAAAACTTGCTTTGAAACTACGACTCTGCGAATAGAGTTTTCAATGCGCACGCACATACAAATACATGTATGAATTTACAGTGGGACACAGCTTATAATTAATGTGCATAAGTTTTAGTTACACTTTTGACCGCGTTCATCAAGAGCTATGTGACCACTGACAAGTTTTTTTTTTAAATTAGAACGGCTGTCAAGGCATTTTTGTAAGAACTTTGTTGCACCCATATAAACCCATAGCAACTGTGACGCGGAGTTCGAGGCGTTGACATAAATAAGAATGTTCAATCAAGGTTCTGTCACAATACCTGGCGACAGATTTTTCTTCATTTTTTTTTAACGCGAATTTGTCCTCGGTTGACCACCAACTCGCCTGTTGGTAAGGGACGATGTGGTCGAAGATGAAGCACGCAGACTTACTCGTAGAAGATACCTGTTCACTCTCGCCTTGAAAAGGCCCAAATTGTATCTCTTAGGAAACAAGGAAGCCGGCAGGTTGTTCCGTTCCATTTCCGTTCTATCTACTTCTCTTTTCTGTGTATGATACACTCTAACTTTCAGTGTCATTCAATAAAGTTTCTAAGGAATAAGGGCACATTATGATGGTCTCATTGTGTTGTGCCACATTCCATATGTGGGTTTCAATACATTATATCTTCTAGAACTGTATTGTGTCGCATTGCAAATCTAAATTTGACATTGGGCCCTTAAGTGCCGAACGTCGTCAACAAGTTCCGACCTGTTCCTATCAGAGCTGGTAGAACAAACTATAGATACTGCCTGCGCCGACTACCGGACCAGTTCCGATCAGCGCAGGTAGATCGGCGCTGGTAACCTGCTTCCTACGTGAATACGCTCTTAGGTTGTAGTCAGGTTTTATTGACACTGCACGCACTAAACCAGAGGCTTTAGTGCCTGACAGAGCACCGATGCCCCCCTAGCACGTAGCATAATGCAACATTTTGTCGGTTTGAATAGGTGATCAGATTTGAAGTCTTATGAGCCCTTTTTAGTCGGATCTCACGACAAGCAGAGGATATCAAAGCCATATTTTTAGACCTGCTCCAAGGATAAAGAAGCTCACCTAAGAAAATCACAAAACAAAAAAACCTATAAAGTAATTGTACGGGTCAATTTGCTGCCCCAGGAAGCGTTTTAAAAGAAATAATTACGGGGAAGACAATAGCAATACGTATCTGCCTTTAGCAATCATTTGGTCCCAATTTATCGCTGTTTATAAAATTGGAGGACCGCCAATGTTGTTATAGCAACTGCAATTTACCGCAACGATCTAACAATAATTTTACAAGATCTGTAAACTTTAAACAATACACTACTATAGGAAATTCAAAACAGTTAACAAAGGATGCGTGAGGACTTTTGGTGAAGATGATGATGATTTGAACAGGCGATAAAGATGATATAGAAAAACAAACGTTTCCATGCTAGTGACTGGTAAAATGATTCCACGCTTTTCATTTTCCTTTTTCATTCGACTTTCGAAGGACTCGATACGAAAGGGAAATAGAAAGGTAAAGAAAGAAATGTGTTTAAATATCCATATATCATCACAAAAAGTTAGTGCTGTAAAGGTCGATGAAATTCAAATCTAATTCAATTTTCTTCAACGCGCCTGCGGGGCAAATAAAAGGAATTATTTACTGTCAACACGATAAAGATTTGATTTCCAATTAAATCAACTCACAAGCGTAAAAAACCTATTTTTTTTCAATTAAATACTTTAAAATAATTACATATCTAAACCCGTCCTATTGAAATGTAATCTCGCTATGAAGTTAAGAGTAACCCCCAGATCGTGTGCGTGGCAATTTGTTTTGTTTGTGCATCCTTTAGGTACAAAAACAAAACAAACGTTTTTTGAAACAAAGTCGAATAAAATTTATTTTATTTCTTTCTTTCCCTCTTACATGACGTGATTGTACGGTTTGGGCGGCCCTTCTCAAGCCCAGCGGCTGACCTTGCTCTCGACCGCGCAAATACATCGCACCGTCACTCATCTAGCAAGCAGTGAATCATTGCTTCACGAGGGAGAAAATAAACGGTTACATGAACGCGGAGAATGCTCGCGAATCGCTCTACTCCTTTTAAGTAGAAACTCGACTCGCGATTGGCACATATGCTTCACTCATCTATACATATAATAAAAACGTAGACATAAAAAAATCTGTAATTGCGAGATAACAAAAAAAAAACACAGGGCGTCTTAAAATAAGCAGCTGAACACGATAGGACAGTTTTTAGAATTTTTGTCTGTCTGTTTGTTTGTTTGTTTGTTCACGCACATCTCCAACACCCCAGCAGGCCTAGTACGGGCCGTGGAAAAATTGTCTTTCCACCGTTTTTATACACGCGTAGACGCGACAGAGCTAAAATATGGATACGTTCGTCTCTTTCTAGCGGGATAAAAACGGTGGAAAGACAATCTGTCCACGGCCCGTGCTAGGCCTACTGGAAGAAAATGCGGACGGATTTAAATGCTGTTTTCACGAATATGCTTAGCTATGACGAGATTGAAGTATAGGCTATGTTATTTTGCGTAAGGCCGGATTAGGGGAAGAAAAAAGGATTAAAGGTTTAGTTCTTTCAACAAGCGAATCCCTCACTGTTAGCGTGGCTGAACCGATGAGTCTGATGGACAGACACCACCCCGCTATTCAATTTGAATTTCCCTTTAAAATTAATTCTTTAAAAGGTTTAAAAAAAATCAATAATAAACGACTAAACTTTGCAAAGTGTAACTATCAAGACATACGATACGAATTAAGTATAGTAGACTGGCATGTCGTCCTATCGGGCCCTGATGTGGATCTGTGTATTGATATTTTTTATGACACTTTGTTTGATATTATTAATAAATATACACCCACCATGACTTTAAAATCTCATAATTACCCAATATGGTATAGCAAATCCTTAATTAAATGCAATGAAGAAAAAAATAAATATCATAAACTTTATAAAAAATTTAACAACCCCAGAGATTATGACTCATTTTCATTATTACGTGCCAGATTTAAGACAATGGCTGACCAATGCTACAAACATTACATTTCTTCAACTGAGGACTCCATAGGTAAAAACATAAAATCGTTTTGGAGATATGTAAATAATAGGAAAGGTCATGTATCAATGCCACATGTGATGAACTTTGGCAACTCTTCCTCATCCAACGGACAGAGTATATGTGACCTATTCTCAGAATATTTTGGATCAGTTTTTGAAAAAGACTTAGATAGTAACACATCCACTTCTTTTCAGGATCCCAACATTGGAGCCACACAATCACTTTCGCATATTTGTTTAACTGAACAAGACATATTGATTAAAATTAAACAACTTGATATAAATAAAGGTGCTGGACCAGACCAACTGCCTCCATCTTTCATAAAACTCTGTAGTAGCCAACTGAGCGTGCCATTGTGCATCATATTTAATAAATCGCTCACCAGCGGCATTTTCCCCAAGCGATGGAAAATAGCACATATAATTCCTATTTTCAAAAATGGAGATAAGTCCCGCTGTGAAAATTATAGACCAATCAGTATCTTATCCTGTTTCGCGAAATTATTTGAATCTTTAGTTTACAGTCATTTATACAGTCATTTCAAGCCACTTCTCTCTAATAAACAACATGGCTTCGTCAAGGACAGGTCTACCGTCACCAACCTTTTAGAGTATAAAAATTATCTTTGCAAGAGTTTTGCTACTGGTGGCCAGGTTGACGCTATTTATACGGATTTCTCAAAGGCCTTTGACAAAGTCAATCATAGGTTACTTTGCAGTAAGCTCGCTTCTTACGGCGTTCATGGTAGCTTGTTTCGCTGGATAACTTCCTACCTCTGTAATAGGAGTCAATTGGTTGCTCTGAAAGGGTTTCTGTCCTCTCCAACTCAAGTGACCTCTGGGGTGCCCCAAGGATCTCATTTGGGGCCCCTCCTATTTATTATTTTCATCAATGATCTCATAGAGCATTTGGCTTGTGAAAGTTTACTGTACGCTGATGATTTAAAAATATATAACACTGTTTCCAACTCTCACGACTGCTACCTCTTACAAAACGATTTGAATCTTGTTTCTGACTGGTGTAAATCAAATCACATGTATCTCAATATCAGCAAATGCTTTGTTATAACGTTTACTAATAAACGACATAAGGTTATCCATAACTACTCTGTTGACGGCCGGGTTCTTACAAGATCCAATGTTGCTAAGGACTTGGGCGTTCTATTCGACGATAAACTTTCATTCCGAGCGCACTTTCAACACATCACAACTAAAGCCAATCAGCTACTTGGATTTGTATTTAGAACGACAAAAAGCTTTAAAAAACCTCGATCACTTCTTTACTTGTTTTTTGCTCTTGTCAGAAGTATCTTGGAATATGCTAGCCCGGTATGGTCTCCGCACTACAAAGTGTATATTGAGGAAATTGAAAGAGTACAGAGAAAGTGTTTAAGAATGTTATGCTACCGTCAGCAGTTAGGACGTTCTAAACTTGACTATGAGGCAAGGCTAGCTAGATTTAATGTGCAAAAGTTAGAAACACGTCGAAAGTATTTTGATTTCATCTATCTTTACAAAATAATTCACTCCTTAGTTGACACCCCTGAGTTACTTTCTCAGATAAACTTTAATATCAAGTATAGCGCGCGTAGGTCCAATCAAATTAATCTTTTTGCCTTACAGACATATAAAAATAATATTTCATTTTACAACCCACTGGTAAGGATGGCTCGTCAGTATAATGATATTATTAATGTTAAGATTGAAATTGATGTTTTTAACTCAAAAATTTCATGTTATATAAAAACAGTTAAGGGTATTCTTTATACCAAACCCGTCCGATCAGACTCAACCTCTTTGTTGAGTCTGCCTGCTCCAAACATATAGATACATAGCATACTCGTGTAGAATATGCTCACCTGCGACACTTGTAGTCAGTGTGCGGTCTACCCGCTCCTGTAGTTCATCATTACACAAGTATAAGTTAAGCACTAACCTCATCCATGTCTTCTCATTTTGTTTTTAAGTTTGCACATATTTTTGCATTACAATCCAGGTCTGAACCTATTTTTTTAAGATATTGTTTTGTATGATTGTAATTTGTTTTGTTTTGTGTATATAATAAATAAATAAAATAAAAATATGAAAATCTACGCGTACGAAGTCGCGGGCAAAAAAACTAGTCTATACTAAGAATGTCGAGGAATCTCAGCACTTCCGACATTAATGGTACAGGGTATGGAAAGAAGAGACATTTTAAATATTCAAATGAATTGACTTCTTAGGTCTTATTTTCTTGTCTATGCTGATGGTTTTTATTGGATAAAATGTATTTGTATTAATGGTCGGCGACTCTAAGAGCCCAATAGCTCTAAGAGCTCTAAGAGCTTCCCCAAGCCACCTGCCAAGCGTGGGGATTATGGCAACACCCCTCTCTATGAGGGAGGCCTTGTCCAACAGTGGACGTTAATTGGCTGATGATGTGATGTGATGTGACTCTAAGAGAGGCCTTCATCAGGTCACAGTGCAACTCACAGAAAAGAGACGTAAATAGAACGGAAATGAGAAAGAAACTCTGTCGCCAGGTAATGTGACAGGTATATGATTGAACATTCTTATTTATGTCAACGCGTCAAACTCCGCGTCACAGTCGCTATGGGTTTATATGGGTGCAAGTGCCTACAACAAATTTCTCACAAAAATGCCTTGACAGCCGTTTAATGTAAACATTTTTTTTCTTTTCTGTGGTGCAACCGCAACTGTATACTATAGAGCAGGAAAGCAGGAGTTTCATTGTTTGTGGTTAGCCATGTTTGACTTGCAGCGGTCCACTTGGGCTTGACCCACTTTCCACTAAGATGTTGCCTGAAGTAACTTCTTCAGCGAGTTCTCTTCTTTTATTATTTTACTGTATACTTACTCTTATGCGTTGTTATACTTTCTAGATCCAGCTGAATTTGTTAGATCTAATTAAAATTATTAGCATAAATAAATATTAATGAAAGTTAACCTACTGTCTTGTTTTTGCTGTTCAACCAATGACTGTTTCAAAAAGGGGAAGACGCATAACATCTAAAATTTGTACCCATTAAATATGGCTCGGTTCAAACAAATTTGACAAGGACTTCACGTGCTATCACAAACACCAGTTCGATTGTGACTGAAGTCGATTAGGCCCGTTGGCCTAATTTGTGCAGTCCGCGTCAAGGAGTTCGTCCCATATCCGTAGTGATACACGTACATCTATACTAATATTATAAAGAGGAAAGATTTGATTGTTTGTTTGTTTGCACTGAATAGGCTCCGAAACTACTGAACCGATTTGAAAAATTATTTCACTGTTGGGAAGCTACACTGTCGGGGATAGTGTAGCTTCCCAACAGTGAAATACGGTGACATAGGCTATATTATATTTTGTAGCGAGGCCGAAGGCCGAGCTTACACCCGTGCGAAGCTACCGTGGGCCGGACAATTATTATATAATATATATGTATGTATATCAGTCTCTGGAAGCCATATTACAAGCTTTGCTTAGTTTGGGGTCAGATGAGACCATGTGTGCAATAATGTCCCAGATATTTATTTTATTTATCTTCCCACTGTTTCCTTACATCAATGTTTCCAACAAGTCAACATATCTTACTTGCGTCAGGCAATGATCACAATTCAGTCGCTGAGATTTAATATGTATATTTCGATCTACTTCAAAATCCGCACTATAATAATATTAAGAGAACACTTCACAATAAAAGCACTTCGCGTTAGTGTAGAAAACACAATTACCACGATTTACGATGTTTCAGTGCAGTTTTAATACGAAACGAGCGTGTTTTAATACATACTTGAGATGTTTCTGTAATTTCAATGTTAGTATTACATACAAAAAAAAATACACATTGTATGTACCCACCATGCATTACAAAATATATTTATCTTAACTATAAACACAACTTTGAGAATATTTCGAAACGGACATAAAACTCGTCCAAAATCTCTTTCAAACGTCAATTAGTATTACTGAAAGCCATGAATATTCTTTATTTAATTTTAAATACAAAAAAAACTGTGATAAATTAGAAAAACACAAATAGTGTGTCAATTTTGTTGTCAAGCTGTCAAAACATCGCAGATGGTGCGTATCAGTTACACTGTCAAACGGCTTGTCAAACAGGGCAAGTTTGACGAATCCCCTTTCGAAATACAGAAATACCCCAGACCATTGTTTGCTTACGTCAATACGTGGCGAGGCAGAAATAGAGAGTTATTTTGAAGCGTGATTTTCATGTAACATTACAAATTATATCGCGGGTTCATAAATCAAGAGGAAGTCGACTAAAACGACTGAAATATACGACTGTAGTTAGTAGATCAATCATAAAATGTAATTCCGTAACTGGCCGTAAGTTAGGTTCGCATTTTTTTAAGGTTTGGAGTTTGATAAATAACATTAAACCTATGAATCTTTAGACGATTACAGTAGTGAATTTATAGTATATGATTGAATTATGAAATCCTCAGAAAGCGAGAGAGTTATGATATGGTCTAGGTAAGAATAATTTATTTCCAGTAGAAATCACAACTTGACAAAAAAGTCTTGAAACGAAAACTTTTGTCTTCTTCTAACAAAACCGTGGAAAACGCGTCAGTGGATGAATTTCACACAATCATCTTCCTCAGACTACAGGGTTGCTAGTATTTATAACTTATTTATTAATAGGCCTGCGTTTGACCGCCAGCTCGCCTGATGTTAAGCGATGATGCGGTCTACGATGGAACGCCTAGAAGAAACCGATTCACTAGTGTTTTGAAGACACCCAGATTGTAACTATCAGGGAACACCCATTCAGGCAGCGCATTCCACAACCTAGCAGTTCGCAAAATAAGAGTGGAAACAAAGCACATCGTACGAGTTTTCGGAATATCAACCATAAAGCGGTGTCGATAACTATTTGCGATACTGGCGCCCCAATTAATTTCTGCACTTTTTGGCAAGCTGTAGTTCGGTTCATTAATGAGTAACCACTTACTCAGAGTCGAAAAGTCAAATAGACCGCACAGGTGTGCGCGTGTTGCGTCTAATTTACGCACTTGTCTCACGCACTAAACACCCCATAAATTAATCTGACAATGCAACATTGATATATAATCTAACGCTAATTATTATTGCAGTGGTTCCAATACCGATATAAATTAATAAACGAGCCCTAATTACACATATATATCTACGTAGCACACGTCGCAAATATGCTGAATTTGTCTACCTATTTAAAACTTTACATTCACAGATAGATTCCCCATCTTTTCTCACAAGTATTTACCTTAAACGTTACTCCAAAAGTTCACAACAAATACTATTCAAAACATTGTTTTAAATTATCACGATTGTTCACTGCAGTTATATGATTATTTACGGGATATTTACCGTGGTAAGGTTGTGGCAGGAGTTCCCGATATTTCGGCGCAGTTGTACATGGTGCATGTAACTGCGCCGCATTTCAATCGAGGTGATGGTTTACATCTCGCCAGTGCGTGGAATCCGGTATAAGCTTGCTTTTAAAAACAAAAGTTCGTGTTCAAAATACTATACGAATTGATACAGTGAGTGTGTTTTGTCGGGATTTAGGTTTGAGTTAGAGTTCCAGTAATAACCGTAGTAAAAGACTAAGAAATAGGGTAGATCATTTTGTCTGCACCTAACTTTTAACTGTTCTACCAACCACCCGCATTCTTCAGTCTTCCCGTGAACATGGCGCATGTAACTGCGCCGAAATATCGGGATCTCCTTCCACAACCTTACCACGTTAAATATCCCGTAAATAAGCATATAACTGTAACTACTATTTAAAACAGAAAACTTTTTATCTGCACGAGTATAAAAATAATACTTCTTATTATAAACCAAGTATTATGTGTCCCCAATACAATGAAATCGTCAATCAATTAAATAAATCAAAGCCAAATTAGTTCTATAGACATATTTGATCAAAGTCTACCGAAATTCAAGAGAAATATAAAAAAGATTGCATTGACGGCTCATCGTGAATGTAGCTAACTGAAAGTAAAATCTATCATTATTAACACAATTTTCAATATTGTAATATCGTAATGTTTTTATAATAACCATGATGATTACGCATGTTTCGGGATACGGTTTAGTTCAAAATTGACAACACTTTATTTAGCTTTTATTATGACTGTAGTCTGTTTTGTGTACCTCAATAAATGAAATAAATAAACTCTAAATGATTTGAATCACGTAGGTAAACGTTGGAAGAACCTAAAATAAACCAAAACATTAACGAAATTAGCGTGTAATGTACTAATAGAAAATCAACTTCACATTGATTCGGGAACGAGTGCTCCGCAAACTGGATATCAAAGACCTTCGGTGCATCTATTTCGGTTGTATACTCTCCGACATTTTTCGTTAACAAAACTTTACGAAGAGATTCAAACTGTATAAATTGTATGAATACGCGTTTCGAAACATACAGGAAGTGGAAAGGATGTTCTGAATGTTTTATTACAACTAACAAATGAGGAAGTGTCTAGTTTTTTATGATGTGGCGCAATATATTTGAAATACAAAATAATGCACATCATTTTAAAAGCTTTTATATATTGTCTAGTGCTGTTGCCCACGATTTCGTTCGCGTAGATTTTCATATAAACATTCAACTCTGTTTTCCTCCCTTAATCAGACCCTTGCGCAAAATAACATAGCCTATACTTCAATCTGGTCATAGCTAAGCATATTCGTGAAAACCGCATTTAAATCTGTCCAGTGGTTTAGGAGATGTGCGTGGACAAACAAACAAACAAATCAACAGTCAAAGATTCTAAAAACTGTCTTAACGTGTACAGATACTTATTTTAAGACGTCCTGTGTGATTATTTTTGATATCTCGCATTTTCAGTTTTTTTATCTCTACGTTTTTATTATATCTATAGATGAACAAAGCGTGAGATTTGAGAATGAAACTGAAATGATACTGTTGCGTTGTTTTTTTTTTTCAATAGTCATTGTTTACTATAATGTACATTTACACAGAGGCTAAAAAACTCATTATCCTTTACAATATCGTAAAAAAGTTCATCGAGAAAATTTTGTTTTATTTGAAAAAACAAATTACATCCTCGTAGACGTTTGTACGTCGCAACAACGTACTGTGACGACTGATTTACCGCAAGAAATATTTGCACAATAAATACGTCCACAGTAAAAAATAATGAAAATGAATTACTAGCTTCCTTTGTTCGCTTTCGGCATGACAATGTCGGTCACTGACCGGGGACACGCATCAAAACAAATCAAATTTTCTTCATAATTCTTCGTTTACCATTCATGTTTCACAGGTTACTGATCTTAATAGCTATATCCGTTCCTTTTAGACCAGAACAAAGACCGAATGAGATACGTGAACCTATTATTTCTAAAACACGTCTCAAAAACCATAGCATGTTTATTTAATACATCTAACAAATAAGGTATCCCATCCAATGAAATATAATTTAATTGCTATTTCTAAGCGTAGGTGTGCTATATGGAGTTATGGATACCACTTGGGTTGTGAATAGTGAAGTGTGCAAAATGCACACGGCCTTACGGAACCGTTTATTATGCATATCAGATAGAGTTATTACTCCAGAAAAAAGTTCTGGATCGTTCAGTTTTTAGCAAAAATCCACAGGCGCTATGTAATCGGCTTCAATTATATTAATAGAAACACGATATCGCAACAAAATAAAGACGTGCGTGACATCTAGAGATATTACCACAGAAAATAATAAGTCCTGTTTTTAACATATATCAACGGCCGTTATGAAATCTGCTTTAGTAAGGTTAATAAAAACGTCAGATATCTCAAAAAAAATCCTTTTCGTAAATCCGTTAGTTAATTTCGTTTCCTAGTTATTGACTAAGAAAAAAAAGTCCCAGATTGTCCTGTTTTGAGCAAAAATCAGCTTTTTAATTGGCTTAAATAAGATTAATATAATTTTATTAATTAAAAGCTATCGTAACTTTCTGGTTATGTTGTTTGTATGCTTTAACTGCGGACATGTGCTCTAACTGGACCCGGGTATGTCCTAAAACTGCGACCAGAACCACCGGAGGATGGGCAGCAGCGTCCTAATAGTACACGGTGAACGTACTGCGATCCCCAAGCCGCCTGTCAAGCGTGGGGATTATGACACCACCCCTCTATATGAGGGAGGCCTTGTCCGACAGTGGACGTTAATTGGCTGATGATGTATGTGCTCTAACTTCTTGGTATAAGTTGCGGATGTTGTCACCAAGTCACGACAAATAGGTTTGAGTAAATAAATTACAGACCTCAGGTATGACCTGATATATGCTTACTTTGATCTATAGTATCAAACCTCGGGTTCTGTATCGTTTAGTTCAAGTATGCTGGCGGTGTAAGCGACAGCAGTCGGTATATTGCTAGTTATTATAACGATGTATATCCGCAAAAACTTGATAAACCTATTTTAAATCACTTCTGGTAAGTACACAAAAACAAAACTTATTTAGCTGTCGGAAATTTATATGAAGTTTTATTAACAGTTCGAGAATAAACGCAATTTTTATTGTGAGTATACTCGTAATAGCTGAGTTGTTCCTTACCTGCACTGTTTCAGTGTCGCCGTCGCCTTCGCCGCCTCCGCCGCGATCGTTCACGATATCCTACGAACAAAATATCCAGAATAAACTTCATATTTCATATACCTCCGTAGAAAAAACTGTGGCGATACAGGGACCAAGTCTTGCACGAATCGTGAGATTCTAGGCTTTGCCATACATTTCGTCGAGTGTTAATGTCCATTTTCTATGGAACTGATGATATTTTTTTCGCGGTCCAAGGGTTGGTTCCATAGTAAAAGTTATTCATAATGATGAGTACAATGACCTCCTTTCGGCTTAGTTCAGTCTATATGCGTAATCCTGTAGATACATGAAGTGATGTCTACTTAAACAATTCTGATACAGCTACAGGAATGTACGACCTGCTTCAATAGGCATGATGACTGGTATTTTTTTAGCTGATCATCAATAGAGCCTATCCACGAAAACAACATTTAAATTACTTCAATAATAAATAAGTTATAAGTATTTTAATTTCATGTTAGACAGAGAGCGCACTATACTGAGCTATGACGTCAAGCCTCAGGTGCCGCATACAAATGCTATACTAACACACGCTCTGCGAGAAAGGGATGAAGCATCCCCTCTCTATCCCCCTTAAAACTTTCAATGCTCATATCTCAGAGATTAATAAGCCATTTCAATTTATTTTTTCAGTATGTGTAATGTATTTAGTTATATTCAACGCTAAGCCTGTTATTATTTTTTTGCAAAACAGGTCTATTGATGGTTTCTGAAAAGACCGCTAGTATTTAAGTATAGGTTACAGGCACGATATCAGTAGCATGTTTACGGGCCTTATTACTACAGTTTCTACAAGAATTTTTTACTCGTCCAATATATTGTTCACAGCAACAGAACCTCCTATGGGGAGATCAAGGCTGAAATGGGGGAGTACAAAAGCAACCACGAGATGATAGCGCAACAAAAAATGCAGTTCTGGCTAATATTTAAGTACAAGAGTTTGGTCATAAACTTTATATGCATGGCCGGTATCTACTTCGTATGCGGCATGGGTTACTTCCTAGTCTCTCGGTATATCTGCCGGATGATTGGAGATATTCACGTGAATGTTGCTATATCTGGCGCTTTGCTTATGCCAGGGACCCTAGCAGCAAACTATTTACTCCACATTCTGTCTAGGAGCCTAATGGCAACCACCTTCACATCAGGCATCCTCATGCTGATCGTCGTTGTCATACCCCCGGAGAAGATGTGGGCCAGTGTCATTATAGCTTGCATGTGCAACAGCGCTTTCTTCGTGTCTTTCATGATTGTGTTTTTGTTCGGAGTGGAACTTTTTCCTACTGCCGTCAGGAATTATGTATAGGGCGTTCTCACAGTTATGTCAAGAGTTGCTAAAATAGCTGTGCCGCCGCTGATGGAGCGCCTGCCCCAAAAGATTTTAGGCTGCATTTTTGGTGGACTAGCAATTGTTGAAGGTCTCCTTTGTATACCGCTACCGGAAACTAAGAACGCGGAACTGCCTTCATCATTAGAAGATTCGGAAAAATTGCCTCGCAGAGAGTCTCATTTACCAAACCCACCCTTTAACATATCAAGTAGAGCCATTAGTTTAAATTAATTATTACTGTGTACTTCATAATGAAATAATCGAATAAACGCAAAATTAACGATAAAATGGTTCGTACCTTTTCCAAAAAACATTATTATCTGTTCTGTGCTAAAACTACGGAAGTTTTAACTTGAAAAAGCTCAGTAAAATAAAAATAAATGCTACACAGGGCACACATAGTCCTTCAAAATAATTCTCTAATAACTTTGCTTTGCTGTATACCGAATTCAACAGGACTTCAAGAGCACTTGAGAAATATTTCGACAATGATTCAGGCTACCTAATTTTTCATGATAACTGCAATTATGATAGAAATAGACTATACTATTCAACGCAAATTGCCGATATAATTTAAATGCATAGATATACCTGAAATAACTACAGACTCTCAGTTGCGTTTGATATCTTCCATATGACCAACATAAAGGAATGCAAATTCGTGATTTCTCAATTGACATAATTTGATAGGGTATTTTCGGTTAAGCGGCTCGGTCCTTGACATGGATATCTGAACAATTTTAACCTGTATTGTGTAAGACATAGAATTTCTTATTTCAACTGTGGACTTTCGTTTAGTCGACAGAAATATAAGCATGATTGTGAGTTGTTTTTTGGATAATCCTTAACTCCTAAACTTAGATACAAATATTTACTGTTTGGTATATTTTAACTGTCTTTTTGATACACACCTACTCAAACTAGAAGTTAATGACTTTATTTGACCACTGAAATTACTTCTGATCCATCAGCAAATCCAAACGATTCATATGTTGTGTTAGGTGTCAAAATGACAGGTATCAAAGTGGCAGCTGTCAAAGTGGCAGGTGTCAAAGGGGCACAAAAACGAAATGAGATTGTTTTCGATCTCATATCAACGTCATATAGATCTTGTTTTTATTACATAATATGATTTGATAGCTGGACGTTTTGATCATGACCGAATTAAACTATGTATTTTGCAACCTCATACCGGCCTCCTTTTTTATAAGAACAGCTAATCAGTATCAGAATGTTCAATCGCTTATTATTGTAGATACGTGAATACCCCATACAGATAGTTTCTGGCGATTCTGCTACGTACCTGCAAGATGTGGAATGTCCTTCCACAAGAGTCTTTGCTACAATTTGTGTCGCTTCATGAGTAAAGAAACCCCTGTTACCAACGCACCGGCAGCGCTTCTGGTATCACAGTTATTGTCTCCAAGCAGCTGTTGCTACTTATCACCAGACGACCCAGCTGGATTTTTTCTACTCTATGTTAATAATGTAGATTGTTATAACTTACGTCCATGTCAAGATGTCCGACGCCGGTGGAGCGCCGCTTGGGCCTGCGCCGGCGCTGGATCACGTTGAGCGCGGCCTGCGTGCTCGCCGGCGACGTGTTATTCGATGTTTTGGTCTCCAAGCTGCTCTCGCGCTCCTTTTCTTCTTCGGCTACACACAACCACAGATACTGGATAATTTGTTGAGATACTTAATAAGATATCAACACCTAGATATAGAACAAACACAAATGTTCGTCACATGAATGTTTGCCCTAGGTGGAAATCGATCCCAGTCCCCCAAACGCTGAAGGCAGGTTCACGACCACCGGGGGAGTCTAGCATACAGATAATTTATTAGTGAACTGTATAAAATATCACACGTCACAGTTGAAAATATACACAACTGGTAAGTACACTATAGTATAGGGTACTGGTACGATGCTTATTGTTACAAAAACTAACAACAATACTAAAACAATATATTTTATATATTTTTTACTAAAAATACTCTCTGAGAGAGTAGTAGGCCTTTTAGGTCAAAAACCGTCTTAAGATCATATGAATGTTGGCTACTAACCGGGTCGCGTGTCGTCTTTGGGCGGCGGCGATGCGGTGTTGGCGGTTGAAGCGGCGGGGGGACGCCGCAGTGGCAGCGTCACCGTCGCCTCGGCCGCCGCGCCAGTCCGCGGCGACGCCCGACCGGCGTCTTCCAGCTCGAACTAACACGTACAAACATTCGTAAGATGGCTGTAGTAGCGGACAGTGGACACAACTCAACTGTGGCCTTAGTACGAGCACTTGGGAAAAGTTATCGTTACGTAAACAATGGCAAAATGTATGAAAAATTCAGATTCCTTTCACGTCCGATAGAGGCGTTGTTCAATTTTTCATACATTTTGCTATCGATAAGCACTTGCGAAAAAGTTATCGTAACGATAACTTTTTCACAAGTGCTCGTACTAAGGCCACTGTCCTCCAGTTCGAACACATACATCGAACAGGTACATCGATTCTGTCAACTAAACAAAACTGACAGCAATTTTTTCTTTTTAATTTTTCGTCTGTGACTATCATATCAGAAAAAGATGATAATATTTGAGCTTTTAAATTAAATTAAAATCAACTTCAAAACTAGTTTAACAAAATCGACGCTATAAACGTTCTTAATTAAAAACGTCCCGATAGGTTTTTTTTTTAAATCTCATTTTGCGTGAGACATAAATAGATTATAAACATAAAATAACTAATCAAACGTTTTTAAATAAGATACACAGGGTTACGCAGAAAGGGTGAACTAAGCCGAAAGGAGGTCATTGTACTCATTACTATGAACTACTTTTAAGATAGGGCCGAACATCACGAAAAAATCAGCTGTTCTTTAGCAAAAAATCAGTCACACTCAACAAGAAAAAACGCCGCGATTATAGTGTCGGCCTCATAATAAAAATTGTTTATAATGATGAGTATAATAACCTTCTTTCAGCTTATCACACCCTTTCCGCGTAACCCTGTATGGGTAACGACCTATGTTAAATGTTACACATACCTAGCAACAACACTAACGAATGTTATATGAATGCACACACACCATGTACATGTTCAGTGTGTATTACAAAACATAAAAAGCAAACTCAAGTCTATTAATATTTAAAAAAAAAACATGCTCCATAATGAGGAAGTTTTAGTATTTATGGTAGACCTTAGTATATGGGGCAAGTCAAGACCACTTGACAGAAGAGTATCGTTTGCTATAAAATGTGCCGGCTGTACACTGTCGGCGAGGCAGACCGAGAGCAAATGTAATAGACGCTACACACTCCAGTTCCAGGTCCAGTTTTTGACTACATCAATAAAAAACCGACTTCAAAAATATATGAAAAACGTAATAAGTGCCTATAAAATTTGAGGATTGCTTTCGATTTCCCTGGAATCCCATCATCAGACCCTGACTTGGTGACAATGGGACCAAATCGGAAGTATACCCTACCGAAACAAAAGTTTTTTTTTTATCGGTCAAACGTTGGCGGAGATACGGTGAACATACATTAAAAAAATATACATCGGAACATAGTCGCCTTTATTTATATCCTCCTTTTTTTGAAGTCGGTTAAAAAGGCAAAGTAACAATGTGGGCCCTTATTCACTAACTAAAACACGCACATAAAGCAGCGTGTTAAGTTAACCTTTAAAAATTTGGCCTCTGTTCCCTGGGAAATGAAGGCCAACTTTTAGAGGTTAACTTAACACGCCGCGTTACGAGCGTGTTTGTAGTTACTGAATCAGAGCCCTGAATGAGCTATCAGCCATTATCTTACATTCAAAAACCTTGAACAGAATTTTCGACTTTTTACGGTTGCAAAAAAAAACTACAAATTAAGAAAACTAAAAATGCCGAAAGCCAAAAAAATCCAATGGAAAAAACTTGGATTGTTTTATTTCGCTTGCTTCGAGCCTGACCTCGTGAAGTCTCGCCATGACTCGCGAAAGTGAACAGCCAGCATTATGTGTTGAACGAGGTGTATGAATTGAAATAGGCGAAGGATGATCAATTTGTGAAAATTATTTAGTAGTACATCTAACGTGGAACGCTAACACCAAAAAGTGCATGTTATAAGCGATTTTATTATTTGTACGTGTGATATAATCCATAAAGCATTTATATGTGTAATCAATCGACAGAATTGGATCTGGTTTACAGGATGGCGAACGCGGAATATCACAAGACGAGGTTTACATGCCGAGTGCAAATAATTTGGAAAAAAATATATCGAAAGCATTTGTCATTGCACCATGCGTGTCGACGGACGAACGAACACAATAATTACCAAGATTTTCGATCAACAGCTAAAAGTCGTCTATATGGCATCGTACTATATACATATTGTATATATATGATCATTGTTTCGCAACCAGTTACGATCGAAGCGAAATTATGTTGTGTTCGATACTAGTTAGTTAGACTTAGAGTGTAGTATGCATCTATCAAATTTTTAATATATTTATATACATATTTTCTATATTATACTATATCATTTGGTAGTACTTATTTCATGGTATCACTAAAAGTGTTTAAGCATCCCCCGTCGATCCTGTTACGTGATTTCATTCCAATGGTTGCCTGGAAGAGATCGCTTTTAGCGATAAGGCAGCCACTTGTGGCACTAGCTCGTAAGTGTTTTCTATCTGTTTGTATTTATTATTTCTGGTGTACACAATAAAGAGTTTCTATCTATCTAGTCGCGAGCGAAGGCTTATTTTACTGTATACGTAATCGCGGTTTCAATAGAGGAAAAACTTTATTTTCGTATTATTACACTGCACTGAACAACTATTGGTCTAAAGGAAAGGTAAGTTACATTGAAGGAAAAACTTAACTTTGCAGTGAAATAATTATGTACAAATGTACATAAGAAGAATAATAATTCCTTCTTCGTCTCTGGTTACGAATTTGTAGTTGAAGGTTTCGTTTACAGAAATATAAGTGATTACTCAAAAATAGTATCGTACAAAAAATAATTTAGCATCGATCGTTACTGATTACGAAACTGTGGTTACGTAACCAGCCAAACCTCCAGGAGGTATAAACCTCCTCCCTCTTTCGTCAATCTAATATTTACCACAAAATGTTTGGAAGAATTAATTTCGCAACTCTCTTATCAATGTGAGAAGAATTTTTAATATGTCTTAAATAGATACAGACAAAAGGGGTATCGCTATAACTTATAAAGACTATAGTCCTTTTCAAATAGAATGGCACTTGACAGCCACCACTAACAGACTAAGTATATAGTTTTCCCGACTAGTTATATAGTAGCTCTTAGCTATATGTTTTCGCTGCATAATCTAAATCTTTAATTTAGGTATGTGACGTCACATTCAATATTTACGAACAGCATGTCTATTCTGCAAGCTAAGTGAACGCGCAAGTGAAGTGATAAGCTAAGTGAATGTGGTTTTTTCTTGCCTATTTCTACAGATAAATGTCAAAACATCGACTTATAAGGGTAAGGGACTACAGTCAAGGGTGATCACTCGACATTTTGACATTTCTCTATAGACAAGATAAATACACGTTCACCTAGCTTATCACCTCACTTGCGCGTTCACTTAGCTCGCAGAATAGACCGGCATATCGATAAAGACGTCCAGATGAAGTCACTTGCTCACGCACAAAGAGATGTTAAGAGGATTAAGCTATCACCAAAGCAACTAGCAGCACGATGTTGACCAATAGAGTGCACAGAATCGAGCGTTATGTGACTTCATATCTTTTTGGTGCAGTTTGATTGGTCAACATCAGAACGCTCGACGGTCGACGCTTTGATGGCTGGCTGTGACTGTGTGATCGAAAATCTAGCTTGTGTCGTACGCCGTCAGCATGCGGACCTTATTAGTGGGATCGAGTCTGAGTCGCCACGAGGGGCGGCGCTCGCTGTTCGCTGCGATGGTCGCGGTCGCGGTCGCGGTCGCGCACGCCAGCGCCACTGACACCGCTACCTCGCCGCTGTTGATCGCTCGCGCCTAACAAATACCCGACATGCTTGTATCCTCTCACTAACCAGAGCAGCAGAACAATTACGCTCTAAGACAAAGTGAAGTCGCAATGCGATTGATTGAAAGCTCAAGCGGCGCTTGAATATCCACATTATTGAGCAGAGAATAAGGTATATATTCATTAGGGGGTCACGCTATCCCGTATGCGTCCCGTGCGTGTTTCGTATTTATATCTGTTTTTGTTTTTGCTTGGACAGGCTTTCATTCAATCACATAGGCATCCTACTTCGACTTAAAGGATAACTGTCCATCTGGTCACATTAATACAGCCTCTTGATGCGGTTTTCGAAAAACAAAACGATTTAATACGCTTTTTTTTTTCATTGTAATCAATATTTTTGTTCAAAATTGTAACACACGCGTCTTCGATCGGAACATATCAAGGGTTAAATTTATCAAATATTCGAAATCCGCATCAGAAAAACGACTTTTCGTGACCGCCCTAATAAACGTAGTATACCGCTAGAATAGTTTATATTCTGTTATGTTCTTTATAATGGTAGACCAGCAGGCTGATTACGTTAGCTGTCATTCGAATTGGCACCAAGCTATCATACTTAAGCCTATGGCGCTAGTTAAGCCTGATGCCGACTGAAGGCCGACGCGGCTTACAAGGTACCGTGGAAAAGTCAACTCTTTTCAATTAAATTTAGGTTTAAAATAGGCTACCGGACAAATAGAGCCGATCGCGGAAACATAATTACAATTTATTCAAAATTAACGAAAACATAAGCACTTTGATGTCTTGCTAGACAGAGCGCGCAGAGGGTTATTTACGGTCAGTTTTTTTAAATATCTTGATATATACAGTGTAAACTCTTTTTAACGTTATCCTTTATAACAATAAACTCCCTGTAACGTTGAAGTGAGCCCAACTTGGTTGGTTTGCGTTAAAACCCACGTATTGAAACACTCTTTATAGCTATACGCCATTCTCTATTACGAAGAAATGTGTTCATATTTTTAGACAGTAAATATTTATTATCGGTATTATTGTTTATGTTATGTTATCAGGTAACAAAAGACTTTGAAGCTCCGAAACATCCGAGGTCGGTCTAGCTTTTGTTATCCTTAATTGCCTTGAACACGTGCAGTATGACGCATTGTTTTCTCGGAAGTGATGGTCTTCGACCAAACATACTGGTTATCTATCGTATTATCAGTCGTAAACCTACTTTTTACTTAATTTATAAGCATTTATGATCTAAGACATACATATTAAAAATTCTTGTTAATTTGGTTGTTTTTTTGTTCACTCCATATAACGATAACTCTCTATAACGACAAAAAATGCTCAGTCCCTTGAGTTTCGTTATAAAGAGTTTACACTGTATTATAATATACGTATATCATTTGGTAGTATTTAGTTAACGGTATCACTAAAAGTGTTTTAGCATCCCCCGTCGATCCTGTTACGTAAATTCTTTCCAATGGTTGCCTGAAAGAGATCGCTTTTAGCGATTAGGCCGTCACTTGTGGCACTAGCTCGTAAATGTTTTCTATCTGTATGTAATTTTATTTCTGGTGTACACAATAAAGAGTTTATATCTATCTTTAATTGACAGCTCCGTTAGCTCAGTTGGTAGCGTACCTGCTTTCTGCGCTTGGGGGCGTGGGTTCGATTCCCATGTAGGACAAACATTTGTGTGATGAACATTTGTGTTTGTTCTATGTCTGGGTGTTAATATCTATTTAAGTATGTATTTAAAAATATATATGTATGTATATCAGTCTCTGGCAGCCATATTACAAGCTTTGCTTAGTTTGGGGTCAGATGACCGTGTGTGCAAAAATGTCCCAGATATTTATTTTTTATTTATTTATCTATCTAGTCGCGAGCGAAGGCTTATTTTACTGTATACGTAATCGCGGTTTCAATAGAGCAAAAACTTTATTTTAGAAAATAATTTGGCGAAGTGCGGGGTTTAATTCCGTATTATTACACTGCACTGAACAACTATTGGTCTAAAGGAAAGGTAAGTTACATTGAAGGAAAAACTTTAACTTTGCAGTGAAATAATAATGTACAAATGTACATAAGATGAATAATAATTCCTTCTTCGTCTCTGGTTACGAATTTGTACATAATTTCTATCTATCTATATATTATAATTGTTCTTTACGTGTGTTTGGCTCCTAACGCCTCCTAAATAGCTGGACCGATTTGGATGTAATTTTGTTTGTATGTTTCAATATGTTCCTGGATGGTTTGAAGACACAATTGGACCCGGTCGGGCAGGACGACTTCTGCCGGGTTCGCTAGTATAAAATAAAAACCAATCAGTCTGGTAGCTTATTTGCTATGACAGCTAATTGAATCAGTTTGCAAGTTGTAAAAGACACCGCTCGGTATAAAATATTAAAGCGATATACGATTTTATGTTATATAAGTTAAATATATTATATAAGTTAGATAGATCATGACCGACAACAAAAAAAAATTACACCTTAATAAGGTAGAATATTCGAGACACATTTGTACCTACACCATCATTTAAGACAATATTCTTACAAATAAACTGATTTTGATTTGATTCGACGTTGTTAATAAAAGGGATAATGTAAGCATGGAATTAATCAGTGACAACATATTTTATTTACATGTTATTCACTAGTGATCGCATTTATTGTCAAGTTAGATAAAAAAAAAATACAGCAATTTTGAAGTAACCAACAAGTATTTCAATATCGTTTCTTTATTACGACCACAGAAAAGATATTTTTTTTTGTTCAAATTAGAACGGCTGTCAAGGCATTTTTGTAAGTAATATTTTGTACCCATAGCAACTGTGACGCGGAGTTCGACGCGTTGTCATAAATAAGAATGTTCAATCATATATCTGTCACAATACCTGACGACAGTCCTTTCTCATTTCCTTCTCTTTTCAGTGATTACGACTTACAAATGTTTTTTTTTTAGATAAATGGAATAAGTTTTTTATGATGATTAGACTAGATTTCTATAGGCGCTCGATGGGTCGATATATCTTCTATTGAGTTAATAACCAACATGTTATCGGATGTATAGTACCACGTTATTTGAAACCACAACAAACTCAACGTATGTACAGTCAATGAGCTATATGTAACAATTACAATAGTACATAATGTTAAATACTTCTTTCAGGTGTAACGTTTCACGTTTGGTCGGGAAATTTAAATTTCAAACAGATTTTTTTGTTCTTGTAGCTAGGCCGGGTAATTATTGTAAACGATCATGATGTTCGCGAAAATTGGTTATTATTCTTTACAAACTCGCGTTAAGTTATTTATCTCCAATGCACATTATTACATACAATTGTCAATAAACAAATGTATGCTGTTTCAAACGGTTTATTGCCAAATGTAAGTAATATGGTGAGTAACTGATTAATAGCTGTACATGATAATGTAAAGAACGACTAACAATTTTCGCGAACACTATGCCATTTCACAATAATTACTCGGCCTAGCTACAAGGACAAAAAAAACTGTTTGAATTTTGAATTTCCCGCCAAACATGAAACGTATCACCTTAAATGTTAAGTTATGTTTCTTCGTATCTTTTTCTATTTACAATCTAAATGTTACTGCTAACTAACATGTCTTTACAACATAATATTATAACTGCTAATCACCAATAATCTCAATGACGTCGAATCTGATGTACCATTCTCTAAATTAAACTAAATTTGACAGCTCTAAAATTGTTGTCAACCTTTTCTGACGTATTGAAAAGAAGTGCCGATAATTTTAGTACTGTCAAATTAGTTTAGTTTAGAGAATGATACAACAGAATTGACCCCATTGTCTCATTATTTTAATTAAATAAAACAAATATACCTATATCAAAAGAAAGAAATAATATGAACCTAACTGTCCCAGCCACCAAAATTACAAAACTCTTTTTCGAGAGGCAATTTAAAAAAATACAATCCTACTTTTCATACTAAATGTAAAAAAAAAACATTGCAAACCCATGTATGCACAACAAGACAAGAATATGTATGACAGAAATAAACTAAGCTCCACCAATTAGGAGGCTGGAGCGGGAGCTTGAACTAGCATGAAGGCCATGTCACATGCAGGTCTTATTGACTGTATTTTTTTATTGTAACTACCTTAATCATTGTCATTCGACGACTATGATCATCGTTTTTTTTTTAAACTTGATATTGGCTATACACACAAAACGTGTGAAGCCAAAACGAGAATTTAGAAGCGAATTATCCGTGACATTGGCAACAGTATTTTTTTTTGACACCAAACTTAATGCTTAGCGTCCTCTATCGACGTCGGAACTAGATTTTTATTCTGACTGAAAGAGACTTTTGATGCACCGTCAAATTGTTCCCAAAAGTAAAAATTACACTTACCGCGCCGTTGTCTGTGTTAGGCGGGGGAGTATTTTCATCGTTTTTCTTCTGACTAGGTGCAAGTTCCGTAGTTCCATTGCCAGTCTTCTTCTTGACAAGCTGCTCCGCTGACTTGATCTCGTCGAGCGTGACGCCCTGGGTCGAGCGTCGTGTTTCGCGCACTCGCTTCGCGTGTGCCTTGCGTTGTGTTTCACTCTCTTCGTCCCGCACCGGGGGCACGAATGACCTGCGTACATTATGGAACATTACCGCCTGAATATAATCATTATGCATGCATATGCATTAAGCACTGGCCCAGCATGGTGGATAAAGGCCTACCCTCTCTCTGGCAGAAGGCCTGTGCCCCAGCAGAGGTAACATGGCTCATAAAAAAGATGCATTAAGCAATGAGACCGCCATTAACAATCCCAATAAACAGTACTGTTTATTTTATTTATATTACACGGGAATTACTCACGTAAGATTAGGCCGGAAACTCCGACTAATTAGTGACTGTAGTGGGTATATAGTGTGCATCCGGCCTAATCTTACGTGAGCAATTCCCGTGTAATATAAATAAAATGTGTGAAAACCACGTCAGTTTCCATAATAGTACTGCTTATTGTTTCTTGTCCATAATTGTGATTTCAGAATTATCTAACATTTACAGGCAAGCGTAAATTATTTCATACAAAGCAGATTGGCAATCAACCGTCAAATGATAAGGTAACCTCATTTAATTGTTATCCTTTTTTGACTTAATGGCAACAAGATTGGTGTTGCCGTTTATTAAATTTAATCAAAGAGGATATAGTGTTGCGCCATGGGATATTTTTATATCCAGGAAAAAGTAAATCTATGGATCACGCGGGTATGTATATACGTTACTGTTTTTATTGTTTGCCAATTCACTATGCATATTTACACTTTTGGGAAAGTAAAATAAAACAGACCAAATTACGTGTTACTGTAAATAAAAACACATGCGTATTATTATTATGTAAGAAAACAGTGCATGTTCTCCGAAAACAAACATTTCACCAGCATTGAATAATGCTAAATTTACGAATGTATTTGCAGTTGTACAATAGCTTACAAACACAACATGCAAGCTCTTTACAAAATCAGATTAAAAAATATATATGGAAAAGAAAAAGCTGCAATCAATAAAAGACACACACTGGAACACATTTTACTTGAACACAGACATTTCTTACTAAAAAAAATTGTACGATAAAGTTATCGGTACAGTTGAATGGAAGCCACAAACTAATCTATTCTATACAGGTATACACGTAACTGTGGCAACCGAAAGCAATAAAAGGCCGCACTAGGTAAATCTTCGTGCAAGTACAACCCAACGAGATCGTCTGGTACACTCTAGTCCTCAGTCACAGGGGGAGTCATCAAGTGTCCAACTCGCATCAATCGATTATAACAGCAAGCCTAGCACAGGCCGTGGACAGATTGTCTTTCCACGGTTTTTATCCCGCTAGAAAGAGATAAACGTATCCATATTCTAGCTCTGTTGCGTCTACGCGCGGATAAAAACGGTGGAAAGACAATTTTTCCACGGCAAGTGCTAGGCCTGCAGGTATAGTTAACATGTCGTGTTCAAGAAAAGAGTGTTATATACTACAGCTTGTATGTACTTGAAGAAGTTCTTGAAAATGTTGCCAGGCGACAATCTGGTCGGCGTCGCACTGCTAGGTGTCGAATTGGTACTGTTCGACTCAGACTCCGTCGTGCTAGCGTGAATATAATAACGCAATGTTTAATCATATCATTGCAAATATTCTTTTGAAATCTAGCTCTTTAAGATGTGGATTGTATGATGCGATCTATTACACTATTTTATAATCTTCGATCAAAAAAATACAAAGATGCCACAATGACGCGCTAATCGCGGCAATACTCAATCTGGCTGGACTCAATACGCAGCCAGATTGGATCCACAGTCACGCAATACTTGCACAAGCCGTAACACACCGTAAGAGCCGTCAACTTAGCTGACGAACCTCCGTCTGACCAACGGGAGAGAAAGAGCAAATTGTGTCTTTCTCTCGGGAGAGAAGTTCCCACTTGCAATTCAGACATAATCGCCGTCTAATCTTTTTCGGCCGGGGGTACTTGTGAAAGCACCTGCTTAAAAGTTAGATAAACATTTATTTTTCATTTAAAAATACTTTTACGAAGTATTTGCTAATTATTTTCATGTATTAACATTTAATAAGTGACAATACCTGCTGGGAAGTGTTATCCGTGCAAAGACTCACACCAATCACTTGTAGTGCTGCAAATTTTGTTTTCGCACTACACTACACAAGATGGAGGCTGTAAAGGAGTCAATATCCCAGCTGACTGTATTATTTAATCAGAAGATAGCAGATTTCGAAGAGAGGCAGCAGAAAATAGCTACTCCAACATTGCCAAGTGCAGATAATCTGTCAGCTGATTTTTCAATTTTCAAGGAATTTACACTTAATGCACTTCGAACACTGCAATCCCAGGTTGAGTTGTTGGCGAGCCAAAATGACAACCTGGAGATGCACACAAGACGCAAGATTCTGCTGCTACATGGCATTCCGGAAGACAAAAAGGAGGACACTGTTGCAGTCATTGTCAAATTGGTCTCGCTGAAACTGAAGTTGGGTGATTTCCAGACAACAGATGTGGGTCGCTGCCATAGAATGGGTAGATTGTCAACCTCAGATCGTCCTAGGCCCATTCTATTTAAAGTCCGGGATGTCCCTCTTCGTGCTAAAATTTGGGCAGCTAAAACCAATCTGAAGGGTTCCGGTATCACAATGTCAGAATTTTTAACAAAAACGCGTCATGATACGTTCATGGCAGCGCGGAAGCAGTTTGGAGTCGCAAATTGCTGGACCCGAGACGGCACTGTCTTCGTGCTAGGATCTGATAGTGTTCGGCACCGCGTCAGCAGCATCGGAGACTTGAAAGAGATCAGCATGCCGGCGGTGGCTGAGCCCACGGCTGCCACAGCTGCGGTGGTGAGCCAGCGTGTTAGGCGTGCGGTAAAACCAAAAGTTTATTTTTGATTGTGTTAATCTTCGTCGGGTTTGACGTCCTTGTAGTCATGTGAAATCTCATATACCTAGTTGTAGCACTTGTTAACTGCCTACTTGTACGGAGTATTGTTTAACTTTATCTTTAAGGTAAAGCCGCGAAAAGCTATAATATTAAGTAGGTAGTTAGAAATTTACAAAACCTATATTACTTCTTTATGTTTGTTTTGTTTTTAGCCCACGACGAGCCGGCTGATGTTTGCTAGTGTTCTTGTCATTGTCAGTTTTTGACGTTGACATTTATAGTTGCCATAAATTTGCCTTTTTTTCTTCTCTTTTCTTTTTTTTTTTTTTTTTAATTGTTTCATGTTTCGTTCAAATAGCTCACCGCGGGCTACGAAATTATGCATTATTTTTAATTTTTATTAGTATAGGTATGTATTTATTTCTAAGATTAATATAATTATCGTACATTTAATAAGTGATAAACTGTATCAATATTCAGTTTTAGGTATTTTTGTTTAAGCTGAACCTCGCCCGGCAGGTGTTTGAAGCTTATTTTTGTTTAAGAAATTTAGTAAGTAAGTAATAATTTTGTTAATCGTTAATTGTCTTATATTTATTTATTTTGCTGTTATTTGTATAAATTTACCAACTTATAATTATTTTTATATAAACTATGTTAAATATTTTCAATGATAGTAGTGATGATGGAAGCGAGTATTTATCTATTTCTTCTCACGACCACAGTAGCTCCGAAGATAGTTTCTCCAGTATTCCGACTCTTTCTGAATCTATAGATTCTCACCTTGCTGATGTGCCTCGAAACTTGAACCTTATTCACATAAATGCTCAGAGCATCCCTGGGCACATATCCGATATGCAGGCATCGTTAGATAGCAATAATATTCATGGCATCTTAGTCTCCGAAACCTGGCTCCAAGCTTCTTTACCTTCTATTGCCTTTTCTTTGCCCGGCTTTAAACTCATACGCAATGATCGAGTAGGACGGGTTGGTGGGGGTGTAGCTATTTATCTCCGCAATCATATTCCTTTTTCTGTGATTAGCACATCCCCACAACCTCCACCTGACCAACTTGGTGAGCATCTTTTTATAGAAATTCTTCTTTCACACACTAAAATTCTACTTGGATGCTACTACAGCAATTCTTCTCATAATAACTACTTCTCCTCTTTTGAAAGCATTCTTGAAGATCTAACCCCGTCATATAGTCATACCATTATAATGGGCGACTTTAACACATGTCTCCTGAAATGTGATCATCGTACTAGCAAGTTGCAAAATGTAGTCAAGTCTTGCAACATGTGTATTCTCCCCCTTAGTGCTACTCATCATTTTCCTAACTCAGTACCATCTCTACTCGATCTTGCAATAGTTTCTTCCCAACAACATGTTGCCAAGTACGGGCAGCTTTCGTCCGATTTCTCGTATCATGACCTTATTTTCTTGTCTTATAAAGTTCGTCCTCCTAAAACAAAACCTACCATAATTGTGCAGCGCAATTTTGGTGGTATAGATAATGAAAAACTTATGAGGGACGTTGAAGACATCGATTGGACGCCTGTTACATCTGCAAGCTCAATTGACGATAAAGTGGCGGTCTTTAACTCTCTTTTGACTCAACTGTACGATGTTCATGCTCCGCTTCGGGTCATTAAAGTGAAACACGCTCCTGCACCTTGGCTCACTGATGACATTAAGTCTTTAAAGCACAAAAAAGCGGTAGCCAGAGCTAAGTACAAGACTCACCCCAATGATTTAAACAAGGCGCGTTATATTGAGCTGCGGAATCGCAGTAATAAGGTGTGTAGGGACGCTCAACGACGCCATATTTTCGAGTCTGTTCAGGATAAGGACCCAGCAAAAGTCTGGAAGTTTCTCAGGTCTTTAGGAGTTGGAAAATCACGCCAAGAAACTGTCCCTAAAAACTTAAATATCGATGCGTTGAACCAGCATTTTTCTATTTCTCCTATTATGGATGCAGCTTCTAAAGCTAGCACACTCGATCATCTTTCTAATATTGCAGCTCCTGACCTACCTCCTCTCGTTTTTCATCAATTTACTGCTTGTGATGTTAGGAAGAGCATCCTCTCAATTACCTCGAATGCTGTTGGGCTTGACTCGATAAGCCGTAACATGATAATTCCTATCTTAGATCACCTACTCCCAATACTTTGCCATATTTTTAATTTTTCTATTTCCAATGGCGCTTTTCCTTCCCTATGGAAAGAGGCACAAATAATTCCTTTGCCTAAAAAAGCCAATCCCATATCTTTTTCTGAATACCGTCCTATATCTATCCTTCCATTTCTATCCAAAGCCCTCGAACGATTAGTCCATAATCAATTAAGCTTCTTCCTTACCAGAAATGATTTGCTAAACCCCTTTCAGTCTGGCTTTCGTCCGGGGCACAGTACGGTTACTGCTCTGGTCAAGATCACTGATGACATACGTCTAGGGATGGAGAATGGCCATTTAACCGTACTTACGCTTTTGGACTTCAGCAATGCTTTTAATTCTGTCGACTTTGATATCCTACTTGCAATACTTCGCTCTTCTAACATATCTCCAATGGTAGTTGACTGGTTCCAAAGTTACCTGTATGGTCGCCGGCAGAGGATTCGCCTTGAAGACTCATACTCTTCATGGTGTGATACATCTGCCGGTGTGCCGCAGGGTGGCGTCTTATCACCATTACTTTTTGCTTTTTTTATTAACTCAATTTCACAAAATCTTACTTCTTCCTACCACCTCTATGCTGACGATCTGCAGCTGTATTGCGAAGCTCCACTGGGCTGGCTACCAGAAGCTGTGGAAGCCATAAATGATGACTTGTGTCGTATTTCACAATGGAGCAAATCTTATGGCCTAAAAGTTAACCCTAAAAAAACGCAAGCCATCATCATAGGAAGCTCACGATCCATCTGCCAAATTGATTGGGACACACTTCCACAGCTGGTTTTTGATAGTGTTATGATCCCATTCAATGATACAGTCAAAAACCTCGGAATAACCTTCGATCGATGTCTGTCCTGGGGTCCGCAGCTTGCTGAGACGAGTCGCAAAATATTTGCTTCCGGGGGTTCCTTGCGTAGGTTACGTAATTTCTTACCTATTGCCACTAAAGTGGCGCTTGCACAATCCCTATTGCTCCCAATTCTTGACTACGCTGATGTCTGCTATCTTGATCTCACAGAAGAATTGCTAAATAAACTTGAGCGCCTTCAAAATTTTTGTATCAGGTTCATATTTGGATTGCGCAAATATGACCACGTATCCGAATTTCGCACTAAGCTCAAGTGGCTCCCCATCCGCCGTCGCCGGGATTCTCACATCCTGGCTCTTCTTTATAGTACTCTTTTCAATCCTTCTTCCCCGCGCTACCTTCAGGAGCGTTTCCAATATCGGCATTTAATTCACTCTAAATCGCTAAGATCAGCTAATATGCTCACTTTAGATATCCCTGCTCACAAAACCTCGTTCTATGGCTGTTCTTTCACGGTAGAAGCTGTTAAACTGTGGAATGAGCTACCTACAGAAATCAAACGGGCATCCTCACAGGAAGTCTTCAAGCGTCGTGTGAAACTGTACTATATCTCGGAGTAGCTACTGTTTCGTTATTATCTCGCTTTATGTTTATAAGTATGTATGTATTTAATATTTTTTATTATGTATGTGTATTATTGTATATATTGTTTCAGTAGGTATTAGTGTATTATTATAATGTATGTCTATGTTTTTATATACCAGTTATTCCATTATTACATCGCACCCCGTCCCTTACCTCTTCTGTATGTCCTCTCCATACTAAGGTTGCCTGGAAGAGATCGCTTATAGCGATAAGGCCGCCAATTGTTTCACTAGTTTTTAAGTTGTTTATTTATGTTGTGTGTGTTAATTTTTGGTGTGAACAATAAAGAGTTTTCTATTCTATTCTATTCTATTCTGTCTAGCTTGCTCAACGACGGTTCTCGAGTTTTGACGACGTCATGCAAATCGAACAGACATTAGAAAACTGAGCTGTAAATGTATAAAAATACGGTTGGTTTTGGTAAAATAGTTGTGTTCGCTATAAATTGTATACAGCTATGTTTATATATGAAACTGCGGACGTTTATAGACTATAATTTTCGACGCGTTGTGACTTCTAAGTATAATTTTTCGAAGTTAATAATTAACAAAGTATAGAAAGCTTGCGTGTCCACATGACGCCGCTTATATCTGTCGATTAGTTACTTAATTTTAGCCTGTACTAAACATATTACCTGGCAAAACTAACATATAGTTGCTCAGGTCATTTCATAAGTCTGTACTTTATAGTGGTGTTCAATAGCAATCACTACAAGAGGTTCTCAATAGAACTGTATTATTAGTGTTTATATTACGTAATATCTTTGCCAATAGTATTTGACTGTTTTACGGGATATTTACCGTGGTAAGGTTGTGGAAGGAGCTCCCGATATTTCGGCGCAGTTACATGCACAATGTTCACAACGTTACCACGGTAAATATCCCGTAAATAATCATATAACTGTAGTGAACAACCCTGATAGTTTAAAACAGTGGGTTTATTGTTTTAACGAAACCATCTCAAATTGTCTAAAATAATGCTATCTTGTGATATAGTCATCATAATTTGTAAGATTTATATTATAAATAGCTCTTTTAAATTTAAATTATTATACTACCAAATAAACACTCCCTTTGATTTTATGAGGCCAGGTGACGTCTGTGACGTCACAAGCAAGCAAACAAGTTCTTACCTGCTTGTGACGTCATGAGGATATTCTACCTAAATGGAGCGTTTGCAGTAAAGGCCGGTACTATCTTACTCTACTTGCTATATCTATATGCTCTATATGCTACTATCTTAATCAACCTTTTACGTATTTCATTCACAAACTTCCACCGATAAAATTCTACACTACTATAACTCGATTTATTGCGAGTCACCTGTCAAAGTCAAATGTTCAACTGCCATAGTATTATTTAATTTGAAGTGAGCGACTAAGAACAAGACGCAACCCAATTTACAAACTGAATCTCACCAAATACACGCTTCTTTTTAACACTGACAGTTCTAAACCTTGCACTGCAATGCACTGGGCCCTGATTCTGTATAAAACACACAAAACAAGCCAATAACACGCTATAAACGTGTCATAACACAGTAACCAAAGTAACAAACAATTCAGTAACCACGGTTATAAAATTCAAACGCTTCAACGAATCAATCGCGTTTTCCGATTGGATACTACATTCTCTTGACAAACACGCACGAAACGCGCTATCTAAATAACGTAGAGCACGCTCCACGTTATTGAGACAGTTAAAAACGAGCACGTTACGAACCTCATCGCGTTAACAAACTTGATATTGCCAATTCCACGCAGATAATATGATGCGGCGGCGTTAAGAGTTTATGTGGTCATAGAGTAAGGGCTCAGAGTTCATTATTTCAATTAAATTTCATGTTAACACGTCGCGCGTTTAAGGCCAGGAATCTCATGTAAATTTAAGAATAAGGGCCCTGCGCTCGTTCCCCTGAAACATTAGATGTCAAATTTCCTAATGTCCAGTAATTTGAGTGAAAACATTGCTGGTTACTGCTTGGTGGTAAACAAGATGTGTCTGCAGAAGATCCCTACCACTACAAGATGTCAGCAGGATGAGTTTTGACAGCTCAAAGTGACTCGCTAAAAATCTTTAATACATATTTAGAATTATACATATATATATACATACCTTCTGACTGTGGTTTGTGTGTTGGTAGTCGGGCTTGTGTTTGTAGTAGTGGTGGGCGCGGACCAAGTGTTTACTTCCCTTTGCGGGCGCTCCGGTCGTTCCGACGGGCTAACCCTGTTTGCGTGAACATAATCTATTAGCTGATTGTCTAGATGTAAACTTCAGGAGAACATGCAATAGGAAACTATACGATAGGAAAGTTTTTTTTCTACAACATGGTATTTAATGTATTCATAATTTGAAGAACCGTCTTCTTCGAAAATTGGACTTGAGGGGCTCGAACGTTGCTAGAGTAATTGGTAGCCAATTTTGTCTCCTTTAATTATCTTTGAGGTGTGTTCAATATCCAAAGAGTTTTAATTAGTTTTTCCACAAAAAAGACGTATATCCACTGAAGTCAAGTTAGAATATATATTAAAAAAACATTTCCAGGTATCATGTGATTAGCTACCAGATCAAACAAGGGAGATATGGTAAGATTTTGTGGCGGGTGCAGATGCATCAAGCTTACGGCTCTTTTTGCATGTGGACTATTATTTAATTCATTGTTGTCGCTACAAGATTATTGTGTGCATGAAAAATTTATAAGTAAACCGTACTGTTTTTCATTAAACTGTTTAATGGTATAATGAAAAAAGTGACAAACACTGATATATTTGAACTGAATTGTACTAACGCATATATCCGTTGTTTATCTGTTCTGAGGATTAAATCATAGTACAAGTCGTCTGGAAATGTTTTTTTTTTTACGTTGTATGGTCATTATTTTATTTTATTAAATTTATTTTATTCTTAACATATTTTTTACCCACTTATTTCTTACAGATTAACACTATTTATACTTATAATAGACATACATATTTACATAAGCGTACATTTCTACATAGACATACATAAACTATGCATGATAGGTAAGCAAACAGAAAAATTTGATGAACAGTTATAGATGACATGTAAAAACATGATGTTTTAGTGTTAAATTTAGGGCCTTACTTAAAAACGTTACTCAAGTTGACATACGCTTAAATATGCTCCGTCTCGTTTTCGCGTGTGACGATTGCGGTCAGCGAGAAGTTGAGAGAGCATTTTAAAAAATAGATCAACTTGAGTAACGTTTTTAAGTAAGGCCTTAGAGTATACGAGTTGGCATCGTCTCATGACGATTGATTTAAATGGCGATGCTTTGCAAAGCATCAACTACTTTATCATAAAGATATTAGTCATTTTATTAATAAGAACCCTTATTTTAAAAATTACTAGATATGCCATCGCCATCTATATAAAGTTTTAACTAGCCAACCGCATTGGATGTGATAAATTGTCTTTCATAATGATTTAGGTTTCTAGTCTGTAGTAGAATAACTAGTGATCTAAATAGCCAAATAAATTATATTTTTACGTACCGACCTAAACCCACATATCTCAAAAACGAAGGCAGGAAGCACACAGTTTTTGTGTGATCATTTCACCCGTCAATATAATCTTATACATTTTGGCAATCATATAAATTTTAATTTTATTATTGTCATGTCTCAAAACAAATGCAGGTCAACTGAATACAGAGTTAGTCAAAAAAATATGTGGCCAAAATGGTATCATTGTACTAATAATGATAATCTTTACTATATGATCAAGAAAAAAGAACGCAACAGGAAAACTACCAAAGAAACTTTTATAACAAGCATTTTTTGTATCCTCAGCATTTGATACCCATATCATGGTGGTAGATAATAAAATTGGTAGATATTTATTTGTTTGCTTTCTATCTGCAAACTCTCACATTTGATACCCATATCATGGGGGTGCATAAAGAAACAACTGGTCCGTCATCTTTAGGAGTCCGCCATATTGAATTTATAATGACGTTTTTTAGCTATCCATACAACACAATACAATAACTCTATTAAAAACCACTAAAACAAGGATAACATTATAAATTACAGTAATTATCTAGGCTTTTAACAGGCGGCCTTATCGCTTAAAGCGATCTCTTCCAGGCAACCGTTCACGGAAAGGAATTACATTGCATTGGCATCCAAATTGAACGATTATGCACAATTTCATCTCAATCGATTGGAGATAACTGTTTTAAAAATTCAGTTACTAACTAATAAGACGAGTCAAAAAAAAACCTGTAATAAAAAAAAGGAAAAATCAGCAACCCTACACATTTAGCGTTGTCATAATTGTATGTATTTTAGTTGGTATCCTGACTCCCTTTCGGTGTAACATACTTTACTCGGCTAACCCAGTATATGTCTTGTTTAATTTTACCCTATCACTTGACTGTGTTGTGACGCCTTCGCTTTTGCGATCCTACCTCAGCTGTACACTTTCGCCTACAGTCTGAAAACGTCAGTTGAGTCTAGCTCAGTGTCAAAGGGACACGTGTATTTTCGCATACGAGTTTTCGTGTATCAGTTTATCTCGGCGAGAGTGTACACTCAAGGTACAGCTCTGGTTTCCCAGGATCGCGGTGCCATCACGTAGCGGACGCAAAAAGACGACCATCCTTACGGTGACGTGTGGAAAGCCCATCACCGTCACGGCCGTCTTTTTTAAAAGAAACGTCAGAAACGTGTCTCATACAGGAGAAATCGTTGCTATAAAGAAAAGCGTTCGAGAACTATTCTACACCGTGGGCCGTCATGCAAATGGCGGCACCAGTTTTTGACATCACGGTGACAAATACCGCTCTCTAGGAAACCGCGCCATTTTATTAATAGCCGTAACAGACGGGTCAGCATGGCTGACGTCAACCTCAACCAACGAGAGAAAATGAGAGGGAAATAATGTTCTCACTCTTTCTCTCCCGTTGGTCAGACGGCGGTTCGTCAGCCAAGTTCGATACGTCTGTAACGGCTATAAAAAAATGGCGCGGTTTCCTAGAGAGCGGTATTTCTCGTACAACGTTCTAGGGACGTCATTCACCGCTATATCACGGGCGCTTAATGACGGCACCGCTATCCTAAGAAACCAGAGCTTAAGTGTTCGTGTTGTGAGTATGAACCTCGTGTGAACGTCCTCGTCAGTGTTAGTCGGCTGCTTTTTCCTTAGCTCGATGGCGGCTAACGTGGAGTGCGGCAGCGGCGGTATCGAGGGGCAGGACGAAGCCTTGATTCGGGCGGTCACGTCTCGGTACCGCTGGTAGAAGCTGTGCACACACAAGCAAGCTGACGGCTGCGGCGCACCACGCCCTGCGCGAACGCACGACGGAATCACGACGCGATGCGAACGTGTTACTACTATTGTGATTATCAGCATTTTATTGATGTACTTCACTATTAACCGACTTCAAAAAAAGGAGACGGTTCTCAATTCAGTTGGTTTCTTTTTCTTTGTCACCTCATTTATCAGACATTTTAGTATAAACCGATTTGAAAAGTTTTTTTTTATTTTAATGGATATACTTTCAGATTGGTACCATATCGTAAATTTCATCAAAATCAGTTCAGTAGTTTGGTTTTTAAATCTAAATAACTAGGGATAATATGTTATCCAATTAAACGAAATTGCGTATTTACAAATTTTAAAGTCGATTTTTTAATTTTATTTTTGTTTGTTTAATTGAGGCATGATTGCCTTATTGGAATGTGCAATCAAGAAAGTTTTTCAAACTGAAATTATAGTATCGTAAATGTATCTAAAATATATATACGTGTATGAATGTATAGATGTTCACAACACAACACAACGCGTTGTATTCCGTCGTACAGTTCACAAAACACAGCGTCCCACACCGACCCCGGACGGCATACATTAGACGACACAAATTAATTCGAAAACTGTACACAAATCTTTATATTTATAAACATATATTGCCAAAGACTAACTCGAACTTCGATAGCTCTGGGGGACCGCTTAACCTTATCAAATCTGCCTATTAGAGCGTCAACAATGGATCTTAACTTTTTTAACTCTGAAAACAGCATTATATGAATGAAATAATTAACGTTAGCACATTGTTATTGATTAAAATTAACTTTGCGTGTAAAGAATTCGATGTTGTTTTTTTTAATTGAAGTTATGATAATCGTTTAGTGCTGGTAAAAGGAAAAGCGATCTTTATGCCACACAATAAGAACGACACAGAAAGCAATAAGCTACCGGACGGATTGTTTTTCTTGACTATAAACCGATTACGGAAAACAAAATTTAATTGTTCAAAATTAAGGATGATATTAGCATTTGTATATTGCTAGACAGAGAGCGCACTATACTTTCAAATGACGTCACTTGACGGCATACAAATTCCATATTGCAATTATCTTTATGGGAAAGAGCATCCCTTCCTAATCCAAACCAAAAACTTACACAACTTTACAAACCGACTTAAATAATTCCTTCAGTAAGTATAAATAGTTATATTTCATTATATATTTCAATCTATGTTTATAAAATCTCGTGTCACGGTGTTTGTGGTCACACTCCACCGAAACGGCTCAATCGATTTTTATGTATTTTTCTTTATGATAGGTTCGTAAAGTATTTTTTATCATCACAATTTTTCATAACCACGCGGGTGAAACCGCGGGCGCAGCTAGTAATTTACATAATTTATAATAAATCATATATATACATACCTGTCCGATAGCCTATATTAGTGACAAGTTGACAATCACAAAATTATAATACTGTATAGTCAAAACTTTTTACTGCGACATCGTTTACAACAACATGCCGGTTATAATAACATATCGATTTGTTTGTACTTACACGATACACATTAAACATCACCGGTTGTCACGACTATCGGTTTTTACGACTGAATATGAGCAGTCCCTTCGATGTCGTTATAACAGATTTTGACTGTATTATAATTATAACAAATCTCAAATGTTTGTCCAAACAGTTTATCCACATTTTATTAATGACGCATATATACCAGCACTATACGACACGGAATCGTAGCAAAAATATTTTAAACAGTAATCCAATGTTATAATGGTCCCAGTAAAAGTACTAAAGATTTTTTAAATTTTCATCCATTAATGTCAAAACTGTGTGTGAAATAATAAATAAATTAACAAAGGACTCTGTTTAAGATATAATAGCACACCTATACAAATGATAACAATGTAATTTTTAGTTGTCTCATGCTAGATTACAGTGCCACTATCTGAGTCAAGTTGGTGGTACTGTACACAAGCGCCAGAGTGCGAGTACTTACGTCTTGTCATTTTCGAAGCTATGTGTCCTGCGCAGGATTGTGTCGTTGTCAACGTTGTTGTTCGTGGGCTTGTTGATGTCTCCTGAAATAAATGAGCAAACTAAAACATGGTTTATAAAAAAAAAAACAAATATTTCTTAGTGTTTTGTTTTCTATGGGATTTTGTACGAACATAACTTATTGAACAGGACAACTTTTATTAAAAAACATTATTACAGATATATATATAAAACTATAATACTAAATTCATTAATGTCAGGTTTTTAAAAATATATTATAAAGCTTGCGTATGACCGCCAACGGCTGATGTTAAGCGATGATGCGTTCTACAATGGAGCACGCTTGTCTACAAGAAACCGATTCACTCGTGATTTGAAGGCTCGTGATTTCCACAGACTAGCAGTTTCAGGAATCAAAGCGTTTTCGGAATATCAACCAGAAGATATGATTATGGAGTCCGGCAGTTTACTGTACACAGTTTACGAGTGTAATTTTTTGGTGACCCGGTTTGGCTCGTCAGGCGTGTTCTGGGGCCGTACCGTCACCTGTTTTAAGCGATTCAGTGTAGATCGTCCCTGAGAAGATACACAAGCAACAAGGTTGATGGTAAGAGTGCTACTCACTGGTTGGTTCCTGCTGCCGGTTCCGGAAGGAGGCGGATCTGCGCCAGGAAGGAGACTCGTCGGTGGGCGGTGCCTCGGGCTCGGCCGCCTCGGGCGAGGGCGCGCGCCCCTTCGGCGGCTTCGAGTCCGCTACCTTCATGATCTCGGGCGCCGGCGGCTTGTCTACAATACATGGGGTGCGGGGTTAGCACGAATCGCATCCACAACATACATATAGCACACGCAATTAAGACAAAAAAGGGTCAACCTCGGAATGAGAAATAATCTATATTTTGGCACTGCAAAAGATGGCTCAATAGTCTCATAAAATCTCATGTCCACCTCTTAAGATATTCAAGGTATAATAAGGTATATGTTTGGTCGGATTTTCTCAAATATTTCGCTTCCTATATTTCTAATGACACTAAAATCTATAATAAAAAAATTAGAGCATAAAATTGTTAAAAATGTTGATTGACATCAAATAAGCAAACTTTATAATCTATGCGTATTACTCTGTTTATCTATGCAGCTCTTAAGCTTCCGGTTACATTATTTTAGTTTGTAATGTTGTCGCTCTCTCTCTGTTCTGGTTTGCTAGTCAATGGAAGAAATAAAAGTGCTCCGCAAAATATACGTTTTTTTATTAGGTTATGGCCCAGCAAATGGCCTTTAGTTAGTCTAAAAAAGTGTTTTAGATAGCTTAGGATTCACCACATATATAGTTACAACGTTGTGCGCGAAGTTACAGTTTTTTTATTGCATCGCAGTCGTGGTGTGCATCGCGGTGCATTACGACAATATGGCGTCGAACACGTAGAATAATAATTCGCTTATTGCAAGTGTGCCTAAGTTGTGAGGCCGATCGAATTACAGCGAATGGGCTTTTGTCATGGAAAACTTGCTGATTTTAGAAGGCATAGATTGCGTTAAGAGCGAAAGTACGAGTTCAGCAGACGACGCCAAAGCAAAGGCGAAGTTGATTCTTACCATTGATCCGGCACTGTATGTCAACATCAAGGAAGCGCCTACTTCAAAAGACTTATGGATGAAATTGAGACAGATGTTCGATGATTCGGGATTTACAAGGAGAATTTCGCTGTTACGAAATTTAATTTCAATACGCCTAGAATCCAGCGAGTCAATGGCCAGCTATATCACTCAAATCATTGAAACGGGCCAGAAATTGTGCGGTACGGGATTCAAAGTCAATGACGAATGGATTGGCAGTCTGTTGTTGGCCGGATTACCCGATAAGTATTATCCGATGATGATGGCTATTGAGCATTCGGGAATATCGATAACCGCAGACGTCATCAAGACCAAGTTATTGGACATAGCCGGAAGTGAAAGCGAACCGGGAAGTGCATTTCTCAGTAGAGGGCAGCACCATCGTGGTTTTTATAAAGTTGGCAGCGATGACACAACATCAAAAGTAATGGTGTCAGATGTGTCAATGTCAAAGGTTCCAAAGTAAATACAAGGAACGAAATAACATGTTATTCATGTAATAAGAAAGGACATTATAAAAACCAGTGCCCGGAGAATAAAGCACGAGGAGCAAAGAAGACTCACGCATTTTCCGCAGTGTTTTTAAGCGGAAATTTCCAAAAATCAGATTTTTATTTGGATAGCGGTGCGAGTTGTCATTTGACGCCGAACGAAGATATTGTTCAGAATGTGTCTACGAAGTTGAATATCAAGCAGATTGTAGCTGCAAATAAAAGTGTTATGCCAGTTTTGTGCACCGGTGATGTTGACATCGTAACTTTGACACCGAAGTGCAGATACGAAGTTACTCTCAAAGATGTGTTGTGCGTGCCCAACCTAGCTACAAGCTTGATTTCAATTAGCCAGTTGATTAAGAATGGCAATCGAGTTGATTTTAAGGAGCAATGCTGTCGTATTTACAATAATCGGAATGAATTAGTGGCTGAGGCAATCCTGATTGATGGTGTTTACAAGCTGAACATGGAACATATACAATGTTTGTTCACTTCATCATCAAGTGTCAATAGTGAATTGTGGCATAGAAGATTGGGTCACTTAAATTGGAATGACATGAACAAAATGAAAGACGGAGCAGTGACAGGTGTATCCTATACTGATAAGGAATGTATTGGAAAAGGTACATGCATAGTTTGTTGTGAAGGAAAGCAGTCTCGTCTTCCGTTCAGCAACACAGGTACGAGGAGCACCGAAGTGCTGCAGACCATACATGCCGATGTTGCTGGTCCGATGGAAGAACCATCCATCGGTGGCTCCAGGTATTTCCTAATTTTTGTTGATGATTTTATCAGGATGGCATTTATATATTTTCTGAAGGCAAAAAGTGAAGTGTTCAGATGCTTCAAGGAATTTAAAGCTCTAGTAGAAAATCAACAGAATAAAAATATTAAAATATTTCGAACAGATAATGGTTTAGAGTTTTGTAGTAATGAATTTGAACATTACTTGAAAGATGCAGGTATTGTGTATCAGAAGACAAATGTCAAATGTCTACACAGCTGAGCAGAATGGTATGAGCGAACGAAACAATCGCACTATTGTTGAACGAGCTCGTTGCATGTTATTCGATGCAGGATTAGATAAGCAGTTTTGGGCAGAGGCAGCTAATACTGCAGTTTATCTAAGGAACAGGTCTATAGCATTAGGTTTGAATAATAGAACACCATTTGAGCTCTGGACAAATAAAAAACCGGATTTAAGCCATGTTCGAGTATTTGGTAGTCCAGTGATGGTTCACGTCCCAAAGGAAAAAAGACACAAGTGGGATAATAAAGCCAGGAAACATCTGTTGGTCGGATACGCTGATAATATAAAAGGATATAGAGTTTATGACCTTGAGAAAGGGTGTGTATCTACCAGTAGAGATGTGATAATCCATGAAAACACTGAAAAGAAAATTAAGATGAATACAAACGTGTCAGTTTCAGTTGCCAGGTAACGAGTCTCATAATCGAAGTACTATGTCAAGTACTCATGGAAGTGAAGACGAGGAAACGTCAGAATTTGAAGACACCACCGTTTTACAATCTTCTTCAAATTCAGTGTATTTAAATTCTGAAAGTAATCTTGATTGTACATTACAGAACTCAGATGAGGAGACCAGAGATTCAGATTTAAATGAAATTCCAAAGAGAACAAGGCGACCTCCCGAACGTTTTGGGGTTACACATTAGTGCAGTGTAAGTGGGTGTTTAAAAGAAAAATTGATAGTGATAACAGTGTCCGTTACAGAGCGCGTTTAGTGGCGAAAGGTTTCACGCAGAAACCAGGAATTGACTATGAAGAGACATTTTCACCTGTAGTTAGACATTCAACCCTCAGAATGTTATTTGCATTATCAGTACAGTTAAATCTAGATGTAACACACTTAGATGTGAAAACTGCTTTTTTAAATGGCTTTCTCAAAGAGGATATTTACATGGCTCAGCCGAAACTTTGTGATAACAGTAAAAATTCCATTGTAAAATTAAAAAAGGCTATTTATGGTTTAAAGCAGTCTTCGAGATCATGGTACGAGAGGGTTGATGGTGGGTTGAGGGTTGAGGGTTGAGTGTTTATGTGAACTACAATTCAAGAGAAGTCAAATAGAGCCATGCGTGTTTACTAAAATGTATGATAATGTAAAGATTATTGTCGCATTGTATGTAGATGATTTCTTTGTTTATTCGAATAATGCTTCCGAAACTGAAAAGTTAGTTTCTGTTCTGAGTTCCAAGTTCAATATTAAAAATCTAGGACAGGTACGACAATGTCTGGGTATGAGAGTTAAAATAAATAAAGACCTGAATGTTGTAACTTTGGATCAGGAACATTATATCGAACAGTTGTTAAAAAAGTTTAATATGACAGATTGTAAAAGTGCAAGCACTCCAATGGAATGTAAATTAGATGTAGATGTTGGTGGAGTTTCAGATGAAAATATTCCTTACCAACAATTAGCTGGCAGTCTCATGTATTTGTCAGTTTTGACAAGGCCAGATATCTCATACTCTGTGAATTTCATGAGCCAATTTAATAAATGTCATTCTAATGTTCATTGGACTTATGCTAAGCGAATTCTTAGATACTTAAAGAATACTAAAAACTATTGTTTAAAATATAGTAAAGAAAAAGCTGAACTTGAAGGGTATGTTGATGCCGACTGGGCAGGCAACTCGATGGACCGTAAGTCTTATACTGGTTTCTGTTTTATGATGTCAGGATCAGCTATTTCTTGGGAGAGTAAGAAGCAGAGAACAGTAGCATTATCGAGCATGGAAGCAGAATTGATGTCGATTACTGAAGCATGCAAAGAGGATATGTATTTAAGAGCTTTGCAGTGTGAAATTACAAATAATATGTATTCTGTAGTTTTGTATAATGATAGTCAGAGTGCACAAAAGCTGATATCAAATTGTGTGTTTCACAGAAGAAGCAAACATACTGATATAAGATACCATTTTGTTAAGGATGCTGCGCATGACAAGATTATTGTAATTAAGTACTTGTCAACTGATGAAATGCCAGCTGATGTACTAACCAAAGCACTCAATTCTATAAAACACTATAAATGTATCAATAACAAGCCGTCCGCCCCGGCTTCGCACGAGTGTAAGCTCGGCCTTCGGCCTCGCTACAAAATATAATATAGCCTATGTCACCCGGGGATAGTGTAGCTTCCCAACAGTGAAAGAATTTTTCAAATCGGTTCAGTAGTTTCGGAGCCTATTCATTACAAACATACAAACATACAAAAATAGGTACAAATCTTTCCTCTTTATAATATTAGTGTAGATTTAGGAATTGTACCAGTGAGTAAGTTTCTGTAGTAAGTTACTAATTGTACTCATTGTTAAAAATTATAATTAGCTTGTGTTTATTTGATGTAGTGGGGGTGTTAAAAATGTTTATTGACATTAAATAAGCAACCTTTATAATCTATGCATATTACTCTGTTTATCTATGCAGCTCTTAAGCTTCCGGTTACATTATTTTAGTTTGTAATGTTGTCGCTCTCTCTCTCTGTTCTGGTTTGCTAGTCAATGGAAGAAATAAAAGTGCTTCGCAAAATATACGTTTTTTATTAAAAATTCTCTACTAATTTTGTTTCAACGTATTCATTTGAATATGCTTAACCTTTTTTGATATGGAGCGCGGATAGCGCGCGGCAGTTATGTATACATATACATACATATATATGTATACATATATCAAAATCACGGTTGACATATGGCATTATGAAAGTTAGATACAACTTTATAATGCCGAAATAAAGGTATAATCAGTTTATAGCTTATGATCTCTCATTCCGAGGTGACAACAATAATTTGCCTGGGCTAAGAGATTAAGGGTGCCTTTCCACCAGAGATTTGCTACGCTGTATGGCTGCGGATGTGTTTGTCATTCAAGGAACCTTTATTTTCATAGCTTAGCTTAGCACTGGTGGAAACGGGTTCAACGAAGCTATGTTTTTGATATAGAGAGATGCGTGCTAAGAATGGGAGCTACGGATGGGAATTGCGGATGGGAGCTGCGGATGGGAGCTATGGATGGAAGCCACGGATGGCAGCTGCGGATGTGAGCTAAGGATGGGAGCTACGCACGTGAGCTACAGATGGGAGCCGCGGATGTGAAATTCAGATGGGAGCTTCAGGTAGGAGTTACAAATGGGATCTGCGGATGTGAGCTACATATGGGAGCTACGAATGGGATCTGCGAATAGGAGCTGCGGATGGAAGCTAGGGATGCGCGAGTGGTGTAGCTCCGCTCTCCTACTATCAATGCAACTATTAGCTAGAGACGCGCATCTTCATAGCACATCTCACCCGGTCTGCTATACCTTTTAGCATTATGAGAAACGATCACAAAGTTTCGTAGCTTAGCTTGACCTGGTTCAAAGCTGAGCTCCATAGCAGATCTCTGATGGAAAAATCACCTTCAGACGAGACGATGATGCATCGCATTCTAAAATTCACTACCAAGTAGCTCCATAGACTATAAGTGGCTGGTGACGCCACCGTCAGACAAAACAACTGTCTATCTATACTAACCATTAACAATTTTGTTGTCATTAGTTCCTGTGATTTCGATGTCGACCCGTTTGACGTCGTGCCGCGGCGGACTGAGCTTGCGCTTGTTGATGTTGTTATTGTTATTATTGTTGTTGGCGCGGCGCGGCGCGACCTTGAGTGTTGCGTCGGCGAGCCACGCCGATATCGACGGGTCGACGAGGTCCAAGCACGTTTGACCCTAAAACACAAACAAATATAAATCACTAAAACACATCATTTAAAAAAAACACGCTAATCCTGAAGACCCTGGTAAGGATAATGGGACAAATTATTTCAACTATTGCATTGTCATCGGTCCTTGATAAGTTTGCAAAGTTTCAAATCAATTCGACGTTTTGAAAATTACGTTCAAAGAGTCCGTTACATACCAAGCTAATAAAAGCGTGTTAAAAACATTCAAATGGAACGAAAGTTATTCACTAAAATTAGGGTTTTACACTGATCTTAGGTATTTTATATTTAGTTCCCTTATTTTGCAGTTACTCGGTCCTCGACTCCGCCCCGAGCCGCGAAGCACCATTTTTTTTTTTGATGGCTTTCCTCACCCTTTACCCTACGGCCGGCGCTGCCTGCCGGTCCTTATTGTCACGTATTTAGGGCACTATTCTGTGAACGCTTACGTTCATCTTCAATGTGTACTAGTACCACCTCTGCTACAATTGATATCAACGGAGTGTACTTACAGAGTAGTTCTTGAGCTGCGGATCAGCACCATACTTCAGAAGCAGTGCAGCGGCCTCCTTCTGTCCCCAGAGCGCAGCGGCGTGCAGTGGAGTCCAGCCCTCGTAGTCCATGCAATCTGGCTCCGCGTTGCAATCTTCCAGCAGGGTTTTGGCCACCTGGGGAAAATAATTGAACGTCATCTTAATGCGTTAGTAAATAACTAGGTAATAACTAATAAGGCTGTCAAGCACTAAAGCTGGTCACCGGGGAGGTTTTAGTGGGTATAATCCCACATAACCTGGCTGCACCCCAATGCAGCCAGGTTAATTAAGAGGGTCTCAAGAGTCGCTACTTATTTAAATGATTTTGCGGAGTGAATCTTCTGTACTTGTTCTTATATGTATTCTGTGATGTGACTTACTTCAAGGTATCCCTTAGCAGCGGCGACGTGAAGCGGCGTGCCTCCCGTCTTCAGGTCCCGAACTTCAACGTAGCCGTTGGCAGCCCAGTTCCTGGAGTCTGCCATCAGCGTGTCCACTTCGGCGTTGCGGGACTTCTCGCAATCGACGCCTGTAATGAGCCGAAAGATTATCAATAATGAAACACTACTGCGACCTATTTGTCTCTCCTTTATATGGCGAGAGCAATAACTACAGGGCAGGTGTATAATTTGTTAAACATAACAGGTTTAAAATAACATTATAGTTAATTTAAATCTGCTTACAAAGTACTAAAATAAAACCGATTTTTTTTCGGATTAGGGAGAGATGCTCTGTCACTTTCCCGCAAAGTTATTGTTAGTATATATAGTGGGTAACGACATACATAAGTATAGTGCGCTCTTTGTCTAGCAAGACATTAAAATGCTTATATCTTCATTAATTTTGAAAAAAAAAAAAAAACGAATAAAAACGACGTATTCTGATCACATTCGCTAGGATTTTGAACGTAAGACTGTAAAAAGTACCCGATATTCTATGTACAGTGAAATGTTAAAAGAATTTTTTTGTATTCAGTTTTTTACAGCATTATAATAATAGTATAGTAATAGTGAGGAATAGGAACTCTTGCAGCTAATTATACAGGGGATTCAGGGGTAGCGACCACCTCCGGAAGAAGACGTACCTCATGGCTCAAATATCTCTGGAAGTGGAACAAACTGAGCCCAATACCCCTATTTCGAGCAGCTGTCGAAAGTTCGAATAGCCCTATTCTGTCGAAAGTTCAAATTGCCCTCTTGTGTCGAAAGTTCGTTTAGCCCTTTACTATCGAATGTTCGAATTGCCCTTTTCTGCCAAATGTTCGAATAGCCCTTTTCTGTCAAATGTTCGAATAGCCGTTTGATATCCGACCTACGGAAGGAGGTGGTACCTTAAATTAGTATGTGGTATCTAAAATCGGGAGCTCTATTCACAACCTCGCCCTAAATATCCCGTTAATAATCATATAACTGTAATGTTATTACAGTCATGAGAGCAAATAGTTAAGCCGTGAATAGAGAACCTTTCTCATCGATGGCAGCTTGCAGCAGACTGCCCATGCTGCCACTCTCAGCGATGTCCACGGGCAGCTCACCATCGTAGTTGACGGCGCCCACGTCGCCGCCATTTTCAAGCAGGTACCTGAAACGCGTATAACTCATTTATTTCACATCTCTTTCTTTCCGGGTGTATTTGAGCCAATAGGTCTGAAGGAGTCTGCTGATCCGTTTAAGAAAACATGCTCTCTGTTTACCCCCAGAGCGGAGACTACAGAAGCAATAGTTACCAGTTAAGGCCCAGAACATAGCGCTATCACGTTCGCGCATTTGATGTAAAAAAATGAGTGTATACTTTTTAAAAATGTGCTTCGTTCATTTTGACAGGTTAATATTTCAAAATATTTATAGCAAATTATTAGCAAGCTCAAAGTCGCACAACGACCTATGGAGAGGGCTATGCTCGGGGTTTCTCTACGAGATCGAATCAGAAATGAGGAGATCCGTAGACGAACGAAAGTTACCGACATAGCCCACCGGATTAGCAAGTTCAAGTGGCAGTAAGCAGGGCACATAGCACGCAGAACAGATGGCCGATGAGGCCGAAAGATTCTCGAATGGAGACCACGGACCGGGAAGCGCAGCGTATGACGTCCACCCACAAGATGGACAGACGACCTAAAAGAGACCGCAGGAAAACGCTGGAAGCAGACCGCTTCCAACCGGCCCTTTTGGAAATCGATGGGAGAGGCCTACGTCCAGCAGTGGACATCCTATGGCTGAAATGATGATGATACAATTTGATCGTTTAAATTCTCTGAGCGGAAGCTGTTACGGGAGAGTCAGCTCGGGAGCAATATCTCATCGTCATACGTCGCACGAAATGACTGGGTAGCTTCACGAGGCGCCTTTAAATATAGCCCAGCCACGTTTGAACCTCGGTAACATGTTGCAAGTGACCGTGCTGTGTCAAAATGTCGCGGTAACCTTGGTAGAAGACGAGCGGTAAGAGTGTGGCGCGTCTCAGTACGATACACTGTTTTTAGTGAACATCGACTTTCAGAATCGGATGGATTATACAGTAATCCATCCAAATCCATAAAAACATTAAATTTGATTGGCCCGTTGGCCCAGTTGGTAGTGAACCTGCCTTCTGCGCATGGGGGCGTGCGTTCGATTCCCACCTAGGACAAACATTTATGTGATGAACATTTGTGTTTGTTCATAGTTTAAGTATGTGTTTAAAAATATATATGTACGTATATCAGTCTCTGGCAGCCATATTACAAGCTTTGCTTAGTTTGGGGTCAGATGACCGTGTGTGCGAAAATGACCCAGATATTTATTTATTTTAGTGAACAAGGGGGTTAACATTTGGTTAAAAAGTCGGTATAATTATGATACGAATAAAACATTACGGAGTGGCAGTGGAGTATTACAGTACTGAGAAAAAATGTATTGAGCAAATACATCAAATATGTCTGCTCTACTTCGCTCTACTCCCTTATTGCTCAACTTTTCGGATGTGTTAAGTTATCTTTTTTCGGAGCCTTGTACTCCATGAAATTCAGACCAGGCTTGAAAAACCCAGTCTGGCTTGCTGAAAAACGAAGGTCATTACCAGAAAACGGGATTTTGGTTGAAATGGTGAAAGGGATCGTTGTATTTAGTCCGATGTGTAGTGTCCAATAGTGAACCACCGGAGAATGGGCAGCAGCGTCCTAATAGTACACGGTGAACGTACTGCGATCCCCAAGCCGCCTGCCAAGCGTGGAGATTATGGCAACACCCCTCTCTATGAGGGAGGCCTTGTCCAACAGTGGACGTTAATTGGCTGATGATGTGTGTGTGTGTAGTGTCCAATCCGTTTCTTAGTGTCGTTTTATGACACAGTGGACAAATTAAAGCACATTGACATTACGCGCTCTATTAGCGATACGACGAGGAGTACGAGGAATATTATTATTCACACAACCCTTTACCTGCTAGGTCACTAGTGTGACTCAACCTTTGTGTACAGTGCAGCGCCTGTCGTTTCCACGTCACAGTGCGTGCGGTGCTCCGCTATATTACTCTAGCTTCACCTACCTACATATTGATAGTTTGATCGTCTACTACAATGCTTTGATTGCTCGGGGATTTTCGACATAAATACCTATCAAATCTAAAGCGACTATTATCTACACGGTTACGCATATAGACTGTACTAAGCCTAAAGGAGATCATTGTACTATGAGACAAATACTGAAATCGCAAAAAAAACTGCTGTTCCATACATTTTGTCGAGTGTCCGTTTTCCATGGAACATAGAAAAACAGCTGTTTTTTTCCCGATTTTAGGTTTGGTCCCATATTGAAAGTCGTTCATAATAATGAGCGTATAACGATATATGCGTGACCCTGTATATGCTATACACACTCTTACGTGGTTCCCGCTGGCAATCAAGCCAATTTATTGGATGATTGTGCTTATTCAAATGGGTTTCTTACGGGGTTGGTAACTGTCAAAGTGGTGTTGGCATAGCTTGTACCTTTGTTATAGAAATTTTGTCATCATTACAATTAAAATTTTCCAAATACATCTGTAAATTTACTGACCATCTCCATTGAAAGAGCCACCCTGTAAATCAACAAGAATGCACCGGCTTCTTTCCTATCGCTCGTACACAGCCTTCAGCCTTATATTACCTGGCTATGCTGATGAAGCCACAAGAGGCAGTGGCGTGCAGTGGAGTCCAGCCCTCGTTGTCTCCCCGGTTCACGTCAGCCCCGTGACTGACTAGGAACTCGACCATGTCCAGGTTGTCGTCTATACACGCCTGGAAATAAGAACGAAAATTCAGCATCAACTTCGTAAAACAGCGTTGCGTGGTAAAAATTCCACGGTCAATAACGATATTCCAGGGAAGTAAACATTGTATGTCGGGTTCTATGAAAATTACAAAGTGTATGTCCGGTGTCGTAATTATATTATCGTTTGTATATATCAAATGAAACAATGACTGCTGTGAAATATTAGAACTACCAAGAATAGTATAATGGGATTATAAATTATCAGTACTACACTTCTTACAAAGAACTACCTACTACAAGAAGATAGGTAATTTTTACAGTTTTAAATAAGAATTTTGACTTTCCTCCAACAACCGCTTTACACTTAATAGATTAAAACTGAATTAATTCAAACCACGTAAACATTCATTACCAATCGAGTTTTCAGTCGGGCTATTGACATCGTAAGTGGTAAATTAAAATTCGATTCGTGATAAAGTGAAAAAATTTGGTAGATAGGCAGAGTTCATTAGTCTTTTATGCATGTTAGGTTTATGAAACTTTTAATACTAAGGCAATATAATGCGAAGATATAATAGTTTATAAGTTTGACATCCAAACCATCTATAAAAATATAATCTACCAGCGAGTGACTGGGACATAACATTCAAAAAACAAATTTACCAATGGTTAAATTCAAAAATCAGAGTAAATTTTTTGCTATTGTAAAATCTACAGAAAAAGATAACTTATTCTTAGCTTGTCTGCATCTATTTCTAAGCTATGACCTCACCAAATGTTTGAAAATTATACTAATCAAAGACATTTGATTGATGTCTGAAAATGCACTATCAGCTGAGCTCTAAAACTTCCCCCTAACAAGAGATCTTAGCGGAAAAGTGGGTAAGAGTGGCGGACGGTAATACCGGCAAAACTCGAAAAATATGACCATCTTAATTTACTTTGTTGATCGCATTTGACTAAGAAGAAAATATCTTTCTATCAGGACAATTCACGAGTGCGACAATGTACCTGCGTGATTGCCAATGGCCATATTCCATGAGTACACTATGAATTACTTTTTAACCCACCATATTCACCGGATTTATCCCCCTGCAAATATTTCCTTGTTTTTTTTTTGTGGATGTGTGGAAAAATATTTAATACAAATTAAGAGATAATGCAAGAAACCAATGCCTATTTTGCTAAAATCTAACTATATTGAAGGGATCCGGAGTCGGAGAAACATTGGCTGAAGTTTATTGAACTATAGCAGTGTTATTCTCCCCCCCCCCCCCTTTTTTTCTTCAAAAAATAATAATTTAAAAAAATAATTTTGACTTACAAAATATATACTTAACCTTAAAAAAATACCAGACTTATCACAATGCCCTCGTACAAACGGCGCCCTCAGCATGTACAGAAGATACATCGATGTTTATCAGCCTTCTCGAGTTAAAATTCACATTTTATAAATAAATTCGTTTTTATAGGACATGCAACAAATTTTATTGTAATTGACATTTGGAATCAATTGACAGTCTCTCAGAAAGGCCATGATCGAGCGCATGAGCTTGTCACTTAAGGCAGTCTCCGATTGGGGCGATGCCAATCTGGTCAAGTTCAATGACGCTAAAACCCAAGCTTGTCTGTTCTCCGCAAAAAGGACGTCATTCCAACTTGCTCCTACTTTCCGGGATGTATCCATTCCGATAACTGACCAGCTTGAGCTTTAGGGCGTTGCTCTGTCTTCTTCCCTCAACTTTGGCTCCTATACTGAGGACAAGGCTCAATTGGTTGCCAAAAGCTGGGTATCCTATCCAAGGTGCGTCGGTACTTCACGTCGGAACAGTTGCATTCACTTTACCAAGTAAAAGTTCGGTCGTGCATCGAATACTGCTCTCACCTTTGGTATTATTCTGCTAAGTACCAGCTTGGGGCGTTAGTCTATTGAGAAATGTACCAAGACGCTCATCAGCAACGAATCCCTGGTTCAGCCTCGAGCGGGTCGAAAAATCGACCCGCTTTATGGTCGATATTCCGAAAACCGTACGAAGCGCTTGGTTTCACTTTTATTGTGCTAACTGCTAGACTGACGAATGCGCTGACTGAATGGGTGTTCCCTGATAGTTACAATCGGGGTGTCTTCAAATCACGAGTGAAACGGTTTCTTCTAGCAAGCGTGCTCTATAGTAGATCGCATCATCGCTCGAGTTGACAATCAAACACCTAAATATTAAAAAAAAGTCAATTTTTATCCGGTAGTCCGATATTACTAAATATGACATAAATTATACTATAAAGAAGTTAAAGAATAACAACAATCATAAACAAACATGCAGACATTTATAATCGCACAGATACGAGTAATTCACAATTTGCAACTGCCAACAGGACCGGGAGCAGTATATTACATTTGGGGTCAGCATAGAAAGCATACGGGACGCTGGATGTAAGTGTTTTGTGGGAGCTGACGTGCCGACGACATTACCACGCGGGGCAACCAACTCGCGCGCGCTCGGTGTTTTGCTAACTCTTTCCTATGTCTTTTGCTTTTACTACCCTCGCGCATTATTAGTGCTGTCGTCCCCTGTTCAACGGCCCTGTTCGTCAATAGATTTTCCTTTTTTCTCTCACCAAAACATGCTACAAATATCGTGCGGTCGCTGCGTTCGCACATTGTAGTTAGGATTTTAATAGTTTCTCTATGTAAGATCCTATAGTAATTAGTGCTAAATTAATAAGAAAAAACAAAAAATCTGCAAAAGCAATAAAGCAAAAGTTAATGCTGTCGTTTTTTGTCCTCGGAACGTTTTTTTTTCTTACAAAACAAATATCAACATCTTCGCGTTCGCTACGCACGCGCATTCTTACTGTTATTTATGATTGTTATTCATGGAGAGAGAGGGGGGCACATAATATTGGAACTAAATCAGTTAATTAGAAGTTAAAATGTTATGTTTCTTCACTCACAATCTTGGATATAGTGGGTTCATCACGCAAATGTTAAATCACACTCATAAGCCAGGGGTACCAGGGTATCAAAAGCTGAGTTCGCCGTGAAAGATTGGTGTTTTATATTATTACAATTGTTAAATGGGTTTAAGGACATTTGCCTAAGGCATTGGGTTAAATAAGGGTTTGCTCGGATCGGCAATGACTTTATTTTTCTTGTAAATTTCAGCGACGTAGTTTTTGAGATTAAGTGATGAGTCAGTCAGTCCAGTCTGTGTAAAGTCTCGCTTTTAAATATATTTGGTAAAAGTTGAATATAAAGTTTTTATTCCTTTCACCAGCCACATTATTTCCTAGGAGAGCTTCGGCGCAGAAGTATTTGCATGGATTTACATGTATTTCGCTGTTATACATATACATATAACTAGTTATTCTAAAGTTGTGAATATAAACTTTCCATGCCTTACGCCAGATACTTTATTGCTAGAAGAACTTCGGCGTAGAATTATTAAAATGGATTAAACAGAATTAGAAAAGAAAGAAAAAGATTTATTAATGACAGAAACAAAAGATACATAATACATAGTGTTAAAAACAGGAAAATAATAGTTTCTGTCACAAATCGGTCCCAACTCATCATAGTGGTGGTCGTATACAACCAGCGCTGGTCTTCCGTTGGAACCGACAGGTGACGTCACGCACATCGTAAAACAGCAGGTGTGCAGTACAACAAAACTTTAATACTAATTAATATGGTACTGATATAATACCTAAACCCTAAACATACAAACAAGAAAATTATCTTTAAATCAGTAACACTTAATATTTAAAACTAAACATAAAACATATTATATAAATACTAAACATACTTGATTACTCTTATTACAGAGGTGCAGTGAAATTAACTTGGTTGTGCTCTGGAGCGGGTGAAATGGGTTGTTAGGTTTTAAATATTGGGTGAGGACTCGGGACCCGGGACCAGTACAGGTTAACCTAGATGGTTAAGGTGGATTCTCGGGACCCGTTCACTCATCAGAGGAATTATTAGTTTAAGCCGCGGGTTTCAACTTCAATGACATTTCTAAAACATCAAAATAATTTTAAAAAAACACCAGCTAAAGTTCAAATTACATAAGAGTCGCCAGGCATGAACGTATTTGAGTTCATAATTTCGGTATTACTGCCAAATTCTGGTTATTCTTTGGAAACATTCCATAAATACACATAAGGTTTGCCAAATACTACCAGTATGTAGAATTTGCGTACTCGTGAAGATTCCGTTAGTCAATTACATTAAGAGGCACTAAACTATTAATGGCTTTCAAAGTACAATGAGCTCTCTAATCCATCACCGAATTCTAAAAGCAACCCGTAATGACATAGCATAGGTACATGTGACGGCCCCAAGTCTTTCGTCATTAACTGTCAAGAAAGTGGAATACGGCATTCATCCAGCTTCCATGAAATGAGAAGACTATATACAAATGTCTCAAGATCCACAGTTCCTAAGTTTCCCTTAAACTTATATATACTATAGATATTCCAAAGTTCGTAGACATGCAGCGGTACAATTAAAATACATAAGATGCGTTGTGTAACGAGCGGAACCGCTGCAGGGTCAGTGCCATGACCGTTGGCGTTGGCGCGTGTCCGGACGGCAGCCACCGTCGCAACCAAGCTTAGGTGTGATGCTGAAACAGCCAAGACTCGTGACGGAGCCCAAGAAAAAACAGAAAATTGAACCCTATATCTTATCACGTAGTAGTCGCAAATATCATAATTCTAATGGCACAACTTCCGGGCCGCTCGAATATCGTGAAATCTTGCTATAATCAACAAGATATAGGGTTCATATTTCAATGCATTTTCGCCTCTGTCACGACTCTTTGGCAGTCAGCGTTGCGCTAACCAGGTTAACCAGCCCGTATGATAGAATCAGGAAGCTTCTGTAGCTAGTTTAATCATTATTCATTCTTCTAAGTCCTTGCATTGCAAATATGCAATTTTCCTGCTCGTGCTTTTGCTTTATTGTAACACACCAATTATATATGTGGGACACACGCACACATTTAAATTGGATAAGCTACAATCGCCAAAGACATCATCGATAGTGCTGATCGTAAAGTAAAATCCAGTTGGACGTCACATATTAAGTCGTAAACGCACCCTATAGTTTGGGTTTGATACGAACCAGTAATATGAAGTCTCTGGTCAATTGGTCGTCGCTCTCGGACTGGTGGAGACGCCGAAAAAATCCTTTATAATTGAGATACTTTCAATCAATCAAGGATTTTCGATTTCAAGGAGAAATCGGGAGAGACACAAGTAGTCCAGCACCGCTATAACCGAATACTTCTATATTTTTACGCTTTCAATGTGTCATGCATCAGACAGAAGCGCCCAGAAACAAATCAGTTATAGTTGACGCATGCTTCCTTCAGACGAAGCATCGCTTTCGCCGAGAATTGCACATTATTCCACGAAATCGCTAAACGTGACAAGTTATATAACATTCGCAAAGGCAATGACAGTTCATTCACAATATTTTTAAATACACAGCAAACAATTAATATGAAACGTTTCATTTATGGCGGAAATTGTTCTTGTAGCTAGGCCGGGTAATTATTGTAAACGATCATGATGTTTGCGAAAATTGATTATTATTCTTTACAAACTCACGTAAAGCTATTTATCTCTAATGCACATTATTACATACATTAGTCAATAATCTAATTTTTGCTGTTTATTGACAAATGTAAGTCATATGGTGAGTTACTGATTAATAACTGTACATGATAATGTAAAAAATAAGCAACAGTTTTCGCAAACACTGTGTCACTTCACAATAATTACCTGGCCTGGCTACAAGGACAAAAAACTGTTTGAAATTTGAATTTCCCGCCAGACATGAAACGTATCACCTTAATCTAAATTATGCATAGCTATATTATGTCCCCGGTACATAATATAGTTACATTACTGTCTTTACATAATTGTCTTTATACAGAAACTATATTGTTTTCTTAGGTAATATGTAATAGGTTTGAGGACTGGGTCACTATCGCCCGCGGGAAGGCACCTTTATTCCGATACCCCATACGTGGTCCCCTGGTGGTACCAATCAGGTGACAGCATTCTGGTTTCAGCCGTGCTAGTGACCACCGGACAAAGCCATGCCGACAAACGGCCTTGCCGTGTCCTACCCCGCATGTTGTCCGGTGACGCGGTTAGGGAAAAATCTGCTTCACAGCTGCAAGACCGGTCTGCCAAGCACTGCTGAGCAGCATTAGGTACCTAATCGTTGAGAGTATCGGGATCCAAGCCATGTTGCACCGCTGGCTGATCGAACGCAGCTAGTAGAGAGCCCCGAAGAAGTGAACTAGTTACTCACAAAAGACTGCTCCTCCAATTCGCGAAAAATTCCGGGATGCGCCATCGTACAGCGACCGGATGAAAGGGCCCGATGACATCACCGAGGAGGCTCGGTCGTCCTCACAGGCTCCAGATTAATTCCTCATTCATGTGGCCGCTCGTTGTTCGTCTACTGGTCAGCGGCGTCGAGTATCATTAAGATACGATATCCACCTTCTTCTGCCTAGCGTGTGTCCGCATTCCTACTATGGTTCTTCCACTTCGCACGGTCGTTAGCATCATCCTTGGTAACTTTATTGGCTCTCATGTCATCTTTTACGACGTCAATCCATCGTCGCTTTGGCTGGCCACGAGGTCTTGTTCCAGGGAGCACAAGGTCCAAGAGTTGATTGCCGACGTACTCCACGGGTCTGCGGAGAACATGACCCCATCCACCTCAGGCGACTTTCCTGAAGCTTATCCGCTATTTCCCGTACTCCGAGGCTGCCACGGATGTGCTCGTTAGAGATTTAGTGTCTTGCCATCTCTTGAACAGTGCCTTCTTGTTCCGGGTTGCCTCCTGTGCCTTGTCATTCCACCACCACGTTTCCCTGTCGATGGCCCAGCCACCCTTCGTGGTACCTAAAACCCGTTTTCCCAAAGCAGCGATTGTTGACTGGATCTTCCTCCATTGCTATCCGAGATCTACACTCAAATCTCATACCAGTCCACTATCACCTGTGCTTATACCACGAGTTCTGTTGTCGGCACCTTCGTTAACATGAAGATCTTAAATTATCTTTGGTTTGGGTACTGGTGGATACAGGCTAAAATCATCTATGCATGTGTCTACCGGTCGCACAGCGGAGATGAGGAAACAACCAGGCCGAATATCTAATCGAGGCTTCGGATGTGTTTCAACCGCTCAACTTAAGTACCCTACAACCCTAAAGTGTTACTGGGGGGCTCTAATGTTGGGATTTGGGGGCCCATAAAGGTTGTCTCGAAGAGATCGCATTGTGTACCTTTTTCTAACAGTATTCTTCTTATAATGTTATTGACATTTTGTGTTGTCAATAAGGTATTATTGTATTCCAAGTTTGAGAGTATCGGCCCGGACGGGGCCCGGTGTAATTTGAATCAAACTTTGGTCGCAACTGTCAGCAAACAATGGACGAAACAGTATTATCAGGGTCAACATTATCAGGGAACTCCGGATGCGAGTGCTATTAACATGAAAGCACAGACACACGCGGTTACAATTTACTAGATATAATTAGCATTTGTTTTCTGGATGCTAAATAAACGCAGGTAAAATATGCCTGAGTATACACTACAAATATCGGTACAGAATTATATGAAAAAGGTATCAATTCACTCTGGACTTCATGCTGAGCCAAACGTAACCTATAACTTAACCTGTCCTAAACTGTAATGGTCTTACTTAAAAACGTTGCTTAAGTTAAGAAATGCTTAAAATTGCTCTGTCTCGTGTTCGCGTGACAATTTCCGACAGAGCAAATGTAAACATTGTTTAACTTAAGTATTGTTTTAAGGTAGTAAAAGCTAACGTAAGAGGTAGTTGTAAGCCTAACTTATAGTAAAATTCGATATAGGAAGCGGAACAACGTTATTTTTATCATATTTTAACCAACACATAATTATGGATTTGTTTTACTGAGCTATTGCTACTATTGAATATCTTTAGAATATTAACAAAATGTGAATATATAGAAAAATATCATAGTGCTGTGCTCAACACCGCTGCCAGTATGGCGTTGCTGTCGACCAGCTCGGTCACCCCTGGCTTTCCTGCACATGGAACGCAGGTAGGATTACCCGCCACGCAACGATCACACCCGCCGGACTTTTACCAGTTCTAACTGCACAGCCGTACTGTAGCCGAACGGTCTCGTACGTAGCGATGATAAAAGACCAAACGTTATGACCTTGATTCCTTGGAAGATGGGGGCGACGGTGTGGCACGCTACTTGCGTTGATACTCTTGCGCTGTCTCATCTTCCCGGTACGTAAAATAAGGCCTTTTGGGTTCGATACTTTAGAAGCGTGAGAGGCAGGAGAATATTTTGTTATCTTATTATAATTATCTTTACACCTTGTCGAAGCATCCAATGGCCAAAATGCTGGCCATTTGAGCAAAGCGTTGTTGCAATCCAACGCGGCAATGCAGCCAGCATTCTAGGAACGACGCTTGCTGGCAGCGTCTATTAGACTAGTGTATTTAATTTTAGTTATTTATTTTAGTTAAGGTAAGTACGTTGTCAATATATATAATACTCGAAAAATTCTACGGACTTAGATACGCCAAAGTTCTTTAGTTTACAATCCTTAATAAGAGCAAAGTCAAGCGGTCAAAAACGGTCAAGAAAATCCTTCTTTATCAATAAAGAATATACATACATGTTTGTTGCATTAGATTGGCCTCAAAGCGATATTTAAAGATCATGAGAGATAATTAAATGCAATGCATTATTCATTCGTGATAGATATCGATTTTTATACAGGGTGTCAACTGAGATATGGATCATAGCTGTCATACAATGTGTTGACGTGGGTCAGTAACCTTTCACCTGAAGAACTGTTCGATCTGACGCCAGTGTCGCGGTTTTTATTTTTTTATTTTTTTTATAATTGGTTCACTAAACTGGCCGTAACATCTTCAGATACATTTTCTTAAGTAGGTACATTTAAATATGGCAATGCACGACCTCCTAGAAGTGAACACTGCATGCACGAGAATGAATATAATACTAATAATACCTATAATACACTAAACTTAAATTAAAGATAGGAATTATAATGTTTTTTGATTTTGCTTGATGTAGTATTGAAAATATCTAAATTTTTACAAATGTTATTATAAGAGGAAGACATTCGATACATTGGTGAATGTTGGTAGTAATTTGTTCGACAGGATGAGAGGCTGAATGTTTTTCTATTGACAAGGCGTTTTATCATCGCACTAGCCCCCACCGCCTGAAAGCTTATCCACATATCCTAAATCTGTGGAAATCACATAATGGGCCCTTAATCCGCACGGGCAAACGCGCGATATCGAGCCACGTTAAGTTTACCTCAAAAAGTTGGCCTCTATTGCTTAGAAAATAAAGTTCAACTTTTGGACGTTATCTTAACGCACCACGATAGAGCGCGTTTGGCCAGGCCCTGTGCGTTTAACGCGATCTTTTTTCGTCACTCCTGCAATTTGTGGGAGGAGATACGGCTACTACCCGGCGTTCAATTGAGTTGAAATTTGATAGACCTATGTTACCTACTTGAATCATATTGCATTAATATGGTAGTACCATGGACTTTTCTGATGACGGATTCGGAAGGTGGTCATAGGAATTAATGAAAGCAACAAGACAACCCTATCGTGTTTGGGCTCTTTGGAATGGTCTTTATGAGTACTATACCCCTAGGTGATGATCAAGGTCTGATGATGATGACGGAAGGTGGCTAATTGGCTATAGAAATTATCGAACTCAACATGCGTTGCTATAGCTAAAGCATTGGTTAATTTTTATTTATTTTTTACTATGAACATATTTTGTATATTTTTTTACTGTAGTAATTATTCTATGAAACAGCTCACTTTATAGCGATTTAAGGGTTAGATTTGAATATTCTAGCATAGCTGCCTACGACCCACAACACCCTGTATGTTCCATTAGTACTTAGAAATCCCTGAATAAAATAAAAACACTAACGAGGCGGACCTCTCATCAAATAGAAGCATCGTTTAGATGCAAATAAGTGTAGTTTGAAACATGGAAACTAGAATAATAACGGACGATTAGTTTGTTTCTAAGCATATAAGTCTAATACATTATAATACCTACCAGGGCAGTGTTAAGTCGCTAAATAACAACTTAGGAATAAATTTATCGTAAAATGAACTTTCTTAAAAGGCCAAATGATTGTTTTTGTGACGAATCTCTAGTGCAACTCCACTTCTACGTCGCTTCAAGTACAATAAGAAATTTGGAATACATTAATTTAAACTATAATAAAATAAAAAAATTACATCTATTCCGAATTTGTAAATAGATATTAATGTTCTGTGGCTCCCTCCAAAAAAACAAAAACTAATACTATGAAGGTTAAGTAATTGCAATTAACATAATTCAGCTGTATAGCATAAAAATCAAAATACTTATAAATTAAAAATAATTTTTTTTTATTGTTGCTATTAGATAGCTCTATTTATGATTAGCTTTTTTTATTAGATATTAAATAGTAGTGGTTATAACGTGGTGGTGTAGTGGTAGGATTCTTTTCCGCCTGGGGAAGTACCACACCTTTGCCGGTTATTCAACCGCCAAGCAGTAGTGTGCAAACACTACTGTGTTCCGGATTGAAGGGCAATGTTTCCAGCGAAATTACAGGGCACACAGAGATTTGACATCTTATATCTCGGGGTGACGAGCGCAGTGCATTGCCATCCAGGGTTTTGAACTGTTGAAGTTCAAAATTCTGAGTGGCGTTGAGCTGTTATGGGCAAGCGTGAAGAGCCATCAGGCGAGCGCCTTCGCTGGTCTCGTCACCCAGTATCATAAAAGAAATATATGGAAAAAGCCTACTGTAGTCATATCTTATTGTCGAACTGTACACTCGAGTGAATCAGTTCCTTCTAGGCAAGCGTGCTCCATCGTAGAGCGCATCATCGCTTAACATCAGGCGAGGTGGCGGTCAAACGCGAGCCTATTTCTAGTAAAAAAGTGAAAAAAAAAACACTCGTCAAAATGTACGGAGCAGCAGTTTTTTTCACGATTTCCGATTTGGTCCCACAGTAAAAGTAATTCACAATGTTAAGTACTAGCAACCCGCCCCGGCTTCGCACGGGTATATGTTTTATTATATTTATATAAACCTTCCGTGAAAAATTATCTAACTGATGGTGAAATCCGCATCAAAATCCGTTGCGTAGTTTTAAAGATCTAAGCATAATATATAGTAACAGACAGGGGAAGGGACTTTGTTTTATAATACGTAGTGATAACGGACCCCTTTCGGATAACTACACCGCGTAACTTTGTATACATGCGTTCTATGTCTGGGTGTTAATATCTATTTAAGTATGTATTTAAAAATATATATGTACGTATATCAGTCTCTGGCAGCCATATTACAAGCTTTGCTTAGTTTGGGGTCAGATGACCGTGTGTGCAATAATGTCCCAGATACGCCCGTGAAATTACCCTACTCCTTTGGGAGTCGGGTAATAAAACACAAAAGGAATTTTCAAGTTCCGGTAGAGCAAATTAGTATGGAAATTATGCGCAGAGTGATAGTAAGCATAACACAGTTCATCACTCCGGTATTTGCACTCTTGTTTGCACTGTTTGCTCGCGGATTTTTTAATCTCCAGGTGACGCATCTTTGTATCACTAGAGAGAGCTCACTGCTCAATGAAATCTATTATTAAATAGTGTGCTTATGAAAGCCAAATAATGAATAACGTATTTAATAATACTGACATCACGTTAACGTTTGGTGTCTATCGTCCGAGTAAGAAGAAGTACTCGTTATACTTAATACTATATGCATAGGACTGAATCATGCCATGACAGTACAGCCCCAACATTAAATATTGTCAATTTGGAATTTAATTTGAACATATTTTGAAGAACATACTTCGACGACATTGTGAGAGTCGCTGGCATCCAGTGGATGTAGATGGCAGGATGTCGTTCAGTGTGGAGGTTAAAGGGGGAGGCCTATGTTCAGCAGTGGACGTATTCTGGCTGATGATGATTGATCGATTGACTTCGACGAAGGACTTTAAGTCCTCGTGGTCTTTGGCGGAAACCTTTAATAAATTTGATAGCTCATGTGACGTACTATTGAATAGATAGATTTGGTACCTAATTTTTTGTTCAGGTGTGCTGTTTGCAAAATATGATTCGCCAAAAATAGCATTGTTGAATTGTTAAATAAACTGCCTTCTGGCATTTACAGAAAACTGGTGATACGCAAAAAACGCATGGCGCAGCTAGCAAAGCACAAATTATGCCACTATACACAAAAACTAATGAAAACGCACGGACGACGTAATCGAATAATAATAAAAGGTACGTGCGTGTCCCAATAATCTGTACATGACCTCGAAATGAGAAATTTTCTCGCCCAATTTTAAAATACCGCGGCGCTATGTCATTTAGATGATACATCAGCCATCACGGAGTATTGGGGTCGGTCAATGACAGCATCAAAACTTGAATCTAGAGACTATTCGGAATCTAGGCAATTTAACCACAGTTTTTTTTTGAACGGCTGTAAAAGCATTTTCGTAAGAAATTTGTTGTAACCAGTTGCACCCATATAAACGAAACGTCAGACATTCGAAATCAGTTAGCAACTGTGACGCGGAGTTCGACGCGTTGATCTAAATAAGAATGTTTAATCAAGTATCTGTCACAATATCTGGCGACAGATATCCGACGGATTTCCTTCTCATTTCCGTTCTATTTACTTCTCTTTTCTGTGATTTTTACTGTGGACTTTCCTTGAATACGCAATAAACGTCCTTATTCTAACTTTTTTGCCCACTTTAAAAAAGGAGCAGGGTCTCCTTTTTAGTATTTCGTACCCTAAGGGTAAAACGGGACTCTTTTACTAAGACTCAAATACTATATATTCGATAATACTATATATTTTATTTGAGTAATGAAAATCTACGCGTACGAAGTCGCGGGCAGCAGCATTAGTATTTAAAAAACAGATTTCATAATTATGGAGGGAACCGTAAAGGTAATTTTTATCTTCTTTATGTATTCATATTCATAGGCAAGCGTTTGACCGCCAATTCGCCTGATGTTAAGCGGTGATGCGGTCTACGATGGAGCACGCTTGCCTAGAAGAAACCAATTCACTCGTGATTTGAAGACACCTAGATTGTCAACTATCGTAATTATACATTACAACTATACTTTATGAAAAACATGAGAAAAAAGTTTTTGCTTACACCTTTAGTTCTGGTGACAATACAATATGCAATACTCAATATTGTTGTATTTTCAAAATTACCGCTAAAATAAAAACATTTAAATAAATATTTAACGCAGCATTCAAATAAAATTACGCTATTTAAAATGTTAATATAAATAAAAGCTTTGTAGTGGTAGGACTCTTTTGCAGGGGTCCGCCAGGGGAAGTACCACACCTTTACCAGTTATTCAACCGCCAAGCAGTAGTGTGCAAACACTACTGTGTTCCGGATTGAAGGGCAATGTTTCCAGCGAAATTACAGGGCACAGAGAGATTTGACATCTTATATCTCGGGGTGACGAGCGCAGTGCATTGCCATCCAGAGTTTTGAACTGTTGAAGTGAAATTCTGAGTGGCGTTGAGCTGTTATGGGCAAGCGTGAAGAGCCATCAGGTGAGCGACTTCGCTCGTCTCGTCACTCAGTATCATAAAATAATAATAAAAAACGCTAGTTGACTTCAAGTCGCGAGTGAGTCTGTTTTTTCTACAGGCAAGTGTGCTCCATCGAAGACTGCATCATCGCACAACATACTAGGTGGCCGATCAAGCGCCAGCCTATCATACAACTTTAAATAATTTAGAAATCCGACTTCAAAATGAGTAAATACGCAATTTCATGAAGAGTTGGAGCCGGTTTGTGACAAAAAATATAAATGATAAGGTCTAGTTTAGATTAGTTTAATTTAAAAAAATTGTTTTAATTTCTATTGTGCATTATTTTTTTTTGTAACAAATAAATTATGTCTATATCTATTTCGGTTATTTTGATGACATATTTTTCCCATTTACTTTAATTTTAAAACCAAACTACTGAAACGATTTTGATAAAATTCGTATGCGACCATTATAAAAGTATAGTACTTTACATTTTAAAAAACCCAAATTGGTTCATAAATGACAGAGTTCTGAGGTAACAAACATAAAAATAAATAAATTTAAAAGCCCTATTCTTTTTTGAAATTGGTTAAAAATTTGCTTCTAAATCTTTAAACTAAATTGGCAGTTTTCACTAGATTTGTTACATAAAATTTTGTTTAAAAGTAACTGTCACCCTTTTAAGCACAAACGCTCGATATGCTAATATATGTTTTAAATTTTGTCTCACTTTCACACGTGACATTTCTCGTCAGCGAAGTTGATATATAATTTTATTGCATCGATTAGCATACATCGAGCTTTTATGCGTAACAGGGCATAAATATAAGCGTGAGTAGGACACATTTTAACCCTTGGCATATATTATTGAATATCGAGAACAATCAAAATCTATTAATCAAGTTTTATTATCAATCGTACAGGGCCCCGATGCTACTTAATCAATTGTTTTTCAATTGTTAATGAATAGCCTCATTTCTTTTAATTTTGACACTTTATACCAAAAGTGTCAAAAGGGTAATTATTGAGGCAATTCATTAACAATTTAAAAACAATTGGTTTAGTAGAATCGGGGCCCAGTACGGTTGTGTGGTTGAGGTGAAATCAAATAAAACTCGTAGCGGCCCAGTTAGTTTGTAACGACCGATCAGACTATAGCACAAAGATCGCACACTATAAATACCAAACGTTATAAAAAGACGTATGGCGAAGACAAAACGCATCCGCGATCAAACGCTGCCAAAATAATAACTCAAAGGCCGATGGCATAACAGATAATAGTGTTTACACTTTCAAATAATTGGGTACCAGCAGACACATGTTGCATTATAGTTACGATTATACCTAGGCGTCTACGCATCTAAAGACCCATTTTATATTATGCATGTGTGGACGCCTAAGTATATACATATCTATATCTATCTATCTATATCTATACCGATATATAAAGAGGAAACATTTGATTGTTTGTTTGTTTGTTTGCAATGAACAGGATCCGAAACTACTGAACCGATTAGAAAAATTCTTTCACTGTTGGGAAGCTGAACTATCCCCGGGTGACATAGGCTATATTATATTTTGTAGCGAGACCGAAGGCCGAGCTTACACCCGTGCGAAGCTGGGGCGGACGACTAGTTTATACTAATATTATAAAGAGGAAAGATTTAATCGTTTGTTTGTTTGCATTGAATAGGCTCCGAAACTACTGAACTGATTAGAAAAATTCTTTACTGTTGGGAAGCTGCACTAGCCCCGGGTGACATAGGCTATATTATATTTTGTAGCGAGGCCGAAGGCCAAGCTTACACCCATGCGAAGCCGGGACGGACGGCTAGTATAGAATAAAAACGTTGAGATAAAAAAATCTGTGATTGCGAGATATAAAAAAAACACAGGGCGTCTTAAAATAAGCAACTGAACACGTTAAGACTAAGAAGTTTTTTTGTTTGTTTATCCACGTACATCTCCTAAACCACTGGACGGATTTAAATGCGACGGATTTTCACGAATATGCTTAGCTATGACCAGATTGAAGTATAGGCTATATTATTTTGCGAAAGGGCCGGATGAAAGTTTCTATGAAAATCTACGTGTACGAAGTCGCGGGCAACATCACCAGTAGTAAATAAATTAATCCTAAGCTACATTATACTGCGAACACGAATACTAACAAAGCCACTGAAAAAGTCAGGTTTCCGATTTGTTGAAAATAAAAGCGTCAAATGGCAAAAGATATATATACTTTATTTCCACGACACTAAAGATCTTAATTGTTTGCGTCTCATTGTGTAGCGCTACAACGCCAGCCGCACAATCTTGTCTCGGTAGGTATAATCTATTCAATTTAATCAAATCAATCAATTTTATTGACAAGCTTGTGTTTTTAAATTAAATGGTCGTACATACTTAGAATGTTTTCTGAACGCCCGGCACAGTAGTGGTATTAAAAATTATACAATTTGTCTACAGCATTTGACAGTGTAACGTAGTAGGAACGTAGTGTAACGTAGCTTCAGCTTTGAGCCAGTAAACGCCCTTTTTATTTTAATAGGGTAGATTACTGATATTTATTTCGTTGAAACCAATAGCTCTGATGAACAATTTAAGTAAATATAATATGTTTATTGAAAAAATAATTTAAATCGGTTATTGATTTTCTGATATATAAGAGTTTAAAGTTTTGGTAGAGCAAACTGTGTCCCTTTCCCACAAACCAAAAATTTTAGTCACGCCTCTGTGCGCCATACTTGTCAGAATCACACTAATATCATATATATGAAATTTGGATGGATGGATGGATGTTTGTTATTCAATCACGCAGAAACGGCTGGATGGCTTTAAATGAAATTTGGAATATACATTGCTTATGTCCTGGATTAACACATAGGCTACATCATCATCGATTTTCATCACCACGCGGTTGACACCGCGGGGCGCAGCTAGTCAGCTATATTTATGGGCTACATTTTAATAAGACAATTTAAAAAAAACAGTAATCTAGCCTATTACAATATGGTTAATAGAGTAAAACAAAAAAAGCATAATGTCACAGAGAGGCCCAGCCGTGCCAAATGACCGCCTCGTCCCAGACTAGCTGCAGACGCGTCCGTTCCCACTTCAACAATCTTTTTGGAACACATCTCTAACAATAATTTAGTTATAACCGTGACGCAATAGGTAATCGACACATCGGACATAGAGCCGTGCGTGGATGAGGTTATTCATAGGCAGAAACACATTTTCCACGATCCATCAACCTTATTTCCATTGCACTTTATTTCGACACGATACTGTAATGTAAAGTGCATAAGAGTGGAGCTGATAATTAAACTGTGGTCGTTTCCCCGAGATCATTGACAGTAATCTAACGATAAAAATAGTGAAATATCGATATAATAGAGATTATAGATGTCATTTTGTTTAGTGTGCGTTGTCGTGTGTATCTGATCTAGGGTAACTAACCGCACTTTATAAATAGGGCAAGCTCACACGCCAGATGCGTACGGCACATAAATGTAAAAATATATAGGAATCGATAAAATGATCTGTGCGCCGCGGTTACGATGATGTAAACAGAGATGAATGCGTACACGCACGAAACGTGTTCGATATAGGGCAACACTAATATCTACACGAACCCGTATTGTATTGCCGAAAGCGTCGGGGTATTATTCAGTTACAATTATTATATACTAACTGCGCCCCGCGGTTTCACCCGCGTGGTGATGAAAATAGGTGATGATGATGATGAACGAACAATAATTATATTATAAATATAAAAAAACCGACTTCATAAAAATGTCACAACTGGACTAAATTAAAATGAGACCACACAGAACATCTTTCAAATAAAATCATCAAAATCGGTTCACCCAGTCGAAAGTTCTGATTAAAAAAGCAGTCGAATTGAGAACCTCCTCCTTTTTGGAAGTCGGTTAAAAAAATCTCAAAGTAGTGTTTGAACCTATACATGAGCAATTATTGTTGAGTGTAGATGGCCGGGTCAAGTTGGCTAGATTCCAAGAAGACGCTTAGGCGATGTCGGTAACCGATTTACCTATTACCAATAGGTGGTTTATAGCAGATCAGTCAGACCTGTCAGCTCGTAACGGTAAAAAACTAAAGCTAAACATCAAACACCTTACTTGAGTTAAACAATGCTTAAAATGATTTCTCATTTTCGCGTGTGACAATTTCCTTCGGCGAGTAGACAGAGCAATTTCAAGCATTGTTCAACGTAACTTATGTAATGTTATTAAGTAAGGCTAAATCAGTTCTTAAAAAAACTAGAGATTCGTTGTCAGGGTAAACTGACGAGCGCGGAATGTGCAATGTTTATTATAGCCATATTCATAGATTTTTGATACAAGTCCTTCAAGGGACAGCAACAGGGAGCTTAGGCCCAACTCTAAACGGGGGCCCGAATAAGTGCAGTTCGCAAAATCACGCGCACGCGGACCTTAACTCGCCGAGATACGGTCTGTGGTCACGTGATTTTGCAAACTGCACCTATTCGTGCCAACGTCTAGAGTTGGGCGTAAGGCCCCTGGTCTGAATTGACTATTGCGTGCATATGTAACAAATCTAACTCCTATTGACGTATGAAATCACCACGCTTCTGTTTCCGTTTCATTTTCACGTCCCCCGCGAACATTCAAACATAACATGTTTTATTTTTAAACACAAGGTTGTTATAATATTACATTTGAATTTATTCTTTCTGATTTACTGTTAGCGTTTAGCGAGTTTAATAAGTGTTGCAAATCTTGTAGTAGCTACGTTAGCAATTAGAGAAAAATGTATCATCTTTACAGTTTGATTTAGGCTTTTGATCTATGTCCTACTAATGGGTATGTTGAGGTGGCAAACTCGCCTGATGGTAAGCAGTCAACGTCGCATTTAGATGCATATGACACCAGAGGCATCACAAATACGTTGCCGACCCTTAAAGACTCTATTAACTCGTCCGTATATTTATTTATTACTGTAATGGTCATTTCGCGAATATCTCGACGATGTGTAGCAAAATTGCCAAGCCTTGGCGGTATTTAGACGTTGTTGGACTCAAGTTAGATGTGCCTCGGCTTTGCATTTATCATCATCATTATTTCAGCCTTAGGCTGTCCACTGCCTTCCTCATCGATTTCCTAAAGGACCGGTTGGAAGCGGCCTGCATCCAGCGATTTCCTGCGGTCTCTTTTAAATCGTCTGTCCATCTTGTGGGTGGAAGTCCTACGCTATACTTACCGGTCCGTGGTCTCCACTCGAGAACCTTTCGGCCCCATCGGCCATCTGTTCAGCGTGCTATGTGCCCTGCCCACTGCCACTGCAACTTGCTAATCCGGTGGACTATGTCGGTAACTTTCGTTCGTCTACGGATCTCCTCATTTCTGATTCTATCTCGTAGAGAAACCCCGAGCATGGCCCTCTCCATAGCTCGTTGTGCGACTTTGAGCTTGCTATTGAGGCCCATAGTCAGAGGCCATGTTACAGTGCAGTTTCGCATTGGCCACATTAAATCACGAAAATTAAAAAAAAAACAGATTGAGACGGCGGGAAAGAGAGACAGTGTTACTTTCGCGCTGATAATATTATCTAAACAGCTGTCATAGTTAGGTATCGGCAAACAGTTACAGGAGGCTCCGGCAAGCCCGCGGCGTCTGCGCGGCTGCCAACTGCCAGCCCGGCACCGGCACCAACTCGTAAATCTCTTGGTTTATAGCCGACACCCGGCGATCTGTCACACTATCGCTGTAGCGAAACTTTCTACAGACACAAGCTATCTATCGCGACGGCGGTACTAGCTCAAATAGGGTAGATGACTGATGTTTATATCGTTGAAACCAATAACTTAGGTAAATATAATATGTTTATCGAAAAAAAAACGGTTATTAATGTTCTGATATATAAGAGTTTAAAGTTATTGTTAAAGAAAACTCTTTCCCTTTCCCACAAAAACAAATAATGACGTCACGCGTCTGTGCGACGTACTTGTCAGAATAGAATTTATATGGCGTACAGAGAAGTGACGTCATAATTTGCTGTTCGCGCTTTCTGTCTAGCATGATATTAAAATGCTTATAAGTTGCTTATTTTTGATCATATTTTCATCTATATTTTAATAGGACCATAAAAAAACAGTCATCTAGTTCACCGATGACAATGCAATAATTTAAATAGTTTGTCCGATTATTCTTACTAGGATCTTCAAGATTAGCGATTTTTGAAGCGTGTTTTTTATTAGTTTAAACTACGAGAAGTATTAGTTTTATCACATGCGTAGTGGGCAAATGAGAAAACGTGTAAATTGAATGTTTACATCAGCATTTAAAGCCTTTCTTTTAAGGCACTGGAGGCGCTAAAAACCGCCAGGTGTAATTAACAGAAACGTAAAATTAGTTAGTGGCGGATTTTAGTGCATTTCAGAACATTTTAGCTGCAGCTAATTTTAGCGCAGGGAGTCTTTCTAAAATTAAATCATCATCATCAGCCAGAAGACGTCCCTGATTTAGTTAATTCCCTCCTGCCCTTTTTTGTATCGGACTGCCAGAGCGGGCACGAAAAATCGACACCGCTTTATGGTTGACATTTCGAAAACCCGAACGAAGCGCTTTGATTCCACGTTTATTGTGCGAACTGCTAGTATGTGGAATGCGCTGCCTGAATGGGTGTTCCCCGATAGTTACAATCTGGGTGTTTTCAAGTCAAAAGTGAATCGGTTTCTTCTAGGCAAGCGTGATCCATCGTAGGCCGCATCGTCGCTTAACATCAGGCGAGTTGGCGGCCAAGCGCAAGCCTATTAAAAACAAAAAAAGTTGCTGAACATAGGCCTCCCCCTTTAACCTCCACACTGAACGACATTCTGCCATCTGCATTCACTGGATGCCAGCTACTCTCACAATGTCGTCGGACCATCTAGTGGGAGGCCTACCTAAGCTGCGTCTTCCAGTTCGTGGTCTGCACTCAAGAACCTTACTTCCCCATCGGTTATCAGTTCTTCGAGCGGTGTGGCCTGCCCATTGCCACTTCAACTTGCAGATTTTAATAGCTATGTCAGTGACTCTGGTTCTTTGGCGAATATCTACGTTCCGGATTTTATCGCGCAAAGAAACTCCGAGCATTCTCTCCATTGCTCGTTGTGTAACTCTGAGTTTTTCCAGAAGGCCAACAGTTAAGGACCACGTCTCAGTACTATATGTCATCACTGGCAACACACACTGGTCAAAGACCCTTGTCTTTAGGCACTGGTGTATCGATTTCGTTTAAAAACCGTCAAATAGACATTTAGAATACTGGTGCACTACTGCACTGATGATGACAGACTACTTGTTAATTTAGGTACTTTTTTGCCTTCACTGGACGATTGTGAGGATACCGTGAAACTGCTGGTGATAACACCGATAGTACCAAATTAGTAATACACTACGTGCAATTCAAAATATAATATAATAATAGTAAATTATACAGCAAGTGCATAAAACAAGTCATTTTAGCTGAGACGTTTAATTCGATGGTAAAATGAGTTTCATGCGCAATTTATACATTCGGCGTTTCCCTTTAATTGCGAGGAAATGAAATAGTAATACCTATAGTAGACTTTATCTAGTAGTCTACTATAGGTATATTAGGTTTTATTCTAGAAGCCGGGCTAATATGGAGTTTTGGAAACAACATATAAATACATGTTTCACCTCACTGTATCAAATTCTCATACTCAAGCGCATTCACGAACAATAATTAAATAATAATCCACCATTATTATTTTATTTTTGTTTGACATTTAGAATATTGTATTTATTATTTTAGTTGACATTTAGATTATAACCCGACATTATTTGCATGCAATTGTACTTTATGAATTACAGTCAAAACCTTTTATTGCGACATCGTTTAGAACAACATGCCGGTTATAATAACCTATCGATTTGTTTGTACTTGCACGATACACATTAAACATCACCGGTTGTTACGACTATCGGTTTTTACGACTGAATATGAGCAGTCCCTTCGATGTCGTTATAACAGATTTTGACTGTAATTATAAAAAAAAAAAACCTGTAACTGTATTATTATGTGATGTAAATGTAATTGATCATATCGCTTTTATCTCAATAAATAAATTTATTTTAATTTAATTATTATACATTAACAATCGATATTAAAGTCTTAGAACAAGTCGCTTTCGTGGGGGTTTGGGGAGGGATAGTACTCCCCCACTTACTCCCCGCCGCCGGAGATCTACAGTTTTCAAGAAAACAATAAAAGTGTATTATGAGGTTAAGTATGGAAAACATGTTTAGGAATAAATTTATCGAGTGACTACAATGACCAAAATGGTCGTTTTGTTGAATGCTCACTGTCAACCTAACAAACCTAACGAGTTCTATGTAGTAGTCGGACTTGAAATCATCTAATTTCTGTCACTGTCGATATCAATCTGCTGCCAGTCAAACCTGACTAAAGTTGATGTGCACAGTGTCTGACACTGGGTGGGCTCCTGCCAGAAGCTCTAGCGGTCAGCCCTGAGTGTCGCATCGCCACACTCGGCCTTCGTTGAGCTTCTGGCTCCCGCGCTTTTTATATACACTCTAGGGGTAGGGACCACTAGACTAGGTGGAGTCGGGGTGCACTGTGTCAGGTCTGTCACTCATTTACAAAACCGACTCGAGAGCAAGCCGACAAAACCGACTCGAGAGCAAGCAACGGCAACGAAGCACCGTGACACGAGCGAGAGAAGCATCTGTCAATGTCAACAAAATGGCGGCTTCACGTTTCTTTTACGCACTTTGACAAACGCAAACCAAAATTGTTGACAAATCAACGTAAATTACGTTCCATTTCAAGCCTCGGACGTAATTTCAAAAAATTTTTTTAAATATTTCTGCGCATCTCCGGCAGCAAATATTGCTTCAGGGCGCTTGGTACGAACCCCCTTGACCCCCCCAGAATTACAATTTACTCAAATTCGAGCGACTTGATATAAGACCCAACTCACAATCGCAAATAAATACAAAGAGGTGACCTGTTTTTTCCATGTTGGCGCGAAACTTTTACTCATATTTTATCGGTCATTATTGGGCAGGCTAAAACAATAAGTAATAATTTACATAGTAAGTATTAGTAATACGACAAGCTGACATGTTTACTTCGCGTTGGCGCCAAAACCCTTTTCAACAAAAGTTTGTCTGGTTCTTTAATAATACCCTTAATCTATGTTTATTATTGGAGACCGAAGCAAACTTCCTAGAATATTACAAAATGAACCTCTTTGAACAATTTTAAAAAGGTTTTCTATTAAATATGATCGAAGGTGGTTCTGTTCGCTTTTATGCTCTATCTAGTGCTCAAAAATTTTTATACAGCAATAGTGCTGTTACCTGCGACTTTGAACACGTAGATTTTCATATACACTTTCGAGCCTTTTTCCTCCCTTAATCCGGCCCGCGTAAAATAACATAGCCTATACTTCAATCTGGTCATAGCTGAGCATATTCGTGAAAACCGCATTTAAATCCGTCCAGTAGTTTAGGACATGTGCGTGGACAAACAAACAGACAAAAATTCTAATAACTGTCTTATCGTGTTCAACTGCTAATTTTAAGACGCCTTGTGTATTAATTTTTTTATTATATTGCAATTAGATTTTTTTATCTCTACGTTTTTATTATATGTGGGACATTATTGCACACATGGTCATCTGACCCCAAACTAAGCAAAGCTTGTTATATGGCTGCCAGAGACTGATATACATACATATATATTTTTAAATACATATGTATAGATAGCACTAAAGCTATAGACTAGAACATAAAAATCAGTATTAGTCCGCTTACACAGGGTCGAAACAAGAAATTTACGAGCACGCGAAGTGAAAACGATATTTTAAACTTCGTTCCATGGAAAATACTGACTTCTCTAAACTTGGCCGATCATTTTATATTCGCTAGTATATTAAAACGCACTCAAACCGCAGTTAAACTGGCAACAACAAAAGAGAATACATGATGGGCCAGCTACTGGCTACATTTTTATGCGTCATCAGATATCTGTGATGCAATACACACTGCAGACGCAAATCGGGTTAAAGCACACTGGCGCAAACTATATAATTCAGATTTACAACTCCATAAAAAACCAGAGCTAAAATAAAACCTGATAGCTCTGTGGACAGGGTTTGCGGACCAATGCATATGCTAAGGGCCGATTACTTGTTACCCTATGGATATTTATTCGACTGGTTAAGGTTTTTATTCGAGATGGAGGCGATAAGTCCTGCACTGACGTCCCGCTTGGGGTGTATTGTGTATTCCCCCGTACCAGCAATTACCTGACCCAACCCAACTCCTTGAAATATCGGAGTGAAGCTAGTGAAGCTCTGGGACGCTGGCACAGTTGCTCCAGTGACGTAGATGGAATTGTGCAATAGACAATGAAAAGCAGTCTAGCTGATGTGGTGACGTGGACTGGTTGAGGTTATGTTGAACGCTGTTTGGTCCACTCAAGATCACGCCTTTGATACTGGCGTGCCATTGGTGGTAGCAGTTATATGCCGATGTATTGACTAAAATTGTCCACCCTATGCAAGGTTTCTACGGGGTTGTCGTTTTGGTTGGCTAAAGATAACAGTAATATTATGTAGTATGTATGGAGCTTATCATTGTCTTGTCGGAGTTGTCTATCTGTTATAGTCTGTGCTAGAATCGGCACAAGGCGTTAATTATAGGTTTATGGGGTTCGGGTTTAATGTATTTAGTTTCGTTTGTTTATTTCAGCAGACTTGAAAGATTATTCATGGTCAAAACATGTTTGAGATCTCTTAAAGCATGGTGTTACCTAAGCTAATGAGTTCTTTTAAGGTGTTAACTTTGCTTTAGTAAATTTTTCCTACAATAACAACACCTACAATATATTACCGGGTAATTTAGGTATCAAAGGTGTAAATAAAGTGTGGCTATTGTAGTGTATACGACCAGCGACTGTGTATGCAGAAATCGCTATTACTCTCAAGTAACCTAACCTAACATAACCCAACAGTTAAAAATGGATAGATTGAAGAAAAGTGAACTGATTCAGACACGACTGATTCGGTTACAATTATATACATCGAGTGCACGACTCGAGTTGTATTATTCGTAAGGTTTGTAACTAATTTTTTCTGAATCCTATGCACTTAGGGATTAAAAGAATTTACCTCAGTGAAGTTATACGAAGTTCATACGTAATTTTCTAGTAGTACCCACAACGCGTAGTATTATGCCAATCACCACTATAGTTGAATGTTATACAGGGATATACATTTCTTTGAAAGTATTTAGGCTTACCTGCCTTCCGCCTAGCCACATACATCATACATCACATCATCAGCCAATTAACGTCCACTATTGGACTAGGCCTCCCTCATATCTATCTCTAAGTATGTATTTAAAAATATATATGTATGTATATCAGTCTCTGGCAGCCATATTACAAGCTTTGCTTAGTTTGGGGTCAGATGACCATGTGTGCGATAATGTCCCAGATAGAGGGGTGTTGCCATAATCCCCACGCTTGGCAGGCGGCTTGGGGATCGCAGTACGTTCACCGTGTACTATAAGGACGCTGCTGCCCATCCTCCGGTGGTTCTGGTCGCAGTTTTAGGACATACCCGGGTCCTAGCTACATACTTGGCTACAATACGAACTTAATTGTTTTCTTGTCTACAAATTTATTACGTAGGCAATTGATATGACACATTCAAGTCCAGCAAGTTTTAATGTCTATGGTTTACATGAAACGATGACAACACATTTAACTACGCATAAAACTCTACAAGCTCGAATTACTACGAAGTAAAATTATTATTGAATTGTGTGAACCGAGCGTCTGATTTCAGATGCTTCATTTTACGGAAATGCGCACCTATTGATGTGTCTGACACGCTTGTTTCATATTTCTGAAGTCTACGCTAAAATACGGCGCACAGACATGGCCTTTGACACGTAAACAGGAGTTCAAAAATGCTACGGAGCGCAATATAACTGGCGTGAAACTCCGATCGCACCTGTAATGACCTGTAACAAGTCATCATCATCATTTCAGCCATACTGCAGGACATAAGCCTCAACCATCGATTCCCAAAAGCACCGGTTGGAAGCGGCCTGCATCCTGCGTTTTCCTGCTGTCTCTTTTAGATCGTCTGTCCATCTTGTGGGTGGACGGCCTACGTTGCGCTTACCGGTCCGTGGTAACACAAGTATTGTGTCCAAAATCACGCACGTTGCTCAGAAAGATGCTATGCTAAAAGCGGGACTGGGCCGGACTAAAGACGGGCTAAAATAACAATCGACTGGGCCACACAACAAACATGTCCTTAGCCGGCGCAGATTTAATATGACGCTCCGAATTTGACACTTATAAAAGACTAAAGGACAGTGGCCTAGGATAGGGAAAACTTGTGACCTTAAGTAGGTATATAGAGTGTAGTCCAGTATACGCACCGCGACAAAACTTCTCGACACATTTTGTCGTGCGGTAAACAGACAGACTATTTTATATGTATATCTATTAAAAAAACCGACTTTACAATTAGTAAATACGCAATTTCGTTTACTTGGATGACATATTTTTTCAAGTTATTTGGATTTCAAACCTAATTTTTGTGAAATTTCTATGGGACCAATCTGAAAGTAAGAATTTTCCAAGTCAGTTTATAAATGACGGAATTTTGAGGTAACAAACATAAAAAAATAAGAACCGCCTCCTTTTTTAAAGTCGGGTAAAAAGAGTCGAACGACCCATTCTAGGCCTGTAGGAAAGGAGCAATTTAAAGTGGAATAATAATGCTAACTAAGGTAAACCATAACGAAAGCATTCTCAGTGCGCAAATATAACGCCTGAATTACGATAACAATCAGTGGTATCGTTTCGAGAAACTGACAATAGTGTTTACAAACGCATTGACTCTGTTTTCTTGGCTAATTATCATTTTTATTAGCGGGGAAACTTTGAAGAATCGACCGCGACGTTGACGTTACCCAGCGCATCCTTGTATTCGTCTCCTCGGGGTTAATGACTAGTCACCCCTAGTATAGCAATGTACTATTCTATCATTAGAAAATATTTCATTTCGCATATTTTCGTACGAAATCATACGAGCGATTTAAAAATCGTGCCCACGGAAACACACATGACGCTATCAACAAAATTAGAATCGCACAGAGTTATGTAGAGAAGTCCATGGTCGGCTTTAAACTCCAAGGTTGAATTGAAAACACGGAAATCGGAAGAACAAAACTTCGGGATGTCGAATTTCGGAACCGCAATACTGAATATAAAGGGGAAGATTGAATGCGTAGTTTAGGGAAGTTATGTAAGGTATAGTCCCCAAGCCGCCTGCCAATCGTGGGGATTATGGCAACACCCCTCTCTATGAGGAGGCCTTGTCCAACAGTGGACGTTAAATTGGCTGATTATGTATGTATGTAAGGTAGATCAGTAAGCGAAGCGATGGTCACCCAGAAGCAGGATGGGTCGCTAGCGACCCATCTTGCTTCTGGGTGACCATCGCTTAGATCAGACTCGCTTAGATCAGACAAAAATGGGAGATATGTCTTAGTACAATATCGTTCGTGTTCAAATGTCTCCATGTTTCATCTCACTTTTTAGGGTTCCGTACCCAAAGGGTAAAACGAGACCCTATTACTAAGACTCCGCTGTCCGTCCGTCTGTCTATCAGTCTTTTTTTTTTGTAAAACAGGCTTGCGCTTGGCCGCCAACTCGCCTGATGTTAAGCGATGATGCGGCCTACGTTGGACCACGCTTACCTAGAAGAAACCGATTCACTTTCTGTAACTTTCTGTCTGGATTCTTTCTGTCTGTACACCTGTCACCAGGCTTTATCTCATGAACCGTGATACACAGTTGAAATTTTCACAGATTATGTACTATTGCCGCTATAACAACAAATACTAACAAACAGAATAAAATAAATATTTAAGGGAGCTCCCATACAACTAACGTAATTTTTTTCATTTTTATAAAAATTAGTACGGAACCGTTCGTGCGAGAGTCCGACTCGCACTTGGCCGGTTTGTTTATATTTTTTTTTTAGGAATATGTTCGTATTTGATCGCCAACTCGCCTGATGTTAAGCGATGGTGCGGTCTACGATAGAGCACGCTTGCCTAGAAGAAACCGATTCACTTTTTAACTGAATTCCAAAAAAAAAGGGAGTTCTCAATTCGACTGTATTTTTTTTATGTTTGTTACCTCAGAACTTTCGAGTGTGTGAACCGATTTTAATGATTCTTTTTTTTATTTGAAAGCTGGTGCTTCCCGTGTGGTCCCATTTCAATTTGGTCCAGTTCTGTCATTTTTATGAAGTCGGTTTTTTATATTTCTAATTATGTATTTTATTTTAAGTACTGAAAATCAGTCGAAAGGCAAAACGTGTGGTAGAGTCGTGCGACACTGGACACTGCTATTGTTACTGAAACTGAATACAAATGAACTGATTCCAGGTAAAAGCCGCTTTTCTGTAATTCCCACGAGAACTGTTTTGGAACATTACACTCTTAATAATTCATGGTATCGCTAAAGTGTATTTCTCCTTAATATGTATTGTAATAACTTTATCAGAATTATGTTAATAATAATTAAATTCTCAGGCTAGACACGAGAATTTCGAATGTGTACATCATTTGTGGTAAAAACATGTTGATACGTTAAATGTTACAAGATCTTTACCTGCACACATGTTTAGACAAATCACAGAGCAGAAAAAAAATGTTTAAATTAGAATGGCTGTCAAGGCATTCTTGTAAGAAATTTGTTGTAGCCACTTGCACCCATATAAACCCATAGCAACTGTGACGCGGAGTTCGACACGTTGACATAAATAAGAATGTTCAATCAAGGTTCTGTCACAATACACGGCGACAGATTTTCCTTCTCATTTCCGTTCTATTTACTTCGCTTTTCTGTGAGAGAAATAATCGAATCTTTATCTTTATAGGAAGGTATATATATCTATTGTGAAATTTATTGCTCCAGAAATTCTGCTATTGAATGATACACCTATCGGATTATTCACGTTTAAACTATTGCATGTTACTTATCGAACACACACACATCATCAGCCAATTAACGTCCACTGTTGGACAAAGGCGTCCCATAGAGAAGGGTTGTTGCACTAATCCCCACGCTTGACAGACGGCTTGGGGATCGCAGTACGTTCACCGTGTACTATTAGGACGCTGCTGCCCATCCTTCGGTGGTTCTGGTCGCAGTTTTAGGAAATACCCGGGCCCCGGGCTTATCGAACGTTGTATTCATATTGACACAATCGTGAGCCAATCGGTCGTGTACCCAATCATTCTACAGATTTTTGATTAGGCCTTAAATAATATCAGTTGCCAATTTTAAATCGATTTTAATTAACCCTTGACCCGATATATACTGTTCATTACAAGCTTTTTATTTATCTAATATTAAAAATAACTGACCCCAAACTTAGCAAAGCTTGTAATATGGCTGCCAAAGATTGATATACGTTTTTTTTTTTTAATACAAATTTAATTGATAATAACATCCAGACATAGAACAAACAGAAATGTTCATCATATAAATATTTGCTCTAGGTGGGAATCGAACACAAGCCCCAAACGCATAATGTAGGTTCACTACCCACTGAGCCACCGGGGCTGTATGTTAGTTTATTTGTTTACATGAAAAAAAACTGATTTCATATCAGTTTTTATACAAAAACGTGCGCGCAAAAATGTCATGTCTGAAATTCAAGATGCTAATTCGGTACATGTTCCCTTCAAAATTATGTATATTTGTAGTTTTTGTACGCAAAATTGGTATATGAATATAAATGCAATATTTTCATGCAAATATACCTTCAAATCAACCTTAGATTTTTTCAGTAGCCTACCGAAAAATTAGATAGATCAGACCTCAAATCGGTAGAATATTTTATTTAACAATTATGTCAAGCTCTCTTGAGGCGACAATATGGTCAAAGATTATTACGATACATCTCTTCTCTATCTCTACATAGTATGAAATAAAGTCGTTTTGTGTCTGTATATCCGCTCCTAAACTATGCAACTGATTTTGATGCAGTTTTCACGATCAGTTAGATAACTTTTCACGGAAGATTTATATATATAACTAAGCCGCCCATCCCGGCTTCGCACGGGTGGATATTTAAAACATTCTAGTAATAATTATAGCCTATGTTACTCAGGGATAATGTAGTATTCTAATGATAAAAGAACTTTTTAAATCGATCTAGTTGTTGAGATAATTCGTTACAAAATACAAATCTTTACTCATTATAATATAAGTGTTGATAAAACTTACACCCGTGCGAAACCGGGCCGGGTCGCTAGTATATTTATATACATAAAAACTACTAAAACACAGATTTTTCTCAAGTTCATATGAAGATAAATAGGCAAATTTGAAGAGGATGCCAAATATCAACGGATCAGCAGACATAATTTCGTTGACACGTAGGCTGTAACATAAATTCACTTGTCACTGCGAAGCGATAATTCAGAAAACACTTTCCGAACTCTACGCTGCTTTTAACGAAGAATGAATGTCAGTGAGGCAAACTAAGCCGGCAATGTACACAGTACGAGTGCACGGACAGTGTCAAGATCTAAATCCGTCGTGTTCAGAGTGATGTTCGTCGTAAGGCAGAAACAATCGAAAGATATACCGTGTGGTAAACTGCACAAATGACTCTGGGCCGCATTCTGGACGAAACTACGATTCGCGGATGTCAATTTTATGCTACGGATCTATACTTATTGATTTTTAACCGACTTCTAAAAAGTAGGAGGTTCTATGTTCGTCTGTGTTTTTTTTTGTGTATGTTCATCGATTCAACTGATAAAAAAATATATTGACAATCGAAATCTGATATGGTATCTAACTCAGGGGCCTTATTGAAATACGTAAGTATTTATTAGCAAAGACGTTTGTTCCTATTTCCCAATAAAAGGGGGCCCATGCAACACCTATGACTTATCATCATCATTAGCAGCCTTTAACGTTCCCACTGCTAGGAAACGGGCTTCTCTTAGAGTGAGAGAGGATGGGACCTAATCAATCATGCTGGCCCAGTGCATGGCGGCGAATGTCATATGTCTGTTTTTTTTTTGAGGTTCGTGACAATACCGGTTTTTTTTACGTTGTTTACCGTTTTTGAGCGATGGTATCTAAACTGCACATAATTCATTAGAGTAAACTAAATAAGTCATTGGTGCAGGGCCGGAGATCGAACTGGGTGCCGTGATATTGTCAAGCGCACATGCTACCGCTCGACCAACATTCATCATCCAAAAGACGTCCACTGCTGAACATAAGCCTCCCCCTTTAACCTCCACACTGAACGACATCCTGCCATCTGCATTCACTGGATGCCCGCGACTCTCACAATGTCGTCGGTCCATCTATTGGAAGGCCTACCTACGTCTTCCGGTTCGTGGTCTCCAATTAAGAACCTTTCTTCCCTATAGGTAATCGGTTCTCCGAGCGATGTGGCCTGCCACTTAAACTTTCAAAATTTAATAGCTATGTCGGAGACTCTGGTTCTTTGTCGAATATCCACGTTCCGAATTCTATCGATCAAAGAAACTCCGAGCATAGCTCTCTCCATTGCCCATTGTGTGACTCTGAGTTTTTCCAAGGCCACACCAACATTGCTCCTTAGCTATGACTGGATGAGAAATTTTAGAGTAAGTAAAACAATAATAATTGGCTCTACAGGTATCCGTAGGCAACGATGGTTGTTTACCTTCGAAAATGTATTTTTTGATCGAAGTTGTTTACCATCAGACCGCATCGTAATACATTGCATTGTCGTGCTTACGCATCAAATTGAACCAGTGAAATATTAGAACTACGATGAATTTTGAAACGTAATTAAAAATTATTATCAATGAGTAGTAAATAATAATAAGTAGTATGTTTTGTTGGTGAATTCCTTGCTTTATGATAACAATTCTACACTAGGTGCCACTTAATTTTGTTAATTAGCAATTTGAAATTAATTTAACATTCATTTTAATATTAAGCATAACGGAATCCTGTAAAGTTCCGTAATGCATTATATTTTACAGTGATGCATTTTGATAGTTTACAGTGTAAAATATCAAAATTTAACAAAATTTTTATTTATTTATAGTATAACTTGGTGGAATAAATAAACTTTAATACAAATATGAATCTTGAAGTTATAGCACACTTTTCGGCCAGGTGTATTAAATATAACAATACTACAGAAGCCATTACGACCATCCACATCGTATTAATCGTTTTTATTTTAAACATCTGTTAAAAAAGCTGGTAATTTTCGAACGGCCCAACAGATTTTCTTGAATCATAGCTAAGAACACACTCTATCAAGTCAACAGGCGAGTTGGTGGTGGTCAAACGCGGACTTACCGCAATAAAAAACATACAGACGAACTTAGAACCTCCTCTTTTTTGGAAGTCGGTTAAAAATTGGTTTAGCCGTTTGGGAGCTACAATACACACAGACAGACAGACACGTTAAGACGAGGTTAAAAACAAACAATTTAAGTACCTATCTATATGATAAAAGGTAAGTGTGTCATAGGTAATCGACATGTCCCCAAATATCTTAAAATATACATCACACTAATATTATAAATGCGAAAGTAACTATGTGCGTCTGTCTGTTTGCTACATAATTACGGCTAAACGGCTTAACCGATCTTGATAAAAATTTGCGAGGTAATAGTATGTATCGTAAGGACGGACATATGCTATTTTTTTCTGAAGAAATCGCGGACAAAGTCACGGGTACAGCTATTAATATATAAATGCAAGTCAATGCTCTACCCAGTAGAGTTTAATCTTTTTGTCATAGGAGACAACTACCCACTATTATTCTATAAATGGTCATCTTAAAAACTGAGCTGACCACATTAATGGGTCCCTTCATGAGCGGAGAGAGCAGAACCGGAGTAGAGTGTATTACAGGATGAATGCAGAACTGGAGCGGAGAAGGTGGTACGAGACTAGAGTGGATTACAGGGTGGATGAGAGACTGAAATTAAAAGGGATTAAATAAGGGGGGGGGGGAGGCGTTAAAGTAGATTTATATATATTAATTACTATGCGAAACTTAAAAAACAAAAAAATAACGAATAATTAATCTATACCTACCTATATACAAATAAATATATCACAAAACAATACAATAAATATATAACAATTACCTCCTGCCCTTTTTTCTATCGGACTGCCAGAGCAGGTACGAAAAATCGACACCGCTTTATGGTTGACATTCCGAAAACCAGTACGAAGCGCTTTGATTCCACTTTTATTATGCGAACTGCTAGTATGTGGAATGCGCTGCCTGAATGGTTCCCTGATAGTTACAATCTGGGTGCCTACAAATCCAGCGTGAATCGGTTTCTTATAGGCAAGCATGATCCATCGTAGATCATTGTTTTACATGAGGCAAGTTGGTGGCCGAGGGCGAGTCTTTTTTTTTTAATGATATGAGTGACGAGACGAGCGGTTTCGCTCTTAGTTCGCGTTTGGCTCTTCACGCTTGCCCATAACAGCACAACGCCACTCAGAATTTTGAACTTCAACAGTTCAAAACCCTAGATGGCAATGCACTGCGCTCGTCACCCCGAGATATAAGATGTCAAATCTCTGTGTGCCCTGTAATTTCGCTGGAAACATTGCCCTTCAATCCGGAACACAGTAGTGTTTGCACACTACTGCTTGGCGGTTGAATAACTGGCAAAGGTGTGGTACTTCCCCAGGCGGACCCCTGTAAAAGAGTCCTACCACTACAAAACCTTTCCCTTTGTTTTATTTAAAAGAAACATTTACTCGTGGCATTATGAATAACACAGGAACAATGCCTGAAACATAAATCTTCAAGAATAAAAACAAATCAACATGCCTCTATTACTCCAACTGTGCTAAAAATAAAACCATTTCATGGCTCTGCCTTGAAAACAGAAAACATAGTACCTACAATTCCATGTAGGTATTAAAGGATGACCAACTGCTACTCTGTGGAATGCGTTGCCTAACGCATTCCACAGACTAGCAGTTCGCACAATAAAAGTGCAAAGTGCTTTTTAGGGGTTTTCGGAATATCAACCATAGAGCGATGTTGATTTTTCGTGCCCGCTCTGGCAGTCTGATAGAAAAATGGGCAGGAAGGAACTAAATCATGCAGATCTGATGCACACTCTCCGAAATGTATTTGATTAAAAACGATAGAATAGAAACTTTGGGTCGATGCTCAAGACTAAGAAGCTTAGTCTGCGGCTTTGTTGCTGATAAGCCTCTTGGCACGTTTCTCAAAAGACTCCAATGCCCCAAGCTGGTACTTAGCTGATCCATCCCAAAATAGCTGTTAACATGCTTATATATAATGCCTACTCTACACATACACATTCGTCAAGTGGGAGATGGGGGGCATACACTTTAATATACCACTATTATAGTAGAACTGCCCGATATTAGCTCGGATGCGACCATGCAGTAGCACTTAAGCAGCTAAAAAAGGAATAGCCTCTGGTGAGGATAGAAACTGGGGAAACTCTGTCCTTTTAAGATCTCCAGGAATTGTTAAACACACTAGGAAAACTTCACAAGCATGGTGGTTTTGTAATTAAACACTTTTGAAGATCTATCAACCAATCACACTTCTGAGCCATGTCTACAAGGTAATTTCTAGAGTTATCACAAACCGTCTTGCACAAAGACACAAAGAGTAAGCCCCTGAAACAAACATTATTTGAAGCAGGTAGAGCACAGTAGACTACATCACACATCTCCAAACTCTACAATCAGCCCTTATGCTTAGTGTTTTTAGGTGAAACCTGGGCTGTTCTTGCAACAATGCAAAGTTGACTAGAGATACAAAGCCGCAACAACTGTCCAAGTCCAGAACCAGCAAACAAAACATAATAATCATCTAAATAGTGGATGTAATTTTCCAAAAAGGTATTCAAAAACAAAAACGGTTTTGTTTAAGACACTGGACTAGGCAGGATGATAATGGCTGAATAGCTAAGGACTTACAATGGATGCTGAACAGCTTAGAAAATTCCTCTCAACAAATCAAAACAAAATTTGATAAACCCAATATCAAAAAGTTATGTTCTTGTGAACCAAAGTTACCTGTCAAGCTCTGTGTATAAGCAAGCCGAAGTGATAGTGGCCTGTTCTGTAGTGCAGAACCAAAACTGTTGGGAGTATGTGCTCCAGCATGTAGAGCACGAGTCGACTGGCATAACTTAAATACCCTGAGACTTAAAGGGTTAACGGATGCAAGGCAGCATGCAGTGACAGGAAGAAGGCCTTGGGAAAGGCCTATAGCAGTGGCTAAGGTTGCATACTTGCAAGAGCAAACTATAGTCTGAGTAACCGGCCTAATCTTACGTAAGTAATTCCTGTGTAATATAAATAATATGTGTGCAAGAGCAGTTTGCATATCTGAAATTAAACTCATCCTTCTCTTGCTCTACAAGTTACGAGTACCATGTCTACATACTGATTTGTAGCCGGAACATCCCTCTGGTTGACCGTGAGTAAAAATATACATATTTATGTCTTATTCTTACATGTAAGAAAAAATTGGATTTTATTGGCACTGTGATAAGGCTGCCGGCCAACCTCTCCAGTCACTCGGAGTGCTGCGGCCCAATTGAGCCAGGCCAGTTGAACGGTTGCTATGTACGCACTATGCAGATAGGTCTTACACCGACCCTCGCGCAAATTGCTGCCACAAGAATTCTCCTATTTATTTAGAATCTGCACCATCTATCCAAAAAATATAATAAATAGCTGCAAATCATGAAGGTTTCCTACCACACGTTCCAGTTATGGTTAAGGCTAGCCACCACCCGGTTGGCCGCAATTGAAGCCGCGTCTTGCAGCCAACCGGATGGCTCTACTTAACACAGCTAGCCGCTCAATGCGCATGTAGCCTTAGGTCCCTAACTGTCATGTTGTAATGTAAAATAGTATAACTCAATTCTTATAATGGGGTTTGAACGTCAAAATTTTCACTTGTATACATATCAATAACATCAGCAGGTACAGTAAGATGAGCTTTTACTATCAACACTGCCTCATTACAAAAATTCAGTAGATATGTAAGAGTATCAGTTTAGTACTGACCTGATGTAGAGCAGTGAGTCCGTCTACGTTTGCGGTGTTGATGTCGGCTCCCATCTTCAGCAGCCGCTGCACTTCGTCCTTGTCGCCAGCGGTACAAGCAGCCAGGAACACGATCCCCGACGAGAACTGGATGCGGGACGCGCGCTTCGGCGATGGACTCTGCTTGTTTGTGTCCGACTCCTCCCATCGCTTCAACTGCTCGGCCCGCTTGAACAGCGCCGAGGATGACCTGTTATCCGTCATTTTCACTCTCGACTGACCACTTGGCACTCAATATGGACCGTCCCCGCACTTTTCACCCAGCATAGATTATGTTTTTATTACATTCAGTATACAAACGCCGAGTCCATATCTTAATCGCCAAAAAAGGAAACATGAAAGAGGAAACGTTCCAGGGAGGCTGATATTAAACAGCTTTCATGCGATCATTGTCCTGTGCACTTGTTGATCTCGAACCACACTACATACGGACACCGATTCTATGTACATGACATAACCAATAAGCTACACATTTAGCGTGGCAGCCATTACGAGAATAAATTTTTACAGCTAGGTAGAGCACCTACATGAAAAGTAAAAAGAAAAAACTAGTCAGGAATTGAGAATGACGGAAGAAGAATGAATTTGCTTAGCGACACCTAGCGGATGAATGAATGTTCATTTTAATGTTGCCAACTTGCCAAAGTTGCCATAGTTGTTCATAGCAAAATCATGTTTATGATCAAATAAATATTTGTAAATGAGAACAAACTTAAGCCCGTTGCAGACGATGCGCAGTAAACTAGCGCGAGTGGTATTCGCACGAGTGCTGCGGGTCGTTTTGGGTGAGCTGCACGCAGCTTTTTTTTGTTTCAAGTGTGACTGCTAAGCATCTTCCACTGCCACTGGCACTAAGCCTAAGTACATCATCTGAACGGGCATTAGTTGTACACGCGCTGATCCGCTGGTTCCGTCTGGTTGTAACTTTTGAATGCAACACCTGATGGGCGCTGATTCACTAACTACAAACAAGCTTGTTACGTTACTTTTATGCCTTAGGAAATATATGCCAAATTTTTTGAGGTTAACTTAATGCGCCACGTTACTTGCGTGTTTTAATTAGTGAATCAAGGCCCTGCATAATGAGGATCAGTAACGTATTTAGTTGAGAATGCAGATTTATAGAGCTAAGAAATCCTTAACATACAGTGCAAAAAATATTGTTCTACGACAAATAATAACGAAGTTATGATCAAATTACTAGCAAAGTTCACTAGCCGGCCGGCACGATAGCTTGTGACGTCACTGTGACGGTCGCCGCCAGTTAGCCGTTAGCAGCTATAAGGCGCGCAGTGTTTTGGATGGTTAATTGTGACTTTGATACAAATTATGTGCCCGATTTGTGTCTAATTCGTCTTTTTAAATACGTACAAATATTGAATAGTACCGAATATAGCGTATTTGGGACATATAAAGGTAAGTTTTCACCAAATTTCGTGAAAAAAACATTTTTTTTATAAAAGATAAAAATAAAAAACCAAAAACTTGGTTTTTTGAATTTTTCACATAAATTTTGAGGTTATGTGAAAAAAGTGTCTCCACAGAAGTTTTAGATCTTTTTATTACCTACAACTTTGCCATTTAAGTTTTTTTCATAGGACTTGTAGTTTTACCGGAAATCGAGATAAACCATTTTTTACCCTTACCTTCACAATAACTCGGTTTTCCGTTGAGATACGAATTTTTTTATGCAAAACTTTTTTGGTCCTGAACATTTTTATCCTATCGTTCATCATTATTGAGATATCGATAGAAAAAAACATAAATATTGGCAGTGAACAATGTTTTTGCTATTTTCTTTTTTCTCGTGAAAGATATGGAAAAATGTATTGTATCAAACTTGTTGAGCGTGTTCAGACCTACAAATTTGTTTTTTATTTTTGATAAAAATTATGACTTCTAGTGCGCCGCAAAATCAGCAAGTCTTTGCCTAGTTTCGAATTTGGCCGCTCGCACGGTTGTATCTATACGTCAAAAGTGATGAAACGGTTGTTTAGGGAAATATTACAATACTAAATAAATTGATAAACCAGCCAAATTATCAATCAAACACATGAGATTTATTGAACAAACAATTTTTTGGGACGCATATTGTAGCGTCGGGCGCGCTGCGGTGCCTTGGTTTTAATACGCTCTACAAGTTTTATACGTTTAGTTTTTAGACATTTTTCGATACCTTTCACGAGAAAAAAGAAAATAGCAAAAAAAAATGTCCACACCCAAAATTTATGTTTTGTTTCGATCAATATCTCAATAATGATGAACGATAAGTGAAAAATGTATAGGACCCTATATGTAGATCCTAAAGAAAGCAACAAAAATAAATTCATAAAAAAATTCTTATCTCAACGGAAAACCGCCATTGTAATGAGACAGTCTATTGTAGTTCTATGTGTGCGTTATTATCATCGAGATACAATACCAATGTAATGCAAAAAAATGTCTGACCCAAAACCAATAGCGAAGAAAATAAACTAATTGCCCAAAACTTAGTGCACGTTACGCATTGCGCCAAGTTTTTGGTTAGTTTTTTAGGCAACCGCAATCTTATGTCAGTGCTACGATGCCATAGTGGACAAGCTACGATGAACACTATGCTAGCAACATAACGTCTAAATTGGAGTAAATGTGGTATCGTTAGAGCCGTAACAGACATGTCAACTTGGCTGACGTCAACCACAACAACCAACGAGAGAAAAAGAGAAGGAAATTATGTATATTCTCACTCTTTCTCTCCCGTTTGTCAGACGGTGGCGGTGGTGTATGCCAAGTTCGACACGTCTGTTACAGCTATTAACTATATTATTGATGTCTAGGTATGTACAACGACGCTTGGATGATTTTTTGTCTATATTCACTCTGAGATTGTGACTCTATAGGTATTTTATCTCGATGGTTATTTTATACATTCTATCGTTGCGGAGAAAATTGTCCCCCAGCCAGGCCTGGCGCACTCCGTACTTTAGGTATGAAGCTACAAGTAGTCGTCTTGTCGGACTTGCCGTGACCACTGCCACGCGATAGTCAGAGATAACGCGACATGAGTTACGCGATAGACAACTTCTAGGTTAATAATAAGTTTTTTGATTCCTTGCGCGTATTACGATATTTATCAAAACTGGAAGATATTACAATATCTACTTGACACCTAGTAAATGCACAAGACGTGCAACACCAAAGTCCTCTCAAGAGGAGAGAAGGGAAAAAAACAAAAAGGTTTTCAGAAAGGCAATTTAAAAAGATATATTTGGTGCATACAAATGCGATAGATGGCATTGACGAGACAATGAGGATTTTGCAAAACAGCAGTTCTGAACGCATACATTGATCCTATAATAGTATCAATGAACGCACCCCAAAGTCTGAGTCAGGGTTGCCAACTTGTGGCTGACTGCTCAAAGCGAGGGTGATTTCAATGTAATGGTAGAACTTGTAACGAGGGCAACGATACTGCGCCCTGATTCCATAACTAAAACACGCACGTAACACGGCGTTTTTAGTGAACCTCTAAAAAATTGGCCTTTATTCCTCAAGAAATAAACCCAATCTCAATTTGGGCCCAACTCAATCTCAATTTGGGCCACTTTCCAGAAGATAAATAATGGTAGAAGGAAGTGACAACAAGGATTTAAAGCCCTATAAAACTAAGTGCTATTATGAAAATTATGTACTGATTCTACATCGTGAATAACTTTGTTAAAAAAAAAATATGCAAAAATAAAAAAATACAATTAGCTATCCAATAAAATTCTTTAATTTTTGTCACAGAATACACACTGAAAGTTCACTCCGCAAATAAATTTAAATAAACCGCTTCCTATATTCACCTAGAAAGCCGCTCTCTTTGTATCATGTAGCTCTATCTCTCCTGACGCGGCACGTGTAACATTAGGATTGATATTTACACAGAATAGTTATTAGTGTTTACGTTACAAATATACATAGGACAAAAGTTTACATATATAATTTAAATTATCGCATCAAGATGGTTTTATTGACTCATATGTATTTATTCTCCGTCGTGCCATCGCTGTGTGTGTGTGTATGTGTCGTAGTATGACTTTGATACCTACGAATTTTGAAAACACGTCCCTATTTCCATTACATTTTCATCGTCTTTGCAGTACAATGCAGTCACATATCACATGACATGTCATCCCATCCCACTAATATTATAAATGTGAAAAAATTACAGTTTGTATGGATGGATGGATAGATGTATGTTGTTACTCAATTACGCCAGAACGGCTAAACGGATCTGGATGAAATTTGGCACAGAGATAGATTATACTCTGGAATAGCACATAAGCTTCTTTAAAAACGGCTGGACCGAATTGGATGTTTTTTGTGGCCCTGGAGCGGGTCATAGTAGTGAGGCCAAAGGCCGAGCTAACACCTGTGTGAAGTCGGGGTGCGTCGCTAGTATCATATAATATGTGAAAGTTTGGATGGATGGATGGATGTTATTTACTCAATCACGCAGAAACGGGTGGATGGATTTGGATGGGAATATACATTGCTTATGTCCTGGATTAACACATAGGCTACTTTTCATCATCATCATCATCACTGATTTTTCATCACCAACCAAACCACAGGTTGTAGCTAGTGTCCCAATAAAAATGACAAGTTGCACCACTGTAAACAATAAATACTTTTCGAATGCAGTTATTATGCATAATATGTTATTATCTAGGGTCTAAGCTACCTCCATACCGATTTTCATACAAATCTGTTCTGCCGTTAGTGAGGTTACTGGCAACATATACGCACCAATTTTGCATCTCTATTATTAGTATGATAAAATGATAATAGTTAAAATAACTCTAACCGAATGCTTTGCGACGCCTAGCTAGATCTAGATTAAAAGCATCGCCATAAGACTTAAGGATTGGTAACGTAAGGGTTAGGGTGTCATAATTAAAATATCTGGTTTTCGGGTAATTTCAAAGAGTTGGTATCACTTTAGCAGGCCGCTGCGGTCGCTATAGAATTGAGTTCAGTTTCGTTTCGTGCTCCGAACATTGTAGGATCGAACTTCCAATGCAATTCAAGATGGCTATGTGTCATAATGGTTTCTTGAATTATTGTCGTTAAAAAACTTTATTTATTTTGTGAGAAAGTGTATTGTTCACAATGGCTGACTTAAGTGTTGATGCTTCGAAGTTACCGGAAGATGTGAGAGATAAACTAGCTGAACTGGATTTGGAGTTGTCCGAAGGTACGAGTAGTGCTAAGTTTGCTTTTATTCGTACGTAGGTAAATCGATAACTTCTTACTTCTTAATATGTAGATTATTATTATTTTGCAAATTACCTGTATTTGTAAGAATGTTTCGTTGTATTCTTTGTGTTTGCGTAGTAGCAATCATGTTGGTCGAGAATTGACGTAATAGGCACAGCTGATGATTAAAGTAAATAGATGGTGTTTGGTCTGGTTGAGAGAGTATAGGATAGGAAGCGGCTAGTTTGTGGTATGTAGAGATGTATTCGACGTTATGGTCACGCTTCACTCGGTCCATTGTCACATCGCGTGTCGAGTATCTAATGCACCTCCATGCTTTGCACCAACTAATCTTTCAAACATATCTGGGACTGCACTGCAGCTTAGTATTGTGAGCGTCTCTCATCACAAATTTGATTAAATTGTACATTAGGCATAACTTCCGTTTTTAAACATTCTCTAGCCATCTCCAATAATACACTTAATCAACTGACTCATTCTTTACAAACCAAATAGTTATGTACAAACATACCAGATCCTAAAACAAAGAGTTAACCACATTGAAGTTTTTAATTTTATTGTTGAGCAGGCTTGTCTGTTCTCCGCAAAAAGGACGCTATTCCAACTAGCTCCTACTTTCCGGGATGTGTCCGTTCCTATATCTGACCAGCTTGAGCTTTTGGGTGTTTCTCTGTCTCCTACACTCAACTTTGGCTCCTATATTGAAAACAAGGCACAATTGGCTGCCGAAAAGCTTGATATCCTATCGAAGGTGCGTCGGTACTTCACGTCGGAACAGTTGCTTACACTGTACCAAGCACAAGTTGGGTTGTGCATGGAGTACTCCTCTCACCTTTGGGATGGATCAGCTAAGTACCAGTTCGGGGCATTGGAGTCAATTGAGAAGCGTGCCAAGAGGCTCATCAGCAACGAAGCCCTAGTTCAGACTAAGCGTCTTAGTCTTAAGCATCAGTGCAAAGTTGCTAGTCTATCGGTTTTTTATCGGATACATTTTGGAGAGTGTGCATCAGATCTGCATGATTTAATTCCCTCCTGCCCTTTTTTCTATTGGACTGCCAGAGCGGGCACGAAAATTTTCCGATTTCCGAGGCAGCGTCCACGCTCGGGCATGCTCGGTCGGTCGGGACCCGGCTATTCGGTGTCGGTTGGGGCCATGCTCAAAGGCGCCTTTGTCTGAGCTGCTCGTGCGGTGTGAATGGTTGTGTTGTGACTGTGCGATGTGAGCATGCCAAAATAGAGAAGGAAGATAGTATTCAATTGATATAACTTTAAAAAAAATTACATAATACATAACGCCATGGCCACTACACATACGTGATTCTAAATCTTGTTTACAAAGCAGACTGATGGCTTGTGAGGGATGCTCAACCCGTCCTGGTCAGACTGGACAGAGCTAATAATCATTTGCCTAATACTTGTTGTTATACAGTTGTCTTAGTGGTTTAAAATGTTGCAAACCAACAATGTAAAGCATAGTCGTTCGTTGACCTCTAGCATCAGTTGATTTTTTTTTTTGGAATACATTAAAAAGAACAACAGATTTTTTGTGGTCTCGTATCAGCAATCACCAGGACTATCACGTCTTCATTTGCAAGATCGTTTCCCTTACACTCGGTATGATTACCTATATTTATAAATTATAAACCTAGCATGAGCTCTGATGTAGCAGACTAGGCCAAATTTGGTATTAAAGACTATCGCAAATACTGCAATATGTAGAGTTGGCCTGCATCTTATTCTTATTGGAGATGGAGGCGATAAGTCCTGCACTGACGTCCTGCTTGGGGTGTATTGTGCATTTCCCCCTACCAGCAGTTACCCGAGCCAACCCAACTCCTTGAAATATCGGAGTGAGGCTCTGGGCCGCTGGCACAGTTGCTCCAGTGGCTTAGATAGAATTATGCATAATGATGACGATGTTGGCCTACATCTTATCTACATCATACTAATACAGGGTTACTCGAAAAGGATGTATTAAGCCGATAAGGGTTCCTTATACTCATCATTATGAATGAACAATTTTTACTATGAAACCAACGCTCAAATCACGAAAAAAATATCAGCTGTTCCATTAATTTTGCCAACTCGGAATGACCCTTTTCTGTGGAACAGCAATTTTTTATGTGATTTCTTGTTTGGTCCAATAGTAAAAGTTCTAGTAGTGATGGTAGTAACCATCACTACGGACTCCTTTCGCTTAATACACCCTTTCGTGGACCCTATATTATGAATGAGAAAATATGTTTCTTCTTGTTTCATTCGGCAATGGAGAAAATAGACGAGACAACGAGAGAGTGACGGATCGATGTGATTTTTTGCATAAAGATAGAATGGCATACAATACTTTTTATACCAGAAAATGTACGGTTCCTGAAGGAATTCGTCCAGGTACCTAAAGTACCTAATAAAGCCTAATAGTTAAATATAGTGGTTCAAGGAATGGATCAAGTCTAGCTATGTCTCGGATATCAGTCACATACAATACAATAGCCATTTATACCGAATAAGTTTTTCTCATACCTTGTATAAATTCTTTCTACAATTTTATAAAATGTCTCTTAATTTGGTGTGCCTTATAGCATATGCCTCCTCCAACTCTCCATTGCTCTATCATATGCCACTCTTGTCTAGTATGGCCGCAGAGTCACCCGAATGTCACCATCCCATCTTCTTGTTGGATATCCTTGTCTTCTTGCGCTGTCCCTTAGGTACTAGCTTACTCCATTTATTTAATTTGTTTAACGTAGCATGTGTCCTGCCTAGCTGCATATTAAACCGACTTCTTAAAAAGGAGTCTGAAGGTTATCAATTCGACTCTATATATATATATTTTTTTTTGTTTGTTACCTCACAACTTTTGACTGGGTGAACCGATTTTGATGATTCTTCTTTTATTTGAAAGCTGGTGCTTCCCGTGCGGTCCCATTTCAATTTGATCCAGTTCTGATGAATTCGGTTTTTATATTGATTAATTATTGATGGACAATTTGAGCAATACAATACAATATCTCTTAATTAATCTCCGAAAAATACAATTACGAAACTTAAACTAACATCAAAAATAAATAAAACGGCGGTACAATGGGCGGCCTTATCGCCTAGAGCGATTTCTTCCAAGCAACCTTTGGATGGATAGGGCTTACGAATTTGAAAAAGGTTGATGGTGCACATAAAATATAATTAAATATTATATATCCCTACATATTATATGTATGTAAATACACAATGCTAAGTACATACATACCATAAATATTATAAATAACATGAACTTAGATAATGTGTATAGACTTGATTCTTAAAACTAGAAAGAGATTTAGCCTGCATGATATATGCAGGTAGAGCATTCCACAGCAGGACAGCTTGAAAATTGAAGGATTTACAGTAGGATAGATTGACATGGGAAGAAGAAGGAATCTTTAGTTGGAGGGCATGACAGGATCGCAGAGTACCGGAGTAAGCTTGAATAAATTCAAAGCACAATACACAGCACAGCAATATGAGTCACATCACATGCCATTTTAAATATCCACAGCTGAATAAAGGCCTCTCAAAAATATTCTCAATTTACAACTGTTTTCTTTTTTATATATATATAAATATAATATTTACAAATAAAGTAAGTCGCTAATAAGGTACGAATATAGTAAGCCAAGTAAAAAAAAAGGATTAAATTCTGGAAAGTAATGACATACGGCATGTTATATCATAGACTACAAGAAATAAAAAAATCATATGAATTGGGCAAATTTATAAAATGTTCATATATTGTTGTTTTATAAAAATTATAATAATCAATTTATCGGTATCTTCTAGGCAAGTGCACTCCATCGTAGACTGCAACATCGCTTAACATCAGGCGAGTAGGCGGCTCAACGCAAGCCTATTATTAAACAAAAAAAAGTCATAAATCGTTACATAACTCACCAACGAATATAAGTAGGTACCGACTGGAAGCGAAAAGAACCTATACAATTTAGCGAAATATCTGTTAGGTATATTTTGGACTTGATCTTAATCTCTCGAGCTTGGTGGCTGCGTGTCCATGTCCAATGTCGATACCCATGCAGACACAGCATTGTCCCGTCCCCAGTTCGAAACAAAGGACAATAGGTGAGATATTATATTGAGTTAACGGCGGGTTATCCAAGTGGCGCGGGTCTAAGCGCGGTGCGCGAAAATTTTCGCGACCTTTTTACGAATGAACAAACTATCACAAAACTATACATTAAAAAAAAATAGAATAACCTTTCAGTACATGCAATTTCCAGGCTTTAACAGTCGAGCTTTCATTAGAGCATAAAAGAAAAAAAAACTTTAATTCTACTAAATCGTCTTCGTTTCGATAAAAAAAAAACACGAGAAAAGTTTATCTTATCGTGTTTTGAAACGGTTTTATCTCAAACACAGATTTATCTATGACATATTTTTTTTTCGTGCTCAAATATTGTTATTTAACTATTTAAAATTGATTGAAAAACCGCCGAATTTGGTATAACTGCCGTTAAGTGCAACTTAGTTGTCGGTAACTTTGCGAAGCGCAGCGCCGCCGTCTCTTACATACATTGTGGTTCTCCGGTAACTGCATAACAGAAAGGAGGTCATGTTTGGTAGAAGCCAACAGTCCTGTATGTAGAAGGTACTCATTATTATGGAAACTGCCCTAAAATCACGGAAAAATACTGTTTCATACAAGTGTTGACATTAAAATAACTACTTAATATATATTTACCTTCTGATGACCGATGGGGAAGAAAGGTTCTTCAGTGGAGACCACGAACCGGAAGACGCAGCGTTGGTAGGCCTCCCACTGGATAGACCGACGACATTGTGAGAGTCGCAGGCATCCAGTGGATGCAGATGGCAGGATGTCGTTCAGTGTGGAGGTTAAAGGGGGAGGCCTATGTTCAGCAGTGGATGTCTTCTGGCTGATGATGATGTATATTTACTTACCAATAAATAACATCTGACTTAACTGGAAGTACAATGAACGTGATTCATTCTAATTTTCCTTAGAGGTGTTTTTTTTTATCGTCCCACTCTTGAGAAATAGCCTATTCATATAAATAACCGGTCAAGAGAGTATCGAGTAACGCATATGGTAGGGTTCCGTAGTCAATTCCATACAAATGTGGTCACACACATTCAACTTTAAGACACTTTGGCGGGCCATATTTCGCACTTGATAAAACGTGATGTATGAAAAAAGACTTCATTTTAAAAGACAATACCCGACCAGTACTAGTGTATCAGATCCACCTCCATATTTGTTTTATTATTATTGAGACCTATACTAAAATAGTAATTGTGTAAAGTTTAATGCACTTCTCTTTATAACTGCAGAAGTTGGAAGGCTCTGAAGAACACTGACTCGAACTTACAAGTATTTTTTTGTACTACAGAACCTAAAAAAATCTTTGACAACGGTTCACTAAAGACTAAGATGTCGCGAACTATAAACATGTTTAAATTCCAAATATTAAGCTTATAATCTTCAAACGGCTGAACCGATTTCCATAAAACGTATTACAAGCAATATAAATACGTTGAGCTGCATTTTGCCCGGTTTGCGGCGGCCGTTACCTGTTTTTAAGGCATCGACATTGAAATGTAGGTGTGGCGTAAAGTTTGCAGAGAAATTCGCCCAAGGTTGGCTCCAACGCTTAGTCATAAATTGGCTTCAAAACTATTCAGTCTCGGTATTCAGACATCTATATCAACATCGTCACTCATCAGGCGAGTTGGTGGACAAACGTAGATCTAACTAAAACAAGTATAATCTGAAAACCGCCGATAAAGAGATGATTATTCTCAAACGGCTAAACTGATTTGAGTCATGGCTAAGAACACTCGGTCAAGTCGCCTTTCAAAAAAATATTCTCCCAGTTAAAAAAACAAAAAAATACGCTCTATTGCATTGACATCGGTCCTTGATAAGTATGCACAGTTTCAATTCGATCCGTCGTTTTGAAAGGGGTGAAAATCACGTTCAAAGATTCTGTTACATAGATACATACCAAGCTAATAAAAGCATGTTAAAAAAAACAGCTTTTTGGGAGCTACGATGGCACGGACAGACACAGATACACACGTTAACACTTTGATTAGAAACGTTAGTTGAGTCAAATAAGGCTTAAAATTGCTCTATCAACTTTTCGCTGTCGGACATTGTCATGCGCTAACTCGAGAAAGATCGATTTTAAGCATTGTTTAATTTACCTAAATGTTTCTAAGACTGTTATTCGATAACGCGTAAGATTTTTAAACAACTGTGAAAGCTCATTACCAATTTTATGTGAAATGGAGTACCTACTTTATACTATAACATTTAAGGTGGGACAGTTAAGGTAAAAAATAATACGATTGTAGGTTTATGTATAAAAATGCGTTTTTTTAGGTAAGTATATCGATTTACCGCTTAACCGTTAGTTAATCACACTAATCACAGTATCACACTTCACACTAATATTATAAATTCGAAAGTAACTCTCTGTCTGTCTGTTTGCTACATACATCATCAGCCAATTAACGTCCACTGTTGGACAAGGCCTCCATCATAGAGAGGGGTGTTGCCATAATCTTCACGCTTGGCAGGCGGCTTGGGGATCGTAGTACGTTCACCGTGTACTATTAGGACGCTGCTGCCCATCCTCCGGTGGTTCTGGTCGCAGTTTTAGGACATAACCGGGTCCAAATTTCGGTCCGGGTTTTTATGTTTGCTACATAATCACGGCTAAACGGCTTAACCGATCTCGATAAAATATTGCGAGGTAATGGTATGTATCATGAAGACAGACAGAGGCTATTTTTTTCTGAAGAAATCGTGGACGAAGACGAGGGGTCAGCTAGTATAAAAAAACATACAGACGAACATAGAACCTCCCCCTTTTTGGACGTCTCCTTTCTGTTAAATAAAATAAATATGTACTTGTTAATTTCTGAGATCCTATTTAGATATTTCGGAACAACATTTTTCTCGGAACAAATCTGACAACTTTGTTTAACTAATACTGACTTTGTAAAATATAGCTTGACTTAAGACACACGTCCTACGTTAATGTTGCAACGAATAGTGACGTTCTAGTTCTAGATATTAGGCAATTCGTACAAATAAAACAAAATTGTTTTGTTTTTAATATATATATTTATAATCTATACATATAATAAAAACGTAGGGATAAAAAAATCTGTAATTGCGAGATAACAAAAAAAAAATAACACAGGTCGTCTTAAAATAAGCAGCTGAACACGATAGGACAGTTTTTAGAATTTTTGTCTGTCTGTTTGTTTGTTTGTTTGTTTGTTTGTTTGTTTGTTTGTCCGCGCACATCTCCTAAACCACTGGACGGATTTAAATGCGGTTTTCACGAATATGCTTAGAAATTACCAGATTAAAACATAGGCTATCTTATATCATTTATTTTAATTCTTTATTTTTACATAAACGAAAATAAAAATCAATAATTTATTTCTTCGTTACCCGAAACGTAATATGAGGATCGTCACATAGCCTCAAGCAAGGAGATCCAAAGTAAAGAGAATGTTATTGACATAGCCATTAAAATTTTGAAACTGTCAACTGTCACTGTGTTCGGTTAGTCAGTTTAAATTTAAAGAAGGTTCCTTAACCTTCTTAGATGAATGAACGTGTAGATCAAGCATGTTATAGGCCTTACAACCTCTTTGGTGATTCATTCCAGTGCATGGAGTAGGAGTATTACATTCTCTTGGTTTTATTCTATGTAAGTATTTAAAACACAAAATATACCGCATCCTATTTTAATTCAGTCCCGCGAATAGAAATATAGATAGAATAATAAAAAAGGCCCTTTGTACATGAAAATAAACCTATACAACAAAATTCCGGACGCAATAAAGAAAGAAATAAATAATAAAAAAAAAACAGAACCAACCTCGTAAGTTTCTAACCCAAAAATGTTATTACGAGATAAAAGATTTATTCAACGATACATTTTAGAAAATTATAATTAGAAAATAAATATCGATATATAAATAGTTAAGAAAGTAGCGTCATAAGTTTTGTATCATCTCATATATAATTAAGTAACCTATCACAGTATGTTTTTTTTTGTTTTGTAAAATTACTTCACCCTAGGTTATGTTTGAATAGTATATATAATATTTATGTAATAGATTTAACTATACTTAAATTTATATGTTTATGTCTGTGGTCTGGTTTTGTGAACAGCCACTACATAAGTCATTGCTGCACCCTTTATGCAGGGTATATAAACTTAGCTTTTAGAAGAATACAGTGTATATTTGCAATAAGAATAAGAATATAGAAATAATTTTATTTTACTGTGATATTTTAACAGATAAATAGAATAGTTCCATTTCATGGCTTTTTAATCAAGGTATACATACAAATGCACGCGAAATAAGAAATAACTAGCCAAGAGCGTATTAAGACAAGCATTATGTCAGGGTTCCGTGGCCAGCGAAACTGGACAGCCAAATTTCAGAGATGTATATCATACCGACATGACATGATATACTTTTAATGGTTTAGACAAAAAGATAATTTCAAAACATGCTCTGCACTGTGGTCACATTATCTTTTTGATTTGAAAACTGTTGACGGTGTTATTTATTACTTTTATGCTTCTATCAATACTTCACACAGGGCGACTTAAAATAAGCAGCTGAACATGTTAAGGCAGTTTTTAGAATTTTTGTTTGTTTGTTCACGCACATCTCCTACACCCCTGGAAGAAAATGCGGACGGATTTAAATGCGGTTTTCACGAATATGCTTAGCTATGACCAGATTGAAGTATATGCTATGTTATTTTGCGCAAGGCCAGATTAAGGGAAGAAAAAAGGATTGAAGGTTTATATGAAAATCTACGCGTACGAAGTCGCGGGCAAAAAAGCTAGTCTATAATATAACTATACATAATTTTTATGATTTGGATCGCGATGTTCACTTTGACAACGTAATAACCACTGAAGTGAGATTTTTTTTCGTTTAGATGTAATAACTGTTCAAAAATTTATTATTAATAGCTAGACTGCTAAAGCTATTCATATTCCGATTACGGCGTTGACGATGATTGGCGGTGGGAATTGAAATAAAATTAATTAAATTCCCATTCCTTTTGTTTAATTTCATTGAATATTCAGTTAGAAATTATCCAAATATCAAGAAGAATATTAACATCAATCTTTTATTATGATGGATTATCAACATCGTCCGGTACCCCCTGCCTGTAGTAAGAGCCTACTAAAAGGGCCTACCTATGGGTTCGGGATGGTCAAAGTTGGGGCTCTGACCATCCACTTAATCGAGCCCAGGGAGAGTACGTTGTGTGACCAACGTTATCGCGAGTGGAGGGACTGAGACAACACGCAGTTGTCTCGGGAGGAGCCATAGCGCAGTGCTGAGTGCTCCGGTGCGTTCCTCTGGAGATCCCGGAGCCCTCTTGTCAAGCACAAAGGCTGGTCACCGGGTTGGGGGGGTTTAGTGGGTATGATCCCACATAACCTGGCTGCACCCCAATGCAGCCGGGTATCTTTAAAAGATTTCCCCCTCGGCAAAAAGGCATGTCAGTTTAAGAACTATAATAGGCTTGTGTCCTAATTTTTATTTAATATCTCCACAGAATAATTATTATACTTTATAACCGACAAAAAGGAGGACGGTTCTATGTTCCACTGTATTTATTATGAGACCAGGGCATTCGCTCTCTATTCTCACAAAAATTTTAAACGCTCATATCTCAGAGATTTCTCAGGTAATTCAATTTATTTTTTCAGTATGTGTAGTGTATTGAGTTAAGTATATCTTTCGCTGAGCCTGTTATCCACACTTAATATTATAAATGCGAAAGTAACTCTGTCTGTTTGCTACATAATCACGGCTAAACGGCTTAACCGATCTCCATACAAATTTGCGAGGTAATAGTAAGTATCATGAGGACGGACATAGGGTATTTTTTTCTGAAGAAATCGAGGACAAAGTTGCGCGTACAGCTAGTTTGTAATAAATGCAACATAAGGACACAGCCTATTCATTATTCAAGCTACATAATAACGATACCAAAATCTGTTGAGTCAAAATTGTGAATATGGTGTAGTGCAACACATTTGTATGATAATTAGACGTTTATTATCTCTATTTTAGTTAACGAAAACACTAAAAACATGTATTTATATCGTCCCTAGAATCGGGCAGTATAAATCATTGTGACATAGCTTCATGCGTGACTAACATCGCCTACTCTAGATCCTGCAAGTCGCTATCTCTATCCCTATACCTGCTTTACAAGTCGATTACTTGTGCATTCATCACATAAAATAGAATGCAGTGAGGAAACTGGCTTGATTACACATGCTCCAAACTCTACAATATATTCCAACTACGATTCTTATTAGCATTTGAACTCGGTAAAAAAAGGCGCAGCCAATAATGAATATAAATATTTCATTATTGCTAGATAAAAAATGACATGTACATAATATTGTAATCACACGGTATCAGATATTTTTTTATCTCTTATGACTAAAACATAAATTTCAGTGTATCCCTGACCAGTTAATTTAGTAAATATCTGGGACATTATTGCACACATGGTCATCTGACCCCAAACTAAGCAAAGCTTGTAATATGGCTGCCAGAGACTGATATACATACATATATATTTTTAAATACATACTTACTTAAATATTTGTTTGTAGTTGGAGGCATAGACGAAGCTTTACTCTTTCTTAAGTCCCTCTTTTCCGACTTTAAACAATTTTGGTCATTCTAGTTTAAGTTTGTCATAGTTATAGTCTTTTTATATATGTAAAACCAAGTTACATGTCAATTTGAAATAAATAAAATAAAAACTTATAATAATTAATACTTTGTAACAATATTCAGCATATTTTTTTATAAAATTCGTCATAATTGTAGAATGCTTGCTCGTTAAGCCTACGTTGTAGTCCATTGTTAGCTTAAAATTATAAAAATGGTTTCTTATCATAAATTACTTAATGTTTTATTTAAGAAACTGTTAAGACAGAAACGCGATTAAATATTTCGTTAGATCGAAAAAAATATTAAGAAACATGATTTGAGCTTATCTCTCTGTTTTTTTTTTGGATTCATTCAAATACCTATTTATTTAATGATGTCTACAATATCTTAATATACAGATTTCATAATTATGAAGGGCAAAGGTACATTTTACATAACAACTATATTTTTCTAAAAATACGAGAAAATCCCCAAAAACAGAAGTAGCGAAACGCACGGCTGTGTGTAAGGGCCAAGGTTTTGCTCCACTAAATGCAACTTTAATGCAATGCTTTAAGCCTTATGGCCATCTGTAGTAATAAGCGTTGCTTTAAAGTAGGAAAACATCGCCTTAAGATTGAGACAGCCATTGTGGTTTACCTTCTAAGAAAAAAATATACTGCTCGCTATCAAATCCATTGCCGTAATGTAGAGTGAGTTGGCAATAATATTACTCACTTTCATTGTTCGAATCGTCTTCTCTATGTGACTAAGGGTGTCCCGATAGTGGTTATACATTTGGTAGTGTGTGTGGCAACAGTATCCTATATTTGGTACGGTATTTAGTGGCCTGCGCCTGCGCATGATGGTGGTACATAGGTTCTTTCGAGCCGCGCGGCTTGTAATGACGCATCACCGCAAACTTGTTCTGTCGTGACGGACTCCACTCTGACTAACCAGCCTGATCCGTGGCCCCAATTATGCTTCTTGAAAGTAATAATTGTTATGATGGTTATGATATTATTACAGTTCCTTCGCGTTTCATAGACAAGGCTTGACATCAGCTCAGTCAATGCTGTTTTACGTAAACTGTTGCTCATACTATCATTTGGCTTCTGGCTCTACCTAGACGTTCATTAAATTTGTGTTTTGTTTGGTGTCTATCGAATAGGTGTACAGCTTCAAAATTGGACCATGAACTATTTTGAATGAAAAAGCGAACATGGCATCCTAGTTTTTGTAATAACTACAATACTAGTAAGCTGTATTTAGCTATTTTAATATGGACTACAAATACTAAGAGACGTTAACTTTATTGCGTCATTAAGGTTTCTACCGGCATAAGGGATTTCGCCGGTAGAAACCTTTTACAGATAGCGCTAGCATTAGTTAGTATTTATGTTTGAAAGGGTTTTTAGCAAGTGAAAAATGTCAAATGTCAAAATTTGCGTACCGTGGTACTAGCTTTAGATTCATGGTACTAGTGGCACTTTGACAGATACTAACCTCACGTCGCGTGCACGATCAATTCTAGTTTAAATATATAAGACGTATATAGCATAATTCTGAAAGAAAAAAGAAACTATGTGAACCAACGAATTTTTAGGACATACAATATATCACACGATAAGTACTCGTATGTTTGATCGCGAGTTCGTACGAACAATGTATAGACGAGTTTCGATCAAACGCCTAGTCTGTTACTTTAAAAAATGCATTGCAATTATCGCTTGTTCGTGCGAGCAAGGTCAATTAGGACACCGTCTATATCTGGAATCTCACACCAATCCATAACTATTTCTTTCGAATGTCTTTGTGGTGTGAATCCTCAAACAATGTCACACTTGATGGAGTGTGCAGCGTGCCCTCCAGCCTGCACACTGGACGACCTGAATGAAGCCACGGAGAGTGCCATTGGAGTGTCGGAATTTTGGTCCAAAAACTTAATTTAAAATTAAAATAAGTGGCGAAACATTGACTCGAAAGAAGAAGAAGCTATTTCATCTTTTTCCCAAAGACCGCGTCAGCAGTTGAAATTTTGGAAATCAACCTTTGAAGTTACTAACTTGGTCTCTGTCGTGTAAGAATTGTTAACTAGTCAAAGATTATGTGATTGTAAATGTATGCCTACTAATGATTGATTGATAAACAATGCACGCGCAAGTGATCGTTCTGAATGTCAAGTCTGATGACGTACGATAACTGCACCCACTAAGAAAATAATAAGGTAAGGCTTCCCTAATGACGTCATAAAATTATCATGTTTCCCAACGCATCTTGCGATCGGTTAAGATTGCCGGACGTCCTGAACAGCTTGGGTGCCATTCGCGTAGGTGGCCTATTTGGAATTCCTTATTGTCCCAGGTCTATTGCAGAGATCAAGTAAAACCTAAATGTAATGTCATTAATTGTAAGGGGTCAAACGCCCCCTGAAATATTGCTCAAATAATTATTATTGTACTAGCTGCGCCCTGCGGTATCACCCGCGTGGTGATGAAAATCGGTGATGATGACGATGATGAAAAGTAGCCTGTATGTTAATCCAGGACATAAACAATGTATGTTCCAAATTTCATTCAAATCCATCCAGCCTTTTCTGCGTGATTGAGTAACATACATCCATCCATCCATCCAAACTTTCACATATATGATACTAGCTACGCCCCGCGGTTTCACCCGCGTGGTGATGAAAATCGGTGATGATGACGATGATGAAAAGTAGCCTATGTGTTAATGCAGGATATAAGCAATGTACGAGTATATTCAAAATTTCATCCAAATCCATGCAGCCGTTTCTGCGTGATGGAGTAACAAACATCCATCCATCCAAAATTTCACATATCTACACTAATATTATAAAGAGGAAAGATTTGTACCTATTTTTGTATGTTTGTAATGAATAGGCTCCGAAACTACTGAACCGGTTTGAAAAATTCTTTCACTGTTGGGAAGCTACACTATCCCCGGGTGACATAGGCTATAATATATTTTGTAGCGAGGCCGAAGGCCGAGCTTACACCCGTGCAAAGCCGGGGCGGGCGGCTAGTATATGATATTTGTATGAAAAGCAATTTACTGATCTTTCGGAATACACAATAAATTAGGCCAACCAAACGATCGCCCTTGAGTACGTATTAGCGTTTGTCTTACACTCCCGCATTGATTTATTTGTATAAAATTCTACTTCACTTTGCTAATGTTTGTTTGTATTGAAGTATATTATTGTACGCGATGTATAATGCTCACGCTTGGTGTGCGAGGGTAATATATCGCGTGCATACTAACAGACTGAAATGTTGGCGCAAACAAACAGTCCAGTGTAGTGATAGTCGTGGAGAGATTTGTAACGCGTGAGCATAGCGCATGGCCATGCGTCTGCGCACTACATGACTGGTACATAGCGCGATGCCATGTCAATGACTTTTCTTTGATTGAGTAAGTGCCATTCTAATGTTGTTTCAACTGAGTGTCGCATCCTGATGTAAAAACAGTATTATGTCCTGACGGCTTGCATATAGAGCATTGCTCATCTGACGCCTTTGATAATATACTTATAGTTTGGATCTGCCTTGAAACTCGAGCTAGTACTGAAAAAAAGTCTGCCAATAACTGAAGGGGGCGAGGTAAACACGTATCGCACACACTGACATATATTCTTACTAGTTCTACAAAGGCACACTTCAATATTGAGCGCACACAACTGCAAATGATATGATCAAAATTTATACGAATGGACGACCGAGGGGGGGAGGGGGTATAAATGCCAGAGGGGAAACAGTAGTTATAACGCTTCCATTTATTTATTTTTACTGAGTCAGACGCCATCGGGATTGCTTAAGCCTGATTCTAGTGCTAATCCCTGAATACAGCATAAAGCTATATAGAGGTTCATTATTATTATTCGTTTTTAGGGTTCCGTACCCCAATAGGTGTAAACGGGACCCTTTTACTAAGCCTACTCTGTCTGTCCGTCTCTCTTAACTTTTAGCGGCTGTATCTTTCGAACCGTAGTAGACAGCTAGTTGAAATATTCTCAGAATATGTAATTTTACGGCGGATTAACTATCTCACAAATAATCATAAAGTAAAAAACTAAAGCGGAGGTCCCCATAGTAACAAACGTTTTTAAACGTATTTTTGTATTTGCTTTGGTGTAAAAACGGTAATACGTACAAACGTCAAACTTGGCATGATTATAGTTCACACTTTAAAGTAAAATAACAAATACTGACCAAGTGCGAGTCAGTGACAAATTTTTATTCACCACCGGTACCCTTAGTACAAGATTTGACAGTTTTCGAAAACTTTTTTCGTTTCCGTATTGTCCCATACATTTTAGTAAAGCGCCTCTAGCGGAAACGCGGATGAACTAAAATCGGTAGTAATCGGCAGTATAGGTTGCTTCACTCAAATACGAAAAATAGTTTCGAATAGCTTTCAGCCCAGCAATGTATGCATCAAAACGAAAACGAAAAAAGTATTCGAAAACTATCAAATCTTGTACTAAGGGTACAGTACTCGTACGATCACCGAAGTTAAGCAACGTCGGGCGCAGACGGGATGACTTGGATGGGAGACCGCATAGACATGAAGTAATTTTGCAATCTTTTTTTGTACTTTAGTAGTTAGCAATATATGTGGTGGTACGGAACCCTCAGTGCGCGAGCCCGACCCGCAGTTGGCCTTTATTTTTAATGATGAATTGTGCCTGCGGTTGACCACAATTCACCTGATGGTCAGTGACGATGTGGTAAGATGGAGCCCGCTTGCCCATATGGTGCCTATTCACTCTTGTCTTGAAGAGACCCAGGTTGTACTTTAAAGGGAACACCGAGGCAGGGAGCGTATTCTTTTCATTTGCAGTTCGTATTAAATAGGAATTTTGGAAATGCTGCGTGCGGAGTTTACCAAAGGTGACACGACGTAATCGATGATAGGGTCCCGGGTCCAGCTTGACTGGCCCGGTGACTCAGATGGTAGTTAACCTATACCTTGCTGTGCTTGGGGGTGTGGGTTCAATTCCCACCTAGGGAGGACAAACATTCATGTGATGAAAATTTGTGTTGTCTGGGTGTTAAAATCCATTTAAGTATGTATTAAAAAAAAAGTAAGTATGTCAGCCTCTGGCAGCCATATTACAAGCTTTGCTTAGTTTGGGGTCAAATGACCGTGTGTGCAAAAATGTCCCAGATATTTATTTATTTCACCCTTTAATTACGGAACCTTAAAAAAAGAAGACTACAATACAATAACTTTTTATTAAAAACCACAAAAACAAGGATAACATTATACATTACAGTAATTAATTATATATGCTTTTAACAGGTGGCCTTATCGCTTAAAGCGATCTGTTCCAGGCAACCGTGCCGTGCTTAGAGATTGGAGAATGTTTCGCCGATAAAACGAACTTAGACAATCTTATCAGTTACGAATTAAACGAAAGTAGTTTCCCCTAACACTCGGATCCGAGATGCGAAATGTTTGCCCTGTGCGTTAACAGTACGCATCTCGTGATTACAGTAAACATCAACAAAAAGCACTCTCCCCAATAAACTTGCGTTATTTTGAAACTGTTTCCTAACATTTCGCACGTTGCTGTCACAGGTCGGTTGCGTAAACTTCGGGTACGCGTACATTTATGCAGATTCGAATTATGCGTGTTTTGCATTTGTGTGTCTATGTATCTGTGTATCGTAGCTCCAAAACGGCTGAACCGACAATGTTTTGTTTTAAGGGTACCGTACCCAAAGCGTAAAACGGGACCCTATTACTAAGAATCCGCTGTCCGTCCGTCTGTCACCAGTCTATCTATTGTATCTCACGAACCGATAGACAGTTGAAATTTTCACACGTGATGTATTTCTGTTGCCGCTATAACAACAAATACTAAAACGACAAAATAAAATAAATATTTAAGGAGGCTAGCACGGGAAGCACCAGCTTTCAAATAAAAAAGAATCATCAAAATCGGTTCACCCAGTCGAAAGTTCAGAGGTAAAAAACATTAAAAAAACAGTCGAATTGATAACCGCCTTCGTTTTGAAAGTCGGTTAATAAATGACGTTAATTAACTTTTAAAAGCTAGATAGTTTAATTTAGGTTTATTATGTTTGAAATGATGACACCTGGCGACCATATGCAAATAAGGGTCTACAGGTGTCTTAAATTTCATTTCAAAACAAAATGCTCAGAATTATGTAAATAATACTGAACAAATTTTAATTTTTTTTTTCATCAAGCTTGTTAAGTAGGTTTTTTTTTAACGCGAATAAGTCCGCGTTTGACCACCAGCTCGCCTGTTGGTAAACGACACTGTGGTCGAAGATGAAGCACGCAGACTTAGAAGATACCTATTCACTCTCGCCTTGAAAAGGCCCAAATTATATCTCTCAGGAAACAAGGTAGTCAATAATCAATTTTGTTATATTCTGCCTTTTTCATTTTGTAAGATACCTATTAAAATAGCGTAATATTTTTGACTGCCTTATCTTGTGAAAACTTAAAACAGGTAATTAAATAATAAAATCTGGGATATCTGGGACATTATTGCACACATGGTCATCTGACCCCAAACTAATCAAACCTTGTAATATGGCAGCCAGAGACTGATATACATACATATATATTTTTAAATACTTAAATAGATATTAACACCCAGACATAGAACAAACACAAATGTTCATCACACAAATGTTTGTCCTAGATGGGAATCGAACCCACGCCCCCAAGCGCAGAAAGTAGGATCACTACCAACCAAATGAAATCATTTATTTGCTAGAATACATTACATTAAAGGTCTTACTATAATTTTTATTTCAATATTAAAGTGCAGGTGCCTATATCACAGGTTTTTAACCTATCATAGGCATCTGAGAGACACAATGTGTGTAGGTGTAGACATAATTATTGTTTGTACATAAATATATAAGACGTGAAATTTTTGTTCTGTGCATGATCATTATTGTACCTACTAAGAAATCTACACTAATATTATAAAGAGGAAAGATTTGTACCTATTTTTGTATGTTTGTAATGAATAGGCTCCGAAACTACTGAACCGATTTGAAAAATTCTTTCACTGTTGGGAAGCTACACTATCCCCGGGTGACATAGGCTATATTATCTTTTGTAGCGAGGCCGAAGGCCGAGCTTACACTCGTGCGAAGCCGGGGCGGACGGCTAGTAAATATATAAGACGTGAAATTTTTGTTCTGTGCATGATCATTATTGTACCTACTAAGAAATCGTCAATAAAAACATTGAATTTATAATCTGACTCCGCATAAGCGAACGCGTGCCTCTATTCCATCCAGCAGAGCGTCTCTATCGAAACACCTTTATCTTTATTTACTCGTATATTGTGCAGCTGAATACGGTGGTGCCTATCGTGGTTTCACAATGCCGTCAATACATTGACAATATCTTCCAATAGGATGTACAAAGAGGCATTGCGGTCGTATTGAGCAGTCCACTACGTTTATGGCTGTTAAAAGTCACTGCGTTTTATAACGCGTTTCAAATAAGAATAGGATCGGTCTAGCGCCATTTTGTGACGTCAAGACGGCAATTCACGGTATGTTTGGTACAATTTACCAAAAAATTAACCATTTTTTATTTTTATTATTATATTATTACCTATAAATGTCGTGATATATTTTGTACTAGCTGCGCCCCGCGGTTTCACCCGCGTGGTGATGAAAATCGGTGATGATGATGATGATGAAAAGTAGCCTATGTGTTAATCCAGGACATAAGCAATGTATGTTCCAAATTTCATCCAAATCCATCCAGCCGTTTCTGCGTGATTGAGTAACAAACAAACATCCATCCATCCAAACTTTCACATATGTATATGATATTATAGTGTGATAAGAGTGACATAAAAAAAAACCTGTTCTTATTTGAAACGCATTATACAGGGTGTTTGGTAGAGGGTCCGACAAATCAAATGAGCGTGTTCGGGGGCCCATTTGGAAAATACAAGTTGGCCAAAAAAAATACCTGACCCTCCAATTTTTTTAAAGTTTTTTTTTTGTGAATTTTCCCATTTTCACCAAAATTGTACCTATTTACCTCCATAACATTTGTAAAATCTGTTTTAGACCGGATGTTTTTACTTGAATTTAGTCTCTAATACACCTTCAGGCCACGCAAAGCAAAATTGGGTACAAAACAAAGCTAACTAACTGATTTAGAGCTCATAGAGTGAAAAAATGAAAATAAAAATTACCTCATAGTTCAACTTTCACAGTGATCTAAAAAAAAACACTAGCAATTCGGGAGGTAATATGCATTTAAAAACTTCTCTATTTATTACTTATTACAATGACATACTAAGTTGGTATAAAACTTACCAACTTGTTGAATAAATGAGGCAGAAGGGAAAATTCAAACAACAGAAATAAATACAATTATTTATTTAATTTAAATTTTGTTCGAACACAGCTCCTCTGTTATGAATACACGCCCGGCATCTACGGCGTATTTCTTTTGTAGTCGTGTTCAGCGTCATTTCTACTTTCATTTTTGAAAAAGCATCCCCAATTCTCGTCACCAATTCTTCTTTTGTGTTTATTTCAACTTCGTACACCAACTCTTTAGCACGTCCCCAGACATAAAAATCGAGTGGTGTTAGGTCTGGGGAACGTGCGGGCCATTCAATTGGGCCACCTCTCCCAATCCATGAATTGGGGAAAACGTTGTCTAGGTACTCGCGTACTATGTTCCGGTAGTGAGCCGGGCAGCCGTCATGTTGAAATACAACTGCCCGGTCATCTTCAAAAATCGGCAGGTCACTCATTAATTCCGGTAGGTCATTCATTAAAAATTCTAGGTAATTTTCCCCATTCAGTGTATCTGGGAGATAATGGGGTCCTATGAGGTCTCTCCCAATGACACCTGCCCATACGTTGACCGAAAACTTATGTTGGTGTGAGGCCTCTCTAGTCGCGCGAGAATTTTGCGATTCCCATCTGTGGAGATTATGTTGGTTAAAGATGCCCTCTCTCGTGAATTTAGATTCATCCGTCCAGAGAATGGTCTTCAGGAATTCGTCATTATCTACGTCCGTATGTAAAAGAAAACGGCAAAACCGCAAACGCCGCTCTTGGTCCCCTTCTACTAAACCTGAAACCAAAACAAAACCGTTTGAGAACATGAGATGGGCAACTTGTACGGCAATTATTATTATTATTGTAGAGTTCGATACACCACCGAAGTCATAATAATAAAAAAATTACAATCCACTATTCAAGAGAATTTGAGCAAAGCCCATTGTCCAGTAAACAATTTATGTAAGGTTCGTATTTTAAATGAGCAATCAGGAGCTCTAATATTCTGACGCGTGAGATATTATCTAGGTCATTATCTCTCTCTCGTTTCAAAAGTCATAAGAGTGAGAGTGATCAAAATAATCTCAAGCGTCAGAATCTAGAACACAGTTTAGAGTTAATGTCATAAATTAAATTTACCTTGCACCGGAGTGTAGTGAAAAGGATGCCTTCCGTCTGCATTGACTACTGACCAAACTTTCCATGTCGAAACTCCCAAGTCACGGGCCACTTTTCTAATGCTGGTGGTGAGATCCACATCGAACTCTTGTAGAATACTTTCATCTACAACAACACGATGCTGTCTAGCATTGAGTCGTGGTTCCCTAAAATGTAGGGTGCCGGTTTCCCGCAGTCTCCGGAAAGTATTTGAGAATGTGGTGTGATGTGGTACATGTCTGTTGGGATACGACTCTCTGTACATTCTTTGGGCTGCACGTGAGTTCCCATCAGCTCGGCCATAGGCAAAAACCATGTCGGCGTATTCTTCGTTACTAAACTCCGTCATGTCGGCGCAGAAAGAATCAGCAACAACAGTCAATGTCAACAAAAACAACAGTAACAACGGTAACAGTCAACAACGGTAACAGTCAACAACGGTAACAGTCAACAACGGTAACAGAACAACGGTAACAGACAACAACGGTAACAATCAACAAGGTAACAATTTAACAAATCAAAACAGAAAACAGAAACCGTTGGGTTATTCGTACACGCGTCAAACAGTGATAGCAGTCAAAGCTCGACTGATAATCAGTCACACTGATTTTATTGGTTAGACAACTGGTAGCTTAAAGCCTTAGCACGCTGCCTCTGCATTCTTGGAGAGACGGAGAAAGAAGAACTAATAACAATGGTTTTATACCTGCTCGTCGTAATTGGTCCCTTACTTTACGTAGATGACACATTTTTTTATTTCTAGAGTTGTTACTTAGAATCCTATTTTAACCCAATAAGCTGGTAAGTATTATACCAATTTAGTATGTCATTGTAATAAGTAATAAATAGAGAAGTTTTTAAATGCATATTATCTCCAGAATTGCTAGTGTTTTTTTTTTAGATCACTGTGAAAGTTGAACTATGAGGTAATTTTTATTTACATTTTTTCACTCTATGAGCTCTAAATCAGTTATTTAGCTCTGTTTTGTATCCAATTTTGCTTTGCGTGGCCTGAAGGTGTATTAGAGACCAAATTCAAGTAAAAACATCCGGTCTAAAACAGATTTTACAAATGTTATGGAGGTAAATAGGTACAATTTCGGTGAAAATGGGAAAATTCACAAAAAAAACCTTTAAAAAAATTAGGGGGGTCAGGGATTTTTTTTGGCCAACTTGTGTTCTCCAAATGGGCCCCCGAACACGCTCATTTGATTTGTCGGACCCTCTACCAAACACCCTGTATATCTGAATTCTCATTTGAACGCGCAATTGCCGAACTTATTTCACAGAGGCTTTATGCCATGGTTGATAGAAATACCGTGATAAAAAAGAAAGCGCGCCCGGGTATAACATAATATTTTTTGAAAAAAAAATATATTTTTTTTACTCATTGTGACTACCGCCAGTGTGAAGTAACACGTAATACGTAATATTAGCATGTCGGTGAAGCTATAAGTTCTGCCCCAATAAAAAATTGCTTAACGCGGCTAAAGAAGTATACACTTCAAAAGTTTATTTTTAATTAACTACGTTTTAAAAATCACTAAAATACATAGATGCAAAAGTCGCAAATCGTCCCTAACTCAGCTTAATGCTGGCTGTTAACCGGCGCTGGAGTTCCGTTGAATCCGTTTGGTAATGTCATAGTACATACACAAAGACAGCACACCATAAAAAAAAAAACTTAATTCTCAAAAACAAATACTAATTAATGATGACCATAGGAGTTTTACTCTAGGTAGTAGTAGTAGGTATTGTTTAATTCTTAACTTTTACTTTAAATGCAATACACTGCATTTTAGCTTCCTGCCCCTCATCCTTTATTTATTTACCGCGTTAATAGCATGTGTCAACTGAGAGCAATACAAAAGCTGCGCCCGCGCCGCGCCGGTCCCTCGCCCCGTTTTGTGTCAATGGGTTAATATTCAATTAGGACGACAGTTGCATGACGGTCGATGCGTATCCTATCACAGGGAGCGGTTGGGTTACTAACCTGTTCCATCTATAAATATACTGCTGTAATCGTATTTGCGATCATAAATATCCTTACGAATTGTAGCTAGAAATCTCCGGTGCAGTTTCTATTACTCACATTTATACTACTATTGGCGTGGCGCGATGACCCCACAGTGGATCTTGGTTTCCGATAATAAAAGACGTCACTTTTCACGGCACTGTGCGACCTCATGTCTATTGGGTGGGTTGGACCTGCGATACTTGGGACTCTCTATCGGCTTCAAATATGGTCTAGATTTTTAAATAGCCTCGCAAATTGTAAAAAACTGGCCATATGAGTGTCAAGACACGCATATGGTAGAATTCCGTAGCCAAAACCAAATTAAATTAGTGTGGTATGAATAGTAATTCATAGGTTAGAAACCTTCGAAAATGAAAAAAAAAAGGTGGTTTAATATCTTCATTTTAAATGGACTTTCTAACGATGAACCACGCAAGTGGATGCAGTGAAAAAAATAGACCTCTTTTCACATGTACCAGAACCACCCCTAAAATACTAAATTATATTTCGTTTATACTATTAAAAAACACCAAAAAGTATCCCAAAACTTGCTAACAAAAAAGGTTTCATGCATATATAACCTAATCACTATAGAATACTATTAAAACTGAGATCTAACCAAAACTCGAGCTAACAAAAAAGGTTTTATGCATATAACTTTATAACTATAGAAGTTAATAGGTTCTAAAGGATGACAGAACGGACTAAAAAGGTTGCTTGTGGTACTGCCTACAAGGAACCTTAAAATATAATACGTAGTGAAAAACTTAGTGATTCAGCTTTTTTAGTAATACATGAGCTTCAATTTAAGGCATTATGTGTACAATTTTAAACTGTAGGTCAATCAAGACTATCGAACAAGAACAACCCCTGTTAGCATTATGAACGAGGTTTCAGACATTACATTATAGTTAATAATAGCTTATAGTTATTTGCATGGAGGTAACAAAACAGCTTCCTGTACGAGACGTGCTATCGTAAATGTTTATCTTCGAAACGTCTAATACAACCATTTCCTCCTACCGATGCGATGCTCTGATAAAATAAAGTACATGCATAAGTACATACACCAAAACATTGAAAAAATATAAATACAAATAGAAAAATAATTTTTGTTTATAATTTAAAATGTTATTTAATGATTAAAACTATTTATTAATGGGGCCAGCATTTTGGGGACGATTCCCACTGGTAGCGGTTTAATAGATTAGTTTAGTAGTTAGGTATTAATATGTCGTTTTTATTATTGAAATGTTATTAAAAGTATAAAAGTTTATTAATTCAAAATAACTTACTGACTAATACATACATCGAGTTAACAAAAGATGCTGAAGTAGGTAACAAAATTAACCCTTTCTAACAGTGTTTCCTCGGTTTGCACTGGAACCCACACTAGGGTGACCTGTGTTGTGGGCTTCAGGCTCTTCCTTTGACAAGGTACATAAAAAGAAAAGCGAGTAGAAACATAAAAATTAAATACATTGTTAAAATTACCAACTAGGACTAACTAATTTAAGTTATTGTAAATAAAACTCATTTAGATAAACGTATAAAAGTATAAGGTATGTGTAAACTGTAATTTTCTAGTTAAGTTTGTACATAGGTATAGTCTTAAAGAATAAAACCTTTATTATTTAAAATAAACTCAGCCAAGTTTCGCAACTCTGTAAGATTTGCGAAATAAGTTAGCAACTTGGAAAGAGTTTGTATCTCAGATCACACCAACGAGGGAGATATCCCTGCGATTTTTTTTAATGATACGATATTTAAAGTAAATATTTATATCTGAAACGTTTTTACACTATCCCATCTGCGGTGGTATACATTAATTGTGTGTAACATATTTTATAATTGACATAACAGTGGGCCCCAAACTGCTTGTTTTTACGAGTTTTATTACGTACTTTATAAATTAATTTATTTTTAGGTTAATTTAAATACGGTTATAAGTAGTACAAGGACAGATAACAAAAGACCATTCACATGAATTCACAGATAAGAGAAGATGAGAGTTTGCTGTTTTTTAAATAGCTTAGACTTTCATATACCTAAACTTTCAACGACTTTTTGCGCCCTCATATTCTACTTTATTTGGGTCTTCGCAAAATCCGTTCTTATCGGATTACTACCACCTCTATCTGCCAAAAATCGGCTTCGTAGGTTACGTAGTTTTTGAGATGTCATGATCAGTCAAGTCAGTCAAAAAATGTTTTTAATAATGAGTACATACTCTTCAGTATTATTAACACACCTTTTTGTTACACGTATAGATTGAAAAGGGTCATAATAGGTCGGGGAAAAAGTCTTTTCGTATTTTGTATGTACAAAGTTGTAGTAAAAATCTCATCGGTTGTACTGTTTGTATCTGGCTGGTTTTGATACCATTAAAAATATGACATTTTAAAAAAGGGAATACAAAAATTAAAAAGCAACTTCCCGCCATTTTTCAATTGTTTTTTGTTCGATAAAATGAGTGAATCTAACGATGAAATTCGATATATTGTGAAATTTTATTACAAAAAAGGGAAAAATGCGACACAAGCCGCGAATAAAATTTGTGACGTTTATGGACCTAATGCAGTGTCATCAAGAGTAGCACAATATTGGTTCAAGCGTTTTCAGTCCGGGAATTTTGATGTCAAAGATGCAGCTCGCTCTGGTCGCCCTGTTACGGATAAAGTCGATGCCATTTCTGAAAAAGTGGACCAAGATCGACATATTAGTAGTTACGACGTAGCTGAAGAACTGGGGATTGACCACAAAACAGTTTTGACCCATTTGAAAAAAACTGGGTATTCAAAAAAACTCGATATTTGGGTGCCACACGAGCTCACTGAAAGAAACCAAATGAATCGTGTACTCATTTGCGATTCTCTATTGAAACGTAACGAAACCGAACCGTTTTTGAAATGATTGATCACTGGTGATGAAAAACGGATCACCTACGACAAGAATGTGCGCAAACGATCATGGTCAAAGGGCAGTGAAGCACTACAGACTGTAGCGAAACCCGGATTAACACGTAATAAGGTGAAGCTGTGTGTATGGTGGGATTGAAAGGGCATCGTTCATTATGAGCTTTTACCGCCGGGCAAAACCATCGATTCGGATCTCTACTGCCAACAGCAGATGAGACTCAAACAAGAAATTGAGAAAAAACGGCCGGAATTGATCAACAGAAAGAGTGTGGTCTTTCATCATGATAACGCCAGACCGCACACATCTTTGGCCACTCAGCAAAAATTTAGAGAGCTTGGTTGGGAAGTGTTAATGCATCCACCATATAGCCCTGACCTTGCACCCTCAGATTTCCACCTGTTTCGATCTCTTCAGAATTATTTGGGTAGTGTTAGATTAACATCAAGAGAGGACTGTCAAAACTACTTCTTGCATTTTTTTGATCAGAAGTCCCAAAATTTCTACAGCAACGGGATCATGTCACTACCTACAAGATGGCAACAAGTTATCGAACAAAATGGCACATATATATTGTAATGAAATGTAATTAAACTTGAAAAAAATATGTTTTGAATTTGTTTATAAAATACGAAGAAACCTTTTCCCTGACCTTATATTTAATAACACGACGTTTATTGTTTCACGTTTATTTTTATGTAATTTATAGGCTATATACCTATTGACAATAATGCCCTTTTTTTTTTTTTTTGAGGGGGAAATCTTCCAAAGATACCCGGCTGCATTGGGGTGCAGCCAGGTTATGTGGGATTGTATCCACTAAAACCCCCCCGGTGACCAGCCTTAGTGCTAGCCGGGATCTCCAGAGGAACGCACCGGAGCCCTCAGCACTGCGCTATGGCTCCTCCCGAGACAACTGCGTGTTGTCTCAGTCCCTTCACACTCGACAACGTTGGTCACACAACCTCCCTCTCCCTGGGCACGCTTAAGTGGATGGTCAGAGCCCCAACTTTGACCATCCCGAACCCATAGGTCCCCTTTTAGTAGGCTCTTACTACAGGCAGGGGGTACCGGTGCCGTATTCTATTGCCCCGGCACCAGGGCTAAGGAGCTGGAGCGGCCGTTGCCGCCACCCCGGCGTCGCCGTCTTCGTGCAGGGTCTGCCCTTTCACGAGCGCGCTCTGCGATTTCTTTTTGAGAAAGCACGCGACAATAATGCCCTAGTAAAATCGATCGTTATTTTCCGTTTAAGATATTTCATCATTTTAGCTTATCATGTTCCCACTGCTAGGACTTAGGCCTTTTCTCAGAGAGAGAGAGACAGACAGAAAGAGAATGGGCCCTAAACCATGCTGGCCCAGACCCCAGTGCATGTTAGTGAATATCATAAGTCTTTGAACTTATGAATTTTTTGGACATACCAGTTTCCTCACGATTTCATTACCGTATTTGAGCGATGGTATCGAAACTGTACATAATTTCTTTTGGTACGGATATTTATCAACTATTAATTAGAGCTAATTGGTGTTTGAAAAACCTTCAATTTGAAATCGTAACGGTTTCGTGGCGTTAATAACCGGTTAAAACGCGGGCTCTGACGGCTATATCCGTCTACTTTGTCTCTGATATTCATCGACGATTATATGGGTATGGTTTTGTATTGCTTTTGAGGATACCATATTATGTACGTACGTACTGTAGAACACTTGTTCATATTCATTATAAAAGGCACATACGGATGAGGCAGACTAAACCCAACATTTTTAAGCGACATTTATTTTAGAAGTTGTCTCGCAAGTTGGCTCCAAAATAAATTAAAATTGCTCTATCCCGCAGTCTTAAAGCTAATTAATATTTTGCAGGTGACATCACACAAAAGGGCTACGAGAAGAAACGTTTACGGTTGCTCGCGCCGTACACTACACAACAACAGGCTCAAGGTAAGTTCAACTTTATCACTAATGATATAAGATGCTATATCGCCGCTAATCCTAATGCTTTAACTAATAACAAGTTATCTAGAGCCTGTAAGTACTGGCTGAAATTGATGACGACATTGACAAATTTATCGTGTCTCCAGTAAGTACTTATGAGTCGAGATCGCGACTAAATCGTCGCTGGGTCAAGTGCCAATTAATCGCCGTCGATGGTCGCTGGACAATCGCAAAACTATAGCTCGTCCTGATTCAGCAATGAGGGTCAAACTGTAAGGCCACCTCGAATCTGAATCCTTAAAGAATTTAGAACGCCCGCCGCGACGCCCGTTGCGATGAACCGCCGTAAAACGAGAAGCCCACTTTGAGCAGACTACAGGAGTAGCAAGGTTCAATACAACGTAGAACTGACTAGTTCTTTGTTACTCACGGTTTTTATATCTAGAGATAACAAATAATTTTTGTACCGGACCGGGAGGTTGGAATTATTAAAAGTAATGAGGTCGGCCTTCAACGTCGGCTGCCGCGGAAAAAAATCGCTATTCTAAACAGCGACGCTCGATCTGACCGGCTACCATCGACTGCGACTTATTTACTTTACGATTTGTTATATTATGGTTTTTTAAAGATTATGTTGTTTATTGTTTTGGTTTACTTAAACGGTAACACATGCACACAACCACACTTTATCAAAGCACTCACGGACACTTTATATATAGCTGGCACTGCCGAAGCGATACTGCTTTAGTAGCTTGCGGTGTTGTTAATTACAAATGACTCAAGTCTAAACTACCGTGAGGTAATAGTACATTGTTATCATAGGGGTGAAAGTAACTTTAAGTCGTGGACCCCGACGTAAACACTGTGCTTTTCATTACGAATACAAGGGAATTAAATAAACATTAACTGACACTGGCAAATGCACGAGAATCGCGGGACCATAATCCTCTAATGAGAAAAGAAAAAGTTGGAACATGGTTCAATCACATTATCAGCCATCAATGTCCACTGCTGAACAAAGGCCTCCCTCTCAGAGGGGTGTTGCCATAATCCCCACGCATGCAGGCGGCTTGGGGATCGCAGTACGTTCACCGTGTACTGTTAGGACGCTGCTGCCCATCCTGCGGTGGTTCTGGTCGCAGTTTTAGGACATACCCGGGTCCAATACAAATGTGAAAATAGAACTAGTTTTTTTTAATAATTTGAGTGTCTGTCAGTTGTCAACTGTCATTGTCAGTTGAAAGTTATTCTCCCAAGGGCAGAAATGTATTACTTTTACCCCGCTCCTAAGGCAACTTCAGACCTACTCTCCGAGTATGAGGAATGAAAAATAATTATCAGATGGGTACAATGATAAGTTTTTTCGAAGAGAACTCGGCTCAAGACAGTCTGATATTGATTCGAAATTGAGTATTTGTGCGACAAGGGCGTCGGGCAATTATCTGCTAATTCGCAGAGTTCCGTATAGTAAGTTCGAAGTTCCACTTCGGCTACCTGCCATGGAGACTTATCGGTTCACATTTGATCGACTATACACAATCAGGTAAATAATATATCTTGATTTGGATGATCTCGCTTGGGATAGGAAAATTATTTAATCTTTATAAGCTTCGTTTTCGATCTATGATTAGTAGAGTCAAGGATGGATGGTACTAGTTTGTCGATGGTAGAGTTTAACACAGTGGCAATTTATAGAAATGACGTTGATATTTCATTACTCATGTTTATCAGCGATCTCACAAAAGTCGGAGTATCGATCGTAGCAAGTGCATTAGCGCACTTTTTTGTTCGTAAAGATCCTTTTTAGACAACGTCTATTCAAGCACATATTACAACATAATCAAGACTAGGGGCGTTACGCCCAACTCTAAATGCGGGCCCGAATAGGTGCAGTTTGCAAAATCACGCGAACGCGAACCTTAACGCGCCGAGATACGGTTTGGGCGTAAGACCCCTGGAGCCTTACAGCTGTTTTAAGTGATTCTGTTTAGGTGGTGTGAAAAGTTGCGCGACCGCAACCGTATCTCGGCGCGTTAAGGTTAACGTTCACATGATTTTCCGCACTGTGATGTTTCGAGCGTGCGTTAAGAAGTAGCCGTGAGGCTTTGTTTTCGGAATGTCTTCCTTGTTGATTGTTGACCTCGTCGAATATATACACATGCTTCTCTTTGTCACATCTGCTCCCGCGATAAATAATACCACGATAAAAATTGCTATTCCTTTCTAATACTGGCCATTCCTCAAAATCAGTTTTGAAAATGCATCGCATTCGATATCTTATCACGTTGTAAAAAATTATCATCTTTGAGATTGTTCGACAACAGAAGCGTCTTGCAATATGTAGTTGTCACTAAGTATAACTCGTTAGGCATCGTAATATAAATGCTGCTATGTTCAAGAAATAAAATTGTTCATAACTTTATTAATAACTAGCTGAATCCCGCGAGGTTACCCACGATTTTCCCGATAAACCCCCTATAAAAGAATTGATTATCTTCAAACCGCTGAATAGATTTTCTTGAATCATAAATAAGAACACACGATCAAGTCACCTTTTAAACAAACCAAAAAAAAACTTTGTCAAAATCGGTTCAGCCGTTTGGGAGCTACAATGCCACAGACAGACACACATGTTAAACTTATAACACCCCTCTTTTGCGTTACAAAGAAACACGTAAATGGGTTCACAAATTTCGGACTAATCAGTAGTACATCCAGCCATCCGGGCATTCAGTAGATGCAGATGGCAGGATGTTGTCAGTGAGTGTGGAGGTTAAAGGGGGAGGCCTATGTTCAGCAGTGGACGTCTTCTGGCTGATGATGATGAGTGTAGTACATTCAAAAAACAATTAATTAAAGACTACCCCGGTGGCTCAGTTGGTAGCGAACCTACTTTCTGCTCTTGGGGGCGTGACAAACATTCATGTGATGAACATTTGTGTTTGTTCTCTGTCTGGGTGTTAATGATAATAATAAGTAAGTATTTAAAAATATGTATGTATGTATATCAGTCTCTGGCAGCCATATTACAAGCTTTGCTTAGTTTGAGGTCAGAAGACCGTGGGTGTAAAATAAAAAAGAACTGGGACCCTGAAATAGTGACCGGTATACACTTCTATTGGACATGGTCTTCCCACTGACAGGAGAAATGTTGATAACGTTAGTTCGCTTGGGTTGGTAGCACCCTTCTTTAGCTATCGGGTTCCTAATGGAAATACCAATTAGCAAGCCAGCACGCCGCCTCCAGTACATTAATAGGTTATTAATATAGTTGAGATTGAAGGTTAAATTACGTTGGTAAGCTAGGTTTGGTTAAGCTCTAAGATCAGACAATCAAGAGAGATATGGTAAGGATGCTTGACGGATGCGGAAGAATCTGGCCTAAATCTGCTTGATGCCTTTAGAACTCAGCAGATGACCTGGAAGCCTGTTTTTGCATGTGAACTATTAGTTTTTTTAATAGGGCAAGTGCCTTTATTAACTAAACAAAATACAAGTAACATTAAACCATTTAAGGTCTAAAGACAATCCTAATGTTCAATCGCACTATCCGTTGGCAGCGTACCCAGAATGCTGGCGGCATTACCACGCTGAATGGCAATGCTTATGCGTTGAGCCAGAAATATTCCAGCATTTTGGTCACGCGTCGCATTAACCATGCAAGGCGCTCTGCAAGATTTTTGAAAATGAGGTGAGCTCCCGGTCCCCAAAAGCCCAATGTCACAACGACTCGAGATACGTAACCACTCTGCTTAGGTTGCTTATTTGCGCCGCTTGTGCTGCTCTGCGGAATTGGCAGCTGCACCAGCCCTACCTTGTGTCTCAGGAAGATGTGACGGCGACAAAGTATCGACACAAGTCGCGTCCCATACAAGGGGCCGCCTCAACTTCCAGGGAACAAGTGTCATCCCGTCAGGCCTCTTTCCATCGTCACGCGCAAGACCGCTCGGTTCATGCACAGTTAGTTCATGGTTGTTGCTACAAGTTTCTCAGAGTGAGTAAAAATGAGTAAGTAACCCGTACTTGCAGTTTTTGCGTCAAACGGTATAGTGAAAAAAGTGTATAAAAATGGAGACATTTGAACACGAACGCTAATTGTACTAAGGCATATCTCCCATTTTGTCTGATCAGAGGTTAAACTTTAGTGTTTTTTTAATGATACTGAGTGACGAGACGAGCGAAGTCGCTCGCCTGATGGCTCTTCACGCTTGCCCATAACAGCTCAACGACACTCAGAATTTTGAACTACAACAGTTCAAAATCCTGGATGGCAATGCACTGCGCTCGTTACCCCGAGATATAAGATGTCAAATCTCTGTGTGCCCTATAATTTCGCTGGAAACATTGCCCTTCAATTCGGAACACAGTAGCGTTTGCACAGTACTGCTTGGCGGTTGAATAACTGGCAAAGGTGTGGTACTTCCCCAGGCGGACTCTGCAATGGAGTCCTACCACTACAAAAGTATGTATATATTATTGTAAAGCCCTGCGGTAGAAGGCTTAATCTAGGGATTTGGATACAGGGAATAGCGACTTGCCATACTGTTGGTATTAAGTTAATCTCTCACATTAGTTATTGTGCAACACATTATGTTTAGTTTACTTTGCGTTCAAAGAATTGTTAATATTTAAAAGTAAATTTGCAGTGTTTTATTACGCGGAAGACAACAATGGCCTTATAAACTTTGGTCACGTGTCAGATGACGCAGTCTCAAATGCAGATACAATCGCTCAAAACTTGTTTGAAAATTAATGTTCTTAAGTACAAGTAAGTCATATTTAAAAAAAAAAAAACTAAGTAAGACATTGAATAGGATATGTTTAATTCGAACTTTGCGGTATGTTCGTTGCGTGTTAATTATTATTTTCTAAAGAGTGAAATTTAACGGGTATGCATTGTACGGACTGATGTTACAGATTAATTGTCCACTACAATAATTGCATCTAGATTGAATTGCAAATATACTGCATTCACTGCGTTATGCCTATCTAAAGCACAACACCTACTGAAAAGTCGAGAAAGCGAAGCGGCCTGGAAAGTTTATTTTTATTATTATTTTATCGCGAGTTTTTTGTATCATTGGTCAATATATATAAACAATAATACTAGCATCTTTAGGACATTGATACGGCATTTAGATTTTTCTCGCGACAAAGCATTGCTACTTTATACATAGAGTTGAGTGTATACCGGAAGCCATACTCGAATGGGTTCAATTACTCCTATTCGCTTTGTTCGGATCGAAACTAGGCACATTATATGTTCTCCGCTATCTTCATCTCTTTGTTCATCAGATGATGAGATATACCGTGATTGCATATTTGCGACACTTGTGTATAGAATCTCGTAGTTGGCATAATACACTACCGGACAGTATTTTTTTATTCTCTCATAAAAAGCTGACCATAAATAGAGACGTACATCGAAAACATAATAGAAATGTTATGATTATTTACGGGATAATTACCGTGGTAAAGTTGTGGAAGGAGCTCTCGATATTTCGGGGCAGTTAGTTACATGCACCATGTTCACGGGAAGAATGACATCCCGTGAACATGGTGCATGTTACTGCGCCAATATATCGGGAGCTCCTTCCACAACCTCACCACGGTAATTATCCCGTAAATAATCATATAACTTTAGTGAACAACCGTGATAGTTTAATACAGTGTTTTATAATATAAATGTGTTCAAAATTAAGGAAGATAAAAGCATTTTAATGTCTTGCTAGAGAGCGCACTATACTTACGTATGACGTCACATGTAAGTACGCCATACAAACTCCATACTGAAACTTACCTCGCGGGAATGGGACAGAGCATCCCTTCCTAATCCGAACCAAAAACTTGGGCTTCGTTCGTTCGGATTTTTCTATAACCATTAATTTCTGAACTTTGTCTACAATTATATTGCTTTGGTTACGGAACCCTACCATATGCGTGTCTCGACTCGCTCTTGACCAGTTAATTGACATTGACAGCCCCGTTAGCTTAGTTGGTAGTAAACCTGCCTTCTGTGCTTGGGGGCGTGGGTTCGATTTCCACCTAGAACAAACATTTGTGTGATGAACATTTGTGTTTGTTCTATGTCTGGGTGTTAATATCTATTTAAGTATGTATTTAAAAATATATATATATGTATGTATATCAGTCTCTGGCAGTCATATTACAAGCTTTGCTTAGTTTGGGGTCAGACGACCGTGTGTGTAATAATGTCCCAAAAAAAATATTGTTTGAGTGTTAGCTTGTATAGGATAGTAGTTGTAAGTAAGCACAAAGTCATACTTGCAACCTCTGGCTCGCTAGTCCTCGCGTGAAAAAGCACAGTGCCGACTCCTTGCGTATCGATTGCTCACCTCTAGTTTTCGGGTCTGCATTGCGCCACCTGATAAGCGCGTTATCAAACGAAAAGGTCGACGATCCCGCGTGATAACCCGCTCAGTGCTTAGCCTCACAAACCGCAACCAGTTTATAGAACGCGGCTAATATTAAATGTTTACGGAAACATGTACTCACAAATTATCTAAACAATAATTATCAATTCAAAATTTGTAAATTAATACGCAATTTCGTTTACTGGAATAGCATATTTTTTCTAGTTATTTTGATGTAAACCAAACTACATAACCAATTTTAATTAAATTTATATGGGAGCAATCCGAAATTATATCCTTTTAAATAAAAATAATAGATAGATAGAAAACTCTTTACTCGGTGTGAGCAACACCAAAAATAGTAAACGTACATAGTAGGTAACATAAAAAACAACTTAAAAACTAGTGAAACAATTGGCGGCCTTATCGCTATAAGCGATCTTCTAGGCAACCTTATTAATATAATTTTATTATTTTATTAATTTTGAAAAAAATAATTTTCCAAATCAGTTTATAAGTCGTAGAGTTCTGAGGTAACAATAAATTAAAAAAAAAAATGCAACAGAATTGAAATCCAACTTCTTTTTTGAATTTGGTTAAAAAGAGACTATAATAATAATGGGATAAAACTGTGCCATATTAGAGGTCTACGAGCGGTCTACAAGTCTTGCTACACGGGCTAGCTACTCAGCCTTCTTGACAAACAAGCAAGCACAAAGTATACTACATACAATATGACGGCTATCATTTTTATTTAAAGTTCTTTTTACAATGTTTCTTAGAACCATATGTATGATTAGGCCAACAAAAATCAACTGATAAGTTATCAGATGACGATACGGTTGAGTGCATTGACATAAACCGAAAGTGAATGTTTCAAACCTTTATGATAAGGTAGAAACGATGTATCACAGCTATTATCATTGCTTAAGGAAAACATACCCAATTAATGTACCTCCTTATAATGTGCAGAAAATTCGTGCTTTTAATGTTATGGAAGGAATCATTGATATATGCAGGGCTACTCATATAGACTACTATGCCGAAAGGAGGTCATTGTACTAATCATTATGAACTATGGAACCAATCCTGAAATCGCGGAAAAAATAACAGCTGTTCAATAGTCATTGACACTCGACAAAATGTATGAAACAGCTGTTTTTTTCCGCATTTTCAGAGTTGGCCCTCCAAAAATACAACTCTATTATTATAAGTAAATTTTAAAAGAAAAACCTTATCTAAATACAAAATTTCGTCTAATTGGCTTTGTTTAGCCTTTTCCGAAGAACGCGAAATAAACTTATATACATATATACAAGAATTGCTCTAAAGTGATTAGATTAGGATGTATACATATTTTTTACGAACTACATGGTCTACAATTAAATGGGTCACATCAATCAATTCCACACAGTATAACCCACCCTCTAAATTGTCAATTATACTGGTTTTTCCTCCACAACTGTCTACGCGGGCGTCGACTTCATTCACCACAAACATCTATCTCTGTTCTACGTAGCTGCTGAGAGCGAGACCAGAGATAGTCTAGCCACGACAGAAGCCACACAGCTACTTAAATACCAACTACTTGAAATGTTTAATACAATCGTGGTTTTCTTATACAATTACCCATATCCTGTAACAAATACACGCCAGTCGATTTGCTTTTATTCTGATACGCTATAATAGCTCATATTCTTTAACTGAAAAGCTTTGAGCACCGCCGTACAGTAGCTTGTCTGTCTATTTTCTATCGGATACATTTCGGCGAGTATGCGCAGAGCTTCATGACCTAATTCCACCCTCCCCCTTTTACTACATGACAAGTAGGACTGCACACTATCACGCCTTCCTCGTGGAAATTCCAAAGATTCGTACTCAACGATTTGGGACGTCATTTATGATACGTACTGCCCAAGAATGGAACTCCCTGCCATTCTTCTTGAATTCTAAGAACTACATACAATCTAGGCATCTTCAAGGCTAGAGTGAATAGATTTCTTCTAGATTAACGTGTTCCATCCTCGGCCACACCGTCGCTTACCATCAGGCGAGTTGGTGGCCAAACGTAGATCAATTCTTTACATAAAAAAATACATCAGAACATGACCCACCGGAGTAAATTCTCAAGTCGGTATTTAGGATTTTCCTCTGAGAAAGTGTACCATGGCTTGTATTTACGCCAATTACAAGACACCAGCGGCAAATGTCAATATTTTTATGTTTTAAATTCTAACATAACCTCTGTGCATTCGCCTCTTTTTAGTGTAAAAACTTAATCAAACCTCTTTGCACTTGAAATATTTTACGCACGTCCAAGAAAATCGGAGGAGACAAAACAACTATGATGAATTAAATATGCTTGTCTACGGTACACACCAACACCATACACTTTAAGTTAGTTGATTCTTTTTATTTATTTTTTGTTATTTTTTTTTAGTTTTTCAATATTTTGTGACATTAAATGGTTTTGCTTTTTCAACTTAAGCCAATAGCTTGATTTTTAGGCATTAGACTCGACAGTTCATTACAGTTATATGATTATTAACGGGATATATACCGTGATAAGGTTGTAAATGGAGCTCGCGATATTTCGCCGCAGTTATTTGCACCATGTCCCAAGTCATATAACTGTAGTGTACACCGTGATAGTTCAAAAAAGTGTTTCAACAGATGTCAAATGTCAAATCCTTTGACTTCGCAAAACTATGAGCATTTTCCTCTGAAAATTACCGAGAATTTTGAAGCATGTGTTTATTAACATTAATGCTAATACAATCAGTGGTAGAGTTACAAAAATTAAAATCGTTAAATATCGTAGTCAGCCGGTCTATTCTGCAAGCTAAGTGAACGCGCAAGTGAGGTGTAAGCTAAGTGAACGTGTATTTTTCTTATCGATAGAGAAATGTCTAAATATCGACTGATAACTGTAGTCCCTTACCCTTATAATTCGATGTTTTGACATTTATCTGCAGAAATAGGCAAGAAAAAAATCACATTCACTTAGCTTATCACTTCACTTGCGCGTTCACTTAGCTTGCAGACCTGACATGCAGATCTTATGATTGGCTCTGTGATGTGCATAACAATAAAATGGTGCAGCATTTTGTACAAGTTTATTCAGAGGATTTGCCCATATGACAAAACGCCGCCATTTTCAACATGTAGCGGTAAAGTCTACGATCGGGCTACTCTATCCAGGGACAGATTAACTAGGTATATCAGATATACCTCGCTAATCTTCAGTATCACTGGATCAATAGCTGCTTAATCAAAGTGTGACAATTACTTAGCAGTCTTATTTACAAGTGAAAACGATCAATAAGGTTGTTTTAGCTTAAGAGCCAGAGTTTGAGTTTTTTTTAAGATATAAAAATGTGTTTCTATTGATTGCGAGGATAATATTTCGAAATATTTAGGACATTTTTTTTTAAATGATCAGAATAAATAGGAAAAGCTTTTTATCCTATTTTTATGGCCATTATTAAAAAAAAAACACAATATTTTGATTTTGAACAAGTTAATATTTTGATATATTAATCTCGCAAAATGACAGTAGTTCGTAAAAAAAAAAGTAGTGACTGTGTTTATACTGATTTACTTATTACATATGTGCTTCTGTCATTTTGCGAAGTTTATTTCAAAATATTAAGAACTAATTTTTTTATATCTTAAAGAAAAACTATTAAAAGCGCGAGTGTAAAGCCGGGCGGCATGATTTCGTGTTAGCTAACACACTAACTGTTAGCTAACACCAAAGTATTACCCACTTTTCGTTTCAGTAACATGTTAGTGTGTTAGCTAACACGAAAACATGCCGCAGTGGACCCGACTTAATGGCAGCGCGCTATATTCTGGTCTTGAAAATAGCAGCTTAAATCGCGCTTGTTTCGTCTGTCCGTAGCTAGATTATTCGTAGATTATGTAACGTTTGTGAATACGGGGGTAAATGATATGTGACATGTTCCGGACGCAGCTGCGCCACGCGGGCCCCGCGGTGAGTCCAGCGGAGGCCGACGTGACACGAGGAACCGGCGCACACACCGCCGCGTCACGCACAATGAGAAGAGATACCACTCAGGTATCCTAACGGGACGCCCCTTGGTAGTTGCCACTCGCACAATCACCTTGTCGACTCAATTACGGAATAGGCTATCGGACATATGTTTCATTTGTCCAAAATAACAGACTTAGTGTTTTTTTTTTATTAGTATTATTCAGTTATAGGCTTGCGTTTGACCGCCAGCTCGCCTGGTGTTATGCGCGAAAAATATGATTAAATTTATTCGGCTAATAAAGTTCTGAGTTATAAAAACAGATTTCTTGAGTGTATTTTGCGCTTATACGTCGCTATAAGGAATTTGGATAATTTATTTTACTCTATTGAAAAAAACATCATCAGCAAAAAATATTGTTACATGTTAATATTATCTTCTATATAATTGTTTTTTGCTTCAGCTAAGGCTAAATTAAATGTAAAATAATTTATCCAAATATCTTATTGCGCTTAAAGCGACGTATAAGCGGAATTACACTGGACATTCGTCAATAAATCGGTTTTGAAGATTAACTGCCGCAAAGTAACGCCTGATTCAATCAACTTTCTGAGATATAAGCGCTTAATGTTTTTGTTTGGATTAGGGAGGGATGCTCTGTCTTTTTCTTGCAAGGTGAGTGTCAGTTTCAAGTTTGCATGGCGTACTTACATGTGACGTCATACATAATTATAGTGCGCTCTCTGTCTAACAAGACATTCTTATATCATCCTTGATTTGGAACACATTTCTATTTGTTTTCGTTGTTCGACTCTGTTTATGCTCAGCTTTTTTTTTAAATAAGATTATTAAAAAAAACAGTCGTGTAGCCTTCTTCCACACTCATTGGGTAACCTATTCAAACTCTATGACCAAAGACTTTCTATAACTAGACATTTAATGCAGGGCGAACATGTTCAGACACTTAATCAGTTGACATTACTACTGATATAAAAAACACGCCCACTGATTCCACTGAACCTCACGTCATTTCCGACCAATACCGTAGGTACGCCATCACGATGCTTTGTTTACATTTTGAACTGACGTTGAATGGGCCAATTAGCATTTAGCAACCCCTCACCCCGCCCCTCAGGTATTTGACTGAATTGTTTCCATTGAAAATAATCGTAACTACAAGTCTGGGCTACGTAGTAGCTATACCTAGTCTGTGTCTATGACACATGTCATAGGTTGACAGAAATTATAGGTAAATCCAAAGTATCTTGAATCATGATTAGTTTATTTTGTAGAAAGTCCAATTCATATGAATAAGAACTGTTGAATAGAAATAATTCAATCAACGAATTCTTTATCGAAATAATATTTATTAGTATAGTAAATATGTTGTTACTAGGTTTCTTCTGAATAAGCTTCAATGAATTCAATTGCCCTAATGTCCGAACTACGTCTAGACGTCTAGCGCAAAAGTAGAGGTCTAAAAGTAACTTAGCCACATTAATATAAGTGTTGGTTTATATTATGTTTAAATCCACCTTATTTGAGAGGGGCTTATGACCTAATTTAAAGGAATTCTTAATTAAACTTGCTGGCTTGTCTCCAAATACAAAGATAATATTTGTTCTCCTTTAGAAATTTATGTAGATATTACCTAATTATAAAAAAAGCTAACCGACTATCCCGGCTTCGCACGGGCGGAGATTTATTTTTAAACATTCTTGTAATAACTATAGCCTATATCATCCGGGGATAGTATAGCTTCCCAACAGAGAAATAATTTTTCAAATCGGTTCAGTCGTTTCGGAGTTTATTCAATGCAAACAAACAAACAAACAAATCTTTCCTCTTTATAATATTAGTATAGACAAGTTTTTTATTGAAACATAATTTTTTCAAACCAAGCTTTTATGAAATTATTGATCGGACCTGTGTGCTGATCAATATAAGCCCAAACACTGCCAGTCTACTATATATCCATCGAGGAATGTCGTTGTCCACCGTCACCATCATCAAATCAGCTCGCTGCCACCATAATATTGTATTGTCATCGGAACTTGACAAGTATGACAAATTTCAGCTCAATCGAACGCCGAAGTCAACTTGCAAGATTTGATTTTAGACAGACAGACAGACAGACACCGTGAAATATAAAACTACATAAATGCTTGTAAAAAACATATTATTGACAATCGTATCTACAACGATGCGACGTTAATCTTTTTTTTCTATCATCTTTTTTTTCTGAGCAAAGGGGTATGCTGAAAACCAGCCCTGCATGAATTTTCGGAACCTCGCAGTACGGCGCTGAGCATACCCCTATTGCCAAACATTGTTTTTACCTTATGTACCTATTCATTGTTTATTGGAAATAAAATAATTCTTATTCTGTTAAGCTCTTCAAAATCAGCAAAACTTAATTTTGTTTGTTTTGTTCCAGTTTCCTGTTCCATGATTCCCGATCCTCAGAAAGAACCTAAATCAGGAGGCCTCCCTTTTCTTCTCTCCTTTCCCTTTTCGTAAAGAAATGTCAAATATGTACGTGTTTAATATGTAATAGTTAGCGAATATACTAGTATGACAATGTACTGTTTGTTCTGATTCAAAAATAACATGTTGCATTCAGCGTGTTCCGTCTAGTTGGAAGTAGAGCATCCATAAACCTAAATCACTCGTTATCAGATAAACTTGTAATGGCCGACGACTATTTGTTCACTTTGTATATACTTACTACGCTATCGTTCCATTCGTTTTTGTCGTAAAAGCTTGTCTCATATCAAATTCAAGTCATCAATGTTTCCAGCGAAATTACAGGGCACACAGAGATTTGACATCTTATATCTCGGGGTGACGAGCGCAGTGCATTGCCACCCAGAGTTTTGAACTGTTGCAGTTCCAAATTCTGAGTGGCGTTGAGCTGTTATGGGCAAGTGTGAAGAGCCATCAGGAGAGCGACTTTGCTCGTCTAGTCACTCGGTAACATCATTAAAAAAATCTTATCATCTTTTATTGTTTCTCATTTGTTTCTCTTCATTCTTTCATTGTAATGCTTTTCAATCGCGCAACCCTAAAATAACGAGTTGAAATAGTTAGCTAATAATCCTATGTAACAGTTGCTCAACTGAGAATAGTAGTTTGCAAGGGGCAACGTCCTACCTGCCTTGTTCGTGGCCTAGAAGAAATTGTGATTACTGCATACGAGTACAATGTTGCCTGGGGCCATTGGAGTTGCGCCATATTTAATCTTTGGTTACTCGGCTGAATATACGACTATCATAAGAATACGTCCTATTAAACCGAGAACAGAGTGCTTCTGTGCATGATTTTCTTATGATTTTTATACTATCCTTTGTCAAAACTATATTTATTACTAGTGCTGTTTCCCGCGACTTCGTACGCGTAGCATTTTCATATAAACCCCTTTTTTCCTCCCTTAATCCGGCCCTTTCACAAAATAATAAAGCCTGTACTTCAATCTGATCATCGCTAAGCATATTCGTGAAAACCGCATTTAAATCCGTCCAGTGGTTTAGGAGATGTGCGTGCACCAACAAACAAGCAGACAAAAATTCTAAAAACTGTCTTAACGTGTTCAGCTGCTTATTTTAAGACGCCCTGTGTGTTTTTTTATATCTCTCAATTATTATTATTTTATCTCTACGTTTTTATTATTTGTATAGACAAGCCGCCCGCCCCGACTTCGCACGGGTGTAAGCCTCGCTACAAAATATAATATAGCCTATGTCACCCGGGGATAGTGTAGCTTTCCAACAGTGAAAGAATTTTTTAAATCGGTTCAGTAGTAATTGTGTTATTTCATTACAAACATCAAAAAAAAATGCAAGTCTTTCCTCTTTATAATATTAGTACAGATATATATATAGATGGCTCGATGTATTGTTTTTACGTCTATGCCTTAGATATAAATAACATATTTGTTCAAAGAAAATTTCGACAATGAAGATGTGCACCGTTACATGTGTAAAATTTAATTGATACACTGTAATAATTCTTGTGTGCACGCAATTTTACGGTTTAATTTTATAGCTTTTCAGTAAAGATCGTTTATACGTCACGACACAGTGCACACCGGTTAAAAATATACCATACAGTGTTATTGGTCAATGCTCACGCGAGCTCAACAGTGAAATGTTTAAATGAACAGAAGCATAACATCAGGCGAGTTGGCGGTCAAACGCAAGCCTATTACTTGATTTTTAATCGTTTCACAATTGGCGAAAATATCGATGAACATAAAAAATACATACAGACAAACATAGTACCTCCTCTTTGGAAGTCGGTAAAAAAAGCATCCGTGATATTCAGTTAGACATAGTAGTCATACAGTGTCAAACATGTGATCTCGATCTGGGTTGTGTTTATCTATACTAATATTAAGGTTGCCTGGAAGAGATCGCTTATAGCGATAAGGACGCCAATTGTTTCACTAGTTTTTTAAGTTGTTTTTATGTACGTGTATAATTTTTGGTGTGAACAATAAAGAGTTTTCTATCTATCTAATATTATAAAGAGGAAAGATTTGATTGTTTGTTTGCATTGAATATGCTCCGAAGCTACTGAACCGATTTGAAAATTTCTTACGTATAATTTTGAAAGTTTTTTTTTAACTCCTAACCGTTGAGGAGTTGTACCCTTCTTCATCAGCTCATCCATATGAGATGGTGTGCATATAAAATTTGAGGGTTGCCCTCGATTTACCTGAGCTCCCATCATCAGATCCTGACTTGCGTGACAATGGGACCAAATTGGAAGTATACCCTACCGAACAAAAGAAAAAAAAATTTAAATCGGTCAACAGTTGGCGTACATACATAACAAACATATGATATCGTTGGACATACATAAAAAATAGAATAAACAGTGGATCCATAGAACCTTCGCCTTTTTTGAAGTCGGTTTAAAAGTAAGAACGAAAATAAGTTTCCGAGAGTAATTGGTCATGACTAATGGATAAAGAAAACAAATAATGATGCGCTTCGCCAAGTCCATTCCATGTCTCCGGTCCATCGGCTGTTTTGTTAGCTCAGTGTGTTAGTGGCACGCACCTGCTTCTGTGACGTCACGCCATCTCGCGACGCCTTCTAATGATGCTGATGAACATTTTTCTTGTAATTGACTTATCTGAAAACGTATCTTATTGTTTTTTTTTTTTCATCCTGCGAGGATTATACACGTCTTGTGCATAATCATAACCAACAGATTTTTTTTTTGTTTAAATTAGAACGGCTGTCAAGTCATTTTTGTAAGAAATTGGTTGTAGCCACTTGCACCCATATAAACTCATAGCAACTGTGTAAGCAACTGTGACGCGGAGTTCGACGCGTTTACATAACTAAGAATGTTCAATCACATATCTGTCACAATAGCAACTGTGACGCGGAGTTCGACGCGTTGACATAACTAACAATGTTCTACCACATTATCTGTCACAATAGCAACTGTGACGCGGAGTTCGACGCGTTGACATAACTAAGAATGTTCAATCACATATCTGTCACAATACCTGGCGTCAGAGTTTCCTTCTCATTTCTATTCTATTTATTTCTCTTTTCTGTGGTCATAACGGGTTTTGACAACTTAACCAAAGTCAAAACAATATGAAGACTCACATGCGGTATGTACTTGTATTTATAGGTATGTACACTACTTTCCGAACTGATAACCGATGGGGAAGAAAGGTTCTTGAGTGGCGACCGCGAACCGGAAGACGCAGCGTAGGTAGGCCTCCCACTATATGGACCGACGACATTGTGAGAGTCGCGGGCATCCAGTGGATGCAGATGGCAGGATGTCATTTAGTGTGGAGGTTAAAGGAGGAGGCCTATGTTCAGCAGTGGACGTCTTCTGGCTGATGATGATGACACTACTTTCTACCTATTGTCTATCTAGGTCAATAATGTATTTTCTTACTCTATTCATACGTTGAACGACATAAAAAGTGGCAACTACCAATGTTTAGGGCCCTTCAACCTTGTAATTTATTGAATCACGTAGCTACTCTATTTTTTGCTACATTCCTCTTACAATAGGGCATTTGACTGTATTTAAAATATGATTCATGATTGCTGGTTTAGAAATATTTATCTTAAAAGTTAAATGTTTTAATCTTAGAAGAAAACCTGCAAAATAATCTCCTGATTTGGGACCGTATATTATGTAAGCACTATTTAGAGGGGCGGGGGGGCGGGGTCTATGCTTTGTTTATTTTTGATGACATGGGGGGTGGGGGGGTCTAGATGGTGATTACGTCAGCAGTAATTATTTACTTTTTTATACATTATGGCACTGCTGCTCATGAATCAATTAAAAACAAACGGAATACTTTAAAAAAATGCATATACCAATGTTTACGTAAGCATGGGAGGAGGGAGTGAGCTTTGCTTACTTTTCCTGACAGGGGGGGGGGGGTTAAATAATTGTAATAAATATGCTTACGTAATACTTGTCCGGCCCTTTTTTTTAGAAAAAAATGATAAAAAGAAGTCTTTTTTCATTGATCACGTGATTTGACTACAAACGCTAATTTAGGTCGAATGTTCTTATGACGTCACAAGCAAGTAATAAAGGCAACCATTGTATGGTGAGTGATAACTTGTATGCTTGATTGTGACGTCACTGAAGTCACGTGGCCCCATAAATGTCAAAGAGAACGTTTACGCGGTAGTGTAATAGTTTAAATGTTGACGGTCTATTTATAATACAAATACTGAAAATTGTGATGAATTAATTCATAAAATTGCTTTATTAGTCAATTTGAAATAGTTTCGTAAAAACAGTCAAATACCCTAATTATGTTTAAGTCATGTTTTCGATGTTGTGCTCTTACGCATGAAACTATATAATTATGTTTTGCAATTTGATCTACGCAGTTTAATTTTTATAAATTAAACTGCATATTTATTTAATTTATTTAGCTAGATTGTATTATTTGCGCGTAAACGTAAATATGTGACCTGTGGAATTAGTACGAGAACTTGCGAAAAAGTTATCGTTACGTAAACGATAGCAATTGTATGAAAAATTCAGTTTCCTTTCACGTCCGATAGAGGTGCTTTTTGAATTTTCATACATTTTGCTATCGTTTACGTAATGATAACTTTTTTTCAAGTGCTCGTACTAAGGCTACTGTTACCTTTAATACTTACCAGTTATTATAATTTTCTTTCACCCGATAGTCGAATGATATAATAAGTAATTCTCGTAAGGATGACAGAAATTATGTATAGTTCTGTTGACACAGATGCAGCTATAAATGTATTTCGTGAGTAACTTATTTAAGGTGAAACCTTTCACTTTGGCGGGAAAATCAAATTGCAAACAGTTTTTTTTGTCCTTGTACCTAGGCCGGGTAATTATTGTGAAATGGCATAGTGTTCGCGAAAATTGTTGGTCGTTCTTTACATTATCATGTACAGCTATTAATCAGTTATTCACCATATTACTTACATTTGGCAATAAACCGTTTGAAACAGCATACATTTGTTCATTGACAAATGTATGTAATAATATGCATTGGAGATAAATAACTTTACGCGAGTTTGTAAAGAATAATAATCAATTTTCGCGAACATCATTATCGTTTACAATAATTACTCGGTCTAGCTACAAGAACAAAAAAACTGTTTGAAATTTGAATTTCCCGCCAAAGTGAAACGTTTCACCTTAAGGCTTATATATAAGTAGTATTTTTTAGTGTGCACGCGTCTTAGTAGCTTCATGCACTGTAGAAATCGGAAGTAGTAGTTAGTGGTTTGATCAGTATTAATAACCTGTTCTTTTGGTTGTGTTGTAAACTTGTTTATATGTATATTTGTATAATAAATGTTAAATTATATTTTAGATATAATCATATTTATTCTGTAGACAATTAACAGTAAACTCAAAAAAAAAAACTGACTGCAGTTTTGATATTTGAAATAAAAACTGCGCGTAGAGCACTTTTTGGTGAACAAAAATCATGGAACTCGCGTCGCGTACCGTATTTTAAAAAAGCGCCATCTCTTGTAGAATAGGTGAATTACTTCTTGAAATTTCACTTCTGACGTGCAGTCCTATGACTGATGAGTTTTTTTTATGTTAAAAGGGCTCGCCAATGGGCAACCTTTGACATGGCCTTTCCGAAATTAAAGTATAACATTCGTATGCATAAAAGCTTGATAAGATAAATAGGGTTATGCGGAAAGGGTGTACTACGCCAAAAGGGGTCTTTTAAAATGGCGAAAATATGCTACTTCATACATTTTGTTGAGAGTGAATGGCGTTTTTCTATACAACAGCTGATATATTATATTTATCGCGAACTCAGGGGTGGACACGTAGTAAAAGTTGTCCATAATAATGGGTATTATGGACCTCCTTTGGCATAGTGCACACTTGCTGCGTAACCCTGTAGATAAGATGATATTACCTATCGTCTTCAGTTAAATATATGCGACATGTTAAACCGGTATAGTATCATTAATGTAAGGAAATAATGGGAAGATACGGGACGAACTCCTTGACGTGGACCACACAAATTAGGCGCACGGGCCTAATCGACTTCAGTCACAATCGAACTGGCGTTCGTGATAGTACGTGAAGTACTTGTCAAAATTTTGTTTGAACCGAGCCATATTTAATGGGTACAATGTTTGGATGTCACGCGTGTTCCACCTTTTTGAAACAGTCATTGTATAATATACGTTGTTTTGGAACAATCTAAAACGCTTAACGCTTGACGCTAAATCGAACGGCTCGCACCGGTGAGATTTTTATTCGCACCGGTTCTAAATACCGAATCCCAAAAAGACAAGTTTCTTTCAATCGAAATAGTGTACAGCTGATCGAAATCGGGCACTAGGGACTGAACTAAATGGTCAAAATTGAATCGACGCGCATCAGTCAATCTATGACCAACATGACCGTCTCATTTTGTAATGTACGATTACGTATTCAGTCTGTTCCTATCGAAATGTTCTTTTTTAACGCCATTAATTCCGCGATTGACAACCAACTCCTGGTGGTAAGCGTCGATACGGTCGAAGATGAAGCACGCAGACTTAGAATATGCCTATTGACTCTGGCCTAGAAAAGGCCCAGATTATATCTCTCAGGAAACAAGGAAGCCGGCAGGTTGTTCCAATCCTTGGCCGTACGGATTAGAAACGTAGAAGCGTGTTCTTGATTCCTGGGACATTATTCACAAACTAACCGCCCGTCCCGGCTTTGCACGGGTGGAGATTTTTTCAAGATTCTAGTAATAAATATAGCCTATGTTGCTCAGGGATAATGTAGCATTCTAATGATGAAATAATTTTTAAAATCGGTCCATTAGTTTTTGAGTTAATTCGTACAAACATCCAAAAATACTAATCTTTCCTCTTTATCATATTAGTTCACAAATAAAGTCGTGACGGTTTTTGACAGCTTTGCAGCTTAACCATACAAAAAAAGAATATAGCAAAAAAAGAATATAGTTTTTTTTATAGTTAAGCAGTTAACGAAAAATGAGAATAGGCCGTCTGTGTTGTCTCATACACTCGACACATTTAGACAGATTATCGTGTAAATGCATACCGGTCGTACGAACGGGAGCAGTGGAGTGAAATGGAGTGCAAGCGTTACGCAAGAAACTTCCAGCAGGTCAGTAGGTTGTTTTGTGTAAACTACGAGTTTATTACATTGAAACTGTTGGTGACGAGATTACGTCACGGGATAAGAAAGTAAAAGAAATATTTATTTTGTATCAACAAGTTAACATAAACAACATAGTAGGTATATATAATTATAGTCCTTACATAGTTAAGTTGTGTCACAAAAATAGCCTCAACTCAGCATAATGCTGTTTATCAAACAGCGCTGATCTTCCGTTGAAGCCACTCAGTGAAGTCACGAAAGGCTCAAAAACAGTGCAACGTAAAAATAAAAACAGTACGTTAAATACAGGACGACAAATTTTACATAGAATTTATTATAAGTATAGATGATATAGAACTTCATATGTGACATTGACACACACATAGGGATCACGTGCATGTTCCGTATTTTCCTGTCAAAATGTACCATATTGCTATTGGATCATTGACCAAAAGCTGCGAAATGTTAATTCAGTAATACTCGCATGGTATCACACGAGTGAAGGCCACGGAGAGTGCCATTGGGGTCCAAAACATAAATAACAAACATACAGAAGAGCAGCCTGATAGTAAGTCACCATCACCTATGCATACTTATTTTCTGTATATGAATATAGTATAGTGGTATTGAATATATTCACACACACATCCACATCGCTCGAAGAACCGATAACCGATGGGGTAAAAAGGTTCTTGAGTGGAGACCACGAACCGGAAGACACAGCGTAGGTAGGACTCCCACTAGATGGACCGACGACATCGTGAGAGTCGCAAGCATCCAGTGGATGCAGATGGCAGGGTGTCGTTCAGTGTGGAAATTAAAGGGGGAGGCCTATGTTCAGCAGTGGACGTCTTATGGCTGATGATGATGATTCAATATATTATCTGTATTCAATACTACTTGGGCACGTTGTAAGCTGTAAGCACGGTAGATAATACCAAATTGAAGCCACGTAAAGTAATTATGTCATTACAAACCCATTGCCTACGTAATTATTCTATTGTGCCTTGTGAAATTGTTCAGTTGATGGTGTAATCCGAGCAGCCTTGAACTTAGTACACGTTCGCCACAACTCAAGTGAAAAATATAAGTGTTATTGCCTAGGGTTAAAATAGGACAAATATGTCGTTTTAATATGTAATAATAAACTGCCATAGGTGGCAAAAATGCTATCGGACCGCCTGATGATAAGCGATCACCGTCGCCTATAACATTAGGTATCGGCCGAGACTCCTCCGCCAAAAATTATGACAGCAAATTATGACGTCACTTCTCTGTACGCCATATAAATTCTATTCCGACAAGTAAAGCGCACAGACAGAGGACAGAGTTTTCTCTACCAAAAGCTTTAAACGCTTTTATATCAGAACATTAATAACCGATTTAAATGATTTTTCAATAACATATTATATTTAGTTAAATTCTTCATCGAAGCTATTGGTTTCAACAATGTAAACATCAGTCATCTACCCTATTGCAACGTACAAAGACATTTTAGCCTGTGGCAACGTACTTATAAACAATACGATACACAATGATAAAACCCCTGTTACATAACATTTATTGGGTTTATTCTGATTTCTAATACATTGTCCCAAATAATAGCTTCATTCGCTGGCAACTTATTAGCTGCGTTGTTGGTATGGAAACTTATGATAATCTATTTATACCTAATTATAACTTTACCTTGCCGGATGCCTGTTTCCGGAATACTTATCGTTGGCCCAAATGCCTACTAGCTATTTGGTTCGAAGAAATAGAAAGCTATCTCTTACTTGAATAATGTATTGCAAATTATGGTTACACGTATATCGTATACTAGCCGTCCGCCCCGGCTTCGCACGGGTGTAAGCTCGGCCTTCGGCCTCGCTACAAAATATAATATAGCCTATGTCACCCGGGGATAGTGTAGCTTCCCAACAGTGAAAGAATTTTTCAAATTGGTTCAGTAGTTTCGGAGCCTATTCAATGTAAACAAACAATCAAATCTTTTCTGTTTATAATATTATTATAGACTAGCCGTCCGTCCCGGCTTCACACGCATGGAGTTTTTTTTTACGTTCTAGTAATAAATATAGCCTATGTTACTCAGGGATAATGTAGCATTCTAATGGTGGCTTAATTTTTAAAATAGGTCCCATAGTTTTAGAATTAATTAGTTACAAACATACAAAAGTACAAATCTTTCACCTAAATAATATTAGTATAGATTATGAACTGATTACATTCTATTTAGGCTTTTAAAGTATTTTCTTTTTAAGTTGCGTCTTTGCTTGCCTTAAAACGATTATGCACTATGCGTGCATAGTCTCTTAGTTCGTACATTTATTGACGTTTTAGGTATGTTTGGTTCGAGTTATAAGTACTAAGTCAGTGCCCTGACTTTTGACTTTGCTCTCTATCAGGGACGCTGTGCCAAATGTCAATGTCACGCCCTTCAATTTTTAATCCTTGCCCGTTTAACCTTTTTCTATGAGCTAAAAAATGTATACCTATGTATTTTGTAACAGGCTGTTCTCTAAAAATATTAAAGACATTTGTCGCCGACTCACAATGGGCGCATAAATGACTGAAATAAACACTCTTAGTAAAATAATTGACGCATGTTATGGTCAGTGACTTCTTGGACTGAGAGGTGACTATAGTATACGTATTTGTGTGTATATTTCCTCGATTGCATTATACAAGTCCCCGAGCAAACATATGAGGCTGTTTGTGAGAATCTTGTAGGTACTCAGTTCGCAAGAGTCGTGCTTCGGATCGAGCTGGAAACTTCACTTTAGACTTTTAGTGTTATTTATTGATCCTTTAGTGAAATGGTCCATAGGTTTATTTTTAGTCGACTTCCAAAAAGGAGGAGGTTCTGAGGAATGTTTGTTACTTCAGAAATGTCGACTGGGTTAACCGATTTTGATGATTCTTTTTAGTTTGAAAGCTGGTCCTTCCCATTACAATTTGGTCCAGATCTGTCATTTTTATGAAGTCTGTTTTTTATATTGATATTTATATTTTATTATGAGAGAGATACGCCAACAGTATATTTATAATATACATACTATATATAATACACATTTTTTTTATACATACTTAGATCTAATATGAACACCTTTTACAGGCGTATATAATATTCACCATAAAAGTAATTAGGCACTAAAACTATGTAATCAAATAAACATATATAATTTTTATTATAATTTGTCTCTTGATTTTACTATAATGTAGTTATTAAAAACCGATAAAGAATCATTAAAGGCATCCAGATCACTAAGGGGACGTTAAATTCATTATAGGTGTGACAAAAAATTGTGTTCGGGATTTAAGTGCCAAATTGGTTCTAGCGGCTTGCCGCCAACCTAGACTTCTGAGTGAATAGGTATATTCTAAGTCTGCGTGCTTAATTTTTGACCACATCGTCGCTTATCAACAGCCGAGAGTTGGTCAAACGCGGACTTATTTGCGGTAAAAAAACTACCGATGTGATACAGATTAGAGTTTCTTGCATACTAAAGTATACTAAGTAAAGGCACTTTGCTAATACATGTTAAAAGCTTATTATGTAATAGAGTTTTCCTTGTTTGAGAATTTCGAAGACATCGCGAATTAGTTTTACATGTTCCATAGACAACTATGACTCTAAAAGTTTTTGCAAATATGATTCATAATGCAGGTATACATATATCTGGGCTTGCCACGTGTGATATTAGTTATTTGTTATACAAGAGTTCAAAGTTGCTTTTTAACCGCGTACTCAATTTTGATGACCGAGCAAGCGAAGGATTCTAAAATTAGAATCCTGAGCGTCAGCGAGGGAATCAAAAAAGCACGAGGTGAAAAATCTTTGCACTCGTGTGCAACACGTAACTTTTCATCCCACCTCAGCGAGAAAATCTTAAGATCGTGCGCAAGCAAATTAAAAAAAAAGTACACCAAGAAGGTTCTGAGTCTGAGTTTTTAACAAATATAAAAAGGTTGTATGATAAATTCGGCACCATGGAGGTAGAAGTATATAGGTTTAATGATGTTTTGAATTCACAAACTTAGTGCACACGATGTTCTAAATTCAATTTACTTTATCCTCTAGCGGATAAAAACGGCTTTTGCACTCATATATCGAAGAGAAAAAATACTCTTTCCGAGATGGGGGGATGAATAATTATTTATTTAACGTATGTATGATAAAGTATGAGTATTTAGATAGATAGCTCACCCCAACCCCTCCGTCAATTACTGTTGACGTACTGTAAATATGCCATTGATTCTAAAAATAAATTCATTGGGCGGTTGCTGGAGTAGAATGTCCTTTTATCGTATTTTTTTTTCTTCTGTACATTGTGAGATATTAATAAAACAGAAGTCCATAACAATACTATTGCCAATAGTTCTATTACTCGTTCAGCAACGAACTCCGATAACTAATGCAAGAGCTGATTAACAAAAGCTCTCCTAATCGGGTTTACTTTAAACAGAACAAACAAAACAAGCTCTCCGAACGCTTCTTATCTTCTTCTTCGCTCTTCGAACAAGTGTTGCAATTTTTCTCGGTCCATTGTGATTGTGCACGTTTTTGTTTGTTTCGCGGTTAAAATCTTTCGGTTGGTCTTCTTTTCTTACTCTATACTTTTGCCAGTTCTTGTTAGTTCAGCTGGATATTACAGAATTAAACATATATTATTAAGTATGACTTGAGTGCTTTGATAAAATGTGGTCGTTTGTGTTCTGTGCTAATGATGGAACTGTATCTATTAAATAAATATTATGTACAGTACAAGTTTGAATCGCAAACTTACAAATCTGTCGTGTATTGTACGATATTCTGTAACTAATATGGTGTTTCCTGCAAATTAATTTGGCATCAACAATGATATTTTTAGTACTAATTCGTTTGATGTTAGAAAACCTTTCAAGTGCGGTTGTTATCTTTGTTAAGAGCAATCAGCCTGATTTATCCGGTGTTAGCGGTTTACATAAACAACAAACACGCACTGTTAAATATCTACGTGTATTAGTTACACAGCTTAAGTTGAACAAGTTTTTTTTTATGTATTAGTGATATTTCTGGGACTCTACCAAAGCGACTGCGTGTGGCGGCATTTCGGCATGCTACTTTATGACTTGATATATTGAGAGTTTGATATGTCTACAAATGAAGTCACTGTAGGTTATAAAAATATACTCTAAATATCTTTTGTAATTTGTCGCTGTCACCGGTTCTTATTTGAATCAAATTGCATAGTATTTCAGTGTTATTATAATATAATTACTTTATTTGTTTACGCATTATCATGCAGCAAGCTGTAAAACAGCTGTCCAGCTGATAACTATACATGACAATAGAGAAGTGCTGGAAACGACAATACAAAATTTCAAATAAGATTTCTAGTTGAAATGTCCGTATTAGTAGTGGTGTATGTAGTACCTATGTATGTATAGGTCTTCGTCCATTTATCAATTCCGCGCCAAACCAGTGCCGCTTCTCTTCACAATCGTGGGAATGAAAAACGAAGTTATCCTATGCGGCATAAGGTCCATTTAGATTTGTAGTGAAGTCGCGGTGAACGCGCGCGGTCAACTATTTTTTCATATTATTATAAATGGACCTATGTCGCATAGAATAACTCCGTTTTTAACAAACTTCTAAAAAGGAGGGGTTCTTAATAATTTTTTTTAATATAATTTTTGTTACCTCATAGCTCCGTCATTTATGAACCAATTTAGAAATTTATTTTTTAATTGAAAGGATATACTTTCAGATTGGTCCCATACAAATTTCATCAAAATCGGTTCAGTAGGTTTGCTATCAAAACAAATAGCCGGAAAATTTTGTTATTTGGATGACAATAATCACCCAAGTAACCGAATTGGCCCATTTTATAAAAAAAATTGAGAAGTCTGTTTATTAAATTGATACGATTGTGGTGTGAGGCGGTGCCGGCGTCGCATTGTTTTGGCGTGGAGTAGATCAGTGGACGGAGAGCTGAAGTGTGCGTGTGGTTACGTGTACGTGGTTGTTTCGGGTGGCAGCGCGCGGGGGCGCGGCGCTGCGCATGCCGCCCGGCCGGACCAACAGGCGGCTCACGCGCAATGAGAGCCGATACCACTCCGGTGAGTCACTGCACCAACGACGGAGACCGGCCGCTGCACCGGCTCCGGCACCACACCCACCGGCTGCGCCTCGAGGTGCCACTATGCAAATACCTACCTCATACGTATCTCTCTACATTGACAATATAGCAACTTGACATTGCCATACTTGCAAAAAGTTAATACCTCAGATTTTTTTGTTTAATTTAGAACGGCTGTCAAGGCATTTTTGTAAGAAATTTGTTGTAGCCACTTGCTAGTACGACGCGTTGACATAAATAAGAATGTTCAATCATATATCTGTCACAATACCGGGCGACAGTTTCCTTCTCATTTCCGTTCTGTTTACTTCTCTTTTCTGTGGTTAATACGCAAAGTATAAGTAAGAAAAACTGATGTTAATTTGATAGTTTTTCGATTGGAAGAGCGACCAAAAAGTACATGTATACGAGAATTTTCAATTCACTCAGTACACTTATAGAGGTTTACCTTAACTGCGTCTTTTACAATGGGAACTTTTCCAAAAGGCAATAAAAAGTATTCGTTCATAAAAATGCGATAGATGGTGTTGACTAGACATTGCTATGAAGATTTTGCAAAACCACAGACGAAGAAAAGTTAATTTAAAAAAAAAAAAGTTATTCTCATCGACAGATAATATCTGTCTGACAGCGTTTGTCATGTTTGTTTTTGTTATTTTATTTCTTAATATAGTATTTTGTGGTTATTGTTTGCTAACAAAGTACTTGTTTTTTCACAACACAGCACAATTCAGTAGGTACATAAGTGTGCCTTGCCACAGAATACATAAAGTGCAAGTGCAGAAGATTCACTCCGCAAAAGCATTTAAATAAGCAGCGACTCTTATTACCACACAATAAAGTCCAATTCAGGATGTGCGAGCGCTAACTACCTACTGCTATATTAACCTAGAAGTTGCCTCTCTGTCATTCGCGTAACTCTTGTCGCGTTATCTCTGTCTATCGCGCGGCAGTGGGCACGGCAAGTCCGACAAGACGACTACTTGTAGCTTCATACCTAAAGTGGCGGAGTGCGACAGGCCCGGCCTTGCCCAGCCGTGTTATAAAATGTCTCCTCTTTCTTGTATTATAGATTTCGTAAAAAAGTCTTATCTAGTCAGCGCCATCTATCGATGGTTGCAGAACTATGTTCCTAGAGCTGTTAGATAACAGTCCATTATGCAGAACAATCGAAGGTCTCTGTAATTTTAATATAAATTACGTAATTATTTGCATTGTGGTGCTTCGGGCCGTATTGCCGGCCTGTGGAAGGCCGTCACGGGCGTGATGTCATGGTGACATACATTATTCCATATATTATATCTTCACTTCTTTCGGGTCGGTGTTTATAACTGTTGCATCTATTCTCTCTGTATTGGTATACATTGGTTTGGTGTGTTTCTTTTATTTGGGTTTCGTTATTATATCTAAGTACTCTATGGATTGTCCCCATTTTATTTATTCAACATGGTGTTTACTCTTTTTAATATTAATTCGGTAACTTCGCAATGATAGTGACTGATAAAATTGGGAAGCCTGTTTTATGTTGCTTCAATAAGTTCGTATGTTTATTTCTTGTATTTAATGAATACAGCCATGGCTTACCATTCAGTTTGGTCAGTTAATGGTTTGTGATAAAGAAAGTGATAGAAATGTCGTATGGAGCCTTTTAAAACAGTCGTCTGTCATTTTTCTACATTATGTATATTGCAACTGGCTTCACTGCGGAAGTGATTTCTAATGAGCGATTTTGTGACAGCTCAAAGTAATACAAAAAAAAACATTACTTACCAAAAGATTGTAATGGCGTTGACAAATAATGAAGTCAGTGTGGCCCTGGTGAACTTGATGGCAGGTGGTTACTCGCATTTCATCATCATTATAATTTCAGCCATAGGACGTCCACTGCTGGACATAAGCCTCCCGCATCGATTTCTAAAAGGACCGGTTGGAAGCGGCCTGCTTCCAGCGTTTTCCTGCTTTATCACTTATTATTTGCTAGCGCTATCTATTGGGACATTTTGTAAACTTAAATATTAACTGTCAGAAAATAACTATTACAAATCACAGTTCAACATTTGAAGAGTTTATACTCGTATAGGCGTAGTGAAACTGGACATCAAAAGCGCGACACTAAGACCGGTAAGACGAGGCCAGATCACATAACTTTCTATTTACAATTATAGATTTATATATGCTAAATCGGTGGAGAAAAAACTAAATTCTTCGTCGAAAAAAAAAACAAGTCATAAAAGCTTGCGGAACATGGTAATTTCGAAACACAGTTTTTTACTAGTTCGGAGCCTAGATTATTATTATTTGTTTGTACTTTTCCATATGCCAAATAAAGATTATTACTTACAAAAAAAAATAATAAAAAAATACAAATTGATAAAAATGGACCTTTAAGATAAATCAGTAAAGTTAGTAAATTGAAGTTGTAATGTATGAAAGCACTGCGTTGTTACGTAAAATTAATTTAATGTTATTGCTTTTATTCAGTTTAAAATATAGCCGATGTCAGACAGTAAAATTAAACTTATCAAGTTTCACATGCGTGCGACATGCAGCGGAAAAAGCCTGTTTAAATAAAATTCACGACATACCCTGCGTTCTCTTACACATTCATAGCAGTCTTATTTATCATGAAAAACCGGCCAAGTGCGAGTCGGACTCGCGCACGAAGGGTTCCGTACCATTAACTATAAAAAGGGCAAAAAAAAATCACGTTTGTCGTATGGGAGCCCCTCTTAAATATTAATTTTATTTAAATTGTATATTTAAAAAAAAAAAATATATTCTACGTGAATATTTCAAACGTCTACCTGTTGCGTTATCAATATCGAGCAAAAAAATTACGTATGTTGTATGGGAGCCCCCTTCAATATTTATTATATTCTGTTTTTTTGAATTTGTTGTTATAGCGGCAACAGAAATACATTATCTGTGAAAATTTCAACTGTCTAACTGTCACGGTTCACAGCCTGGTGACAGACGAACAGGCACACAGACGGACAGCGGAGCCTTAGTAATAGGGTCCCGTTCTACCCTTTAGGTACGGAACCCTAAAAATCATGATAATTGCGATTAGCAGCTATACTCTGAAGTATATTCTAAGAAAGCAATCTATGCGATAAAAAAACACTATGTAAAATGCTGCTCAATCTGTTTGCACTACATATAATACTCGAAACACCAACTTAAGACATAGCGTTAAATTAAGATGGCGTAAGCGTCAACTGCATACTTAGGCTGAATCAGCAACTATGAACGCCTACAATGATTTGCAGATCTTGCACTACAAGCTTTCTTAGAATGATATGAGATACATGCGTAAACGCATCAGTATTCCTCGAATTCGCACAGTTATCATTAAATCACTACCTATTCGTAAATATTGCAATTTCATCTATAACGGAGCCGAATCTTTCGCGTATTTCGATTTCCTGTAGCAATTGATAATCCTGAAGCCAGCTAAAGCGACTTCGAGTGTTCTCCGCGAGACCGCTACCTGTCTTAAGCGTTTCTGTTTAGGTGATTCGAAAAGTTATCGCAAACCGTATCTCTGTGCGTTAAGCTTCACGTTCGCGTGATTTTCCTCATCGTTTCAGAGCTGTTTCGAACCCGTTTTAAATAAATAAATATCTGGGACATTATTGCACACATGGTCATCTGACCCCAAACTAAGCAAAGCTTGTAATATGGCAGCCAGAGACTGATATACATACATATATATATTTAAATACATAATTAAATAGATATTAACACCCAGACATAGAACAAACACAAATGTTTATCACACAAATGTTTGCCCTAGATGGGAATCGAACCCACGCCCCCAAGCACAGAAAGTAGGTTCACTACCAACTGAGCCACCGGGGCAGTCCAAACCATAAGGCCCCTGTTCTGAAATGGTAACCGTAAGGCCCCGGTAACCATAAGGCCCCTGTTCTGATGACGTTCCGCCTTCTTGGTACGTATTATTGTAGCTTGGTTCTATCGCGATTATTGGAACGTTTCTTAAAAACGCGAATTTGAAAGAAATGAAAAATACAATACTATGCTAATAATAACCACAATTTCGGAGGAATTTGACCTTTTCGTTATAATAATTAAACCCAAACACAATCGACACCACTTTATGCTTGATCATTTGTTTTAGTTGCATATTAAAGATCTGTTAGATAAAGTTTTTAAAAACATTAGTGTGTGAATTTTGTAAGGGACCGTTCAAGTATTATGTTAGGGGGACGGGGGTCTATTCTTTGCTTATTTTTGATGACATGGGGTGCGGGGGGGTCTAGATGGTAATTACGTCAGCAGTAAAGAATGAGGGGTGTGGGTTGGAGGGGATGTTACTGGGACCACCAGAAAAGTCTGACGTTTGACAGGCGCTTTAGCTGTTTTCCCAAACCCTGTTTTGTATTGGATTTTTTAATAGAAGTTTTAGTTTATTTGGACAATATGATGTTTTCTATAGAAAAAAATATTGTCAAAACTTTAACTGCCCATATTTCCAGAACGGTTGATGTTAGACCCAATATTATTGCAGTGTTGTTTGGAATCCAGTGTACCAGGTGCATTCAGACAGGTTGGAGAGGGTCCAAAAGAGGTTACCATGTTACCTATACGGACAATCGCTGTAAGACATTGCGATCCTATGAGTCTCGGCTTAAGTACTATAAAATATTTCCTCTTGAAAAAGTTGATTGTCCGGAAATCACAGAAAGAATTGTGTTGAATTGTGTTGTGTCGTCTGGACGAGGAACGAGGACGAGGAGTTTCTATTTACCAAACGACCTGGGTAGTCGTTTGGTAAATAGAAACACTTTTGTCTTCCCAGCTGCAGAACTAAATTATCGTATGTGTGATAGGTATAACGCGATTAAAAATGATTTTGATATCTTTCACCATAGTTTGCTAGTTAAATGTTGTATTAATGCGTTAGTAAATGCGATGGTGACGTCGTCGTCGTTGTAGGCGCGCCATCCCCGTCCCCGTTGCCGTCTCCAGCCCCGTCTCTGCGCCGTCCCCGTCGCTGTCCCCGTCTCCGTATACGTCCTCGTCTACGTCCACGCCTACGGTCCCATCTACGTCCTCGTCCCCGCCGTCGATACGATGCACCACGGCGGCAGTGACGGCCCGTCTACGCCCTCGTCGCTGCGCCGTCCCCGTCTACACCCTCGTCTCCGTATCCGTCCCCGTCGCCGTCTCCGTTTACGTCCCCGTCCCCATCTACGTCCCCGTCCCCGCCGTCTCCGTAACCGTCGTCCCCATCCCCGTTGTCCCCGTCATCACAGATGAAAACATTGCAAAGTGACTACGACTACTCTATAGTAGTATACGAGACTATTCTCGTACATAGTACGAGACTACGAGATAGTATCGTATCGATAGTGTAGTAACTAGTAGTAATGATATACGTATAATCGATACGATGCACCACGGCGGCAGCGACGGCCCCGTCTACGCCCTCGTCTCCGTATCCGTCCCCGTCGCGGTCTCCGTCTCCGTCTACGTCCCCGTCCCTATCTACGCCCTCGTCTCCGTATCCGTCGCTGTCCCTATCTACGTCCCCGTCTATGTCCCGACGCTGTGTCCGTCTACGTTCCCGTCCCCATCTACGTACCCGTCCCCATCTACGTACCCGTCCCCATCTACGTCACCGTCTACGTCCCTGGCGTCCCCGTTGACGGTATATTTAAATATAGGTTAAGACGGTTTCTGAAACAAAGTTTTTTTTTCGGTTTCAAAAGCAGTCGTCGCCGTCGTTTTCGTCCGTCCGTCCGTCCGTTCTCTCTCAAAGAGTATTTTGATAAAAAATATTGTAATAAGTATATTGTTTTCTGTACCTGTTGTGTTGGTGATATTATTTTATAAATTTTATTAGCTTTTATTGCTTTTATAATCATCTTGATCCTCCATCAAGATGGAATCAAAAAAGGAAGGAGTTCGTAATTCAATTAATTTTTATATATATTTAAATCTTTATCACATCACAAGTTCATTTTGTAGTGGTAGGACTCTTTTTCAGGGGTCCGCCTGGGGAAGTACCACACTTTTGCCAGTTATTCAACCGCCAAGCAGTAGTGTGCAAACACTACTGTGTTCCGGATTGCAGGGCAATGTTTCCAGCGATATTACAGGGCACCAGAGATTTGACATCTTATATCACAGGGTGACGAGCGCAGTGCATTGCCATCCCGGGTTTTGAACTGTTGAAGTTTAAAATTCTGAGTGGCGTTGAGCTGTTATGAGCAAGCGTGAAGAGCCATCAGGCGAGCGACTTCGCTCGTCTCGTCTTCAGTATCATAAAAAAGTCGTTTTTAGGGTTCCGTACCCAAAGGGTAAAACGCGACCCTATTACTAAAGCTGTCCGTCCGTCTGTCACCAGGCTGTATCTCATGAACCGTGATAGTTAGTTGAAATTTTCACAGATGATATATTTCTGTTGCCACTATAACAACAAATATAAAAAAAAAATATAGAATAAAATCAATATTTAAGGTGGCTCCCATATAGCAAATGTGATTTTTTGCTCGTTTTTGCTCGATATTGATAACGGCAAGAGGTAGATGCTTGAAATATTCACAGAATATTTAGTTATATATTCAATTTAAAAATAAATTATTATTATTATATTAAAATAAAATTAATATTTAACGGGGGCTCCCATACAAAAAACGTGATTTTATTGCCGTTTTTATAGATAATAGTACGGAACTCTTCATGCGCGAGTCCGACTCGCACTTGGCTGGTTTTTCATGATAAATAAGACTGCTATGAATGTGTAAGAGAACGCAGGGTATGTCGGTTGTTGGCTTGTCACTTGGCCGGTTGTATCGTCTCAATAGATTCGCTCGCTTACTGTTACGCCATTTAACGTCATTACATTTCTTTACGTTACTTGTTTAATGGACAAATACATGTCAATTACAACTTCCAAATTAATATTCATAGTCGTATTACATTGTTACACACAATAGCAATTAGTACATAATGAAGAGGATGTGCATTCATCAAAAACTTGTTTGTTTAACGTCGCTCGCAACCTTGGATTACCTACTCTACCAATGTATCACAGAGCTAGCAGAAGCGATTTTAAAATCATTTTTATTACGAATACAAGGAAACTAAAAATAAAAACATGAATTGACACTGGCAAATGCACGAGAAGTGCGGGACCATAATGCTCTGAAAAAAGGCAAAAAAGTTGGAACATGGTTCAATACAAATACATGGAAACTAAAAATAAAAACATGAATTGACACTGGCAAATGCACGAGAAGTGCGGGACCATAATGCTCTGAAAAAAAGCAAAAAAGTTGGAACATGGTTCAATACAAATACATGGAAACTAAAAATAAAAACATGAATTGACACTGGCAAATGCACGAGAAGTGCGGGACCATAATGCTCTGAAAAAAGGCAAAAAAGTTGGAACATGGTTCAATACAAATGTGAAAATAGAACCAACTAGTTTTTTTCAATAATTTGAGTGGCTGTCAGTGCTAGTATTTAGTGTTGCAGGTGTCCATAGGCGGTGGTTTTGCTTACCATCAGGCGAACAGCATGCTTATTTGCCGCTCTTTTTATAAAAAATATAAATTAAATGTTACCGATTCCGAACATTGTTTAGAACATTACCATAATAGGTATAGGATACTCTTGGGGTATAGGTACTATTGAATAATGTTGATCCTTCAATGGTACCTATACTGAATTGATAGTTGTTTTATTCTGGTCTTTGATACAGTATTCATGTAGTCGCTACATTATCACTGTTTTAAATAACTCCATGCTGAATTCTGTTCGTATCCAGTTTCACATTTCAATTTATTCCAATGTGTCTTTGAAAATTCTAAGTAGTTGTCACAGAGTTCACATATTTATATTATACTCTTAGTAATAATCTTTCCCTACACCCTAAGCCACCCACGCAAATGTTGCCCCTCCGGTGCCAAGATACGGCAGCCTTTATGGGGGGCCCATTTAGGGGGTGGCAAGTCGTTACCTGCCAATATATTTTGAGATGAGACAGAGTAGGGCAGGTGCCATTTTTCATCCCATAGATATGTTCTCCTATACACAAGTAGTTCACCTCAATAGCCCAGTTTTTTTTTCCTATACTGTACAATGGTTTCATATTCCTTTTTATACATATTCCATAATTGTATTTTTTACATTCAACAGGGCCTCTTGGTGTTGGCTTCGGCTCCACCAATGCCTATCAAATGTCCGGGCTAGACCCGAGAATGTAATAAAATATCTTTATAATATATGTAAATAAAATATACAATACAATAGTTACTATACTATACTCTACAATAGTTTCATATTCCTTTTTATACACATTCCATAGTAATTGTATTTTATATTCAACAGGGCCTCTTGGTGTTGGCGTAGGCCCCACCAGTGCCTACCAAATGTCCGGGCTAGACCCGAGAATATTTATGAATATCTTAATAATAGTTAGGTTAATCATTGTGTCGCACAAATATGCGATGGAGGAGCATACAGAATAGACACGGCATTCCCGCTGAATTATTTTACATGTACACAGTGAAGTTATCCAACTTTGCTGCATGTACACCATTTCACGGTTGGCATATCTCGTGCTCGTGACTTGTATTCATTTGATGACACTATTTCTGTGTACATGCTATATGAAGTAACGTAAAATTGTAAGGGAACACTGTTGAATAGTCGGGCGTAGTTTCCTGGATTCAAGATTACTCTTAGAACATCTTGTATGTATGCTAGATTCAATAGCTTTTTAAAATAGAATACATAGTAACCTACAAATCTGATTGAAATGAAATTCAATTGAGTCAGTCTAGAGTTAACTCATTCATCACAGAGATTTGACATCTCATATCTCGGGGTGACGAGCGCAGTGCATTGCCATCCAGGGTTTTGAACTATTAAAGTTCCAAATTCTGAGTGGCGTTGAGCTGTTATGGGCAAGCGCCATCAGGCGAGCGACTTCGCTCGTCTCGTCACCCAGTATCATAAAAAAAAATAGTTCTTTATGTGTTGGAAGAATTCGTAATTATGTAGGAGGAATTTTATATTTTCCTTAATTAAAATGGTGCGCTGGAAAGACGAGCTCAACTATTCGCGTGAAGTTACAATTATAAATTTTTACGCAGTTTTTAATATTTCTTATAGCCGATATTTGGTACATGTATTTGTATTATATTGTACGGATGTTTTATTACAGCATCGTTGATATATTATTTATTTACACGTTTTAAGGTGAAATGAGTTTCAAAATTTCAGGTCGATACGTGTTGAAAGAAATATCGTTCGTAACTTCAAAGCGGCGATTACGGTAAAGACAATGCGGTCGGAATTTTATTTATTGTTTTATTTTTGTAATTTATATTTTGCTCACATATAAGTATTATAATTATATGGATACCGGAAACGGAAAATAAATGATAAAAAGTCACAAAAATACTAGTTTTTTTTTTCAGAATTAAAATACTTTATACTAAATTATTAGTGTTTCCAACTCACAGAAAATAATTTTGGAACTCATTTCGTCTTGTGTTGGTATTCACATCCATTAAAAAAAATATTTCTTTCTTTCTTTCCATCTGTATCTAATAGAAGCACTAACAGGCATGCATGCTGTCTGTTATCGAAGCATGGGCCTTTTTCGTTTTCATGCCTCATGGAATAAAATGTTTGTGTGCTAATTTTTATCATTTTCACTAGAATGAGAATAGTGAATAATTTTAGCATGACATTGCATTGCATTGCATTTTTATTGAGTTATTGCTTTTCAATATTTTAGTAGACATGTGAAACGAAATCGATTCCGCTTATTTTAAATAATTTAACCTTAGCTTTTGAGCGAGCTAAAAAAAGATCAGTAAAATTAAATACAAACGTAACTGGGCGATTTCATTTCAAACTTTTATTTTGAGTTGATTTGCCATTTCTAACATTTCCTGTTGATGTATGTTGACCAGAAGGTAACAATTACAGAAGTGAGGCAGGAGGCAGTGCAGCAAGCCTTGGCTGAGATGCAGAATAGGCCCAAACCTTCGCTTCCGATGCCTTCCAAGAGGACATCTATGATGGCCAAAAGCCCCGACAGGGAGCGGCATGATCTATGTAAGTTGTTTTGACTACATACTTAAAAGTTTACGGTGGGCGGTCTAATTATCTAAATGACGACAACGTTTAACTTTGATAAGATAATATCGCTTATAGTAATTAACTGACATTCCATCAACGTATTTTTAAGTTGTGGAAGGTTTGGTAGTATGGAGCTTAACTGACAGTGGCATACAGATTTGTACCGGAACCATGTAAAGTTTCAGTAAAAGGTTTATTGTACATCACATCATCAGCCAGAAAAACGTCCACTGCTGAACAAAGGCCTCTTTCTTAGAGAGAGATGTTGCTATAATCCCCAAGCTAGGCAGGCGGCATGGGGATCGCAGTACGCACCGTGTGCTAATAAGACGCTGGTGCCCACCCTCCGGTTGTCCAAGGTTTATTGTACAGTTGACAGCTCTTAACAACATGTAGTATAGTGATTCGGGTTGGATCTGCGCCTGCGACCCTAGAAGATCTAGAGATGTATCTTTCTCGGTCGTTGTCGCTCGCCAGCAGGCGACTTGGAACCTCCCATGTCGTCAGCTATGACGGGCCTACGCGAGATCCAATAAAGTATTTCATCATCATCATTTCAGCCATAGGACGTCCACTGCTAAACATAAGCCTCCCCCTTCGATCTTTAAAAGGGCTGGTTGGAAGCGGCCTGCATCCAGCGTTTCCCAGCGGTATCTTTTAAAGTATTTGTGGGTCAAAAATGTGATGAGCACTGCGTGTTCTCGTAGCATCATCTTCCGATGAAGACTCGTGCGCCGGCGACGCTGAGCTGCCTCCGCCCCCCGAGCTGGGGTCCCCACCTGCGCGTCGCCCCGCCGCGCCACATCCTCGTGCACCGCCGCAACCAGTGCCACACCACCACCGCGAGAAGAAACAACCGCCGCGAGACAAAAGTGACTTAGACTGGACAGAGCTCGCCTCACGACTGCCTCCTCCATCCTGTTAGTATACATAATATTCTGCCGCAGTTTTTTTATGTCATGGCGCACTCCGCACTTGCTACAAGTAGTCGACTGGTCGGACTTGCCTTATAGCTAAACTTGAAACTTAAATTATCAATTGAAATAACTGACTTCAAATCTAGTAAATACGCAATTTCGTTTATTTGGATTATATATTTAAATTTTATTTTGATTTAAGAACCAAACTACTAAACCGATTTTGATGAAATTTCTATGGGATCAATCTGAAAGTTGAGTTGAAAGATCCATTTAAATAAAGTATAACTAAATCATTTTCTTAATCAGTTTGTAAATGACGGAGTTCTGTGTCAATAAACAAAAAAATAAAACAACCATATTGATAACCCCCTCTTTTTTGAGGTCGGTTAACGAATAGGTGATAAGGTCTCATCGAGATACAATAAGTATAGACTCACAAACGTGCAAAAAAAATTGTACGAAACAAAACTCCCTATCTTTTTGGCTAGTTGTAATGCAACCGCTATCAGACTACAATGCCGCGCGAGTGCTACGATGACCAAGCGGACAAACGACGTTGAACCCTACTCTAGAGACATAAAGTCTAAATTTGAGTAAATGTGGCATTGCGAACTATATTGTTGATGTCTAGGTATCTAAGGTATCTATAACGACGCTCGGATGATTTTGGACTGTTTTCACTTAGAAATTGTGACTCTATATGTATTGTATATCGATGTAATGTCTTCATAAAAATTAAGCGTTAAATTATAAAAATGATAGTTGGAATATATGTCATGTGTTCGTCCTAACGTAAAAGTTACTTGTTCAGACGTCCCGCCAGATGTAACTCACTCGGTGTCGTCGGCGCGGATCGCGCGCGGAGGCAGCGCAGTGGCCGACCGCGTGCAGTGCTACGCGCAGCCTGAAGACTCCGGCACCGGCACCGGCAAGTGGAAGGTATACCCCCACTCGTAACTTACTCACAGGCCTGGCGCACTCCGCACTCCGGTATGAAGTTACAAGTAGTCGACAGGTCGGACTTGCCGTGCCCGCTGCCGAGCGATAGACAGAGATAACGCGACAAGAGTTATGCGAAAGATAGAGAGGCAACTTCTAGGTTAATATAGCAGTAGGTAGTTAGCGCTCGCACGTCCTGAATTGGACTTTATTGTGTGGTAGTAAGAGTCGGTACTTATTAGATTGTTTTTGCGGAGTGAACTGTCTGTACTTGTACTTTATATATTCTGTGATCTTACTCACAGGCCTGGCTCACGCACTTACTTTAGGTATGAAGCTACAAGTACGTGGCGGGCTCCGACTTGTCGTACCTGCAAGACCATGCAGCATCTCTTGCCGTCGACTACACGACGTAGTGTACAAACGTACATTTTGAATTAGAGTCGTAACTCGGAGCATCTTGAAACTCACAATAAACTACTATTGTTTTGAAACCCTGACACAAAAAGAGTGTTATAAGTTTAACGTGTGTGTCTGGCATCGTAGCTCCCAAAAGGCTGAACCGATTTTGAATAAATATTAAAGGTGACTTGATTGAATGTGTTCTTAGTTATGATTCAAGAAAATCTGTTCATCCGTTTGATTATCTATAGTATATATATAGATATATATATATAGTATGAAAAATTGAACAGCGCCTCTATCGGACGTAAAAGGAAACTTAATTTTTCATACATTTGCTATCGTTTACGTAACGATAACTTTTTCGCAAGTTCTCGTACTAACCCCACAGCTCTTATTTATCGGGAGTTAAATAAAACAGTTTATACTTGTTACTTGTGAATGAGATATTATTAATCACAAAGTTTTCCAACCAGGTATCTGCCAAAATTCAGCAGCTTCTCAACACACTGAAGCGGCCAAAGCGTCGCCCCTTACCTGAATTCTACGAAGACGATGATATCGAGCTCGAGCTAGCTGCAAACCCTAAAGATCCCAACGCGCCTAAACCTGAAGGCGGTACCATGACCCCAGCCGTCGGAGAACAGCTGGTGGTCCCGGCTGGACTGCCTCGGAACTTAGAGGCAGCTCTTCAGAGATATGGAACGGCGTCTTTCAAAGCTAATGTCGCTACCGTTTTGGATCCAAACGGAAAACTCAGTAGTTCTCTAACATACGGTGAGAACTCATACGGAATTTACTAGTAAATACGTCACTTAAGAATATATCTAGTTTCTATACTAATTTAGGAAACGAACACATACGGTCCGTTTAGTATTTTTTTTCTTTTTTATGCTTTTAAACAACAAGAATTATATTTTCAGAAAATGTTTCTTCTGAGAAACAATCAAAAGACTTAATTTGCTTTGATTACGCTGAATGGGTATGGTAAGCCAAAAAGAGCTTATTTTAGCAATCATAATGATAACATGACAATATAGAAATCTCCCAAGAGAATGTAATACTCCTACGTAGAGAAATCACGAAAAAACAGCCGTTCTATACATATGTTTGAGTTTGAATTACCATATTTCACGGAAAATAAGGTTTATAAAACTAGCTTTGACAGAACTGGCGCACTCCGCACTTTAGGTATGAAGCTACAAGTACGAGGCGGGACTCGACTTGTCGATCCAATTTAGTGCGCTGCCGTGCGCTGACAGAGATGACTCGACAAGAGTTACGCGATAGACAGAGAGGCAACTTCTGTATAGCTGTAGGTAGTTAGCGCTCGCATGCCCTGAATTGCACTTTATTGTGTCGCAAGAGTCGATGATTTTGCGGAGTGAATCTTCTGTACTTGTACTATTGTGTTTTCTGTGGTTTTGGTGCCATAGTAAATTACTTTTTTCTGTTTACATTTTTTTTTATGATATTGAGTGTCGAGACGATCGAAGTCGTTCGCCTCATGGCTCTTCAAGATTGCCCATAACAGCTCAACGCCACTCAGAATTTTGAACTTCAACAGTTCAAAACCCTGGATGGCAATGCACTGCGCTCGTCACCCCGAGATATAAGATTTCGAATCTCTGTGTGCCCTGTAATTTCGCTGGAAACATTGCCCTTCAATCTGGAACACAGTGGTGTTTGCACACTACTGCTTGGCGGTTGAATAACTGGCAAAGGTGTGGTACTTCCCCAGGCGGACCCCTGTAAAAGAGTCCTACCACTACATAAACATAATATATCCGAATAACCAGATAAAGCTAAATTGTCTATACCAGTTAATTTTCCTTTCTGACAGGCAAACTGCTCAGCCGTTCGCTCAAGATCGCACATGCATTGCTCAATAAGACTTTTACATCTAAGAACAGCAGCGGTGGTCCTCTGACAGGAGACAACTCTATAAAGCCGGGAGACCGCGTCGCTCTGGTATACCCCAACAACGATCCGATCAACTTCATCTGCGCGTTTTACGGTTGCTTGCAAGCGGGTGTCGTGCCAGTGCCCATTGAAGTGCCGCTCACTCGTAGAGATGCGGGCCTCCAGCAAGTTGGCTTCCTGTTGGGCTCCTGCAGCGTGCAGTATGCGCTTACTTCTGATGCCTGCCTTAAAGGTGAGTTGGTCGTGCTTTAGTTTGCGATTAAAGACCAGACTAATAGAGGGCTGTTAATAGAGTCTTTAAGTATCGGCAGCGTATCTGTGATGCCCCTGGTGTTGCAGGTATCCATAGGCGACGGTGATCGCTTACCACCAGGCGGCTCCTCTGCTTGTTTGCCACCTATGACATTAGGAAAAAAAAACGCGGTTTCGCTCACGCATTTAATGTTCTTTTTTGTATAAAATTATTGTCTACCTATTGAAAAATAAGCTTTGGTAATTTTGCGGAGTTAATATTTTACTCTGGCTCTTAAAAGTACTGATGCGATGAAAGTATATTTTGTGAAAATCACCTGTAATAGACTATAGAAGTGTGCTATCATCCTCTTCGACAACGGTGCAGGTTAAAGTAAAACTCACGAAGGTTTTCAAAGAAACTTATACTTTTCGCCAGGGCTTTAATGTGAGCTTTGTATTAATTAGGTATCGTTTTATTGTGAGCTCAAGTTGTGTAATTTTTTTTTGTATTCTGCCCTTTGAAAAATTATACATAGAAGTCACAACGCGTAGAAAATTATGGTCAATAAAACTCTGCAGTTTCATATATAAACATACTCGTAGTTGTATACAATTTATATCGAAGCAAAACTATTTTACCAAAACCAACCGTAGATTTATACATTTACGGCTCAGTTCTCTAAATGTCTGTTCGATTTGCACAACATCGTAAAAACTCGTGAACTGCCGTTGAGTAAGCGAGACGGCGATTATGTCTGAATCGCAAATGGGAACTTCTCTCCCGAAAGAAAGAGACAATTTTTTCTTTCTGTTCCGGTCAGACGGTGGTTCGTCAGCCATGTTGACGTGTCTGTTACGGCTCTTACGGTGTGTTACGGCTTGTGCTATCGCGTGACTGTGGATTCAATCTGGCTGCGTATTGAGTCCAGGCAGATTGAGTATTGCCGCGATTAGCGCGTCATTGTGGCATCTTTGTATTTTTTTGATCGAAGATACTGCCAAACAAAGGCAAATTTTAGAGGTTAACTTAACACGCCGCGTTACGAGCGTTAAGAGCCCAGATACTTTAATGTTTTACGTCAATTTCCAGGTTTACCAAAAACATCATCGGGCGATGTCGCTTCGTTCCGCGGATGGCCGTCGCTCCAGTGGGTGTCTACGGAGAAGCTTCCCCGCCCGCCCCGGGACTGGATCCCGCCACCCCGCCCTGCCGAGGACAGCCCGGCGCACATTGAGCACACGTCTGCTGCCGACGGCTCTGCTATGGGAGTCATAGTTACCAGGTCAGTACTCATAGTCATAGTTACCAGACAGCCCCGTTAGCTTAGTTGGTAGTGAATCTGCCTTCTGCGCGTGGGTTCGATTCCCATCTGCGACAAACATTTGTGTTTGTTCTATGTCTGGGTGTTAATATCTATATAAGTATGTGAAAAAAGTTAATCGATTCACATTTCTCGTTTCGTCCATAAATGCTTCTGTTGCAGGCCGCTGCAGTCATGTATCTATCTATACATATAATAAAAAAGTAGAGAAAAAAAAAACTGTAATTGCGAGAGGCACAGATACAAAAATACACAGGGCGACTTAAAATAAGCAACTGAACACGTTAAGACTGATTTTTAGAAGTTTTGTCTATTTGTTTGTTTGTCCATGCACATCTAAACCACTGGACGGATTGAAATGCGGTTTTGCACAAATATGCTTAACTATGACCACATTGAAGTATAGGCTATGTTATTTTGCGCAAGGGCAGGATTAAGGGAGGAAAAAGGGTTGTAAGTTTATATGAAAATCTACGCATTACGAGGTCGCGGGCAACAGCGCTAGTCCAAGAATAAATGTGATTGTTGATGCAGGGGTTCCATGCTGGCGCACTGCCGCATGGTGTCGGTGGCGTGCTGCTACACGGAAGGCGAGCACATGGTTTGCGTGTTGGACTTCAAACGTGAGACCGGCTTGTGGCACGCCGTGCTCGCGACCGTGCTCAATGGAATGCACGTCATATTCATACCGTACGCGCTGATGAAGGTCAGCCCGGCTTCCTGGATGCACATGATCACTAAATACAGGTCAGTATTAGCCCACTCACATAATCAATATAAAAACACCGACTTCATATAAAACTCAGAACTGGACCAAATTGAAATGGGACCAAACGGGAAGCACCAGCTTTCAAACAAAAAAAAGAATCATCAAAATCGGTTCACCCAGACGAAAGTTTTGAGGTAACAAACATCTAAAAAAACTGTCGAATTGATAAGATCTTCCTTTTTAGAAGTCGGTTAAAAAGTAACCATTCTATTGCAGGGCATCAGTCGCTATAGTAAAGTCGCGCGACTTGCACTGGGGGCTGCTAGCGACACGCGACCACAAGGAGATCTCTCTGTCTTCACTGCGAATGCTTCTAGTCGCCGACGGCGCGAATCCTTGGTCGCTGTCATCGTGTGACCAGTTTCTGTCGGTATTTCAGAGCAAAGGTAAATAACAAAAAAAAATATGAACAAAACTGATTTAACTGACGACATATCGATTCTTAAGCAGCACCTTTCAATAGGCGGCCTTACTTAAAAACGTTATTCAAGTTGATCTATGTTTTAAAATGCTCTCTCAACTTCTCGCTGACGGCAATCGTCACACGCGAAAACAAGACGGAGCATATTTAAGCGTATGTCAACTTGAGTAACGTTTTTAAGTAAGACCCAGTGTAGATGACCTGTTTATATCGTTGAAACCAATAGCTTTGATGAACAATTTAAGTAAATATAATATGTGTACTAATTTAAATCGGTTATTAATGTTCTGATATATAAGCGTTTAAAATTTTTGGTAGAGAAAACTCTCCCTTTCCCACAAAACAAAAGATGACGTCACGCCTCTGTGCGCCATACTTGTCAGAATAGAATTTATATGGCGTACAGAGAAGTGACGTCATAATTAGCTGTTTCGGGCTCTCTGTCTAGCATGATATTAAAATGCTTATAAGTTTCTTATTTTTGATCAGATTTTCATTTTGTTTTCATTAATCAGTTATATTTATGGGCTACATTCTAATAGGATAATTTAAAAAAACAGTCATCTAGCCAATTAAGTCGTATTGCATCGTCTCAATGTGGCAATGGATCAGTGTATTTGTTTCATTCCAGGTGTGCGTGGCGACGCTATATGTCCATGCGCTTGCTCGAGCGAGTCGATGACAGTGTGTGTGCGGCGCGCGGGACGTGGCGGCACGTCCGCGGGACGCGGCGTTCTATCCATGTCCGGCCTCTCCTTCGGAGTAGTCAGGGTCGACGCGGAAAATTCACTCACTTCCCTCACGCTGCAGGACTGCGGACAGGTCATGCCTTCATGTAAGTGCATTAAATCTGAAATATGTAGAATGAGTTACGGCATTTCCGAGTACCTTTAATATGGGGTTCTTCAAAAGGGCTGTTAATAGAGTCTTTAAGGGTCGGCAACGTATCTGTGATGCTCCTAGTGTTGCAGGTATCCATAGGCGACGGTGATCGTATACCATTAGGCGGCCCGTCTGCTTGTTTCTATGCTTTTGCTTATTTTTGATGACATGGGGATGGGGGGGGGGGTGGTCTAGATGGTGATTACGTCAGCAGTATTTATTTACTTATTATACACAAGGCACTGCTGCTCATGAATCAATAAAAAAAACAGAATACTTACAATAAACGAAAAATGCATATACCAATGTTTATGTAAGCACGGGAGGGGGGAGTAAGAGCTTTGCTTTCTTTTGCTGACTAGGGGGAGGGGGGGGGGTAAATAATTGTTATAAATTTGCTTACGTAATACTTGAACGGCCCCTAACAAACAAAAAATAAAATAAAAAAACCAGTCGAATTGAGAACCCCCTCTTTTTTGTCGTTTAAAAACATCGCTACAACCACAGAAAAGAGAAGTAAATAAAACGGAAATGAGAAGGAAACTCTGTCGCCAGGTATTGTGACAGATATGTGATTGAACATTCTTATTTATGTCAACGCGTCGAACTCCGCGTCACAGTTGCTAACACAGTTGCTATGGGTTTATATGGGTGCAAGTGGCTACAACAAATTTATTACAAAAATTCCTAATTAAAAAAAAAAAACTACTCGTCTTTTTGCACTTTCCAGGTGTGATAGTAGTCGTCAAAATGGAGGGTCCCTCGTTCTTGTGCAAGACTGACGAGGTGGGAGAGATCTGTGTGCTGTCCGGAGCCACGGGGTCCGGGTACTGGGGGCTCCCGGGACTCACCAACACGGTGTTCAGAGTGCGCCCGCTGGACGCTGACGGTGAACCTATCGGCGAGGAGCACTACGTACGGAGCGGTCTGCTCGGCTTCCTCGGACCTGGGGGTAAGTTGAATAAATTATTATTTAATTTGATAGATATAATTTTTATATAAATTGTTGTAGAAGAATGTACTGGAGAAGTTTGACTTGAAACTATGGAGTTATTAATAAAGTATTGTATTGTATTGTAAGGAAAACTACCCTCTATAGCGAATATTTTTTATAATATGTTATATAATATAATATTATTCATTATCGTATTTATTTATTTTTGACAGGCCCGTTAGCTCAGTTGGTAGTGTACCTGCCTTCTGCACTTGGGGGCGTGGGTTCGATTCCCACCTAGGACAAACATTTGTGTGATGAACTTTTGTGTTTGTTCTATGTCTGGGTGTTAATATCTATATGTATGTATATCAGTCTCTGGCAGTCGCTGCCGCTGCTGAGATCCTCCTCCTTTTTAAAAGTCTGTTAAAAAGCATTTCAATTGTCATTTTGTTTGTCCGTTCAAGCGAAGCAATTCATCATTATTTTTCTTTTATCTAAATAAATAAAATAAAGTAAAGAACATTAAAATTAGTTTTATGTTTGCTGTGCCGAGGTACCTACTAGTTTAGAATTGTCCGTTAAGTTATTATTATTATTATTTTTAAATTAAAAATAGGCTTGCGTTTGACCGCCAGCTCGCCTGATGTTAATGTGAGAGTATTCACTCATTCAACCTTTAAGAGCGTAGCTCTTGTCGGTGGAATAATTTCCAGGCTTGACGGTCTTCTGCCAGCGTTGCCACCTCCCTCTACGACATGACATTTGCCTTCTCTTTTATTTGGTCTACGAATAATCTTCTTGGTCTTCCCGGTCCACCCTTTCCCTCTACCTTTCCTTATATGATGGTGTTCATTAATTTGTCATGTCGTACAAGGTGGCCTAACATCTTCCCTCTCTTAGTCTCTATACTCGCTAGAAGACTTCTTTTCTCCGCTACCATATCTAATACTTCTTGGTTTGCGAGAGTATGTATGATGTTATTCATTCCTGTAATAGCATCAATTATATTATCTGTCATAAGCCGTACTGCGAGTACCGCCCCACATCACTATCGTAAAAAAAAATTATACATAACATTTAATTTGTGAAACTGCGTATTTGCACAACTAGGTTTGTACAGAATCCTTTCATAAATAAAATAATTATCAATTTAAAAAACCGACTTCATAAACATGTCAGAACCACAGGGGAAGCACCAGCTTTCAAATAAAAAAAAAGAATAATCAAAATCGGTTCACACCCAGTCAAAAAGTTCTGAGGTAACAAACATAAAAAAACACAACAGTCGAATTAAGAACCTTCTCCTTTTTGTAAGTCAGTTAAATACGAGATTTTACTCTAATATGTAGTCTTACCTTGCGAATGGCTTGAGTATTATTTATCTCTGGCTGAGTGTAGCAAAGGTCTTGAAACTACAAGGTTACGCATAAACACTGTAGTAAGCAAAAAGTATGTTTTTTTTCTACAATATAACAATTAGTCATTTCCACACAAAAATATTGTAAGACATCTGTCGGAACCCCTCAGTACTAAATCATGCATGCGCTCTCTAAAACCGGTAGTGCCTAAATAATGCACGCGGTGTGGGATAGAGGGCGCATTCCGTCATTTTTATGAAGTTTTTTTTCTTGCGTGTTTTTTTGGTTTCTTTGAAATGTACGCCAAATGCGATCATATCGAAACTTATTTGCTTTCAATATCCCATAGAATTAGCGATCGTTGCATATTGCTACTCAGTGTTTCAGTGTTTTACTAAAGCAAAGAGCCACACACTTCCCCCTTATTCACAAACGTCCGATAATCTCTAAGCTATAAACTGCTCTGTCAATTTCTTGTTGGCAGAACTGTCATTTAAGGGCCAAAATACCGCGGCAGCAATCTCGCTCGCGCATTTGATGTTTTTTAAAGATATAAATTGACTGTCTTCGTTTGAAAAATGTGCTTTGGTTATTGCGCAGTTAATATTTGTTTTTGTTTTACTAGCTGCACCCCGCGGTTTCACCCGCGTGGTGATGAAATACGGTGATGATGAAAAGTAGCATATGTGTTAATCCAGGACATAAGTAATGTATATTCCAAATTTCATTATGATATTAGTGTGATAATGACCGAATAACGGGATAAACAATTTACCTATTTATTTTGGTAATTATAAAAATGTAACTGTTTGTTTTGAAATATACAGAACACTTAGGGCCTATATATTCAGTAGTGCCATCTGTATTTGTATACCTATATTCAGGGCCTTAAACGATCGTAAGCGCATATTCGCTGAAAAGGGCCTGTTGGACATCTTGTTAGTTGTTTAGCAAATGTTAAATGTCATTATGTATTTTCATTTCAGGACTGGTGTTCGTTTGTGGATCTCGCGACGGTCTGATGACAGTGACGGGTCGTAAGCACAACATGGACGATATAATAGCCACGGTGCTGGCGGTCGAACCGATGAAGTTTATATACCGGGGCCGTATAGCTGTCTTCTCCGTCCGCGTGCTGAGGGATGAAAGGATCTGCATCGTGGCTGAACAACGGCCTGACTGCGGAGAAGAAGAGGTAATGGTTGCTAACTCTAGTAGTTCTGGTCGTCTGCAGCTTCAATTTGTTGCTGTACGGAGATCGGTCTGCGGGGTCGGAAACTCCATTACCGAGGCTGGGATCCGAGGGTGCAATGCCCTCGGGAGGGTATGTCTTCGAGGGCGCGAGTACCTTGCGGATCCTCGAGCGCCCTCTGTTGTCCCGGGTAAGGGTGCGAGCAAGCTCAACAACCCCTCTGATGACTGCCGAGCAGCTGACGGAGGCGCCTAGGCGCCCCTGTGCGCGTTTGGTTGCTAACTTGTCTGACCATCATCTGTCCGTGGCATTATCTTTTAATTTTCCTACACAATTAATCTTTTAAAGGCCAAGTAGGTTTCATATTCGGTGCAGATAAAGAATCTTCAAGAAGTATTTTGCTGAGCAGAGTTACCGACAGTTTTTTTTTTTTTAAGTTAAAACTTCATTAGGCGCTTTGAGCACTTTTTGGGTAAACAAAAATCATGAAACTCGCGTCATCGTCACGCTGTCACAGAATACATAATACACATTACCGTGTATTTTAAAAAAGCGCCATCTACTGAAGAATAGGTGAATTACTACTTAAGTTTTCACTTCTGACGTGCAGTCCTATGACTGATGTGTTTGTTTACAATAGTTCTACTTTTTTCCACCAACTCGCCTGATGGTAAGCGACGGTGTGGCCGAGGATGGAACACGTTGATCTAGAAGAAATCTATTCACTCTAGCAATAAATCTAGTCACACCACTACAGGGTTGCGCATATATACCATGTACTACTAAGCCGAAAGGAGGTCATTGTACTCATCTTTATGAACAACTTTTACTATGGGACCAACACTGAAATAGCGCTCAGCTGTAAATGATACTCGCTCACCCATCCAAAGAATTACCGGATCGTTCACTACCTAACTTCGTTGACTACTTAGACAGATGTCGAATTACTCTATACTTAATCAAGAAATATCCACCAGCACTCTCAGAAGTACTTCATCAGCCAGAATACGTTCACTGCTGAACATAGGCCTCCCCCTTTAACCTCCACACTGAACGACATCCTGCCATCTGCATCCACTGGATACCCGCGACTCTCACGATGTCGTGATTTGGTAAAATACCATCGAGAAACAATACCTATAGAGTCACAATATCTGAGTGAAAATAGTTAAAAACCGTCCTAGTTTCGTTGTACATCAATTATATAGTTCGAAATGCTGCATTTACTCCAATTTAGACGTTACGTCGCTTGCATAGTGTTCAATGTCGCTTAAATATTTTTATATATTTGTGTAACTTTTATTTATTTCAGTCATTCCAATGGATGTCGCGCGTGCTGCAGGCAGTGGACTCGATTCACCAAGTAGGCATTTACTGCCTAGCGCTCGTACAACCGAACTTCCTTCCTAAAACGCCACTGGGCGGCATCCACCTCAGCGAGTGCAAGCGCCGCTTCCTAGAAGGCACGCTGCATCCGGCCAATGTCCTCATGTGCCCACACACTTGTGTCACCAATCTGCCGAAGCCGAGGGAAATACATTCAGGTGAACATTTGTAGTTTATGTTTACTAATATACAATACAATAGTATGTATTTAAAAATATATATGTATGTATATCAGTCTCTGGCAGCCATATTACAAGCTTTGCTTACTTTGGGGTATGATGACCATGTGTGCAATAATATATATGTATGTATATCAGTCTCTGGCAGCCATATTACAAGCTTTGCTTACTTTGGGGTATGATGACCATGTGTGCAATAATATATATGTATGTATATCAGTCTCTGGCAGCCATATTACAAGCTTTGCTTACTTTGGGGTATGTTGACCATGTGTGCGATAATGTCCCAGAAATTTATATTTATTAATTGTTTATTTCATCCATAGGACGCCCACTGCTGGACATAGGCCTCCCCCATCTATTTCCAAAGACTATAAACAATACAATATCACTTTATTATACACCATATAAAAAAAGTAACTTTAAATTAATACAAAAACCGACAGTATAATAGGCAGCCTTATCGCCTTAAGCGATTTCTTCCAGGCAACCATTGGAGGGACATGAACTGAAAGAGTAGGGTTGGTGGTGTAGATAATACATCTAATATACATACATACAAATAAATACTGAATTTACAAATAATTATATGAATACATACTATAAATAATACATACATACCAATTATAAGGAACGATAGTGTTTGTAGACAAGGTTCTTAAAAATAGGAAGAGATTTGGCCTGTCTGATAGAAGACGGCATCTCATTTACTACGCATACTAAACATTTGATTGAAACAACTAAGAACTTTTCTTTCAACTATGTAGTAATGTTATCATTAATTACTACAAAACCAATCACAAAAATCGTTTAATTTTTCTTAGAACCAAAACAGTGCAGAAATGTTATGTGAAATCTCATTATTGCACAGTTTTTCATTAATGCACTGTTTTTTATTTCGATATAAATTTACCACAGAGGTTTAATGTCTCCCATTAAGTTTAATATAAACTGTATGCATTAGATCAAAAAGATACTGGCTGAAAATAAAAAAATGGCGGAATAGAACCGATTTGGAGAAAATAAAACAACAAATGGCATTTTGTTTTGTACCATTGTAAAACTTTGATACTTCATATTTAGCACAAAAAGTAAAAAAATAATTGAAAAAGACCGATAGCGATTTGAATTCTACTCCAGAAAGTATAAAAACAGCTGCAAATGAAATTGTTAATAACCTTTTGCAGCAAAAGTAGTGGGATAACTTGGTTTTCATTACCTTGAGTTTTTATTTTGAGTTGGTATATTTTATCACAGTAGGTAGATTGGTAGTTGAAAGGAAGGTAGATTACGCACTTTGCTAAAGTGAGTAATTAATGCACTCGTGTTAATTTAGCACCAACATAACACTAGTGCATTAATAACTCACTTTTCGTTCGATGCAACAATCTACTATTATACCATTTTGGTTTTTGTTGGTACTGGCCGGTCACAGCTTATATTCTTGCTTAAGCCTTGTTTCCTGAGAATTACAATCTATGCATCTTTAAGGCTAGAGATAATAGAAAAGGCTAGTTGACTGGTGTTTCATTTATTACAAACTAGATGCGCCCCGCGGTTTCGCCCGCGTTGAAGGTTTATAGATAATACAAATGCTCAAGCCCACTATCAGTTGGCATCGTACCCGGCATGCTGGCGGCATTACCACGCTCAATGGCAATGCTATATATTGCTATGGTATTTATAACATTCTAATTTGTTTATGTCAGACGTCGGCCCAGCTTCTGTGATCGTCGGCAACTTGGTTCAGGGCAACCGACTGGCGTCTGCGCAGGGCCGCGATATGGGATACACCGACGATTCGGATGCCGCGAGAAAGGTACCTAAAACATCTATTTCATCCTTCTCAGTTATTTAATAATAAAAATCAAAAATCAAATCAAATATTTAAGTATGTATTTAAAAATATATATGTATGTATATCAGTCTCTGCCAGCCATATTACAAGGTTTGCTTAGTTTGGGGTCAGATGACCATGTGTGCAATAATGTTCCAGATATTTATTATTAAATTATTTATTTACAACAGAACTAAAGAACCCTCTCACATTGACGAAATATTCTTAATATAAAAAACCGACTTCATCAGAACTGGACCAAATTGAAATGGGACCATATGGGAAGCACCAGATTTCAAATAAAACAAGGATCATCAAAATCAGTTCACCCAGTCAAAAGTTTTACGGTATCAACCATTAAAAAAACAGTTGACTTGAGAAATTCCTCCTTTTTGGAAGTCGGTTAAAAATGCAACGGTATCTGGATTTTTAACCGACTTTCAAAAAGGAGGAGGTTATCAAATCGACTGTTTTTTAATGTTTGTTACCTCAGAACTTCCGACTGGGTGAACCGATTTTGATGATTCCTTTTTTATTTGAAAGCTGGTGCTTCCCGTTTGGTTCAATTTTAATTTGGTTCGGTTCTACTACGTTATTTTTTTTTAGAATGTAACAACTAATAAGTAATTGCCACACAAAAAAGAGACATCTGTTAGAACACCTCAGTACTGAATCAGGCATGCGCTCTCTAAAACCGATAGTGCCTAATTAATGCACCCGCTATGGGATAGAGGGCGCATGTATATCGTCCAATTCTGAAATTTTTCTAAAGTCGTTTTTTTTATTGATAATTACCAGCATTCCGATCCTATCAAATAAAAACATCCATAGATACTTAAATTTTTGTAATAAATAGATAGCCGTTTTATATTTAAAATATCGGCTTAAAATTTTGGAAAATCTCAATATATCAATTTATTACCTCCTATTTACAGTAGTATTTACGTAAAATTTTCGGAAGGAAAGTTTGAAAGTGGATATCATTAAACTATTGACATAAAATTAACTACTTTAATGTTATGCTTAACAGTTTTTTTTGGCTTGCGCTTGGCCGCCAACTCACCTGATGTTAGCGATGATGCGGCCTACGATAAATCAAGCTTGTCTGGAAGAAACCGATTCACTCTCGACTTCCTTATTGTAACTATCACACATTGTTGTTTTATATTGGTCTTGACAATTATGGCTGTATTTTTTCATTTAATGTCCGAAAATCCAGGAACCTAAAATAGATACATGCATATTGTACACCTGCTCCTAAAAAAATTACTAACTAAGTTAATTGTTTCATTTCAGTACCAGTTCATATCTCAAATCCTGCGGTGGCGCGCTCAGAGCACGTCAGACCACGTGATATTCACATTGCTCAATTCCAAAGGCGCTGTCGCCAAAACGCTCGCATGCGCCGAGTTGCATAAGAAAGCCGAAAGGATCGGCAATTTATTGCTTGAGAAGGGAAGAGTGAACACGGGAGACCATGTGGCGTTGATATTTCCTCCAGGACTTGATCTTATTTGCGCTTTCTACGGGTGTTTATACGTCGGCGCAGTGCCGGTCACAATCCGGCCACCGCACCCTCAAAACCTTCACACGACGCTGCCAACCGTGCGCATGATAGTCGAAGTGAGCAAGGCCACCCTAGTCCTCTCCAACCAGTCTGTGATAAAGCTGCTCCGCTCCAAGGAAGCGAGCAACGTCCTCGACAGCAAGTCATGGCCCCTCACTCTCGATACGGACGATATGCCCAAGAAGAAGCTGCCGATCTTGTACCGCGCGCCGACGGCTGAGATGCTCGCGTACCTCGACTTCAGTGTGTCCACCACGGGTATGCTCGCCGGCATTAAGATGTCCCACGCCGCTGTCACATCGTTATGCCGAGCTATGAAGATCGCATGCGAGCTGTACCCGTCTCGGCACATCGCGCTCTGCCTCGACCCGTACTGTGGTCTCGGCTTCGCACTCTGGTGCCTCAGCAGCATCTACTCCGGTCATCACTCGATCCTCATCCCGCCATCTGAAGTGGAAATCAACCCGGGTCTGTGGCTCAGCGCCGTGTCTCAGTACAAAGTGCGCGACACGTTCTGCTCGTACGGAGTGATGGAGCTGTGCACTAAAGGTCTAGGCAGCACCGTGAATCAGCTCAAGCAGAAGGGAATCAATTTGGCTTGCGTGAGGACGTGCGTGGTGGTAGCGGAGGAGAGGCCGCGGATCAATCTCACCAATTCGTTCTCGAAGCTGTTCTCCGCGCTGGGACTGTCGCCGCGCGCCGTGTCCACGTCGTTCGGGTGTCGGGTGAACATAGCCATCTGCCTGCAAGGCGCTTCGAGCCCGGAGCCCTCCACCGTGTACGTGGATTTAAGAGCGTTGCGTAACGACCGCGTCTCGCTCGTGGAACGTGGTGCGCCTCACTCGCTCTGCCTCATGGAGTCTGGCAAACTGCTGCCCGGCGTGAAAGTCATCACCGCCAACCCGGAGACTAAAGGCCAGTGCGGCGACTCACACCTCGGAGAAATATGGGTACAATCGCAGCACAACGCCAGCGGATACTTCACTATATACGGAGACGAGAGTGATTACGCGGACCACTTTAGCGCTCAGCTGGTGACTGGGAGTACGGGGGAAGTGTACGCGCGTACCGGGTACCTGGGCTTCCTGCGGCGGACGGAGGTGGGCGGGGGTGGGGGCGGCGGCGCCAGTGAAGGCTCGCTGGTGCGCGACAGCGACACGGAGTCGCTCGCGTCCGCGTGCAGCACGTCGGCCGGCGAGTCGCACGACACGCACGACGCCGTGTTCGTGGTGGGCGCGCTCGACGAGACCATCATGCTGCGCGGCATGCGCTACCACCCCATCGATATCGAGAACTCTGTCATGCGCTGCCATAAGAAGATCGCTGAATGGTAAGAATATATTTTATTTTTTAAGTTGTTTCTGTCTAATGATAATTATAAATATAAAAAACAGGCTTCATAAAAATGTCCGAACTGGACCAAATATGCGCCCTCTATCTCATAGCGGTTTTAGAGAGCGCATGCCTGATTTAGTACTGACGTGTTCCGACAGATATCTCTTATAATGTTTTTTTGGGTGGAAATGGCTTTTTAATTGTTACATTGTAAATAAATAAAGCATAGTATGACTGGACCAAATTGTAATAGGACCACACGGGAAGCATCAGCTTACAAATAAAAAAAGAATCATCAAAATCGGTTAACCCAATCTAGAGTTCTAGGGTAACAAACATTTAAAAAAACATTTGCAATGATAACCTCCTTTTTGAAAGTCGGTTAAAAAGTGTTATTATTCAGTAAAAAATTGTCTAAAACAACATTACCAGATCGGGCTGCTCCATACATAAATTGCCATTCCCTATTTGTGTCATTATGTTATTGCGCGTCATATATTTAGCATAATACTCCAATTAATGATTTGTTCCAGCGCTGTGTTCACGTGGACCAACCTGCTGGTGGTAGTCGTAGAACTGGACGGCAACGACAGCGAAGCCCTGAACCTCGTGCCGCTGGTCACCAACACGGTCCTCGAGGAGCACCACTTGATCGTCGGAGTAGTGGTGGTCGTAGACCCGGGAGTCGTGCCGATCAACTCGCGCGGTGAGAAACAACGCATGCATTTGAGAGACGGATTTCTCTCCGATCAAATCGACGCCATCTACATAGCCTACAACATGTAACCTGACGGTAACACCATCGATTCAAACTTCAACACCCACCACTATGGTATGATTCCTTATCGTTTGCGAGTTTCACATTCTTCATTATGATACAAGACTGATGCAAGTCTGATTTCTACTGATTTTCGTTGTGTTTATTTAGAGACGAATCTGTAGATTAGCTGTGTACCGTAGTGTGTGGAAGGCGAGGCCTACACGGAGTCTGTGATGGGACTCGCGAAGATATCGGGTCGAAGCGTCCCTGGAACATAGTAGCTTTAGAATTGACTGATTGTGTTCGCGGTGGACTTGTGATCGCCATTCTTTGCATCGTTCTGCTGACCCGATGCTTGTATTTCAATCTGGCAGCGTGATGATTATTCGTCTATAACTTTAAACTCTAGTGTACCTATACTATGTATCACAATTGGTAGATAATACGAACTTAGCATAGTCATACGTATTAAATTAAAATGTACTGCATTTAATGTGTTAATGTTAGTCTGTCGTTCTATTTACCGTTGAATTTTTATGTATATTCGTCTTGTCTTTTCTCTTTGTATCGCCACTTTGTCACTTTAAGCTGACCTTGGCTGTTTCTATGAACTGTTTTGAATTAGTATAGATTAATAAATAAGAGCAAGACTAACAGAATCAACACTTTCGTTCACAATAAGTTTTGTTTTTATTTCTCTCGTGTTTCATAATCGTACGTAAACGAATTTAGCTTAATAATTGAGAGCATTTTTTGACTCTTTAACTCGTGGAAATTGGCTTATTAGTTTTGTTGATAAAGACTAAAGTTGTACTCCAAAGTGCCAAGTAACCGTTATACCTTTCCACAAGTGGTTATGAACTTTAGAAATCACCATATCATCGGCCTACTTTTGAACTATACGTATATTTTGATGCGTCTGAAAATGTCAAGAAGTTCTCAACACGACTTTCATATCTGGTAGTGATGTTAATAAAATCTTTATATATTTTCAGTGACTGATTCTATTCATGTTTTCAATTTGAATGTTTCACGTAAAGTGTTTCTGTTAATATATTTTTCCAATAGCAAACTTTAAAACTCTTTATGCAATTATGTTATAGATTATATTTTGTTTACGATATGTATAAAATGAAGCCTCAAAAGTAAAATCACATTATTATCAATTTCATTCCATGAAACGTTAAGAACGATTAGTCTTTTAAAAATTTATTGGTTTACATTCTTTTCTTAGTTTATTATTGTGTAATTATTTATTGATAAAATGTACATATATTTTTGTTATTTAATTTTACGTTGAATGATTTCTCTATATTAAGCTTTAAGTTGTTTGTGTAGCTTATTTGGCAAATTTAAATGTTATGTAATGATTGATTCAGATTATTCCTTTAGTTTATATTGATAAAAATATTGAATTATGTCGTTATATAAATGTAGTCATTTTGCATAAGTATACAAATAGTTTTATGTCAGTTTTTTGAGCAAACAACTTATTGTAATCATTTTGAATGTAATCTAGGGACAGGTCCACTTTGTACGGAACCTACCCCTTGAGAGCTCGAACCGCAAATAGATTAAGATACACTCACGATGGAACATAGGGCACGTATTCTTCCCACATTATCCATGGTAGCATAAATGTTAGATAATTATGTGTGAATTCAACGCACAAAACTAAAACTTTGGAATTTAAAATTGTAATATAATTTATACAATCTGGCTGGTGTCCTAAATTGGGCTGGTGTTTATACGAGTATATACCGGTTTGAATTTTGTGATTGTTTCTGAAATATCTCAATAAATAAACGTACATTTTGAACAATTTGGTTGTTTGAGATTATACCTTAAAAGTTCTGCCCGTAGACATAAGCTTTGGACACAGGCCTTCCATCACATTAATATTATTAATGCGAATAACTGGCCAAGAGCGTGTCGAGACACGCATATGATAGGATTTCGTTTATCGTAGCCAAAGTCATACTATAGTTCAGAAATTGGTGGTCACAGTTAAATTCGAAAGAACGAAGCCATGTGGACCTAACCAAATTTCAGAGATGCATCATACCAATATAACATATACTTTTTATGGTTTAGTCAAAAAGAAAACTACTCGAGAAACATTCTTTGTTAATACAATTTTACGAAAAGGTTTAATGAAATTATCATAGGTTTATCGCAATAATTCAAAAAGTTATAATCAGAAAATATTCAAAATTATTTTGAATGAAGGTTTTTAATATGACCTATCAGCATGGTAAGTTACAAGTTGTTATGTCTAATAGTTTAGATATGCAGGGGGGGACCAACTTTTTTGCTACTTTGGAACTGTACTTTATATTTCACAAAATATACCTACACTTGATAAAAAGTGATGTATGAAACCTTCCCTTCATTTTAAAATACCTATTCAAGGATACAACAGACGAACGGGTGCAGCAAAAAAATTTACATTTCATCCCCATTTCACATGTACGAGAGCCACCCCTAAAACGCAAAATTATATTTTCATACTTTTAAAATTGAGAACTAAATGTAAACTGTGTGTTAAGTTTTATGCACTTGCCTTAGTAGGTAACTGTGGAAGTTAGAAGGTTCTAAAAAATTTGGATGGACGGACAGGCAGTTAGACAGACGAACGGATGGACAGAACGAACGTATAAGGGTTCCGTGTCGCGCTACGGAAGCTTAAAAGGGTGAGTATGTGTTTGTTAATATATTTGTTTCCACTCTGTAACAGAATGGAAACTGTTAACTCGGAACTGTTAATTGTTAGTATATGGAAACTAAGTTTTCTTAAAATAATAAATGTTTTTTAATCTATATATAATTTCTACCCTGGCTTACATCGAGGCTATGGTATCAGTGGCCTATCGCCATACTTCAGTTAATTTTATTTAATTATATTTTATATAGATAACGGTTTGCCGTTTTTTTATTAATCATGTACAATTATAATAATTGATACGGTTCTCCGTTATCTATTAAAAATATAAGTAAAGTACTCACCAATTTAAGTCTAGCACGGAACTTCGGTTCCTTTTAGGCAAGCGCGCTCCATCGTAGACCGCATCGTCGCTTAACATCAGGCGAGCTGGCGGCCAAACGCAAGCCTATTTTTAATTTTAAAAAAAACTTGCTAAATTGATGGACCTACTTAAAATATGTAGAGTGGCTACTACTGATAAATGCAGTGTCAACATCTAAAAGTCAAAGACAATCTAAAAAATTGTGTATTTTTTCACGAATTAAGTATATCACTTTTCAAACCTGCAAAATTAGGTGTACTTACACTATAGAATAGAAATAGAGTAGATAGAGGTACAAGGTAACTTGCCTTATCCTAACTGGCCCTAAAGCAAAAACAAAGCCCACGACGATATGTTGTATGAAGAAGCAGATATTTTCTGTTCGCAATTTCAGGGCGGTCCTCTTAAAGTTTTTCATAATCATCAGTCTCTAAAGGATATCTTTTAGATTAGTACACAATTTGTGACCCATTTCTTTGAACCACAAATTACCACGTGCAAAATGAATGAAACTGCATGCATGTAAACACACAAAGAGAAATTTATTGATATTAAACTTTAATAATCCAAACACATATGTAGGTTAACATTTTTAGCAGTCAATGGCCTCCAGGGTTAATTTTATACTACGTTACACCAAGTACATATAATAGTAATCAAATATCAATTTAACAGCGAACAAATCTAATAATAACCAAATATTCTGTAAATCGAAATACAGCTAGTAAATGTAGTATTAACAAAATATTTCGTAAACTTATGAAGTTAAACAATGAATAAAGCTATGAATAACCAAATATTCTGTAAGTAAATCGAAATACAGCTAGTAAATGTAGGAATAACCAAATATTTCTTCAACGTATGAATTTAAACAACGAATAAACCTATGAATAACCAAATATTCTGTAAGTAAATCGAAATACAGCTAGTAAATGTAGGAATAACCAAATATTTCTTCAACTTATGAATTTAAACAACGAATAAAGCTATGAATAACTAAATATTCAGTAAGGAAATCGAAACACAGCTAGTAAATGTAGTATTAACAAAATATTTCGTAAACTTATGAAGTTAAACAACGAATAAACCTATGAATAACCAAATATTCTGTAAGTAAATCGAAATACAGCTAGTAAATGTAGGAATAACCAAATATTTCTTCAACTATTATTGTAAGTACTTAATCATTTATAAATGTAATTTAATAATCATTTGAATTATCCAACACGATATCGGAAATATGTGTTTCGAAATTATCAGTTTTGTCTCCACAACATTCTTTAGGAAAGTCCAGCGTTTGAACGTCACCATTCTTCACCATTTCGTGTACATTTTCAATAATTTCTTCTAATTTTTCGTCTTCCTTTATTATTTTAAATTCTTCTTCTATCAGACTTTCTTCTATTTTGTTCAGGTTCGATAACGATGCAGCAGTGTTCAAAATCTTCTGCTTCATAGATTCAGGTCTGCCCAGGTGGAAAGAATCCATTACCTGTATGTTTGCCCAAATTGACTTGAAAAAGTTCAGAGCTCGACATTCAGAGGGGAAGTGGATCAGGGCAAGGCCTGCATTTAGAAATATGTGATCGTACACCCCTTGCTGCTTTATATTGCGATTGAATTTAGTGAATAGGTTGTACAATACGGCTGTGTGGGCGTTTTCTGGGTATGGGATCTTGTTCTTGTCTAGCCAAGCTATGAAGTCTAATCTTTTGCTCAAAGGCGTCAATCTGTTCTCTGTTTTCGGTTGAGCTAGAACAACGACACTGCCTTCAGGAACGATGGGCAGAATCCGCTGCTCCAACCATTTTTTTGCTATCGGGTCAGGTGAATCTTTAGTAAAGAACTTCTCCAGTTTGCCATTGCTTGGAAATGCTGCCAGACACGCGATGAAGCCAGATGTACTGCATCTGGCTTTGGTTGTTATCCTCCTCACTTCCACGTAAACGAAGTTCCTTAGCTGCGCTCGAAGTTCTCTGATACTGCTCAAGTACACAGTTCTCTTGTATACTTTTTCAGGGTGTTCAGTGAGGAGGTATCTGTTAAATTCCGGGAAATGTTGGTATTTTATCAACTTGTTCCTCACAAGCCTTTGAATGGGTATGGTTTCGTTGGAGTATTTATTCGAAAGCACCTTCAATTCATTTAACAAGTCCATTTTGGAGGGGAAATGTTTTTGTTCTACTATGTACTTTATGAATATGGTCCTTACGTCGTCTGCTATGAACCCAGCAGTCGATTCGGCGATAACTTTGATGTCTTTCAAGGTTGTTCCAAAGGATCTGTCCCTTTTTGTTACGCTGTCGAAGATAATTTTAAGATCGTCTGCGGGCAGATTGGTGTATTCTTGAATTATTTTTAAAGTTGGTTCACTTTTGAGGTCTTGCATGTTTCCAGCTTTTACCTTTATTTCCTTGCATTTTTGCGCAATGTTCGATGCTATCATCAGTTTTTGTTTTATGTCTTGTGGTTCGTATACTATGGCTGAGCTGCAGTATGATGATGAGAATTGAAGGTCTTCTTCATGCTCGTGGTACGATATTGAAGTATTGAAATCGATTTTCTTGCGAGTTTCTTTTTTGTATTGTTTCTTGTTCTTTCTTTTTCTCCGTGGCATTGTAACTTTAACAAATAAAAAAATAATCATAAAGCAGTTTTATTACAATAATCTGAGCTGAATAATACATGGAGGTAATAATATTATGTATATCGAGCGAAGCGAAGATTTTAGAGTCCACGGAAACAAATAGGCGTTTTTATCTTGTATATATACTGACTGGGATACGCGGAAAGGATGTACTTAGCCGAAAGGGTTCATATTTCTCATCATTATAAACATTTTTTACTATAGGAACGGTAGTAACACTGAAATCGCGGAAAATGTAACAGAATTGTATCATAGAAAACTGTCATTGACACTGGACAAAATGTACCTATGGAACAGCCATTGTACACATTATTATTATTATTTTTTAACGCGAATAAGTCCGCGTTTGACCACCAACTCACCTGTTGTAAAGCGAAGATGTGGTCGAAGATGAAGCACGCAGACTTAGAAGATACCAATTCACTCTCGCCTTGAAAAAGCCCAAATTATATCTCTCAGGAAACAAGGAAGCCGGCAGGTTGTTCCAAATGTTCCAATCCTTGGCCGTACAGATTAGAAACCTAGAATCGAAACGTTATTATGTACTATGGAAACAGCTGATATTTTTAGAGGGACAAAAAGAGGTTGAAACTTTTATATGAAAAATCTACGCGTACCTACGACGTCGTGGGCAACAGCTAGGGTAATTTGTGTGTGGAAAATTAATTTGATTGTCTTGAAATGTTGTATGGGTAAGTATTTATAGGAATGTACGTAGGTATAATATAAGCAAAATAAAACCCGTTAGAGCCGCCCTCACCGGTTTGAGCTATTTCTTTCGCACATTTTCTACATTTTAAGACATAGGTAATTTGCTGTAGGAATATTTTTTGATTTTTGATCTTGAATTTATTAAGTAGATGTACATCACACGTTTCAAAAAAATTTATTTTGCGAAAGAGTTTTCTCTGGCGGTGATCGCGGTCTTAATATCTGACAAACAAATACATAGGAAACTAACTGTGCTAGTTATAAACGTAATTAATCCCTTAATTTTTTATCCTTAAGGTGATACGTTTCACCTATTCGGGAAATTCAAATATCAAACAGTTTTTTGTCCTTGTAGCTAGGCCTGGTAATTATTGTAAAATGACACAGTGTTTGCGCAAATCGTTAAGTCGTTCTTTACATTATCATGTACAGCTATTAATCAGTAACTCACCATATTACTTATGGTGAGACATCATGATCGATTAGGTACAATAATTACCCGGCCTAGCTACAAGAACAAAAAAACTGTTGCAAATTTGAATTTCCCGCCAAACGTGAAACGTTTCACCTTAAAAGGTAGAATATTTTCTACAAATTTAAAACGGACTATCTGGTAACCGAGGGTAGGTACCCTCGAGATTATAGTAGGTATATTCAGTAAAATAGTTTTACAATCGGCGAAGATATCGCATTATTAATAATATACATCATCAGCCAGTAATAGTCCACTGCTGAACAAAAGCCATCTTAGAGAGGGGTGTTGCCATAATCCCCACGCTTGGCAGGTGGCTTGGGGATCTCAGTACGTTCACCGTGTACTAATAAGACGCTGATGCCTATCCTCCGGTGGTTCTGGTCGCAGCGCAGTTTTAGAAAATACCCGGGTGCTTATTTTTTTATATAGAATTGATCTAAATTGTTTAAGCTACCTATATAAACACCGATAAAAGATTTGGGGCCTTACGCCAAACTTTAAACGCGGGCCCGAATAGATGCAGTTTGCAAAATGACGCGACCGCAAACCGTATCTCGGCGCGTTCGCGTGATTTTGCAAACTGCACCTATTTGGGCCCGCGTTTAGAGTTGGGCGTAATGAATCTGGAGTCTTCAATCGATTGAACGATTTTCTTCAATCATATCAAGTGCCTTTATTAACTAAACAAATTACAAGCTAACACTAAAAAAAACATTCTACAAGGTTGAAGGTCTAAAGACAATCCAAATGCTCAAGCCCACTATCAGTTGGCAGCGTACCCAGCATGCTGGAGGCATTACCACGCTGAATGGCAATGCTTATACTCGTACGTTGAGCCAGATACACGCCAGCAATTTGGTTACGCGTCGCGTTAACCAGGCGCTCGGAAAGATTTTATATATATATATTTATCATATCAAGAATACACAAATCAATTCACATTTCAATTAAAAAAAATAACTACCGATTGAGAATTACGATGCCATAGACACACAGAAAGACAAGTTAAACTTATAACACCCCTCTTTTTACGGCGGGGATTAAAATACAATCGAACTGGGACCTTCTTAGAGAAAAGGAGAAAATAATGCAAAAAAACCTCTCACCCGTCAAAATTAAATTAAATTGAAAATCAAAACGGCCGCCCGACGCGAAGACGTGTGATCCGTTGCGCAGATTCTAAAAAACTTCTCTTTTTCAGTAGGTAGTCCCAGCTCGTCTTTTTCACGCCACCTGGAATGTAAAAAATCTGTTAATTCATGACGTTGATAAAACAAAACTACAGTTAAAAACTTAACTAACTTTAAATTCTCCAAAACGGTTGCGTTAGCTTGACTGCCTGCGACACGGAACACTATTACTCGCGGAGGCCTGCGAATTGCGATACAATGAGACAGCCACTAGCTAGCCAGTGTTGCCAGCTCACAGAAAAAAAAATCTTCAGCTAAATAAAAAAAAATCTCTAGATTTCTTCATATTTTTACCTAAAAAAATCTCCAAAATTCACTAAAGAATTATTTTTATCAATTTTTTTTTTTTTTTTTTATTAAGTATTAAATAAAATTACAAGTCATTTGTTAAGAAACATAATTTTAATCGTAAGAATAATAATTATTAATCTTAGTGACAACTTAAAAATTTAAAAAACAATTTTACTTATGATAAGTAAATCGAAACGTTAGGTTAGAAATCGACATTAAATACTTCGTTTGGTATTTCTTCGTCATCTTGACACGGTAACGGGTCTACTGATGTAGACGGTTGAGATGGGTCAATTTTTGAGTAGGTATTTCAAATTTTTGCCAACAGCAGAGATCACATCGCTCGGGAGCTCATAACTATAACAGGTTTTCTTCATTGTTTTTAATTGGTTTCTTATGAAGAGACTATTTAAAGTTACAGCCATTTTGTTTCTTAGTTTATTTTTAACAATATTCATAGCACTAAATGCTCTTTCCACTTCAGCATTTGAATGAGGAAGGGACATTGCGGATAAAGCGAGATCAGATAACTCTTGAAAAGTATTAATTCCTGCAGCATTTTTGTAATTTCGAACTTCCATCCAAAAGTCAATAACGTCACTTGTAGCTGTCCAATGCACAAAATTTATGGGGTCTTGGTATGGAATGGGAATTCCCCGAGCATCACCAATATTTAGAAAAAAAAGGATAGCACTATTTATTTCATTACGAGTAGGTGGGTGGTCTACACTCTGGCGTGGGGATTCCCGTCTTCAAGGGCGGGCAAATAGGGTTGCCATTTTGTTTTCTCTAATTACCCCAGATTTTAAAAATATCATTAAAAATCACCAGATATTTTTCTAGTGATATCTTTTCCAAAATGTCACCATGTAGCCCCTAAAAATCACTAAATCTAGCGACAAAATCACCAAACTGGAAACACTGTAGCTAGCCACTAGCCAGCCACGGAGCGGCAACGTCGCATCGCGCGTTTGAGCTGCTATGGCGCGGCGCAACCCAACCTAGGAATGCTTTCAGCGACCGACCAAGAAAACATCTTGTATTTACTATAGGTATGAAAATATGTACTTATCAAGCGTGTACTTATCAATAGTTTTCTGCATTGATTATAGGCTTACTAATTGTTTTATTTACTTATAATTTACATGAAGACTTAAAGCAAGCGGCGCGCGGCGGTTGCTCGGTTGCTCGTGCCACTGGCCGGCCGGCTAGACTTAAATTCTGTTTATGATCCATTCGCATCAAAAAGGCGCGACGATTGAGTTATACAAAACTTGGTGTCTTGTCTGTAAAATTAGAAGGTCAAAATCGATAATATGTAGTCGAATAATTTATACTTAATAGAATTATTTGTTATAAGTAATAGGTACTTATTAGATTATATTATTTTGACTAATTGCGCTTATAAGTAGGTACTTCCTCGAATAGTAAAAAAATATTATATTTTGACTAATTGCGCTTATAAGTAGGTACTTCCTCAAATAGTAAAAAATATTATTTTCAGTAACTTTTAGTTAGATGGAAAATTATGACCAGCAAGTTGCAAAGTTAGATAATAAACATAATTAATCAAAAAAAGTGTGTGTGTGTCGGCTACGACGCACGATTGGAGTTTACTCGGCAGCAGTCATCGAGCTTTATTACTACGTATAGAGAAGCTACCATAAACAAAGATCATGCTCAATTTTGTTAAGAATATAACCTAAAGTTTGCTTCACCGCCGAAACAATAATTAGTCGTCTAACCAGCCAATATAAACATTCAGCGCTAGAACGCTTATAAGGTATAGTTTTCTCGCGACGAAAAAGTTGTAAGCGCCGCGATTTTTCAAAGCGCTTACGCGTTTCGTTCAACGTTCTGCATCAACCTGTCGTTGCTATAGACTAAACTGCTGACTGACTACAGAAGTGACGTAGTTTTATATTACCTAACAAGCTTCAATTGAATTCGCACTTTGTTTCATAATTTATTATTAGTTGAATTAATTGAACAATAGAAAGTATTATATTATAATATGAATATTTCAGTTAAATTAATTCATTCGTTTAAGTATTTAATATATACCATTGTTTGCTTAATCACACTAATATTATATTTGCGAAAAAGTTTGTGCGTGTGTAAGGTATGTAAGTGTGTTTGTTCCCAGACAACTCGGTAACGGCTGAACAGATTTTGATGAAATTTAGTATGGGGGTAGCTTATACCCTGGATTACCACATAGGCTTTTCAGGGAAAATATACTATTCCTATGGTATAGCAGGGGAAACCTCAGGACACTACTGGTTTTTTATATAGATTACGTCTTGAATTGTAGGTAGCACAATTATACTAGTAATAACCTTTCCAGGTAAGCTAATTATTCAATACAAAATATTTCTTCTTGATTAATGGTATGTCCCTATATTAACTGGTTCAGAGCCATGGAGAGTCTCATTCCTTTGTATGTCATGAACATATGTAAGTATTATTAGATGGTAACCACGTTTCTTCGTTTCGATTGTTCTGGACAAATGCAATCCATTTTTCTCTATCTTTACGGCCCAGACGTGGAAACCTTTAAAATTAAAATTATATTTTACAAAAGACAATAATTATTTTTCATCATATTTTTTATATTTTTTTTATTAAATCACTAGGCAGTACTTTTCTAAATATGTGTTAGATTATTATATTCCACTATAAAAAAAAAACTTCAACTAATTCTACCTACACTTGTTACAAACACAATGTCACATCTTAATTTTTAGTCTATGACAAATGACGCAACACGGCATCCACGCTACGTCCGAGAATATTTTGTTCGACTTAAATTGTAAAATTTGTAAATGATTATCTAATTACTCACCGATGGAAAGTTATTCCTTTGCACTTCGACGTATTCTTTGAATTATTCGTGCAATATCTTAACACACACGATACCATATTTAATACTTTTGAACTTTTTTCGTTTTAAAACAAACATGACTTAATTGCTCAAGAGCTAGCAAGCAACTAAGTGATGTGCTGCCATATGACTGCAATTGGACGGAACATAGTAGGGATGTGCGCCGTCTCCTCTATACGTAGTAATAAAGCTCGATGGCAGCAGTATACAAGTTGTGGCAGAACTTCGTAATACGCAGGCGCGCAACACATGTATTCCATCTCATTTTTTTACACGTTCAATCCTACAGATATATATGTTTGTCTCTTTCTACGTAACGCCTCAACTTTTCGTGTTACACTTGATTTTACTCCTCATAAAATTTCCGTACCGGGCCTTATAACTCAAATCGTTTCTTAAGGAGTAAACTCCAATAAAAAGTAACTAACAACAACCAAAACAATTGAAAAAATATATAAGCACACTCCGTTTATTTATCGCGAATGTAAACATGAAAGGTCGCACTATCTTCAAGCGTATCAACTCAACACCGCGCAGCTCGCTCGTCGTCACCGCGCCAGATAAGGTCAACGATCTATATCTGTTTCTTTCGCACTCGTACCGCTTGCTCGAAACGAATCGCGTCGTGTGTGAAGCCGTGAACGAACTGGCCAGTGTTTCCAGTTTGGTGATTTTGTCGCTAGATTTAGTTATTTTAAGGGGCTACATGGTGAAATTTAGGAAAAGATATCACTAGAAAAATATCAGTACCCTTAGTACAAGATTTGACAGTTTTCGAAAACTTTTTTCGTTTCCGTATTGTCCCATACATTTTAGTAAAGCGCCTCTAGCGGAAACGCGGATGAACTAAAATCGGTAGTAAACGGCAGTATAGGTTGCTTCACTCAAATACGAAAAATAGTTTCGAATAGCTTTCAGCCCAGCAATGTATGCATCAAAACGAAAACGAAAAAAGTTTTCGAAAACTATCAAATCTTGTACTAAGGGTACTGTGCCCTTAGTACAAGATTTGATAGTTTTCGAAAACTTATTTCGTTTCCGTATTGTTCCATACATTTTAGTAAAGCGCCTCTATCGGAAACGTGGAGGAACTAAAATCGGCAGTATGAGTGATTTCGTTCACGAGTTTACGAATACTATGAAAGTTTTCGAATAGTTTACGGAACATTGGCAGTACAAGTTGACACTTTGACAAGTCACAAATAGTAAAAGTAAACGTTTACGAAAACTTTTATAGTTTTCTTTCTCACTAAAAATTTTTCAGTGAGAGACCTATGTTTTGGTGTTGTTTTAAGTGGTTTGTGCTGTTTATGACTTTAAAATGTTATCGAGGCATTGTTTTCTTCAAAGGGAGTCGCCGCGAAACATAAAGGCTCACCGCTGCAATATTTATATGGGAGAAATTCCTACGTAAACATTGCACCAAAACACAGAAACTTTTTCATTACTTTTCACACATTTTGTTTATATGACAAGGGAATTACTCAAAAAACTAGTAAGAGTAACCGGCATAATGATACAAGAGTCATTTCGTTTGTGGATATAAAGATATAACCTACTACCTAAGATGTTGCCGAGGCAGTATTTTGCATGGAGACTCGCCGCCGAAGTTGAAGACGCCCGCGGTGATGAAGAGTGAGAGGAATTAGTGGAAAGGCGTCTTTTACTTACACCGAGCCGTATTTCAAACACCCATTTTTGCAGCGATATCGGCTTACAAAAGCGAGGTTTGAATATGTATTCCACATCCTAAAAGACCACCTAAGGAGCTCCCAAAAAGTCTCACTGGAGACCAAGGCACCTACCTATACTTTGAACCAATGTTTTCACTCCAATAAATTCTATCTAACCTCAAAGGTACATGGTATATTTCTTAACCCCTTAATCTATTCTATTTTATAGGTACTGTGTGCATTATTATTTTATGTCAACGGGGATTATCAACGGGTGGTACGAGTTGCTAATCTTCTCCCAAGAAGCTATTAGCCGATATATACACCAAGTGACAGAAGCGCTAGATGTCAGAGAACAAATCAAGCAAGAATTAGTAGAAATGTGCATTAACTACATGAAAAACATGTTGTTATTGAAACAAATATACTAAATATGTATTTTTATTTTAGTTTCGACAATCGGTATGGTTTCCCTGGAGTAATAGAATGTGTGGATGGCAATCACTTATATAAAATTAGAGCCACAGACAGTCCTCTGTCCGAGGCTGTCTACAGGAAAACAAGACCGTGGAGCATGTAGGTACTACTGCATCGCAAGGCTACAGAAGACATACGATTAAGGTTGAGACTCCTTGAAGAAACTCAACAAACAAGTCTCCAATACCACAACACCTGACGAAATAGGGATAGAACAGTTTAGGCAGCGACCCAGTCTTGCTCCGTTATCTTAGGGAGCTCGGCTGGTTTGTGTAGGCTGTCAGGGGCAAATGCAATACATCGCAAGCGGGATGTCAGTGCAGGTCTTATCACCCCCACTTTAAATTAGAACTTTTAGCCTATAGTTATAGCCTATATACTCCTTATAATATCGCTATCTTAGAAAAGGGAAAAAAATACATAAGGAAATAAAGATAATTTATTTTAACAAAACATGAGTGCTTAGTAGACATACAAATCTAGAGATGGCATAAAATATTATTTATTATTTATATAAAATAAACCGGCCAAATGCGAGTCGGGCTCGCGCACTGCGGGTTCTGTACCACCACAATATACAATAATTATCAATTTAAAATACCGACTTCAAAATTAGTAAAATATAGCATTTAGTGAAAGAAATTATAGTCATCCAAGTAACCGAATTATCAGTAATAACTTGGTAATGAACAGGAATTTGACATCGACTCACTTGACCATTATTTGTTGTTATACTTTAGAGTGTGTACTATTATAAACATGCCAAGTTTGACGCTTGTATGTATTACCGTTTTTACATCAGAGCAAATGATATACAAATCATACAGGAACCATTTTTTTTTTCCAGGATAAAAATAATGGTTCCTATAATATTAACCATCAAGGGTATCAACTTGTATTCAAGTCCATTTAAATGTTCTGGAGTAGAGTGTGGACAATCATACATACAGACACAAACTTTCGCATTTTCAATATTAGTGTGACTCTGTGCGACCATCGACGTACCGCTCCAAAATGTCTAGGCATCTGGGAAATAGATTTTGCCACTGAGCCGCTGGAGTTTGTGCTCTCGCACCCTCGCATTCTCAGTGACAAATTATGTTGCCAGATGTCGCCACACTAGACAAAAATTGCAGAGGCAGTATCGGTTCGCTGCCTCTGAGGAGGGCGCAGCAGTATGCGCCGCCTGGGCTGGGGCAGCTGGAGCGAGTAGCGACGTCGTCGGTTCTCACGCTGTGATTGCGGCCGACTCTGGACGTGGTGCGACGTAGGGGAAGCCACAATATTGTTCAAAACCACAGCTGGGAATGGTGTAGACTGGCTTGATTCCCCAGGCTTGTTCAAATCTGCAACTGAAAAGGACCTAGTTTTTTAATCTTACATAGATGAAATATACTCAAGCGATGGTGGCCGAGCGATGGGATGTGCGCTTTACAATCTGACGGCACCCAGTTCGATCCACGAGCCTGCATCATTGACTTATTTACTACTTAAATAAATTATGTGCAGTTAATTTGATGTTAGCGTTAAAAAACGGTGAAAGAAAACATTGTAAGGACACCGATATTTGTTGATATGTTCTTAGACATACATGTCTAAGAACCTCAAAAGTACAAAGAGATGACATTGATCAACATGCACTGAGCCAGCATGATGGAATAGGGCAAATCCCCTCTCTCTCTCTCTATGTCTCTGAGAAGAGGCCTGTGTCCAGCAGTGGGAACATGATAAGATGAAGATGATGAATTTATATACTCAACAATTTTTTTTTTTTACTAAAAGTTTTGTTTTTTTTTAAACTCATTTAAGTCCGCGTTTGACCACCAACTCGCCTGTTGGTAAGCGACGATGTGGTCGAAGATGAAGCACGCAGACTTAGAAGATACCTATTCACTTTCGCCTTGAAAAGGCCCAAATTATATCTCTCAGGAAACAAGGAAGCCGGCAGGTTGTTCCAATCCTTAGCCGTACGGATTAGAAACGAAGAATCGAAACGTTTGGTACGTATCCAAGGAAAGTCCACAATGTATGGGTGATAATAGGCTGTTTTCCTACTTGTCCTGTAGTAGAAAGGGGATGGTAAGATAAGGTCATTTAGTTCCGATGCACATTCTCCGAAATGAATCCTATAGAAAATTTACTGACTCGCTACTTTACGGCGGTGTTCAAGACTGAGAAGTTTCTTAGCTACTAACTTCTCATCGACTATAAGTCGAACAGCACGCCGGTCTACCGATTCAATAGCTTCGAGCTGGTATTTGGCTGAACCATCCCAACGATGACAACAGTATTCCATATACGATCGGACTTGGGCTTGATATAGAGTAAGCAACTGTCCCGGTGTGAAATACCGCCTAACCTTACTCAGGACGCCCAGCTTTTTGCCAGCTAATTTAGCCTTTGACTCTAGGTAGGTGCCGTAGTTGAGGGTTGGTGTAAGGGATAACCCCAGGAGTTCCAGGTGGTCTGTCAAAGGTACAGGAACATTCCGGAACTGTGGAGATAATGTGTTGGACACTTTTTTGCAGAGAAAAGACAAGCTTGTTAATGTTAAAAATAAATATAGTAGGTAACTCTCATATTAAGTTGAAATATATTGAATACAACTAACCTTCCTCAACATTGTCCTCCTCAAAGAGTGGTGTGGATGGTCCTGGAGATGGTCGTGGCTGTGCTCAGGATAGAGATGAAGGCAGCTGAAAAATGCAAAACAATGTTATAAAAATACACTTTCGAGTAGGTAATTTTAAAAGATTCATTTACATTATTGCTATGATTAGATACTGAAAGCAAAAAGACAGGAATTGTGGATGGCAAATAATGATACAGCAAATGTATCTAGAAAACAAATAAGTTGACAAAATGTAAGCATGCTAAAGCAGCTTTCCCAAATCTTGACAGGAAGATCACCAACAACCTATTGAAGGTGCAATGACAGGACATTCATCTGCTAGTAAGCCTTATAACTGGTCATTGCAACTTGAATAGCCACTTGTATATGCTAGGAGCCACGGACAGCCACTGTGATATGACTGCATGAATGAGATCAAAATGATAGAGCATGTGCTGTGGCATTGTGAAGCCACAGAAGAAACTAGAATCGCTACCGGGTTGCATGAGGCATCATTGCTTTTTCATCGTCATTATGCACACTTTCATCTACGCCATGGAGCAACTGTGCCAGTGCCCCAGAGCCTCCGATATTTCAAGGAGTTGGGTTGGCTCAGGTACGTATTGGTAAGGGGAAATTCACAATTTACCCAAAGCGGGATGTCAGTGGAGAACTTATCGCCCGCATTTTTCATAGTATCCGTATAGTGAGAAATCAAGCATGAAATATTAACTAAGGCAAGCATGCATTGTATGGTCATCGCAATTACTTAAGTTCTTTACCTTTTTCCACTTCTTAACCGTGTTCGACGGCCCAGAAATGTCCATGTTGAGGACGGCGCGGAGCTCTTCACACTTATGAAGATTAGTAAGCCTGCCGTGGGGTCCGACGGCAGGCTTATTCAAAATTAAAACGAGCAAAAAGAAAACGTAACCTAAAAAATAAGTTCACTTTACAATAGTAAGTTACTTCTCCATGAATTCCACCATCACTTCAAATTGGGAAAAACTTGTATCATGTTTAACTATTATATATCCCTGGTTTATATTAAGTTCTTGCTAATAAAAACAATATTACGATACGGAAGATTCTTCGCAAAGAAAATATAAATACCTAACCTGAGTAAATAACGCACGAAAACGAAATTCAAAACGTCAAATGGCGGTATATGGCTGTCCCTATATTTCCTATGGTGTGTAAAAGAGACGAATTAACGTTCATTCCCGTTCATTCATCGAGCTCTCGATTAACGATGTCGTGTAAACTTTTGACGCTCATACTACAGAATTGATTGAAAACTACAGAACTGTTTGGAACTGAACTACAGAACTACTACAGAATTGGTTTTGCGTTAACTCGAAAACTATCATAGTTTCCGTTTTGTCAAATCTTGTACTGACTTACTGGTGATTTTTAATGATATTTTTAAAATCTGGGCTAATTAGAGGAAAAAAAAATGGCAACCCTATTTGCCCGCCCTTGAAGACGGGAATCCCCACGCCAGAGTGTAGACCACCCACCTACTCGTAATGAAATAAATAGTGCTATCCTTTTTTTTTCTAAATATTGGTGATGCTCGGGGAATTCCCATTCCATACCAAGACACGTATGCATTGTTTTGTTTGTGTAAAATAGGCATGTCGATCTTTAATCGATTAATCGGAAAATCGATTTTTTTTGAGGTCAGAAAATCGATTTTCTAGATCGATCTGACAGAGTGGATCGATTCACTAGATCGATTCTCGAACCCTGAGAATCGGACCGATTCACGATGTTGATATTGAGGTGCTAATATAGATCGTAGAAATGCAGTGCATTCCACCTAGAATCGATAATATTTCACGGGATTATCTATGGAATCGGTTTTCTAGATCGTTAAAGTATCTATATGCTGTAAAAGTTTAATTATCGAACAATAGTCTAGCAATCTGTGCGAACTATAGTATGCGCAAATTGCGCGGCTTATTACGGTAGTTATGTTAGAAGTAACGGCATTATCATCGCTAAGCGCGCGAACAGGTTGACAACTGTCACCATCAGAATCGCGAATAAAAATCCTTAATAACCTAGTATATTCTATTATATACTTTGTTTTAATGAGAGTTTTGGCACAAACGCGAAGAAAACATGTTGCCTCATGGTATTATTTTCATTTTTGTATTTTGACTGTTAATGTGAAATAATAATGGTAGATTTTATTCGAAGTATTTGTGAACGTGTATTTCCATGTTGTTTTCAAAACTCCATAGATGCCCCTAGTAAAGTTTCCACCACTTTATTGGGGCAGAATGACTAAAATACACAAAAAATAGAAGGGAATCTAACCTAAAAAAATCTCACTTCTGTGCTAAACTACGTAAGACGAGTCAGTATGGCCTCAATGGCTTTAGCATACCAAGTTATAAGCCCAAAAACAAAAACTTACTTACTTACATACTTTATGGTGTTCTATGAACAGTGTACATTACATTTGTTTTGTGATCTATTTGCTCTGTATTTATAAGTAAAAAAGTGAGCTAAAGCATGTTTCCAGCAGGTGACCATTTAATTATTAACTTCTTTATCATTAAATCGTAATATAATTTTTAACCGACTTTCAAAAAGGAGGAGGTAGTAAAGAAGGAGGCAGTCAAAATACAAAAATGAAAATAATACCATGAGGCAACATGTTTTCTTCGCGTTGGTGCCAAAAGTCTCATTAAAACAAAGTATATAATAGAATATACTAGGTTATTAAGGATTTTTATTCGCGATTCTGATGGTGACAGTTGTCAACCTGTTCGCGCGCTTAGCGATGATAATGCCGTTACTTCTAACATAACTACCGTAATAAGCCGCGCAATTTGCGCATACTATAGTTCGCACAGACTGCTAGACTATTGTTCGATAATTAAACTTTTACAGCATATAGATACTTTAACGATCTAGAAAACCGATTCCATAGATAATCCCGTGAAATATTATCGATTCTAGGTGGAATGCACTGCATTTCTACGATCTATATTAGCACCTCAATATCAACATCGTGAATCGGTCCGATTCTCAGGGTTCGAGAATCGATCCACTCTGTCAGATCGACCTAGAAAATCGATTTTCTGACCTCAAAAATTGATTTTCCGATTAATCGATTAAAGATCGACATGCCTATTGCGCACTTTGCGCAGTTGCCGGGTAAACTTTGCAACGCTAGTCAGTGTTCATGAATGTATTTTTCTAAAATTCTGCCATCTGTACCTTTCAGACTGAAGTGAATTTAGTGTGTGATAAACTATAACAGCCTACGATATGGAACGACGTCGGCTAATCCAAAGGCTAATAAAAAAAATAAACGAGGGAGAACAATTGGCCCTCCATAAAAACTACATTGTGACTGTTTCTAAGTTGACTGGACTGCATTCGAAGGTTTGTTATTCTCATCGATTTAAGTACCTAGGTATAAGTACTTTACTTGTCTAGGTAGGTACGGTAGCTACTGGGCTCAATTATGTTGTACCATTCTCTAAACTAATTTGACAGGACTAAAATTATCGGCGTTTCTTTTCATTTCAATACGTCAAAAAAGGATGGCTATAATTTAGAGCAGTCAAATTTAGGTTAGTTTAGACTTTAGAGGTAGGTACATCAGAATCGCCGTCATTAGGTACTATCTAATTCTTTTTGACTCGCCTCATTTGTATTTTGCTCAGGCAGTGCTCAGGCCGCATTACCTACCTACATTGATTTAATCTAATGGCTTTGATTACCCACAATATGTCTCTAGTAGGTATAAATTAGAAATACACTTAAGTACCTATAGGTAATTTAAAAAAAACGGTCAAGTGCGAGTCGGCCTCGCGCACGAAGGGTTTCGTACATTAAGTATCTATAAAAACGGCAAAAAATCATGTCTGTTGTATTGAAGCCCCCTTTAATATTTATTTTATTCTGTTTTATTTATTTAAGTATTTATTAGGTAACGAAAAACCAAGAACGTTTTAAAACCTAGGTTCTAAAACGTCGTTGCGAAAAACATACCTATTTATTTCGAAATAATCAAAGGATAATGGACCCGAGCAGAGGTGTAACTATATAATTTGGGGCCCATTGCAAATGGGCCAGCCTGCCACCCATATATATTTACGCCACTGGACCCGAGTATGTCCTAAAACTGCGACCAGAACCACCAGAGGATGGGCAGCAGCATCCTTCTAAAATGTCATGGTGGAACGCTCTGCGACCCCCAAGCCGCCTGCCAAGCGTGGGGATTATGGCAACCCCCCCCAATTACAGACAAACAAAAGTTACGGCCCCCAGTCTCCGGCAACTCCACTAGGTATCCCTTGCTAAGGTAGGTAGCTGGCTAGGTAACGGTGGAGCAGGCGCTGCGAGAAATCTCCGGCAGTTGCCCCGCTACCACCCCCAACCAACCCCCAACGAAACTTAGCCCTGGTAATGCACAATATTCGGACGCTGAGGACCGACGAGAAGATTGTCGAGCTGGAGGAAGAATTGAGCAAAATACGATGGGACATCTAAGGACTATCTGAAATCCGACGAGAGGGACAGGATACGATAGTTGTGGATTCCGGTAACATGCTCTTCTTTCGGGAAGGAGAACGAAAGTCCCAGGGTGGTGTAGCTTTTCTCGTCCGCAGGTTACTCATCAACAACGTGGTTAAGGTCGATAGTGTGTCGAGCAGGGTAGCATACCTACCTTATACCTACTCAGAATCACCGATCGTTATTCGCTGAAGGTCATATGCGCCGACCTCCAGAAGACCATGCAGAAATTTTAATCTTACAATACACATAGGTAGGTCATATTTAAAACCTTCATTCAAAATTATTTCGAACATTAAGTATCTGATGATGAATTTTTGAGTATCAGCTATAAAACTCTAATAAATTCAAAGCGTTCTAGCTCAAAGGTCATTGACCTTTTTGTAAAATGGCCTTAACAAATAATGTTTCTTAATCAGTTTTCTCTATGTTTAAACCATAAAAAGTACTTATATGCTATGTCGGGATGGTACATCTCTGAAATTTGGTCAAGTCCACAGAGCTTCGTTCGTTCTAATTTTTCTACCCTATCTATAAAAATGCAAAAAAGAAACTAAACTTATTCACGGATATTCACGAAACGTTCAAGGATACCGTGATAGGTATTTAATGCCTTGGTACCTACTTTGGTACTATTGAATAACTATAAAACAACCTAAATTTACAAGATTAACTAATTGGTAGTAAGTAGGTACCTATAGGTATTGACTTAGAAGTATAAGTAGGTACTTACTTGCGTAGGTACACCTACCTACTAATGATATCTAATGCCTACCTACTTAAAATAATAATAAAATTAAAAGGCCGAGCTTACACCCGCGCGAAGCCGGGGCGCCTCGCTATTTTGTTTATATTAATTATAACTAATAGTACCTAACTACCTACTAAGGATTCTGTGATTACATATTAACTAGGTATGGTATTCTACGGCGCAGGGCGCCGTCAATACTAACTACGACTTAGTCTACACGGCGCTGTCACGCAGTCGCGGGACACGAGACCGTCGACGCCTGTACCAGACGAAGTAGGCGGTCACCACAGCCGTCTACGCCCACCAGTGTTGCCAACCCCAAAAAACTAAAAAACAACAACTCGCAAAAAAAACAGTAGGTAAACTAGAAAAGACAGATTTCATACTTTTGCTCATATAATTAAACAATAAACCATTTTCTTAGTTACATACCACAACTCACACACATTGTTGTATTAATAATCGCAACAACAAAAAACAAAGTAAACTTATTTTTCAGTTTCAGTCTCAATTGCCACATCTTCAGTATTTTCACACATTATTATTTTTAAAACCATACATATTTTTGTTGAATATCTTCATGTGCCTTTCGGTGGCTTCAAATGAATAGCAATCGGTTATTTCGGATTTAGTGTGTAATACTCCTTTAATAGTTGTAGTCGATATACAGTAAAAATTTGCAATGAAACAGAAAACAGGGACATCAATGTGAAAACAGCAAATCACTGTTAAAACAGTAGGGTTGGTAACACTGCCTCACATGACAGAACGATTAATAAGTACCTTACCTAGGTAAGGTACCTACCTATTTAATATTTATTAGGTACCTACCTAGTTATAAATTTTATTTTGAGTTATGTAAGTAATTAAGTATACAAGGTGTTTAGGAAAAGGTTACTGAAGGGCTTGCAAGGGTGCCCAGTCACGAATCAACCTGATTAATTTATAAACTTAGGTAAAATCATTTGATTATTTGATTGTGATTTGGTAATTTTCTACCCTATAGGTAGGTATTATGTAGATAAACAAGGTCTCCAGACAGTGACGCGCTGTCGCGCGAAAGGAATCTATAAATCCTAAATAAATCTCAGAACAAATTCAGAGATAATATGGTAACACTACGCGCGGCAAAAGGCAAGCGTCAAAGCGTTTGAAGCTGCGATAAGCCGGCGAGTTATAAATTGCTGGTGGCCTTTCGGCACGGGCTTGCGTTTACCTACTAATACGTATTCTGTGGCACTACCTACTCATGCGCGAATACGTCCGTCGTCGGTTTGGTCGAATATCAATTCGAAACTATATACCTACCTACCTATTAAAATCGGATATCGGACTTCGTAACTATATATTTTTGAAATGTGCTTAGATTTCGATCTAAAATCAATATGGGGTTTTTAAATAGATACGATATTACGATGTCGTAGGTAGGTACTTAGATTAAAATGCTATAAGTAACTAGGTATTGATTTGTCTTTACTTAGACAGCCCCGTTAGCTTAGTTGGTAGGTAGTGAACCTACTTTCTGCGCTTGGGGACGTGGGTTCGATTCCCACCTGGACAAACATTTGTGTGATGAACATTTTGTTCTATGTTTGGGTGTTAATATCTATTTAAGTAGGTATGTACTTATTTAAAAATATATAGGTAGGTATGTATGTAATATCATTCTCTGACAGCCATATTACAAGCTTTGCTTAGTTTGGGGTCAGATGACCATGTGTGCAATAATGTCCCAGATATTTACTTCACCTACCTACCTACTTTACCCGGCTTATGACTGGCAGCATTGTTATCAGTTTTTGTGAGTTTATTAACAAAGTGACCTAGTACCTAGGAAGGTAGGTAGGTATTTCAAATTAGATAAATTAATGACAAAAATGCATGAAAATAAATGATCATAATATTTGTTATTAAAGAGCAGGCGTAGGTATTCAAACATTCACATTTGACTAGCTGCGCCCGCCGTTTCACCTACGGGCTGATGTTTTTTTTAATAAAAATATGCTTGCGTTTGACAGCCAGCTCGCCTGATGTTAAGCGATGATGCGGTCTACGACGAAGCACGCTTGCCTAGAAGGAACCGATTCACTCGTGATTTGAAGACACCCAGATTGTAACTACAGGTTAACACCCATTTAGGTAGCACGTACGGGTTTTCAGAATATCAACCACTAGCCGTCCGCCCCGGCTTCGCACGAGTGTAAGCTCGGCCTTCGGCCTCGCTACAAAATATAATATAGCCTATGTCACCCGGGATATTGTAGCTTCCCAACAGTGAAAGAATTTTTCAAATCGGTTCAGTAGTTTCGGAGCCTATTCATTACAAACATACAAAAATAGGTACCTACTTAAATAAGTAATGGTGCGGCCTCAGAATACTCCTGTAGGTATTCTGAGGGTGCGGCGTGTTTGACAATTTTGACACTGGTTTTGACTGTTTTGAGCTGCGCGCGCAATAGAGGTTGTTTCCCAATTTCCCTAGTCCCATCTGCCCCGTTATCATGTTATCATTCATTCGTAAAATGGCGACGGAGTATGAATTTTATTAGGGAATGCATTTTTTTATTTAATTTTTAATGCAATTAATTTTACTATGTTGTAGGTGCTGAAAGAACTAGTATCCAATGACGTATACGAGTTTAAAATCGAACCTGTGGACCGATCGATAATATACGAAAAACTCGTTCATTTCTACACAAAGAAGAGCAAAATTCCGTGTACATACGAGCTGTTCAACTCCCTGAGTGGACAAATACCTCCTTACATAGATATCGAAAATTTCCGAAAAATACTCGTCAAAATGGATTTTTTATGGAAAAAAGTTTCGCTTACTCATGCTGTGGTCATAGAAAACCCTCTAGTGCGCTTCGAAAGATACAACTACTTGATGAAAATTCAATTTTACAGATCTATAAATTCTGATATATACTACTTAGACACCGGTTCTTTTGATTCCAACGGGAATTTTACAGATACCAGACTAACAAAGAAGTTTGTTGCCGATGTTCTGCAAAAAGATTGGGTACAAAAGGTTATATACGCGGTTGGATGTAATGAAATACACGCTTTAGAAGAAATTGAAGATTTCAACTGTGACGTTGTCGAGGAATGGGTTAGAGATTCTCTCTTGCCGAGAATACCTAAGCCGAGCGTGTTTATTCTGAATATCAATGAGTGTTATAATAGGAAATTGCTCGAAACTCCTACCCTTGACAGTTTAAAAAGTGACACGAAACGCTGGTTGGATAGACATGGAGTCCCATTCGACGATAAAATGTCTAAATATGAACTGTTTGCCTTAGCTGAGAAATTCACAGATCTGAGCAAACACTTATTCAGAATCGACGAGATGTTGAAATGTTATGGACATTCAGTTTTGAGGATACCGAAATGTATTGCTAATTTGACGTCAGCAGCGTTGCTAGCGCGTATTTTAGATGCCAATTTCTCCCAAGTAGTTGAAGCGAACGGGTTGAAAAATGAAATAGATTCAGTATCTGCTACTAAAAAAATGTTCACTGAGTTGATTAAGGGAGCAGGTTCGACGTACTTCGAAGAGTTTGAGAAGAAAATATCGAGTGAGGAGGCGGAATTAATAGAAACAGAGGACAGCGTTGACCACGTATACGACATGTTAATGGTAAAGGCTGGCAATACAAACACGACGGAAGGGAATTTGGAAGATTCTGATTTACCTTCTTGTAGTGATTCCGAATGAAAGGCATTCTCGAAGATATATCTATTACTTACTAGTTTTTTTGCCCGCGACTTCGTACGCGTAGATTTTTATATACTTAAACCTTCAATCCTTTTTTCTTCCCTTAATCCGGCCCATGCGCAAAATAACATACCTAGCCTATTCTTCAATCTGGTATATTTATACTATACTTCATAGCTAAGCATATTCGTGAAAACCGCATTTAAATCTGTCCAGTGGTTTAGGAGATGTGCGCGGACAAACAAACAAACAAACAGACAAAAATTATAAAAACTGTCCTATTGTGTTCAGCTGCTTATTTTAAGACGCCCTGTGTGATTTTTTTTTGTTATCTCGCAATTACAGATTTTTTTATCTCTACGTTTTTATTATATGTATAGATAGATATTGAGAAAAAAATAATGGTGCCAGTTCCAGAACATTTTCAATTTGTTTAAACATGGTTGTTAATAGTGATCATTACAACATTTACAAGGTTAAGTATAAATTTAATTTCAGACAGGATTTGCCATTGTTACATTCTTATTCCTGCCTAGTGCCTATCTATTAATCTAGTGAAATAAACGTATAAAATGCTTTTGTATTGTTTATTTTTATCTATTCAAACTGTTTATAAGGAATAACCCACAGATTACAGCATCTAGCAAGATATATCTATATCATGACCTTCTACACTGAGCGACAGCCTGCCATCTGCATCCACTGGATGCCCGCGACTCACAATGTCGTCAATCCATCTAATGAGAGGCCTACCTACGCTGCGACTTCCGGTTCGTGGTCTCCACTCAAGAACCTTTCTTCCCCATCGGTTGTCGGTTCTTCGAGCGATGTGCTGCCCGTTGCCACTTCAACCTGCAAATTTTAATAGCTATGTCGGTGACTCTGGTTCTTTTGGCAAAAATCCACGTTCCTGATTCTATCGCGCAAAAAAACTCCAAGCACAGCTCTCTCCATTGCCCGTTGTGTGATTCGAAGTTTTTCCAAAAGACCAATAGTTAAGAACCACATCTCAGTACAATATGTCATCACAGGCAATACACACTGGTCAAAGACCCTTCTCTTTAGGCACTGTGGTATCTTGGACGAGAAGATGTCACACAATTTCCCGAACGCTGCCCATCCGAGTTGGAATCTTCGGGCGACCTCTTTGCCTAAGTTAGACTTACCTAACTGATAAATGAATAAAAATAGTGTAACTTGATAAAGATATGTGGAATAATCTCTTTATCAGCTTAATTACTTTATGTTATTTATTTATTTAACATATACATATAACAATAAGGTTACAGTTACAGGGGACCCTAATTCACTCACCCATGGATATAAGCATACCATACATTTATAAGCATACAGCTTAGGTAATATTTACCTTACCTTTTACTGTAATATCGTAGTGAGCGCGCCAGAGAAGACCTAGTACCTATCTACACTAATATTATAAAGAGGAAAGATTTGTACCTATTTTTGTATGTTTGTAATGAATAGGCTCCGAAACTACTGAACCGATTTGAAAAATTATCTCACTGTTGGGAAGCTACACTATCCCCGGGTGACATAGGCTATATTATATTTTGTAGCGAGGCCGAAGGCCGAGCTTACACTCGTGCGAAGCCGGGGCGGACGGCTAGTTCATAATATTCTGATACCTACCTAATACCATGTATTCTGTGCTAATGCTTTGTTCGTAATTTATACATTTCATTAAGAAGTTGCCGAGCAGCCAAACAAAATAAAACATTTTCTGATGGTTATAACTTGTACTATGAGTAAGTAAGTAATATTTTTTTCTGTTTTTCTTTAAAAAAAAATCACATCAAATACTGTTTTAACTATAAAGAAGTGTGTCAAGAGGCTCATCAGCAACAAACCCTTAGTTCAGACTAAGCTTCTTTAGCCTTGTGCATCGGAGCAAAGTTGCTAGTTTACTTATCTGTTTTTACTATAAAGAAGTGTGTCAAGAGGCTCATCAGCAACAAACCCTTAGTTCAGACTAAGCTTCTTTAGCCTTGTGCATCGGAGCAAAGTTGCTAGTTTACTTATCTATTTTTACTATAAAGAAGTGTGTCAAGAGGCTCATCAGCAACAAACCCTTAGTTCAGACTAAGCTTCTTTAGCCTTGTGCATCGGAGCAAAGTTGCTAGTTTACTTATCTGTTTTTACTATAAAGAAGTGTGTCAAGAGGCTCATCAGCAACAAACCCTTAGTTCAGACTAAGCTTCTTTAGCCTTGTGCATCGGAGCAAAGTTGCTAGTATACTTATCTGTTTTTACTATAAAGAAGTGTGTCAAGAGGCTCATCAGCAACAAACCCTTAGTTCAGACTAAGCTTCTTTAGCCTTGTGCATCGGAGCAAAGTTGCTAGTTTACTTATCTGTTTTTACTATAAAGAAGTGTGTCAAGAGGCTCATCAGCAACAAACCCTTAGTTCAGACTAAGCTTCTTTAGCCTTGTGCATCGGAGCAAAGTTGCTAGTTTATTTATCTGTTTTTACTATAAAGAAGTGTGTCAAGAGGCTCATCAGCAACAAACCCTTAGTTCAGACTAAGCTTCTTTAGCCTTGTGCATCGGAGCAAAGTTGCTAGTTTACTTATCTGTTTTTACTATAAAGAAGTGTGTCAAGAGGCTCATCAGCAACAAACCCTTAGTTCAGACTAAGCTTCTTTAGCCTTGTGCATCGGAGCAAAGTTGCTAGTTTACTTATCTGTTTTTCATTGGATACATTTAGGAGAGTGTGCATCAGATCTACGTGATTTAATTTACTTTCTATTGGAATGGCTGGCACGAAAAATCGACACCGCTTTATGATTGATATTCCAAAAACCCGTACGAAGCGCTTTGATTCCACTTTTATGTTGTAGTCTGTGGGATGCGCTGCATGTATGGGTGTTCCCCGATAGTTACAATCTGGGTATCTTAAATCAAGAGTGAATCGGATTCTTCTAGACAAGCGTGATCCATCGTAGACCAAAGCCTATTATTTAATAAAATAAAATAAATAAAAACTTTGTTTTGTTAGATATTCTGTAGATATACTGAGGTTTTGTTAACAAACCTTCCTCAAAAAATTATTAGGCATTTGAATCTAAAAATCTCTAGCCTGACCCGGTCTTCTTAATATTTAAAATATATCTTACTACCTCTGAATAAGGCACCGTTTGCCGTAAAGGTCCTAAGTAGGTATTCGCCCGTAATGGTGATTGCTTCGAGGCATAATATCGGTAATGGTAATCGTTGGCCGCTAAGAGCACCTGACCATTAAATGGTGCTAGGTTAGACGCTTGTGTATCGGTTCTTGAAGTAACTGTTTGGTATTTCACAAATTACCTAACGATGTTTTTCTAAGAGAAACTAACTTCTCTTAAGTTCTAAGGCTAATTCTCGTAGTTTAAAAAACTAAAAATCACGCTTCAAAATCGCTAATACTGAAGATAAGAATATAATGGCACAACTATCTTAATTATTACATTGTCATCGGTCCTTGATAAGTGTGCAAAGTTTCAAATCAGTCTGACGTTTTAAAAGGGAAAATCACGTTCAAAGATTCCGTTACATAGTACATACCAAACCAAGCTAATCATAGCGTGTTAAAAATACGCGAAGCGAAAATCTAAAATAAACTTAGTTAAAAAAATAGTCAACTAGCACGTTTAAATCTAACTATGTATACCTATTGGGTCGCTCAAAAATATCGAAATCTAAACTAGACATATCATCCACATCATCATCAATCTAACTAGCTAATCAACTAGTTGATTATGAAAATAAATGGCAAGTGCCTTTATTAAATAAACAAAATACTAGCTAAAACTAACACTAAATAAACAGTTAGACTGTCCATAGACCGTTGAAGATCTAAAGACAATCCAAATGCTCAAACCCACTATCAGTTGGCAGCGTACCCAGCATGCTGGCGGCATTACCACGTTGAATGGCAATGCTTATACGTTGAGCCAGATACACGCCAGCATTTTGGTCACGCGTCGCGTTAATCAGACGCTCTGAAAGATTTTTGAAAATGAGGTGAGCTCCCGGTCCCCAAGGGCCCAATGTCTCGACACCAAACGCCTCAAATATGTAACCACTGCCGAGGTTAGCATATTTGCGCCGCTTGTGCTGCTCTGCCGAATTGGCAGCTGCACCAGCCCTACCCTGTGTCTCAGGAAGATGTGACGGTGCCAAAGTATCGACACAAGTCGCGTCCCATACAAGGGGCCGCCCCAACTTCCAGGGAACAAGTGTCATACCATCAGGCCTCCTTCCATCGTCACGCGCAAGACCGCTCGGTTCGAGCACAGCTGCGACATTGGCGGTGGAAAAAGCCCTGCGTATGATGTCGTTCAGGCTGGCGTGTCGGCCAATACGACCAGCGCTTCTCGAGCAAGAGAGACCATGGTGACCGAGCTGGTCAACTGCAGTACCACACTGACAGCGGTGAGCCTCACAGCACCTTGCACCCAAGCGTAAGCTGACAGCTAGACGAAATGCGGTTGGGTCTAAAATGTTACCGGTATTAAAAGAGGGCATGGCTTGCAACCAAAGTCCCGATTCCCAAACAGAGACTGCAAGAATACGAGCACGATCTGCAATACTAGAACACGTATCTAAGAGCGATTTCCGTGCTAGTTCGCAGATCGGCCGATCCCACAGACTCTGGGAAGACAACTTCCTGGGAAAATCGGTATTTGGACACGCCAGCCTCCAAGCATTCATTGCCTCTTTCGAATGAGAAACAACTACATCGGAAGGGCCTAAAGAGGGTGCAAGGATTTTTTCTATTAAATTATGAGTACTATGAAATGAGGACAAGAACGCCGGTAATGCAACACTTGAAATTTGGCGGATCCCTAAGCCTCCTAACCTTATCGGTAGTGAGGCTTGTGACCATGTCCTGTCATTCAAATCAACATTCAAAACCGATATTAGAGTTTCCTTTACGACATTGTCTAAGCTCGAAAGGAGCTCACCGTGTTTCCACAGTGGACTACATCGTAAAGCGTACATAAATTTAGGAACAAACAAACAGTATCTGATAATTGTAAACGCCATATGGGCGTTTATTTTGAGTAACCTGTCAGAAGCACTCATAAAATTTTGAATTTTTTCTTCAACAAAAGGTGAAAAAGACTCATCTAATATCGGCGAACCCAAGAGTCGGAGAGAACACCTGTCTAATGATTTTATATTGGGAGCTAAATCATTGAATTTTTGAATAACCGACTCTTTATTCGGACATGAATCGCAAACAAAAAGTTCGCATTTTGAAAAATTTAGTTCCAAACCAATAAGACGAAATTCGTCTATGAGAATTTGCAAATCACTTAGAACAGTGTCTACGTCGCCTCCTATGGTTCCGTCATCCAAGTACCAAACATTAAGTTTGGACTGGAGACGTTGAATAATTGGGTGAATTGCTAGGCTGAAAATGGCGGGACCGAAAGGATCACCCTGTTGACAACCGACGGATGATAACAAAACATTGTTTTGGTATGTCAATTTGGTAGGACTGCCGTAGCATTGCCAGAGAAAATTGAAAAGGTCAGGAATTTTATCTTTTACTTGTGTCAACAGGGCACCGCGATCGACCGAATTAAAAGCGTTTTTGACATCCACCTTTAGCAGTACCTCACCGCAATTTTGATCGATAAAAGTTCGGACAGAATGAACAGCAGCCTCACATCCACCTCGCGAACCAAAACCAAGCTGTATCGGTTGGAAAAGGCTACTCAAAAGAGCGAGCTTTTTCCTACAGCCTGCCTTGGCCGCGAGGCGTCGATATGTGGTGCCGACCGCAATAGGTCTGATACCACCGTCTTTTTTGACAAGTGCGCATAAATTAGCGCCATACAAAATTTCAATGACGTCATCACTGACCCGACCAGATAACATGAGATTTACCAAAGCTGTTAGGTCTCTTAAGAGGGTCTCACTGGCCTCACCACAACTAAAAGATAGAAGATCTTTTAGATGTTGAGGCGTCAGACCATCTAGGCCTCCAGCTGAGCCACTCTGAAAAGATGTGACAGCCGCTGCAATCTCCTGGCATGTGGTTTCAATAGCAACGTCATCTGGTTGTGGTGGATCAGGGAGGTGGAGATTTGCCGCTGCAGGTGGATGTTTGTCACGTAGTGACTGAACCGTAACTGGTGTAAAGGGAGCGATTGTGTCACTAGAGAACAAGACACGTGCGGCGCCTTTGATATCGCCATCACTAATTTTGTTCTCTACTATTTTAAAAGTAGCCGAAACGTCAGTTTTTTTGGAATTCAGCTTATTCCGATTTTTTGGCGGAATAACATTCACAAGGTCTAAAGGGTTCTCTTCCAATACTCTGTACTTTACGCAGTTTTCCTTTACTCTAGTAGTAAGGGATTTTTTGTTGAAAGGATCGAAATGTACGTAAAGCACACTGTAAGGAAAAGTGAGGAGATGTTCCCAGGCGTGCTTAGAATTTATGGAAATTGCATTCCTTATTGCGGATGATAAACAAAGAGCAACCGAAACACGTGCACCACGCGGGATGCGTTTTAAAATCGGGAAAGAATTTTTATACGAGCTTAGAACCTCCCAAAAAGGTTTGGAAGGAGTAGCAGCACTCGTGGGACTGCTAGTCGGTACGTATGAGCCTGAGATTGGAGCCGAAAGATTAATAGTTTTGTGGCACCTTGTATGGTGAATTTTGAGACCTTTTTGGCCTTTGAAATAACGGACCTGGGGACACTCCGGGCACTGTATCAAGTTCTGCTGCGACACAAAATTAAATTCCGATGCCGCATTTCGCCTAAAAGGGGTGGAAGATGACATGATAATAAAATAAAGGCTTATCTCAAAGCTTAGAATTCCTATCTAGTGACGGCCGCGACACGTCAGGCGGTGACGTCGCTCGATGTGCGCCGACTCGCCGCCCTCGTCGGACGGCGTTGTCATGGAAACAAAAAAAACACTAATGAGCCGAAATCTGTCAAAAACTAAGATATTTTAGGAAATACGAAAAAAAGCTGTAGAGACTTTCCCCAGCTCTACAAACAATACCTCGTAAGAATCCAGAAAAAATCAAGCGACTGGTGGGCAGAAAAAGCCTCCAAAGCCGCTAAATCTGAAAAAATAAGGGCCACAAATTTCTTGCCAACATCAGTTGACAAGAACTTTTTTTTTTTTTTTTTTGTTTATTTAGTGTTAGTTTTAGCTAGTATTTTGTTTATTTAATAAAGGCACTTGCCATTTATTTTCATAATCAACTAGTTGATTCTGTGCTAGTTGTTCGCCCAGCATGGCTAACATGCACACCGCGAGATAATCCTGTCGACGCCCTGTCGAGCGAGAACGCGACAAGGTAGAGTTCGCGCAAAACTTTATGAGCCCTCTGAAGTTAGGCCCGAGGCCTACCCGACGCCCTGTCCCGTCCCTCGGATACCTATAATGCGTACTGCGCAGCCACTAGGGCCTAACTTCAGAGGGCTCATAAAGTTTTGCGCGAACTCTACCTACGGTTTTATATACGCCTGTCTCGCTTTGGGTCGGGTCGACAAAACCCTGTCGCGGTGCGCATGTTAGCCCGCCAGAACCAGAACTAAGACTTCGCGACTTCTATATCTTCACAAAACCTCGTCTGATTTTGTCCTTATTCGAACTTAAAAATTATATTGAATTTAACTACTTGGCTACAAAATTTTACAAAGATGGGATCAACAATACACAATTTTGAAAAAGTCGTCGAAAAATATACAAACACATAGAAACGCCGACTTTGAATCCCATTAGAATCTGAGACCTATTCGCTCGATCAATTAGACATCGAAATAACGACATAATTATGATTACGATGGATTATTTTGAATTTGACATACCTGAATATTATTGTAATGACATTTTTGTGTTTTTTTTAATTGATCTAATCAGAAAGATACGAAACATTAGAGCCAAACGTGCCATATTTTCTTTGATAATCACTATAAACAACAAACTCGAACGCAAAAAAGTCAACCTATGAAAACTGTGTAGCTTCTATCGCAAACTCTATTCCAATTCAATCTTGTAACGTCAAAATCGTGTCAAGAGTACTGAAAATTATGACAGCATCGAGTTGAGTCGATTTTATTTAGTTCCATAAAATTCCACCATTATCGGTTCCAATCGTGCGCTAGTTTAGAATTCAAGAGTACCAAATGACACAATGTTTGGCTCTAATGTTTCGTATTTTGGACAATGCTCATAGAGTAGACCTAAGGCAAAGGCGAAACATGAGAAGAATGGCGCGCTATAGTGACGAAGCTTTTGCCATGGAAGACGACGAGTTCAAAAAATGTTACAGAGTCAGTAAAGATCTTTTTGAGGTCATTTATGGAGAATTGGATCCTTTAATGCCGAAACATACTCGTTGTAGCGATATATCCACGAGATACAAGGTTTGTACCTAAACTTATTCAGGGTTTTTCGGGTTTTTTATACGTGGTATTTTGACGTGACAATGTTTCACTCCGCAGGCCTTCATAGCCAATAGTTTACCTACTTTTGGATCATGTAGGCTTGCTAGCTTTGTAACGTTTATTTACTACAAAACTGCCCAGGCAGGGGCCTTACCCCTAGTTCGAAAAGTTGACCCGCATAGGTGTTATTTGTCTAAACGGTACCATCAACTAAGATAAGCGGTAGTTGTTTGATAGCCGCCAAGCTTTGATATTTTCACGCACACACGCATAGTAAAACGGATTTTCGTTCATTCAAGTTAGACGCTTTTAAACGATGCAGCTTAAATGAGTTGGTTAATTTTAGGTACCTATCAGGTACCTACTAAAAGTTGGCTCGCAAAAGTGAAGCTAGGGGTAAGGCCCCAGTCTATCATAGGCTATAAAATATTATATTTTGATGTTATTAGATATCTCATAAATCATTGGTACATCATACAGTCTATCCAGTTTTTTTAACCTATCTCGGTTTCAATTTTAGATTTTGGTGGCTCTATCATTTTACGCCACGGGGAGCTACCAACGATTGGTGGGTGGAACGCAAGGCACCGTGATGTCCCAACAATCCGTTTCAAGAGTGATTGAAGAAGTAACGGCTGCACTCAACAGGGATGAAATCGTAAATAGGTGGTTGAAATTCCCTCAGACAAGACATCAACGGGATTCTATTAAAAGAAGGTAGGTAATTACTATCAAACTAATTGCGAAACTATAATATATTTGATTTATTTTTGTTTCTGCATTTTACAATACAATATATCTTTATTACATACCGAAAAATACAAAAGAAACTTAATCTAACAATTAGACTATTTTTCATCGTCGTCATTATCACCACGCAGGAGAAACCGTGGGGCGCAGTTAGTTTTACATAAAACCGTTATTGTTTCAGATTTTATGAAACATTTAAAATTCCGTCAGTAGTAGGCTGCGTTGACGGCACCCACATCGCCATAATAAGACCGGCACAAAATGAGGAGCGGTTCTTCAATCGAAAAGGCTTTCATTCACGAAATGTCCTAATTGTGAGTATTTTTCTATAAGTACAACTGACGAAAAAAGCAAGTGGTTCACTGGTGGTAACCACCACTCATGTGTAGTGCCACCCATAACTTTGTATTGCAGTTCTGCGTTCACTGTGCTTCTCAGACTGAGATATTGTTTTTTATGCCATAGCATATATGCTAACAAGCAGATGGACTGCCTGATGGTAGGCAGTCACCGTCGCCTATGGATACTAATAACACCTTTGGCATCACAACTACATTGCCGACCCTTTAAGAATCTATTAACTCACTGAGTTGGTTTAATGCCGCTGTAATTTCGGTAACATCGATTATGACTATTTTTCTAAGCCTTAGCGAAAGATAGTAACTGTTTGAACACTCATTATTCCTGTCCTAGCACTAGTAGAGAAGCATAAAATTCAAATATCTGTTAAAACTAAGTTTTTGTGATTCTTTCAGATTTGTGATGCAGATCTCAACATCCTCAGTGTTGACGCATCATTTGGTGGCTCAACACATGACAGCTTTGTCTGGAACCAAAATCCCATCAAGGATCATTTGATACACTTGAATAATAGAGGCGAAACAATTTTCTTACTTGGTAAATATTGTTTAAACTTTCAGAAAGCAGTTAATATGGTATATTTATTAATTGCAATATGTGTGAGTATTAAATTGTCTTTTTTAGGGTTTCGTATTTCAAAAGGAACCCTTACAGAATCACTTTGTTGTCCATCTGTCTGCCAAGACTAAGGGAATCAAAACCTATGGGGTACTTCCCGTTGACCTTTTTTATCCTCGACGATATACGACGTTTGCTATCCGGGATGGATGAACTATCTACTACATACATTTTTATTAAGTTTGTAAGAAACCCTCATAGTGAGAGTCCTACTCACACCTGTCCGTTTTTTTATAGGTGATTCTGGTTATCCTCAAAGGGAGTACCTAATGACCCCTATAGTAGATGCTTGTCCAGGCTCTGCAGAAGATTATTACAGTAAATTGCACTGCACAGCCCGCAATACTGTAGAGCGCACTATAGGAGTGCTGAAGAATAGATGGAGGTGTCTTCTGGGTCATAGAGTTCTTCACTATCATCCTGAAAAAGCACCTAAAATAATAAATGCTTGTTGTGTATTACACAATATATGCAACAGAGCACGCCTGTCTCAGGATGATATTGAAGACATGCCTGTAGCACCCATGGGAACTCAAGACCCACAGGATGCACCAGTGGCTGACCAGCAAGAGTCTGCTTCTGCTGAGCTGAGGAGGGGAGTTGAAGCCCGTGCTCGCCTGGTCCAACAACTATGGGTAGCACGGCGCCCTAGTTCAACTTAGTTTGTAATAGGTATATGTATTTTTAACCGACTTCCAAAAATGAGGAGGTTATCAATTCGACGGTGTTTTTAATGTTTGTTACCTCAGAACTTTCGACTGGGTGAAGCGGTTTTGATGATTCTTTTTTATTTGAAAGCTGGCGCTTCCCGTGTGGTCCCATTTCAGTTTGGTCTAGTTGGGACATTTTTATGAAGTCGGTTTTTTATATTGATAATTATTGTGTTTATATAATAAAAAAACTTTTATTACAATCAAAATGTTTATTTTACAATAGCATGACCCAAAACAATGAGCACACAACATGGCTTAAACAGGATACAGTTGTAATTTTAATTTATTTTACAATTAGCTTCTTAATATATAAAACTAAAACAATAAAATAAGGTAAATACATATAATAAAATAAAAATATTTTTTTTTACATTGTTCCAAAATTTACGGAGACTAAGTCCGAATACATCTATGTTGTCATTATTCCTGTCGTCACGGGCGGTACTGCGGTAAAGATCATTATAAGAACGACACATTCGTGCGACAGGGCTGTTGTGAGATATATTATTTCTGTATGTAAGGCGTATGGTGAAGATGCGACGAACCTTCAATCTGAAAATAGTATTAAGGCTCATCAAACTTAGCAAGAATGAACTATCAACCACAGCAATGCTTAAGTACAAAGAGAAATCAATCAATCTGTCTTGTACGAGTACCTATTAATATTAATTCTCTTAGTTGCGCTGAAGAGTACAGCTATTATAGCTTGAGCACCTTCTCTTGTTGCTGTAGCTAAACCCTCTAAGGCTGCAGTGGTGTTTGCCATCTGCTGGACGGCTTGAGAGATAGCCCTCGCTGTGAGGATCTCTGCCTCAACCCTTTGAGACTCAATGGCTGCGACAGGGCTGTTGTGAGATATATTATTTCTGTATGCAAGTCGTATGGTGAAAATGCGACGACCCTTCAATCTGAAAATAGTATTAAGGCTCATCAAACTTTGCAAGAATGGACTATCAACCACAGCAATGCTTAAGTACAAAGAGAAATCAATCAATCTGTCTTGTACGAGTACCTATTAATATTAATTCTCTTAGTTGCGCTGAAGAGCATCAGCTATTATAGCTTGAGCACCTTCTTTTGTTGCTGTAGCTAAACCCTCTAAGGGTGCAGTGGTGTTTGCCATCTGCTCGACGGCTTGAGAGATAGCCCTCGCTGTGAGGATCTCTGCCTCAACCCTTTGAGACTCAATGGCTGCGACAGGGCTGTTGTGAGATATATTATTTCTGTATGCAAGTCGTATGGTGAAAATGCGACGAACCCTCAATCTGAAAATAGTATTAAGGCTCATTAAACTTAGCAAGAATGGACTATCAACCACAGCAATGCTTAAGTACAAAGAGAAATCAATCAATCTGTCTTGTACGAGTACCTATTAATATTAATTCTCTTAGTTGCGCTGAAGAGCATCAGCTATTATAGCTTGAGCACCTTCTCTTGTTGCTGTAGCTAAACCCTCTAAGGCTGCAGTGGTGTTTGCCATCTGCTCGACGGCTTGAGAGATAGCCCTCGCTGTGAGGATCTCTGCCTCAACCCTTTGAGACTCAATGGCTGCGACAGGGCTGTTGTGAGATATATTATTTCTGTATGCAAGTCGTATGGTGAAAATGCGACGAACCTTCAATCTGAAAATAGTATTAAGGCTCATCAAACTTAGCAAGAATGGACTATCAACCACAGCAATGCTTAAGTACAAAGAGAAATCAATCAATCTGTCTTGTACGAGTACCTATTAATATTAATTCTCTTAGTTGCGCTGAAGAGCATCAGCTATTATAGCTTGAGCACCTTCTCTTGTTGCTGTAGCTAAACCCTCTAAGGCTGCAGTGGTGTTTGCCATCTGCTCGACGGCTTGAGAGATAGCCCTCGCTGTGAGGATCTCTGCCTCAACCCTTTGAGACTCAATGGCTGCGACAGGGCTGTTGTGAGATATATTATTTCTGTATGCAAGTCGTATGGTGAAAATGCGACGAACCCTCAATCTGAAAATAGTATTAAGGCTCATTAAACTTAGCAAGAATGGACTATCAACCACAGCAATGCTAAAGTACAAAGAGAAATCAATCAATCTGTCTTGTACGAGTACCTATTAATATTAATTCTCTTAGTTGCGCTGAAGAGCATCAGCAATCCTATTAAGGGCATCAGCTATAGCTTGAGCACCTTGTCTTGTTGCTGTAGCTAACCCCTCTAAGGCTGCAGTGGTGTTTGCCATCTGCTCGACAGCTTGCGAGATAGCCCTCGCTGTGAGGATTTCTGCCTCAACCCTTTGAGACTCAATGGCTACGAGCCGATCTCTGTCTTGGTCCAAAACGGTCCTCCCAGCACGAGTACGTGGTCTTTGGCTGCTGCGAAAAGACCTCTGTGTCGGGTTTTGCTGACGTGGTGGTGATGGTGGTGGGGTGTGTGGAAGTGTGTGATCTGCTGAGAAATTAACGCTTGTATGTAGGTATTGCCGGCTTAGTAGTAGGGTCCCGTTTACACTCTTTGGGTACGTAACTCTAAAAATTTAATATTCATTTATTAGCACAAACCTCTTACAGCCTCCGCATCCTGTATAGGAGAAGCAGGTGGCTGAGGCAATGTATTGTCGTCCACAACCATATGTTGTTCCAAAGGGTTTACCACAATATCTAACTCTATGGAGTTCTGGGTTTGAGCCTGCAGTCATGAAAATGTAAGTCTATATTTTGAAATGTTACAAAAAGTATATCTACAACGTAATATGCAATAGACAATTTACCGTAGATGGGAATGGATTGACAGAAACATTTCTGTCTCCAGCAGCAAATTCTGGGCCTCCCATTACTGCCACCAAACGCTGGTCGATGGGAGTTAGGGTAGTCATGCTGTCTGCATGACCCCCGCCTGTGCGCCTCATAGACTGTGCGTGCTGCGCACAAGTTTTTTTGAGGGCGCATTTCTTGTCAGCCCAGTACTAAAAAAAAGAACTTTTATAACTTTGCTTTTATTAATAGATATTCTTACGAAATTATTATCATCGACGATACCTTTGCCCAACCTTTCCCATCTTTTTGTGCACCGCCTAGCGCATTTACACAAAAGGCAAATTCTTCCCATTTCCTTTTGGTCTCTTGCTTTCCGTGGGCAGAACGCAAGAGACCTTTGGCTATCCCCGGATTTTCCACCAGGAAATCAGCAAGAGCCTCCAGCTGGTGGTAGGTTGGCCTACTCATTATTATGTTCCCTGATAATAAAGACGAAACATTTATTAAACATTTACTGGGATTCTCCAAATATAGAAAAGTTACAAACTTATCTTGATCTTTACCGCACGGGTGTAAGTACTTCAACTTCAACTCTTAATTTGTGGCTATTGTGAACTTGTTATTGTTTTGTACAGTTGGTGGGTGTAAGTATATTATACAAAGCTTCCGTGAAAAATCAAAGAGAATATAAGTAAGATGAAAAATTATCTAACTGAAGATAAACTTTAAACGCCTAAGCATTTTTTTTTGTTTTTCGCCCGTTGCTGAGCAGGCTAAAGCCATTAAGACCATACTGTCTCGTCTTCTGTATTTTACTAACGCTTTTAATTACCTTTAATGACTAAAAATCATAACACATGATAGAAATATGGAAAACAATAATCATTAGTTAAAAATGTTGAAATAATAAGGACATTTAGGGTAATTTCAAATTATTATTTTTTGTTGCGTTGTATATGGCCACACCTACATAGTGTTGTTCTTCTTTGAGTCATAATGCTAAGTCGATCGCGTTCTCGATTTCAATTTCAATCTCGATTTTGTTCAAGAGTGCCAAAAAACTGTCAATTGGGATTGAAAATGATTCGGATTGAAAATTGGATTGAGATTGGAACTGGATTCGAGAGTAAGCCTGGCTCTGCGGGCTTACCCTTGACACTCGATTTCAATCGTAATTTGGGATTGGGATCGAAATTGTGTCATTTGGTACTCTTGAATTCTAAACTAGCGCACGATTGGAACCGATAATGGTGGAATTTTATGGAACTAAATAAAATCGACTCAACTCGATGCTGTCATAATTTTCAGTACTCTTGACACGATTTTGACGTTACAAGATTGAATTGGAATAGAGTTTGCGATAGAAGCTACACAGTTTTCATAGGTTAACTTTTTTGCGTTCGAGTTTGTTGTTTAAAGTGATTATCAAAGAAAAAATGGCACGTTTGGCTCTAATGTTTCGTATTTTGGACAATGCTCCTAGAGTAAACCTAAGGCAAAGGCGAAACATGAGAAGAATGGCGAATTTTTGAGGGCGCATTTCTTGTCAGCCCAGTACTAAAAAAAAGAACTTTTATATAAACTTTGCTTTTATTAAAAGATATTCTTACGAAATTATTATCATCGACGATACCTTTGCCCAACCTTTCCCATCTTTTTGTGCACCGCCTAGCGCATTTACACAAACGGCAAATTCTTCCCATTTCCTTTTGGTCTCTTGCTTTCCGTGGGCAGAACGCAAGATACCTTTGGCTATCCCCGGATTTTCCACCAGGAAATCGCCAAGAGCCTCCAGCTGGTGGTAGGTTGGCCTACTCATTATTTATGTTCCCTGATAATAAAGATGAAACATTTATTAAACATTTACTGGGATTCTCAAAATATAGAAAAGTTACAAATTTACCTTGATCTTGATCTTTACCGCACGGGTGTAAGTAAGTAAGCAAACTCAATTTTTATTGTACGGTTTTGTACAGTTGGTGGGTGTAAGTATATTATACAAAGCTTCCGTGAAAAATCAAAGAGAATTTAAGTAAGATGAAAAATTATCTAACTGAAAATACAGAAGACGAGACAGTATGGTCTTAATGGCTTTAGCCTGCTCAGCAACCGGCGAAAAACAAAAAAAAATTTTTTTTATAACTCCTAAGCATTTTTTTGTTTTTCGCCCGTTGCTGAACAGGCTAAAGCTATTAAGACCATACTGTCTCGTTTTCTGTATTTTACTAACGCTTTTAATTACCTTTAATGACTAAAAATCATAACACATGATAGAAATATGGAAAACAATAATCATTAGTCAAAAATGTTGAAATAATAAGGACATTTAGGGTAATTTCAAATTATTATTTTTTGTTGCGTTGTGTATGGCCGCACCTACATAGTGTTGTTCTTTTTGAGTCATAATGCTAAGTCGATCGCGTTCTCGATTTCAATTTCAATCTCGATTTTGTTCAAGAGTGCCAAATAACTGTCAATTGGGATTGAAAATGATTCGGATTGAAAATTGGATTGAGATTGGAACTGGATTCGAGAGTAAGCCCACTGGTCATCTATAATCACACACAATATGTGATAATGAGCTATATCAATTAAGAAAGCTACACAATAACGGCAAAAAAAATTTAAAAAGTTTGACTTATGTGAAGTGTATTGTACTGTACTAATTTAGGTATATTTATATAGATTATATTAAATATATATATAACTAACTAGTAACAATATCTACTTAACTAACCCTATCTATTCATGTTATATTATTCTCGTGATAATATTGCATCATTATGGCTACCTAATCTGGCTAAATTAATGTTAACAATACAGAAAACTGCGTAAGCAATAAGTTCAGCTTGACAATGTCCCCGGCTTATGTTGGGGGAAGTACAGGTGGAACAACAAAAAAAAAAACACACACACAATATAACATTCAAAAGGTTTTCTTCAGTGTGTTGACTTACTTCGGTTGAAAGTATTTGCACGTGCTGATATAATGCTCCAGTGTGTGTTATTTTGATGTTTTAAATGACCTGCTTGTGCTGATCTATAATCACACATATCACATTCATATGGTTTTTGTCCAGTGTGTTTCAATTTGTGTAGTTTTAAACTACCTGCATGTGCTGATTTATAATCACACGTATAACATTCTTATGGTTTTTCTCCAGTGTGTGTCGATTTATGTTTTTTTAAATTACCTGCTTGTGCTGATCTATAATCACACATATCACATTCATATGGTGTTTGTCCAGTGTGTGTCGATTGATGTTTTTTTATATTACCTGCTCGTGCTGATCTATAATCACACATATCACATTCATATGGTTTTTGTCCAGTGTGTGTCGATTTATGTTTTTTTAAATTACCTGCTAGTGCTGATCTATAATCACACATATCACATTCATATGGTTTTTGTCCAGTGTGTGTCGATTGATGTTGTTTTAAATTATCTGCATGTGCTGATCTATAATCACACATATCACATTCATATGGTTTTTGTCCAGTGTGTGTCGATTTATGTTTTTTTAAATTACCTGCTTATGCTGATCTATAATCACACATATCACATTCATATGGTTTTTTCCAGTGTGTGTCGATTGATGTTGTTTTAAATTACCTGCTTGTGCTGATCTATAATCACACATATCACATGCATATGGTTTTTCTCCAGTGTGTGTCGATTTATGTTTTTTTAAATTACCTGCTTGTGCTGATCTATAATCACACATATCACATTCATATGGTGTTTGTCCAGTGTGTGTCGATTGATGTTTTTTTATATTACCTGCTCGTGCTGATCTATAATCACACATATCACATTCATATGGTTTTTGTCCAGTGTGTGTCGATTTATGTTTTTTTAAATTACCTGCTAGTGCTGATCTATAATCACACATATCACATTCATATGGTTTTTGTCCAGTGTGTGTCGATTGATGTTTTTTTATATTACCTGCTCGTGCTGATCTATAATCACACATATCACATTCATATGGTTTTTGTCCAGTGTGTGTCGATTTATGTTTTTTTAAATGACCTGCTTGTGCTGATCTATAATCACACATATCACATTCATATGATTTTGCTCCAGCATTAATTTCTGTTGATGGTTTGCTGATGGTTTCAATAAGATATTTATTCATTATATTTATCAGTTGATAGTACCACCGTAGTGTTCCGAAGCAGTCAATATGTCTGTTATAGTAGAACCTTAGTTATGTGTTCAGTTGATAGTACCACCGTAGTGTTCCGAAGCAGTCAATATGTCTGTTATAGTAGAACCTTAGTTATGTGTTCAGTTGATAGTACCACCGTAGTGTTCCGAAGCAGTCAATATGTCTGTTATAGTAGAACCTTAGTTATATCTGAAATAGACAAAAAATTATCATAATGTGATATGATAAATAAAAGATTAGGTATGATATAATGCCTCCCTTACATGGTCTCCAAGTGAAATCTTGTTATGAAATACCATCTAGTACTTAGCAATATTCACAAAAAGGTTTTTTTTACATCAGACTAGGCTAACGTTTGACCGCAATCTCGCTTAATGGAAAACCATGATGTGGCCGAAGATGAGCATGTGACGCTTTGTTGTTTATCTGGATGTGTGGTAATCTAAAAGTGATGTGGAAATCTAGTTCATGAAATTCCACACTTTTCGAGGAAAATCCTTTAAATGCATGGAATGTATCTTACCATGTCTAGTTGTAGTCAGGTTGTAAAAGGATCTTACCATGATTTCATGCCAAAAGCTGAAGCTGCAGTTAGTGCTGGTAATGGTGACTTAAATGGGGCTCCTTACACCAGTTTTAATGCTTGTTCCGGGCAGACCAAACAATGTTCCCATCTCAAGCTCTGGCGCAGGTGGTGTCTCAGGGGCAGGTGCTGGGCTCTCTGTATGCTCTATGAACTGCACAAAATAAATAATTTTGAGCATTGGAGCATTTAAGTACATGAATAGGGAATATGAGGGGTATATAGTATACGAGGGGTGTTATAAGTTAAATGTGTGTATCTGTGACATTTAAATGTTTTTTTATTTTTATTGAAATTGGTTTTAGCTTGATTTTAAACAAGAATGCAGTCTACGATGGACAATACTTGCTCAGAGAGAATAGATTCATTCAAACTTAAAGACACTTAGATTGTAAGGATCGATGAACGGATTCACGCTTTCTGAATATCAAATGGCCCTGGCCACGTGTTTGATAGAAAAATAGACAGGAGGGAATTAGATCATGCAGATTCGATGCACACTCTCCGAAATGTATCCGATATAAAACAGATAGACTAGCAACTTCACACAATGTTCAAGACTGAAGCTAAGTCTGTACCGGGGATAAAAACTAACTAACTTACATGTTTTGAAAGTCTAATTACACGCTTTTTGATCCACTGGCTGTAGTCTTTCTGTCAACCTCCAAGACTATGTAGGTACATGATACAAAAAACTAAAATAAACATACCTCAGTGGAGACAATATCCTCAAAGCCATACAGGGCCACATTATGGAGCACGATATCTGCGTGAAACGGCATTCTGTACGGTACCAAAGTGTGACAAGGCGCGGTTAGGCGCGTTCCCCGCTCGTTTTGAGCAAGGTTTGAACTGTCAAATGAACGTGCTTTGAACTTTCGCGTTAGAGGCGCGGTCAAGCGCGTTTGGACTGTTTTCAGATGTTTTGAGGTTACCATCAGCAAACCATCAACAGAAATTAATGCTGGAGCAAAATCATATGAATGTGATATGTGTGATTATAGATCAGCACAAGCAGGTCATTTAAAAAAACATTACCAGCACTAACTGCAGTTTCAGCTTTTGGCATGAAATCATGGTAAGATCCTTTTACAACCTGACTCTAGACATGGTAAGATACATTCCATGCATTTAAAGGATTTTCCTCGAAAAGTGTGCAATTTCATGAACTAGATTTCCACATCACTTTTAGATTACCACACATCCAGATAAACAACAAAGTGTCACATGCTCATCTTCGGCCACACTTTTTGTGAATATTGCTAAGTACTAGATGGTATTTCATAACAAGATTTCACTTGGAGACCATGTAAGGGAGGCATTATATCATACCTAATCTTTTATTTATCATATCACATTATGATAATTTTTTGTCTATTTCAGATACTTTTGACAACAATGAGAGTTACTCGCTACTGACCAAATCACAGCGTAGACGCAACATGCTACCACCAGGCGAAAGCTGCCAGAGCCCGGTGTTATGCTCTAAGCTGCTGTGGATAACAAAAGTGGGGATATACAAAATGTATATTAATATGTCATGGTATGCGATTTGCTCGGCTAGCTAGAGAGTCCAGGTGGTACAGAATGTCGCCCTGAGGATAGTCACGGGAGCCGGCTGGTACGTACGTAACGACATCATCGCTCAGTGGCACGAGTGTCAAGAGTGGCAGTGCGTACGAGCACTTGCGAAAAAGTTATCATTACGTAAACGATAGCAAAATGTATGAAAAAATCAGTTTCCATTCGTGTCCGATAGAGGCGCTGTTCAATTATTCATACATTTTCTATCGTTTACGTAACAATAACTTTTTCGCAAGTGCTTGTACTAAGGCCACAGGACGTTCGCATCGAGACGGCGGAGCCCAGCCTTGGCAGAGAGCAATATCCTCATAGCCGATCTCCCTTTGGGTACAGGAAGAAGAACCCGTTAATTGATCGACCTTGAGGTTTTAGCTACTTCGACTGGCTATATATTATTTGTGTAAAAGATATTTTAAATAAAGTATAACAAAAATAAATGTTTGATTTTTATAAAAATATCACCTTTGTTTTATTGTATTTCTTGTTCATCATCATTTCAGCCTATCATGTTCCCACTGCTACGACACAGGCCTTCTCTCAGATAGACAGATAGAGAGGATGTGCTGTAATCCACCATGTCATATATCTCAATGCATATTGATGAATGTCATTCATGCCTTCGAACTTTTTGAGGTTGTTGGACATACCGGTATCGTACCAATGTTTTCCTACACTGTTTTTGAGTGATGGCATCAAACTGCACATGATTTATTTAGGTACTAAATAAGTTATTGGTGTCGGGCTGAGGATTGAACCGGGTGCCATCAGATTGTAAAGCGCACATGCTACGGCTCAGACACTATCGTTTGTACATATAGATCTCGAAAAATTATATTCTTGTTCAGTGATATGAAATCAAACGTAAAAAAGAAATAAGTTTTGGGTAAATTTTAATATACAACGATATCACAATGAGGGCAGATAGTCACACTAATAATATAAATTTGTATGCTTGCTGCTTCTTCACACTCAAACTTTACAATTGTTATGTTAAAGACATTTATTGTAAGCCAGTTAATATTGCCATTATTATGCTGTCTTTGAGTTGTGGCTTATATTCTGTGCGAGTCACTCCCGGTCGGTATCGTTCGCGCAAAACTTTATGAGCCCTCTGAAGTTAGGCGCGAGGCCTCCCCGACGCCCTGTAAAGTCCCTCGGATACCTATAATATGCGTACTGCGCAGCCACTGGGCCTAACTTCAGAGGGCTCATAAAGTTTTGCGCGAACGATACCACCAATCATCTATCATGAGCTGCCCCTCCAAACTTCGCATATATGCCAATTATATGTATGCCACTGTCACATAATATCCTTTAATTTTATTCTTCTCCGTCTTGTTCCGTCTTGGGAATTGTACGTAATTAGGAAGGAGACCATTTATTGTCTCCACAACCTCCTGTATACACCGGATTGTTGTTGGCAGCTAACCACTACCCACTGGCTTTTGGTAACTCCTAGTTCAAGGTTGTAAGAATTTTAACTTCCGTCTTAATGCTGGTAGCAGGAGAATTTAGCTTCTCTGCAACGATCACACATAGGAAACAAAATAGCTGGTGACTCAGTAACTCCGGATTAATAGTTCAGGCTGCAATGATAATCCGGGGCTCGCCGGCTCTGAGCAACTTGGTATTGTTATTAATAAGTTGTTGGAGTCTACTTCTACTAAATCTACTACGAATTCCTTTTATTTTATTAAGTATATTTAATAGGTTTTTTGCCTGGAATTGCGAGGTTATGTTATTGTTTTGATAATTAAAATGGAAGTCTGATGTTGCGTTCCAAATCTGGTTTTATATGTATCTCCCTTATCTTTCCTGAATAAAGAATAATGATTTAGGTATTTTTCATGGGGTTTTTACTTCAAAATTCAAATCAAAGTGTTATTAAATTAAGTTTTATAGTTTTTTATGGCATCTTATGATACGGATCCAAAACAAATCATTTTCATCTAATAAACCGTAACCGTAAACCCTTTTCCGATTCTAGCGGAGGTAGGAATTTTGAACGCGCCGCGTGAAATCGAAAAATGGGCCATAGACAACCTACCGTGCGGCTTACAGAATGCCATTTTACACTTTCACGATAGAGCGCGTTTGAGAATCACGTTTGTGTTTAGAGCACGATACGATAAGGCACGTTCGTGGTGTGTTCTCGAATGGCCGGTCCGGAATTAGGGCCCGTGTCGTGCCACGATAGAGCGCGTTTGGCGTTTGCGGAATAAGGGCCGTGACTATTATCTCTTGGCCTAGCGCCTTAAAAAAATCTGAGGTGGCAACACAACACTGAATTTCGGCTCTCCGTTCCGACCATAATGTTCTCTATGGTATCCGACTAATAGTGTTCCGTGGTTCTGACGATGTGCGGTCTTTCTCTTTGTTTATTTGGCAATTGAATAAGGCACAACGTTCGGTACTGGTTATAGTTGCTTTCGTTTTCTTGAGGACTTGTAGATTTACATATTATTTGGTAATTGATTATTAATTCAGGCCAAAATGCGGGAATCAGACCTGAACCCTGAAGCCCCGGAGTTTCACCCGTGTCCCGACCTAGAAATGGCCGCCACCAAGGCAACAATAAAGGCAAGTATTATGGTTTTTCTATTGGTGAACGACAAATGCGTATATACGGGGATGATATCGAGGAAGCCGAGGTCGAGGCAGCCAGAAACGGCAGAGCTGCAACTGAAGTCACGTAAAAAACACCACGTGGCATTCACACAGCGCGCTGCCATGATGCGACGATGTACTTACACAATAACATAAGGATGGGTTTGAGCAGATGAGGCTTGACCGCGTCCTTACAACACTTAATTGTTCAAATCAAATAGATATACTAGGATGGAGGAATCATTTAATTGCTATATATTGAGGTTTTAATATTATTTTTAATACACTGCATTCAATCTTCAAGAAGCATTTGCACGTCGCAAATGCTTCTATGCCAAGCCAATTAATGTATATACCTACAGTGCAAACTGTATGGCGACATTTAAGGGACTGCACATTATATCGTGTTATTGAGAATTGTCGTTTAAAAGGGAGAAGAAAATTCTATATTATTTTACTATTATAATTTGTATTTACTGGTAAAGTATAAATTTACAAACAACAAACTTGAATATTGATACAAATAACAACGCTTATTGCATATAGTCTAGTAAAACGTGGCGCTAGAATGTACTGTTTATTGTTTAATAATGATGTATTGTTGTTGTTATTTAGAGTTAGTGTGTGATGCTCATTCATCATTGTATGTACAACAAGGTAAACCAACCATAGTCGAGTCATTTCAAAGTTTGAAGGGGTTTGTCATTAAATAGAGTGTCGCTTTATACAGTTTACACTGTATTTGAATTTTAACCCGTCCCACGCAAGGGGCTGAGCAGCCTCTGTTGCCAGAAATGCAAGAGCCCAACCGAGTTTCCCACTGTAAAATGAAATATATATTTTTTCCTGGCAATTTGACATTGTATCTTCATATATTATAATATTTGTCGTCTTGAATTGCTGTATGATATTATGCTTTGGAACATTCATTCGAGCGGGAATAAATTGATGAATAAAGTAAACGCCATTAAGTTGAGTCGAAAACAAACTAACTTTATTACCATAATGTGGGTACCCTCATCACAATATTAAATTATACAAATACTGAAGGTAAACACTAGTTATATACAACATATCTTCACACATACTTTCATTTCATATACCAATGATTTCTGGCCACAAGCTAGGGTCTGGTATTTCAGGAGGCACCTCTTCTGGAGATGCTTGATCCATCTCTATGTCTGGTCGATCCCAAGATAACCGTCTTTGATCTATCGGTACAGATGTTCCCTGTACCGATAGATCAAAGAATAAAATGAAAATGATAAAAAATGAATATCAGCAATTTCCTTAGGAACCGCCGCCGGTGCCTAACGCGCGTTAATCATTTTTCGCTTGTACCAATGGGAGAAGTAGGCCCTTAGTATTTACTTACCTAATATAGTAATAAGAAAATGAAACCAAGATATAGGTACTCAAAAGGATAGATTTATTAAACGAATGAAGTTAAGTTATAAACAAAAGAATAGATCAAAATTTAGAAAAGTGAATTTACCAGAATATAGCTCAGAAGGAGGCACATAAAATTTATAGGGTCGTGGTTGTTCGACCTGAAGATTCGCCTGTTTCTACTTCCGTAGCGCAGTACTACCCTATATTGTGAGTCCGCTCGAAGATGGTAGGTGGCCTTAGGGTCAGCACGGGAAGTGGCCTCGGCACTAGGACGCGCAGCGAGGTTGGTTCAGCCGAAGATGCGATGACCAAAATCTGAGTTTGTGAAAACCGGCCGCACTCGGGTCGGACCGGTGGTAGTCCCCCAACTCGGACTACGCAATGTGTGAAGGTGTCCTTCCGTGAAATTGGTCCTGGAATCGACAAACCAAATAATTAATATTTGGCTCATCTAACTTCCGTTCTGAGGGCCCACCACGACATCACAAATAATGTGGGTAGTTACGTGCATAGTTGTTTTGTCGTGGTGGTAACTACTATCAGAACGGAGTTGCATTTTAGTACCTAGATGTGCTGAAGGCTTAAGCGATACATAAAATGAAATGAACAATGTGTTTGAAATGCTGAAGGCTATCTAAATGCGTACATTTAGTAAAATAAATAAAAAACAAGGTAGTTATAAAAAATTAATTGAAATGATTTTAAGGGAAATTTCCATGAAATAAGTAAGCTAAATATGTGAAATAGTACAGTGAAAAAGAAAACTGAAATATAATAATTTTACACAAATTGTACAATTATACACAGAATAAAAAGCAAGACATGAAATGTTTTATGTGCCATTCAAAACTCACCCTATAATGGGATATCACTCTCATGGAGACGCACACAATAATAACAGCTTGTCCGCTAGAACGCTAAACAAGTGTCAACCGTCTCAAGAATCAGAATCGCTTCGAATGGCCGCTAGGCGCGCAGTCAGAGGCTTGCTCCCCTCATACCTCAAGTCATGCCCCGCCGGCCGTGAGTAATACAAATCTATGTGACATGCGAATTGCATAGCCATGTTCGGATTGGAAAATAATTAAACAACTTAGGTAGATGTACTAAACTAAGGAAATTAAAGCATTGTATTTGTTCTGTGTCTGTTTTTAAATAATAATGTAATTTTAATTTAATTTAATATTTTATATTCTAATAATTTTAATGTATTTATAATTATATAAATATGTAACGTTTTTGTTTCGTTACACGCTTACGTCGACATGCGGTGTGAACACATTCGACGGGTTAAGAGATAATCAGGATACAGGATTGCCTAGTGAGGAAACCAAAAGAAAGTGTTGTACAATAACATCTCATGCAAAATACTTTAAAACTCTCATTAATTGTATATTAATTTACTTCAAAGTGTGCCAAGTGTGTGTTCAAAGTTTTTGCAGTAATAAATGTTTTTTCATTTTTTATTTTTTTTTTCAATCAAATAAGAATGTGACGAGAAGGTGGCATGTAAGAAGTGTTGATTTTAATGTAATGCTACCTCCTCGTTACTGACGTTTCAGGAAGGATTCAACCGTATGAAAGATGCGGTCCGAACCTCGAACAAATTCCCCATTGGCACAGCGTATAATCAATTCCAGACATTCACCGAGTTCAATGTTATCATGTCCACTTTAAGGAACAATCTGGTATTCCAGTGCTCATCAAACATCATGCGCAAGGAACTCCCGTCAGCTACATTAAGCAGGTAACTATGATTTCAATCTTATTCTATTGTTATTCAACCTTCAACACAGTGACAGGTGTCAGGCTGACTCTGAGCTGTTTTACATTTAGATTCAAATGCTGGCTTATCGACCAAGCAAAATAGCTAAAAAATTGTTAGCGACGTGATATGTATGACCTAACTATAAAACCGACCCAAGAATTTATGTTAGCAATGTGATATGTATGACCTAACTATAAAACTAACCCAAGAATTTATGGCAAGATATTATTATGACTGTGTAAATGTACAGGGACGACAATGAGAAAAACTTAGAACTCATCGTGGATGCCAATGATGCCATTCTGGACCGATTAAACGTGCACATGGACACCAAGAGCGGCGAGAACCGGGCCTCTGCCACGGCGCAGCAGCAGCAGCGCGCCGCGCAGCCGGCCGCCTGGAACCGTGAGCCAGTCGTCGCCACCTTGAAGGTATCTACTTATGTTAGCAGCCCAAGCAGGTAGACGCGGCGTGGGCTTGCAACCACTCAAGATTGTTTCGACCCCTCATCTATTTTAAGTAAATTTCATTTAAAGGTTAAGATTTTAAAAGGCATTAAATAAGCTCATGTCTTTCTGAGCGGACCTCTACATCATTTTTTAATTGAATCATCACCATCGCGACTCTCCCTGAATCTTGACTATCTACAATCTGACGAGTGTGATGCACGCCCATGGAAGGTAGTGCAGTGAGTGCATGCTGATCTGATAAGTGTGATGTGAAGGTGGTACAGCGAGTGTGTATGCCGCAGGTGCGCGTTGGGTCGGCGTCACTGATCGGTGCCAAGAATGTGCCGCGGCCGCAGCTCGCCTTCAAGCAGCTGGTCGACAACTCCGAGAGCGTGTTCCTTCCGCGTATACAAGAGAAGCCGAACAGTGCGGACCCTTTACAACTCACATTACTGTACAACGAAGCGGGAGAAGCCATCGGGTAAGCTACCCCTCCAGGGGCGTCTAGCCGACCGCCCGCTGTATTTCAACCCACATTTTACTATTGTATAGCTACGTGGCCGACCCCATTGTCAGGGTTTTAATGGCAGGCCTATCGCGGTTCTTCAACAACAATCGTCAGATTGTCGGGTTGGGACATTCGCCCAGGAGCTACGATGGAACCTTTCGTCTGATAGATAGCCCGGAATACAGTGGGGCCTGGACAAGGAGGCTTTAGAATTCGTAAATGCTCATAGAATAGAATGAAATTGTATAGGACTAACATCAAACGAAACAGAACGGAGCGATAATTTAATTGGTAGATAATATTTATAATTATATGACGGATATATATATTATAAATATATATACATTTATTTATAATATATACATATATTCGCTTCAGAGTAATTCTATTTTTTCAGTTGCTATCGCTTTACGTTAAAGAAGTTCGATTGGCAGACAACGTTGGCGCTTAGCGATCGTGTAACTAGGCGATCCATCTGTTCGATACAAAGATAATATAATCATTGGTTTGATATAATATTTTTTGACTACAGACAAAAGGTAGTTTTAAATAAAATAGTAAAGGATGAAATGTCACATTGCTGGCCTCAGCTCAGAACACCGCGACCGACATTGTTCTCTCGTATGACTGTCTCGTGACCAACAGGTACGAGCACCCGTACAAGGCGGAGCTGGAACACCACGTGGTGCCGGAGTGGGCGCTGCGGCCGCTGGAACCGCCAGCTGTGCCTCCGCCGCCGCTGGACGTGACGCCGCTCACCCTCGTGAACACGCCATCGCAGCTGCAGGACCTGACGCGCCATCTGCACACCGTCAGGGAGATCGCCGTCGACTTGGAACACCATTCCTACAGGACCTACCAGGGTGAGCACACACACGAGGCTGCACGTGGCAGCGCACGCGCACGACACACCCGACAGATGTCCTCTCTCCAGATGCAACTGTCTCCTTGTTATATTTGTTCAGGATCGGTTCAGTCGTCTGTCCGTGATGTAGTAGTGACAAGTAGAGCTCCAGCTCGGCTGACGACGGAGTTCGATCGCGACCATGTACAGAGTAACTGACGGAGCACCGCTCAGTGACTAAATCGTTTTAAGTATAGACGGGCTAGCATTCGACCACAATTGGCTCCATGAAAAGCGACGACGTGGTGTAAGATGGAGCACGCTCCCGTGGCTCGGTTCCGTTCCTGTCTGGTGTAAAGACGCGATCCACAGGAAAACGCTGGATGCAGGCCGCTTCCAACCGGTCCTTTTAGAAATCGATAGGGAAGGAATATGTCCAGCAGTGGACGTCCTATGGATGAAATGATGATGATGAAAGACGCGATCGATGCCGGTGCGCCGTCGGTCGTAGCGACCCTGCCGTATCGTTACTCCAGATTGCATGAGCTGCAGGAGAAGGAGGCTGTGCGTTGACATGTCGGCAGTGGTACAAGAGGCACGTCTCGCTGAGTCGTTATAAACTCATTGAAGTTAAGTTCAATGGTGGAGTCCGTACTCGTACCGTTGTGGACCCGCCGGGGACGGACAATCTGTCCAATTATAAAAGCGAAATATCGCTCATCATCACGTAATTTCAGAACCGACGACCTACGAAGTTGAAATGAGGCAGGTAGATTCCTTGTGGGCTGTGGAGGTATCGTAATATCGTTCCTGTGCGCAGGAATCACGTGCCTGATCCAGATATCGACGGACGAGGGCGGCGACTTCATAGTGGACGCGCTCGCTCTGCGTGACGAACTGCACGCGCTCAACCAGTCCTTCACGGATCCCACTAAAGTGAAGGTGAGTCCTCACTCGCGACACTGTGACACTGTGACCAGGGGGGTTTCACTCCGCAGTGTAGGTACATTGGCCGGTGTTTCCTTCGAACCGGCATTACACAGTGGCCGCTCCGCTCCCGCTCGGCTCGCACGTTTGTTGTATTTAAACCATAACATTGACTCGTCTACCTATACTCTGTACTCTGTAACTGTAGTTTGTGCATAATGAGAACAAGATATAAGATTAGATTAGATTATTTATTGACAAAGGTAAGTTTTTAGGTTGTCTAAAGGAATTTTATTTATTTTTATTTTTTTAATGAATCGGTGTGCGAATTACTATTAACCACGCAAAACAAATGTTTTGAAACAAATTACAATTGTATAATTAGGTAGGTAGGTACCTAGCCTAAGAATTAGCCAGTAGCCTGAGTAGGTAATGTTAAAGTTCGTTTATAGTAGGTATTACCTACTTGTAAACTATTATTTATAACGTTAACTTTTTACTTATAAACAAACAACAAATCCCTAAGAGTTCTTCAAACCAACTCAAGTCAAAATTATAAAAAATATCACTAAAGATTAAACAAAGATTAAAAAACTGCCCCGGTGGCTCAGTTGGTAGTGAACCTAACTCCTGTGCTTGGGGGCGTGGGTTCGATTCCCATCTAGGACAAACATTTGTGTGATGAACATTTGTGTTTGTTCTATGGCTGGGTGTTAATATCTATTTAAGTATGTATTTAAAAATATATATGTACGTATATCAGTCTCTGGCTGCCATATTACCAGCTTTGCTTAGTTTGGGCTCAGATGACCGTGTGTGCAAAAATGTCCCAGATATTTTATTTTTTAAAGAGGTACCTTCTTATAAGTACCTACTTAGTTATGTATCATTTTGGGACTTGTTATGTGTGATGCTTATGATTACGCAGTCAAGTAGATAGGTTGATATTATACGATATTATAGTATTATGGATATTCTTATTCGAGATGGGGGCGATAAGTCGTGCACCGACGTCCCACTTGGGGTGTATTGTGCACTTCCCCCTACCAGCACCTACCCGAGCCAACCCAGCTCCTTGAAATATAGGGAGAGACTCTGGGGCGCTGGCACAGTTGCTCCAGTGGCGTAGATGTAATTGTGCGTAATGACGACGAAAAGCAGTCAAGCTGATATGGTAACGTGGATGATGAAGGTAGCGTAGTATTATGGATATTATAGTCCGAGAGATATAGTAACATTTCCGTTAATAGGTAGGTAAGTATAGGTAATTTTAGGGTTCTGTGCCCAAAAGGTAAAACGGGAAAAGAGAATATAATTAATAGGTAGGTAGGTTAGGTACTACATAGGTAAGTAAAAACTAAATAGTATTCTGTGTCAATATCATGAAGACATCCTGCCATCTGCATCCGCTTGATGCCCGCGACTCTCACATTGTCGATGTCAATGAGGATGTCGTTCAGTGTGGAGGTTAAAGGGGGAGGCCTATGTTCAGCAGTGGACGTTTTCTGGCTGATGTTGATCAAGAAAACAACCCTAACGTTACACGTGACGCGTCAGGAGAGATAGAACTACGTGATAGAAAGGGAGCGGGAGATCTAGGTAAATATAGGGGGCGTGGCCAGCGCTGTTCAAGTTGAATTGCTACTTTATTGCCTGATAGATAGAGTCCTTATTTATTTAAATTTCTTTGCGGAGTGAAGTTTCTGTGTATTATGTATTCTGTGGTGTGACGTAGAGCTTGTAGCGACTGGAACCATACTGTCTCTCTGTTGCGTCAGGTGTTCCACGGAGCAGAACAGGACGTGCAGTGGCTGCAGCGCGACTTCGGCGTGTACGTGGTGGGCATGTTCGACACGCACCAGGCGGCCTGCTTGCTGGGCCTCGAGGGACGCTCGCTCAAATACTTGCTCTACAAGTACTGCCAGATCGACGCGGACAAGACGTGAGTCGCATGTCGCATGCGTGCACCTATACATATACTGGTGTGGTGACCACCGGACCACCGTGTTGCAGGCACCAGCTGGCCGACTGGCGCATACGCCCGCTGCCGGACGACCTGGTGAAGTACGCCCGCTGCGACACCCACTACCTGCTGTACGTGTGGCGGCGCATGCAGCACGACCTGCTGCAGCACCAGCAGGCGTTGGTCCAGCACGCGTTCCACATGAGCAACCAGGTCGCGCTCACGGTATGCACAGACTACATATACCAGTGCGAGCCGCTGCAGCCTCACACTACAGACTAGACTAGAGCCAATGTTGTGTGCAGACGTACGTGAAGCCGGTGGTGCGCGCGGACTCGCACTTGGCGCTGTACATGCGCTCGCGCAAGCGGTTCCGGCCCGCGCAGCTGGCGGCCATGCGCGCGCTGTGGGCGTGGCGCGACCGGTACGCGCGCGCGCTCGACGAGTCCACCACGTACCTGATGCCCAATCATCTGCTGCTGGCGCTGGCGGAGGCGCTGCCCCGCGACCTGCAGGGGCTCCGCGCGCTGGCGGACCCCATGCCGCCCTTCCTCAACCAGAACCTGCACGCGCTGCACCTGATCCTCTTACAGGTGACACACACATTACAATAACTCACCTCACAAGGGCTGGCTTCCGAGGGTTGCAACAATCCGTGGTGGTAGGGTCTCTAGGGCTCCGCTATAAGCATGATAAAAAATCTCTGGCAAAATCGCTGCCCCACGAGCACAGGTGGAGGAAGCACTTCAGTTCCGGGTCATTCCCCTGAACATCTCTTAGAGATTGGCGTTTACATTTCCAGTGAGTTCCAGTTACAGGGTCACTTACAGGCCAAAGCGTAACTCGCTTCCCAGAAGCTCGATACCTACTTACTCCAATGTTTCCAAAACATATTGACCGCCTGATTACGAAACCGCCGACCTCGACACTTGATGTGATCACGGAAGCAAAGCTTATTGTCAATGATTACTCCCAGGTCACGTATTGAGGAAACTTCAGACAGATGTTGTCAATTTTGTAAGAAGCCGGAAAAGGAACATCCTTACGAGAAAACTTGATATAAAAATCATTTAGAAGCATTTACCATCATATGATTTTGCTTGCACCATTGACCCACCGGCGTTTTGTAGCGAGGCCGAAGGCCGAGCTTACACCCGTGCAAAGCCGGGGGCGGGCGGCAAGTATAAAATAAATTCGCTTTCCGCGTCTGTATTCGTATATCCGCGAACTTCTAAACCACGCAACGGATTTTGATGCGGTTTGCACCATCAGTTAGATAATTTTTCACGGAAGGTTTATCTATATAGATAAAATAAAACTTACACCTGTGCGAAGTCGGGGCGGGTCGCTAGTTGTTACTAATTGTCTTGTGTATCTAGACGACTACGTCGACCGGGAATACGTCTCAATTGCCACTAGTGGTGGCAATCGAGAACGAAAACATTAATCACTGCCACCAGTCGCAGCGAAAATGATGGTGGCAATCGGGAAAAGACGATTACTACTTCATAGTTGTTCGTGTTTTATTGATTCCACTTAAGACTGAAGGACTCATTCTAATGTTTATTTTTAACCTACCGGCGTAAACACATAGCGGCTCCCCTCCACTCTCCCCCCCTCCCCCACCACCCTGCCTCCCTCGCCGCTGTGTGATCCGACGTGTCAACAGAGTGTGGTTGTGTTGTTGGGCAGTGCCGCGAGATCCTCGACGAGCCGCAGGGGCTCAGCATGAGCAAGTGGCGGGACTGGCGAGAAGCGCGGGACCCGCTCCACTCTGCACATGACTTCGTGTACACACACACCAGGTACATGACACTCCTATTCCGCTAATAATTTTTTTAGGGATAATCCGCTAATTTATTCATTCTGTCGTCCGTCTGTCCGTCCGAAATTTATTAAATTATGGTATTAAAGGTGTTTTTATAAAATGGCTTGTATAAAAACTGGTGTGACTGGATGAACGGGCTAACATTGTAATTATGAACGGCCACTATAGGTAACGGGCGGCTTCCTCGTTTACAGCTTGGGGGAGAGCAACTTCGAGCAGATGCTGGTGAACATGGCCTGCGAGCCCTTCGTGACTCCGCCGGACGTGCGCGCGTTCTCCGCGCCCTGGCTCACGCCGCCCGCCTCGCCCTGTGACACCTGCCTGCCTGATGTACAGGTACCGCACTCCTCGTCCGTCCGGGGGGGAGGGGGGGAGGTGACAGTCGGGTGACGTGAATGTTGCGCATGTGTTTCAGAAGTGCCAGCTGAACGCCGAGGCGAAGACGTTCCTGCCGCCCCACGAGCGATACCAGATGTACCGGGGATTCCTCACGGAGGTACGCATCAGCATCCGTCATACCCTACGTCACTGACGACAATCTCTTAAATAGAGATAGGTACCAATCTCTTTAATTAAACACTAGTATTGGTAGGGATAGATACCAATCTCTTTAATTAAACATTAGTATTGGTAGAGATAGGTACCAATCTCTTTATTTAAACATTAGTATTGGTAGAGATAGGTACCAATCTCTTTAATTAAACACTAGTATTGGTAGAGATAGGTACCAATCTCTTTAATTAAACATTAGTATTGGTAGGGATAGATACCAATCTCTTTAATTAAACATTAGTATTGGTAGGGATAGATACCAATCTCTTTAATTAAACACTAGTATTGGTAGAGATAGGTACCAATCTCTTTAATTAAACACTAGTATTGGTAGAGATAGGTACCAATCTCTTTAATTAAACATTAGTATTGGTAGGGATAGATACCAATCTCTTTAATTAAACATTAGTATTGGTAGGGATAGATACCAATCTCTTTAATTAAACATTAGTATTGGTAGGGATAGATACCAATCTCTTTAATTAAACACTAGTATTGGTAGAGATAGGTACCAATCTCTTTAATTAAACACTAGTATTGGTAGAGATAGGTACCAATCTCTTTAATTAAACACTAGTATTGGTAGAGATAGGTATCGTACCAATCTCTTTAATTAAACAGTAGTATTGGTAGTGATAGGTAGTAATCTCTTTAATTAAAATTATAACTGAAACTTGGACAATGTTTTTTTTTGCCCATTACTAACCAGACTGAAGCCATTAAGGCCTCATCTTCCTATCAGTATGTCCCAATAAAGTAGAGACTTTAACTGTTTTTATAACTTGTAATTTTATTTATGTATTTAATAAATTATATTTCGAAATCAAGTCCACGTTCATACTCATTTATTTATACGATCAGTATATGTCAGATATTCAATACAAGGTTACGCTTACACCCTGTACTGAGCCGAAAGGAGGTCATTGTTCTCATCATTATGAACAACTTTCTATGGTACTAACCCTATCAAGTATAATAAAAAAATAACACTAGTCCATACTTTTAGTTGAGTGTCGCTGACTGACCGTTTTCTATGTATTAACAGCTGTTTTTTTCTTTCGTGATTTCTGGTTTGGTTCCATAGTAGGTAAAAGTTGTTCATAATTATGAGTACAGTGACCTCCTTTCAGCTCGGTATATGCGTAACCCTGTATAAATTAAATCATAATTATTAAATAATTATAATGCATGCCTAAAACGAGGATACGGTGAGTTGTATGCGTATGTGTTGTCAGGTGCAAAACGCGGACGCCATCAAACACTACGAGAGCAAGCTGAATGCACTCTGCGAGTCTACGGTGGAGTACGCGGGCGCCGGCCGACCGCACTCCACACACGCGCCCGACACACGCCCTTTCTCGTCGCACGCGCCTGACTCTCGTCCTTCCATGTCGCACACGTCGCAAGCGCCCTACTCGCGTCCTTCCACGTCGCACGCACCCTACTCGCGTCCTTCCACCTCGCACGCGCCCTACTCGCGTCCTTCCACGTCGCACGCACCCTACTCGCGTCCTTCCACGTCGCACGCGCCCGACGCACAGCCTTCCACGTCGCACGCGTCCGATTCACAGCCTTCCACGTCGCACGCGCCCGACGCACAGCCTTCCACGTCGCACGCGCCCGACACACGTCCTTCCGCGTCGCACGAAGATGGCGACGACCACCACCAAAGGAACACGACTGAGACGTCGCAACTAAAAAGGAAGCTACGAGACGAGAAACTCAACCCAAAGAAGGCTACGGACAGTGAGAACGACAAACCTGTTCACATATGTAACAATAACTTGGCCAAGGGGAAGCTGACTCAAGCGAGGGTTCAATACAAGACTGCGAACTACAAGAAGTTCCACCAAGATGGCGACGAGCGACACAAGCAGCCCAAGAGGAAGTAGCGGCGCGGCTCACTCCTTCCCTGCCTGCTTGTCTATGCGTATGCTCACACGATCTCCAACTAACTACTATTCTAATACATTAAGGTTGATTTTTATTTAAAGTAAACGTGTCAGTACTTCTGTCAGTAGATAACAATTAAGCAAACATAGTGTTACTTTGAAAGTTTCGTTGATTAATTATTTAAGTGAAAGTAAGATTTAATTGTATTTATTTAGAAGTTATCCACCAAAACTGCAGTCGAAAGATGACGCCCTGCAGACTAACAGAACGTACCTACTTTACCACCATACTATACTATACTTACTACATATATGAATACATGTACGCGGCTTGGTCGAGGGTCTGATGGCAGATCCACACCACGCACTATGCATGCGTGCGTCCGTCGTACATGTGGCCACTCTGGCCCACTCAGTGATTATCCTGAACAGTATATAGTGATTAAATATTTGATATTACATATGTGTTATTTTCTTTTACTCACTTGCCTCAATCTGGGGTCTTACGGCTGACGCGGGATCGATATAGCGCAGTTCGGAAAATCACACGAACGTGAACCTTAACGCGCCGAGATACGGTTAGCGGTCGCGTAACTTTTCACATCACCTGAACAGAATCGTTTCAAACAGGTAGCCGTAAGACCCCAGTCCACTTCCAAGAGTCGGGGAAACAACAATCATGGACCGGTACTGCGGACTGCTGCACGCAGGCAGGGATGCCCACACACATACCGTGATTTGAAACCACATAATCATTAAACGCCATCAGATACAGAACATGGTAGAAATTGATTTAGGTTTAGATATCTTGATTCTATTTGATTGAAGTTCACGTATCGTTCGCGCAAAACTTTATGAGCCCTCTGAAGTTAGGCCCAGTGGCTGCGCAGTACGCATATTATAGGTATCCTAGGGACTTTACTGGGCGTCGGGGAGGCCTCGCGCCTAACTTCAGAGGGCTCATAAAGTTTTGCGCGAACGATACCTACATAATGCTTTTGTCTATTATTATTTTTTTGTGTAGATATGTGATGCTCGATAGTTCCGTACATTGTAGGTAGGTACGAGTATATGTCCGTAATGTAACGGACCTGATGGATATTAATTAAACGGGCAAGTCGAGGACCTCGGCCCGATCACTTATTGTGTCAGTTACCTTCTGTGAAATAAAACAATTTGTATCAGTGTCTGAGAAACCCCCCTCGCATGGTTTATTTGAACGTGTAATACAACGTATCTACCTATTGATTAGAGATGTAGTGAATCACCGCGGTGGAGGAGAGGGGCTAGTTGTCGGCGGAGAAGTCGTCGGAGACGTCGTCGCGAATTTTTATTTTGTTTTTGATGGTGCGCCTCACGTTGTACCCGGAGTCGTTGCGTTCCTTGAGGACGCCCTTCCCCTCGGCGGGCTTGCTCTTCACTCGCGCATGGAACTTGTTCCGAGGACCGTCTTCGTCCCGCGCGCGCCGCCCCACCGCCGCCCCTCCGCTGCCTCGTCCGCCGCGCCGCGCCCGCGCCTCCGTCGTCTCCTCGGCGGCGGCGGCGCTCGGCTGCTCGCGCTTCAGCACGCTCTTGAAGGTCTGCCCGCGCGTCGGCTCGTGCAGCGAGAAGGTAATGCGGTCGTGGTGGATCTGCATCATATAAACAGCACACACGTGAAGCGGCAGGCGAGGACACGTGACGCGTCAGCTCGTATATACGTTAGGTACTCACCCTGTACTCCACGGTGAGGTAGCACTCTTCCTCGTCCTCGCAGACGAGCGAGTTGACGTCGGCCGGCTTGGAGGCGGCTGGCGAGCGCCTGCCCACGCGCACGAACCGCCACAGCGAGCGGATGCGCGGCCCGCACGAGCGCAGCACCTCGCTCACCTGCACACCGACACCACACACTCATCACACGCCTGCCTCACACTACATACTCGTGGGATCCTCGGTGGTGAGCGTCACCTTCATCTGGTCGGCGCCGTCACAGAGCGAGCCGCCACCACCGCCGCCGGCCCGCGGCTCCACGCCGAACGCGTTGAGGCACGCGCGGTCGTCGGGCAGCACTGAATCGATCTCGAAAGCGCACTTGGGCACGGAGTCCGTGCGCTCCTGCAAACGACGCGACCGACTGCGGTCAAATCAAACTGTCCACCTGCGGGACTCGTTTCTATAAAACAAACGAGTCCCGGGTGAATAAAGATAAAAAGTAGGTAGGTAGGTAAGTAACTTGGTCTTGATGAGATCGGTGGTCTGTTAGATCAGCCCACTCGAGAATGGCTATATAGTTGGCAGTCGGTAGATATGTCTCACCCATCCGACGTCGTCGCAGCGCTTGGGCTCGTCGTAGCAGATGTAGTAGTTGAGCGCCCGCGAGCCGTCCGTCCGCTTCTCCGTGGACCAGGTGTACCAGTTCTCGCCGAACTTGAACATGCTGTTGATGTGGCTCTGCCGGTAGATGAGCGGGAACAGCATGTCGTTGGGGTGCAGCGCCGGGCGCGCGGCCTCCTCCGCCTCGCCGCCCACCTTCTCGTGCCGCTTGAGGAAGGGCAGCATGGTGACGTCGACCCGCTTGCGGCGCTGCTCCCAGGGGTCCGGGCGCACGCTGCCCTCCTCCTCCTCGATCTTAGAGTCGTCTTGGTCCGAGTGCATCACCACCTTCACCTTGACGGCGGCTACGGCGTGCGCCAGCAGGCACAGCGAGACGAGGAGGCTACTTCGCATGGTGGTCGAGCGAGGAATGGCCGCCGCAGTCCGCCCTCGCCCTCGACGCCGCCTGTTTGTTTTCTACACAGAGGAAGTTATCGTTCGCGCGCCCTGATAAGGAAGCTGTGTTTGTAAACACCATCTCGTACTCGTGGAGTCGCGGCTTTTATTCCTAATGTTTCAGATGAAAACATGTTTGGTCCGTAGGTAGGTAACACTAGTAGGTACGTCGGGAGTTGTCGGTGGTGAAATGATGTAAGATTCTCATTGACGGCGGGCACGGGGATGACCTGACTGAACCCACCTGCTAGTAGCTGAATTGCTCAATTGTTTTAACCTTAGAAAGAAAATAAATTTTATTCGGCACCTTTACAAAAAACTTATATCTAGAGGATACAATCAGTGTCGAATGGGTCCGTCTCGGCATAAATGCTGAAAGTCAAGGACTATCAGCGCCGGTTTTCAGACGAACCCTTGAGTTTACACTTACAATACACTTAACACAAATTTACATATATATTTTGTAAATTTGTTTTTTTGTTTTGCCTTAGATTAAGATACATACCAATTATCTTTGGCGCGCGCAAAGCAAATAAAAAAAAAGTACACCAAGGTTTCCGTGTCTGAATTTTAAACAAATTAAAAAAGGTTGTAGGTATGATAAATTCGGCACCATAGAGATAGAAGTAAATAGGTTTAATGATGTTTTGTATTCACAAACTTAGTGCATGCGATGTTCTAAATTCAATTTACTTTATCTACTAGCAGATAAAAACGACTTTTGCACTCAGATATTCAAGAGTAAAAATACTCTTTCCGAGATGGGGGGATAAAAAAAATATAGGTAACAACAATTTTGGCATAATATGAGTAAAGAATGTAACATGTTTAATTCGTTTATGCTGAATTAACACTACTTCTATGGTTTAGTCCTTTTTCTGAGATGAAAGTATGTTGAGAGGTAATCTGTGGTTATGGAATAAATGAAATTTCAGTTTCTTTCTACAAGGTGGGCCAAAAGAAATCACCCCACCCTATTGGAAAATGCTCTCATTTTTGCAAATGGCCGCCAATGTCAAATCTGTTTTGACATTTGTGGACTAGACCACGGAACACTATTACTCGGACTAGACAGACATATCTTCTATTGTATTCTCTTTGTAGACAGATGCAAAATACAAGTGAACAAGCCATGGAGCGATACCAAGCGATACACTCCCCAAGAAAGCGGAATAATCGTGTCTATTTTTTTGCGTAACAATTCGTCTGTGGTGTTGGCGCAGCGCGAATTCCGTCGCCGATTCCCCGGCCGTCCCCGCGCAAACACTGCGCCGTTTGGTCACCAACCTTAAAGAGTATGGGACCACACGAGACGTTGCCAAGAGTGGCCGGCCCCGGAGGGCCCGTTCTGCCGAGAATATCGCCGCTGTTGCCGAGGATGTCGAGCTGTCGCCGGAAACATCGACCAGACGCCGTGCCACGCAATTAGCCATCAGCCGGCCGTCCCTAAGGCGAATTTTGGTCAAAGACCTGCGCATGTTCCCGTACAAAGCCCAATCTGTGCATCAGCTGCTGCCTGCCGACCGCCAAACGCGCGTAACCTACGCCCAAACCATCCTCAATATAGAGGAAGAAGTTGACGATTTTTCGTACAAAATCATAATGAGCGATGAGGGTCATTTCCACCTCAGCGGGTATACGTGAACAAGCAAAACTATCGCTTCTGGGGCACCGAAAATCTACGAGTGATTCACGAGAAGCCATTACACCCGCTCAAAATGACTGCATGATGCGCTGTCCACGCTGGAGGAGTCATCGGGCCATTTTTTTTTGAGAATGCCGCTGGCCTACCGATAACAGTGGACGGTGCGCGCGGTAGGGCCATGTTGACCGAGTTTTTTCTGCCGCAGGTGGACGAATTAGGACTGAGGGACATGTGGTTCCAATAGGACGGAGCAACGGCACACACTGCGCGAGCCGTAACCGATATTCTGAAGGCAGCGTTCCTGGGTCGCCTCATCTCTCGTTTTGGCGATTTGCACTGGCCCGCAAGATCACCCGATTTAAGCGTTCCAGACTTTTTCTTGTGGGGTTTTTTGAAGTCCCGTGTTTACGTGAACAAGTCCGAGACTCTGGAAGCCCTCAAGAATATTCGACATGAGTGCGAGAATCTGTCGCCCGAAGTGATGAAAAATACCATAAAACGAGCCTGTGTGGCAATCAATTGTGACGGTGCCCATTTGGCCGATATAATCTTCTCGACTTGACCAATACAATTCTAAAAGTTGAAATAAACATAATTAAAAACAGAATCGAAGTTTTTCATTTAGAAAAAATAAGAGAGCCAAACATCAGACGACTTCTTTTGGCTCACCTTGTACTTAGTTTTTTTTAGCAAACTACTTTTCGGTGTAGTTTTGACACTTTATTTAGACGATCGTACAATACCACAGACTATACGTACGATCCAGAGGATCAAGTTGTACCGTGTTTGTTTCCTGCTAGCTAGGTACCTACCTAGCAGTTTGATATGAAAACATGCGACGGGCGTCGGCCCACCTGATGGTAAGCGATCGGTGTTTTTTTTCGTCTTTTAACAAGTAGGTAAAATAAGTAGGAAGGCGAAGTTGCAGAAATAAAACAAGTGCGTACTATAGTTTAGATTATTGTTTTATTTATTCGGGTACAAAGATGTAGAATATAAAGTAAAAATACTGCATTTGGTATCAACCTGTTTCATTAAACTGACTATTAAATTAAGCATTTCGACAAATACATTTAATTATATCTAAATAAAATTATAGCATTAAGTAGCTAGTCTAATATTTCATTATCTATATAGAAATTGTATATTTGTATAGTACAAATGAAAGCGAGTGAAGTTTGGACCATTGTTAGGAATTGAAGTTTTCCATAATAATATATGATTGTGCTCGATACATACACACACACACATATATATATATATATATAACATCAGCCATAAAGTAGGTTCCTACTTGTATTTACAAGTTAACATGTAAATTGGTTCTAGTCGAGACGTGTCGTGACGTCAGGCGTGTCGTAGCAAGGGTTAGGGTAAGAATAGCGTCACTAAGGCAGAGGGTGTTATTGTACATACTTATTAATAATATTATAATTAAACACATCAGTTAGAGATCACGTGACGAGACGAGCTCCATACACCCACACACACACACACACAAACACACACTACTTACATATCATATGTTCACATTATGAAACCCAGTACTGACTCATATCAGATTATCTCATGTTAGCGAGAGACTCGAGTGAGTGTTACACTCAACATTGGTTCGAGAGAATATCACAGCGTAAAGCATGCGCGTGCGCGCGCGACGCTACTCGCTCGCCACTGGGCGTCTCAACTCAACTCTACATAATATATCTCCCACTAAACGCCAACTGTTAATCTATTTCGTTGTAAACAGTCCGTAGAAACGTAGGCCATATCTCAATGTGCAATATTGCATTAGGCGACAAATACATACAATCTATCATTATAATCTTGGAATCTCTAATTTATTATCAACTCATTATTGATAGCATACAAACTCGTCATACATACACGTGTACATTAATAGATAATAAAATATAGCATCATTACCAACTAAAATAACATTTCAACACTTCACTAATAACAGGAGAAGGGTCATCTGTTATGTTCTGTAATATGTAGGTACGTACTCTACGCTGTGATACAGAACTAAGGTAGAGGGTGTCCCGCGCCCGCGCCGGTGGTATCTCCATCTGTACCGAGCACGCGCTACTAGCCACCTACCTACCTACACCTATGCTATCGTAAACTCACTAACTCACCCAACTACGGAAAATAGACAAATTTCAACTATTTTATTCTAATATCGAATCCTAATTACGAAATGACTACTAATTATATTTGTCTGGGATGCGTCTTACAATATTTATTATCTAGTTTACAAGTTTCATTTGTGAAAGGTTTTGTACGAAAATAAACGATTATAATGTTCGGGAGTACCTTGGTGTGTGTGTGTGGGCGAGACGGCGCACACACATCACATCTCACATGATGTTGATGCGAGACGAGCAGGCGGCTCTCCCTGCCCCCGAGGCAGGGGTGACACGTATAATATGACAGTTGAGAATGTTGACACACGAGTCACGGCAGGCAGGTTACATCTCTGCCTTGAGTTGTAATGTAACTGGAAACATCTGGACCCGGAGCACACTGGTGACAGGCCAGCTCACAATACATTACTACTATAATTAAATCTAGTATATTGTAATAAAGCGTATCGTGCGTGTGGCCCGCGTCACGCGCCACGCGCCCCGCGCGTGCGCCGGTGGCTCACATGACAGTTATTGTGCATTTCATATATACACCTAATGTTAGTCCGTCTGTTCGTCTCGAGCGACTCCCACCGACACCGAGTAACGTTTCATTTGTATGGAACTACATCGACTGTCGTGTCGTAACTACATTATTATATTCTTAAGAAAAAAAAAAAAATTTTTTTTATTATTAAAATTTTGTTATCTTTTAAAATTTTATATATTATAGGTCAAATATTATAGAAAAATGTATAGGTAAAAAAATTGTTATAACTTAATTTTAGTTTTATACTCAAACGTAAATAGGTGTTTTATTTATTTACTACAATAATGTTATCAAAATGTTTTACAATTTTGATTAAAAAATATAGTTGTAAGCACATTATTACACTTACTAGTCCCATACGACATCTCATTCAAGAAAATAGTATGACAAAAACATTTGGTTTGTATGAATTCTTTTTTATAATTGTAGTATATTTATTTTTTCTTTTCTTTCTGGTAATTAACGTATTATCACTTATGTTAAAGACTTCGAATGTTTGCTTTTCGAATACTATTTGTCTATTCAGGCCCAAGTTGGCTTTTACATTATTTTTGTTTGTATTAGTGAAAACATATTTTTGGCTTTTGTGTAACTGTTTATCTCATATCTACTGTGTTAATTAGCAGCTGTTAGTTTTCCATGTAAATATAATAAAATAAGTAATCGAAATCAGACATTTACAGAAAATTCTATCCTCATAGTAGTGTATAGTAATATTAATAACGAATGTCAATGATACAACTCTCAACAAGTTCAACAACGTTGTAACGAACATCTCTTACAAAATGTTTGCAACGTTGTAACGGACATCTCTTACAAAATGTTTGCAACGTTGTAACGGACATCTCTTACAAAATGTTTGCAACGTTGTAACGGACATCTCTTACAAAATGTTTGCAACGTTGTAACGGACATCTCTTACAAAATGTTTGCAACGTTGTAACGGACATCTCTTACAAAATGTTTGCATCGTTGTAACGGACATCTCTTACAAAATGTTTGCAACGTTGTAACGGACATCTCTTACAAAATGTTTGCAACGTTGTAACGGACATCTCTTACAAAATGTTTGCAACGTTGTAACGGACATCTCTTACAAAATGTTTGCATCGTTGTAACGGACATCTCTTACAAAATGTTTGCAACGTTGTAACGGACATCTCTTACAAAATGTTTGCAACGTTGTAACGGACATCTCTTACAAAATGTTTGCAACGTTGTAACGGACATCTCTTACAAAATGTTTGCATCCTTGTAACGGACATCTCTTACAAAATGTTTGCAACGTTGTAACGGACATCATTTACAAAATTGAAACATGTGAGAGACAACATCTTTTAAAGTATTGGATTAATGTTGGTTTGTTATATATCCTGATTTAGAACAATCTGTCTACAAATCATCTTCAGAAGAGAAAATAATTAAAAAGTTATGATGTATTTAAGGTAAAATTTTGTTTTATCTCTATTGTAAAGTAGGGATTTGTCCCTTACATGTGAAATTTCCAGAGTCGATATATGTATGAATAGTGCGTCACATCATAATGTAGGTGGATGCGATGAGGAGCCGCCGTGCACGTCACTAGGAGCGGAGCGCCTGTCCCCCGCGAGCTGCCTGTCCCCCGCGAGCCGCCCGTCCCCCGCGGGCCACCTATCCCCCGCGAGCCGCCCGTCCCCCGCGAGCCGCGAGCGCAGTACGACATGAACAGTGTGCAGATTGTTCTCATTGTAAGTACGTCACATCTATAAGATATGTTATATTCGTGCACAGTTCGAACACATTGTCACGCATGCGTATTATACTAGCTAGAGATGCACTATTCACATTATCATATTCATCATTTTAAGTACAATAATTGTAATGTATATTTATAAAAGCGTAATACCACCCACTCCCTACTCTCGAAAACTAGTCGATCTGCGAAGCTGAAATGTAGCGGTACATGTGATGCAGACATCAGACAAGAAACACTAACGAAGAAGAAGGGAGGTTCACAGTGTACGATCAGCAGGGCGGCGGTGGCGGCGGCGGCGGAGGGGGGTCGGTACACAGGAGCTGCAGGCGCCGGTGCGCCGCGCGGAACGTGGGGCGGTCGCGGGGCTCGCGGCGCCAACACTCGCGCATCAGCAGGAACACGTCGCGCGGACACAGCGGCGCGCGCTCCGCCGGCTCGCACGCGGGCTCGCCGCGCAGCGCACGCGCCACCTGCTCGTCGGAGAGCCGCTCGTAGGGGCGCCGGCGGCACAGCGTGAACACCTCGTGCAGCGTCACGCCGAACGACCACACGTCGGCGCGCGTCGAATGGCGCCCCTCGAGCGCCGCCTCGGGCGCCGCCCAGCGCAGCGGCACCGCGCGCCCGCCCAGCGTGCGGTAGTCGGCCGCGTACGCCTCGTCGTCGGTGCCGAAGTCTCCGATCTTGATCCGGTAGCCGAGCCCGACGAGACAGTTCCTGGCGGCGAGGTCGCGGTGCACGAAGTTGAGCGCCTCCAGGTACCGCATGCCAGCTGCGAGCTGCAGCGCCACGTGCAGCAGCGCGGCGGGGGGCGGCGGCGCGGGCAGCGCGCGCAGGTGCGCACACAGGTCGCCGCCGGGCAGGTACTCCAGCACGACAGCGAGCGGCGCGCCGCGACACGCGCCCACCACGCGCGCCAGGCACGGGTGCGACAGCGCCGCCAGGATGCGCACGTCTCTCTCGAACGCAGCCCTGCACGCACACACACACACAGTCAGCGTCACGTCACACGCGCACACACTCCCACCGCCACACTCTCACCTCTCGTCGCACGACGCGTCTTGACTCAGGAACTTGACCGCCACGAGCCGCTTGTCCGCGCTCACGCCTCCCTCGTACTCCGGCACGCCGTCCGCCTCCGCCACGTACACCTGCACACACACGGACACACACACTCTATACACACTCGCCGAGACCGGACTGACCCTATATGTTACATCCATTAAATTTTTTAAGACTTGCGTTTGACCGCCACCTTGTCCGATGTTAAGCGATGAAACACGGTTACCTAGTAGAAACCGATTCACTCGCGACTTTAATCACCAATATTAACATCAGCCGAGTTGGCGGCCTAGCGCAAGCCTATTTTATAATAATAATATATATATATAACAAATCATATTTTTCATCAAGCAATATTGTATTGATGAACCAATAAACAATAAATTTAAAAAAATATTGGTTGTCTGTAAAGTCAGTTTATAGACGATAATTGTACGTGATAACGTATACGTCACAAGCCGAACGCTCAGGCCGATCGTGCCTCTCTACCGCTTGTTCCGCGGTCTCGCTTGCACGCTCGGCTCAGGAACGTGACAAGAGTCATGCTTGTTCGTGCCTGCAGCCGGCGTTCAGCTATTTATAACACGTTATCACGACAAAAATAAAAACTATCGGGGAACACCCATTCAGGCAGCGCATTCCACAGAATAGTAATTCGCAAAATTAAATATAAGGGAGCAAAATGGATGAATCGGAATGTTAAACTGTGAGTGGTGTGGTGTGAGTAAATGAATTGTTGAGTATAGTTGTACGAACGGTTCCGAAGGCACCCTCGGCCAGCTTGGAGATCATCCGCAGCCGGTGGCGCGGCAGTTCGGGCACCGGCCGCACCTGGAGCCGCCGCCGGAGCGCCTCGCCCGCGCCCGACGTCTCCGCGCTGCACCCGCTCTCGCTGTCGCCACTCTGCGACACACACTGTACACTGCACACTGTATGTATGTGTGATGATATAACCGCGACGTCGGTCGGCGTCAAATCAAACAGTTCTACAAAACACTCTTCGTTGGACATGTGATAAAACTGTAATACGAACTCCACGTGAGTGGCGGCACCGAGCTCAGCTACGGCACCGCGTACTCGTAGTTGGTAGTGTGGGGGGAGGGGAGGGAGAGGTGAAGGTGTTACCGTACCGCTTGCGAGGCGCTGCAGCGGGAGGAGAGCGAGTCGAGGCGGCGGCGCTCCAGCAGCGGCGCCGAGCTCAGCTCCGGCACCGCGTACTCGTAGTTGGTAGTGTGGGGGGGAGGGGAAGGAGGAGTGAAGGTGTTACCGTACCGCTTGCGAGGCGCTGCAGCGGGAGGAGAGCGAGTCGAGACGGCGGCGCTCCAGCAGCAGCGCCGAGCTCAGCTACGGCACCGCGTACTCGTAGTTGGTAGTGTGGGGGGGAGGGGAAGGAGGAGTGAAGGTGTTACCGTACCGCTTGCGAGGCGCTGCAGCGGGAGGAGAGCGAGTCGAGGCGGCGGCGCTCCAGCAGCAGCGCCGAGCTCAGCTACGGCACCGCGTACTCGTAGTTGGTAGTGTGGGGGGGAGGGGAAGGAGGAGTGAAGGTGTTACCGTACCGCTTGCGAGGCGCTGCAGCGGGAGGAGAGCGAGTCGAGGCGGCGGCGCTCCAGCAGCGGCGCCGAGCTCAGCTCCGGCACCGCATACTCGTAGTTGGAGATGTCTGTTGGATGGACACACATACATACATACTTGTATACTACATTCTGACTGTAGGAACAATTTATTACAATACAATACAGTCTGTAATTTATTTAGACAAAACTAGCCGAAGCCTAACACAACATGGAATCATTTCTAATGTACGGTTTCCTGACAGATGAAGGAACATAGTTCTACAACTATCGATAGATGGCGTTGACGAGACATGGTTCTATTTTTTTCGAGATAAGTATCTATATTTTCACAAAAACCTACAATTCAAGGAAGGAGAGACATTTTATAACACGGCTAGGTAAGGTACACTTATGTACCTTCTAATACCTACTATTGTGGACAAACGTGTACCTTGTTTGTTAGCAAACAATAACCACAAAATACTATATTAAAAACCGACTTCTCAAAAAAATTTCATAATCCACACTTAATATTATAAATGCGAAAGTAACTCTGTCTGTTTGCTATATAATCACGGCTAAACGGCTTAACCGATCTCGATAACATTTTGCGAGATAATAGTATGTATCATGAGGACAGACATAGGTTTTTTTCTGAAGAAATCGCGGACGAAGTCGCGGGTACAGCAAGTCTATACTAATATTATAAAGAGGATAGATTTGATTTGTTTGTTTGCATTGAATAGGCACCGAAACTACTGAACCGATTTGAAAAATTCTTTCACTGTTGGGAAGCTACACTATCCCCGGGTGACATAGGCTATATTATATTTTGTAGCGAGGCCGAAGCCCGAGCTTACACCCGTGCGAAGCCGGGACGGTCGGTTAGTATGGTATATATATAAAAATCTCGATCAATCTAAAAGTATACCCATTCAATAAAAAAAAAAGTCGTGTGGCACTCGGGGACTGCCGTGGTAAAGCTATTGCATAGCATTTTTTATCAACTTATGCAATTATAATTATTTATTTACTTGTAACAAATAAAATTATGTAGGTTTTATAACTCTATGTATGTCGTTCTTTTATCAAACATATTTTACAACGCCATCTAGCGGTGAGAGGAGTGAGTGAGTGAGTGGGGGGTGTCAGGTTATTTTCGTAACGGAATTTCTGGATTCGGTCTCCACGCTCAAGGCCCGCGATAGAAGCTATGCAATAGCTTAATAAATAAAAAAGAAACACAACTGCATTAAGAACCCCTCCTTTTTAGAAGTCGGTTAAATATCCAGACAATCATGACAGACACTGACACTGACATGTCAGAAGATATGAACTTAATATATTTTTAATTGCCTTTCTGAAAACCTCCCATTATTATTTTAAACTCTTTGACCGCCGCCGCGTGTCGCACATCAAAAGTCGCCATTATATCGCTCTGTACGCCATTTTTCACGTTTTTACAGATGTTCTTCAAACAAATTCAAATTTCAAAACTGTACGCTAAAGAAAAAGCTTTTATTTTATTCATTACGATCAGTCTTCCCGTGAACATGGTGCATGTATTTACTCCCAAATATCGGGAGCTCCTTCCACAACCTTACCACGGTAAATATCCCGTAAATAATCATATAACTTAGTGAACAACCGTGATAGTTTAAAGCAGTGTTTTGATGAACATCATGTACAATAAAAATACTGTTAAAATAATCGATTACAAAATTTCTTGTAAATAAGGTGTAATATGCTTACGCCTGTAGGCAGCGCGGCGCGGCGTGGGCGTTCAAAGGGTTTAATAATCAAATGGATCCAAAATATTAGAAAACTGTGCGCCTTATTTTATTTTTTAACGAGACAATAATGTAGTTTGATAATATTAGAATAGAATATAATTTATGATAAGTCGATTTTCAACATCTTAGTTTAAATACTAAGAGCTGGCCATCACACCAATCTCATCATTTCACTATATTATTAGAATGTAGTAAACAATATGAGTGGCACGTCAGGTCCGGCAGCTAGGTGGGTGACCCGCGCGCTTACGTTCCCACAGGCGGCTGACATTACCTTCCAGCGCCACCGTGGAGGCATTGTTCTGCAGGTGCGTCATCTCGAGCAGCACGTTGTTGTAGGAGTGGAGCGCCTGGTAGGGCTCCTGGTACTCGTCGGCCTTCACCTCACACGCGCTCTTCCCCTCCCCCGCCTCCACCGCCGAGCCGGAGGCAGACGCCGTGCCGCAGCCACTGTGAACACACACGCCTGCCTTCATACCCAGCACCACCACATCATCATGCACATTATCAAACTTGCAGTGACACCAATGCTTTAACTAATAGTCCATGTGAATAAAAGGTGTTGAAGTCGTCTGCAAGGCGAGTTCTGTTAAAGGCATCAAGCCTGATTGAGGCCACACCCGCAGTTCCTCGCCATGTGTCCCTCGTTCGTGTGATGTGAGGATGGTACCGACCTGTAGGTGTCTCCGGCGCGGTGTTGCGCGGAGAGCGTGGACTTGGCGAGCGGCGAGGCGAAGCACTTGCGGTGCCGGTGGCGATGCACCAGCAGGAACACGGCCACCGCCACCAGGATGACGAGCGCCGTGAGCATCCCCACCAGCACTGCCACGTACAGCGGGTCCTCGCGGCGCGCCGTGGACACGGACGCGCCGCCTGCGCCCGCGTCGGCCGCGCCACCCCGCGCCCCGCCCGCTCCCGCGCTCCCCGGTCCGCGACCTCTCTCCACCGAGTGGTTGCCCTGCGCTACGTCCGAGTAGAACACCACCTACACAACACACATCTTATTACACATGTCATTGACATTTGAAAGAAATGATAGTCAAAGAGGGTTTTCCTTTTTTTTGTTATGCCATAGGTGGCCGGTACAGGCGGACGAGCTGCCCGATGGCGAGCAGTCACCGGCGCCTACGGATACTTGTAACTACGTTGCCATCCCTTTAAGAATCAAGTAACTCGCCTTTTGAAAAACCCCTTACCGGAAACATCGCCAGTTGGCCGGAATGCCATCTGGCTCACTATCGCACATCAAGGCACAGGTGGCAAGGCACCTTTCGTACCGCTGACCGAAACAAATGTACTTCAGTCATGAAATTCGATGCAAAGAGAGTACCAAGGATATCAAGTTTTCTCCTTTGCGCTGTAGGCCAGTGACATCCTTTTCGTCGTGAAACATTCCAACCATTGAAACACAACATCAGCGACAGAGCTTGTACAAGCGTCAACATCGTCTGTAGAGAAGCAAGCATAGTTGGTATCACGGGTAAGGTGCGTAGGGCTCAGCAATCCGTCCCAGTCCTCTGACCGATAGTGTCGAACGTTTCACCTAACAGTGGGTACTGTACAAATCGAGACTAAGAAGCTTAGTCTTGAGCATCGGCGCAAAGTTTCTAGTCTATCGGTTTTTTATCGGATACATTTTGGAGAGTGCGCATCAGATCTGCATGATTTAATTCCCTCCTGCCCTTTTTTCTATCGGACTGCCAGAGCGGGCACGAACAATCGACACCGCTTTATGGTTGACATTCCGAAAACCCGTACGAAGCGCTTTGATCCCACTTTTATTGTGCGAACTGCTAGTATGTGGAATGCGCTGCCTGTGTAGTTACAATCTGGTTGTTTTCAAGTCAAAAGTGAATCGGTTTCTTCTAGGCAAGCGTGATCCATCGTAGGCCGCATCATCGCTTAACATCAGGCGAGTTGGCGGCCAAGCGCAAGCCTATATTACAATAAAAAAAAACAATATTAATTAGTGAGCCGATTTGACAAATAGTTTATTTGTAATCTACACTAATATTATAAAGAGGAAAGATTTGTACCTATTTTTGTATGTTTGTAATGAATAGGCTCCGAAACTACTGAACCGATTTGAAAAATTCTTTCACCGTTGGGAAGCTACACTATCCCCGGGTGACATAGGCTATATTATATTTTGTAGCGAGGCCGAAGGCCGAGCTTACACTCGTGCGAAGCCGGGGCGGACGGCTAGTAATTAATACGAGCGGAGTTTGCGATTGGCGCTGACGTAGGAATGAACTATTGGTCGAAGCAGCCAATTGGCGTCTCGACCGATACCTAGTCAGGGTGCAAAGGTCATAAAAAGGTCCAGCAAGGAAAGATAGCTCTCAATGTCGGGTATTCTGGTAATTCCAGCGATGAGTTGAGAGAGGTCATGAGCTAAGTGCGATGCAGCACGACCCGCATGATCAGTGGTAGTAGAACCGAGCCACTCATAACGGTGACCATTGCAGTTCCTAACAACCACTAACTCTACGTAAGTATGCTGTTCTAACACTTTGTCAGCTCCTCTAGCAATGTGTTCGAATAACCGAGTTGTCTCCGCGTCCTCGCTAAGTGACCTGTATAGGCACGCGTTGATTCGGGTTTTTTCCCTCAAAGTCTATACGAAGCCGTAGAGTGGACAGGTCACGGTCTTCGAGGCCACAGAGACGAGGACAGCATACATCTTCCTGAAAACACACGCATACCCCAGCACGACGCATAAAGGCATGGTGGAGTAAGGACCCAGGGTATAAGGAAGTCTCGGCTGGACTCGATATTTATGTCTCCGTAAAGAAGGGGGCGGGTTTTACAGATTCAAGGTGATGGTGAACCTCATTCAGATTAGCATGAATACCCCGGATGTTACAAAAGTCCACTCGATAAGTGAAGTCAGAAGCCGCAGAAGATACCTTCTGCTTTGAATTTCTGGCCATTTGAAGTTAAGGAAGATGACGCAAACAAAAAAAAAACTAAAGGACAAACAATGATTGCGGCACAATTGGAAGTCAACCTACCTTCTGCGTTGGGAGTGTGGGTTCGATTCCCACCTAGGACAAACATTCATGTGATGAACATTAATTGATGTTTGTTCTATGTCTGGGTGTTAATATCTATTTAAGTATGTATTTAAAAACAAATATCACGTATACAGTTGTGGTTTTGGTTAGGCCCTGAGGTGAGGCGGGGTGAGGTGAGGTGAGGTGAGGAATACCTCGCTGATGAGGATCCAACGAGCTGCGAAGTGCAGCTCGAGCCGCACCCAGCGCCCGATGCGGTGATGCAGCTTCACGGACACGTTGCGCGCGCTCTCGAAGATGTTGTCGGCGGCGTGCGAGTACCGCACCGGCTCCTCCTGGTACTGCTTGCCGCCCACGCTGAACCGCACCACCGCCGCGGAGAACACCTGCAACCACACACAGACACACAGTGCAGGCGGCGGGCGGCGGGCTCCGGCCCGGGTCTGCCGCTCGTCAACACACCTGCACGTCGCGCATGAACTTGTTGTTGCAGTAGATGTGCACGGCGCTGAACTCGCGCACGCGGTCGAACTCGAACGTGATGGCGGGCGGCGGCCGGGGCGCGGGTGGCGAGCCGCCTGCGCCTACGCCGGCGCCGGCGGGGGGCGCGCGCGACTCGTTGCGCCACCCCACCCAGGGCGAGACGCGCGTCGCCTCGCGGATCTCGTCGCCGCCGAATTCGCCGTCGACCTGCACCGGACGTTCACCCGTTCACTGATCACCTTCACCACTCTCACGTCGCTGGACATTGCCAATATAAGCTGTTCTCGTTACAACAGAGCTTGCGGCGACACAACTACTCGACCGGTTCCGTAGCGAGCTCCCAACATGAAGCAGCTCGCCATCCGTTCGGGAGTTATAGTTTATGTAAGCGTTATAAGACAGGTGTAGTTGACACGTCCGTGGTGTCAGGACAGGGCAGGGCAGGTCAGGGGACAGGCGTGCTGTGGACGATCACCACGGAGTGCATCAGCAGCAGCACTCACCAGCTGGCCGAGGCCGTCGCGCAGCTCGCCGCCGGCGCCGGCGCCGCTCCAGGAGCCGTCGTAGGTCGCGTCGGAGAGCTCGACGCCGTTGCTGCGCGCGTCACCCGCCGGCATCGAGTACGACACGATGCCCGCTGCGCACACAGACATACATACAACATACAGTAGCACACCACACGACACGACAGCGAGCGTAGGACTCACGGCCGCGCTGATGGACACCCGACACCTCGACACTACGCTCGTCTGGTCTCAGCATTCGGTGAGAATACCACGATACATTTGGTGACAATCGTAAACGAATTGTATCATTTTGTACTGTATACCTACAAAGCTATTGTATAGATGCTTAACGGTTAGTTAATATCATAATATATTAAATTGCCGTACCTAAGAACATTGCGACAATGTAAAGAGGTAGAAATAAAGAATTGAATTGAATCGAAATTAGACCTAAGTCCACAGAGCTTCGTTCGTTCCTATTCTTCTTCTATTCTATTCTGAGCCAAATCCTTTATGGAGTCCTATCCTGGGGTCCTTTATACTATATTTATGTATCATTATAAACAAGTTTTAGTCCGTAGTAATAGTTGTCCCAGGTTGTTGTTGTAGGCAGCTTCCAACAACATAATATATTTAAATCCTAGTTAAAACTAGTATTGGTCAGTAGAGCATACATGTGGCTCGGTCAAGGAGTACGTTAATGTTTTACATCAAGTATCATTATATTTTAGTCCCACGACCTACGAGCGGATGTACCTATCAAGAACTTAGCGACTCGTACATTTTAAAATGTATTAAATAAATAATATGTATTATCTTTATTATACGCAGAATTATAATGTTTGGTCAAACACTTCTGTTTGGTTGACTTCTACTCTGTAATGAACGATGCTGAATACTGCATATAATGTTTTTAAGCTATTGCATAGTTTCTATCGCGGGCCTTGAGCGTGGAGACCGAATCCAAAAATTCCGTAACGAAAATAACCTGACACCCCCCACTCAGTCACTCCTCTCACCGCTAGATGGCGTTGTAAAATATGTTTGATAAAAGAACGACATACATAGAGTTGTAAAACCTACATAATTTTATTTGTTACAAGTAAATAAATAATTATAATTGCATAAGTTGATAAAAAATGCTATGCAATGGCTTTACCACGGCAGTCTCCGAGTGCCACACGACTTTTTTATTTATTTTTCATGTTTGAGAGGGTACGTAGTTGCGTTATGAATGGCGAGTCATGTCGTGTCGTGTCGTGTCGCGCTGTGAGCGCAGGCTGCAGTTATCTCGCTAACTTGACGTTTGTTTGTTTATAATATGCGGCGGCGTTCAGACGGAGTCGCGCTCGCCATCCTTCCTACAATGAGTGCTTCTGTTGGTGCGCGAGGGAGAGACTCTAGGGCGCCGCCGCTGCCGGTCCCTCTACTAGATTGCAGCTACGTAATTGCCGCAGATTATACGTTTTTAAATGAGCCGTTTACAACTGTTCGTTTATTTAGTCACATACGATTCCTAATGTAAGAGCATGGTATTTAAATAATAGTATTTATTGTCATGAAGTTGCATACATAAAAGAAAATCCAAATATAAAATGTTCTGAATGGTTATACATTGCAAGCAGTACATTGTCCGCAGTCACAGTACGAGCAGAATACTAAGTGACGAGTGTAGGGCTCCGCCGACAGTCGCGAATCTGCCGAGGTAGTATAGAGGCGGCATGTGTGACGTCACAGTATCCGCCCCGTGCCCCCACTGTCACGTATACATTATATGTCGTTCGTTACAGTTGCCGCTCGGCTCGGTCGGCTCCCCTGCGCCCGCGCATGCGGCGTTCCACGGTAACCAGTTGTTACCCTCTCAGGTGCTTGTTGTAGCTGAAGAACAGGGACTACTGGCTACCAAAACTATAACTACGTTTGTATGGTCCTCAGATCAGACAATCAAGGGAGATGTGGTGAGGTGTTGCGGCGGGTCGTTCAACGTATCTGGTATAAATCACACTTTACTCGAACTCGCTCGGCAGACGACCTTGCTGCGTCTGCGCTTGTTCTTTACGAGTCAACTATTAGTTAGTTCATTGCGCCGCTGCGAGCTTCTTAGTGTGTGTTTAGAGGTTTAGCATTATATTGTAGAACATTGGTGAAACAAGGAAACATTCGAGCACGCGCGATAATTATTGTACTGAGGCATATCCTTTTTGTTTCTCTAATCTGAGGTACTGTCCATGTTACAGTTTATGACCGCGCTCAAGTGTGGTGAACCCCGTTCCCTGTACATATCATCAGAGCGTCGCATTGTGATAGAGACCAGTTCAGAGCTACCATACAGTTAGGTGTGGATGTCGGGCCGCGCCGCTCATCACCTACCGCGCCGCGCCGCGCCACGCCGCCCTCTACTGACACCGGTGTCGGTGTCTGCTGTCTACTCTTTGATAATATTAGTTAAATGAATCTACATCAATTTCTATTTTAATCTAAATATTATATATTATTTATATTATATTATTGTATTAAACCATATTTGTGGTGGTCTTTTTGCCGTAGTCGGGTAATAACAGTTCTGGTACACGAGGAACATAGGTAATTATGAAGGAGACGAGTGTCAGTGAGTGAGTAATCTGCAGTATGTATACCGTTCCAGAGGCAGCCGTAGAGCTCGACGCGCATGCACACGGTCCGCCGGTGGCTGCTGTGCGGGATGAAGCGCACCTTGGAAGCCCACACCGGGTGCGCCAGCTGCGTCTTCACCACCAGGTACGTGTTGGTGTTGCCAGGTAGGATCTGCGACATGACAAGCACATGTAGAGGGAGCCGGCAGCCGGGGAGCAGGCGTCGACCGCCGGCGAGATGCGTACCTCCTGTCCGTGATGCGCGGAGTAGCGCACCCACCTGCCGAGCCGCGGCCGCCAGTACTCGAGGAGGAACGCCTCCGCGTACTCCTGACCCTGGCCGTTACCGAAGCGGCCCTGCGTGCCGACCGCCGTGAGCACGTGCACCGTGCGCAGGTCCACCTGCAGCCACTCCGTGGACTCCGCCGAGATCTGCGAGCGCGGGCACCACGCGCCGCCCATCGTGTCCTGGTTCAACCTGCAACGACACACACTTACTGTCTCCGCTCGTTGTGCGCACCACGTCTGCTCCAATCACAATTAATATATAATACTGAAGCGAGCGAGCGTGTGTGCGTGTGACGGCAGGCACGAGGCGGCCGGTGACCCACGACTGTGACCGGCCGCGCCACAATCAATGAACCGTTTACGACGACACAAGCGCTACATTATATCAAGTGCCGCATCATCGCTTAACATCAGCCGAGTTGGCGCTGCAACGCATAACTAAAATTTATAAATAAAACAAAATAAATAATAAAGGTTCCTGTCTGTGCACTCGGACAAATCTTCGTCAACAACCATGTTTGTAACTTTTAGTTCAGAACAGTTCTGAGCGGCCCCTCGTACACTGAACAATATACCTACTTATACATGATATTAATATATATATGTAAATGCGGTGGTTTCAACCGAACTATCACTCAAAACAATCGACACATACGTCGCATACCAATCATGCAAGCCTACTACAGAATATCGTTTTATTATATAAAAGAGGAGTATAAAAGCACTCGGTCTGCCTGATGGTAAGCAGAGCCCGCCTCTGTACGCCTGCAACACTAGATGTGTGATAATTGAGTGAGTAGGTACAGTCAGTAGAGGTGCCTGGAGAGGAGACGTATAGTTACCGTCCGTTGTGCGGCGCCACGTTCCCGTCGTTATAGCAGGAGCTCGCGCTGATGTCCGCGTCCGGGATGAGGCCGGTCTCCATGCCCAGCGGCGCGATGCATTGCGCTACAACACACAACACGAGCCTCGTGAGCCTTCATCTCTTACTAGGACTCTTCCACCGCATCTCGCGGGACGGGACCCTGGACCGAGTGACGCTCACTTGTCTCTCGCTCCAGCTACACAGTTGGATATAATATTCAATTTATAGTTTGCGAGCAAACTATCAACTAAATTGAACATCTCAAGCTTGGAGATATGTAGGGTATCGCGTGTGAAGTGTGTGTTGGATGCAGATAGTACCAGTATGCTCGGGGAGGGGGAGGGGGGGATCTCTTGCTCATTCCATCGCTGAGTATGTCAGCAGCGCGTGCCTTCATGCCTTCTCGCTCAGCGTTTATTATTCAATGGAGGAACGTTAAAGTAAAGGAGATTGTTTGCAAATTATTCCAATTCTGGTATTCATAGCAAGTTGGTGAAGTCGGTTCAAGTTTGTTCTTACAATAGATGTTTTATAACCGCATAACCGTACCGTGATGTGTCGCACTGTTCGCATTCTTTCTACGGTAACAATGCGTCGATGTGTTCCGACGGATTTACTTGTGTTAGTGGTGTAGTTGTCAGTGGCGGATTTACACATTTGCCGCCAGTAGGCTATTCAAATTTTGCCGCAATGAAATCGAAACTATGATTTGTGCACTATCGTCCTAATTAAACCACCTTATTTGAAACTAGGGGATCGATGTGTAAGTTATTAGATTATTTTTAAAACCCAAACGATTGCACAAAAGTAGTTTTAGGATAATTACATAATAGGTATATAACTAATGAACTAAATTCTGTAAATCATAAAAAAATCCCCAAATTTGCCGCCCCTAAAATTTGCCGCCCTAGGCTCTAGCCTACTCAGCCTGCTGGTAAATCCGGCACTGGTAGTTGTTCACATACACACTACATACACCCCGAGCACGTTCTGCTCGTGCAGGAATTATCGTCCCCATCTCGAATAATAACAACAATGGTACGAGGGCATCAATCAAACCAATATACTTTTTTTTAATGCCATAATTATTTATTATCTGTCATCTAAACATCGTTAAGCAGATTTAATAAACAGTTTATTAGAAGCAGCCGTCGACGCGGCGCGTTACTAAACTGGTGAGAAACGGGGGACTCGTGTTTTTATTTTACATTTTGTGTAGGAAGCCGTTGAAACGCGAAACGTGAAAACTTTTGTGTTCCCGTTTTCAGGTTTGTTTATGTTGGTTGCAGACATTGTAGCAAACAACATGTCTTCAGATATAACTATGATGAGTTGTACCGAGCTCTCCTTGTCTGGAGAGGCACCCCGCGAGTTCACCTGCTGTACCAGTACGTGGGTAACTTAGATTAATGCACCAACGAACGGTTGTGGGATATATGATGATGATGTATGTATGTTGGGTTCATTCTTAAAAATAAATGTTAACTTGGCAACTGTTTGAACTAGTATAGTAAATAAATATCTGGAACATTATTGCACACATGGTCATCTGACCCCAAACTAAGTAGAGCGTGTAATATGGCTGCCAGAGACTGATAAAACATACATATATATTTTTAAATACATACCTAAATATATATTAACGCCCAGACATAGAATACAAAATGTTCTTCACACAAATGTTTGTCATAGGTGGGAATCGAACCCACACCCCCAAGCGCAGAAGGCAGGTACACTGCCAACTGAGCTAACGGGGTAAAGTATCAAAATAAATCGCTTAGCAAATTATAACGCAAATAAAAATATACGTTACAAGTGAGACCGCGCGCGCGCGCGAGTCCCTCGCAAGTTTGTTTCTATATTATATAAAAAGTGCCTATACATTGAACTCTGTTTTCTAAACACCCTATATAAATGTACATCTGAACAGATTCATAGCTAACAACACTAACGAACATCTACCTTTCAAACAAAAACCTCCTACATCTATATCGGTTCAGCCGTCTGGGAGCTACACAGCAGGGACAGACACGCGCAGACACACATACACAACTTATAACACCCCTTTTATGCGTCGGGTGTTAAAAATTAGGGGGGGGGGGCACAATCAAATTTATTTTTCTCTATCACGTCTATCGACAACACATCAAAATCGGTCAAGGCGTTTATGCTGCAGGTGGGAACATCATTGCATCATCGGGTAGGAAGAAACTTATCAGAACTCGGGAAATTAGTAATAAAATAACCGGCCAAGTGCGAGTCGGACTCGCGCACGAAGGGTTCGGTACCATTATCTATAAAAACGGCAATAAAACACGTTTGTTGTATGGGAGCCCCCTTTAAATACTCATTTTATTCTGTTTTTTGTATTTGTAGTTATAGCGCCAACAATAACTGTCTAACTATCACGGTTCATGAGATACAGCCTGGTGACAGACAGACAGACAGACAGCGGAGCCTTAGTAATAGGGTCCCTTTTTACCCTTTGGCTATAGAACCCTAAAAAGAACAGAAAGCGATAAAATAATTGAGGAGACGCGAGTTGACAGGCAAATACCTGATCGAGGTTGTCGCGTGCGGTCCTCTGAGGGGCCTGCGGGGGGGGGGGGGGGGGGGGCGTCTGAAGTGTCGGTTATTGGTCGATGTATGAACACATCGCGTGCGACACGCTCTTTGTACGCTCGTGCCGCACCACAACTGGCCAGTCTCTACAGGTCAGCCAAGTTAACCAACCCCTGGATCACCGGCATGTCTTTATTGATGGGTTGCCAACTGGATGTTGCACCACAACTTACATCATCCTAATGTCTAAATGTGACCAATCATCATCAGACAGCCCCGTAAGCTCAGTTGGTAGTGTACCTGCTTTCTGCGCTTCGGGGCATGGGATCGATTCCCATGTAGGACAAACATTTGTGCGATGAAAATTTGTGTTTGTTCTATGTCTGGGTGTTAATATTTATTTAAGTATGTATTTAAAATTATATATGTATGTATATCAGTGTCTGGCAGGCATATTACAAGCTTTGCTTAGTTTGGGGTCAGTTGACCATGTGTGCAATAATGTCCCAGATATTCATTTATTTTATTTTATTTATGTACATGAATAGTCGTGCTAACACAACTAACATAATATACATCAATTTAACGCTCACAAATATATATACTACCAATATATTTAAATAAATACATATATAAAAGACGATGTGTGTACATTATGTTCCCTTTGGACTCCAAAACGGCTGGACTAAAACATATAAATAGATAGATAACTCTTTATTGTTCACACCAAAAATTACATAGGTACATTTGACAACAACAACTTATAACTAGTGAAACAATTGACGGCCTCATCACGATAAGCGATCTCTTCCAGGCATACACCTGATGTTATAAGGAGTAATGAACTCGAGTGAAACCGCTGGCCGCAGCTAGTATACAGATATAATGTGATCACGTTTGGGGTTCGGCTCCAAGAGTACGCTCAATTAATTGTAAACGAGGAGTGTGCGAGTCTCGTCCACAGTGTACGAGGAGGAGTGACATGGGTACACGAGTATGACTGCCGCTCGAGGGAGCAGGAGGCGGCGTGACGTGCGCGGCGTGACCGCGTGACGTGACGACGGCGACGTCACGCGGCGGTACATTCGTGTCGCTCATGTACAGTTCGGCTCATTTGACATCGATTACGGCAATAGAGCTTAGCGTTATTTAATTCCGGCGGCGAGGGACACACTCGGCATGCTGGATGAGTACATGACGTCGTCCCATCCCACTCGCGAGCTGAACAGTAACGCAGAACTGGTTGCAGCTCTCTCGATAGCGTTATTTAGTACTCAATTGGCGACCTTATGCTTGTACACATGGAGCTGCACGTCTCGGACACGCCATACAAGTCTATCATAGAGCAAAGTAGAATCAAATCAGAATAATATTCAGGTTGCATGCAGCAAACTGCACTTTGCTTCAAGATGAATGAAGATATTATGTTCGGAGCTGGCTTAAGGAGACGGCAATAAAAAATATCCTATAAAAAGTGCTATCAGACACAAAGCACTGCAACTTTTGTTTAAAAATATTTAAAAAGTAACCAACAGACCAAACTTCTCCCAGTATTAATGTGTTAATCTGAGGAAAAATCAAGATCAAATTGAATCCAAAACAGAACAAGCAAATAACGCTACATCTTTATAATCATATTCAAACGCATAATAATACTGTTAATGCCCAATACGCATCCAGATAATAATCAAATTAATTTAGAGAAGACAATAAAAGAAAAACTAAGGATAGGACCAGTAGGAATTATTGTTTCAGATGAAATAGGATGTAATATCATTAATAAAATAATGAAACGATTTGGTTAATCCGACACCTTCACCCACTTTGTAGTGGTAGGACTCTTTTGGAGGGGTCCGCCTGGGGAAGTACCACACCTTTGCCAGTTAATCAACCGCCAAGCAGTAGTGTACATACAAACACTACTGTGTTCCGGATTGAAGGGCAATGTTTCCAGCAAAATTACAGGGCACACAGAGATTTGACATCTTATATCTCGGGGTGACGAGCGCAGTGCATTGCCATCCAGGGTTTTGAACTGTTGAAGTTCAAAATTCTGAGTGGCGTTGAGCTGTTATGGGCAAGCGTGAAGAGCGATCAGGCGAGCGACTTCGCTCGTCTCGTCGCTAAGTACCATAAAAAAATAAAAAAACAGTAAGCCAGGAAGTAAGCCTGTATATATAAAAATAGAATATTAGATTAGTAGTTAGAAGTGGAAGAACTCTCTTAGATCAAACTCTTTGATACCGATAAAATTTGGATGTGTGCCACCTAGAGTTTGTCGATTGGATTGAATCAACGGTAAACCACGTAAATGTAAATTATGCAATGAATGGAAAAGTGTGGTAACTTCGGAGTAACCTGTGTTGCCTTCACAGAATACTTGGAAGTCAGTAGGCCAGCATGTGGACGCGACTCACGTCAACGATGTCAAGAGGCCTTTCTTCTAGCTCTAAAACCGTTCGCGTGATGCCGCCCGACTATTATTTTAATTAGTTTCATTGTAGGAAGGAAGGGGTGTCGTTAACGTTACGTTTTGATAGGTACGTGGTATGTGTGTGTAGGGGCAGTGGAGAGCGGCCGCCCTGTGGGCTGCGAGTCGGTAATGGTATACCAGTGTTCGAGTGGTGAGACTCCGACAGCGTCGTGCTGTACACACCAGCTGGGTGGGACAGTCGGTCGGTAGCGTCTTCTCGTAAACTGAACTTGGTGTAACGTCTCCCACCCTCCACGTTACGGCTATTAACGATACAGCGCTGAAACAACGCACTGCGGAAAATCACACGAACGTGAACCTTAACGCGGCGAGATACGGTTAGCGGTCGCTCAACTTTTCGCATCACCTGAACAGAATCTCTTAAAACAGGCAGCCGTAAGGCCCCAGGAGCAAATGAATCATGTGTCCACAGTGTGACCACTTCCAGGGAGGATGGAGAGTGAGGACGGCGCATGAGGCAGCTTCCGGCTCAACGGCGGCGTGACACATGTCGCGCCGCCGCCGCCGCCTCCGGAGCCCTACGTGCGCTGCCTGCCAATACTACGTCCGTACCACGACACGACCTGGATCCAGTGCACACACGCTTGTTCCTATCCTGCTCTGATATATTGTACAGAGAAGTGACGTCAGTTGTTTAGTATTGTGTTTGTAGATGAGATGCGAAGTGATGAGCTCGTATTGTCTGTCGGTGAGACCGCGGCGATCACGATGTAAGATAGAATGCGATGAGGAGCTGCTGAGGACGCGGTGAAGCCGGTGAAGGGAAACCTATCGGGAGATAATTAATTATAACTCGGCGGCGGCGCTCTCCAGCTCTACTCTGACATAACACGAAACACTAACATTGTCGACTGGCTGCGCCCCTCGGTTTCACCCGCAATGACTTTCCTTCAGGCATAGCATGTTTCCACAATAAAAAGTACCCTGAGTCACTCTCCGGCCCACCGACTATCTCTATGCATAAAATCACGTCGTCGGTCCGTCGCTGCGTGAAAGAGGAACAAACATAAATATATTTTTCAGAATGTCTCTTGCAGTATAAATGTAGTTGAACGCATGCATCACGAGCTGGTGGCTGACGAGAGAACTGACTACCTTTCCCTAACAAGCTTCCTTTGTAAGAGTTGTGTGTAGAGCGCCCGCGCAGGGACCCCGACCGCACCCACTTGCAGAAACGCAATGCAATCAACTGTTTGGGGAATGCTTTAGCTCTGCGTGTTCGCTTTGCTGAAGTAACTGCTATATCTAAGATTCCTGATGAAATGACTCCCAGAATATAGTTGTGCAGTCAATAGGGTATTTGAATGTTCTTACGGAACCATTTTAAATTGTCTTTAATACTTATTATAATGAAACAATCTTGTGATTTAATCCTTATAATTTTCAGTGTTTTTATTTTTATTGGCGTATCACAAGTCAAATTATTATACTACTGAGCAAACACTCCGTTGACATTTATGAGGCTTCGGTGACATCACAAGCAAGCAATCAAGTTCTCACTCGCCATACGAAGGATATTCGATCTACACACAGCATTTGCAGTCGAGTGCAACGTGTAACTTTTCATCCCACCTCAGCGACGAATAGACTATATGCAAAAAAAATACGTTTTGGCATTATTAAAACGTTTCAGTCAATTCTGTTGGCGTTAAATAAACTTCCTCGTCGCTGGAATCAATCATTTTAGGTTTTTCACTTGTTTTCAAGTTTCTTGTTTTTAACCTAAGGTTTTAACAATATGACGTGACAACAAAATGGCACGCGAAAAGCAAATGAAAAAAAAAGTACACCAAGAAGGTTCCGAGTCTGAGTTTTTAACAAAAATATTAAAAAAGGTTGTATGATAAATTCCGCACCATGGAGGTAGAAGTATATAGGTTTATAGATGTTTTGAATTTACGTACGTTGTAGCTTGATTGAAATGATAGCTAACGACATTTCGGGGCATGTCTTTGTAATAACGTCTGGCGAATTACATTTACTTGAAACACAAAGATCACTGGTATTCTGCGTGTAAAAATACTATGAACTACAAGTGCTGTACTTATAAATAGTAAAAGTACATTTGACCTTTAAAACGGAACTGCATTTAGTGTCGATTATCACAATACAATAACCATATTTTTCCATTCTGTCATAACAAGGTTACGTTTGACAGAAAACTTAGGGACGGGTAAATCGATAAACGTAAAATCGATCGTTTTATTTTGCTGTATGAATTAAATAGTATTTTTTTTAATGTTTTCTCAGAATTTCCTCTGCGTACTATCGAAATACAAAACTTGTACGTACTACTTTTTGTAAACCTAGATTTATTCTGTATATAGTATAATAATATCCAATAACTAGCAACTGTATTTGTAAATTTTACGGAACGAAACATCTTTATCCAAAGACTGACTACTAGAATAGCATTTGACTATTGATTGAATAGCATTTATTATTAATCTGCAGGATTGCTCAAGTGACTCTAACGCTGATGATGATGATGACACTGATTTGGAATGTACACGATTAGGTTAAAGAATAGATTTATTTATTTTACAAAAATTTGTACTTGCTTCTTCTGTTTTATTTCACTATCCTAAAGTCTCATTACTTATCATACTATTACTACGACAGAAATATAAATGGGTTTAAAAATATTATTCCTGCAAGACACTTCCAATCGATAAATAAAGACACACATTATTCTCGATTTGGTCCGAAATGTCCCAGCACTAATCGAGGATTTTGACATACTTCATTTCAATCAACCACAGAAAAGAAAACGAAAAAATTCCGAAAAAAAAACGATGTTCTAAATTTAATTAACTTTATCTACTAGCGGATAAAAACGGCTTTTGCACCCAGATATCGAAGGGCAAAAATACTTTTTCCGTGATGGGGGGATAAAAAAACATATTTTTAGTCTGTGCTAGCTGTACCCGCAACTTCGTTTGCGTGAAGTTAAAAATAGTCACAACAGACGGAGGCGCCGGAAATTTCAGTAATATGTTACTAACAATATTGTATGTTTAAAAATTCAACCCATTAATTGTACTGTAGCAGCTTGGTCGTTCGTTACGGAGAGTCAATATGGCTCTCTCACAGACCAGAGCCAACACTTATCTCCATTTATTATTCTTTATATTTCACCGAAAACACACGAAAGTAGACCCTCACAAGAAGAAACAGTCCGGCAAAAATAAGAAGCCAGTCTTTGTTTTCTTCTTTTCTTGGTAGTTATAACGTGTCTTCGCCAATTATGAGTTACAAATCCGAAAACTCTTAGGTGTTTGGATTACCAAATCGTTGTGCCCGCAACACATCAGACCAATTTTGTAATTAATATTGGAAAAACAAAAAAAAAAAACGATAAATTTAAACACAGCAGGTGGGCTACCACAACCTCAACAACATACTTGTAATAATCTTACATTAAATGTTCTCGCTCTATCATTAGCAGAGAGAGACAAAGTTTAATGTAACTGATCACTAAATTGAACAATAACGAAACCTACGAACTAGTATAACTATCAAGTAGCGTCTCCATCTAGACACCACCACGCGACGTAGCAGAATGTATAATGTTGGCGAGACGTGTGACGCGCGTGCTTGTTGGGATTGTGACGAATACAGAACACGAACACAGCAGACGGCAGGTAGGTACTCACACATGTCAAGAGCGCGCACTCGCAGCACGGAGGTGGCGGCGAGCAGCAGCGCGAGCGCAGCACAGTGCCCCATCGCGGCGGCTCACCTCACCGCGCGACCCGCCCGCCGAGCGCCCCCACTGCAACAATACACACCATCTGTACAACTACCAGCTTGGACTCTCGTGCCAACTCCACTGGCGCATCACCACTGCTACTACATCCCTACTTCAGACTGAGCTTCTTACTCTTGAACATCGACGCAAACTTGCTTGTCTAGTTATCGGTTTTCTCATCAGCGTGATCTAATTCCCTCCTGCCCATATTTCTATCGGACTGTCAGAGTGGGCACGAAAAATCGACACCGCATCATGGTTGATATTCCAAAAACCCATACTAAGCGGTTTGATTCCACTTTTAACCGAACTGCTAGTCTGTGGAATGCGCTGCCTGAATACTCCCCGATAGTTACAATCTGGGGTTCAGCAAATCACGATTGAATCGGTTTCTACTAGGCGAGCGTGCTCCATCGCAGACCGCATCATCGCTTAACATCAGGCGAGTTGGCAGTCAAACGCAAGACAGTTACTAAATAAAAAATGTTACTGTACACGTTGTATGAGGAGACACACCCGCCCTGAGCTCGCCGCCGCGCGCGTTAGACGCGTGCGTCAGACGCGCGTCGCTGCTATCGGCCACGATGTACGGAACTCAACATTTACTGTATGCTTTATATCACTGTCACTTAAAAATTGTGAGTACAAAAATATAGCGGGTCGTGGTGCGAGGACTCCTGACCGTCTCCGGGCCGGCTCCCGAGCAGACTCACCTCATGGCGCTTATGAACTAATGACGGTTTACTATTCCTGCAATATATTTTTTTTACTGCGCAATACGAAATCACCTTTTCAGAAGTTACTTAGCAAATATTTAAATAGCAAAAAGTCCGCAAACAGAGCTCGCTCTACTACGCTCTCACTATGTAACATTGAGAAATTCTTCAAACAGTCACGTCAAGAAATTTTTTGAGAAGTTTCGTTAGGAATTCATCGATATTTAAACGAATATACGAAGCCTATGCTGTTGTGTTTTTTTTTTTTTAAATAGAATAGTTCTATATTTGGCCACCAACTCGCCTGATGGTAAGCGATGGTGTGTCCGAGGATAGAACACGTTGATCTAGAAGAAATCTATTCACTGTAGCCTTGAAGATGCCTAGATTGTACAGGTCTAAGGAAACAAGGCCTTGAAGATGCCTAGATTACAGTAGGTCTCAGGAAACAAGGAGGACGGCAGGGAGTTCCATTCTTGGGTGGTACGTATCATAAATGACGACCCAAATCATTGTGTACGAATGTTTGTAATTTCCACGAGGAAGAGAGGAGGAGGTGATGTGTATAAAGCGACTACAACTACAAGTACTTAGTCTGGGAAAGTTCAAGTACTGTTAGCGAGTCTTCAAGCTTTCTCAAATAGGGTTCCGTTCTGACTGCGCTCGCGTTTGTAGCGCACGTGTTCTGTGAATAAACCGGCCAAGTGCGAGTCTGGCTCACGCACTGAGGGTACCGAACCAACGCATGCAATACAAAAACTCAATATAAAACAAATTTATATTTTTTAATCAGCTGATTTCTCAAATAAATAAACACTATTTCAATTAAAGCCATAAGCTTCTTGCATTATTACAAAAAAGTAGGGCAAATATACAACACGCCCGACCGGTCACCCATCCAAGTACCGCCCGCGCCCGACGTTGCTTAACTTCGGTGATCGTACGAGAACCGGTGGTGAGCAGAAATTGGTCATCGACTCGCACTTAGCCTGTATTTATTATATGTAGTTATACTTTAGAGTGTAGTATAAACATGCCAAGTTTGATGCTAGTACGTATTTCCGATTTTACACTAGAGCAAATACAAAATTACATTCTAAAAATATGTTTGTTGTATAGGGTCTCCCGTCTTTAGTTTTTACTTTTTGACTTTATTATAATTTTTTAGTTAATCGCCCGTTACATTACATGTACTGTGAAAATTTCAACTACTATCTATTACAGTTCGATAGATGCAGCCGTAACGGCTGAACCGTTAAAAGGTATGACGGCCAAACAGACAGACAGACAGAGTACGCTTATTAATAGGGTCCCGTTTACACCGTTTGGGTACGGAACCATAAAAATGAATATCCTTGGTAATGATATATATATATCATGTCGCTACGGTAGAGAGAGATACGGCGGAGTTAGTGAGGGCAGATATGTCTCGAAGACATCGGATCGGTGTCGTGTCGCCGCCGCCGTCCAGTGCAGGGTGCGCTCGCAGACCGTACCGTGCCTACACCAGGGGGGGGGGGGGACTACTGAAGCACGTCGCGACGGCCCTCTACGAGAACAATGGCGAGTCTTGTCTCTACACTCACTCGTCGCACCGCATCTTACATTCATACTATACTCGTTATGTATATTTGGTGTCACTGACTACTGGCGGGTACTAACGAATGTGTAGTGCACGTTACATCCCATTACGTACTACTTCATGTATCATCTGTTAGTTGGCTTGTTTCAGTATTAAACTTCAACATGTGATTTAGACACGAATCAAAATGATAAACATGTATTTCTCACAAATTTTTAATACAAGGATTTCAGTAATTATTTTTAGTGTTCCGTAGTCCTACGAATATCTCTTCGTTCTGTCCGTCTGTCTTAATTTTTTAGAACCTTCCAACTGCTATAATTATTAAGATAAGAGCATGAATCTTTGCACAGTTACAGTTGTCAATACAGGTCTAAATTTTAAAAGTATAATAACTGGCCAAGATCGTGTCGAGACACGCATATGGTAGGATTCCGTAACCAAAGCCAAATAATTGTATTCATGCTGCAGAAAATTATGGTTATAGAAAAATTGGAGCCAGTAGTAAGCTTAGTGCTTTAATTCCGTGCGATCCAATCCCTCTGATGGGAACGGAGCGGATGTTAGACAGAAATGGAAAAAATAATTTATTTTTTTATTGTATTGGATGACTAATAGTGCTGTTGCCCGGGACTTCGTACGCGTAGATTTTCATATAAACATTCAACCCTTTTTTCCTCTCTCAATCTAGCCCTTTCGCAAAATAACATAGACTGTACTTCAATCTGGTCATAGTTAAAACCGCATTTAAATCCGTCTAGTGGTTTAGGAGATGTGCGTGGACAAACAAACAAAAGTTATAAAAACTTTCTTAACATGTCCAGCTGCTTATTTTAAGACATGATATTTTTTTTTATTTATTTTTTTTGAAATTGCAGGATAGGAGTGGACTGGATTTACATTGATTTCTTCAGTACTCGAGCGAAGCCAGCTCGACAATCCTCTCTTCAGTCCTTAGCTTGTGTAATTGTGAATGTAGTGTTGTGCGTGGCCAGGGACCAAGTTCATTGGAGATCTCAAGAGAGTTCACCACACAGCTGCTGCTGCACAGAGGATGCTGCTGCTGCTGATGCTGATGCAGGATTCTCTGGTGGTTCTGGTTGTGGTTGCAGTTTTAGGACATGCCCAGGTCAAGTACTAACGGATCACTATCTTGGGCTTTAATTGTTTGGTAAATGGATTTTTTAAGGTGTTTACTATAATTTTTTGGTAAGTGTGATGGGATCTGTTAGAAAGAGGTTTGCAATAGTTTTCCTTCAGAGAGGCTGATATAACCGAATGAACGTAATCTGAATAGAAGAGTAGGGGTTTTTAGGGATAGAGTTTAGGGGTAGTCCTACAAGTAACCCTTATACCCTAAGTCCTAATTTTTTAGAACCTTCTAACTTCTATAGTTATTACGAAAAGTGCAAGAATCTTTTTCATAATTTCAGTTTTAGTATTGATCTAAATTTTAAAGAGGTTGGCTAGGGTTAGGGCCACCCCTAACCTCTAGTACATGTGAAATGGGCATGTAAATTTTTTTTTGCTGTGTGGGGTATTGTTGAAGTTGTGGTTTCATACATAACTTTTTTATCAAGTGTATATTTTGTGAAATATGGCTTGCCAAAGTTACAAAAATTTTGTTTGCCCCCCTCTGCATTTCTAAACTATACTAACTTACCATGCAGATAGGTCATATTAAAAACCTTCATTCAAATTATTACGAACATTTTCTGATTATAACTTTTTGAGTTATAATAGTGATAAAACTGTAATGAATTTAAGACATTCTATATCAAAGGTCATTGACTTTTTCGTAAAAAAAACCTGACAAAGCATGTTTTTTTAGTAGTTTTCTTTTTGACTAAACCATAAAAAGTATGTTATGTTGGTATAATGCACCTCTGAACCACTGAGATGTGTTTTTGTTTTTTTTTGTACCAATTTTTTAACTATGATTGTGAAAACGGTACCCTACCATATGCGTGTCTTGACACGCTCTTGGCCAGTTATTTTGAGTTGTTATTGTTGTTTCATGTAATAAATAAATAACTCTATTTGAGCTTCAATGTATTTATCAAATCTTCATTAATACATCCACACTCTACTATGCTATGTGTGCTATCGATAAGGTGTGCGGGAAGCTAAGCGGAGCATGCTTCGCCCTCAGGCGGCTGACCAGGTTTTTTACCCAGGGAGGTGGTACGGTCATGCTATTTTGCCACTGTACACTCCTTGCTACAGTACGGAGCCGAAATTTGGGCTAGGGGTGCCGACTGGAAATGCGCTTTCGTATGCCAGAAGAGAGCTGTCCGCGCGATAGCTCGAATCACGCAGTACCAGTCAGCTAAGCCATTTTTCATATCACTTAGAATACTTACTCTGCCATCAATAGTGATTATGCAAGTGGCTATGTATATGCGAATTAATCTCAAGTTGTATACTGCATTCGGTGAAACGCTCCGAGAATCCCAGCAGCGCACTACTCGCCACAAGCACAGGCTCCTACCCGTCAAACAGTCACTCACCAAGTCCACGAAGTTGACTCATGTCATGGGCACAATAATCTACAACAGGCTTCCCAAGGATGTACTTGAGGCGTCTAACTTGTCTATATTCAAAGCAAGGTTAGCACGCTGACTTGTCAATCAAATGTTATACGACATTGATAAGGAATTTATGGCTCTAAAAGTAACATCCTAATTCTTATTAGTTTTTACTTAGTACTATTAAGTATTTTTATTGACATTTTATATCTGACATATACTAATCATATAAATAAATGAGTATGAGTATGTGAAGAGAATCACCAAGTTCACACTAGTTATGTACTTTGGTGAACATAATTTTGTATTCCCTTTTAAAATGTTGGTTCACAAGATAGTTGTACATTTTTCCATGATTGAAAATGACTAAGAGGGTTCACTACTTACTTCACGCATGCATTGCTTAATGCATGTAAATAAAGCACTTAATAACATTAAATGTCTAATTAGTACTTTAAAAATTATGCTTTGAAGGGTTGTTTATTTTGTGCATAGTTATTTTTTTAACATCTGCATTAGGTAGGTTCATCTATTTGGTTGTGTACTTCTGTAACTGCCCTGTATGTATATGTATTAAAGGAGGTAATGGTGATAAGTATTTCAAAATAGTTTTTGAATGTAAATTATTTTATTTTCGCTTTAAGGTGATCGATTTGATTGTATCCAAGTGCTCTAGTTGTGAGATAGGTAAAGCATCGAACTGTATACGTGAACAAGGGTCTTGGGTAGCCCAACAGCCCGCATTAACGTAGCCAGCCACAGACGAGTAAACGAACAGTAAATAATGATATCATAACATAAACAGCCCTTACCTTACAACTTGCTGAGCTGTGGTGAAAGTTCCAAATAAATACATGAATGCAATGCACCTCCGAGTACCAGGTACATAAGTAGAACCCGGTGACATGGGAATTATTAACATAACTTCGTCCTTTTAGCACAGAAACCACTGGCTCAAGTTGATTACACTTTTAGTTCTTTGTAAAATTGTTCACATTCCGTGCCGTACATTCGGAATACACCGTTTTATTCATTCTACGTTCACACTTTATATTGTACTTTCTAGCACTGTGTAGTGTAGGTGTGTTATACTCACACACAATACAATATTACAATACATAGCTAGCTTACTCGGCAGAAGACCGTTGTTGTTGTAAAGTTTTCATGACCATGGATACGAAGTCCTTCGGTCGAAATATTAATCAAGCTTACATAGTCTTAAATAGCGTCAAACGAGTCATAGTCACAGTCAGAGTCAAGCAAAGTAAGTCACGGTTAAGTCAAACTCATGCTCCAGTAAAGTGGTGAAGGGTTTTCAATAGGCTTCTATGGAGTTTTGGACTGAATAAAATGCAAATTTTTACGATTACAATGTCATATAATTTCTCCGGAAGACGCAGCGTAGGTAGGCCTCCCACTAGATGGACCAACGACATCGTGAGAGTCGCGGGCATCCAGTGGATGCAGATGGCAGATTGTCGTTCAGTGTGGAGGTTAAAGGGGGAGGCCTATGTTCAACAGTGGATGTCTTTTGGCTGATGATTATGATAATTTCTATTTACAACACAATTTTATTCATTCATCAATATCCCTTTTGTCGACTTGAAATTAAAAAACCTATTATGCTCATATTTATTGTCTGTTTGACATGCAAAATCGCAGAAACGTGTTTTTTTTTTTAACAGTACTTGTATGTACTATGTGTACTATTGAGGCATTTTGGAACGCTTACTATATTTTCTGCCACATTAATGCTAAACCCTGTTATTAGTGCCAGTATTAAATAAACAATAATAAATAATTCGTGCATTAAAAAAATGCTGCACATCCTGCTAGGAGCTAAAATGAGAGTCGGATTTTGCTAAAATCGCAGAATTCTGCTAAATCTAGTCACACTGGTACTCCGAGCCCTAGGGTGCGTTTACGGACTCGGCGAATTTTTCACCGGTGAAAAATTAAACTAACGGAGGTTCGCTGAACGGCGTCATAGCTTTATGTCATATATGTCAATACTAGCTGTCAAATTCAATAATAAATAAATGTCAAGTAAAATATAGTAAAATAAAATGGTATATAATAGTAAAATATCAAATATCAATCTATCATTATATAGATATAAAATTTTATTTTAAATTAAAACATCTACAACAAAAAGATTCGAACAAAATAATATCAAAAACAGCTTAACCTCCTCAACAGCTGTCAATCTGACAGCAGGCGAAAATTTAGCGACCTCAAAAGGTAGATAAAATTTAATCTAGTCAGGCGAAAACTTATACCAGCGGACGCCCGTAAACGGGCAGTTTAAATTTTCGCCGGTATAATTTTTCACCTCGTGGAGTCCCAAAACGGGTGTTTTGACGTTCATCTAGTATAAGTTTTAGTCTGGTTAAGTGCCGTAAACGCAACCCTAGGTAGGAAATAAGAACTCGGACCACAGACACAGAAAGGAACACAGAGTGGAGATTATTGTTGGTTTTTTTCTCCTACTGGGCAGGCTATAGGCATTAGGACATACCACCTCGTTTTGCGATATTATGCAGATTTGTTTGCCTTTTGACTATATCTATATGAATATTCAATGGCTTGGCGACAGTGGATATGAGTCAAAAACTACCTTTTCACGCCTATTTTAAATCCATCTACACCAGTACAAAGTTTGTACAATGAATCACATATCCGAACAAGAAACACAGTTGAAAGATGTTTCGGGGTGTGCAAAAATAGATTTCCAGTATTAAGGCGTCAGATTACATTAAGCTTAAATCGTGTCCAAGCTATCATAGTAGCATGCTTTGTACTGCATTATATTGCTATTGAGACCAATGAAATACATTTTGGAGAATACCATCATTTAGATACCGATTTACAAATACACGAGGATGCAGTGACACAAACTTTACAATTGAAAACAAATGATGCAAGAAGCAGACTGTTGCAAGAATATTTTCTGCCATTACTTAACCGGAATTGAATAAAACCAATATCTTTAATCACTCAATAATTTCAAATTAAACAGAATCACAACAAATCCTTGGATTTTTCTTATCCTTTCATGTGTTATAAATAAACAATAATGTTGTCAAATACTTATTTATTCAATTTATTTTGTAATATCTTTAAATTGAGTAAATGTTCCTCTTCCATCCACTGTCGCTGCTTTTCTTTGAACTTGGACTCCTTCCTTTTCTCTACCATTTCTGTTCTTAAAAGTTCTTTTTGAAGCTGAACTAACTCTAATTTTGCTTGAGTTAACTCATCCAATGATTTCTTTTGAAAGTTACCTGTAAAGAATAAAAAAATTGTCAAATGAGAGATGGAGCCGGAGGTTCCATACTATAGGTTAATGGTTTAGGATGTTACAAACTGAGCCACTTTCTGTTAGCCTTAACTCCTATGAAAAGATGAAATTGACATTGATAATGAGAGAACATCTCTCAAGCTAATGTCATTTTCACATAGTTTGGATATGCCTCTTGGTTTTTAAATGTCTCCTACTAGTAACATCCCACTTTAGTGATGAAGATGGAGTCAGTTTTGTTTTTGTTCTCGGGGTGGTATCTAACTTTGCTTAAAAAAAAAATGCCTGCTGATCCCGGTATCCGTTGATACAAGAAATAAAATGTAGACATGATACTTTGACATAGCTTACCTTGACTATGTTGTGTTTGGGGTAGTACATCGGAGTCAAACACACTCTCCAAGCCATAAGTGCTCAATGTGATGAGGCTTTTAATTTTTTCCTCTGTACTGTCCAGTGGACTTGCAGTGTTGCTTCCACCACCGGTACGGTAAAGTTCGGAGCGTATAGCTGCCGACTTTTTCCGAACTGATCTTTTTAGGCCCTCGTATTTTATTCGGAGGGCTTTGCTGTTTCTTTGTGCTGCACCTGACCGAGCGTTAAATTCTTTTTCAATCTTAACCCATGTACACTCTTTTATTTTCCAGGTCGAAGCATCACTTTGCTTATTTTCTAAATAGTCTTTGTACTTTAGCACTAGGGACACCAAAATATCTCTTTCTTCCAGACTAAAGTTTACACCTCTCTCCCTTTTCACCTTATCCATGTTAATTTTATGCATATTTTCTTTTAAAACAATTCACAAAACAAAATTAAATCACACGATTCAGTTTCTTTCTTCTCACGGCACCTCAGCCGTCCGTCAAACTTGCCAAAAATCAAAAAAACTTGTTGACTTTTGACATTTGTGACAGTAGTGACAACTAAATTAGAACGAACGTTGAACATTTTCATACTTTCATTCGGCTAACCACGTAGTTACTCGGAGCTATGTTTTAATTTGTGAAACTGACAAAAGTTACTTAGGACTTCTACTCGCCAATTAGCACTACTCGGAAAGTAGCTAATCAACACTTTACTTTGAGATGATGAAAGAGGCCCTTAGAGTAGTGGTGACTTCACTAGAAGATTTTTTGTTGATATTAATCTTAGATTATGACACGTGTACAGAGATAAAGAGGCTCCTATAAAATTATTTAAATCACGGCTCTCGGTAAAATAATAATAGTAACTATGTATCTAGTCCCTAATCAGAATATTATTATTTTTAACATGGAAAATAGATATCTACCCAAAATACATGGGATTTTTTTTATGGCAACCCAAACTGTCAAACATGACAGCAAAACAGCGATAGCGTTAAACTTTGCTCCACGGCTAAATTGAGTGATTTTGAGTTGGTTTAATTCCGTCTATAGTTAAAATTAATTGTTTATAATGGCCAATATAGCTGCGAAACGCATTAAAAGAGAATTCAAGGAGGTCATGAAAAGCGAAGAGGTAAGAACTTGATATTACCGTATTTCGTTCCCTAACAAATGTTCCAAGACGACAGCAGTTACTTGCACTTTTGCTAGTTGTATTTTTTTTAGAGAAAGGTCTAAATGTGCTTAGAAACTATTCTAAATGTTATAAAATTCACTGAAATGATTATCAAACAAGCTTTGGCTGTCGGTATTACTGATTGTAAAATATCTAACGGGCATGATTCAGCACTCGCCAAGATTTGCTTACCGTCAGATCAAACTGTCTTCTCATAGTTAAACATCTTAAGCGCAACTCTTTTACGTCGATTAACCAATAGAACCAATATTAAAATTGTTTATTGAGAATAAAAACTGACAATTCCACCAACATTTATCTCGCCACTAACAATATTTTGTTGTATTATGCTGAAAGGAATTATGTAGGAGCCCGAAAAAAATGTGCTTGGAAAATGGAGTTCCATTACAACCCATCCATCTGTATAAATATTCACTTCCCTTGAGTTACATGAGTTATCACTATGGTCTACATAGCTCCTTGTGTTTCATTAGCACCCTATCATATAGTGAGAGCATGGTTGAGTTGCAGTCTGCATATATTCATCTAGTATGATATCTGTTGCTTGTTCGTCTTGCACTCGAAGACCTAGTGCTCTAAGCCTGTAGGAGGATGCTGCTGTTGTATGAAGAATTGCAGCGGCCCCAACCCCAGTATAGGAGCAGAGTTCATGCATCCTGGGTGTTAATATCCATTTAACTATGTATTTAACAGATGACCGTGTGTGCAGAATTGTCCTAGATATTTATTTATCCACCACTTCCCCCACCGTTGCTTGTTTGCCTCTTATTCTATATAAGAACCTGCCATTGCTACACAGGCGTCTGTAGCGTTCCTAGTTTATCATAGACATAGGCGTCTCCCCACGACCTGCGTGTCGTCGGATATCATTGACCCAGCGTTTCGGTGGATGAGCTGGTGCCCAAGGTCTCAAAGATGTGTCTCGTCCATGGGTGACTGTTCATCCGAGCTATATGGCCAGTCAAACTCCATTTTCTGCATGCAATTTAATGACATCTCTCTGCATTGTTTGTCGCCTAATCCACTCATTTCTCATGTGGGCGCGGAAGGTAATGTGCGTGTGCTCAACTTATGATAGAGATGAAGGTACATGCACATATACTGCCACATGGTTGTCAGAGTGGTAGACAATGTGAGTATACCGAGCTTTTAAAAGTAAGGTTTATGGAAGTGTGTTGCACGCAATGGCACGTACAGTGCGTTTATGTAATGTAAGTTTATGGAAGGCGTCCAGTCGGCAGTGCACCCGTTCAGTTCCGCGTTGTACTGCAATCTCAAGTGCACCATGGCAAATATGCTCGAGACACCCGTCTCAACTCGAAACATGCACAGTTACTTTGCTGTAGAGCTTGCCATGTTAGGCTCTGGTCGATATCAAACCCTAAAAAAGTTGTATTCATTACCTGCTCAACCCTGCTTCAACTCTCCACCACCTCTGCTGTCTGAGTTCCGAGACCCAGTATCAGTATATGTAGCTCAGGTATATCTAGCTTCTGATATGTCGTTCTTAATCTGTGTTTTGACCAGGTTCATCTTGAGACCGAGTTTTCACAACTATTTCTTTAGATTTTCGATCATGGCCATTAACACGCGATAACAAGGTCATCTCGTATATCGTCCCATTTCAATTTCTTGTAAATGTTTTCCACGGTTGCGGTAAATTTTTTTGGAGAAATAATATCGCCTTATCGTCTTCACCTATGGCCAAGTGAACTTTTGGGGTCTTTTGGTGCAGGTTAACACAGGTAGTCGCGTCTTTATGTGGGTATTTTATCACCATGATGTATCCTTCATCCACCCTACAGTCTGTCAAAGCATCCTCGATGGTCCAGGCCTCAACTGAGTCAAACTCTATCTCGTTGTCAACAAATGTTATTATGATCAGCTTTTGGTAATTGTGGTACTTTTCAATTAGTGTTTTGATAATTTGCAGGTGGTCGCAAGTACTGTAGCCGGATCTAAAGATTGCTTGTGCTTGTGGTAGATAGGAGTCCAGTTTGTTCTTGAGCCTATTGACTATCACTCTTGTTGAAAATTTGTACACATGGGATAGTAAACTGATGGAGCTATAGTTGTCCAATTGTTGATCTTCTTTTTTGTGCAGGAGTGTAATTACAGCATTATTCCACTCTGGCTACTTCATGGGGTTCTTCAAAAGGCGAGTTATTAGATTTTTAAAGGGTCGGCAGCGTAGTTGTAATGCTCCTGATGTTACAAGTATCCATAAGCGACCGTGACTACTTACCATCAGGTAGCACGTCTGCTTGTTTGCCACCTATGGCATATTTAAAAAAAGGCTCCACTGCAAGCAATTTTTTTCTCCTCTTGAATCCACCAGCAGGCCTAGCACGGGCTAGAAAGAGACAAATGTATCCATATTCTAGCTCCGTCGTGTCTACATGGGGATAAAAACGGTGGAAAGACAATTTTTCCACGGCCCGTGCTAGGCCTGCAGTGAATCCATAGATATTTCCTTTGCCTCTTATTCCACTGGTGCATCTAAAGATATATTTTTTTGTTAATAAATCCACCATCCACCACCTCGACAGAATGCACCGGTGTAGCCGAAGCAATTTTTTTGTTCTCTTGAATCCACCTGTGGCCTTTGGAATCCACTTCTAATTAATCTATAATAACATTATTAGGTGTTTCATGCCGTGTTGTGTCAGGTAAGGATGGAAACGTCAATTCCTCCCTCTGATGTTTAAAGCTATGTGGTTTATACCAAGTAGCCCCTTAGTAAGTACTTTAAACTGGGCGATAGCTTTTGTTTTGTGTATTGAAATTAAAACAATAAAAATACTTCTCTTTAAATTATTTCCGCTCTATTTGTTTATATTTCTCTCGTGGTGGATCGAGGTGGCTTACAATTTGTTACCTGAGCAGGTGGATTCAAGTGAATAAATGAATGTTGTCTCCACCGGTGGAGCCTGGTGGTGGATCTGAGTGGCCGGAGGGTTATTCCAGCTGTTTGGTACACTTGTCTCTAGCTGACACTTTGCAAAGAGTTTCGCCAGGGTTCTTGTATTTTCCCAGATGATAATTTAAGCAATTCTGAAACAATATATTCTGTGAAAATTTCAATTAGCTTTTTATTATAGTATGATACAGCCGTTAAAAGGTAGGATGGACGGACAGACAAACAGCGTATGCTAATTAATAGGGTCCCGTTTACATTCTTTGGAATTATGGAACCCTAAAACGTGACCTGGAAGTAAATGATGCCTTTCAAAATAGGTGAAGTGTGGTAATGAGTAAATAATATGTTACAGCATGTTTAATAGGTAAGTGTTCTGTTGTCAGGTGGCCGGGGGTGCAATCAAGCTGGAGCTGGTGAACGAGAGCTGGACAGAGTTGCAGGGTCAGATCATCGGCCCTTCAGACACACCCTACGAAGGCGGGTGCTTCCTGCTTGAGATCAAAGTACCTGAGACGTATCCTTTCAACCCGCCCAAAGTAAGCACTGGACTTGTAATATTTATTAGCAGGCCAACATGACATTACAATATTTTATAACAAGTATATGACACTTACACTTCAAACTAACTAAATAGTTTATAACCAAAACAGTGTAACTAAATAGTATCTAAACAAATATCAGGTGTCTTTGTTTCTGCTTGGTGGTACTCACAGGTGGTACTAGTGTTATTTGGGAGTCATTTCAATTTATTTGCTAAAACACATTTATAAAAATGGGCTGTTACAAAATCATAGATACTTACGGTCAAATATGTTTTTCCTCTATGAGGCATACAATACCCTACCTCTCGACACCCTAAGCCACCCTCTCCTACCATACCAGCATATAATATAAGGCAGCCTTTATGGTAGGGGCCATTTAGCCGGTGCAACAAAATATTTTGAATTGAGGTATATTTAACATGGCCTCTCAGTGTTGGCTTCCGCCCCTCCAATGAAATATCCGGGCTAGACCTGGGATTTAGGCTGAGGATACACGTGTCAGTAAATCGGGTAAGTAGCTGGCATGTACGAGTAACTGGCACACTGCGGAAACATTTGCAAGTAATACTGGCATACAAGTTGTGCCCTTGCATGCCAGTATTTAGCAGCCCCCCGCGACCCCTCCCTCAACGGGCATGCAAGTAAATCAAACGTGCTAGCTGCATGTATGCCAGTATTACAGGCATGCCAGTTAGCGTATACACATGACAGTAGCTGGCACATGCATGGAGCTGGTATGCTAGTGTGCAAGCTACGGGCATGTGTATCCCCAGCTTTATAATACATACTAGCCGTTCGCCCCCGGCTTCGCACGGGTGTAAGCTTGGCCTTCGGCCTCGCTACAAAATATAATATAGCCTATGTCACCCGGGGATAGTGTAGCTTCCCAACAGTGAAAGAATTTTTCAAATCGGTTCATTAGTTTCGGAGCCTATTCATTACAAACATACAAACAATCAAATGTTTCCTCTATATATTGGTATAGATAAAGCGAAATGTTGATAAATACTTATAGGTTTTCTGTAAAGGCCTACAGGTACATAAAGACCTCAATAAATAGTATAATTTACGAGTATATATACACGTATGTATAAGAAGAGAGGTGAAGGTAAAACTATTATACACCTTAGACTTAGTCAAATGTCAATCAAGTGTTTGTGTGTGTGTAAGAGGGGTTGGGATAACTATATGTGTCAGTTATAACGTCAGGTGTCAGTTATAACGTCGGGTGTCAGTGTGTAGTGCACCTGTTGTATCGTAGGGTGATGGTGATGATGGGTGGTGTGTTCCAGATCCGGTTCATGACTAAGATCTGGCACCCGAACGTGTCGTCGGTGACGGGCGCCATCTGCCTGGACATCCTGAAGGACCAGTGGGCGGCGGCGCTGACGCTGCGCACGGTGCTGCTCTCCATCCAGGCGCTGCTATCGGCCGCCGAGCCCAACGACCCGCAGGACGCGGTCGTCGCCAAGCAGTACAAGGAGAAGCAGGCGCTGTTCCAGGTGACCGCGCGCCACTGGACCAACGTGTACGCAGGTGCGGCCCTGCGCTGCGCCGAATGCGACTCCAAAGTGCAGCGGCTCACCGACATGGGCGTAGAGGAGCACCGCGCGCGCGTCGCGCTCTCCACCTTCGACTGGGAGCTGGAGCGCGCCACCGAGAGCCTCTTCAGTTAGCACACACCCCTGCCCTGCGCCGCCCCTGCCCCCCTGCCCTACAGTGTGCACCATCTACATTATATTATATACTCTACCTTTCTACTCAAATAACATTTATTATACATATTATATGTATCGAATGGTCGAATAGCAGGCCGGAGCGGGCGGAGTGGTAGGCTGTGGTGCGTGGAGCGGAGAGGGGGGGTGGACGTCACGGCGCACTCGTTCTGTGTGTTCCGGTGTCCTGCATGAGAGGCCGCGTGCCGCCAGCGCTTCTCTTTAGATCTAATCCCTGCTTTTATATTGTTAAAGTCCTCGTAAAGTTAAAACTTAGATCAAATAAATATGGCCTCAATAGGTCACCAGGAGAACGTGTACAGTTGATACGCGGCGCAGGCGCCGAGCCCCGCGCGTACGCACTCTACCCTATCTGCGTTTCTGACCTACAGACCAACTACTTAGTTCGTGGGGAAATTTGAGCCAATTCTCAGTTGATCACAGTTGGTCTGCAGGTTAGGAACAAAACTACCAAAATATCCAAGAAAAAAAAACAAGAGCTGATCATGTAATATTTATTTTAATTTTATAGCCTTCTATGGCATGGTTAAGTAAGTTAGGTTGCTTGCTTCTAATCATATCACTTTGTGTATTATACTGTCAAATGAATTAACTATTAAACACTGTTTTAACTATTGTTTTATCCTATTGAATTGATCGAATATGATCACGATATGCGAGATTTAATCAACTTGTTTATTTTATATAATAAACCAAATTTATGTTTTATAACATTTATAACATTTTATACTTAACAACCGTAGGTATCAGTAAACCATGTTGGTGAAACACAAGCTAATTGTCTCCTTTATAGACTTGACATTGTCAGATGAGTAGATGGAACAAAAATGTACTTCAACAATTGTTTCGCAAAAATATTCGCCCTAAATGTATCTGTAACAGCTATGCATGTCACTACAACTGTTATATGTATCTGTAACAGCTATGCATGCCATTACAACTGTTATATGTATCTGTAACAGCTATGCATGCCACTACAACTGTTAAATGTATCTGTAACAGCTATGCATGCCACTACAACTGTTATATGTATCTGTAACAGCTATGCATGCCACTACAACTGTTATATGTATCTGTAACAGCTATGCATGTCACTACAACTGTTATATGTATCTGTAACAGCTACGCATGCCACTACAACTGTTATATGTATCTGTAACAGCTATGCATGCCACTACAACTGTTATATGTATCTGTAACAGCTATGCATGCCACTACAACTGTTATATGTATCTGTAACAGCTATGCATGCCACTACAACTGTTATATGTATCTGTAACAGCTATGCATGCCACTACAACTGTTATATGTATCTGTAACAGCTATGCATGTCACTACAACTGTTTATATGTTAAGACAATTTTTTAAGGTCTTTTTAGATGCATTTTAGATCTAATTTAATTGTACCTCTTCAACAATAAATAATTATCTACTATTGTTGCGAGAACTTAATAACAATATATTTTTCCCTTGCAGTATTCAAAATCTAATTTGTTTATTGACGTTTAAATGTATAATTATCATGTACAGAAGTCACATCTCACAAAAAATAATTATGTGTACATACATTTGATCTGTCAGTTGCCTATAATATGCTCGGTTACTGTCTGTTTAAATGTTTTACTGTTTTTGAATGTACAATTGAATAGTTGTTTGTGGGCTGCGTCACATTGTGGGCCGACTTGCTTGTGCCGTACTGTAGGTAGAGCAACAGCATGGCGCATGGTGGCTCGGTAGAGTCCGTGCAGAGTGCGCACGCGCACCTGCACACCCTCATGCATGTTGGAAATGTTCATAATTATGTATTTCGTTATACTTATTAGAATAAATGGGGCTAAGGAGTAGACAATTAATTTAAACTTAATATAAATAAAAAAATTCGATACCTATTTGAGTTTTATTCTGATCTCCCCGCCTCCCAAACTCTATACTATTAGCTGTATTCTAATACTAGCTTGTACCTGTGGCTTCGCCCGCGTACTTGATGGATTATGTAATGGAGTTTTAGCCACCAGAGCAGATAATAGTTTCCCGTCGTACCGTATACATCATTGACATCATGGTTGGCAATGGCATGCGATGCGGCGCCGGAGTGCATCATGTGGCTGTATTGGATATACCTATTATATGTAGCCGTACCGCCCAGGTGACGAGCCGCTACCGCACTGTGTCAACAGCCTCTTAGTTTCATATTTTCCACATTATCTTTATTCTCTAGCGGATAAAAACGGCTTTTGCACCCAGATATCGAAGAGCAAAAATACTCTTTCCGAGATGGGGGATTAAAATTAAATTATTAATATCTATACCTACCTACGCGTAACATATTATTTATTTATTTATCCTGACGGGACTAGCCATGTTGAATACAAAATACAGGATAAAAAGGAATATGAAACTATAATTGTAGTTTATTATAGTACCTATTACAGTAAAGGATTAAAAAACTGGGCTATTGAGGTGAACCACTTGTGGATAGGGGAACAGATGAGAAACGGCATTTACCATATCCTGTCTCATCTCAAAATATATTTAGGCAGGTGATGACTTGCCACCCTCTGAATGGCCACGGGCAACATTGGCGTGGGTGGCTTAAGGTGTGCTGCATTTTCACTAAGAACTATTCGCGGCGTTATGCCTTTTATCACTTTCACCTTGGAGCTTAAGTTCTTACATATTAGTTATTATGCTATTTATAATTATGATTGTCTTACTATAATACTTCCTAATTATTATCATTGGATGCGCCATCTAGCGGGTTAGTGGTGTACGAAGCAGCAACACAGCCTGCGATGTGGTGTGAAGCCTGCGCGCGCGCGGAAGGTAGGGCGGGGCGCGGGCGGGCACTGACTGCCAGCGGCCACTGATCACCAGTCTGCCTCGACGCTACTTTGTGGTCGGTGATCGCGCGCGCCACAGCACATGCCAACCAATGATACGGGGAACGCAGAGACCATAACATATCACCAGAATGTGACAAATGAAGTGCCCTGGCCGAGCCGACGACTTCCCTAAGCCTTTTCTAGTATCCCACGACCAAGAACTTTATGTTACTTTCTAAAACTTAATTTTCCGCGTGTCTCCTTCCAAGCTCGCGCTAACAAAACCTGTGTGTGTGTATAAATATTAATTTAATTGTGAGGCGAGTGCGCATCAGACATGACAATATCGTATGCCGGCGAAGTTCCCAACGGCAGCAGTTTCGGATGTTTCTGGCGGATTCTCCTCAAGTAAGTAGGCAGTGCGGCGGGGGCGAGGGGCTCGGCCTGCTCGCCCTGAACAGCTGTTCCGCTCCTAGGTGACGAAACGAGCGCTCGCGGCGACGCGCCAGTGCCAGCGTCGCTGCAGCTCGTGTCGGCTCTAGGCGGCGGCGCGCCGCGACTCGCGAGTCGTCCCCGAGCGCCGCGCGGACGCGGACCGTCGACACTTTGTTATTCGCGATTAATGAGAGGTCGGAAGGCGAGTGACCTTGGCGGCGCGCCCTGCCGCCTGCAGCGGCTGAGCTCCAGCCACGAAAGGTAGCGAAAGTACCTAACTGTGACGCACCGCACGTGCTGCTCAGATGCCTAACTAGGTGGTATGATTGATCTAGATCCTGGATCGGAACATTGCTCTACTGATCTGCCCCCATCTACATATCGCAGACGGCACTGATTTCAAATGATTGCTCATTACTTTAACATAGGTAGGTACTTACCTACTACCTAGTGAGCTAACTCCAAAGCTGACGTTTTCTTTACAAATCTACCAAATACCCGTAAAGGTACCTTGGCTCAACTCAGTAGGCCCAGGCTAATTGGCCGGCTATCTATTCTAGGTAACAAGCACAAAGCGCAAAACATAATTACCTATTGGAAACCGGTGGCGTCTCATTTTTGACCTCGTAATAAGTAGGTCTACAACTAATCTACCCATCAGAAGTCCAAGTTTATTCACTGGTGTTGTAGCGAACGGAGTGATCCCATGGTTACCTACATCTGAATGCTTGTAGACGTACACGCACGACTGACGTTGACAATTTTTCGACAAATAGAGCAACAATATTGTAGCGAATTAACAAGTTTCGTACTGTTTATGGGTACTACTGGGTACAGAGCGCAGTGTGCGATCTTTCAAATAATAGCAATAGGTAGAGCCATGTGGGGCAAGTGCGTGCACTTAACATTTAAAGCGTCATGAAATGTAAAATTTCAAGTTAAATAAAACAAAACCAAGTTAATTAGTTAAAGTGTTTATTGTAGAATCGTATGATGAGTCTTTTAAAAAATCTACATTTTTGCTTCCACTGCTGGTAAATTTAATGCAGCATTATTTCAAAAGCTTTCCTCGTTACAAACTTCTATATTTTTAATCAATAATGTTACTATTATTTTAGTTCTTAAAACTTTTCAAAAGCATTAAATTTAAATCTTTGTGTTTTTAGGCTTAAATAAAAAAAATATTGTTGCAATTCAACTACTTGTAGCGGTAAATTAGTAGGTATAATTCTGTAAGTAATCTGTGAATGGTGCTGTGGCTGTATTATTACTAAGTTTATTAATCTGTATCCATGTTGTTAACATTTCATAAGATGGCTGTTTGCTGTTCCTTAATAAATAAAACAAAATTAATTGACAATTTAAACACAGACACAATATTCGTCAATGGCACAAATCCTTAGAAATTAAACGAAACAAACATAGTCAAAATGCGTACACTTACCCCAGTATAAGGGTAACTGTGCGCAGCAGTGCGGGTAAGTGTACGCAACATAAAAAATTATGAGAATCTGAGCTATTTATTATATCTTAACCCAATGAAACAAACACTCTAATTGATTACTATAAGATATTATAATTTTACTATGACTAGCTACTATTGTGCCTTCGTAAATGTTGGAGAAAATCTTCCATCATTGGAGTACTTTCTTTCAGTTAGCCTTGAGATGCACTTTGAGATTACAGGCACGCTCTTGAATGAGTTAGTTTGGTTTCTAGCTGATCGTGTGTAACGAGACTTACGTGTGTAAAGGGGGGGGGGGGAGTGCGCATGCGCACACTTAACCCAAACCGTCAAAGCGGGAGTCAAACAAAATTGTTCATGATCGCGTCATCACAACAATTCAAACATAGCCACTAGCATAACCGGATAATTACGTAGCGCCCGGTATTATACAGCAAATTTTCAAAAATGACGTGGAGTACACGCCAAAGATTGATAAAAAATTATAATAATAATGGCAAAAAGCTTCTCTTACCTGTGAAAACAAAATGGCACATAAGCGCTCAGTGCCACAAATGCGCTTCGTGCATCATCACGTGGAGCATTGAGGAGGAGGAATGGCGTTTCTTTATTGTAAACAGTTTTCGTGATACTTAGCATGCGCACACGTACTCGCTGCGCACACTTGCCCCACGTGACTCTACATTTAATATATATAATAAGTGCAGGAGTGTTGGCGAGAGTCGTCGACAAACTATGCTCGTATAGATACCTATTGGTGGGGGGGGGGGGGTCTAATGGCCCAGGATAAGAAAGGGGGAGGTGGAAGGAGATGGACAAGGCCTTTTTCCAGCAGTGGGACAACAACAATACGTTTGTTGTATGAGGACCCTTTAGTTTACTTTGTGACTTTATTGTAACAGCCATATTACAAGCTTTGCTTAGTTTGGGGTCAGATGACCATGTGTGCAGTAATTTCCCAGATATTTATTTATTTATATTGAGCTAATCCGCTATTACCTACATTACACTACAAATCTGCTCTCTGAAAATTTCAACTGTCATCTCACGGCTATCTATATACGAACAGACAGCGTAGGCTTAGTAATCGGGTCCCATTTACACCTTTTGGGTACGGAACCCTAAAAACGACAAATAATAGAAACTGGCCAAGTGCGAGTCGGACGTGTGCTAAAGATCCCGAACTGAATGAAAAAAAACACATTGATGGGTGCAAAACCCTCGCCTCGGTACCACTTACGAGTTGAATTTTATGCCGGTGTTTAATGCTATTGTGATACCGTCCCTGGCTGTGCTATGCTGTTATGAGACACAAATGTCACGTGGGTGACACAAGGCTACGTCATCGACGCTGTTACCATTAGCATGACATCATAACTCTCCAATCGCCGTGTATTACCTGTGGGAATCTGATAAAAGTATGTGATTTTGAATTAAATAATATGTTTAATGTATTAAATTCGTGTTTATTTTAAACTGCTTCGCTTGAGCGGACAAACAAAATGACAATTGAAATGCTTTTTATATTTTATTTAATAGATCCAAATTTGTTTCCCAATGTACCTGCCTATGTGTTTCTTGCCATGAAGTAGCAGCTGGACAGTGACGTCGGTATGTGTCACTCCTGGAATGCCAGACCTTGTTTTATGTGATCGTGTTGTCAGCTACGTAGCTTTACCTAGTCGTGCAGTTCATTCATAAGTCATTACCACTAACTATTCACACTCACGTGTATCGTCTTTACCTAGTAGTATTGTTATCTTTCTTAACAGTTCACTCATGAGTCGTCACCACTCACCGCTGGAACTATTTACACTCACGTGTATCGTCTTTACCTAGTAGTATTGTTATCTTTCTTAACAGTTCACTCATGAGTCGTCACCACTCACCGCTGTAACTATTTACACTCACGTGTATCGTCTTTACCTAGTAGTATTGTTATCTTTCTTAACAGTTCACTCATGAGTCGTCACCACTCACCGCTGTAACTATTTACACTCACGTGTATCGTCTTTACCTAGTAGTATTGTTATCTTTCTTAACAGTTCACTCATTTCCTCCGGAAGAGGGCAAAACTGTTAGAAGACCAATGTTATAAAACTTATATTGAAAGATGCGAAGAATCAATAATAAAGAACCCTAAACTATTCTGGTCATTTGTTAAATCTACAAAAAACAATTCAAATACGTTACCCTCCTCTCTTTCATACGAAGGCCAATCAGCGGACACAGGAGAAGAAATCTGTCGTCTTTTTTCGGCTTACTTTCAATCAACGTTTCTTCCATCCTCTACCAGCCAAAACGCTCAGAGTGGGACTCCATCAGGCTTTAACTTTTCAATAAATGAAATAGAAATAATACCTGATACGCTTAATCAATTGCTTAGATCACTAGACCTCACAAAGGGAGCAGGACCTGATCAAATACCTCCATTATTTATAACAAAATGTGCAGATGTTTTAACAAAACCTCTTACATTACTATTTAAACGCTCATTAGCGGAAGGTATCGTTCCCAAAATCTGGAAGTCTGCTTTTATCACCCCTATACACAAAAATGGCAGTAGAAACGATATCAAGAATTATAGGCCAATCTCTAAATTATGTATATTTGCTAAAGTTCTTGAACGGTTAGTTCACACCCAAGTCTACAACAGTTTATCAACTTCATTTATCCCCCAACAGCATGGATTCATTAGAAATCGCTCCACTACCTCTAATCTATTATCATTCGTTAATTACACAACCTCCAGCATGGATTCGGGAGGTCAAGTGGACTCCATTTTTACAGATTACAGCAAAGCGTTCGATCGAATAGATCACACTTTATTGCTTCAAAAGCTTTTCTCGGCCGGAATCCATGGCAACTTGTACAGGTGGTTTACCTCATACATAGAAAACAGATCTCAAGCTGTAGTTCTTAACTGATATTCGTCAGAATGGAATTATGTACCTTCTGGGGTGCCCCAAGGCTCCTTGTTGGCTCCTTTCTTGTTTAATTTATTTATTAACGATATAGCCGCCTGTTTCCAACATTCGGAATTCTTGCTGTACGCAGATGATATGAAAATCTTTAAACAAATTTGTGATATTGGTGATTGTCATCTGTTAGGACCTATGTAGGTTTGAAGAATACTGTCACCTCAATAAACTAGACCTGAATGTTGCGAAATGTTATGCCATTACTTTCACTCGTAAAGCTAAAGCTATTGAATTTAAATACTTACTTAAAAGTCATCCACTTAAAATTGTACATGAGATACGCGATCTTGGTGTAATTCACGACTCTAAGCTCGCATACGATAAACACATTGATAATATAGCTAATAGGGCCAACAAGTCCATCGGATTTATCAAAAGATCCTGTTCCCAATTTTCAAGTATCAAAGTTATCAAAACGCTTTATTGTACATATGTTCGTAGCATACTCGAGTATTGCTCACAAATTTGGAACCCTCAGTATAATATATACATTAACAGACTAGAATCTATCCAACGTAGATTCGTTAGATATCTTCAGTACAAGTGCAAAAAATACGACAATGATTATGAGATGAGATGCAGAAGACATCACATGTTACCACTTCATGAGAGACGCAAAATAGCTGATATTTTATTTTTAACTAAAATAGTTCAAAGTCATATTGACTCTCCACATCTCCTCTCTAACATAAATCTAAACGTCCCTAGAATATCTGCAAGACATCCTAAATGTCTACATATCCCCTATAGTGCGACTAATTACAGGCAAAACTCCTTCTTCTTAAGAGCATCCAACTCCATAAACACACTGGAAGACTTTCCTGACTTTGACTTGTTTAATACATCCTCGAATTCAATCAGACAAAATATTAGTAAAAGGTGGTTTGGTGTGTCTCTGGTACATCTCTCGAGTTCTGAATGAGAATGCTCTATATCAAGAGAGAGTATCACGTGGGAGCTCGTTTGTCTGTGTATGGATCTCATGTTGTCATGTGATCCATCCCGCGGTAATCCCGTTCTTCAGAAGCTGGTCTATGTCATTCTGGATGCTCTAATGTTACTATCAAGGGAGAGTGTCACGCGGGAGCTAACTTTCCTCAGGGATTTGTCTTCAACTGTTGAGATCACAGATGGTATGTGATCCGCAGTACAGTTGCATCTTCCCGTCTCCTAGGAGTCGGCTCATTCTCTTCCCCATGCTTCATGGAATCACCTGCACTTTCTGCTCCTTCCTATTATTATCTTCTGCTGAACTGAAGTATAGGTATTGGTACAGAAACACTGTCGAAGTAGAAAATTATAAATATACTTAGTCATCACAATCGATTTCAATTACTCGATGAAGCATTTTTGATGGATTTGTTATTGTTCGAGGTGACGGAGCGATAATCACGTATAATGAGAATCGTTTAGCGCGGATGTGCCTGGTGGAGCCGGAGCGCCCACTTACCTACTAATAGTCTTACAGGTTATTGCGATTTACACCTCATTTATGATTGTTCTGAACAATTAGGTACGGACAGAATAATATTGCTAACGTTTTAATAGTTATTTATTATACAAGAATGCAAAGTTGCTTTTTAACCGCGTGCTCAATTTTGATGACCGAGCAAGCGAAGGATTCAAAAATTTAATCACGTCGACGACGATGATGACGATCAGACGAGCGTAGCAAGTGATTCAAAAATTAGAGTCCTGAGCGTTAGCGAGGGAATCAAAAGAGCACGAGGTGAAAAATATTTGCACTCGAGTGCAACACGTAACTTTTCATCCCACCTCAGTGAGGAATTGACTAAATGCAAAAAAAAAAACATTTACAACAAATTAAAAAAAAAGTACACCAAGTAGGTTGAGTCTGAGCTTTTAACAAATTAAAAAATGTTGTATGATAAATTCGGCACCGTGGAGGTAGAAGTAGGTAAATAGGTTTAATGATGTTTTAAATAGTGCACACGATCGATGTTCTAAATTCAATTAACCTTATCTACTAGCGGATAAAAACGGCTTTTGCACTCAGATATCGAAGAGCAAAAATACTCTTTCCGAGATGAGGGATGTAAAGTAATTTTAATGTTGTTATGTATTATTTTGGCGGAGGAGATAGAAGCAATATCGATGAAATTGTTTTTTTCTATCTCCTCGATAATGTCGTCCTATAAAACATCAACACGTAAACTTATATATATTCCATTTAAAATGTTCTAAAGATAATAAATACCCAATCGGTTTTTAAATTCACCCAGTATAATATATTATTCTTAAAAATGTTGGGAGAGTTAGGTGTACCCGACGAGCGCAGCAGCAAAATGTTTCAATATTGTCTAACACCGAAGTTGAGTAACGTCGGGCGCGGTCGCCAACACTTGGATGGGTGGCCGCCTGGACATGATGTTTTATAGCTCTACCTTTTAAAGGTTCCGTACCCAAAAGACGAAAAGAAGATGTCGCACAGCCTGCGGCATAGGCGGAGGGTAGCTTGTCTGTCAATTTTCTATCGCCTTCATCATGGAGAATGTGCACAAGAGCTGTTCAGGCTGATTCCGTCATCCAATTTCCGCCGTAGATCATCGAGGCGGTCATTCCATCCTTACGTCGTGAACTTTGGTAAAGTCCGTACGCAGCGTTTCCAAATATCCTTCTTAATACGAACTGCACAGGAATGGAATGCGCTCCCTGCCTCGGTGTTCCCTATAAATTCAAACCTGGGTCTCTTCAAGACAAGAGTGAATAGGCACCTCATGGACAAGCGTGCTCCATCTTAGACCGCATCGTCATTTACCATCAGGTGAGTTGTGGTCAAACGCTAGCCCATTTCATCATAAAAAAGGTATAAAACGGGACCCTAGTACTGAGCCTACGCAGTCTGTCTGTCTGTCCTACCTTTTAACGACTGTATTTTCGATTTCGCATACTTATTGTTTTTTTTTCGGATTATCCTACCATCTAACAAACAAGATTTCCTTAGGCACTTTTGTCTTTTAATTTTAACAGCGCGCGGAAGAAGGCGCGAGTATAAGCTAGTTAAAAATAAAAGGCAGTCAGTATACCGGGCTCTATACATCAGTCGCCACGAGTCAAGCTCAATACATACCCAACAGTTTCACACTGTTGGTGCTGCGAAAAATGGAAGCTCCTGCCTCTAAGAACCGGAATTCTTTGTACATTTATGTAGCTATATTTAGGCAGTCAGAGAATACATACAGGTACACAAGGTCATCGCACGAACAGATATTAGTATCTAGTAATTAGTAAGCGGACACGTAAAGCGTCGGGGCGAGGTTTGCCGAAGGTTGCCGCAACACGTTATGTGACGGCGGCTCATTCAGTATTCTGCAGCTTCACCGGTGGTGGAGAGAACAATGCTTTCCGATCCTTTTTCATGTCAGTCGCGAGGTGCGTTTCAGGGCCAGGACAGTCTCCCATGCACAGCTGTAGGTACATTTATTTACCTGTGTTGGTTTTCTTATATACAATTATACATCCTTCATATTAATTCGCGACGTGTGCCCAAAATAAATGTCCTCAATAGGATGATCCTCGGGCGGTGCGTGCCGCGGCCACGGTCGCAGCCCGCGAGGCACGGCATCCACGCCAGCCAGCCAGGCTGTAGATATTATCTCGGTGAGGGTGCGTCGGTAGCTCAGCCTCACCTCCTCTTACTTTAATTAACTGGTTGGGGTTCCCGGGATGTACCAAAATTAATTAAGGTAGCAGAGAGCGAAGTATGAGAAAAGTGTAGGCTCCGGAAGCTCCAGGAAAAATAAATACTTTTTCATCCCCCATCTCGGAAAAAGTATTTTTGCTCTTGAATATCTGAGTGAAAAAGTCGTTTTTATCCGCTAGTAGATAAAGTAAATTGAATTTAGAACATCGTGTGCACTAAGTTTGTGAATTCAAAACATCATGAAAGCTATTTACTTCTACCTCCATGGTGCCGAATTTATCATACAATCTTTTTTAGGGTTCCGTACCCAAAGAGTAATGTGATGTTGATAGGCAGCCAGGGATCAAACGATTAATGAAGTCGTGCGCTTCCCTCGAGAGACCTTTATTGAATGTAATCTTATTCCTATATCCTAACGATACTTACACACTACACATAACTAATCTTGCTTACACACTACAGTAAAATTACTACCCTATTACTAAGGCTCCGCTGTCCGTCTGTCCGTCCATCTGTCACCAGGCTGTATCTCATGAACCGTAATAGTTAGACAGTTGACATTTTCACAGATGATGCATTTTTGTTGCCACTAACAACAAATATAAAAAAAAAAAGGAATAAAATAAATATTTAAGGGGGCTCCTATACAACAAACGTAATTTTTTGCTCGTTTTTGCTCGATATTGATAACTGCAACAGGTAGACGCTTGAAATATTCACAGAATATTTAGTTATATATTCACTTTAAAAATAAATAATTAAATTAAAACAAAATAAATATTTAAGGGGTGTTCCCACACAACAACGTACGGAACCCTTCGTGCGCGAGTCCAACTCGCACTTGACCTTTTAATAATTTGTTAAAACTCAGACTTAGAATCTTCTTGGTGTACTATTTTATTAATTTGCTTTGCACGCGCCATTTTCTTTCCACGTCATATTGTTAAATGCTTACGTCATTTCCTCGCTGAGGTGGGATGAAAAGTTACGTGTTGCACTCGAGTGCAAAGATTTTTCACCTCGTACTCTTTTGATTCCCTCGCTAACGCTCAGGATTCTAATTTTTGAATTCAATTTTAGAATCCTTCGCTTGCTTGGTCATCAAAATTTTGCACGTTTGGTTAGCACGTAGCACAAATTGGTTAAAAAGCAACTTTGCACACTTGTATAACAAATAACTATTAAGCTTTCGATAGTTCGCAAATACAAAACGCAAAACGCTTACTCTATAATTACAACACAAAGTACTTACCATAATTCCTTAAACTGCGAACGAGTAAAAAAAAACAATGTTCATACTTACGTCATTACATAATATAGATTAGCTGGTGGATTGGTTAGTCTGAGCATCGACAAAAGCATCCTTGGTCTGAGCTAGGGATTGAATTATCTTTACTATGGAACGAGACAGTAAAATTAAATATGTACATCATAGAGTTGAAACTTAAATGAACAGTATCTAATTAAAAGGACACCAGCCAAGTTATAAGAAAGGACTCCAGGAAACCGCTATAGGCTTCTAGAACCTCTCGTAAGTTCTCCTGGGTTCGATGTGTAAACCGCTGCCTGCTGAACCTGGAACTCCTCTTCACTCCTGGCTCACCTCTGCGTCTGTTGAAAGTATCTCCTCACTTTCTGTCTCTACTGTAGTGTAGTGTCTGTGGTGCTCTACGTATTTTAACAATCAAGTCTCCGCGTATCACCACAAATGTTTTTCCTGTGCTACTTGGCTTGGTTTGAAACCTAGGATAGGTAAGTATAGTACCTGCAACTACGAATTTCCTCGTAAATTGTGTAAGTAAGGTGAGTCTCCGACTAAGGTAGGCCTCAGCTGATGCTGAGGTGAAGCCGGGCCGTCTGCTACATTACCACACACGCGAGCCCGAGCCGACCATCAGCAAGTGATGCTCGCCCGTCAGCTTCGCTACTTTGATGCCCATTATATTGCGAGGCCGAAGGGCTAGTTTCGGGTATGAATCAACAACAGCTTCACGAAATTACCGGTGTTCTAAGGTTGTCGACTGGGTAACCCGTATATTCCGCATTTCCACCACGATTGGGAGAGTGGACCACGCTTTATTAAACTTTGGAGTGTATTGAGTTTTCGTACTATGTTATTAGTATGGTAAAATGACTCCGTCCCGCCCGCGGGCCGCGTGCTGTCCGTGCCCTCACTGCAAAGTACTAGGCCATACTTAATCATAATTAAAAATAACCATGCGACATGTTCGCTTGTCGTCACGGGATTTGAATACGTTTTATTTCCGAGGTCCGGAGATATTTTTTGACAGTGAAAATGTTAACATCAATATCACTGCAACTCTCTCTCTCACTTCCCGACTATGAATCCCACATGGTGGTGGGGTCAGCCTTCCTTACTTTTCTCCACTACCTTTTATTTTTATCAATATCACTGCATTTATTACCATTTTAATTTGTTAATTATTATTTAAGTGTTGATATCTTTCTCTCGAACTCATCCAGGATTACGAAAGATTGTGAGTTGCGACACAGACAATGAAGTAACTCTCAGTTGAACCCCCGTAGAGATAACCCTTGTGAACAACGTGGAACAGAGCTCTTTCACCGCTATGTCTAGACCAAGACAGTACCCCTGTAGGGATTTTTTTCTAGGCCAAAGTGAATAAATATCTTCAAAGTCGTCAACATCGTCGCTTACTAAGTGGTCAAACGCGGACTTATTTGCGATTAAAAAACAATAGATTTGTGTAACAGTCGACCGTTTACACCTCGTATAATACGACACTGAAGGGCAAGGAGAAATAATTCTCACAGTTTAAAAAACTAAAAAACACATGCATGGACTGACGGAGTCGCGGGCATCCAGCGTATGCAGATGGTAGGCGGCCGTTCAGTGTGGGGTTCTATGGGAGAAGCCTATGTTCAGTGAACGCCTTCAGGCTGATGATAATGATGATACTACGTCTGCCTCAGGAAGGTTCCGGGTTCAATTTTTGGCAGGGCAGATGTTTGAATGATGAATTTATGTATCTGCTCCGGGTGTACGTGAAGTTCCTTGTTTTCATGTGTTCCATGGCAATATTCTAGAGGGGAGCTAGGAGTATGAAACGTTATATACGTGTATTATAATGTATTAACGTACGATACGAGATTGCTGACCCTATTGTCCATTTAACAACAATTAAATAATTGTAATTTGATGGTGCACCATAGAACCCACGCGGCGCGGCGGCGACATGTCGATACCTCCATTAGCTCTCTACATAGGACATACTAGTACATATCTTATTGATGTCTAATTAATTATACAGAAATAGTGTGGTAAATAATAACAGTTAGTTGACAGCAGTGAGGTGTACTTATATCTAAGACCATACTCACATTCTTCAGTCTATTTAGAAAATTATTTCATTGAAAGGATATAGTTTCAGATTACCTCCATAGAAGTTTCATCAAAATCGGTTCAGTAGTTTGTCTTTGAAATCAAAACAACTGGAAAAATTTGATTAATTTGATGATAATATCATGTCGTCTAAGGAACCGAAATTGCATATTTTACAAATTTTGTGAAGTCGGTTTTTTTATTGTTAATTTTAACATCGTTCATTTTGCTTGTGATATTGCTTGGCTGGTTTACTCGTATACTTATTAGTTTATTTTTAGCTGCTTTTGATCTACTTACTAGACTCAAATGAGACTAGACTCTTTCATTTTATTAATATTAAATGTAGGTTACAAAATAAAGTGTTTTTTATTTTTATTGTAGTGTATTTATATTAGTTTGTTTACAACCTTACGAACCTTATCTTAGTCGAATCACCTTATTAGTATTATTTATGATTTGTTTATATTACACTAACTACGCGCCCGGCTTCGCACGGGTGTAAGCTCGGCCTTCGGCCACGCTACTATGACCTGTTCCAGGAACACAAAATTTCATCAAAATCGGTCCAGCCGTTTACTCACCGTGTAAACCTTCCCTGGACTACGACAAACATTTCAAACCCAAAATCGGCTAAATCAGTCCAGCCGTTCTCGAGTTTTAGCGAGACTAACGAACAGCAATTGATTTTTATATATATAGAAGATAGATAGATATTTGCAAAGTTTGTTTAATTGGAAGAAGATACAAGACAGACTTAGAAGATACCTATTCAATCAAGGCAAGAGTGAATAGGTATCTTCTAAGTCTGCGTGCTTCATCTTCGACCACATCGTCGCTTACCAACAGGCGAGTTGGTGGTCAAACGAGGACTTATCCGCGATAAAAAATATTGTTAGTTTGTTATTGTGATACATTGTAGCTATATTATTATTGTATATATCTCGTGTAGTGTAGGTATGTACCGCGGGTGACGTCAGCGCCAGATCCAACAGAACATCAGCGCTGGTTGTCCACAACCACCAATGCTGACTTGGAACCGGTTTGTGGGGAAAAACAATTTGTAATGTGTTTGTTATATAACATTTTTAATCGTATGTGTTTTTGTCCATAAATAAAAACCTGTCTATTGACTGTTGGAAAACTCTCAAAAAATACTCTGACGTTGACCTTCGCATAGTAGTATCATAGAGAAGACATAAACCAACCCCGAGGTGGAGACATTTTCCAGCGATGTCACGTCACGTCATCAGTCTGTAAACGTCCACTGCTGAACAAAGGCCTCCCGTAGAGAAGGGTGTCGCTGTCCACGGATGTGTTGGAGCAACTTTCTAGAGTTAGGAAAGACCTTTCAATGTATTCCTGTATAGGATATCGGAATCTGGAGACCCTGGTGGCGTCCTCCGCCGGGCACAGAAGTGTGCCATACCAATGAGGGGGTTTTGTAAATTGTGCTTTTATGCTTTAATACATATGTAATTTTAAATAGCATAAAAATTGCTTAAAAATGAGTCTGGTACAAAAGACTTATCATTGTATATCATATCATTAGTTGTATGTTATATATACCTATACTTATTTGACCATCACAATTTTTACTATGTAACCAAATTATTTAACCTTTAGTTAATAAATGACTGTTAGAATATAGCCTGAGAAGTCGTTATATATGTCTGTCATCTACAATTTTAAGACTGTGTCTATATTGTAAGAAAATCTTCGTGATCTTTATAAAATCAAATCAATGAGGGGGTTTTGGTAGTCGTTGCAAATCGTATTGCTAAGGGGATGGGATCGTACGAGATCTAGGTATCATTCCAGGTCTTCACCAGCTCTTCATTTGTACAGGCAACAGTTAAATTATAGGAATTGAATAATCGTGATTTGTATCGAGTTGACAACCAGTGACAAAATTGCTACCTATATGTTATGATTGGTTGTTGTTAAAAATGATTTAGAATCCATCAGAGTGCCGTTGCTGCGATGCGTATACAGACTAGGTGAAGCTACTTACGTAAATGTTTGCGTACGTATAATATATGACAGATCCACGCATGCATTGTTCCAATTTATTGATGCTTTCATCGCAATGTAGGTGAGTAGGTGAGTACAGTAGGCAATGTACGGTTATTCATTTGCAGTATACACAATTTTTTTCTCATTTAATTGTATGTATGTCAAATTGTTTTTTGAGTCATCACATGCCTCGGCGTCGCTGTTAGTGTGACAAGTATTTGTATATTAATAAATAATAATAAATACCTACTCTGATTGAGGTAGACTCTAGACTCTACCTCGCCTACAAGGTTACGAGCTCGTCCCTCTATGTTATACCTACTATGTACCTGGGACACCTGGGACAAATATCTGGGACATTTTTGCCCACACGGTCATCTGACCCCAAACTAAGCAGAGCTTGTAATATGGCCGCCAGAGACTGATATACGTATAGTGGATTAGCACTATTTATATAGAAGGAGAGGTTTAAGCTACCGACAATGGAAGAAAATAGCAGAGTCCGAAAGAAATTATAAATTTAATGCAAAGAAAAATCTTAGACAAATCTTAGAAAAAGCGAATGACAATTCTATTTGAAAATCGGTGTTCTTTTATTTTGTTCTTTTCGCGCCCCAGCGCCACACGTCGTGGAAAATTGGAATGAAATTCACGAAGGTTGGCGCAAGGAGTACGAGTACGCCACATACGTACATATATATTTTTAAATACATACTTAAATAGATATTAACACCCAGACATAGAACAAACACAAATGTTCATCACACAAATGTTTGTCCTAGATGGGTATCGAACCCACGCCCCCAAGCACAGAAGTTAGGTTCACTACTAACTGAGCCACCGGGGCAGTAATGAGTAATATCGATGCAAATCACCTTTTATAATGTATCCATTATCGTGTTAACCTAACCTCATAATATTAGTAGGCAATTAAGTTCGTGAAATTATATAATGAAGCGAGTACAATGTACATAATGTAATAAATAGTATGTAGTTGTGATGGTGTGTATATCATTGGTTGCAGATGGCGGGGCAGCGTGTACAAGCTCGTGTGGCGCGAGTTGCTCGCCTACCTAACACTCTATTACACCATTAACTTATTGTATCGGTTGGCGCTCACGGAGTCCCAGCAGCGGTGAGTTCCCTCCCTTGCCATGCCGACAGGCATCATGTCCTCCTGACCTGCAGCGGGCCCTCCAGGGGCAGTAACACGATCTCTCAATCATTTTTGTTTAAATTCGAACATTGCTCTCTCTGCTGTTGAGAAAGTCAAACTTCGATGGTCTAAAATGTAGAGCAAAGGTCAATATTCAAGATAAGATTTTTATTTAAACAATGTTTTTGTGAAACACTGTTTTAAACTATCACGGTTGTTCACTAAAGTTAAATGATTATTTACGGGATATTTACCGTGGTAAGGTTGTGGAAGGATACTGTGGCGGGATATTTACCACGGTAAATATCCTGTAAATAATCATTTAACTTTAATGTTTTTGTGGTTGTGGTAGGCCTTCTCTCTGCATTACGGCCCTGCATCGCACTAGGAGTCCCAAAATATACATAAAATAAAAGAATGACCTTTTTTGTGATGGTATTGCTTATATTGACGTTTTCAGCAGCGAAACCAGGTGTTTAAACAGCAGAGAGGTATAATACACAACTCTCAAACCACAAATAACGGCTAATTAAGATTAGTATAAAGTATATACCTAGATAATGAAGCAACCCGGAATTGTATTTTGAATCTTTTAATAGTTTATATTTACACGTTTTGAATGTTGATGATCGTGGGAAGTAGATAAGCAGATGGATAGCATTTTAGATAGTTTCAGTGATAAACTAGGTAATAGATTGTGTTGACCTCACCTCGCACACAGTCGCCAGTCGGGAAGAAGGCCGCACACTCGTATGGTAAAACAAATATCTACATTTTGTTTACTCTTTAAGTTGTCGAATTATTTGCGAGTCTTTTTAGTATGTGTGTTGTGAACATTATTAGCATCTGCCATGAATGAAGTTATGAGAACTGCCTACGCATGCGGCGGCCGATGACGTCTAGGCGACGTGTTGTGTGTACCTATACATTATCGAAGAGTAGGGTAGCTAGGAACACGATAATACATAGCTAGGTGTATATGATCGAAGAGTAGGGTAGCTAGGAACACCATTATATATATCGCTTTAAGCGATAAGGCCGCCTATTAAAAGCCTAGATAATTACTGTAACGTATAATGTTATCCTTGTTTTTGTGGTTTTTAATAAAGAGTTATTGTATTGTATACATAGCTAGGTGTATATGATCGGAGAGTAGGGTAGCAAGAAGCACGATAATATATAGCTAGATGGACATTGTTAACGGCTCGGACATGCCCTGTTTCCCCAGGCAGGGCAGGGCAGGCACGGAGGTAATAGCGTGTTGTCTTGTACCACAGGGTCTTCGAGAAGGTGCGGCAGTACTTTGGCGCGCAAAGCGAAAGCATCCCGATGTCGTTCGTGCTGGGCTTCTACGTCAGTCTGGTGGTGAAGCGGTGGTGGGAGCAGTACAAGCTGCTGCCGTGGCCTGACACTCTGGCGCTCTTCATCTCCGCCGGCATACCTGGGGCGGTCAGTACTCACACCTTCACTCTCGTACTTGCTTATTAACGTGTCTTAATTGGAGCCCTGGAACCCGTAGTATCTACCTACCTACTGAGTACATCACGTTATAGTGGGGCGCTACGGAATGGTGATTACACTTAGGTACATCACCTTACACCTACGCACGGTATCTTCTTAACATTATTATAAAAGTCTGTGCCTACTTAATTATCTTAATACCTACTTATAAATTTTATTTTTAAATAAACAATGGTGGGAAACCATGTCGATAGCTAGAACGCAAAAAATGCCCTATTCATACATACAGACTGATGCATATCATGCTTGATGAGAAGCGATGTTACAGGCACTGAAGGAGCATGCACTCGGCGCCAGCTATCGGCATAGTTATTCCTTCATTGTGTAAACACAGGTTTGTGGCAAAAATCCATTTTTTTAATGTGTGTGTAGCTTTAAGTGTGTGTGGATTTTTGCTATAAATAAAATATTGTCTACATCAGCAACTTTGCGATTTATTTAAACTGTAATATCAGCGATTAAGTGTGAATGCAAGGGTGACGTGGTCTGCTGAGGAACAGAAGAGTCGTCAGTCAATAGCGATCCAGAGTGGCGTCAGACTAGGCACTGCACCGTCCCAGGCCATTTGAGCGACCGACGGTTTTCCCTGATCACCTTATCTACCTACTGATAATCAAATACCTGTTTTAATTATTGAAATATCTGTTGTTGAAATGTTGCAAAAATGAGAATTATTCTCATTTTTGCAACATGATGGCTACAAAATATTGACTAACAATATGTAAATTAGGCGCTTTTTTGCTCGCGTATTATAGACGCATGTTTTTACTATGAAAAATGTTTTTGCACAATTATTCATGGTGGGTTTCGTGTGTTCCGGTTCGTGATCGGTCCGGTTGGCGCGCGGGTAATAAACATACGTAACCAAATGAACCGTCCATCGGAGCCTGAAGGCCTCCTTCAGGCTCCGGGGCCGGGGCTCCGGCGGCGGCCGGCCTCCACCGCTCGGTCTCCGTCCCGCTATCAGCTCGCTGATCACTGTGCCGCGCCTGCCAGGTGGAGAGGAGGCGCTGAACCCAACACAATGTACAGTAATGTCGCTGGCGGTGCTCTTGTCTCCCGAGATTCATTATAGCTTCTGTAGCAATGCGATCAGATAACACTTGTTAATATTTATAATGACTAAATCTGCTAGCTTTGCAGTTTCACTCTGCGTCAAAGTACAATAATTACCTACTTACTATGTATCACCTGAACAGTCCCATTATATAAATTGTACACCATTCTCCGATACGACCGCCGCTGCCACCGCCCGGGCTCCGCCCCGTATCCTTTCGATAAGGGTACCGCCCTTTCATGTACATAATTTTTAGGTTCCTTATTTCCATTGGCATAAACTGTTTGGCTTATTATTTTGTCGCATAATCATAATATGGCATAGTTATTTTTAAACATATTGGTTTGATGGACATAATTATTACATTCTCAAACTTTGGCATAACTTTGATGTTCATGAATGTATGTCATCTACATTTACACCAATACGTCTAATAGTAGATTGTTGCAACGAGCTCATCATAATCAGCCTATACTAGTCCACTGCTGGACATAGGCATCTCCCAAGGCACGCCACTCAGCCCGATCTTCGGCTTTTATCTTCCAGCCACTGCCAGCCGTCTTACGTATATCGTCACTCCAACGAGTCTCAGGGCGTCCTACACTACGTTTGCCGATTCGCGGTCTCCACACCAGAACACGTCTACCCCAACGGTTATCGGTTCTGCGACATATATGACCGGCCCACTGCCACTTCAGCTTGCTAATACGCTGAGCTATGTCGGTGACTTTAGTTCTCTGGCGAATTACTTCGTTCCGGATACGATCCCTCAGAGAAACCCCAAGCATAGCTCTCTCCATAGCCCGCTGAGCGACCTTGAACTTGTGGACCGCTCCAACTGTAAGTGTCCACGTTTCGGCACCCTAAGTCATGACAGGTAGAACGCACTGGTTATAGACTTTCGTCTTAAGACTTTGCGGGATAGGTGACGAGAACACTACGTAATTTCCCGGACGCTGCCCAGCCCAACTGTATTCTTCGCTTGGCCTCACTCTCAAAATTGTTTTACCTAGTTCGAGCGTCTGCCCTAGGTAATTATATTGTTGAACAATCTCTAGGGTGAAGCGATTTATGGCAACCGGTCCCGGAGCAACGAGTTCAAAGTGAGTTATTAAAGCTCGAGTGTTATGTGTTAATTTAATGCACTAAATTAACACTAGTGCAATAATTACTCACATTAGCAAGGTGCGTAATCTACTTTTCTTTCAACTACCAATCTTCCTACCGTGATAAAATATACCTACTCAAAATAAAAAAATTAAAACAAAGTTTAATTCATCTTCTCCTCAAACATTTATAAAACTTACAATAATTTTCTCCAAGTCGGTTTTATTCCGCCAATTTTCATTTAGCCAGTATCTTTTTGATCCAATGCACATACATTTTATATTAAACCTCAGTGATAAATTTATATTAAAATAAAAAATATGATGATAAATGTTTGGAATGCGAAAATGTTGAAACATTTGGACGCCTGTGCCTGGTTTGACGGTAGATACTTATAGGAAAACAAATGGGAGAAACACGAAGACATTTGAACAATAAATAGTACTGACCATACCTACTTCACTGCGGTTAGTCTGTCGGAGGCTGCAACGTACTCGTAGGGTGAACATTATAATTATTATCCTTCGGCACTTCTGAGATCTTTGCTTCATGTTAATCTGAAGTGTCGTCATCTGTGATGCACTTTAGCGTTTATAATCTCATATCTCCGATACTTACAGTACAGATGTAGATAATTATAATGAACTGGAAGCGGCGGTAGCGCGGGCGCAGGCGCGTGCGTGGTGAGTTGTGTAGTGTAGTGTAACGAAGGATAGTGGTAGGTACGTGTTTCGTGTTGTGTCGTAAGTGATGGTTGTTGTTGCAGTCGTCGTGGTGACGTACTCACCTTGCGTACTGCCGCGTGCCGAGCTGACGCCGACGTCCGTCACGGCTCATCTTCGTCTCTTTGTTTAATTTTACCTACCTACTCGTATTGTTGTTGTTGCTGTTTTTGTTAGATTCCGTAACGCAACAAGGACCCCTTATCATAACGTGAAGTCCATCCGACACACAGCGTCTTAACTTATATCTACATGAACCAAAGTATTAATAATGGCAAGTGCCTTTATTAAATAAACAAAATACTAGCTAAAACTAACACTAAATAAACAGTTAGACTGTCCATAGACCGTTGAAGATCTAAAGACAATCCAAATGCTCAAACCCACTATCAGTTGGCAGCGTACCCAGCATGCTGGCGGCATTACCACGTTGAATGGCAATGCTTATACGTTGAGCCAGATACACGCCAGCATTTTGGTCACGCGTCGCGTTAATCAGACGCTCTGAAAGATTTTTGAAAATGAGGTGAGCTCCCGGGCCCCAAGGGCCCAATGTCTCGACACCAAACGCCTCAAATATGTAACCACTGCCAAGGTTAGCATAGCAAAACCAAAGTAGGTCGTGAATATGTAGATCAATATATTAATCTGGTCTACAATATAATGAATATTAAATCATTAGTAAAGTAGTCGGTTGGTAGTTATGTTAGTGTCTGTAGAAACCTTGACCACAATAGCGTAGAGCACGCCACCTGCTGACGTGTCGATGGTGCGCCGGCGCAGCCGCCCCGGACTCACACTCGGACTGCTGCTTCACCACCTAAACATTTACCAATATTATAGGAATCAATGGCATACTCGATGGTACTCGAGGACCGGATTCATAAACCAGACTAAACATTAAACGCAGCTCGCAAGACGTGTTGTCTTCTGATCACCACACTTCGGTATGAACAAACAAACCGTTATAGCTGGTAGTGATCTACCTACTCGTATAGCTCCAGGACTAAATACAATCGTTCTCTAAAACTACTAGATAATTACTTCGACCAAAATAAAATGAATGGACGGGCCCAGTAGAAGAGCATTTTTGAAGATTACAAAATGAGCGCCAGCTCTCATTTTGTTTCAGTCGGTCTCTAGCCGTAGGAAGTGAAACACGAGTCTATTGTTACGCGATAACGAAACATCTGACAAAATTATGAATTCGTATGCTTTACCGAAGTGTAAATACACAAATAAAACCGATATCTATTTTTTGTAACATATATACAGTACATTTTTATAATTAGGTGTTGAAGTATATGTCCGACGGTTTTGACTCGTTTTTACTGATCAAGTTCAATGGTTAGGGCCCGTCCATTCTTTTATTTTGGTCGAAGGATAATTAGGTATCTAAACTTAATTTATATACTTTCTCTGATGCGATTTTCTTTAAACGTAGATAAAAGGACACAACATTTGAGCCCATGTTAAACATGAAATAGTCCTACTATTAACGATACCTACTTACACTACACGGGATCTGATATTGTATGGAATCATCAGGCACGCACAGTGCCTCGGCTTCCAAAACTACGTGAATTCCCAGTATAAATACACAACTTTACTCACATACGCATCCAAAACTATGTGAATTTCAAACGACTACGCACACATGTTGAAGCAAAGTGGCTTCACTTTTCGTGTTCGCCGCAATCCATGTTGGTATTTTTATTTGATCTGAAGTATGAGTAGGTAAGATAATAAATGAAGCGTTTCTGAAGTCTTTCAAGTCGAATTATGTGTACAGAAGTAAAACATTTCGATGAATTTAACACCATCTTGTTGGAGGCACACCAGTTGTTAATAGTGACAATGTGCACCCTGCAGATGAATCAAATCATCATATTTTATCATTATCATATTGAGTGCATATTTCTCTATAAATTTTAAGGTCATTTGCAAACATCTGACATCTTGGTGTTATTTTCGCGCACAAATCATTAACGAATATGAGGAAAAATATAGGCCTGAGGTGGGAACCCTGTGGCACCCCTGATGGCTCTGGCCTTGGAAGATATTTAAATTATCTAACCATGATGATGATGTATATATATTATATCCACAGAAGTATATAAGGTTTTTTTGATATAGATACCTGATGTAGAGGCATATAATAAGAAAAACCAAATGCACAATTATTATTGTCAACGGGCAGCGCTATGACTCAGTCGCAGGCGACTTTCATTAACATAACTTCTATCAAATAGTATTATGTACAAACATGAATCCGGTGGCAGAAATGTAGAGTTGAGTGTGATGCCTTTAGTCGATGGTGCGGTGCGCCGACGCACAATATTGGGTGTTGTTCCACCAGACGGCCCGGTAATTGATTCGCGTATTTATTACTCACACCACTTAAAATAAACTTGTCAAGTGATTTTCTTATTTATCACATACTCGTACTACGCCACGTTACATTGACTCTTCATGTAATTCTCGTATTTATTTTCTCTATCTGTCATGGGCTGAAAATCTGGGTATGGTCAAATTGTTGGTTTCTTCTACGCAAACGTGCTCTATCGTAGACCGCATCATCACTTAACATCAGGTGAGGTAGGGGTGAAACAAGTATTTTTAAAGGATGTTGATCATTTATTATTTTATTTTGCATTTTTAGTGAAACTTACAGCCTAAGGGCCTTACTTAAAAACGTCACTCAATTTGACATACGCTTAAATATGCTCCGTCTCGTTTTCGCGTGTGACGATTGCCGTCAGCGAGAAGCTGAGAGAGCATTTTAAAGCATCAACTTGAGTAACGTTTTTAAGTAAGGCCCTAATAGTATAAACTTAAAAATAGATTTGGTGACTGGGCTAATTACAAGTTTCCGGCCGTAGAAAAAAGAATAGGTTTCGAAATTTAGCGTAGCAGTAACTAATAGTAGATTCTGCCCCGGTGGCTCAGTTGGTAGTGAACCTAACTTCTGTGCTTGGGGGCGTGGGTTCGATTCCCATCTAGGACAAACATTTGTGTGATGAACATTTTTGTGTTTATTCAATGTCTGGGTGTTAATATCTATTTAAGTATGTATTTAAAAATATATATGTACGTATATCAGTCCCTGGCAGCCATATTACAAGCTTTGCTTAGTTTAGGTCAGTTGACCGTGTGTGCAAAAATGTCCCAGAGGTCCCAGATATTTACAAATACAAATATTTATTAATAACACCTATGTTACATGTCAATAAACGGTATTAATTCCTTATAATAATATAAAAATTGTATAAATAATAATTTCAAATAAATTTAATAATAATTTAAATTAGATTAATTAACAAATTAATGGTCCGGCAATTTGAAAAAGTTTAATTTAGTTTAAGTAATTTTTATTCACTGCGATAAACAAGTATGAGTATACATGTTGAACGACACACATTTGAGATGTAGGTAAATAGTAGCAGCCCCCACCAGGCCGGTCGCCGGTCGCCGGACACCCCGCTCGAGGGCGTCCACAGCGGACGGAACTCTGGCTATACTACCTCCAGTATTCCGTCACTCCTGTCAGGCGTCTGCTGAGCTGACCCATACCTAGGTTGGCTAGGTGCGCCTAAACAAGGAGTATTCATTAGTTAAAGCAATATTTGGTCGATAAAAAAAGTTATCGGAAAATCGGTAATTGAGTATCTTCAAATTGAGAGGTTAATGAGCTCATGAGGATCGTGTTGGTTTCGAAACTTGTAGTGAGGGTGAGGGGAGTCAGGGATAAGGCATTGAAAAGAATTGTTTATCCATCTGTTGTGCCACAGACCTACACTATACACCTACAACACATTCACGCGTGTGTACTATACTTACCTAACATGCAGGTATATCAGATTGGTTAACGGAACGACAAAATGTAGGTTCCATTGTCAGCGTAGGTATCTACAGGTGAGCCGATTCATATGGATAATATTATATCGGTTTGCCACTAAGTATAGAAGTCGTCATGTAGTGCGGTGAGTGCAGCGGCGCGGGCGCTTCATGTCGCCGCGCCGACTCTCCCACAAACAAATGTCATTTATATTGTACACTAGTATTTTTGCCCGCGACTTCGTACGCGTAAATTTTCATATAAACCTTCAATCTTTTTTTCTTCCCTTAATCTGGCCCTTGCACAAAATAACATAGCCTCTACTTCAATCTGGTCATAGCTAAGCATATTTCTGAAAACCGTATTTAAATCCGTCCGCATTTTCTTCCAGGGGTTTAGGATATGTGCGTGAACAAACAAACAAAAATTCTAACAACTGCCTTAACATATTCAGCTCCTTATTTTAAGTAGCCCTGTGATTGATAGAAGCATAAAAGTAAAAACACCGTCAACAGTTTTCAAATCAAAAAGATAATGTGACCACAGTGCAGAGCATGTTTTGAAGTTTTCTTTTTGTCTAAACCAAAAAAAATATATCATGTCATGTCGGGATGATACATCTCTGAAATTTGACTGTCCGGCTTCGCTCGTCTGAATTTTTATTATTATATATTTAATTTCTATGACCATGCAATTTCTGAACTATTAATACGACCACAATTATATGGCTTTGGCCACGGAACCCTGAATTATGCTTGTCTTGACACGCTCTTGGCTAGTTATTTCTTATTTCGCGTGCATTTGTATGTAATAACATTTTTGGGTTATAACTTACGAAGTTGGTTCTGGAAAAGTTGTTGGTGTATTTCTTTCTTTATTAAATAAAATATAAAATATCTGGGACATTATAGCACACCATGACATGGTCATCTGACCCCAAACTAAGCAAAGATTGTAATATGGCTGCCAGAGACACATACATATATATTTTTAAACACATACTTAAATAGATATTAACACCCAGACATAGAACAAACACAAATGTTCATCACACAAATGTTTGTCCTAGATGGGAATCGAACCCACGCCCCCAAGCACAGAAGTTAGGTTCACTACCAACTGAGCCACCGGGGCAGTCGAATCGTTATTGCGTCCAGAATTTTGTTGCATAGGTTTATTATCATGTACAAAGGGCCTTTTTTGAATTATTTCTATTCGCGGGACTGAATTTAAATAGGATGCAGTATATTTTATGTTTTAAATGCTAACATAAAATAAAATGCCGTAGGAGTATTACATTCTCTTGGTGCATTGGATTAAATCACCAAAGAGGTTGTAAGGCCTATGTTTTTATAACATCCTTGATCTACACGTTCATTCATCTAAGAAGGTTTATCTGAATGACAGTTGACAGTTTCAAATTTTTATAATGGCTATGTCAATAACATTCTCTTTACTTTGGACCTCTTTGCTTGAGGCTATGTGACGACCCTCATATTACGTTTCGGGTAACGAAGAAAATAATTATTGATTTTTTAATTTCTTTTATGTAATAAAAAAGAATTAAAATAAATGATATAACATAGCCTATGTTTTAATCTGGTAATTTCTAAGCATATTCGTGAAAACAGCATTTAAATCCGTCCAGTGGTTTAGGAGATGTGCGCGGACAAACAAACAAACAAACAAACAGACAAAAATTCTAAAAACTGTCCTATCGTATTCAGCTGCTTATTTAAAGACACCCTGTGTGATTTTTTTTGTTATCTCGCAATTACAGATTTTTTTATCTCTACGTTTTTATTATATGTATAGATAGATATGTATAGATTATATGTATAGATTATTACTGCGGGCGTTCGAAGACAAACATGCCAAATAAAATGTGTGCAAGGTGAAGCCGAGCCTAGCAACATAATTGTATACTCATGGGGGTGATTTGTGTTCTAAATTAAAGAAAATTATCTTAAAACGTTCGCACTCGCTGCGCTTGCTTAACAACAGGGGAGGTGGTGCTCAAAGGCAACCCTATTATATAATTAACAATATAAATATATCTGTATATATATATCCTTTGTGCATGGACTTATACATCATATACCTGTAAAGGTAGTTGTAAGTTTGGAAATAAAAATAAATAACTAATGATCCCTTTTGATACATTACCTATTACAAATGTGTATATAATATGTGGATCAAATAGCGTCGTAGGTACATGCCTTCTGCCTAAATAGAAGAAATACGTATATGTTTTATTAATTCATCATACGGAAAACAAGCCAATGGTGGAACTGAACATTTTTACGCATGTGTTTCCATCGATCGAGTGATAGATGGTCCTTCTGTTTCTCAGTTATTAATATTTTAGTGCGAATATCATATATATTATCGTTGTAAGTAGATAATGTTGTGAATCAAACCGTGTTACATAAACGACAACAGAACGACAACAGAGTCGCAACATACAACGATCCATCCATACGGATTATTAAATTAGGCGACACTTATACTTTACTAAAACTAGTTTTCTTATAGTTCATGTCATTTATTCGACTCATATAATGTCGATTCTACCCTCCCCTCCCCCTCCCTCCATAAAGCTTACTTGGAAAAGTTGATGTACTCCGTACGTACACTGTATCTCACCTAATGTCTTTGGTTTGGTGTATTGAAACTGAGTGAATGTACACATGTACAAGTAGATGGGCAGTAGGTAATACGAGCACGGGGTGGGAGCGGGAAGAGAGTGGATAACAGAAACATAAGAACAGAATGGAAACAGCACTGGGACTGGGGCGAGACAGGAGCCTTGGTAGGAGTATTGGTGTAGTCTTTCCAGTGTGCGATGCGGAGCAGGACCGGTGGCCATCAGCCAGTAGAGCACCACTGTAACGTACACGTGTCAGTTCAGGCTACGTAAGTTAGAACATGGCTCAACTGGTTGTTACAATCTGTGCCATTATGCAAGGTACCGGCATGCAATTATACAGTCTCCGCGAGTTGTAACAAAACAAGCGATAATGATAGCACAAAGTAGTGCGCGTGCGCCACGTACCTACCTGCCTAAGGCTAATCAGCCTCTAGGTACCTACTCGTACCTATCGAGTATGTACCTACTATAAGTGCCTAGGTACTTACATAATTAGTTAGTCTAACTTTTTTTTGCAATACCGGAGGGTATACTGCTCAGAATAGATAGGTGAATAATTTTATTACTGACTAGCTGTTGTCCGCAACTTCGTACGCGTAGATTTTCATATAAACTCTCGACCCTTCTTTCTCCTTTAATTCGGCCCTTTTGCAAAATCATTTCTTAATAGACCTATAACACCCCATAAGAAATATACTTACACACAAATTACAGCTTTGTAGATGTATAACTTTCACCACAACATTCAAACTCCAATTTCACCTCCTTTATCCATCCTTTTTGCTAAAACCTACAGTATTTTTATAGACTATCAACCAGAATAACAAATTTTATCTCCCTAATATCAAAAACATATGATTTTCAAACTCCACTAGCCCCTTTTATTTATAACTTTATTTCGGAAGATAACATTCGTAATCACACGTTAAAAATAAAAGAGTATCAAAATAATAACTATATCATTAAATCCTAGTTCAAATTCAATTACAATATTCATATTATTAAAATTACAATTACAATACATTTATATATTCTCGCCCATTACAATACCCATCCATTTAGTTTGGATGGGGCAGTCCATACGGGTTATTTGCAGGATGCCGTTGCGGCTGCCTCGCACTCGCTGTCGTAGGGATGCGACTTTTTTGCCAATAATCGCATTAAAATCGTCCGTGCGCGCCTCAGCGAACATCTCTGATGCACTGCAGAACCGAGGCAATCGCATCAGCATCCTAAAAATGACATTATATTGGACACGTAGAACACTGGCAGCTCGGCGAGTGTGGTTAATCCAGAGGCTGCTTGAGTAGAATGACTGGCAGTATGCCTTAAAAAAAAAGATTTTCACTAATTCACATTTCACACACCTTTTCGGCCTTTTCGCAAAATCATTTTATAGCGGGCATCCAGACCCCATAAGGAATTTACTTGCCAAATTACAACTAAGTAGTTACAAAATTTTCAATCCTAAATTCAAACCTCCATAACACATCCTTCATTCGTCCTTTTTGAAAAATCTTACTACAGTAATTATTTCTTTTAAATCTTTAACCTGAATATCAAATTCCATGTCCCTAACATCAAAAACAAGAGACTTTCATGTAAACTTTAAACCTCTATTTGCCCCCTTAATCCGGCCCTTTTGCAGATAACATACAACGCCCCGAGTGTTTTTTTTTTGATATCTCGCAATTACAGATTTTTTCTCTACTTTTTTTAATTAGGTATAGGTAGATATAAAAGATTAGCATTTATATAATAACTGGCCAAAAGCGTGTCGAAACACGCATATGGTAGGGCTCCGTAACCAAGTCCATATTATTGACAGAACACTGAACTATGACTACAATTGTACTCATAGTTCAGAAATTGATAGTTATAGAAAAAATGAAACGAACGAAGCCAAATTTCAGACATGTATCATCCTGACATAGCATATACTTTTTATGGTTTACCATAAAAAGTATATGCTATGTCAGGATACCCAAATATTTCATACTTATACTTAGTATTTAACCATAGAGAAAACTGATTGAGAAACATTGTTTTTTGTTAAGATCATTTTACAATAAGGTCAATGACCTTTGAGCTAGAACGCCTTGAATTTATTACAGTTTTATCGCTGTTACTCAAAAAGTCATAATCGGATAATGTTCGAAATAATGTTGAATGAAGGTTTTAAATATGATCTATCCGTATTGTAAGTTACCAGTTTCTACTCGTATGTCTTATAATTTAGAAAGGCACGGGACCAACATTTTGCCACTTTAACGGGCCATAAATATTTCGCAAAGGATTATAAAAAAGTTGTGTATTTGTGTACCTGTGTGTATGTACCTTACCTACATTCATTTTAAAATATTCTTTCAACGATATCCCACACGACGATGTGCAGTGAAAAAAAACATTTTAATCCCCATTTCACATGTACCAGAGCCACCTCTAAAATGAAATATATATTATACATTTTTTATACTTACTTTTAAAATTGAGATCTATATTACAACTGTCATTTTGCAAAGTTTCATGCGTAGAACGTTCTTAAAAATTCGGACGGACGGACAGAATGAATTTATAAGGGTTCCTTGTTGGGCTACGGAACCCTAAAAAGGGCTTTTGGGCGATAAACTGTGGTTGTGGTTTACGTTAATTAATCCGAACCACAACCACAGTATCGCCCAAAAGCCCTTTTTAGGGTTCCGTAGCCCAACAAGGAACCGTTATAAATTCGACTGTTCCCCACAGACAGGTCTGTTTGGTCAACAATCATTGAATATGATTTCGTCAGCCCGATGCCTTCGGTACGGCTAACAAGTGACTACCGACAGTACCGACCAAGTTCCAATACTGCATGAAGGTTTCTAATAGTTATGGAGCTGTCGAGTTCAGTACAGTAGGTACTAACATTACATTTGTATCTGCTTAGTATTTGTACTGTATTTATAGTGCAATGACAACATAAGTAGCACCAGCTCGAATTGTACCCACCCCACCTGCCCACTCGAGTGTGTGTGAAGTGAGTGTTGGGTGAAGTTGAGTTGTGTATAAGTGTGGTTGGCCGCAGGACGAGACGGGCCGGCTGATGCGGCGCAACATCGTGCGCTACGCCATCCTCGCGTACGTGATCACGCTACAGCGCGTGTCGCTGCGCGTCAAGCGGCGCTTCCCCACGTGGCAGCACGTCGTCGACTCAGGTAAGTGCTGGCTCTAGCCCCAGCCCCGCCCCACCCCACCCCTGGCGTTACCCGTCCTCATCGGCCCGCAGGTCTGATGCTGGAGAGCGAGCGCAAGGTGTTCGAGAAGATGGACGGCAAGAGCCCCATGTCCAAGTACTGGATGCCGCTGGTGTGGGCGACGAACATCATCAACCGCGCGCGCAAGGAGGGCCTCATCACCAGCGACCACATCGTGCAGACGCTGCTGGTGGAGCTCTCCGACATCCGGCGGCGGCTCGGCGCGCTCATCGGGTACGACACCGTGTGCGTGCCGCTCGTGTACACGCAGGTACGTCCCACCCCACCCCGCCCCGCACTGCTGCGCTCCTCTAGTGTAGCTCAGATCTTATCACGTGCTGGTTGCAGGTTGTGACGCTGGCGCTGTACACATACTTCGTGGCGGCGCTGATGGGACGACAGCTGGTGCCGCCTGCCTCCGGCAGCACCTCCAAGTACGAGCCCGATGTCTACTTCCCACTGTTCACCGCGCTGCAAGTACGTACACCTAGCCTTAGCTTCGCTTTATGTCGGTTACCTATATACTACTCTGTCGGGTGCACTGATGGAGCTACCCTAACAGACAGTTGTCACAGTAACAGTAAGGCCAAGCTTACTTCTAAGAAATTTGGTGTGCTCAACAAGGCGAAGCGGTACTTCAAATCGAGACACGAAGAAAGACTTTTGCTTTACCTAAGTACAAAGCGCAAGTCCACATGGAGTCACATGGAGTACTGCTCCCATCTTGGAACACCCAAGTATCAGCTTGAGCCACTTGATTACATTACAGCGTAGAGCTGTCGGAATTGTCGACGATCCCAAGCTCACTGAACACCTAGAGTTGCTCAACATGCGCAGAGACGTTGGGTCTGTCTGAGTCTTTTATCGCATTTACAACGGGGAATGTTCTGAATAACTGTTCGATCTGATGTCAGCATTGTGGTTTTATCATCGCAGTAGCCGCCTTGGTCTGAAAGTTCATCCACTTATCAAAGATCTGTGAAAATCGCACACTGTGGGTTTACGCGATCTTCTTGTCTCATACGTGCCCTTTGTGGAATCAACATCCTGCGTCATTTCTGATCCGAATAACTATAACATGGGGTTCTTCTAAAGAGCTGTTAATAGAGTCTTTAACGTATCTGTAATCCCTTGGTGTTATAGGTGTCCATAGGCGGTAATCGGTTACCATCAGGTGGCCCGTCAGCTTGTTTGCCAGATGCCACCTATGGCATTAAAAAAAGCCGCATCGGCATAGCTAAAATGTTCTAATTGGCCGATCCAGTGTGTACCACTCGGGAACTTCAGGCCGCACTCCTGCGCACCTCCACCCACATGAGTGCAGTCACCGGCCTGGGCCTGGCCTGTCACCCTATGGCACTTACTCGTATGGGTTTCTTGAGAACGCTTCTCGGGACGCATGTATATTGTGAGCCACTTGGAGATTTATCAGATAGTACGTATATCAGTCTCTGGCAGCCATAGTAAAAAGCTTTGCTTAGTTTGGGGTCAGATGACCGTGTGTGCAAAAATGTCCCGAATAGGATGATGAACGGTGATGCGCCTTGGTTACAGTTCTGCTTCTACGTTGGGTGGCTGAAGGTGGCGGAAGTGCTGATCAACCCGTTCGGAGAGGACGACGACGACATTGAGCTGAACTGGCTCATAGACCGACACATTAAGGTACCGAATACTAGGTGACGACCCGGAGGCGCCGCGGGGCGCGAGGTGCACCTCCCGCCAGCTACAGCAGCTTGCGTGTCTGTTTCAGGCGGCGTACATGATTGTGGACGAGATGCATGAGGAGCATCCTGAGCTGCTCAAGGACCAGTACTGGGAGGAGGTAGTGCCCAAGGAGCTGCCGTACACAGTGGCCTCGGAGCACTACCGGCGGCACGAGCCGGCTTGCTCCGCCGACCACTACAAGGTGAAGGCGGAGGATGCGCTCTACGCGAATGTGCAGCCGGCGCACCACCGCAAGCACCCGGACGACACGTACGCCGACTACGTGAGTATATCCTGCTCGCTAGTGCAGCTCGCGCCTGCTCGCCTTCTCGCTCACTCGCCCGCTCACACGGAGCGCGCCGCGCCTGTTGCAGGAGAGCGTGGACACGCCGCTGGTGGAGCGCCGCAAGAACTGGTTCCAGCGGCAGATCTCGCGCATGGGCTCGGTGCGCAGCGCCAGCACGGCCTACTCGTCGGGAGGCCTCTTCGGCCGGCCGCGCCATTCCAGCCTCGTCTACTGCAGCCCCGAAGCGGGCCACCCCACTCACCCCGCCGCACACGCTGCGCCGCCCGCGCCCGCACACAAGATGTCGCTCTACGAGCGGCTCGTGGGGCGCAAGTCTACGCGCTCCCACCACCGGCAGAATTCCCGACACGGTATTTAATATTTATATACCTACCTACGTACCTACTCGTCTTAGGCTTTGTTTCAGAATGTCCGGTTAACATGCCATGGTTAAGCTTATAAGAATTTATCTATTAAATAAACACTGTGCTTGCGTTTTACAATAATTAAAAAGGACTAACCATCCCATAAAGTTTCTATGAATTTATATGTCAGATCAAGTGAAAAATTGAGGATTTTGGCGGCGCACTTCTTGTGCATTTGCCAGTGTCAAGTATAAGTTAGAGAAGTTTTTTTTAATACAGTGTTACCCATATATGCCCTGTACTAAGTGGAAAGAAGGTTATTTTACTCATCATTATGAACAACTTTTACTATGGGACCAACCCAGAAATCGCGAAAAAAATATCAGCTGTTCCATACATTTTGTTAAGTGTCAATGACCGTTGTATATGGAACAGCTCTTTTTTATTTGCGATTTCAGTATTGGTCTCATAGTAAAAGTTGTACTTAGTACAGGGTAGGTGTGCGTAACCTGTATATCCTTTTTCTGTAAGTATTTTGACGCCTCAATCTTGTGTATTTGCCAGTGTCAAGTATTAACTTAATGTAACGTGAAATGTAATCAATCAAGTCAAGCAAAGTAAGTCACGGTCAAGACAAAGTCATGCCCCAGTGGAGAAGTGTGAAGAGTGCTGGAGAATTTACAAGAGGCTACAATGAAGCTTTGGAAACAACACGAAAATACATGTTTCACTGCGTTATATCACTACCCACACTCGAGCACGTTCACTAGCACTATTAAATAATAATCCACTATTATTATACATCAACACTCAAAAATATAAATATACAAGTTTAACAAAGTAATACAACGACACGTTTTTATATGTTGGCGTCAAAACTCCTCGGGAGTTTGACAGTAAAAATGAAAATTACGCAATGCGGCGTTGCCATTTCGCTGCGGTATAGAACAAAGTATCCGGATGGTAAAAAAAAAGGATTGTGAAACGCGATGTTAGATAACCGAAAGTTTTATCTTCCACATAATTTATGTGATGGTTAGCAACTAGATTCTTTAATAGCACGTTCCGAAACAAACCCGTAGTAATCTATCATCTTGTGTCGTCTCATCACGACCGGGTGACAGAAGGTAACGGACGGGGTGTGTGTGTGTGTCGCAGGCGGGGGACAGAAGAGCAACGGGTCGGCGGCGGTGCCCATCACGTTGCGCAACCGGCCGCGCATCCCCACGCCGGACGCGGCGGGCGCGGGCAGGGACCCGCCGCTGGCGGTGGGCATGCAGAACGTGGGCGTGCTGATGCCGCACTCGTACGGCGGCGAAGCGCCGGTGCTGGGCGCGCTCGTGCTGTCTCCTATCCAGGAGCTGGACGGCGGCTCGGTGAACAACACGCTGCACGCGGGCTCACCGGGCACGGCGGCGCTGGCGCGCGCGGTGCTGGCCGCGCCCGGCGCCTCGCCTGCGCCTCCGTCGCCGCGGCCCGAGCGCGAGCCTGCCGACGGCAGCACGGAGCGCGACCACGCCGAGCCCGCGCCCCACGAGGACACTAAGCGCGGCGAGGTCTACGTCTGACCTGCACTCGTATCTGACCGGCTCATTCCCTGTCCTACCTACTGATCTGATTATCCTACCTACTGATACGATGTTACCGCTCCATATTGTATATAATACATTTGTATTTATTTATATAGCTTAAGTATTCTAGTTGTTTTTGTTACTAATAGGTTCGATAAAATTAGCAATAAGTAAAATGTAATAAACATTATGAATGTTTTCAAAGTATTGGGTTTCGTAGGAAGAAGCAAGAAGGTAGTCGTCTCACACCCCTTCTGTTTTTCCACGATGCTTTTATACATGATTTTACTTTTAAAGATACCAACCTATTAATTACGATTACAGTCCAATCAATAGTCAATACTTTGTACCTACATAGTCAGAGTCAGGACTTGTTTTTTGTGCAATGCCAAAATCCTCTCATGATTTTGGCGTTGAACGATTTGTATATTTGCCAGTGTCAAATATTGAAAGGTAACAAGTTATCACACTAATATTATAAATGCGAAAGTTTGTGAGTGTGTGTGAGTGTGTATGTTTGTTCTCCTTCACGTTAAAACGGCTGGACGGATTTGGATGAAATTTAGAATAGAGATAGCTTATGTCCTGGATTAAAACATAGGCTACTTTTCATCATCATCATCATCACCGATTTTCATCACCACGCGGGTGAAACCGCGGGGCGCAGCTAGTGTTAAATATGTTCAAAAAAAAAAACAGGTCCAAGTCGTGATCCAGAAAAGTGGTGGAGAATATACTGAACATTTGTACGGAGGTTTGGAAACAACATGTTTCACCTTATTACTTATATCAGTTGGCTACAGGCGAGTGCGTTCACAAATATCTACTTAAATAATCCACCATAATTACACATTCACACTCGAATGCACAAGATTACGAAAATAATACAATGATGTGACATGTTTGTTTCACGTTGGCTTGGCGCTAATAAAGCAAGTTAAAGGGGTACTTATCTATAAAATTTTCCTTAATTCAAAGCCTATATAAATATATAATTTAGGAAAGGAAGGCATTTTAATGCTTCTCTATAAACTATTCGAGGTCTGCACGCAAATATCGACCAGTTAAGCTGTTTTTATCGCTCGCACACTGGAGATGACCAGGCTTTTTCAGCAACTATGTGAGACGGCAGACTTAAGACTTTTTGAGAGATTCGAGTGGTCGTTGACCGCTGTTCGTCTGATCAATTGGTGATTAATGCCGGCGTACCTCAAGGGTCTGTGCTCTCCGCAAATCTATTCTTGCTGCACATCAATGACCTGCATAAACCCGGTATCTTCGGGTACGCAGATAACAGCATAGTCGTGGAAAATATAATAGATCGCAAACGTCTACACGGCCCCGAGACATGTCAGAATGGCACCAACACTATTTTTATAAAAATTATTAGGCTCGCTCAATCGCTATCGCCAATATTAATGCAATCATCGACAAAATTAAATAAATAAAAAATGGTTTTTCATTTCAAAATGTTTTTATTTGCCATTTTAGCAGTAATAGCTCTGCACTAGGACACGGTGCGGTGCACGACAAAGGGAAGGGATGCGGTGCCATGTGGGCGTGCGGGACGAGCCGACAGACTGAGCTTCCTGAGTAACACTCGATCAAATAAAAAGAATAAGATTAAATTTTCCTTGATTTAAGAATTAACACTTTTTAGTGCCTTTAAACTTTCTACTTATGCTCTGAATTAAGTAAAATGTAATGCCTATACTTACCTCTTGTACACAGTGGCGTAGCTATCGGAGGGCAAGGCGGTGCCGTGCACCGGGGCCCTCAAGCTCAAAGGGCCCTCGGACCCTGACCAGCAAACCTCAAAGTGTACTTTAGATTAAAAACCCTTCATACACACAAGTCGTGAAGTAAGTAGCTTAGAGCACAATAAAGAGCTGATCATAAAGTAGCTTTGTACCTAGTATTTATATTTTTTACTTGGTAAAACCTAACCCAGTTTAGACAGGGCCCCATTTTTTTGCACCAGGACCTTTGGTTACCTAACTACGCCACTGCTTGTACATAATTATAGGTATAGAATAGATAGCACTTAAATTCAAAACCGACGCTACGCCGATGACACCATTTTTTTCTCAGCCGATAATACCGAGTTGTGCAACCTCCTAAATAAAATGGAGCAATTTAGCATGGAGAGGGGACTGACCATAAATCAGTCTAAAACCAAACTCATGGTAGTGGATCGCGCCTCTAAGCTAGACCTCAGTGGGACACAATTTGTTGATCATTTCATCTACCTGGGCTCTACTCTGCTATTAGCAACAGCGGTTCTTGTGAGGATGAAGTTCGAAGACGATTTGCGATGGCGAAAAATGCCATATCTCAGCTCGATAGGAGACAGAAGGATCTTAGCATCACCAATAACACAACAAAAGCGGCTAAGTGCGAGTCGGGCTCGCGCACTGTGGGGTCCCGTACCACAACATGCATTGTTAGCTAATAAAGTGCAAAAAAGTAATGCAAAAAGTAATCATGTCCAGGCGGTCACCCATCCAAGTAGGTACTGACCGCGCCCGACTTTGCTTAACTTTGGTGGAGAGAAATTTGTCACCAACTCGCACTTGTATTTATTATTTTACTTCAGAATGTGTACTATAATCATGCCAAGTTTGACGCTTGTACGTATTCCACTTTTTGCACTAGAGCAAATAAAAAAATACGTAAATAAAATACGTTTGTTGTATGTGGGATCCCTTCAGATTTTACCTTTTCACTTTATTATTATTTCTTAGTTAATCCGCCGTAGCATTACATTGCCTATTCTATAAAATCTGGCAACTAGCTATCTATTCCGGTTCGAAAGATACAGCTGGTAAAAGGTACGACGGACGAACAGACATCGTAGGCTCAGTAATAGGGTCCCGTTTACAACCTCTGGGCATCCTCTGGGTAAGGAACACTATCTAAATCTACAGATGTGTGTGGTACCGGCGGGTGTAGAGGTGTGGTAGAAGGGAGATGTCTCTAGCCTAACCCCAAGTCAGAGTCACGTCGATCTAAAATTACAGGATCAACAATACTATTATCTAAATAAAATACCTACTGACTTTATTACAGGGTTTCGTATAAACCCTGTACTGAGCCGAAAAGAGGTCATTGTAGCCCATTGATATTATGTTTTAGACCAAATTTTGTAGTCTCAATCCGTGGGGAAAGGGCGCTGCATGCTTTTACACAGGCTTCGAGCCTAGTTCGGCCTATATAGTCTTCAAGTCGGAGTGAATTGGTTTCTTCCAGGCATCGTCTATTCCCATCCACCACCATCTACGTCGCCAATGGTGGCAATCAAAAAAAAATACAAATGCCATCAGTGGTGGCATTCAAGAACAACATACCGAGTTGCCACCAGGGGCGGCGTTCTTATAATTAGAGCACTTGCCAATTACCGCCAGCTTTCAAATCACTAGTGCTAGGAATCGGCTTCTGCTAGGCAAGCGTGCTCCATCGTAGACCGCATCATCGCTTAACATCAGGCGAGTTGGCGGTCAAACGCAAGCCTATTTATGCATTAAAAAAAGGGTATTTAAGATATTTTAATTGTTTAGACATAGTTATCTCACTAAGCCTGCCTGTTTTCTTGCGTTGTCCTTTTGCACATTACAGAATTTTTCCATGGCATGTTTTGATAATCGTAAAATGTGCATCACCAGTAATACAAGATACATCTCGTCTCAACATACTAGCTAGAGAATTGCACTGAGCTGAGACTGACCTTCAAAGGTCTGTACCGACAGGCCTCGGGTGGGTAACCAAAAGGATAATAGTTTAGGTGTCTTTCAGAATGATATTACATCAAAGTATTATACAACTGATTTTAGCATTTCATTATGGTGTTTAATAGAACCTGGTAAAATATTCTATTGTCATATTTGAATTAATTTATCTTATTAACCAAATCAATATACGATATAAAATATTTTTTTATTATTCAAACCGGTGTGGAATGGCTCACATAATGAATATGATAAAATTATGTATAAAATATCATAAACTTATAACACTGTTTTAAACTATCACGGTTGTTCACTAAAGTTATAAGATTATTTACGGGATATTCCCGTATTCCGATTTCTTCAGTCTTCCCGTGAACATGGTGCATGTAACTGCGCCGAAATATCGGGAGCTCCTTCCACAACCTTACCACGGTAAATATCACGTAAATAATCATATAACTTTAATAAACTTATAAGTTTTGCTCTAGCTTACTTTAGAATTTTATGACAAGTTAAACTACTTTGAGCAGATTTTACTTCGTTTATTTTAATACTCAATACTTAATTTATTTATTGCGATATATGTATGCATGCAGACCTTAAATAACATGTTTTTGTCTTAACACATCTTAAATACATGTAGTACATATGACCCTGTTAGGGTATGGCAACAGAAAGAACAAAACGGTCTATTTGTAAATCATCGAAATTATCCTTGAAAAATTCGTCTAGGGTATAGTAACATTTTGATTCTAGGAAGGTTTTGAGAACATTAGTGAAGCTGGGTTCTTTTTCTATGTCTTTTATTATATTTGGTAGCTTATTGTATATTTTTACGGCCATAGTTGTAGGGCCTGAGCTATGAATTACTAGATTAGATTTTGGTTCGATAAGTTTATGTCTATATTGTGATCTGATTTATCGCGGCTTGTCAATTGCTCTTTTAAAGAAGTCGGGGTATTTTTTAACAAATTTGCTTATTTCTAATATGTAAATTGATGTCAACGACAGGATTTTAAATTCAATGAAGTAGGTCTTATGGAAATTTGTTATAGTTATATCAGGGGATTTTATACTGGCCAGAATACGGATACACTTTTTCTGGGCAATGAAGAGATCTAATGCGTTTACGCTGTTTCCCCATAATATAATGCCGTACCTGAGCCACGAGTTGGCATATGCATAGTATGCAGTAATTGCTGTTTTCTGATCCGTAGCTTGTCGTAGTTCTATCAGTTTACAACATTTTACTTCGTTTATTTTACAACATTTTACTGACACAACATAAAGAACAAATTACAAGAAGAATAAATAAAATAGACACACACACATGCAGTGTTTTAATTTCTGAGCACTTTGCAGTGTCCGTGGTCACCTACTGGTCACAGGTAGACTAGATGACGGATGCTTATTTATGAAACACATACCTTGAATGGGCATTACAGTTTCCCAATTCACTCCTTGGTGGAGGTGGAGGTTCGTAAGCGTTTGCTTAATTAAAACATTGAACATAATCATAGGAAAAATCTTCGACCAAAATAAAATGAATGGACGGGCCCAGTAGAAGCGCATTTTTGAAGATTACAAAATGAGCGCCAGCTCTCATTTCGTTTCAGTCGGTCTCTAGCCATAGGAAGTGAAACACGAGTCTATTGATACGCGATAACGAAACATCTGACAAAATTATGAATTCGTATGCTTTACCGAAGTGTAAATACACAAATAAAACCGATATATATTTTTTGTAACAAATATACTGTACATTTTTATAATTAGGTGTTGAAGTATATGTCCGACGATTTTGACTCGTTTTTACTGATCAAGTTCAATGGTTAGGGCCCGTCCATTCATTTTATTTTAGTCGAAGGGAAAAATAATAATAATAAATACTAACAATAATTTAAAATTAACCAAAACTTATAAACCCTATAATCTAACTAATAAAAATAAAATGTTTAATTATATGTACGCCAGCTTTGGACTGGTAATGACTAAATCCATTGCCGCTCTTTGAACTAATGGAAATTTTATGAAATTATTTACAAGTACAGCCAATTTTTTTTAGTCAAAATGTTCCCTATGTATGCAGTAGTCCTTGTACGGTGTTGTCATCAAGTGGTCTTGCAGTTCAGCGCCGGGCTTCAAATTTTATTAATTAGAGTGGATTGTAGGACGAATGCACAACTGGAATGGAATCTGTGGGATTGAAGCAGAGTGGATTTTGGGACAAATGCATAACTGGAGCAGAAAAGGAAAAACAGAAACAGAAGGAATTACAGGACAGATGCGGGACTGAAAAGGAAACAACGGCTAGATAGAAGTAGAGTGGATTAAGTTTGGGAATGAAGTGGACGGATGTGGTACTTGACTTGATGTGATGGCTGCAGGACTATAGCGGAAAGGGCGAGGGGAGTTGAGTGGTTTACAGGATGGATGCGGGACTGAAACTGAAAGGGCGGGAAGGGAGTAAAGTTGATCTCTACAAACTACGCGAACAAAGCCGCAGGCAACTGCTAGTATGAAATAATGAGAGAATTCCGGCCGTTCTGGCCACCCTAACACATCCTCACAACTAAACTGTTGTATTATGATTGAAGTTTCAGTACCCTTAGTATAAGATTTGACAGTTTTCGAAAACTTTTTTCGTTTCCGTATTGTCCCATACATTTTAGTAAAGCGCCTCTAGCGGCAACGCGGATGAACTAAAATCGGTAGTAATCGGCAGTATAGGTTGCTTCACTCAAATACGAAAAATAGTTTCGAATAGCTTTCAGCCCAGCAATGTATGCATCAAAACGAAAACGAAAAAGTTTTCGAAAACTGTCAAATGTTGTACTAAGGGTGGTACTTATATAAACAATGGGTCATACATTCAAATGATACAAACGTATAAATAGCGCCTTTCGCAACTCGTCTCTATTACTGCATCCAACGATATTTTATATAATATCATTAACTGCATCACTCACGGCGGTTTTTTTAGTTTGAAGTGGGTTTTTTTTACAAAATAATATCCTGAATCCTGACTGCCTATCTGTATTTTTTCTGTCATCACAAGACGTAGTTGTCGTCACTCGTTTTGCTAGTTCATCTTTCCCGATATATACTCTGATCTATGAGTTCATCATAATGATTACAATAGTAAAATATATTATTAACTAGCTGCGCCCCGCGGTTTCACCCGCGTGGTGATGAAAATCGGTGATGATGATGATGATGAAAAGTAGCCTATGTTTTAATCCAGGACATAAGCTATCTCAATTCTAAATTTCATCCAAATCCGTTCAGCGGTTTAGGCGTGAAAAGGTAACAGACAGACAGACAGACAGACAGAGTTACTTTCGCATTTATAATATTATTAAGTAGGGATTTAAGTAGGTATTTCTAAAATTATTCAACATTATTCTAAATATATTCTTAATATATTTATAAACTAGCCGTCTGTCCCGGCTTCGCACGAGTGTAAGCTCGGCCTTCGGCCTCGCTACAAAATATAATATAGCCTATGTCACCCGGGGATAGTGTAGCTTCCCAACAGTGAAAGAATTTTTCAAATCGGTTCAGTAGTTTCGGAGCCTATTCATTACAAACATACAAACATACAAAAATAGGTACAAATCTTTCCTCTTTATAATATTAGTGTAGAAGACAAAACAAACCAAAGAGAATGTAATACCAAAGAGAATACAAAAAACAAACGAGAGCCTTTTTTTTCGTGTTTTTAATTTTGGCTTCGCATGATTGACGCAGTTGCCATGTACCAGTCGTTTACGTTTTTTTGATTTAGAATGTAAAAGGTAGAGGAAACGATATTACGATACGGAAAATTAGCATATTATTCATCTCTTACCTAGGTACAAACACTCGAAAGTGCACAAGTTTACGAAAATCTTTTATTTCGTTGCTCTTATTGGTATTTATTGATTTTGGGCAATGTGACGATACGTAGGTATGTTCATGTTGGCGCTTAAAATCTACCGAGTGACATAACATGAATGGGTTGCCATGGGAATACAATTATACGTATTTGGTAATTTTTCGAAAATGTCATGGTAAAATGTAACGATGTTGAAAATTATGGTGGAGATTAACCATTTAATTATTATCAGTTAGCCATAAGTAAGGTATCTACATACTTAAATAAAAACTATTACACCTGAACAAGCAAAGCTTCCGAAACAATGTTTCATACTAGTTAGGAGCCAGTGAATTCAATTTTTCGCTGTAATCTAAGATATTGTGCCTACTGTATTTGTATTTGCAAGAGTATTTAGGCAATTTAATGTGACTTCTTTCGTGTTTTGTCAAAAACAGTGAAGTCCAAACTCAAACAATCCCTATAAAATCAAACTACCTACATGACAGACATTTGCCTTTAGACAAAAAAATAAACACACAAAATTAAAAAATTCTGATTTATGTTAATATTTACATTACATAGCAAGTTACCGTCTCGTAATAATTATATTTTAATGAATATATCATTTAATTTCTTGCACATCATAGAGTTTGTATGGCTGCATCGAAGTCGTGAAAAATGTTGACATTCATTCAATATGGCGGTATGTCGTCAGTGCTATGCTGTGTCGTGGTGAGATTGATAATTATTTAGTTTCGTGTCTAGTGAGTCTCAAATATAGTTATAAAGCGTATTTAAGTTTCGTGAAACGTCGTATTAGTATTTGAAAATGTAAGTCGGCTACTGCAACCAACTTCGGTACTAATCGGCACTAGTTCTTGCAGTTCGGTGTTTCGACCGCCCGACATAGTTTTCTGTGAAGTAACATCTAATAGTTAAACCCTGATATTTTGCAATAACAAATGTGCGGTGTGAAGCTTTATTGGAATATAGATTGTTTTAACGGACTATCTATGTAAACTTGCCATTCCGACACCGAAAAATGTTTAAAACTCCTCAAAGAACATATCTTTTGCAGCTACTGTGAATACCGAGTACAAGTGTAGATAGCAACAAATTACACGACAAACCTGAAGCAACCACTCACCACGGAGCTCTGACCCAGCAAGCATTGAAGACATCTGAGGATTTAGAATAACAATCATATTAAATTACCTACCTACCTAGTTTATTTTGCAACTTGTGATTTTGGTGTTGAAATTGTGACTCGCGTTATTACAGACTTATAAGGTGTTCAGACTCAAAGACTTACAAAAATGTGGCTCGATTGTAAATTTGTATCTGATTTTTAAGAAGTGTAACACCAAACCATTTCCTGTGATATATCTATACCTGGACCTGAGCTGGGGACCACTGCAACAACACAAAGAATAAGTTATATCATGTCAACCAATCCTCAGTGGAAAATGTTCCAGCCGCCGGAATCCCACTCGTCTCCATTGCATGACATCCTTGATCTCCAACACACCACCATGCAATCCAAACAGGCATATCGCAACGGTAAGTCCCACACGGCACATGTACAGACACACAGACTGTGGATGCACACTACTCTCATGCTTTTCAACTAGTAGAAAACTTCACAAGCCAGAGAACTGCTCACTCTGCTTTGGAAGAGAGGTTTTCATTTAATCTGTATTTGTTTTATTCAAACTCACTGCTGACTGGAATGCTTTCTTTCTTGATTGATAAATTAAAATTATTAGTACTTCAGGCTGGACAAAAAAGCAACCTTTCAATATAGCTGAAAAGATTTTGTAAACAGCCATATTAATTAACGGCTTGAAAGTTTTATTAATCAATTTTATTTCCTTTAACTAAAAAGTGCATTACCGTGAGTATGTGTTAATTTGAACTAGCCTGGAATGTTTTTCAGTAGACTGTGATGGTATTTCAGTCAGCCCCGGATCTAGAAGGGAGAGGGGTGCCTCGGGCCGCGGGCGGCAACTTAAAGGGGAGTCAAATTAATGTTTGAAAAAAAAGTTTCAATAAAGTGCCTCATCCAGGGCGAGTCAGCGTCATACATGTACTATCAGGGTGTCCACTTTCTGGATACCCTGTTAGTACTCTCGGTAGATTGTCAGGGAAGCAAAGGTGGTCAGGGATAGTCAGGGAAAATAAAATTATTTATTTGTCAGAACATGGTAGGTACACACACACATCTCTTACATTAAAACTGTCAGGTCAGTCGAGAAGTCAGGAAAAAGCTTGATGTTTTTGAAAATAAGTTTTATTCTAAGAACTGAATTGTTTCTCGTATTAATATTTTTTTCTTCATGTTACCAAATGGTAATCAACTCCAAAGCCAGAGAGAGTGAGTGAATATTGTATCGTAGTGAATGCCTTGCTCTAGCTGTACCTGTGACTTAAATCAATGATATTAAACCATTTTCTTTTCAGAATTGTGAGTTAATTAGCTTAGATTTTTTTATTGTCTCACTCTTATATTATTTATATGATTGTGATGTTTTTGCATATAACAAATAGATATAACTGATTTTATATGGTTATATACATATTCTCATATAATCAATAAAGTTTCTAACAGTGATTGTGAACATCCCCCCAGTGAATGCAAAATGAAGTAATTAAACCATGCTCTAATTTTTTATCCTGGCACGGGCCGTGGACAGATTGTCTTTCTACCGTTTTTATCCCGCTAGAAAGAGACAAATGTATAGCCATATTCTAGCTCCGTCGCGTCTACGTGCGGATAAAAACGGTGGAAAGACAATTTTTCCACGGCCCGTGCTAGGCCTGCAGAGGGAGTAGAGTGGACCAGCTGTGCGTATTAGGAACTGTGCATTTTCTTTGCTCGTATATATTGTTAATGGTGTCAACCTCTGTTCTAGCAATGTAGTTTTTTGATTCAATTACCAAATAATTTCTTATATGTTATCCGAAACGATCAAAATTGTCACGCCCGTTACGCTCGTGTATTGTCGTTATCATTTTTCGTTTATGCATGCGCGGTCACTTAGTAATTGGTTCTAAATTAATCTCAGAAATAGGTAAAAAATTTCATACTCACTGCGCTCATTTTGTTTGCCGGTTCAAAAGTGATTAAAGGAGTTGAAAGAATCAGGTCAGTTAACAGCCGCTAGATAATATATCTGGGACATTATTGCACAAATGGTCATCTGACTAAGCAAAGCTTGTATTACAAGCTTTGTTTAGTTTGGGGCTGCCAGAGACTGATATACATACATATATATTTTTTTAAACATACTTAAATAGATATTAACATCCAGACATAGAACAAACACAAATGTTCATCACACAAATGTTTGTCCTAGGTGGGAATCGAACCCACGCCCCCAAGCGCAGAAGGCAGGTTCACTACCAACTAAGCTAACGGGGCTGTCGAGTAGGTCGATAAGACCGAACTTAAACCAAGTTCGTAATTTTTTTCTTTAGGAAATACATTATTTATACATACAGGGAAATTTTCCAAAGTGGTCAGGGAAAGTCAGGGAATTGTCAGGTTTGTTTTGGCATGGCAACTAGAGAACGTTCTGACTATCGATCGTTTATTTGAAAATAAAAATTGTACAATAATTTAAGGGTTACTATCCCATTCATAAATCCTACTCACTCCCCCAAGTAGGTACATTATATTTGTTTTATGAGTTTTTTTTAATCATTAATCTGTAATGCTGGAGGCGAGGAGTGTCTATGTCAAGTTTTCCCCAGCTCAGAAAAACCGTAGATACGGGGCTGGTGTCAGTAAAAAGCAACCAGGAGTTGTTAACAAGAACATAAAGAAAAAAGAAAGCTTTCCAAGAATGTAAGCTAAAACTGCAACCCTCCACAGTATGTAAGCGTTATTACTCTATCACATGTTTTGTGGACGGTGTGCAGTTTTACCTTAAAACATCTACACCTGTTATACAGTCGAGATCAGTATCCTGGAGTAATAGTATATGTATACTCACACAGTATGATCACTCAGGTGGTAATCATACTACATGTGCATATAAAAATATTGTTTCAGGATACTTATCTCGAGTATGAGGTGCAACATATGATCATGATAGAGCTTGGTATGTTCGTTTCATTGAAATCTAAATAGAACAAATCGTTTAGTGTATGACATGCAATCATACGCTGGCTTGTGCCACAAATACAAAGTGTTGGGACGCTGTGCAGTTTTGATGTCAAGTTAGATCATGATTATTGCGTAGATAGCAGCCGCTTGTTTATCCATTTATTTATTAATTGATAGGCGAGCAGCATAAAGGATGATTTAGGCTAGACCGTGGAGTGCACGAACCGTACGGGGAGACGAGGCACGGATTTAAAACTACTAACATTTAATATACCAGGGCTCCTTCGCAATTTTTATTTAATATTGAGTCGATGTAGAAAAATGTTTTAGATATTATATTTGTATGTATATCAGTCTGGCTGCCATATTACAAGCTTTGCTTAGTTTGGGGTCGGATGACTGTCTGTGCAATAATGTCCCAGATATTTATTTATTTACTATTGGTAATAGGCTGATTGATTGATAAGATGATACTACATGTAATGATTTATCTGGCTTTGGTATCATTACTACATCTGAGTATTACCAGATGTTTGGGTGGCAGCCAAGCCTAAATATTGCATTGACCGGTGATGTCATGAGCACTATAAGCCTTTCTGGGACTACTTGATATCTCAGCTGTAATTTGATCAAACCCTTATTTAAAGTTATTTATTGTTTTCAATACTTCACTCGGTGTGCAGCTTCTTATTGTGGACTGAGCTGTGCCGTAAGTCACATTGTTGGTAGTCACTTATTTTGCCCAATCAGGATCTGCAGGATTCAGTATTGGTTGGGGGCGAATACTTTCAGGAAATGTCCAAAGACCTGTGCTTTCTCCTGATCTGTTGTGGCACAGTGTGTCTCACTAATTGTGATGGAAATTGAATTTTTGGTTTTCTTGAAGTCCGGACTGCTCTCCATAATGAGTGTTCTCCTTTTTTGTAGGTGACGTTTGTTCCAATTTTCGTAGCAGAGTATTTTTTTATATTTCTAGTAGAAAAGGCTTTCAGTCCTCCTGCGGCCTTCTCATACTTGACTTTATTAGCTCTACTTGTGGTATCTTCTAGCCATCTCTTTTCTATAATGTTTTCCTATATATCTAGTGGGATACTATTATTTTGAGAGTCACACTAAGGAATGACACTAGTGGGCATTACAAATTTTACGATAGAACCAAATCAAAAACCTCGTTAAAGAACGTTTTTGTATGGGGACCCTTAACTTTTTGTATTTTTTTATTTGTCGATTAATCCGCAATAGATATTTTGTGAAAAACTGAACCATATATGTGACAGATGTGAGATTTGTGCCTTCGTAACGATTGAACAGATTTTACTGAATTATGTTATGGAGGTGGCTTAAGATAAACTTTTATTAAGTAATGCAATAACAGAGGTGTGACAAGCTCGAGCTGACCGGCGAGCGGTCGCACAATGATGCGATAATAACATCGTATCGTGTCGATCGTATGATCGTACGAGTGCTCGCCGGTTGGTAGCTGGCGTGGTTGTGAGCGCAGTGCGGTGTCCTCCCCCGCAGGTAGTTACAGCGGTGAGTACCCGAGCTCCCCTCGGGACGGATACAACAACGGCGGGAAAGCAGGCGGTGGAGGGGGTGGCGGCGGGGGCGGGCGGTTCCCACACTCCGGGTACGGCGTGGACGCGTGCCCGATGGGTGACTCTGCCTACTCGACTGGCTCCACCGCTTCCTCCAACTACGAGTCGTCCGTGCAACCTCCCATCCGAGAGACTGGCATCATCGAGAAGCTCCTCCACTCGTACGGGTTCATACAGTGCTGCGAGCGGCAAGCGCGCCTCTTCTTCCACTTCAGCCAGTTCAGCGGCAATACGGAGCACCTCAAAATCGGTGATCCCGTGGAGTTCGAGATGACGTACGACCGCCGCACCGGCAAGCCCATCGCCTCCACAGTCACCAAGATAGCGCCGGAAGTGGTGAGGATCAGACGAGCGGTCTCCGCGTCCGCTTCCCGCTGCATCACTCACCAGTCTCTGTGTGCAGGTGCTGAGCGAGGCACGCGTCACGGGCACCGTCACCACCGAAGTGAAGGGCGAAGGCTCCGGCGACAACACCGGCCGCATCTCTTACGAGAACCGCGGCGAGTGCTTCTTCCTGCCGTACACGAAGGACGACGTCGAGGGGAACGTCGTGCTGCGCACCGGCGACGCAGTCAGCTTCCAGATCGCGACTAACCAGAGGTACGTGTTCAGTTCCGTCCGGCAGTGCGAGTGTGCAGCCAGCGGAGTGACGGGCGTCTTCTCGTGTTGCAGGGGCACGCTGGGCGCCTGCCACGTGCGCTTCGAGAACCCGCAGCATCCGGTCAAGTACCACGGCGTCGTCTGCTCCATGAAAGAGAACTTCGGCTTCATCGAGCGCGCTGACGTCGTCAAGGAGATATTCTTCCACTACTCGGAGGCCAAAACCGAGGAGGAACTGACGCTAGGAGACGACGTCGAGTTCCTCATCCAGACGAGAAACGTGAGTGTCCGACGTCCGTGTCGCGTCCGGCGCGAGACGGCAGCCGTGCTGATGTTGTCGTGTTCGCAGGGCAAGGAGGTGGCGTGTAACATCTGCAAGCTGCCGGGCGGGTCGGTGGTGTTCGAGGACGTATCGCCGGAGACACTGCGCGGGCAGGTGCTGAAGCCGCTGGAGCGCGGCGGCGGCGGCGGTTCTGCGCCGCGCCAGAACGACCCGCTGCCCGGGCGCATCCGGTACCGGGCACCCGACCACAGCGAGGTGGAGGTGCCCTTCGGTGACAAGGACCAGTGCGGCGAGTTCACGCTGCGCCACGGTGACTGGGTGCGGTTCCAGGTGGCGACCGACAGGCGCGACAGGCTACGGCGCGCTACCGACATCGCGCTGCTTGACGAGTCGTTCTCGGTGTCGGGTGAGCGGCGCGAGCGTGGCGTGGTGCGCTCGCTGCGCGATGGCTTCGGGTACCTGCGCTGCGTGGAGCGAGAACGGCCGGTGCTTTTCCGGTTCACGGAGGTGCTGCGGCTCGGCCGCGAGCTGAGCGTCGGAGATGAAGTAGAGTTTACGGTCGACCCGCCCGCCACCTTCGCCAAGTGCGACACGCGCCAGGCGGCCATTCGCATCAAGCACCTGCCCCCTGGAAGCGTCGCGTTCGAGACGCTCGTGGAGCGCGCCGTGCGCGGCACCGTGGCCGAGGCGCACCGGCCGCCAGACGAGCGCCGCCCCGAATCCCCTGGCTCCGCCGACGACTACGACGGCCTGCTCGTCGCGCACCTCGACCGAAATAAGAAGACGCTGCCATACAGGAGTAAGCGGGGAGAGCCGCGGCGGCCACGTCAGGGCGACAAGGTGGTGTTCGACGTGTACCAGGTGAGTGTTGTGCGCGCCGAGCCTGCGAATCTGGCAGCGCGCCGCACGCGCTACAGCGTCACGTTTCGTATGCTACAGGTGAAGCGCACCAAGGAGCTGGTGGCGCTGGGAGTGCAGGTGACGGGCGGGGGAGGCACCGGTGCCGGCGCTGGGGCGGAGGGGCTTGCTAACGGCGTCGGGCGGCCGCCTTCACATGGTTACATCGCCGCGCTCAAAGACGGCTTCGGCTTCATCGAGACCGCGGATCACACGAAGGAAGTTTTCTTCCACTTCAGGTGAGGAGAAGAGAGGTGTGAGGGGTGCCGCCGGCGGTGGGAGGAGGAGCGGTGTGGTGATGCGTGTTTGTTTTGCAGCAACCTGGAGGGCGCCGCCGAGAGCCTGGAGCTGGGCTCGGAGGTGGAGTACGCGGTGGGGCGTGGCGGCGGCGGCGGCGGCGGGTGCGCTAGCGCCGAGTGGGTGCGTGCGTTGCCACGCGGGTCGCTGCCGCAGCCGCGCGCCGCTGAGCCGCCGTTGCAAGGCGTGGTGACGCGCACGCTGCGCGCGCTCAACCCCGACCAGCCGCAGTACTGCGGGCTCGTGCAGGCCGACTCGGGCAGTGCGCACGAGTTCGGCATCACGGGGCTCGCGTGCAAGCGTGAGATCCTGCAGGTCGGCGACCCCGTCACCTTCCAGGTGGACGCGGAGGGGCGCGCCGCCAACATCGTACCTGTGCGCAAGAAGCGCCGCGCCCTCGTCGACGCCATCAAAGGTACGCGCGCCCAATTTCACTATATTACCCGTTGATAAGCTGTTGGTTATCTAATCTATATAAATATAACTGGCCAAGAGAGTGTCGAGACACGCATATGGTAGGGTTACGTAACCAAAGCCATATAATTGTAGTCATAGTTCAGAGATTTATTGTTATAGAAAAATTCGAACGAACGAAGCTCTGTGGACTTACCTAAATTTCAGCACCATGTACCATCCCGACTCGACATAGTATATACATACTTATTATGATTTAAACATAGAGAAAACTGATTGAGAAACATTCTTTGTTAAGATTATTTTACAAAAAGATCAAATTACCTTTGAGCTAGAACGCCTTGAATTTATTATAAATTAAAGATGCATTTATTACTCAAAAATTCAGAATCAGGTAATGTTCAAAATAATGTTGTGAATGAAGGTTTTAAATATGACTTATCCGTATTACAAGTTTCTATGTCTTATAGATTAGAAATGCAGGGACCAACTTTTTGCTACTATGGTGGACCATATTTCACAAAGTTTACACGTAAAAAGCTATGTATGAAACCTTTCCTTCATTTTAAAAGACCACACATGAAGGGGTGCAGTCTTCTATCAATTTCGAAAGGTACAGCGAAAAAAAATATTTTATCTCCATTTCACATATACGAGAGCACAAAAACGGAACATGATTCAATACAGATGTGAAAATAGAACTAGTTTTTTATTTTTATAATTTGAGTGTCTGTCAGTTGTCAATCGAAAGTGATTCTCCCTAGGGCTGAAATGTATTACTTTCAACCCGCTCCTCAGGCAACTTCAGACCTACTTTCCGAGTATGAGTAATGTAAAATAGTTTTACTGTTAGCCACTTGGGGTCTTGGGAGCGCCTTACTGTCAGAGGTGTAGCTTTAGATACTCAACAGTGAGTATTTAGAGCTCTTGTTAGATGAGGCAGTTGTCGGTTGGCTTGATCTGCGCGTGTGGTTCCAGGAGCACGAGAGCTCCTGGAAGATGCTCGATCACTCCGCTGGCCACAATGATGGCAGATTCCGTCTTATCCGACACGTAACTAAAATAAAAATACATATTATTTTTTTATTATTATATTTTATTTCTGAAGTAAGTGTCAAACGAGCTGACAGCCCATTTGATGTCAAGTCACCTCTATATGTATAAAATAGAAATACGGCACGCCAAGGGGCAAAATGTTGCCCCCCCATCCCCCCCTGCCTTTATAAACCATTAGACATAGATACTTGTTACTTGCCATGCTGATAGGTATTATTAACAACCTTTATTCAAAATGATATACAAGTTTTTGGGATAATAATTATGCTTTTAGTGTGAGTCGTCGTCTGGTGGATCTAGTGTGTGTGGTAGAAGGTTGTGTGTTGTGCAGGCGGGTTCGGGTTCCTGTCGCTGGCGGGCGGCGCGGGCGCAGGCGCGGGTGGCTCAGCTGGCGCGGGCGCGGCAGGCGAGGACCCGGGCGAGGCGCGCCGTCTCTTCTTCCACATGTCGGAGGTGCGGGGCGCCGCCGCCGACCTGCAGCCCGGAGACACCGTCGAGTTCGTCATGCTCACCAACCCGCGCAACGGCAAGTCCTCCGCCTGCAATGTGGTCAAGATCGCGTGAGTACCAACACCAATAATAGATTGTGGTTTCGTTTCATATACAGCAATTTAAATCTTCTCCAAAGAATGCAAAATATAATTACAAAATAAAATGCATATACCATGTTACCAATAGCGTGACATCATAACTCCCCAATCTCCTTGTATTACCTGTGGGAATCTGATATTTATTTGCCATTTGAACAGGACAACATCTTATAATATAACATAAAAATATTTCAAATATACATTTATCTATATGTACTACATTGAATTCTTTGCAAATGTATATGTTAAATATTTTGTAATTCGAATTAATATAATTTACCTTGGAGCAGGTAACTTCATGGTACTGATTCATTGTTAACTAATACAAGCGCAGTTTCAATCCGATGTTAATGATTATTTGCGAGGGTCATTGACTTGTCAATATTATGTCTTACATTGCATTCAAATTGATATTGGATAACAATTATATAGTGCCTGTCAAATATCATGGCACTTGAGAGGTGGTTTGAGAGTACGATATAATGTAACGTGATTCGTATATTGACTGCCCCGGTGGCTCAGTTGGTAGTGAACCTACTTTCTGCGCTTGGGGGCGTGGGTTCGATTCCCATCTAGGACAAACATTTGTGTGATGAACATTTGTGTTTGTTCTATGTCTGGGTGTTAATATCTATTTAAGTATGTATTTAAAAATATATATGTATGTATATCAGTCTCTGGCAGCCATATTACAAGCTTTGCTTAGTTTGGGGTCAGATGACCATGTGTGCAATAATGTCCCACATATTTATTTATTTATTTATTTATTAAATGTGACGTCACAGAATTAAATTAAACATTTACATTTTGCGACGAAAACATATAATTAAGCACTACTACGAAAACTAGTCTGTTAGTGGTGGTTGTCAAGTGGCATCATATTTGAAAGGGGGTAGAGGTGCGCTAGGAATGGAACTTGTTTTGGCTAAATTAAGGGAGCCAAAAAGGGGGTTAAGTTTGTGTAATTTTGTTGATACATTAAATAGTAATGAGTTGAGTAGCAGACTGCTAAGATCTTATAAGGGTGACATATAGTCCCTACTATGGATCCGTATGAATAGTATTGGGATCGAGAGTGAGTAGGTAAGCCAGCTGGGCTACGCGGCGCGGCGCGGCTGGGAGACGATGTTCATTTATATTGGTACACCAACAGAACGATTAAATATTGCTTGATTAAATAATATAACGTATGTGCTATGGAAACCTATGTAACATTCCAATAATAGGTAAACTCAGTATGTTAGAGAAATTTAGACTTAAAAACTGCTCTTAGAGAGCCTAAAACACAAAACTAAAAGAAAATACCATTATTATGTGGAAGTAAGAACAAAGAATGGGGAAAATTGTATACAATTATATATAACAAACAATTCATAGAAGGGCCTGAGTAACCATTTTATGAAACGTAGGAAGAGACCGAATATAAGCCGACGTAGAATAGTGTTGGAGTTGCGTGTTACAGGAGGAGTGGCGCCAAGTGCCGGCCCGAGCGGCTGCTGGCGCGCCTGCGCACCGCCTCGCTGGAGGAGAGCGGCGTGCCGCGCGTGGTGGCGGTGCGCGCGCCGCGTGGGCCCGACGGCACGCGCGGGTTCCGCACGCGCCGCGGGCGCGCCGAGTGACGCGCCGCCGCCACACTGCACGCCCCCGATGGATCTCTCACGGAACTACTGTGATCGTGGAAATTTGACGTGCAATAGAGAGGCCGCCGCGGCGCGCGAGTCGGCCCGCCTGCGCCTCGCACATCTCTCGCGCGACCGGTGGCGGTACGAAAATATTATTGTCAAATTTCGTCACCTCGTCGCGGTTGAGCCGAACGTTCGGAAGCGTCCGGTCGCGGGTCTGCCGGAACGGCGGTCCGGCCCGGCGGGCGGAGGCGGCCCGGCGAGCGCGAACGGCGCGCACCCGCCGCTAACAATCACCGTAAAAAAGCTTTTACCTTTTTTATTTAGTGATCATATACCGGTTATGTAAAATTATTTAGTTAAGTATAAATCAATCGTAAATTATATACTGTGCGTATGATAAGTGTGAGGTCTGCGAGCCGCTGTGACAGCCACGATGGCGCGCGCGCCGGATGGTGACGCCGGCTAGCGCAGCGGGCCCTGGCCCCGGAACTGTACCCATATAAATAATGTATCGTGAGCGCGCCGGACGGACGCCCCTCAACTGTCCTCCTTGTACATATGAAAGTAGTGTGTGCCTCGTGTTGGGCATGTCTGTCTGTCTGGTTGAGATGCACGCTGCGGACGTTCCTGCGATCACTACCCACCGCCTCATTATTTATATTTGTTGCACAAAATTAAACTGTCTCGATTTTTATATAAAAAAAATGTGATGAGTGTCAATACCGTGTAGCAGTATTGTAAAAGTTTTGGCGCGGAAGAGGAGCGGCGTGACGCGGGGTGGGGGGGGGGGGAGGGGGCGCCGGCGGTTCGCAGACCGACCTGAATGAACTGACTAACGTATCCCAAAGATAAAAATGAAATGTTGAACAAATGTAAGTGTGACGCGGGACTGATAGTGCCTAAGCAACCTCCGAATCGCGATCACAGAACTTTACGTTAATCGAGCCGATTACAACTTTTTACTATTAAGAGTCTACTTTTGTTTAAATGGATTCGAGTTCAAGTGTATTTGTAACTAATTGAGTTATCTATGCCAAATATTTATATGCCCTGTACATTTTTGGAAGTTGTGATTAAAGCAATGTACACCACCATATTGGAATTATAAAGAACTTTTGGTTTTATTGTTGCCTCCCCAACACTCGTCCAGAACTTTACAACAGAGCGGCTCCCTGCAGTTCCTTCCTGCCTCTCCAACACTCACACCGGAACTTTACAACGGAGCGGCTCTCTGCAGTTCCTTCCTGCCTCCCCAACACTCACACCGGGACTTTACAACGGAGCGGCTATCTGCACACTCACCCCGGAATTTTACTGGTTACGGAGATATTGGCTATTGAAATGTATACGGAACTAAATGTACGTGAAATGTTTTTGTGTATGATCCTGAATACTACACATTTTTAGTTAGAACACCTACCAATCGCAGTAACACCTTGGTTCTATGAGATGAGAGCCGAAGAATTTTTAAGATATTTTTTTATTTCTCCATCCAAACTCCTACATATCGAAAGTCAATTTACATAAATAGAATATAACTAGCTGCGCAGTTTTCCCACTTTTAGCAATTTTCATATAAAGATTTCATAATTATGGAGGGAACTGTAAAGGAACATTTAACTTTTTCGACATATGAGAAAACCCCCAAAAATACAAGTAGCTAAACACGACTGTGTAAGCGCTATGGTTTTGCTCCACTAAAGCCACTACAATATATTATTACTAAGCATTATGCTCACCTGTTTGCTACGATGTGATTTTTCTCTACTTACCAAAAAAATCATTACACGACCAGTATATAGCAAATGCGCCGAACGCGCGACGCCAAATGTCCCAATAAAAGAAAAAAAACTGAATTTTGACATTTGAATCTTTTGAAAAACACTACGTTGTTTTTTATCTTTTTTCTATCAAGATTTTGGCGTCTCAATCTTTTACATTTGCCAGTGTCAAGTAAAAATTATTATTTTTTTAAATCTTTGCTATTGCTACCCCGTTTGTTAGGGCAATTTTGCCATCAAAATGGTAATAAATGACGCTCATTATAGAAGACAACACTTTAATTAATATTTTACTTATAAGTTAGGTACGTTAGTAGGAATGTGACATAAGCAAGTAGATTAGGTCCATGTGGAGGTCGCACGGTAAGCCCCCTCCCTATACACACCCACACACACCGTCCGTCCGTCGTGTTCTCCAGTCTGTAGAGTGAAGTGAGAGCCGAGACAGGCTGGACGGAAGCAGAGGGTGCGCTAGGGCGCGGCGCGAGCGTCGAGCGTGCTCAGCTCGGCGTAGATCTGATCACAGGAGCGTGCGCGGAAGTGATTCTGCTCGGGGGGCGCCTCCGGCCAGCGGCGCAGCGCTGCGTAGAGCGCGTCACCCGGGCTCTCGGAGTTCTGCACGTCGCGCGCGCCCAGCACCACGTGCCGCGCGTGCATCCACCCGGCGCGCACGCCCGTCGCCAGCAGTGCTCGCGCGCGCTCCAGCTGCGCCGCCGTCACCACTGTGCCGTCGGTTCCGTTGCGGTAGTTGCCTGCACACCACAAGCACACGAGATCGATGATCGAGGCACCGGGTCGGGTGCGGGGGGAGGGGGGGGACACTCACCCGTGAAGGCGAGTCCGAGCGCGCAGCGGTTGTAGCCGCGCGTGTGCGCCCCCACGAGGCTCCAGCCGCGACCTTCGTACACGCGCGCCTCGTTGCCCACCACGAAGTTGTACCTGCCGAGTCGAAGGGAAGGCCACACTCACCACGGGGCGAGTTTCTTACAATAGGTACCAAGACCTACCTTGTGGGGACGCCGCGACGGAGTCGTCACGGGCCGCTCCCACTTTGAGTAGGTATAGTTATAGTTAGGAAATTGCATTTATCATGACAAATGACCACTACGAAAAATTATACAGACTGATAAGTCTGGGGTTAAAATGTGTTGAGGAAGATATTCCTCAACACATTTTAACCCCTGACGCAAACAGGGATGTGTAGGTAATGTGTGTGGCATCGTAGCGTAGCTCCCAAACGGATGAACTGATTTTGATTTGGTATTTTTTTGTTTGAAAAGTGACTTGATGAGAGGATTCTAAATTCTAAGCTACGATGATACGCGTCAATTACACATTATATTTAAAAAACTGTTATGCAGCTGTTTGTTACAGCGGAATACTTAGTAAATTATCCAGTAATTATCTTATATTTTAGCAACTATGAATTGTTCATGTAAAATTAAATATTAAATATACAGGGTTACGCATATAGACTGTACTAAGCACACAGGAAGTTGTACTCATCATTATTTTTATTTTATTTTACATGGAAAACAAACAGCTGCTAATTAACACAGTAGATACGAGAATGAACATTATGAACAACTTGTACTATAGGACTAACTGAAATCGCGATAAAAATATCAGCCAATCCATAGAAACGGTCATTGTCACTCGACTAAATGTATGGAATTGCTGATTTTTTTTCTCGCTATATCTGGGTTGGGTCTATAGTAATAGTTGTTTATAATGCAGCTATAGTACAGTAAATAGTACAGCCCCGTTAGCTTTGATGGATACAAACATTTGTGTGATGAACATTTCTTTGTTCTATCTCTGGGTGTTAATATCTATTTAAAAATATATATGTATGTATATCAGTCTCTGGCTGCCATATTACAAGCTTTGCTTAGTTTGGGGTCAGATGACCGTGTGTGCAATAATGTCCCAGATATTAATAAAAAAAAAATGAGTACAATTACCTCCTTTCAGCTTATAAGGATACCTTGCAGTAGTACCTACTACGAAACTCTAAATAGCCAAAATTAGTTGTAAAAACGTCTGCTTGTGAACCATAGCAAAAAGTAACAGACTGGTTTGGAATGATTAGTTAGATATTATTTTATAATAAGCTAACGACAGGCTCTGGTCGAGTTGATATAGAATATATATTCAGGAGTAAGATGAAGTCGCCCTAGCTCGGGTACATTTTGGTAGCTCGAAATGAAGAATTTGTAAACTATACTCGACAAAAACCATAAGAAGGAAAGGTAATAATGCATGTTCAGGTGAGAAGTGTGGAGTGATGCGTCGAGCGGAAGAGGCGAGGACGCTCACGGGATGTCGTAGCCGTGCTCGGAGAAGAAGTAGTCTTGTAGGTTCCGCATGATCGCGGCGCAGTCTGCGAACCGGCGGCACTCGGGGCCGACCGTGTGCTGCACGATGACCAGCCGCAGCGGCAGGAACGAGGGTGGCCATTTCTCCTCGTGGCCGGAGCGTGGGTCCGCCAGCCACATGGCGCGCGTGATGTTCCACTGGTGCGGCGCTGCGCACCACACGTACATGCACGGTTAGTTAGAATAGAAAGGTGGCAGACAACAGTGGTAGGAGGGCGCCACTCACCGGGGTCAGGGTCCGGGGTAGGCGCGCGCGGCGCCGCTAGCACGCCGGCCGCGGTCGCGCACAGCGTTAGCGCCACCAGCACCGCGGCGCACACCAGCCGCTCACCGCGCGAAGTGGCGCGTGCCCATTCCCACGCCACGCGCCACACGCCCTCTGCAACACACCACACCTTCTCTCACATGCCCCTGCTTCTACCGTGTACACACACACACACGAAATAAATAGGTACAGAGGGCCGGCTCCATACGAGCAATAACACGCGCGCGCTGTTACTGTTTTTAAGCCTACGTACTCAAATGGTAAAAACGGGAACCTATTACTGAGCCTACGCTGTCTGTCCGAAGGCTGTTTGGAACCGTAATAGATAGCCAGTCGAAATATTCACAGAATATATAATATTTACTTATTTATTGATTGGAACACCAACAGCTTTTTACACTGACATATACAATGAAACAGCGGGTAGGAGGCTCTGTTTATTTTTCGTTTATTTATTATTATCCTCTGGTAATACAGTTTTTTGACCATAATTCATGAGATCCAGGTCCGGATCACCAGGGCAAGTTTTCAACTTCTCCAGGATTCATAGTAAATAAACTGTTCGTGTATGTGACGGCCAGTTTCGTGAACCAATTATTAAAAAAAAAACAGTGCGTGGGGGACGCCGGGGAGTGAAAGCCTATAAAATCGACAAAATTCCCCAAAATAGTCGCTTTGCTACACTGACAAAAACAACGCCATCTGTGTAATCAACGCTGCATTAAGCCAACACAACGGAGTGCGCGGTACCGCTCTAGAATGGTTTCGCTCCTATTTATCAAATCGTAAGCAACGTGTTAAAGTCGATGAGCATCACAGTGACTTCGAAGAGGTGTGTTTTGGAGTCCCACAGGGCAGTGTGCTTGGCCCAACCCTTTTTCTAGCGTACATAAATGACCTCTGCCAATTTGAAGTTGGAAACGCTAAGTTGTTTGCCTTTGCTGACGACACAGCCATTATCTTTCACGAACGGAACTGGGACGCCGTATTGAAAGCTACTAATGACGGCCTACGAAATATCGTTAACTGGCTCCAACGAAACCTTTTAACTCTGAACGCCACTAAAACAAAAATATTGGCCTTTCGTGTTTCGAACCGTTCATCTCCCAAACATGCTCTTCGAGTTAAACTACATACATGCACCCCTGACACCTATAGTCAAGGTACATGCGAATGCCCAACGCTAGGACAAACTGAAGATATTAGATACTTGGGCATTCATATCGATGAATTACTTTCTTGGAACAAACAAATTGAAACGATCAGAAGTAGAATAAGAAAACTATTAGATAATTATATTTAAAAAACTTAGAAAGGTGGCAGACACAAAAACGGTTGGGATGGTTTATACTGCACTATGCAAATCCTCTTTGAACTACTGCGTTACGTCATGGGGCGCCGCTTGCAGTACGCATTTGATAAAAGCGGAACGAACACAGAGACTTTTTCTAATAAACTAACCGCGCTCGAGTAAGTCAAGACATCGTTTTTTGCAAGTTTGTTAACCTCCCACCCCCTTAGGTTACGCTCATTATAGCAGCTCAGATTAGCAAAATTTATACTTCTTACTCCCCTTATATCTTAATCTGAAGCGCTCGAGTATTTCAGGTGATCGATTTTTTTTACAAATCTGACGGGTTTCTCTGATCGTACCCCATATAGTAAGCTCATACTGGTTGGAGGTTCTTAACTATACGTAAGGTATCCTCCCTTATATTAATCTGACGCGCTAGATTAAATCCCAAAATCCTCTTGGGCTGCTCTATGAAGGTTAGATATAATTATGCTACCGCGAACTTTTTTGTAGAACAATTTTTTTGTCAAACATAAATATTTACTTATCCCAAACCGTTAGATCAGCGTACGCCGATAAAGGAGCCTTTCAGATTATTTTTCTCCGACACAGTTATATATTATGTATGTTTTACTAATAATACTAGTAAAACATACATATACCTATAAATAATAATTACTGTATAGTAACTTAGTAAGAAAACTTTCTTTATCATTATAAAACATAATATATGGCACTCAGGAATAGTGTACTTTCTATTAGTGAAATATTTTTTATAATCGGATTAGTAGTATCGAAGCTTATCATAGCCCTTCGATAGCCGACCTTCAGTAAGAGACAGCATCTTCAAAAGAAGATGGCGGAATGATACCTATGAAACTTGGCTAAGTCCACAGAGCTTCGAAATTTTTCTTTAATTAAATTACCAATTTATGAACTATGTATAGTATATTATATAATGTGACCACAATTATAATAATTATATTAGTTTGGGCTACGGAACCCTAATATTATTGTGTCGACACGATCTTATAAGCCTGTTTAATTTATTTTTAGCTAACTATCCATGGAAGTAGACAAATTAAAACTAGTATGACCAAAATTGCTAAAAATGGGAAGAGGGTCTTAATAATGTGTAAGGATGAATGAGGTAGCTTTTTTTACAGTTTTCCAAGAAAAAACGAACTAATTTCGAGTGCGTATGATAAAGAAGGAACGCAGCGGTCCCTTGCAGCACCGTGGGTGGTAGATTAATTTTGTAATATCTACATACGATGAGTAATATTGCTAAGATCAACTCGCCTTATTGGGAAGCGATCGGTTCGGTGGTGGGTCCGCCGACGCCTTCCACGAGAGACGTGCTCGCGTCGTCAGCGAGGGTAGTGGCTGCGTCGCTGGTGAGGGTCGTGGCTGCGTCGCCAGTGAGGGTCGTGGCTGCGTCACCGGTGAGGGTCGTGGCTGCGTCGCCGGTGAGGGTCGTGGCTGCGTCGCCAGTGAGGGTCGTGGCTGCGTCGCCAGTGAGGGTCGTGGCTGCGTCGCCGGCGACGGTAGTAGCTGCGTCGCCGGCGACGGTAGTAGCTGCGTCGTCAGCGAGGGTAGTGGCTGCGTCGCTGGTGAGGGTCGTGGCTGCGTCGCCAGTGAGGGTCGTGGCTGCGTCACCGGTGAGGGTCGTGGCTGCGTCACCGGTGAGGGTCGTGGCTGCGTCGCCAGTGAGGGTCGTGGCTGCGTCACCGGTGAGGGTCGTGGCTGCGTCGCCAGTGAGGGTCGTGGCTGCGTCGCCGGTGAGGGTCGTGGCTGCGTCGCCGGTGAGGGTCGTGGCTGCGTCGCCGGTGAGGGTCGTGGCTGCGTCGCCGGTGAGGGTCGTGGCTGCGTCGCCGGTGAGGGTCGTGGCTGCGTCGCCGGTGAGGGTCGTGGCTGCGTCGCCGGTGAGGGTCGTGGCTGCGTCGCCGGTGAGGGTCGTGGCTGCGTCGCCGGTGAGGGTCGTGGCTGCGTCGCCGGTGAGGGTCGTGGCTGCGTCGCCGGTGAGGGTCGTGGCTGCGTCGTCAGCGAGGGTAGTGGTGTTGTTGCGGGCGTGCCACTGGAGGCAAGCGGTTATGTTGCGCGGCTCCCAGTGGTCAAACTCGTCGAGGCGCTTGAGCAGGCGCACGCCCGGCGAGTATATCCACGGCTCCACCTGGCAGTGGCCGAGCAACGTGTACTGCGGGTGCAGCACGCCAGCCGCCACTAGCGCCGCGAGCAGCACACGCACGTGGCGCAGCTGCGCCATTGCCGGCGCTTGCCGCCCAAGCTGGTAATTGCCCACCCACATCAAGGACACGGACCGCTTGTTCCAGGACTTGACCATAGCGCCGATGACGCCCGCGCCGCGCCCCTCTAGCACCAGCCCCTCGTCGCCGGCGCCACCCACCAGGTAGTTGGGGCCGATGTCATACCAGCCGCGCCGCTGGTGATCGCGTTGTATCTCGAGCGCTATTTTCGTGCAATCGTATCGGTCGCCGCATGGCGCGGTCGCCGTGTGACCCACGAGCGCGAACCGCGCCGGCTCCGACTGGAAAGTCACCGCGTACTCGGGCATCGCCTGCCAGTCGCCGCGCCGCATATACCAGGTTGCGTTGATACCTGAGCGAACGAGAGGCATGAGTGTTGGTGGTGTCGAGCCGAGCGAGGCGACGCGATGCGCGCGACCTTACCTAGGTCGATGCGGTGCGGGCGCGCGGTCAGCGCCAGCCGGGCCACGTACGCTGCGAGCGCCGCGGTCACCACCAGCGCCCAGCACACGAACACGGCGATGCTGCAGCGCAGGCGGCGCGCGTCCCCGGCCGTGCTCCCGCGCGTCTCCACTACCAACCCTAGCACACGTCCTGGAACACGGAGTGGACTCTCGTCATGTCGCTCCGGAGCACCCACATGGACCCGGGTTTTTAGCCTAGGGTTCCATAGCACGACAAGGAACCCTCACAAATTCGTTCTGTTCGTCTGTCCGAATATTTTTGAACCTTCTGACTTTTATAATCTATCTATCTATCTTCTATATATATAAAAGAAAGTCGTGTTAGATACACTATTTATAACTCAAGAACGGCTGAACCGATTTGGCTGAAAATTGGTGGGGAGGTAGCTTAGAACCAGGACACGGACATAGGATACTCTAAAACGGCTGGACCGATTTTGATGAAATTTTGTGTTCCTGGAGCGGGTCATTGTAGCGAGGCCGAAGGCCGAGCTTACACCCGTGCGAAGCCGGGGCGGTCGACTAGTACTTATAATAAAACTGTAACAGGTCCAATTCTGTACATTGAAGATATTATAAAAAAAAAATATTGGACGGCATTCTATAATCGATACTGAAGCCAAAACTGTAATTTTTATTCATTTTGGTCTGCCTGTCTGTCTGTATCACGACCGCGCATCACGCTGAAACTACTGAATGGATTCAAATGAAAATTAGCATGGTTTGAGTTCATACTACGAGGTAGGTTCTTGCATACTTTTTATCCCAAAATTCAGCATGGTTCCTTTGGGAGAGGGGATGAAAGTCAAAATGCGTACTTAATATTAACTCATTAACGTGTAGTTTGATTTCTTTAATTCTTTTTTTGTTGGAAAGGAGGTACATTATAGATTGTACCGTAAATATTTCAAGGTCATCGGTTTCGTGGTTCAGAAATTACAGACATCACAACCCTTAGTATAATGTCCAAATTACTTGACCCCCTGAATGTATAGGAACCTTTAAACTTACAGCTCATCTTAAGCTGGAGTTTGCATTTTATCGTATAGGCCTATTGTCAAAGTCAGATCAGTCCAAATGAGTCATAGAGATAAAAGAACAATAAATAAATTAAAAGTAAACAATTTAAATCGGTCTATTAGCGTATTATAGTAGTAGCGTATTATTTAAGGGTTGCGCACATAGGCTAAACTGCCCCGAAAAGAGGTAATTATTAAATAGGGTTACGCTCATAGGCTATACTGCGCCGAAAGAAGGTTATTATTACACAGGGTTGCGCACATAGGCTACTTTGCGCTGAAAGGAGGTTACTATTAAACAGGGTTATGCACATAGGCTACACTGCTCCGAAAGGAGGTCATTATTAAGCAGGGTTGTACACATAGGCTACACTGCGCCGAAAAGAAGGTCATTATTAAATAGGGCTGCGCACATAGGCTACACTGCGCCGAAAGGAAGTTATTATTAAACAGGGTTGCGCACATAGGCTACACTGCGCGGAAAGGAGCTTATTATTAAACAGGGTTACGCACACAGGCTAAACTGCGCCGAAAAGAAGGTCATTATTTAACAGGGTTATGCACATAGGCTACACTGCTCCGAAAGGAGGTCATTATTAAACTGGGTTGTACACATAGATTACACTGAGCCTAAAGGAGGTCATTATTAAACAGGGTTGCGCACATAGGCTACACTGCGCGGAAAGGAGGTCACTATTAAACAGGGTTACGCAGACAGGCTACACTGCGCCGAAAAGAGGTCATTATTGAACAGGGTTGCGTATATAGGCTACACTGCGCCGAAAGGAGGTCATTATAATACGGGATTGCGCACATAGACTACACTGCGCCGAAAGGAGGTAATTATGAAATAGGGTTACGCTCATAGGCTATACTACGCTGAAAGAAGGTCATTATTTAACAGGGTTGCGCACATAGGCTACACTGCGCGGAAAGGAGATTATTATTAAACAGGGTTACGTGTGATGTTTTACATTATGATAAACAACTAATAAAAGCTCCTGTAAACAATATTGTTAGTAACATATTACTGCAATTTCAGGTGATTCCGTCTGCAGGGACTATTTTAATGTTCACGCAAACGAAGTTGCGGGTACTAAGTTGCGGGTACTAATTCTATTGAATTTGCTATGACTTTACTGATCCTCACTACATATCATGCAAACTCAACGTAAAGTAAAGCATTATCTCTTAAGGGATATAAAGTTGTATGAAACTCCCTAGTGAATAAAGTGATTTGAATTTGGAACGTTAAATTTGTGTGGAAACTCGTGAAAAACTCTAAGGAAATAAATTCCCATATGGCATTGTAAAGAGGTTTGTTCATTAATCGAACTGGCCACCATAAGTAGAAATAAAAAATAAATAATTCTTAATATAAAAAACCGACTTCATCAGAACTGGACCAAATGGGAAGCACCAGCTTTCAAATAAAAAAAGAATCATCAAAATCGGTTCACTCAGTCAAAAGTTCAGAAACAAACAAACTGCGTTTTTTTCTCGCAGAAGGTGTGAAAAGTAGAGTATGCTCCTCTGGAATAAAGCCTGTCTTCGTCTTGGACAGCTTGAACCCCTCGCTTCACTCTGGACTCTATATTACTCTACAGTCCCTCTTTACGCTCAGGGTTTAATATGTATGCCGCCCGCGATGTAAGACACTGCTTTATAGCCAAAAGCAGTTAAGGGAGCTGACCATTCGCCTGATGACAAGCGTCAACATTAAATTCGCAAGCAGGTCACTTGTCTAAAAGTACAAGGAATAACTAGGTAGGTAGGTATACACAGGGAGTGAGTTCTAAAAGTAACAAAGCTAGCAGTACATTCGCTTGATAGTGAGCGCGAAATGTAACTATGCAAGTAAGTTATTCCCCTGAAAGTGATCACTAGAAATAAGTAAATAAAGCAGGCCGTTCGCCTAATGGTGAGCACTAGACGTAACGATACAGGTCTGGTAAGTAAGGGTAGAAACGTAATAGGTACTGATGCATGGTATATGTCGTAAAATGTATAATTATGTGTTTACACCACAACATACGCCTTGACCCAGGGATCGAGGCTTACGTTTTCCATAAATTTGTCAATCCCAACGAGACGCAATGTTCACGGAGGTCCAAATAGAAAGAAAGAAAATACATTTTATTCGACATTACTTCAAACATGTTAGGTATCTATACTAACTAATATTATAAAGAAAGATTTGTATTTTTGGATGTTTGTAACGAAACAACTCAAAAACTACTGAACCGATTTGAAAAATTCTTTCACTGTTGGGAAGCTTCACTATCCCCGGGTGACATAGGCTATGTTATATTTTGTAGCGAGGCCGTTGGCCGAGCTTACACCCGTGCGAAGCCGAGGCGGGTGGCTAGTATCAAAAACAACGACAAACGAACCGACCCGATAGACATTGTCTGTCCCTGAATGTTTAGCAACCACTGCATGGCCAAGAAGCCACCTACATGGAGGCACGTTCTGTTCTTTTAGTTTCTAAAACCAAGTTTTACTTACTAAAATTATCTGTTAGGTACTTACTAAAGATCTAAAACTATATCTCCGACCCCGGTTTCTGGATTTTGATAAGCCCATTTATAGAGAAGGATAAATTTTGTAAGGTACTCTTACGACTACCTTTCCGAATGTTGGTGATTATTTCTTGGTGAACCTTTGTGAATCGAGCCCACAAGTCTTCTAAGATTTCAAGCTTAGTTAGTACATAATTTTCTGAAGCTAGCCGCTTCTTAGAAGATTTTTTTAAATAATGCCCTTTAGCAATCTTGTCTTGAACATCTTTCTGTAGATTTATGTATTTCTATTTCCCTGTTTAATTTTTTTATCACAAAATTCCAATATCAAATCTACATTAACTACACTTATATTATACAGAGGTAATGTTTGTTTGTATGAGAAAAACATCGAAACTACTGATACGATTTTAATAATTGTTTCACTAATAGAAACCTTCACTATTTATAAGTGCCATAGTTTGTTTTTATATTATAATGATATATCGTATGTAATTTAATTTTCAGTCCTTAAGTAGCATATAGATAGATAGAACCTCTTTTTTGTGTACACCAGAAATAAAAATTATATCTAACATCTTCTATTGTATTCTCTTTGATATCTAACAGTCACAATAACGGCCTCCGCGAGTAATAGTGTTCCGTGATAACGGATAACAACCGCAAGTGTTCCGTGGTCAACCGTTATTGTGTTTAAAATTAATTATAAGGTCATGTTCAGATGTAGTTTTATAATCTAACTAGTTTATAAAAAAAAACTGGCAACGCTGGAGCGCGCGTACGTAGGTATTACGTAATATTTCAAAGAGCAAAGATTTCCACTAAAAGGTGGCGAATGCACAGATGTTATGGTAGAATTTACAGACAAAAAATAATTGGTATTTCCACATAGTACCTATACTCCGATGGGCAGCGTTCGGGAAATTGCGTGAAATATTCTCGTCCAAGATACCACAGTGCCTAAAGACAAGGGTCTTTAAACAATGTGTGATGACATATGGTACTGAGACGTGGTCCTTAACTGTTGGCCTTTTGGAGAAGCTCAGAGTCACACAACGGCAATGGAGAGAGCTATGCTCGGAGTTTCTTTGCGCGATAGAATCCGAAACGTGGATATTCGACAATGAACCAGAGTCATCGACATAGCTATTAAAATTTGCAAGTTGAAGTGGCAATGGGCAGGCCACATCGCTCGAAGAACCGATAACCGATGGGGAAGAAAGGTTCTTGAGTGGAGACCACTAACCGGAAGACGCAGCGTAGGTAGGCCTCCCACTAGATGGACCGACGACATCGTGAGAGTCGCGGGCATCCAGTGGATGTAGATGGCAGGATGTCGTTCAGTGTGGAGGTTAAAGGGGGAGGCCTATGTTCAGCAGTGGACGTCTTATGGCTGATGATGTTGATGACCTATACTTACCTATTCTATGATTGGTTGGTACCTACTTGATAGTAGATACAAGACAAGCCATATAATTTTTCGTTGTTTGGTGAAATGTGTAAGTTATCCCAAAATATTTTCGCATATTTTTACGTGAATGTCAAAGCAATGTTTATTAAAAGTACCTACTACACAATTAGTGGCAACTGAGCGTTTATAGGTTCAAGTATGGTGTCCTTAGCTACGCCTCCGGCCCACATATTCACGTTCATCTGTAATGTTGCCAGCCGCTCCAGTAAAGGTCCATCCAGCCATGCTCCATCCAGCGATGATCAACATTTACATGTGGCTTCGTTATAAAAAGCAAGAACGATCAAGTTAATAAATCCTTGTAAAAAGTAGGTACCTACAAGCCAATCAGCTTATTTTCCTCCAAATTGTTACTAGTTTTGTCTGCTAATAATAGTAACAGGTATTGATATTTAGGTAGGTGTAGGTAATTAATTTATGGTGTAGAGGTAAATTTGTCAACGGACAGACAGACAACGTAGGCTTAGTGTTAGAGTCCGTTTATTTACACACTTTTGGTACGGATTCCTAAAAATGTGAAGAACCCAGTAATTCCGCAGATTACCTCAAATATAACAAGTATGGCGTAAATGTAATGTATGTGTACTTATACAGATTATGTCAATAGAGGAGCGCTTCGCGGAACTCATCGGAGGTGCACACTCGCATGTATGTATGACACTTGGTTCTGCGGCCTCGCAGTTCGTTATCACCAACAATAACAGTTATCACTGTATCGTGGTAAAGTGTCAGCTTATGTATGTAAACTATCTACTCTACCAACACTGAGTAGGTACATAATTATATATAGGTATGTGAGCAGGGCGCACAGAGCATGGGCACACTCTGTCCAGAGAGATAACGTCATCCACTCATACCACTGATGTATACCTACATACTCATAACAATTTGAACGAGACATAAAAGTATATGTTTGCAAATACCTACTTAGTTGTTTATGAACGAGTAACAGGAAAAATATGTATGAAATATGTACGCGCATCTTCACGAGCTCCGTCCGGAGTTATACCTACCTACCTTGTAATATGCTATACGTAGGTACGTGTATAGTGAACTTGTTATAATGTAAGATAATAGTGTGTTATAAATAATGCTTTTGAGGTTGTGGTAGCCCTCCAGTAGGTATGGACAGTACTCTAGCCCCGCTGGCGGAGACGTGTCTAACAACAAAACACGTATGACGGTAAGGAGCCCCCACAGATCACTAAAGCATGAAGCCCAAATGCGACGGTCGCAGTGTCTGTGGCCGGAGGCAGCGCGGGCGTCGCGGTGGTCCAGCCCCCCCACTGGCGACGGTTGGTGCTCACCTTTGACCACTCGATCGCGATGCACGTTCTGCGTGACAGAGACGAACTGCGGGCCGATGTGCATGCTCGAGTTGCGTGACACGTTCACCTGCGCGATGTGCGGCGCGCCGGCCGCGGCCAGCTCCGCCGGCAGAGCCAGCGCTCCGCCGCCGCCCTGCTCTACGCTGCTCATAGCTCGTGTGACCACACTACACTGTTTACTCGGAGCTAGTGACACACGTCGGACGCACACGAGCGCTACGTGCGCGCGCTACCATTGCACTGTCAGGGTTGCCATCACATCACAGTTTATTTAGTTTTACCCTTATCAAATACCTACTACTTATTTCGAAAAAAAAGTACCTACCTAACATTTTTTCGCCGAAACGCAACTAGGTAGGTTTACATAAAAATGGTATTTTGGCGTTATTTTATTGACATATGACGTGCAGTCTGCGATGCGACGACGGACATCGAACCATAGGATGGTTGGTTTAGATTTAGGATGTCACAAATTTTTTTTTAGGTCTATGCATCGAACAGATACGCAAAATAAACGAATCCGCGGCATCTATCTTGATAAAGGTCTGTGCTTTCTTATGTCAGATTTCTACGGATAGAATAATAAGACCATAATCAAATGATTGTAATCACTCGTGGCCTTGCAGAATATTGTGATGAAAGCGGTCAGGTGCGAGTCGGGCTCGCGAACTGAGGGTTCCGTACCACTACATAAATAGTAAAGTAGGTACAGACGTGACGGATCTGGTTGCCGGACCGCCGCCGTTTGACCAACGGGAGAGTAAGAGAGGAAAATATGTTATTCTCACTTGTTCTCTCCCATTGGTCAGGCGGCGGTCCGTCGTACCAAATCCACACGTCTGTTAAAGCCCTAGTCTAGGATAGAGTCTATTTTTTTCTACCTACTCACTTTATTAGTCTAGGGCCTAGATTAATAAATTAAGTAGGTAGAAAAAAGTAGCGCAACAAGACAGCATGCCCAGGCGGTCACCCATCCAAGTACCAACCACGCCCGACGTTGCTTAGCTTCGGTTACGACCTCGGTTCGGGCTCCCATACAACAAATGTGTTTTTTTTGCTCGATATTGATAACGGCAACAGGTAGGTAATAACATAAGTCAGTTTTTGTCGTTTTTATAGATAATGGTACGGGTCCTTCGTGCGCGAGTCCAACTCGCACTTGGCCTGTTTTATTTTTAATTGGCTTGCGTTTGAACGCCAACTTGCCTGTTTTTTTTTTAATCAACAACATTGTACTTAATGACAGCGGCGGTGCGCTGTCGTTTGCCAATATAATTTGTACCGTATGCAACATGACATAAGGTCCTTCAAAATGCGTCGCAACTTCCCAAACAGGAGAAAAAAATAAAATAACAAAAGACATTGACAACAAGGTTTATTGTGTCAAATAAAGAGAAAATAACAAATCAAAATAATAGAAAAAAGTGAGAAAAACTTATACATCAGTCGTCGTCCTCGGGCTCCGAGTCGGGCGGCGTGAACTTGTGGTCGATGACGAGCCGGCCCGAGGACGTCGAGTCGGGGTCGTCCAGATCGTCGTCGAACCGGTTCAAAAGCATATCGTCTCTCATGTCGTCAAAATCAAAAAACGCACTCACGTCCTCCGGATGTAGTTGCACAGGGTCTTGCATTTGCATGGAGTCTGGCATCTGTATGGAGTCTGGCTGCTGTATGGAGTCTGGCAGCTGTATAGTATCCGGCAGAGAAATGGAGTCTGGCTGCCGAATAGAGTCTGGAGGCTGAATGGAGTCTGGTTGTGGCATGGAGTCTGGTATCCTGGAGGAGTCTGGTAACTGATAGGTGGTAGGCAACGGAAAGGAGTCTGGTAGCCGCGTAGAGTGATGTAGTCGGTTGGAATCTGGCAGGCGCATGGACTCGTGTTCGCGGTATATGGCGTCCAAGTCCGCCAGCGTGTACTCCATGTCGGAGCAGGGCTCGAGGGGTGTGCGGGAGGTGGACGGCCCTGCGTCCGGCTCCGGGGACAGGTAGCGGACCGTCCGCGGCGCGGGGCTCGAAGGCTGCAGCTCGCGAGCCGCAGCCTTCCGCGGGGGCTCCGCACCGGCCCCCGCGCAGGCTTCATGTTATGTTTTCAGCCTCTTGGTACCCCGGCGCTGTCGTTCCTTGCACTTGTTCACTAGACGCGACAGTCTCTTCTCCTCTCCCAGCACCTTGAGCAGGTTTATGATGAAAGGCAAATAGTTGTGTCGGCGGCGCGCGCTCTCCGCGGCGTGCCTGGCTGTCTGGCCGTCCTCGTACTCTATCAGTGCGCGCAGGCGCACCACCTCCTCGTCCACGTCCTCCATGCCGCGGTACCGGGACGACGTCACCAGCTGCTCCAGCTGCCGCTCGTACAACAGCTTCCTGTCCGACACCAGAGCCATCAGGTTGAAGTGGATCTCGCCTTCTGTGTACCTGGAACACGGACCACTATGTACTTTCATACTCTGCTAGGAAACATTTTAAGGAAATTACAACAAAAATAACTGTATATTTTTATATGTAAACTAGCTGTTGCCCGCGACTTCGTACGCGTAGATTTTAAACCGGCTTCAAAAAAGGAGGCGGCTCTATGTTCCACTGTATATATATTTTTTTTTTATGTATGTTCACCACTTTCTCCGCCAATTATGAATTGATTTTGTTGATTCCCTTTTTGTTTGGTAGGCCAAACTACAGAGGTCCCATATAAATTTCATCAAAATCGGTTAAGTAATTTGGTTTTTAAATCAAAATAAATGGAAAAAGTATGTCATACAAGGAAACGAAAATGCGTATCTACTAATTTTGAGGTCAGTTTTTTAAATTGATAATTTTCATTTAAATTTTCAACCCTCTTATCCTCCCTTAATTCGGCCCTTTTGCAAAATATTTTTTTTAGTTGACCTGTAACACCCAATAAGGAATCTTCTCGCCAAATTACAGCTTTGTAGATGCATAACTTTCACCACAACATACAAACTCCAATTTTACCTCTTTAATCCGTCCTTTTTTCAAAAATCGTATTACAGTATTATTAAAAACGATCAATCAGAATAACTAATTATATCTCCCTAACATCAAAAACATAAAATTTTCCTACTCCATTTGCCCCTTTAATTCAGCCCTTTCGCAAAATCAATTGTTAGCGGCCAATCTACTTGCCACATAGATAGATATCCTAGCAATATTTATGGAAACAATTTAGGGATTCAACAAGTATTGCTGGTCTCAGCCCACATTTTAACTACTATTAAGGTGAAACGTTTCACTTTGGCGGGAAATTCAAATTTGAAATACTTTTTTGTTCTTGTAAAACACACAAACCAAATTTTTTTTTGCTACGCTAAATCTATGTTGATATCTGACCTGCTGACGGTATTTCTTCAGATTGTGTAATGCCAGTGAATTCATGCATTAGGCTCAGAAACATACATGTAGAAATATGGCATTAAGTCTGAGTCATGATCAAACTGGCATCCTATCGGATTGTAAGATCTCGAGATGTTTTGTAGTAATCAGAATGGACGTGATCAAAGGAGAGAGTCTACAGTAGCTAGATAGTATATACCTCTGTATCCTGGCGGTGATGATGGGGCGCACCACGTCCAGCCAGTCCATGCCGGACGGCACGGGCCCGTGGTCGAGCGGCCCCTCACGCAGTCCATCCAGTTCGATCACCCGCCCCTCCAGCGGGAGGTACGACACGTAGTGGTACGCCTCCTCCTCCTGCGGCACACACCACACACACCACATATTAAAACACCTGCCTTACGTAACAGACATAAATACAAAACTATTATAATTTAAATAATAAAATAAAACTAAAAAAAAAATTACTACAAGTGCTAAAGTTCTAAAAATTACTAAAATAAAACTAATTTAAATACTAAAAAGGCAAATATCGACCAGAGGAGAATGTAGCAGTTACCTTCGCATGCGGCAGGTCAGGCAGCTCGAACACGTGCTGCTGGGCCATGGAGTTGTGCGCTGCACGTATGGTCTGCGAGTTGCTGAGCGCCAGCCCGCGCAGCCCGGGATCGAACGAGCGGCTGAACTCCTTCAGCTCGGTGAGTTCAGGGCCCAGCGCCAGGTCGGGGTGCGAGCAGTTCAGCAGCAGCCCTATCACGGCTTGCGTCGCGCACGCATTGTTTATCACCTGCAACTGATAGTGTTCACTCTCTGCTCCTACCTAACCTACCTAACGGTGTGGCAGGGTGTGCTCCGGCGGGACCGGGCCCACCACTGTTGTCTTATCACGGTCGGCGCTTACTTTTATCTTGCTATCCTATTATTTGTACATAGTCGAAGATGTGCACTAAACTCATGCGGTAAGATAAGATATGCGGCACTGACCTGCTTGCAGAAGTAGATCTTCTCCAACAAGTGCGTATCGGTGACCACTGCTCCAGCGGCCGGTTCGTTCTTCAGGAACTTGAACAGGAATATGAGTCCGTGCACCGGGACCGACCTGGAACCAGACACGGTCTCACTACCAACACAATCACACACGTCTCCGACACACCGACTGCCGCCACTATCTCTAACATTTCATCATATAACAAAGGGTATACGTCAACCGTGCCAATTATTTATTTACTCATCTAAACATGATTTTTTTATAGCGGTTAGGTCCGTGTTTGACCACCAGCTCACCAGTTGGTACAATACTTTATTAATAACTCCATAGTTACAAGTCAGACTTCTCCAGTACACTCTTCTACAACAATCTATATAAAAAAAAAAAATTTTTTTTTTTTTTATTGTAGAATAGGCTTGCGCTTGACCGCCAACTCGCCTGATGTTAAGCGACGATGCGGCCTACAGAGGATCACGCTTGCCCCGATTCACTCGTGACTTGAAGACACCCAGATTGTATCTATCGGGGAACACCCATTCAGGCAGTGCATTCCACAAACTAGCAGTTCGCACAATAAGTGGAATCAAAGCGCTTCGTACGGGTTTTCGGAATGTCAACCATAAAGCGGTGTCGATTTTTCGTGCCCGCTCTGGCAGTCCGATAGAAAAAAGGGCAGGAGGGAATTAAATCATGCAGATCAGATGCACACTCTCCAAAATGTATCCGATAAAAAACCGATAGACTAGCAACTTTGCGCCGATGCTCAAGACTAAGAAGCTTAGTCTGAACTAGGGCTTCGTTGCTGATGAGCCTCTTAGCACGCTTCTCAATTGACTCCAAGGCCCCGAGCTGGTATTTAGCTGATTCATCCCAAAGGTGAGAGCAGTCTCCATGCACGACCGAACTTGTGCTTGGTACAGTGTAAGCAACTGTTCCGACGAAACGACGATATAAAAATTATCGTCATTTCATCATTTTAGCCATAGGAAGTCCACTGCTGGACTGCGCTGCGCTGCACTGCGGTCTCTTTTAGGTCGTCTGTCATAGGTTGGTGCTTTTCCACTGGTTCGTAGATATGATCCTTAGTGCTGACGCCATCGCTTCCTGTTGTATATGCAGGTGTAGCGGAGTCAGACCTAGGATGATCTCTAGGGCAGCCGAAGGTGTCTGTTTCATGCATCCGCTGATGCAAGAGAGCATGCAAGTCTTTGCGTCTGTTGCAATTTCGCGATGACAGTTGCTAGATTTGTGCGAGTTCACCACACTACGCACTATCACTGTGATAGTTAGCCAATGGCAGAGCTTCAGTTTCATATTATCATGTATTCATTCATTCTAGCATTGCAAAGAGGCGTGAGACAGGGAGACATTATCTCTTCGAAACTGTTCACTGCCGCATATGAAGACACCTTCAAAATCGAAATGGCCTGGCAAATCGAAGGTGAGTACATCACTCACCTTCGATTTGCCAACGATATTGTGGTCATGGCAGAATCAATCAAAGATCTTAGCATTATGATCGAAGGCATCAATCTAGTTTCCCAACAGGTGGGCTAAGATGAACATGGACAAGACGAAGGTCATTTCAAACATCCATGTTTTGCCCACCCCAGTATCAGTTGGGAACTCCGTTCTAGAAGTTGTTGGAACATACATCTACCTAGGACAAACAGTCCAACTAGGCAGGTTCAATTTCAAGAAAAAGGTCTTTCGACAAATCTAACTCGGCTGGGCAGAGTCATAGTAGATGTTATTGAGTACATTAATATCCTTGAATATCTTTGGTCTGTTGGTAAGGATAAATCGACGAGAAGAATATGGTGTAGCGTAACGGATAGCCGAACCCGACTTCTTACCTCAAGTTGTCAAACATGGAATCATCCATGGACCATATTTCTTCAACTTGAACTCCACTGGCTCCTGAAATAATGAAAGCATTTAATATGACTCTATTTGGATCAGTTAACTAAAAACATAATGAACTTTAGAGCTCTGCTATAACATATTATTCAATCAAGTTCACACTAATTCACTGCAGCCAGAAATAACATGAGCGTTTCACAATAACACTGGAATAATGCCAAGCGACTGCATCTATACAATATCTCCACTAACGGCTGTTTTGTTTTCCCCGATGCAGGCAACTGGACGGTACTAATTTAAAGTGTGCCTACTCGCCGCGTTGGAGCGCGCTGAGCCGGCGGATGACCTGTATCATTCGAAAACAGCGCAGGTAGCACTCGAACTATGCATATAGTCAGTAGTGCACGGCTAGCGACCTACAGCCCGCTGTCGGCCGCACGACCCTTCTTTTGGAGTGATACATTACGAGTGTGTATGTCGTCCAGTAGGCAGAAGAGATTGTCTGTTTTTGTACCACGTCCTGCAGTCCTAGCACACTAGCCGCGATACAATCGTATCCACTATATGTCAGAGAGAATGAGACAGACATTTCCGCATTCTAGCTTCGTCACGTTTACACATGGAGTGGGGCCAGGGTGGACATCGTAGTACAGTAGCGTGCGAGTCCCACCATGGCTTGCGCGGTAAATACGTGTCGCGGAGCGGGACGTCGCGCAGTTCTCTTTATTTTTGTTAAGCGATATAGTCATTGTGTGAAATAAAATACTCACCGAACTTCTTGATGAGTTGTGTGAAGACGCCGGGGTCACTCTCGATCAAGCACCAGTCCCCGCCCGACTCGCCCATGGCGCTGCGCTGGCGCGGCGAGGCGCCCACAAACGACACTATACTACAAAGTTAATGAGCCAGGTCACAGGTTTATTTATCAGAAAACCAACAGCTTTCCAGCTTTAGTGTTCCTGCATTGTTGCAAGATGACAATTAGTGTAGTATGAGTGCTCTTGTGATGCACACTGTTTCCTTGGTTCGAGACGCGGCTCACAAACGATGGACCTCCTTCACATTAGAGGTGGACGTGTTCTACTCACTGTCATCGAACGCACAGCATGTGCATCTCTAATGTAAACGACGCGTTATGCACACCATATTACGCAAATGCACCTCAATAAAGTAACACTAAACAAATGTGCATCATTTTCCTGTTTGCATAAATATATATACTAGTTGTCTGCACCATTTGTGACCTCGAGACCTCTATATCTCTGCAATCCCTGCACCTTTACACATAAAAATATCAACAAAAACTTTAAAATTTACAACAAACTTTTCTTTCTTATGTTGTTTAGGTACAACACAGCAAATGAATGTGTTAATTGACCTCATCACTGAATGCAAGTCACGCCGCTACACTTACATGTACCATACGGAACTCTAGTTATCAGTATCTGTTGCAGTGCTTAAAACATCATCGTCGTTATTAATAATGATTGTGGAGCTCTTGAATAACTTGTTGCTTACTAGTGTGCTCTACTCTATTATGTATACAACACAATTTCAAGTGAATCAAACTGAATGTATGGGTATAACATCGTTAGCGCCAAATGGTTCCGCGTATTTATTTCAGAAATATAAATAACATGGTAACCTTTACGAGTAAGAATTGCATAGGAGACGCGCCAAACCGCAGATGACCACTACGCTATCGGAGCAACCGGTATTGCACTCTGCACAACACAGGTGTTGTGTAAAAAGCGCATGACCGCTCCTCTTAAAGCAAGCTTTCGTTCGAGGAACAGCAAGCAGCCCAACGAGTAGAAAAGTATCTTACCTTTTGTGCGTCTTTTGAGGTTCTTCAGCACTTCTTGGGTCAGTCCAAGGTCAGCCTAGCCTCCCAAAACCCCACCCCAAGTACACTGCGCCTGCGTTTAAAAGTTAAAACAAATCAATAATATGCACCTTCAAATAGAAAGTGCAATGTAATGTACAGTACCTAATTACTATAAACTATACTATACTTTGGTTGGTACAACTAGACAGCTGCTACAGATAAGCAAACTTTTTAAAATAGCCGTAACAGACGTACGGACTGGTACGGACCACGAACTACGTACCGCCGTCTGACCAACAGAAAACTTCTTTTCTTAGTATACTATATTAGAATATTTTAAAAGCCGTAACAGATGGGTCCGGCGTGCTGAGCTCAACCACCACCACGCACCGCGCTGACTTCATTTCGTCCCAGACGATCGTACGATTCGTACGGGAGGCACAATAATGTACGACACAGATAATGTACATGATATTGTACAGCATAATAATGTACAGTATGATAATTGATCTAAATGTACATTGAATATCATGCTGTGCATTATCGTGCCGTGCAATATCAAGCCATACATTATCGGCTTGGCTCAATAATGCACACCCCGATTTTGTACAGACTGATATTTGATGTACAAGTACACGAAACATCATGCTGTGCAATATATATATATCCTTATATCATTGTTATAATTGTCATCCTCTAACTCACATAATTAACCTCTGTTTTAGTACAGGTACCTTCCCCAAGCCCTTTAAAATATCTATAATTCACCCAATACACAAAAATGGAGCAAGAGACGACGTCAACAACTTTAGGCCAATTTCCATCTTACCTTCATTATCGAAAATTATCGAAAAAATATTAAATAAAAGGCTAATGTCTTTCCTCGAACAAGAAAAACTATTATCTGAATCGCAATTTGGTTTCAGAGCAAATAAATCAACCGAACAAGCTGTTTCTGACCTCACTAATTATATTGTTAGTAATTTAGACAGTAAGAATAAGTGTATTGGAATCTTTTTAGATATGGCTAAAGCCTTCGATACAGTTTCTACTCCTCTTCTGTTAAAAAAACTAGAACTTATTGGTATAAGAGGAATGGCGCTTAAACTTTTTGAAGACTATTTATCTAATAGGACCCAACGTGTCAGTATAGATAACATAGTCAGTGATGATGAAACTGTTACATATGGGGTTCCGCAAGGATCCATATTGGGTCCTAGTCTCTTTTTAGTCTTTATTAATGACTTATGCTGCTACAAACCACCCCATGGTAAAATATTTACCTTTGCAGACGACACAGCGTTAGTATTTGAAGGCGAGACCTGGGAACAAGTACGTAATTATGCAGAACTTGGGCTTAGAGACGTTATAACATGGCTTCAAACCAACTTGCTCACTCTTAATTACACCAAAAGCAAATTCATTTCTTTTAGCATCTTAGAAAAGTACAGTTCCCCCAAAAATATCTTTAAAATCCAGGCCCACTCTTGTAAGAATAACCCTAACACTAACTGCAACTGTGTTTACATTGATCAAGTCAATTCTATTAAATATCTTGGCGTGGTTATCGACGAAAAGCTCTCTTGGATGCCCCAGATTGAAGCTGTTTCATGTCGTATTAGGAAACTTGTATGGATCTTTAAGAACCTACGCCAAATTACTTCTTTTGATCTACTAAAGACTGTATATTTTTCTATATGCCAATCTGTGCTTGGGTATTGCATACCAGTATGGGGCGGCGCATGCAAAACCAAAATTATAAAACTAGAACGAGCACAGCGTTTGGTTTTGAAGGTAATGACTTTCAAGCCCTCTCGATATCCTACTCATCTTCTTTTCTCAGAGTGCAAAATTCTTACAGTGCGTCAACTTTTTATACTATACCTTGTTCTTGCCCACCACAAAATTATTAAATACGATGAACTTACACTCCCTGAACGTTCTACAAGTAATAAAAATATCTGTGCAATCCAGCGCTGTAATACAACTTTTGCCCAAAGACACTTATACTCACGCAGTTCACACATCTATAATAAAACATGTAAAATTCTTAAGTTGCATCACATGAATCGATATGAATGTAAATTTACACTCAAGAATTGGCTACTCAAACAAGACTATGAATCCACAGAACAAATTTTAATCAATCACACTTAGATATAACAAGGGTTTTAAACTTTTCAATTTTAATTTCTAATATAAATATGTAAGATCATACCACATTCACATACATAACATCATACACACGTTCTCACATACATAACGCACACCCTCACACACACCCACACATACCAATGTCATTTACACTTTACACTTCCCCCGACCCTCCCATTTACCCGATTCCTAATCATTGTGTACCAAGCATATTATATGTGCCAATAATTAATTTTTTTCTTCTTTATTTCTCCTCACATTTAGTAATCTCATATTCTAGTATTATATAATTAGTTTTTTTTGTCTAATAACATCATGTTATTAAATCATGATTGTATTTGTATACTGTCCGGCGGAGGGTATTGTTACGCCAATTCCTAGCTTGGGTAACAAGGCTCTTCATCATGGAGTATTGTTTTTGTAAAAACAAACTTTTGTAAAATTATGACCGACAACGTTTGTAGACACCAAATATATTTTCATTTTTTTTTTTTTTTTATAAGGTGGATAAAAATCTGAATCTGAGTCTATTGTGTCGTATATTATTGACTCTGTTCAATAATGCACACCCCGATAATGTACAGCTGATAATTGATAACCATGAAAACGCGCATAATGAGAGACAGATCTAGCACACAAGAGCAGTTCTGAGCACCCTGATTTGAGTAGGTTAGGTTCGAAATGGGTCACAGATCCGACACAGAGCACCCCGACTCCACCTAGTCTTGTGGTCCCTACCCCTAGAGTGTATATAACAAGCGCGGAAGCCAGAAGCTCAAGGGAGGTCCTGAGTGAGAGGGAGCCATACGAGACCGAGTGGAGCGAAGGTCAAGTGTGACGAAACGACACTCAGGGGCGACTGCAAGAGCTTCTCCCGCCAGAAGCTCTTGCAGTCGCCCCTGAAGTCAGACTTGAGTTGGTTAGGTTTGAAATGGGTGACAGATCCGACGCAGTTCTAGCAAATCATAGCAAAGACATTTCGGCTATATTAGCCAATACGGGCGATTCCACCTTTTATCATGTTGTACATTATCGGCCATACATTAACTGCCCGTTTCGATAAAATACGGCCCGTATTGCACTACATGATAAAATACGGCATAATAATGTACAGCCCGATAAAACATGGATATTTCCCATGTACATGGATTAGTGGCTGTACAATACTGGCTGTGCTTTCCTTGCCGTACTTTATTGACACGAGTCGATAATTGACGGCCAGTATTGTACAGCAAGATATGCGATGTACATGTACACCAATTATCATGCTGTGCATTATTATGCCGTACAATATCGTGTCGTCAAATATCATGTTGTACACAGGTTGTACATGATAGACACTCGATCGTACCAGCCGGCACGTACCGCCATCAGTGGTGCTGGTGACATTTATATACGGATATGTCCGTATTTGTACGACTTATGGAAATCCAATATGGATGAATTATGATTACTGAATTATGCGGACAGGTATAAAAAAATGATATCTAGATTTCTTTACTATTCAGTAGATTCAGAACGGAAATTGAATGTAGTTGCGTACGAGCTACACCAGTGGTTCGAAATGAATGGTTTATGCTTGAACATAAATAAAACCCACGTTGTTCAGTTCGACCTATTAGGACATAAGAAAAAGCGTCTGAATGTGGTAGTCGGAAGCACTGGGATGGAACAGGTGGAAGACACGGTGTTCTTGGGTTTCCGGATTGACAGTGCACTCACATGGGAAGGTCACGTGGACGTCTTGTGCCAAAAAATAGGACGCGCATGTTTTGCCCTGTGGCGTTTATCCGCCATATTGCCGGAGAGTATGGTACGGAGTTGCTACTTTGCATCCGTGCACTCGCTTCTACAATATGGTGTAGAGTTCTGAGCGCGTTCCGCAGACTGGAAACGCGTCTTCAGAATGCAAAAACGAGCAGTGAGGGGTGAGGGCCATAGCGAGAGTACCGGAGTACACGACGGCGTCACTTCTATTCCGGTCTATGAAGATCCTGAGCCTACCATGTATGGTGGGTGATTCTGCAAGCGGCCCTTTATGCTAGAGACCACTTGGACGAGTACCCGCGCATGCACGTCGCGCGGCATGCCTAAGAGAATATAAGTAAGACGGCATGCGCACGTGCTGCGCGCACCCACCCGTCGCCTCGAGAAGACTTTAAGGAAAGTGCACATAATGGCGACATACGTGTACAACCGTCTCCCGGCAGATATAAAAAATGCACCCTCCCGCAACTCGTATAAGTTTAGAGCGAAGAAATGGCTCGCTGAGCAAACATTTTACAGGGTGGATGAATTTTTGCATACTGTGTCGTAATTATTGATACATACCTTTTATTTTTCAAGCTTGATTATTATTGGATTATTTTGAATTATTATTATTATTTTTTGTTGACCATAAATAATTGGTACTTAATTATTGAGGATTCTTGTTTCACTTTGGCAAAGAGAATACATGCACTTTGGTTTCACTTTCAAGCTCCTCACCCGTTGCTCACCCGTGCCAAAGAGAATATAAGCCCGTGCCCAGTGTTGCCAGCTCACAGAAAAAAAATCTTCAGCTAAATAAAAAAAAACTCTAGATTTCTTCATATTTTTACCTAAAAAAATCTCCAAAATTCACTAAAGAATTATTTTTATCAAGGGTTAAGTATTAAATAAAATTACAAGTTATTTGTTAAGAAACATAATTTTAATCGTAAGAATAATAATTATTAATCTTAGTGACAACTTAAAAAGCAACTTAAGAATTTAAAAAACAATTTTACTTATGGTAAGTAAATCAAAACGTTAGGTTAGAAATCGACATTAAATACTTGGTTTGGTATTTCTTCGTCATCTTGACACGGTGACGGGTCTACTGATGTAGACGGTTGAGATGGGTCAATTTTTGAGTATTTCAAATTTTTGCTAACAGCAGAGATCACATCGCTCGGGAGCTCATAGCTATAACAGGTTTTCTTCATTATTTTTAATTGGTTTCTTATGAAGAGAATACTATTTAAAGTGCTTACAGCCATTTTGTTTCTTAGTTTATTTTTAACAATATTCATAGCACTAAATGCTCTTTCCATCATCGGTTAAAGAGGTCTTTTGTGCGTGAGTTTCAAAAAGATATCCTGAATACGGAACTGGATTTAAGTGGGCTTCTATTTTAATGGTTAAATAATCATTGTCAGTTGTTGCAGCCGACGGCATCAATACTCTACTGCAAACAGAACGAAGCAAAGTCATCAATGTATTTAGTAGGGCAACAGGATTTGAGTTCTTACTCTCAAAAGTCTTTACTCCAATTTGTACGTCATTTAGGATGCTCCTTAAAAAGTTCATGTAAAGTAAATTTTTCTCATCGGTATACATGGAATGAAGTTGGTCTGCTGTGTAACATTTATCTTTATGCAAAGAAAAAAGCAATTTTAGTTCTTCCCATTGAGACAGTATCCTAGTCACTGTTTCTTCAACGGAGAGCCACCGAGTATCACAAGAGCGTAATATTTTTAAAGGCTTCTCGCCACAATTTATAGTCTCATATATATCTTTGTACTCGTCATAGCGTTTAGGTGAATGTGAGAACAAATTATAATTTTCTCTAATAAGAAACTCTATATTCCGCGGCAAAGTGTGCTCTGATGCATGTGACACAGCTAGTTGAAGTGAATGGCAAACACATCTAACTAGAATTAAGTTGGGCAAGCCATACTCCGTTTTTAATATAGTATGTACCTACGCTATTATGGATACCCGTCATGACAGAGGCATTATCCACCCCAATTCCAATTAATTTTTTATAGGCAAACTATGTTCTTCTAAACAGTTGACTAAGGCAGTAACAATTCTTCGAGCATCCGCGGTTTTAAGTGGTTGTAAGGCGAGAAATGAAGAAACCACTTTTTTGTGTGTGGAACTGAAGTATCTGATTACTACACCCAACAATTTTGACACACTGAGGTCAGTGGATTCATCCAACAGTAAACTATACTTTTGTAAGTGAATATCATCCAATAACTTCTGTTTAAAATGTGGAGCCATCACATTTTTTATTACTGCACTACACTTTGACCTGTGCATTTTTATATCCATAACATTCTTTGAATCGGAAATAATTTTTTTTAAAGCCTCAGTTAAGTGGTCAATTTGCTGTATGGACGTGTGTTCAGCAATAAATAAAGCCAAAGTTCCTTCTATTTTCAGTGAGTTTGTATTATCTTTGGAAGCGGGGAGAAATTCAAGTTGTTTGTTTTTAGTCACCAAGTCTGATTTTTCCTTATGTTTCTTCGTTTCTTTGTGTTTCTTAATGTCACCAATTCTAGCATAAACTTCAGCATGACAAAACTTACAAAAAGCTTTAGTAGGATCATTTGACACAGGCCGTAACCACATTTTAAATTCTTCTTGGGTTTCCCATTCTTTTCGATATTTTTGAGGATAAACAGTCTTTTTTTTCACCGGCACATCCATAGAAATTATTTCACAAATTAGAACTTCAATATAACTTTATAATAAATTAATAATTCTGATACATTCGTTACCGAAGAGAACAACTGACTACACTTTTACACAAACAAAACAATGCATACGTGTCTTGGTATGGAATGGGAATTCCCCGAGGATCACCAATATTTAGAAAAAAAAGGATAGCACTATTTGTTTCATTACGAGTAGGTGGGTGATGGGTGGTCTACACTCTGGCGTGGGGATTCCCGTCTTCAAGGGCGGGCAAATAGGGTTGCCATTTTGTTTTCTCTAATTACCCCAGATTTTAAAAATATCATTAAAAATCACCAGATATTTTTATAGTGATATCTTTTCCAAAATTTCACCAGGTAGCCCCTAAATATCACTAAATCTAGCGAATAAATCACCAAACTGGAAACACTGCCCGTGCCTAACCATTTATTTTAGCTGTCTAATTTGTCGATTTGCTTCTTTTTTTTTTTTTTTTTTAATGGCAAAGGTTAAAAAACATTTTTGCCAAAAACAAGTAAATGGCTGCGGAGAAAAAGACGGAATTTAGAATTTAGCTGAAACAAAAAGAAAATATCCTAAAAAATACAGAGGCTACAAAACAAAATGAACACTTATTACATATATTATTACATATATAAAAATTAAAAAAAAAAAATGCAAAATTAAGATAACTACAATTTAATATTATTTACAGAAATAAAATGTGATAATAAAGCGATTGAAGGGGGGTCTATATTATGAAGAAGATTGTCGATGTGAATGGGAAATGGAAATTTATAATGAATTAACAAGTTGAAAAAAGAATTGTGATCCAAATTGCTACATGAAAAGAAAATGTGGTTTAGGTTGGACTCGTCCATACCACATTCGCATATGGAAGAATCTTCAATCCGCAATTTGTGTAGATGCACTCCAGTACAGCAGTGGCCAAATCTCATTCTGGAAACCATGGAACAGAATTTTCTATCACATTTTGTTTTAAAAAACCAGGGTTTGGATGGAATAAGGGGTTGAAACTTTGCGAAATTTGAACCTGTCCGTCGACTACTAAAAGACCATCTCTTCGACCATTTAGCTTGTAAATAACGGTTAGGGAGAAGCAGAAGGTCTTGGGGATAATTTTTAAAAGGGACTTTATCTCCACAGATAACAGCTTCTTTAGCAACTTTGTCCGCCTTTTCATTGCCAGTAATATTACTATGACTTGGGATCCAAGCTAAGTGGACAGAATAACCTAAAGCAGAACATTTCAACAACAGTTCTTTGCATCTGAATATAATCCAATTCTTGGAGCCCATTTTAAAAGGATTACTCTGGAAGGCCTGAAGAGCACTCAAAGAATCAGAAAATATAACAGTTTTATTCAATTTGAGCAACAATATATAGTTAATAGCTTCCATTATACCTCTACATTCACCAACAAAAACTGATGTTTCAGGTGGGCATTTAATCTTTTGCACTATATTATAATTTTGATGAAATAAACCAACACCAACACACCCGTTTTGATCTAACTTAGAGGCATCTGTAAAAATACAGTGCCAACCATGCCAAAAATTGTCTTTGATCCTAAGAAAATTATTATTGGCAAAGGCATCCCCTTTCATCAAATCTAAATTAAGGTGTAATGATGGTTCAAATATGATTGCTTGATAATCGAATTCAAATAATGGAAGTTTAGGAGTTCTATGAGTAGCGAATTTAAGATGTCTAATTTTTGAGAAACATAACTAAACAAGGAGTTGTTTTATGTTTCCAGTAAGGCAGAGAAATATAACTAAGCAGGAGCTGTAATTTCGGAAAAAGCGGATGAGATGAAAACTGGAACAAACGAAACAAAAACATATCCGACAGATATTGCCTTCTCAAATCCAAAGGAGGGTCAACACATTCCACTTGCATAGCATTTTTGGGAGTAGACTTCATTGCCCCTGTGACTATACGAAGAGCTCTAGCTTGAATCAAGTCCAACGAATTGATAATTCTCTTACAAGCTGGCACATATAGAAATGAAGCGTAATCTATAACACTACGAATAATGGCATTGTAAAGAAGCTTTAGATAATAGGGATGAGATCCCCACCAAACACCCGCCAAACATCTTAAAATATTAAGATTTTTTTCGCATTTGACTGAAATGTAGTTGATGTGAGAAGAAAAATCTAATTTACTGTCTAAGATGAGACCTAAAAACTTCTTTTCGTTTTCAACTGGAATCTTGGTAATATTGAACAAAATGTCAAGCATTGGTTTCAACCGTTTTCTGGTAAATATTACCACAGAACTCTTCAGAAGAGCTATATCTAAACCATTATGACCTAGCCAAACATTTAGTGACTCGAGAGCTTGAGATAATTTATGCGCGGCACTTAATATATCACAATCTGCCATATATAAAACGAGATCATCAGCATATTGTAGAAGCCTACAATAAGGCAAAATATACTTAAATAAGTCTTAAGTGTAAATATTAAAGAGAATAGGACTTAAAACAGAGCCTTGAGGAAGACCCTTATGTACAGATCTGGAACACTTTATTTCACCATTGACTCTAAGCTGAGCAGAACGGTCTAAAAAAAGATTAAGTATAAAGTTAATAATTTTCCGTGGGGGACCCAGATTTTCTATCTTAGATTTTAGTATTGAGAGAATAACATTATCGTACGCAGAACATATATCAAGAAAAGCAGCAACAACGGACTCGTTCCTAGAAAACGAAAGTCTAATATCAGTAACAAAAATAGATAAACTATCTAAAGTACCTTTACCTTTTCGGAAACCATATTGAGATTGAGGTAAAATATTACTAGATTCAATCAACCATTCAAGACGATTTTTTATAAGGTGTTCCACTATCTTCGTCAAAACAGAAGACATAGCTATAGGGCGATAGCTGTCAGGTTTTTCGGGATCTTTAACAGGTTTTAAAACTGGGATAATTATTTGGGTTTTCATTGCGACTGGAACGAATCCTGTGTCTAACATTAAATTTATCATTTCAAGATAATAATTCAAAAGTTTTTCACCAGCGTTAACCAAAAAGGAATACGGGATCCCATCCGGACCAGGAGAAGAATCTTTGAGAGAAGAAAGAACGAGGCGCAATTCTTGTATAGTAAAAGGAGTAAAGCTATCATCATGAGCAGAAGAACTAGAAGTTGAAGTGTTAACAAAGTTAAGTTAAGACAAAAGGAGAGGAGAGGGAATTGGTCAAACCAGCTCTCAGAACTGGGATATGGAGGAGAGGGTTCTCTATATGAACCCCGGAATTTTCGTATTGAATTCCAAACATGAGATGGCCGGATGGAAGGGGAAATAGAAGAGCAAAAGTTTTTCCACCCCTCTGACTTTTTGGAATGAAGAATTTGTTTAGTGTTAGATTGTACTGTAATTAAATTTCTATAATTTCCATTAGTCATGTGAATGCAATACAAATTCTCCGCTTTTAACCTTTCAGAAACAGCAGTCTTACACTCTTCATCCCACCATGGAGGTGATCTGTGTTTGGAATTTTGAAATTTTGAGGGCAATGAGTGTTCAGCCTGAGACAACGTAGCCGACGGCGAGGCACATGATTCTGTACATTGTGTGTCATTGGAAATAAGAGATGGAATTGTTTGTCCTAAAGCGATAGAAGAGTCTTGTGATTTTTGGGTCTGTACATTTAGATCGATGGTCTCTCTACATTTTTTTTGGTGCTTTTTAGAGTGCTTCTTACGCTTACTACAGACTGCCCTTCTGTGAGAGCTCAATATCAGTGTCTGTAGAAGTAATCGAAACAAAAGAAATAGGAGATGGGATAGAATGTCCATCTACGAAAGTGGAATCATTTCCAATAGGTAGGTTGGCTATTATCGGGGGGCCAACCACCCCCCTCGTCGGTTTCCATGCAAAAAAGTAGAAACCGTCACTAAAACAAATGACAACTGAGAGTCGAATTAGAAAAAACTAATATTTACAAAAACTTATCAATAAATGATGAAAACTTTATCTACATATGATAATAACTAATATTTTACACAAAATATTTCACAAATAAACATCTAAGACTATAAATAAGATATTTTCCAATTTAAAATTAACGCCAAAGCAACCGTTCTCCGATTTGCTTCTTTTGACTCTTTGATCACCGTTACCGGCTTTCCAGGTTGTGACTTTCCTGAAAATTACAATTCATAAAATTAATATGAGTATTTGATTTGGTAAATAAAATGCTGTTTTAGCGACAGCGGTCATAAAATATTTTCACAGATGGCGCTACAAGTATGTCAATAAGGGCGAAATTCCGCTTTGTTCGTAGACAGTTTCACCCTCCTGTCAGTTAACTGTCTACGTCTGTGTTGCCGTTTTGCCCGTCCCGTTTATTAAAGAGAATACAATCCGTTTATTTCATGTTGTGTTGATTTTTGAATTTTAGGTTTATTGTTTATGCTGAGTAAGCAGAGTTGTTTCTTTGATTTTTAATTTAAAAAAAAGTAATGTAGCCTCTACTCTCTGTCTTCTACGCTTGGTTACCTACTCTGTGGTCCAACTGTTGATGAAGGAAGCGTGATGTAGCTGGTGGTGGCAAGGCAAGGTGCTTTTTGCGCAGACTCCGAACTCTGAGCTATGCTACCGTATTCTGGCTGATTGGAATTTTCCAAGGAACTTCCAACGAGAGGGCAAAGGACGGAACATATCATCTATCGAGCAAAGGTATGATTTGGGAGATGTTAGTTTATATATTTTGTTGGTCGATATTTTGTGGGATAGGCGAGCGAGAGCGAGTGTCTGTGTCGTCTGGATGGGCGAGCGCGCTCGTATTCATGTCCCTGTATGCTGTTGGTGACCACTACATAGTCACATGCTCGCGCTAAAACGTTTCCTTGTTGTTTGTCATGACTCTAGAAGATCCATTTTACGTCGTCAAAGAGTAAGTGTTATGCCTGAGTGAGCCAGCGCCCAGCGCGGCGCATTTGTAGCAGTGCATCCTAGAGAATCACGTGATCCCAATAACACAGTTGGAGAGTGTGTTATACCTACATAAGTACATTTAATACAATAAACCAGAAATTATGCATAATCTGTAGAAAATGACGCACGGTGAAAAACAATATTATAATTTTGGAGTTCTATTCTCTACCATGTGTAACTTGGAGCTACAATGTGTGATGTCCTAGGAGCCGTGCTATACCGCCCCACTAAGCACTGTATCACAGTTCAGGCATACCGAGTTTCTTGCTGAAATATATATAACATTGACTTACACTAATTTGTTAACTGTTTTGGTGATCTTTGACTTCTTTGAGTGACCTGTAGTTGAGATTTTATGGACACACACATCCATGGCTACTCTGACATTAACATTTATATGAACTAAATGTGTGTTCAATTTAGCTCTCAACTCCCGCCAGACCTTCTCTGGCTGTCATGTCAAGATGAAACAACTGTTAGTCTGTCCAGTTATAGAAGAACTTGTTGTTGTCAGTGAGGTGTTCAAGGCATTGAACAAGACGCGAGGACTGTACCTCCGCTGGCAGGAGATCTCCAAGGTTCCGGTGGCACCTCACTGCCCCGAGGCCGAGTGGACCTCCACTGAGCTCAAGAACGCGCTCCGCAGTATCGAGTGGGACCTCGAAGACTTGGAAGACACTATTAATATCCTTTTTCTTTCACATGGTCTGCAATGTGCCCATTACTTGCAGAACATACTTCAACAATTTTATTTTTATCATGATACTAGGTGACGAGACGAGCGAAGTCGCTCGCCTGATGGCTCTTCACGCTTAATTAAATGATAAGATATATATTTATAGATAGATGTACAAGATATAAGGAGACAACGATAGAGCTATTTGTATTTTATAATAACTTGTACATACACATTTCAATGTGAAAAAAGATTTTCCTCTAAAAATTTAAAGTACCTTCACAGAAGTTATGTAAGATAGTATTTTTTAATATTTGACTGAAGCAGAGAGAGAGATGAAATGTTTCCTCGTCAATTGGCTTGAGCGTGTTGTCAAAACATAGGACCTTTTCTGGAAGCCTCAAAGTGGGAGCCGTTGGAATGACAACTAAAGTATTGCGAAGCAAGTCTTCAGAAATTGACGCTTCTGAAGCACCTTCCGCAAAAATGGAAGCCAGGGATTAGGGATGCAAATACGGGATCAGAATGCATGGTGGATGGGCTGGGGTCCTTCACAGTGTTACTCTCCAAGCCCAGCGTCCTCAAGGCCGGCACGAGTGTCCCCACGTCCCTCTCAACTACGGCATTCCTCCTATGGTCCCACTAATTGTTCAGGGGAGACTACGGATTTTATGGCCTTAGGAAAGACCATACTAAAAAAATACAAAAAAAGCGTACCAGAAGGTATTCCAGCCATAGTTCTGAACACATGTGTGGTGCGCCTGAGTTTGTCTCTGTATCGAAACGCGTCTTTCTCTTGAATCTGATAAAGGCTCAAAAATGTGGAATCTTCAACCAGTGTCCAAAAAAAGGTACTCTTGTGGACCCTGCCAAATACTGGTTTTTAAATCGTTATTTTTTTTATTTTATTTTTTATAATAAAATTTAAATAATTTTGGTGGTTAGTGAATCAATTTCTTCTAGGCAAGCATGCTCGATCGTAGACGACATTATCGCCTAACATCAGGAGAGTTGGTGGTCAAAGGCAAACCTATTATGAAGTGTATTAAAAAAAGTACACATTAAAATCTCTGGCTTCCCGACTATGAATCTCATATGGTGTGGATGTCAGCCTACCTTACTATGCTCCACCACTCTGCTCTATTCTTGACATCATATTGGGAAACCATTCACTGTCCTTTACCACAACATCTTTCCACCTTGTTTTGGGTCTACTTCCGGATTTTGGTCATGCATACTCGTTGCAGATTTTCTTGAGTCTGGTAAACATGGACAGTATGGATGTTTTTCTAAGTTACGTTAGAATTTGCAGACAAAAACGAGAATGTAATTGATATTTCCAGATGGTGTCCTGTGATAGGCTCATAGTGCAAGCCCTAGTAGTTATTTAGTAGTTCTGGTGCTGTCTATTTGGGGAGATCTTTTAAACACTGTCTGTGATTTTATGAAATCCAAACAGTTTAGTCTAACTATTTTCCCGTGAATACTCACGCAACGTTTGAAAAACTTACTATACAAGCCTTAAGTAAACTAAACTTCCCCGGTTTGAACCCTTTTTAAATGTCTACCATGTCATGTCATGTTTAAAAAAAGGTAGTTACATTAATCTATTTTTTAAATATTGCGCGATAACTCTCGATAAACGTTTAAAACATAATTATACAACTGACCATTTATGGACTCACATCGGCCTGGGCTATAATGTTGACCCACATTTATGGACTTACTGACCTGGGCTATAATGTTGATCCACCTTTATGGATTCGCACTCGTCTGGGCTATAATGTTGACCCACATTTATGGACCCTCACTGGCCTGGGCTAAAATGTTGACCCACATTTATCGACTCGCACTGGCCTGGGCTATAATGTTGACCCACATTTATGGACTTACTGACCTGGGCTATAATGTTGATCCACATTTATGGATTCGCACTTGTCTGGGCTATAATGTTGACCCACATTTATGGACCCTCACTGGCCTGGGCTATAATGTTGACCCACATTTATGGACCCTCTCTGGCCTGGGCTATAATGTTGACCCACATTTATGGACTCGCACTGGCATGGGCTATAATGTTGACCCACATTTATGGACCCTCACTGGCCTGGGCTGACCCACATTTATGGACCCTCACTGGCCAGGGCTATAATGTTGACCCACATTTATGGACTCGCACTGGCCTGGGCTATAATGTTGACCCACATTTATGGACTTACTGGCCTGGGCTATAATGTTGACCAACATTTTCACATTCGTTCAAAAATGAGCCTGTTAAACACTGTTTTGTTTTAAATTAAACTGTCACTGTTGTTCACTACAACCATATAACTATGCACAACCATCCACAATCTTATGACCGTAAATATCCCTTTAATAATCATATAACTGTAATGAGTCTGTTGCCTACCGTTGCACAATATGCAGCATTGCAGCCATTAACTGAAATAAATGTGTTACATGTGTGAGCACACCTAGTGTGAGTGTGAATAATTCCTTAACCAGAGTATCACGCATTGTAGAGAAGTACCCCTCCAAGTTCAAACTAGACAACAAGGAGATAACTGAGAGGCGGAGATTCATAGATAACATCAAGTCTGAAGTCAAAGTAAGTACAAACAAACATATGTTTTGGTAATAATACAGAATGTTGATAATAAGTATAATGGAAGTCAATCAGCTGTACTGGAGTGGAATGCTCTAGCAGGTAAAGGTTCACTCACTCCTGGGCAGCTCCACTTCTGGAGCGAACCTGCGCTGAGTATCAATCGAACGGCTTTCTGCGTTGTATGAGTCTTGAATAGTTTCACAACATCTCCCGCAGTCTCCTCCTGTCAACACATTATTAGACAGGCTCGGTGGCTCAGTTGGTAGTGAACCTAACTTCTGTGCTTGGGGGCGTGGGTTCGATTCCCATCTAGGACAAACATTTGTGTTTGTTCTATGTCTGGGTGTGAATATCTATTTAAATATGTATTTAAAAATATATATGTACGTATATCAGTCTCTGACAGCCATATTACAAGCTTTGCTTAGTTTGGGGTCAGATGACCATGTGTGCAAAAATGTCCCAGATAAAAAAAAAACCTGTTAAAAGATTATTTTTTATATGTACATAAAAAAAAGTAAAAATGGTCTTGCTATGTATGCGCATCTAATAATATTATGTATCCTTCATACACCATCCGTTATTTTCTCATTTCTTTTACATTTGCCAATAAACATAAATAAATGTTGGTCATTAATAATGTGTGTAAACTGTGTACAGTACTGTGGTATGTATAAAACTACAAATCCAACAAAGTACCAAAATGTTTCATGCTCTTTTCACTCGCGCGTTTCTATGGAATTTCAGGTTATTAGTCTTGCCCAGCTGGTACTCTCGTTGTTGGTACAGCAAAAGGGCTAAAAGCGGCCATTGATTAGATGACTAAGTATAAGTACACATATAATTATATGAAATTTTTGAGTCTTCCACTCCAAAAAGTCAAAAAATGAAAATGAAAAGGTAGTCCCCATACAACAAACGTTTTAACGTATTTCTGTATTTGCTCTAGTGTAAAACGGTAATACGAACGTACAAGCGTCAAACTTGGCATGATTATAGTACACACTCTAAAGTATAACAACAAATAATGGCCAAGTGCGAACAAAGAACTGATAAAAGAGCTGATAATCGTTAAAAAAAAAAAGCAAACCAAATTTGAACCGGTTCAGCTGTTTGGGAGCTATGACGATGCTACAGACAGACAGAAAGACTTACAGATACACACGTTAATCTTATAACATCCCTCTGTTGTGCATCGGGAGTTATAATGTATATGTATTGTGTTGTGTAGATGATGAAAGGTCGGCTGAGCGTGAACCGCGCGCGCGACGTGTACGAGTCACGCGACACACTGCAGCCGCTGCTCACGTACGACTCGCCTGCTGAGGACTTCACCCACGGCCCGCCCCCCGACTTGTCCCCCATTCTCATCACCAAGTGGAACAAGACCTACTCCAGGTGTCCCGGTGTCAACACTGCCATATACACGGACAGCCCCACACAGTCAGTATCATTATTCATAACCTCACCAATGCCAGCCTAGTTTGTAAGATCTGAGGCATTAACTATTGTCATATTATTCCGATTTCTAGTATAAAATTATTTCACTATTTATTTGAAACTAGCTCACATGTAAGTGCAGTTAAATCATAATTATATGAACGCCATATCTCTAGTCTAGCAGTTAACTCCTTCCCGTCCGATTTGTAACTACAACCCGAGGTTGATAGATAGATAGATAGATACTTTTTATTGTGTACACCAGAAATAAAAACTACAAACAGATAAATAACACTTACGAGTTAGTGCCACGAGTGGCAGCCGTATCGCGAAAAGCGATCTCTTCCAGGCAACCATTAGTATAAAATAACCAAGTGCAGAGATCATGGACGCGAGCGCAGACAGGTGGCGCCACGTGTACATTACACCTAGATCTTTCAACTGTAGTGTTTGATGTGGCGGACACTACACGCTCACTATAAAGATCGCTTCATTCTCTTTCAGCTAGTCTTGAAGATGTGTCATGCAGTAATAATTAGATTTTGTGTTGTATATTTTTAATTTGAAACCACGCCAGTGCTTTATTTCCTCAATAGTAATGTGGGGGGTGTCGTGAACATTGCAGATTGCCGGAGGAGGAGGGCAGCGGAGGCGAGGCGCGTGACTCGCCGCGCGGTGCGCAGGAGCGCATGCTGGGCTTCCAGAACGAGCAGCTGGAGAGCATCGCGCGCTCCGCGGGGAACCTCAACTCCGTCTCCAGGAGTATCGGCCGCGAGCTGGATGAACATGTGCTGTCAGTACCAACCTCAGAATAAATTAATAAATGGGAGGGCATTTACACCCCCCCTCGGCCGTCGATATGTATACATTTGAGCACATCGTTTGCAGTTGTGTGCCGTTCAATATTGAAGTGTGCGCTTGTAGAACTAGTAAGAATATGTCAGTGTGTACAATACGTGTTTACCTCGCCCCTTTAAGTTTTTGGCAGACTTTCGGTACTAGCTCGAGTTTAAAGGCAGATCCAAACTATATATTATCAAAGGTACCAACACAACACACCTCTCCTACCTGACGTGTAGAACGGACGTGTGCGGTCGACGGACATTTGTTTACATACTTACAACTATCAAAACAAATGTTGTAACTTGATATTAACCTACATCATCATCAGCCAGAAGACGTCCATTGCTGAACATAGGCCTCCTTTTATAACCTCCACACTGAACGACATCCTGCCATCTGCATCCACTGGATGCCCGTGACTCTCACAATGTCGTCGGTCCATCTAGTGGGTAACGTACATCATATTTTATTAATAGGCTTGCGATTGACCGCCAGCTCAGCTGATGTTAAGTGATGATGCTGACGACGGAGCATGCTTGCCTAGAAGAAACCAATTCACTCGTGAATCTAATTGTCATATAGAAATAAACCTTTGCAAGCATAAATATATAATCTGGATGACAATACTATAATTGAGAACTGATTTGATGATGGAGCCGGCTCCATCCGGCTCCGGGAATTGAATAGTAAAACTGTTCAATAGTTACTACTAACTCCTCATGTTTGGGGACATTTGGTAACAAGGCTCTGATGATGTGTAATGTATTTAATTATATCCTTTTTTAATTTATTTGAATAAATGAAACATCAGTCATATAGCTTATTAAATCATAGTTTGTGATATAATTATCAATAAAAAAAATCGAAGTCATAAAAATGACAGAACTGGACCAAATTGAAATGGGACCACACGGAAAGCATTAGCGTTCAAATAAAAAAAAAAAAAACATCAAAATCGGTTCACCCAGTCGAAATAAAAGTTCTGAAGTAACAAACACGAAAAAATACAGTCGAATTGATACCTCCACCTTTTTGAAAGTCGGTTAAAATCACATAATTCATTCATTCAGATCCTCCACTCAGATTGATTCACGTAATGGAATAATTTGTTTCTCCAAGTTAGAAATGAACATCCTCACTGGTAATAAAAACTAAAACAGACCTTCTGATTTTCCAGCATGCTCGAAGACATAAACTCGGAAATGGAAAACGTGGAATCCAAGTTAGATTCTTCGATGAGACAAGTTGCGCGGGTGTTACGAGTCAACAACAGTGAGTCCCTTTCTTACATTAAACTGAAGGACAGCAGAAGAAGCAGGACACGGTGGTGGCCTCTTACTTGCCTGGTGGTAAACGACGGTGTATCTGAGTGTAGTTTGATTTGTATCAGACCTTCATGAACGCCATGTTACCACTCTCGGCTGCTTTGTTCCCGTCATTACTGAGCTGGTTTCATTATGTTGGTATCATGTTCCCACTGCTGGGATACAGGCCTCTCAGTGAGAGAGAGGATGGGCCGTAACTCACCATGCTGGCCCAGTGCATGTTGGTGAATGGTGAACTTTTGAGGTTGTTATTGGACATACCAGTTTCCTTACGATGTTTTCTTTCATCCTCGTTGAGCAATGCCATCGTAACTGTACTTAATTTATCCAAGTACCTAGTCATAGTCATGACTACTATTTTTTTATTACCTCATAAAAAGCTGATCATCAATAGAGCCTATCAACGAAAACAAAATTTAAATTAGTTCCAAAATAAATAAGTTATAAGCATTTTAATTTCGTACTAGACAGAGAGCGCACTATACTGAGCTATGACGTCATGCCTCAGGCGCGGCATACAAAAGCTATACTAAAACACGCTTTGCGAGAAAGGGATGGAGCATCCCCTCTCTATCCCCACCTAAAATTTTAAACGCTCATATCTCATAGATTAATCAGCCGATTCAATTTATTTTTTCAGTATGTGTAATGTATTTAGTTATATTCATCGCTAAGCCTGTTATTCATAATAAATTAAACATTAGGCCACATGCCTATTTGATTGGTGCAGGGCTGAGAGTCGGACGATGTGCCGTCAGATTGTAAAGCGCACATGTGACCGCTGGGTCTAGGCGCTCTACATTGATACAGGCTTGGCGCACTCCGCGCTTTAGGTATGAAGCTACAAGTAGTCATCTTGTTGGACTTGCCGTGCCCGCTGCCGCGCGATACACAGAGAGGCAACTTCTAGGTGAATATAGCAGTAGGTAGTTAGCGCTCGCACGTCCTGAATTGGACTTTATTGTGTCGCAAGAGTCGCTACTTATTTAAATGCTTTTGTGGAGTGAATTGTCTGTACCTGTACTTTATGTATTCTGTTATTGATATGAAGTATGTAATATTTGTTTCAGCCCGCCGGCAGTGGATCATCATCGGCTGCCTCGCGGGACTCATGTTTCTAGTCCTCATATTGTTCATAGTTTTGTAACTCGCGTTCACAGCGTTCTTATTAGTTTGTATATTTATTTTGCATGTGTAGGGAAACTTACAGGCTTACAATATAAGAAATTGTTTATATAACTGGCTAATTACAATATTATTTTATACACATTAATAACAAATCAAATTCATATATGCACTATTACCATATGTCTAATGAAATGCTATTACATTGTAAATTATTTTTATCGCGAATAATTCGCCTGTTGGTAAGCCACGAAATCATAATCATGCCTTCTGATATCTTCTCTTCTCCGTGCGTTCTCAGAAATTGTATTATTCAGTGAGGTGTTTAGTTTGATGTGTCCATGGTCACACTCGTGATTGAATTCGATGCTAGCTCCTTTACAAATAATCATTTAAGTATTCCTTAGCGGCCATTCAAATTTTTATCATAATATACTGAGACAAAGTCATCAGTGGCCTTAGTACGAGCACTTGCGAAAAAGTTATCGTTATATGTAACGGTAACTTTTTCGCAAATTGGCCGAAGTACGAATTTTCGCTGCGTAAATACATATCGAAATCAATTTCGAAATTTAAAATTTGTTTGAAATTTTATACGTATTTTACGTAGCGAATACTCGTAGTTCGGCCACTGTCCGATCATCGGCCTTGTACTACTGAACTAGATAATTACAATTCAAATCTACTTTTCGAGCGTTCAGATTGAGATTCAGATTCTTTATTGCATCCTCAGTAGTTGCAACTGAGGTAGGTAGTATTACTGACAACCCCGCCTGCAACTTTTTATTGCGGGATAGCTGGTGAAATCATGGGACGCTGCTATTTGTAACTGTATAATGTCTTCCTATATCTGTCTCTCTCAGTCTGGTGATGTTGGGGTCAGCCTACCTTGCTTTCCTCCTCCAGTTCGTTCTATCATCGACAATGTCTTCCTACCATAAGCAAAATTAACCAACGGTATTCTTATGTGCTTAGAGGATATCATCAGCCCGTAGAGCCACTTTTTTTTGTTAAATTTAGAACGGCTGTCAAGGAATTTTTGCAAGAAAATTGTTGTAGCCAGTTGCATCCATATGAACCTGTGTTAGCAACTGTGACGCGGAGACATAAATAAGAATGTTCAATCACATATATGTCACAATACCTGGCGACAGAGTATATATATATTTATTTTTAAATTTATAATTAGACTTTCTAATTTCCGTTCTATTTACTTCTCTTATCTGTGGTTGCACCCATATAAACGAAACGTCAGTCATTCGAACTCAGTTAACAACTGTGACGCGGAGTTCGACTCGTTGATCTAAATAAGAATGTTCAATCAAGTATCTGTCATAATGCATAACGACAGATTTTCCTTCTAATTGCCGTTCTATTTACTTCGTCTTTTCTGTGCGTAGAGCAGTTGGTCCCTCATTTCAAGTTGACTATTATTCATTGATTTCGTTATAAGTCCCGGTGTCCATCAAAGCACAATCAAATAACCGTATAATATTAACAAAATGGGAGACATTACGTTGACTGATACAAGTGTATATAATAGAAGACATCGTAGAGAGCAACGGACTAGGTATCTTATATTGGTGGACATGGTTCCGCTACATCAATTAAATCTATTCACAATTTTAGCCAATTAATTTATAAATAGCTATCTATCAAGTCTGATTTTTTTAAGTAAATAATTATGTTGAATTAATAATTAATAGTAATTGTATAGAGAATGATAATAATATCGTATTTATGAAATGTACATAAATTCTTATTATAGTACCTAATTTATAAGAATAAAATGGTTAAATGAATGTATTTATTGTGGTTACTATAGACGGACTAAGCTGCGCGCGCGTCTCTCGATAGTTCGTCAATGATCTAAATGAACGTGATAGAAAATACTACTTTATTGGTTCTTCTTTGTTCTGAAAAAGCGTCTACATTCTGAAGACACGTTTATTTTATTGTTGTAGGACGCAACGCGCTGTATTGGAAGCGGCACTTGTTTGTGAGAAGATAGGCCTCTATCAGGTCTGGGAACATACTAAACAAATAACATTGTCACGTTCCGCCTGAGCCGAGCATGATCGGCCTGAGCGTTCGGCTTGTGACGCATACGCATACTATTTTTTGTGAAGTGTTTTCTGATGTGCGATGCGTTAATATTTGTTTAGTACGCAGGCCTCGAGCCAGATCGGTCGAACACATTACGCTTGATGGCCCTTGTTAAGTTGCTCCACACTTCGGTTTCACTTTGCCTCTTTAACTTTCGATCCATGTTGCGTCTAGTTGGAGGGTAGAGAGGTAACGAGAAAAGTCTTATGAGAGACAAGTGTCAGCTGCAAATTGTAAATAACAGTTCAAAAACCCGCGTCGATAAAGGGTATGATAATAAATATTTTTTGTGAAATATTTACTTGATGAGCGATGGTTTATTTTTATTTAAGCTGCTAATTTTTCTCCTTATCTCTATCCCCATACATAAGAGGAAGTCAAGTTGAAGCGTGGATCGTGTTCATTACATTATGAATTATAATTGATCTCATTTTTTTTAGCATCCATACTAGTAAATATAACATAAATTATGGTTTATAAATAATTAATGGTAAATGGTAATAAATTATATTAATAAAATTGTTTATTTGTGAATTAGCGTTTTTTTTCGCTATTTTATTTTAGTTTTTTACTTGGATAGCCAAAAGTCTTATTGCATGCAAAATATAGAAATAATAATAACACGTACACCAACATAAGTGATCGCTTACAGAAACACATGCATGGTGCTAGTGCCTGATGTCTCCGGTGAAAAATAACGACATGCAATAGCAATCTTGAAACAAAACTATGAAAACAAGCTCGTAACAGTTAACTTCCATGTAAAGAATATGTCAGTCAGTATGTATGTCAGTTTAAATATTAAATATGTATGTCAGTTTTTCAATATGTATGTCAGTTCAAATTAGATAGATAGAAAGATAGAAAACTCTTTATTGTTCACACCAAAAATTATACACGTACATAAAAACAACTTAAAAAACTAGTGAAACAATTGGCGGCCTTATCGCTATAAGCGATCTCTTCCAGGCAACCTTACATGGTTAACAAGATCAATCTAAAAGATTTCCTAGTAACGCTACAACAAAGTTTAGATTCTCTTAGGTCACTCAAAGTACCAGTCAATACTTGGGATATATTGGTAATATACATTATAGTTCAAAAGTTAGACCAGTCACTCAGATCTGGGAACTGAATAGAAAAAGAAGATCTACCAACGCTCAGAGCTCTCTGATTTCCTAACTCATCGTGCAAGAGCGTTCGAGTTAATGTATGATAAACCCATTGTAACTAAATCTACTCATGTAAACAGTAACAAAATAGGTACTCATGTCGGTACTGTGACGGACAGCTGCATTCTCTGTAAAATGTCTTATGAGATATAGAAACGTCCATTCCTTCTTGGAATTGACACCCATCCAGAGCGATGAAATCAAGTCAATGAAACTATGCTACAACTGCCTTCGTTAGTTTCCAACACGCCTGCTTAAAGAATGTTTGTTCTATCTGCGGAAGAAAGCATCACGGCAATTCACAGACCATATGATAACCCTACTGCGGCAACTGCACGTACTGCGAACACAAACAAGGTAAGTTCATCGGTACTACTTTCTGATAGTGTCACTAACATTGGTGTAAATCAGGATAATTTGCAAGCATCAGTCATGCACTTAAATACAAATCAATCTGAAGTTTAGGTAACTTATCTACTGCATTGATTAAAGTTCAATAAAATGATGGTAAATGGACTACATGCCGAGCTCTGTTAGACAGCGGTAGTCAAGTTTGCCTGATTACAAACAGTTTAGCTCAAAAAGTACAGCTGCCTCTTACTGAAAAAACTAAATACATTATCCAAGGAATAGGTACAACATCAACAAATTCATCAAAGTCGGTAAAGGCCAAAATAGCATCCCGTACTGACAAATTTCAAACAATGCTATCATGCATAGTAACATAACAGATTTCTACTATATTACCTCAAAAGTATATTCCATTAAGCAACTTCAAACTGCCAAAAGATTGCAACTTAGCAGACCCATTATTTTATGTAGGTACCTACCTAAACACATAGACTTACTAATAGGTGGTCAAATGTTTTACTCCCTATTACTACAGGGCAGTATACAGTTAGGGAATAACCTACCCACCCTCATAAGCACTGTCTTTGGCTGGGTAGAAACAGGTGACCTGTAAATATTGAAAAAGACAGAACACTATCAGGCGGAGTCAAACTCTCACAAACAAACAGTTGTGAACAATCATGTGATCAGCTATTACAATTTGGAAGCAAGAGGAAATCAAACCAACTACAACTACTACTGCTAGAGAAGAACCAACAGGTCGCTTTACAATACACCTTCCAATTATACAAGACAGGATAGATCAGCTAGGTCAATCCTACAGCATCGCACAAAAGTGTTTCATGACACTAGAAAGGAGATTTCTTAACAATCCTACACTTCACAAACAATATTCTGATTTTATTAATGAGTAAGTATATAAAATTAGGACATGCATCATATTATATAAACAATTCTTCAAACACACAAGATAACCTCAAACAGTTCTTTCTGCCTCATCATGCAGTAATCAAACCAGAAGGTGTCTCAACCAAGCTTCGTGTTGTTTTCAACGGAAGCAGTCAATCATCTACCTCAGTATCTCTCAACCAAGTTTTATATGAAGGACCCAATGAGCAGTACAATATAACCTCATTGGAAGGACCCAACATATATGCAGATATTGTTGATATTATCCTAAGACTCAGGATGTAATAAGTATGTCCTATCTTGTGACATTGTTAAGATGTTTGGAAACATAAATGTGATCGAAGAACACTGCAACCTCCCATGCATATTGTGGAGAAACACACCTGATGATGCACTTCGAGTCATACGATTAAAGACAGTTACCTACATATGTAATTAGATGTGCTCCTTATCTAGCATTTAGGACACTACTTGAACTAGGAAACAGAGATGGACATCTCTATCCACTCGCTGCAAAATGTATTCAGTATCAAACATCCATGGACAATGTCCACTGTGGTTCAAATACACTATCTGAAGCTATAGAAACATGCAAACAGCTAACCTCATTATTTCAAAGAGGTGATTTTCAACTACACAAGTGGTCAGCTAAAAATCCACAAATCTTACAGTGTTATTCAAAATAAAGACAAAAATAGCCTAATTATCGGAGATGAAACCAGCACACTTGGTCTCAAATGGGATCCTGTGTCTGACGTGTTCAAAGTTAATGTTCCATCTCAACAACAATCATTACAATTTACTAAAAGAATGGTTTTATCAATTACCTCATGGATCATTGATGCAATTGGATACTTTGCAGTTGTTTCAGTAACATTGAAACTTTCTTGCAAAGAATCTGGAAAGAAAACAATTTAAATTGAGATAGGTACCCCATTTCCTAATCATTTAGTAACAGAATGGTTATCAATTTACAATAGTCTGCACTTACTAAGCGATATTACTGTACCTAGACATTGTTTCTCAGATATACCTAGGAAAGCTTACTTAGTTGGCTTTAGTGACGCCTCGCTTGTGGCATATGGATGCTGTATCTCTGCAGAATATCCTAACCAACAACCTACTTCTAACTTGTTACTAAGCAAAAGCAGAGTAGCCCCTGTAACAGTCTCTATTCCTAGACTGGAACTCTCAGCCACACTACTACTATCTAAATTAATGCACAAAACTAAACCTGCACTTCCAATAGCTATTAAAGTAGATTCAGTTCATTGCTATACTGATTCTACCAATGTACTAAATTGGTTAAGATCCTCTTATAAGAAATGGGAAGTTAATGTAGCCAATAGGATATCACAGATAGCCCAATACAATGATTCAACTTCTTGGAATCATTATTAGAACTCATGACAACGCAGCTGATCTGTTGACACACGGTGTACAGCCTAAGGATTTACAAAATCTCTCATTATGGTGGCACGGTCCCACGTATTTATTATCATCACCGACTAACTGGCCTCGTTATAATGATACACTAGATACTACAGACATTCAATTACAGCCTTTTCACATTAGAGAAGTAAGCTCACATACAACGAATGTAGTTTCAGAATTTTATAATGATGATGGTATCAATTACTTTATGAACTTATTTCAGAGATTTTCCAAGTTTTCATAGATTACAAAACACTATGGCACCGTGTTATAGATTTTGCATCAACCTAAAGAGTCATTCTAAGATAACAGGTCCTCTTACCCCTGAAGAATTAAAGCATAGTCACAATTTTATTATTAAAATTATTCAAGCGTCTCACTTTCAAGAGAATTGATTGAGTTAAAATCTAACAAAACCAGCTACACCTATTCATATATCCCTATCAAAAGATTATCACCGTTCATCGATAGTGATGGCATATTAAGAGTAGGAGGTAGAATCAAACATGCTGATGTTCAATACTATCAGAAATTCCCTATAATACTACCTAACAAGAATCATATCACAACGCTTATAATTGAAAAATTTCATATTGATTTATTAAAGTAAGGTGTATAAACACAGTTTCTAACTTTGACTAGTTTATTGGCCTATACATGCAAGAGTAGAGGTAAGAGTAGATATCTGCCTACAAACTGGTACGCATTTTGGCAGAGTTGTATATACATAGCATGTACTTTATACACTGAGATAAATAATATAAAAAGTTGTTTATAAGTGCATAGTTTGTACTGGATATCGGGGACAACGTACCTTGTAAACAAAAAATGGCTAATTTACCTTTTCGTTGAGTAAATTTAGAATGTGCGTACCTCCATGTAGCTATTGATTTTTGGTTTTTGGGGTCCTATGTATGTGCAGTCATAAAGGCTTCGTAATGCTAAATTCATATGTTCATTCGCCTGCATTTTTTTGTGTATGGCCTCACAAAGTATACATATTGAATTATCTGAAGACACCACAACACAATCTTTCATCGCTTGCTTAAAAACATTTTGTGCTCGTGTGTCGTGGCGTTTGTAATACTATTTACTCAGATAATGCTAGCTATTTTCATTGCCCTAATAATTAATTAAATGACTTATATAAACTGTTTATGAATGAGATATCTTACAGTCAAATCATGGATCATACAAACCGTTTCAGTATCAACTGGAAATACAGTTCTGCTAGCCAGCAACTTGATCGAAGTGTATGAGACCTGTATAAAAAAAATTAAATATCTGCTCAAAAAGAAATTTAGGTAACTGTAGAATGACTTACATTCAATTACCTACTTTATTATGTGAAATTGAGTGTATTTTGAACTCGAGACCCCTGTGTTCTATATCAGATTTACCTGACGATTTGAATTGCCTTAGTCCAGGCCACTTCATTATTGGTTCTACCTTATTAGACATTCCAGAACCAAGCCCCATCCAAATTTCAGAAAACAAACTTAAAAATTGGCAAAGAATCACATCAATTAAACAACAATTTTGGAATGAATTTTATAAATCATACTAGCTGCGCCCCGCGGTTTCACCCGCGTGGTGATGAAAATCGGTGAAGGGGTATGGAAAATAGATAGTAGCCGATTCTCAGACCTACTGAATACGCATATAAAATTTGGTAAAAATCGGTAAAGCCGTTTCGGAGGAGTACGGTAACTAACATTGTGACATGGAAATTTTATATATATAGTGATAGTGATGGTGATTTATCTTAAGTTCAAAATAGACAAAAATGGTTTAAAGAATCTCGTAACCTAGAAGTAGGAGATTTAGTATTATTAAAAGATGAATGTACTCCTCCATCATCTTGGCCTGTTGGCAGAATCATAAAGGTTCACCAATGTAAAGACGACCACCTAACCCGGTCGGTCACAGTAAAACCAATAAAGGCCATTTATTATTACCCATTCAGTAAGTAATTCTGGTTAATTATTTCATTTGCACGGAAAGTACAGACTGGTAGAATCACCATAATATAGCCATATGAAATATTAGCCCATCTAGGATCCTACCAGGAATAAATTGCTAAAAAAGGTATTTTCCGAACCTAGGTATAAGATTTAGTATAAAACAACACAGAAATAAGCTTAATTTCAGACATTATTTAATTTTCCAAATGTAAACAGTACATAATTATGCAATTATTTCACTTCAACACGTTAACTTAGAGTCATTTAAGGCCAGTGCGCCGCACATAATATGCACTTAGTTACCTACTGTGCTTTTCTTAAATTTTTTCATTGAATTGTAACTTAAAACATAATTGTTTATTATTGTATTTCTTGTGTTAATAATAAATTAATAACCTAAAATTGTAATAGGGATACCACTGACAGTTAACTTTGACAAGATGACTTGACAATTGACAGTGACATTTAGTCTCAATACTTCGACTACTATGACCCCCTGACACCACAGACAAAATAAATAAATATTATGAAAGCCTGACACCTTCAATCTTGACTGACGACTTAGCTTTTGGGTTTTTAAATTTAATTTTGTTTATATTCAGACTTCGTCAGCGCGGGGGTTATAATGTTCCAGATTTAAATCCTTGTATTGTAAATCAAGTTTTAATTATCTATGACTGCGGTCTACGAAAGACACAGATATACACATCGAAAGAAAAGAAATTGTAATGTCATATTCTATACAAAGAGAATATAAATTCTATATTGTCTCTTTTTGTCTCCGCCCTATTGAAATTAACAAAATAAATAACCAGCACCTCAAAAACAGATCGTTTTTAGGGTTCCGTACCCAAAGGGTAAAACGGGACCCTATTACTAAGGCTCCGCAGTCCGTCTGTCATCCAGGCTATATAATCTCATGAACCGTGATAGTTAGACAGTTGAAATTTTCACAGATGATGTATTTCTGTTGCCGCTATAACAACAAATACTAAAAAACAGAATAAAATAAATATTAAACGGGGCTCCCATACAACATACGTGATTTTTTTGCTCGTTTTGCTTGATATTGATAACGGCAACAGGTTAGACGCTTGAAATATTCACAGAATATTGAGTTATATTATTCACATTAAAAATAACTAATTAAATAAAAATAAAATTAATATTTAAGGGGGGCTCCCATTGGGGGGGCTAATGGCATGGAACCCTTCGTGCGCGAGTCCGACTCGCACTTGGCCAGTTTTATCATTCAATTAAATCTTAAATCTATAATAACACGAACGACTGCACCAAATTGGATAATTCCTTTTTGTGTTAGTTATTATCAGCACAAGGTATGTATATTTTTTTTTAATTATTAACAAAGAATCGTTTTTTTTTTTAAATCTTATAATATGAAAAGTGAGTGAGTTAGTGAATGAGACAGGAGACTGTGAGAAATCTATACTCACATATCTCAGATCAAAATATCTATGTTACATATAATAAAACCGTAGAGAGAAAAAAACTTATTGCAAGATATCAAAAAAGATATTATATAATAATCTCAGATATCGAATTACAGGACGGATGCGGGACTGAAAAAGAAAGGGCAGGATTGAAATATAATGGATTACAGTATGGGAGTGGAGTGGACGGATGCGGGACTTCAGCGGAAAGAACGGGTCTGAAGTAGAGTATTACGGGATGGATGCGGGACTAGAGGAAAGGGTAGGATGGGAGTGGAGTGGATGGATGCAGGACTTAGGCGGAAAGGACGGGACTAAAGTAGGCTGGATTACGGGAAAGATGCGGGGCTATGGCTTAGGTGCTCCTACAATTCTGTCAGGCATTAGCCGATGCTGAATCGGCTTGTGACTGTACAGGCGATATGGAAGTAGAGTGGATTACAGTACATATGGGAGAAGAGTGGAGTGGAAGTATGCGGGACTAGATCAGAAAGGGTGGGACTGAAGTATAGTGGATTTCTATACTACGCGAGTGAAGCCGCGGGCAACAGCTAGTATAATATAAATATGAGACTGAACCTTCATTAAACAGATAATTTAAAAAAAACTCTTTACTGTACTAAGCCGAAAGGAGGTCATTGTACTCATAATTATGAACAACTATTACTACGGGAACAACCCTGAAATTGCGGGAAAAAACACAGCTGTTCCATAGAGAACCGCGGTCATTGTAGGTCATTGTCACAACGCGACAACTGTATGGAATAGTTGATTTTTTTCGCGATTTCTGTGTTGTTCCCCTAGTAATAGTTGTTCATAATGAAGTACAATGACCTCCTTTCGGCTTAGTACAGGGTTTATGCGTAACCCAGTATAACTAACTAACACACTTGTTACCCAACTGCCCAAGAAGGAAGGTAATGATTATTGGGCGTAGGTATGTAAGTTTATATTTTTTGAAATATCTCTATATTACCTCCTATAGTCTAAATGCTGGACCGATTTTGATGTGTGATCGTTACATTCGTCTTTACGCCCTGTGTAGCTACATTATGTAGTCGGGTATTTTCTTTTTAAGCAACTTCCAAAAAAGAAGGAGGTTCTCAATTAACATGTTTGTTACCTCAGAACTTTCGACGGGTGAACCGATTTTGATGATTCTTTTTTTATTTGATAGCTGATGTCCAATTTCAATTTGGTCTAGTTCTGACATTTTATGAAGTCGTTACAAGGCAAAGGAAATATAACAACAGCCTAATAGGTAATAATAATAAAATAAAAACAATGTTTTTAATGGAAAATAAACATTTTAATAGGATGTTGTATATAATATGCTTTTTGGCACTTGGTTCATTATTAATTATATTAAAAGCTATGCGGTAAACAATAGATTCTATAATTGAGGTTATGTATTAGCGTTGTCTACTTTCTTCGAAGCTGACGCTGAGATAGCAGTATTTAGTAATACGCATAATGTACGTATACGAATACGTATCGTACGTGTAATACGTATAGATGTAAACAAAAAAAGATTTTTCGATATTTAGTACGCCAAGTACTAGAAATCCCATTACAATTCGTCAGTGGAGCTTGTCGAATGGAATAAAGGTTGTTAGTAGACATTAATGCGTCTGAACTTAGTGATCTTAAGTGAGTACGTCACCGCTTGAGACGTGTTGAAGCAGCTTTGACGCGTGTTACTCGTTTAGGATTACTGAATCAGCTCGGTCCGGGCGCCGGCGGGGACGTATTGTATAAGATATTCTATATACGCTCCCAATGGCAATGGGCGGGCCACGTCGCTCGAAGAACTGATAACCGATGCGGAAAGAAAGGTTCTTGAGTGGAGACTACGAACCAGAAGACGCAGCGTAGGTAGGCCTCCCACTAGATCAATGGTTCTTAAACTTTTTGTAGCCACGGACCACTTTCAATGTTTCAGTAACACTACGGACCCCTTGTGAAGAGAATTTTAATATAAGAAAACAGCGTTTCTTGACAATTACTTGATTTTTGGTTTTGTTTATTTAAATAACGGAACTGCATACTTCAAACGAATTCTAGTAAATAAACCTCGGGAATGTGGACCCCTAGCACTCGTGTCATGGACCCCATAGGGGTCCATGGACCCCACTTTAAGAAACTCTGCACTAGATGGACCGACGACATTGTGAGAATCGCCGGCATCCAGTGGATGCAGATGGCAGGTTGTCGTTCAGTGTGGAGGTTAAAGGGGAGGCCTATGTTCAGCAGTAGACGTCTTCTGGCTGATGATGATGACGCTCCCGGGCCGTTAGTGGAAATGAAAGTGTCTCGTGTGAAGTCAGTATGTGAGTAAGGTGTATAGCAAGCAGGTTGCCTAGTCCTCGTCGTCCTCCCCTGACTGGCTGTACAGCCGGTCGTAAAGTGTTTCCACGTAGTCATACCGCTCCCCGGACGTGTCCTCGTACATGGCCTTCTTCATGCTGTTCCAGTCCTTCACGTCCTCTTCATCCACCTCGAACAACCTCACCAACCACATGCAATCTTATTACACTGACCATACAACTGTTCATCTAACTCATACTGCTCATACCTGATAATGATGATGGAAGCAATAGAAACGCACCGCCAAGGGAAAGTGTCAAAATCAAAGGGAGGCCTGGGTGTGACCCTTCTTATGGTTCTTAGGATAGGCGTTAACGCGACAAAACTGTGGGGTTAGCACGAGACCTTGCGAAAAAGTTATCGTTACGTAAACGATAGCAAATGTATGAAAAATTCAGTTTCCTTTCACGTCCGATAGAGGCGCTGTTCAATTTTTCATACATTTTGCTATCGTTTACGTAACGATAACTTTTTCGCAAGTGCTCGTACTAAGGCCACTGTTACTTTTCTGTTTTTTTAACGGTTTTCCAAAAAGGAGTTTTTTTTTTTGTTTCCTCAGAACTTTCGATTGGGTAAACCGATTTTGATGATTATTTTTTTATTTGAAAGCTTCCCGTGTGGTCCCAATTAGTCAATTGCTGAAATTTTCTTGAAGCCACTTTTTATATTTTTAGTTTTATGATTATTAGAGATTCTTCAAAGAAACTGGTTTGAAGAGGCTCCCCCGCAAAGTAACGCCTGATGAAATAATATGACAACGCGATGGTCTGATCGACTCGTCGATGGCAATGGCAGTTATTATTATTTAATTTTGTGATAGTAGCCTTTTTAACAGACTTCTAAAAAGGAGAAGGTTATCAATTCGACTGCATTTTTTAAAAGTTTGTTACTTCAAAACTTTCGACTGGGTGAACCGATTTTAATGATTCTTTTTTTATTTGAAAGCTGGTGCTTCCTGTGTAGTTTCATTTCAATTTGATCCAGTTCTGTCATTTTTATGAAGTCGGTTTTTTTATATTGATAATTAATAGAGATTCAGAAACTGGGTTGAAGATGCTCTCGCGCAAATTAACGCCTGATGTAATAATTATGATAATGTGATGGTCTGACCGACGCGACGCGACGCTGGCTATCGGCAGTTATTATTACCGAATTTTGTGATAGTAGCCTTTTTAACCGACTTCTAAAAAGGAGGAGGTTATAAATTCGACTGTATTTTTTTATGTTTGTTACTTCTAATCTTTCGACTGGGTGTACCGATTTTGATCACAAGGACGAGGTTATCAATTTGACTGATTTTTTTGGTTACCCCAGAACTTTTGACTGGGGTAACCAATTTTGATAATTCTTATATTATTTTAAAGCGGGTGCTCTGTTTGGTTCCATTTCAATTTGGTCAAGTTCTGATGAAGTCGGTTTTTATTTTGATAATTATTATAAAACGGAGACGTTTTCACGGTGCGTCGTTATTATAGATTATATTTAGGTATATGATATGAGCAGTGACGGCTGCTGTCTCACAGCTGGCGTGAGGTAGTGGAAGGTGCATGGCAGGTAATGCTCACTTGCTGACGCAGAGGAAGAAGCTTCTCAGCCAGGTGCTGCGGAGCAGGTGCACCAAGTTGCTGAAGCCTGTGCAGTTAGTCCACTGCGCGTCAGGTGACATCATCATACCCACCACCTTTCCTTGGCACAGCAGCGGCGCCCCGTACATACCCTATACCAAATAAAACATAAACTATTATATACCTACGATACCTTTACCAATATTATGTTAAATTATTAAAAACTAGCTGTTACCCGCGTACTGTAGCAATTATAACAAAAAACAATAACAAACTGACCAAGTGCGAGTTAGGCTTGTGCACTGAGGGTTCTGTACCACCACAAAACTTGAAGTACTACAAAAAAGGAGTGCAAAAAGACAACATCCTATTAACGCCTAGGCGGTCACCCATCCAAGTACCGACCGCTCCCGACGTTGCTTAATTTCGGTGATCGTACGATAACCGGAGCTGAACAGAAATGAGTCGAAAGGTAACATATATGTTACCTTTCGACTCGCACTTGGTATTTTTTTTATTATTTGTTGTTATATTTCTATGCTACTACAATCATGCCAAGTTTGACGCTTGTACGTATTACCGTTTTTACATTAGACCAATTACAAAAATAAGTAGGTGCATTAAAAAAGTATATTTGTTGTATGGGGACCCCGCCGGAACGCCCTTTCGTTTTGACTTTATTATTATTTTTGAGATAATCCGCCATAACATTACATATTCTGTAAAAATAACAACTGTCTATCTATTACGGATCGAAAGATACAGCCGTTTATAGGTAGGACGGACAGACAGACAGACTTACAGACTGACAGATAGCGTAGGCTTGATTACAGGGTCCCGTTTTTACCCTTTTGGTAAGGAACGCTAAAAAGGTGTGTGTTTTTGATTGCTGCCGGGGGTTGAATGATAAATACCTACTCAGATCAGACTAATATTATAATAATTAATTAATTTATTGAAATATTATACGGTCAAGCCAATTACATTATTATCTCACAAATTATGCATAAAAATGTCACATAACATACCAGGAAAAAATAAAATAAATAAATTGCAAATTCAATCAAAATTAAGAATTAAAAAAAACTATAATTTACAAAATGTTAGAAAAATAAAAACAATAACATTAAAAGTCCCAAGTCTTATTGCACTTATCCCACTGAAAGTTTAACAGTATGTTTGGAAAGATACAGTATGTACAAATAATTGCACGCGTTCAATTGATTTCGTGTTTATTTTTTTACTATACCGCTGAACGCATTAACTGTAATTACTGTGGCATTAGTACGAGCACTTGCGAAAAAGTTATCGTTACGTAAACGATAGCAAAATATATGAAAAATTCAGTTTCCTTTCACGTCCGATAGAAGCGCTGTTAAATGTTTCATACATTTTGCTATCGTTTACGTATCGATAACTTTTTCGCAAGTGCTCGTACTAAGGCCACAGCTGTCTTAGTCATTTTTGACACTAAGAATCTTGTAGCGACACCAGTGAACTAATGGGTCCGACGGTTTATAACCAATTACCTGATGAAATTACGGCTGCCACGAGTATGCAGTCCTACAAAAATAGGTAAAAAAAATGGCTCATCGAGCAGTCTTTTTACAGTTTCAAGGAATTTTATAAACTTGACATATGAATGTAACTATTATTTTTACAAATACTTTGACATGTTTTATCATTATTATTTTTTGTTTTAGTATTTTATTTTATAATGTAGGTAATTAATTAATTAATATATTTTTATATTAATATTCAATAATTATGTTATATTTTCTCTCTTAAGAGAAATTCTATTGACTTGTAAATTGCCATTTTACCAATAAATTACTTATGACTTATGACTAATCGTCTACATGCAGAAAAGGGCGCTTAGGTATCTCCCATGTTTGTCTGATGTGAAGATAAATAGTAGCTGGCCCTTGTCAAGGTGTCAAGGTGAACAAGGGCCAGCTACTATTTATCTTCACATCAGACAAACATGGGAGATACTTAAGCGCCCTTTTCTGCATGTAGACTATTAGTTAATTGGTGTCGCTACATATCTTTAAATATTCCATTTGTTTTGGTTAAGCCGCAAAATGAGTCAAGTGAAGATACATGCTTTGTACAAACGTGATTTATCTGCGAATAATGACTCCAATATACTTCCTTCACTATTTTTTTTAAAAAGTACATAAATATGTACACTAGATATTGATATCACGTCATGAAGCTGGTGAAGCTAACAGTTGGGTAAATATAAATAAGTTAGCTAAAAATAAAGAAATAATTGTAATATCTTACATGGCACGGCATCGCTGTCTTTTCCGGCTGAAAACAATATCATAAGCTATAATATAGGTACCTAACGGCAGAACTCATAAACGTTACTTAAGTTAAGCAATACTTAAAATTGCTCTGTCTCGTATTCATATCTCCCAATTGCCGTCACCGAGAAGTTAACAGAGTAATTTTAAGTATTGTTTAACTTAAGTAACGTTTATGAGTAGGTACGGCCGTTAGACTTTAAATGCAGGTGGTCTAGGTACAACGAACATACAAAACAAAGCTGTGGCAGGTTATGATCACCTTTGTTCATAATAAGTATATCATCAAGATAAAGTCTGCAAGTATCTACCTCATCATCAGCCATAAGACGTCCACTACTGAACATAGGCCTCCCCCTTTAACCTCCACACTGAACGACATCCTGCCATCTACATCCACTGGATGCCCGCGACTCTCACAATGTCGTCGGTCCATCTAGTGGGAGGCCTACCTACGCTGCGTCGGCCGATTCGTGGTCTCCACTCAAGAACCTTTCTACCCCATCGGTTATCGGTTCTTCGAGCGATGTGGCCTGCCCATTGCCACTTCAACTTGCAAATTTTAATAGCTATGTCGATGACTCTGGTTCTTTGTAGAATATCCACGTTTCGGATTCTATCGCGTAAAGAAACTCCGAGCATAGCTCTCTCCATTGCCCGTTGTGTGACTCAGAGTTTCTCCAAAAGGCCAACGTCTCAGTATCATATGTCATCACTGGCATTACGCCTCAAGTATCTATCTCAGGAAAATTAAAGCGATGTATTTGTATGGTGGCTGAGGAACAGCAAGCGACCACCAGGCAGTCCACCAGCGCGCTGGTCGGACGACATCGCTAAGGCAGCAGGAAGGCAGTGGACGAGACTGACACAGGACCGGACAAGCACTGAAGAGGAGATATATATGTAAATTTTCTACAGGATTCATTTCGGGGAATGTGCATCGGACCTACATGACCTTACCCTACCATCCCTTTTCTACTACAGGACAAGTAGGAAGTCGGCTCACTACCGTGGATTTCCCTGTATATATTGTGGATTTTCCATGGATACATACCCAACGCTTCGATTTTACGTTTCTAATCCGTACGGCCAAGGATTGGAACAACCTGCCGGCTTTCTTGTTTCCTGAGAGATATAATCTGGGCCTTTTCAAGGCAAGAGTGAATAGGTATCTTCTAAGTCTGCGTGCTTCATCTTCGACCACATCGTCGCTTACCAACAGGCGAGTTGGTGGACAAACGAAGACTCATTCGCGATTTAAAAAAGACATCAGTGGGTGAAAAATGCTGATGATTATGATGACGTATGGAATCTCCTTTGAGATTTATGTCTGTAGGTACTTATCCAGTAAATATATAATAAAAATCGGTTTACAATGGACGGAGATATCGCAAATGACAACGGAATAACCTAGGGTCAAATTAATCTAAGGGGGCATCCATTAATTACGTGAGCTCAAAATGCCCCCTTCCCCATTTTGTCCAGTAAAATTAACTCTTTTTTACACACTAGGGGTAGGGATGTCCCACCAAATCTCACCAAGGTTGGTGGGTCTAAATTAAAATAAAGCTCCTGATTATGTTAGGACAATTAGCTCGCGGCAGTCACGGGTTTTAGGCTAAGAGTCCGCATTGGCTGGGTTTCTCTCAGACGTCCATGAGGATTTGATTTGATTCCATGTGATATATTAGTATAATAAAGATAGCTCTATTTATACTTTTTAGTTTTTTGTTTCGATAATTTATAGGCAGAGGTATTAAAACAATTAGCAAAATAGTTATTAAGTACCTATATAATTAGGTTCGCAGTTTTTACCATAGATTCTAAAAGATATTGTGTAAGCGTTTTGCACAAGTCTGTTTGCGAACTATATATAAAAAAATAGCTCACGTCTCTGACGCAGACGGTGGAGCTGGTGTCGATGAGGCCGTGGAAGCCGAGGTTGCTGAGCGCCTTCTCGAACTTGAGGGTGAGCGTCTCGCAGTAGACCGCCTTCTTCACGATGTTCAGCGCCTGCACGCGCAAGTTGCGCTGCAGCAGGAATCTCTGCACTGGGTAGATCGTATCCTGCGATATTAACACTCATCTGATTACATTTCTCTATTGATTCACTTCCACCTGGGAAACCTAACCACTGAGAGCGTGGAGTCCAGTAGGTAAGTATTTAAACCACGCAATGTTTTTTTGTTATTGGAATGTAAATAAAGGTGCATATCTTGGCTATTATGTATGGCTTATTTCTTAGCCTTATTCTATAGGTATGTCAGACACATTTAGGAGGTCTGAAAACTCAACAGAAGAGTCAAGAAGTAGGCGCTTCAAGTCCGTCGCCGTTGTTGTGATAATAGGTAAATATCACAGAAAAGAGAAGTAAATAGAACGGAAATGAGAAGGAAACGTGGTAAGATTGTGGAAGGAGCTCCCGATATTTACTTTAAAACAGATATATGATTGAACATTCTTATTTATGTCAACGCGTCGAACTCCGCGTCACAGTTGCTAACACAGTTGCTATGGGTTTATATGGGTGCAAGTGGCTACAAAAAAAATCTTACTAAAACGCCTTGACAGCCGTTCTAATTTAAACAAAAAAAAACTTTTCTGTGGTAAAAATAGAATAAGTTGTCGGTGTTATTAGAGTGCACACTTGCACAGCGTGCATGCTGCGGCCACGTGCGGCACAAGTGGGCTGCACGTGTGTCCGAGCCGCCTAACTACATAACTGTTTCATAAAATAAACTGCATACGCACGTCTGCCGTTCATTCTTAACGGTTTTTTCACGAAGGGTTTAGGCGCTGTCGAAAGATCGAAAGGGGTAACTATTTAGGTCGGTTGAAATATAAATTCGTACCTACAGCTTATAATTATGTAGGTATATTAATGCATATACCAATTTACACCATAGTATATAATTATGCGCTCTTATTACCTACATAGATAATATCTCGAAGGCTTAAGTAGGTACTATAATTAATCCTTTCAATTGATGCTCATGGCTAAGTCAGAAAGGAAGGGGTAGGTATCCCCCCCCCTTAATATGCTTGAAAATTTGACCTTTGTTTTGACAATCTTCTTCAAGATAAATCCATCCAGTATTGGTCAAATACACGTAAGCAGCGGCCAGCAAAGTTAGTATGAATCCATACATGGGCAGCCTACTCCCACTGTTCGAGAGACAAACTTCACGTAGACAAATTTCTTTTAAATACGTCCTTCTAATAAAGAAACTGCCCACCGGAACTGCGCTTTGATTTCGAAAGTTCTCACTACGCAGACAATTCCTACTGAAGTGGTTGAGTGGAACCACAGATGCCGTCTGATTGTCTCCGTAGTGTTAATGCCACATATATAGTAACATTATCTCGTCAACATACTCATTAATCTTCATTGTGAACTGTATCCAAGTGGTAGGATGAGAAAGTTGAAAGTAGTTGTGCATAGTGTTACCCCCTTGTAGAAGAAATGCCAGCCTGCCATCATGCAGTCGTCCTGCAACATGAGGACGGTTTCACCCATGTAGTCGATGGTGATGGGGCGCACGGGGATCTCCATCAACACGTCCGGGACCTTCCGTTTAAGCAGCAGAACTGCCGCCGACTTCTCCATCAGGTAGCCGCGCTCGCCAGGCAAGTTTGATACTAACACACATGCAAATATTTTTTTATGGTGCCTCTGCAATTAGTGAAGGTTGGCAGTCAGCTTGGCATATATTCAGAGTTCAGCGGCACAGGTAATCTCTGCTTATTATCGGATGTTCCATGTTATGTTAGAAACATGAAGAAAAAAACATCGACTGGGGGATTCGAACTTGCGCAAGTTGAGATAAATAGTCATTGCCTATACAAGCATGTCAATAACATCTCAGTCGTAATCGATCCATTGCTGGCTGTTGCTGGTGTGCATTGGTCTTCCAAACATACTTCCCTACTTCCAATTTAACTTCGTATCTGCACCACGAGCAGCTAGACACAGAATACATACAAGTACCTAGAGTTATGATCAAAGAGAAGAATAATTGATTGATTTAAGTCCACCTACACTGCGTACATCAATTCAATCAGAACTGTGTACATCAATAATCACAGCGTGACTGCTCTCAAAGGTCAAAGCCGGCTTGATTGCCCACGTTTCCATCAAGTGCCTGGCTCAATAGAATAACTGAAGCTAACATGCTATGGTGACAAATCAGCCAGCCAGCATCAACTTTGACCTCACTGGGAGACAGTCAGTCGGAGGCGAGTTGAAGTTGTTAGACTTACAATTGGGTATGAGTATCTTGGTGACCTGCACGCGGATGCCACGGCGCGTGTGGCGGTAGGTGGCACCCAGCACCACGTTGATGGAGCGCCTGTCCACGATGGCCACAGGGTTGGTGACGCACACGGCAGCCGTGAGAACCGCTATGCGCGATACCATCGTGCCCACGCACAGCCCGCGGTACCGGGACGGGAAGTACACCTGTCCTCAGTATCAGTATGTCATTACAATATATATCTACTTGGTAGGGGTCGTAGTCTCGTTAATGCCACAAACAAGCTTCAAATGCTACAAGGATCTGACGTCCGCCGGAGGTGTCATGTTCCGCGATCCATTTACCACTGTCACTTCTACACAGATGGCATATACTCGTGCCTCTATTGACTCTGCGGTTGAACAAGACATTCACCTTGCAACACGCCCGCTGACCTGTGTCTGATCTGGATGGATTGGACGATGACCTGACCCGAGGATGACACTCGTCACTATATCGTCGCCTTTAGTATTGCTATTCCTGAATACCTAAGTAGAAATCTTGCGCTCTAATTGAAACAACTCGTTTATAGAATACCAGTGCTGTTGTCCGCGACTTCGTAAGCGAAGATTTTCATATAAACTTTCAATCCTTTTTTCCTCTTTTTATCCGGCCCTTTCACAAAATAACATAGCCTATATCAATCTGGCTCATAGCTAATCATAGGTAAGCATATTCGTGAAAAACGCATTCAAATCCATCCAGTGGTTTAGGAGATGTGCGTGGACAAACAAACAAACAGACAAACATTCTAAAAACTATCTTAACGTGTTCAGCTGCTTATTTTAAGACGCTCCGTGGGATATATTTTTTTATATCTAGTTATTACAGATTTTTTAATCTCTACGTTTTTATTATATGTATAGATATAGAATATAGATGTATAGATTATCTTAGTTATGTATACACTTCTTGCTCTACAATCTGACAGCCCCACTTTTCAAGGAATATGTCAAAAAAACAGTGTCAGATTCTGCTCTATCCATGGAAATACACGTCCATGGCTCTACCTAGAATTTCCTCTCAACTTCTAGAGCTACAAAAACTGTGCTCTAAACGATACCTAGATTTAAAAAAAGATAGAAGACTTTCAGTTATATTATTAGATGACAATAACTGTCTTTATAATATAATGATTATAGTGCCCACGCAAAAACTGTTAATATTATTATCAGCAATATGATGTTATTATTCTGACCTCTGCCTGTACAAGCAAACATTTGTATAAATGTAAGAGAAGTGTTCTGAGAAATGAACTGCCAATAAATAAAGTTATGTCGTCCGTCATAATTGATTAACTGTACAAACTGTCTCAATTGTGTTGAGAACTGGTTGATACGGGCTTTGTCTAGTAGCAGATAGGTATTATAAGCTGGAAATAAATATATGTACCTATTAGAATTTTCATTTAGATCATTGTTCGTAGTGCCGATCGCAGATAATTATAGGATTGTTATGAGAACAATTCTTACGGACGAAATCCTACCCCACTTAATATTTTCAGAATAAATATATGTAAAGTATTTATAAGTTATCATACTTGTGAAGATAATTGTGTTGTGGCCACAGACCTCCCATTTTTTTCTGTTGTTGCAGAGTTACCATTTTTAAGCTAATCACACTAATATTATACTCTGTCTGTCTGTCTGTTTGCTATATAATCACGGCTAAACGGCTTAACCGATCTCGATAAAATTTTGTGAGACAATGGTATGTATCATGAGGACGGACATAGGCTATTTTTTTCTGAAGATATCGCGTACGAAGTTGGGGGTACAGCTAGTTTTAGTATATATGTTATAATACCTACTAGTGTCTGCTTCCTGAGGTCACCCATCATGATGTACATAGCTTGACACCTCGGTAATTATGATCATAGGTCAAGTATCAAGCTTAGTACAGAGTAGGTACTAAAAGTAGAGGTTGGTCAGAGCTTAGTCTAAGATCAATTACTTAGTAGTACTTACGACGAATCGAACGGAGCCGTCATGTGGTTTTATGGGCTCCTTCCCAGTACTCTCCAAGCTCCACGTCACTGCGTACAAGACAAGCATATTACACACTTTACAACACAAGACAAAAATGCCTGTTTTAAAATATTAAATCGAACAAACAAACTGCTCATTTTTGCATAAAATTTCAGACAAAAACTAGCTGAGTGGGTTTTTTTTCGGAACTTATTTTGAAACTCGATTGAGAACTCATTTAATCTCCAACGGACACGCATCTCGCCCAAAATTGCAAACAATATATAAATACCACACAATAACACAACGCTCCATTTGTTCATTCCTGAAATTGTCAACGTAAAATGAATTAGAAGCGAATTCTTAATTAAACCCCCGACACGGTCCACGGAGCATACTTCTACAAACAGAGCAAATATACAAGCTGCATACACACGGTACAACGTGTACATGCGATGTAACATGACATTATAATACGTCTGGTAGTCAGACCACTGCACCTCCTAGAAGGATCATATCCTCGGGGTCCACGGCTAGTAGACGGATCAATATCCTCGGGGTCTACAGCTAGTAGAAAGATCATATCCTCGGGGTCTACGGCTAGTAGAAAGATCATATCCTCGGGGTCTACGGCTAGTAGAGGGATCGTATCCTCGGGGTCTATAGCTAGTAGAGGGATCATATCCTCGGGGTCTATAGCTAGTAGAGGAATCATATCCTCGGGGTCAACGGCTAGTAGAAGGATCAATATCCTCGGGGTCTACGGCTAGTAGAAGGATCAATATCCTCGGGGTCTACGGCTAGTAAATGGATATCCTTGGGATCCATAGCTAGAGGGATAGATTATATCAAAAATATAATGATGGTCTTGCAGTGGACAGATTGAGGCTGAAATGTTAATAATGATGATAAACGGGTAATACTGATAGGATATAGGTAATTATGGTGATGATGATCGACAAATATCACTCGGGAAGTTACGTAAATATGCCACATAATACACATTATTATGAACTGTTCAGTAGAGTTTTGTACACATTTGTAGAGCATGCTTCAATTTACTATATATTCAATCAATCTGCAGTCATCATACTGTACAAATACAAAACTGTGTACCTACAAGAAAAAAACATGAGAACATATCGGCACGTGAAAATGTGTGCTTCATCATTCATTTAAAAAAAAAACAGTACAATTGTTCATTTAATTTAACACAAGTATAAATGGAAACTTTTTAAAAGCCTTTAAAAGAGCTGGTAATCTTCGAATGGCTGAACCGATTTTCATAAATCACAGCTAAGAACACTTTCGATCAAGTCACCTTACAAACAATAAATACTAAATTAAATTAGATTCAGCCGCTTGGGAGCTTTCTACGATACACAGCCACACAGATACACACGGTAAAATTATAACACCCCTCTTTTTGCGTCTGGGGCTAAAATTACGTTCAAGCGAAGAAAGTGAGTGAGTGGTGAAAATAAAATGTTAAACGTACGTGCTTCTAACTAGTGTCTTTCAATCTTTTGGTTTTCGCTAGGAAGAATTTTCGCATTCACGATCCACTCAAAAAAAAACAAGTTAAGCAACGTACGGCGCGCGGTTGGTAATTGGATGGGTGACTGACTGCCCGGGCGTGATGTTGTCTTTTTAAGCGACTTCCAAAAAGGAGGAGGTTCTCAATTTGACTGTTTTTTATGTTTGTGACCTCAGAAATTTCGTCTGGGTGAACTGATTTTATAATATTTTTTTTATTTGAAAGCTGGTGCTTTCCGTGTGATCCCATTTCAATTTGGTCCAGTTCTGTAAATTTTTATGAAGTCGGTTTTTATATTGATAATAATTGTTACACTACTTTTTGTTTTTGTTGTGGTATGGAACCCTCAGTGCATGAGCCCGGCTAGCACTTGGCTGGTTTGTTTGAACAAAACTAGTCTACATATTGTATTTGGATGAAAGATCATTGATATTTGGTTTATTCGTATATACCTAGGTATATATCTGAATTAATTGGTTTACGGCGGATTAACTAAGGAATAATAACAATGCAAACATAACAAACTGTAAGTAGGTGTTTCTGAAGGATTATAAATCCATAATGTAGCTGAAATAAATGTAAGAGCGAGCGTGGTCGCGTCTTCACGATTGCATTTCACAAATTGTAAAAAGCAAACCGTGGCAGAGTCGCATGATCCCGTAATTCCCGGAAAAGGCAATAAATCGCGAGTGTGAGTGAGCAGAGAGGAGAGCCACAGACAGTGTGAGAGTTAGTATAGTGGGAGGGGTAAGGGTGGGGTAGTGCGGGGGTGGCGCGAGTCCCGGCGATCGATCCCGGGGCGCCGCTGCGCCGGCCCTGGCGCTCGCACTCACTGCGCGTCGCCTGGCCCGTCCGCCCGTCCGCCCGTCCCGCTCGGTCGCCTCCTCCTTATACGCTTCTATACACCACATACTTGCCATGGAGAAGGTAAGACCATATTTTACTTTACTATTCATTTATTTCATTGCAATAGATGGCCAATCTATGATTGTTTCTCATGTTTAGTTCATTTCGAAGTTAAGCTCAGAGCACCCTTTATTTTGATATTAGTTACCTCTTAGCCAAGTCTTACACATTTTTATCCTCTTTGAGCGATTATTTACTCGTATTTTTGTAAAATAATGATTTATGCGACTTTAATGCTGAGCATTAAAATAAGGGTACAACTTATCGATTGACACTTGTATTATATAGCATGTCTACGTATTGTGCGCTCTTTTATTTCCTTTTGTTGAATTATTTCGTGTTATGTTCTTAAACATGATTAATTTTTGGTGATAAGAGTTAGATAATAAGGGAAGAAGACAAGTGCGCAGCATCTCGGTACAAGTAAGAGGATGTGGCGGGGGTGAGTTTGGATTCTGTGCAAGTGTCGTTGTTGTGTGCTTGTAGAGTCCGCGCCCGCTTCCGCCGTCGCTCGTGACCGGGGCCGCGCCTCGCTATCAAGGACGCCAGATGATGTGTATACACAGAGGCGCGTCCTGTAAATTTAAATCGATTTAAAATGTAGGTGGAATGGTATGGTGAATATGGTGATACGCGTGTGGCGCAGGGTTGGTTAATGTTTCTAGAGTAGATATATACGGTAGTTATCGATGTGGTAAACAAAAAGGGGATACAATGGTTTTGAGCGCGATTCACCAACACCACCCCGGGTGTATTTATTGTAATTAGTATGCAAGTCGCGTCGTTTGCGGACCGCCAGTGTATTCGAGTCCAGTGCTGCCGCGGAAGATGCAGCGGACGGCTATTTCGAGGTAGACAATCGGTTATCGCTGTGAGTGACCCGCGGAGCACGAGTTAAATTTAGCGCCGCCCTGAGAAATAAATTAAAGTCATTGACTGGACGGGTCGGACAGATATCTCGTTCTAACCGCACTGCGCTTGTAAAACACTCGTAAACACGTCTTTGTTTTATTAGATTCCTACTTGTAAATATTTACTAACAACGAGGAATGTAAAAACTTCTTGGGGATTAAATGATGTTGATAATATATGCAACAACAGAGTACCTAACTCTATGTTGACTATAATTGCAATAAAATATTTTGCGACGACATATCTGGTGTCCGATGGTAGCCTTATTACATTTATTAACATGTAGCTAACTATATAGGGTGTTTATATTTTATAATTCTGTATCAAGCTACTGCACAAGCGTGGCGCTGGCGATATTGTGTGGTGCACTGAAATAAGGAATCAAAGTATTAATAAGTAAAATAAATAAATATCTGGGACATTTCTACACACATGTGATGAACATTTGTGTTTGTTCTATGTCTGGGTGTTAATATCTATTTAAATATGTATTTAAAAATGCATATGTATGTATATCAGTAACGTTACTAAAACAATCTTTTAGTAACGTTTTTGTTCTATTTTTTGGCTGAAAATCGATGCTTAATTTAAACTACGTAAATTGGTTTCATCTGTAAACTATTTATAAAATAATTATAATTATTGTAAATTACTGAAAGTACTCATACTCGCTTGTTTTGTATATCAGTCTCTGGCAGCCATATTACAAGCTTTGCTTAGTTTGGGTTCAGATGACCGTATGTGCAATAATCTCCCGAATATTTTATTTATATATTTTATTTATAAATGTTTGTGCTAGGTGGGAATCGAACCCACGGCCCCAAGCGCAGAAGGCAGGTTCACTCAGGTTCAACTAAGCTAACGGGGCTGTGAATTAAATCGATAGTTTCCGTAGATGTTGTAATTCCGATTATGAATGTACAATCAAGTGGATGAGTGAGTAAAGATGGTTGTTGTTGTCAGAACAAGCACTGGTGGTGGGTGGGAGCCGTGCTGCTGCTGATGTCGCTGGCAGCGGCGGCAGCGCCCGCGGAGGAGCCCGAGGAACACGACCTGCTGGCGCGCCAAGTGCGTGGCGCCAAGAACAGAGGTAACACAACAAGTGCTGGTGGTAGCTGGCAGACGAGTCAGAACTCTCTTTATATTTCGTTGGAGATCACAGTCCTGCGGCATGTTAACTGATACCTATAAAGATTCAAAGACAGTGTCAGAGTTCGAGTTATTTTTATACTTTTCATACAAACGTACTAGACAATTTTTTTTCAGAAACTAATAGTCTAATTTTGGTTAATTTTGGTAAGTACTTATGTATACCAATATAAATTTCGTAATGAAATAAATTACCTATTGAAATTTTCATATAAATAAATCATGTAAGAAATTCATATTGCCAATTTAAATGTACTTCATCATCATCATCAGCCAGAAGACGTCCACTGCTGAACATAGGCCTCCCCCTTTAACCTCCACACTGAACGACATCCTGCCATCTGCATCCACTGAATGCCCGCGACTCTCACAATGTCGTCGGTCCATCTAGTGGGAGGCCTACATACGCTGTCTTCCACTCAAGAACCTTTCTTCCCCATCGGTCAGTTCTTCGAGCGATGTGGCCTGCCCATTGCCACTTCAACCTGAACATTTTAATAGTTATAGTTATGTCGGTGTGTATGTATTTTAATAGTTATGTCGGTGACTCTGGTTCTTTGGCGAACATCCAATTCTACTTACCAACCACCAATACCATATCTTACCAATACGTACCTTACCAATACACAGTACTTACTACTTACCAACTTACATTAAAATCAAACAATTAGTTTTCGAAAACATCTACTAGTACTTACGTTTGTATGACAAGTGGATTACATTAAAAACCAACTTCAAAAATGTATGAAAAACGTGCCTATAAAATTGTAGGGTTGCCCTCGTTTTCCCTGGGATCCCATCATGAGATCCTGCCTTGGTGACAATGGGTCCTAATTGGAAGTATACTATACCCTACCGAACAAAAGTTTGTTTTTGAAATCGGTCAACATTTGGCTGAGAAATCGATGAACATACAATAAAAAAAAAATACAGTGGAACATAGAACCGTCCTCCTTTTTCGTCGGTTAAAAAGTACGGAATAGTCCCGAGCCCTTGATTCTCATCATCATCATCAGCCAATTAACGTCCACTGTTGGACAAGGCCTCCCTCATAGAGAGGGATGTTGCCATAATCCCCACGCTTGGCAGGCGGCTTGGGGATCGCAGTACGTACCTTGATTCTCAATATGGTCCAAATATTTAGACAGATCTTAAACTATGGCGGAGAATAGAAGTGGACCCGACGATGAGCGTTGCTAACTCCCGAATGTGTGTGATATGGGCCAGATTCGAAACATCCCACACGAACAAACTGTACGGGGTTACGCATATCCCTTGTACTAATCTGAAAGGAGGGCACTGTACTCGTCATTATGAACAAATTTTACCATGTGAACAACCCTTAAATAAGTGAAAAAACCGGGCAAGTGCGAGTTGGACTCGCGCACGAAGGGTTTCGTACCATTATCTATAAAAACGGCAAAAAATTACGTTTGTTCTCTGGGAGCCCCCTTAAATATAAATGTAAATTTAATTATTTATTTTTAAAGTGAATCTATAACTATATATTCTGTGAATATTTCAAGCGTCTATCTGTTGCCGTCACAGAAAAGAGAAGAATCTAAACGAAAAAAATTCTCACTTCAGTGGTTGCCGTTATCAATATCGAGCAAAACAATCACGTTTGTTGTATGGGAGCCCCCTTAAATATTTATTTTATTCTGTTTTTTAGTATTTGTTGTTATAGCGGCAACAGAAATACATCATCTGTGAAAATCAGGTTGGCACCTCTCAAATTGGCTGAAGAGGACAAAATTTAGTCTGTCATTGTTACAGAGACGTGCCGGTACGTGCGGGGCTCATGGAGCGAGTGCGACTCCAGCACCAACTTCCGCTCGCGCAAGCTGACGCTCAAGAAGGGTGACCCTACCAACTGCGAGAGTGTCAAGACCATACAGAAGAAGTGCAAAAAAGGTAACACACAGACCATACTCACCAGAGCCCATAGTTATAGAACATGGCATCAAAACACACCAGACCCATATGAATTAAAGGAAACAAGCTTAATTCTTGTTTCTCTATTTGATTGATTAGTGGCCAGCCTATGAAAACTACTCATATACCTTCGATACGACTATGTTTTGTCATAATATGTCTGTCTACTGTGTACAATGACTTTAATAGTGTCTATCTTACTTAATTGTTTCAATTTGTGTAACCCAATTTCTATTATACGCGACCACCGCGACCCAAGTTTCATAGCCTGGGATCGTTCTTACCTGTATAGTGGACATACACAGAGAAACTTTTAGATTTAATTATTTAGCGAAGGCCTAGGCGTCGCGGGCTCTACCTCTATTCAGTCAGTCTGAGGTTTCAAATGTCACCGCCTTCCTACAAGTACACCCTGGCAAGATATTAGCGGACGTCAAGAAGTGGTTTTGTATGGCTAATAATAATTATCAATAATTAGCTGCGCCCCGCGGTTTTACCCGCGTGGTGATGAAAATCGGTGACGATGATGATGAAAAGTAGCCTATGTGTTAATCCAGGACATAAGAAATGCATATTCCAAATTTCATCAAAATCCATCCAGCCGTTTCTGCGGGATTGAGTAACAAACATCCATCCATCCAAACTTTCACATATTATATGATATTAGTGTGATTAGTGTGATGTGTGTTAGATATTTTTAACCAACTCAAAAAAGGAGAAGGTTATTAATTAGTTTTTTAATGTTTGTTACCTCAGAACTTTCGACTGGGTGAACCGATATTGATGATTCTTTTCTTATTTGATAGCTGGCGCTTCCCGTGTGGCCCCATTCTATCAATATAAAAAACCGACTTCATAAAAATTTCATAACTGGACCAAATGGTCCAGTTATGAAATTTTTATGAAGTCGGTTTTTTATATTGATTATTATTGTATACTTTGAATAAGTATTCTAAGATTGTAAATGTATTTGATTGTCTTGTTGTATATGATAATACGCCAGTCCTGAAATTGTCAATAGGCCAAAAAGGCCGCGACCTAGAGGTGGCTGCGTCCTAGGGGCGGCAGATTTTAGAGGATGCTCAAAATTTTTTATGTTAGAAAGGTACATGGGGCGGTGGAAATTAAGTGACCTACACTCATAAAAAACCGACACTGTAAAACGCTGGCATGTAAGTAATGTAAGATATGTGTGTGTAGCGTGCCGGTACGAGAAGTCGTCGTGGAGCGAGTGCAGCGCCGGCGGCGAGATGTCGCGGACCGACGCACTTAAACCGAACAGCGACCCCACCTGCGACAAGAGCAGGCGTCTCACCAAGAAGTGCAACAAGAACAAGCAGACCAAGGCCGCCAAAGACAAGGGTAACAATACAATACAAGCATACTTACATTCTTAAGGGACCCCTACTCAATGCACAATACGCGCTAATAACCACGACAGTTTTTGAGGATATTTGTGACTGTTTTTGAGGATCCGTTTTTGAGGATATACAGACATATTTGAGGAGTTTTAGGGTCGAGACATTAGGCCTTTGGGGACCTGGGAGCTCATGCAATAAAAAAATCTTTCAGAGCACCTGGGTGACCAAAATGCTGGCGTGTTTCTGGTTCAACGCATAAGCATTGTGATTCTGTGTGGTAATGCCGCTATCAAGCTGGTTACGCTGCCAACTGATAGTGGGCTTGAGTATTTGGATTGTCTTTAGACCTTCAACAGTCTATGGACAGTTTTGTAGACTTAGTTTAGTGCTAGCCAGTATTTTGTTTACTTAATAATGGCTACTACATTACTACTCGGATGTTGATAATATGTTCAAAGTGGCAACATGAAAGCTTGTTTAGTAAACACAAAGTAATTTTAAGAGCAAACATAAATATAAAGTTTTATGTACACAACGACCGGGCGCTAAAGCAGTCGGCAAGCAACTGACTTCTCACTGGTGACTGGTGCTCACTAGAAGCATCGCTGAGTTGGTACCACGGGAATATTTATTTCGGCGCGTCTTTCGTCAATGTGTTCAAGATTCTTGAGTGGAGACCACGAACCGGAAGACGCAGCATAGGTAAGCATCCCACTAGATGGACCGACGACAACGTGAGAGTCGCGGGCATACAGTGGATGCAGATGGCAGGATGTCGTTCAGTTTGGAGGTTAAAGGGGGAGGCCTATGTTCAGCAGTGGACGTCTTCTAGCTGATGATGATGTTCAAGTGCAGATGTCGTAACGAGTTGTGTTTCTGTCCACAGGTCGCCGGAATCGTCACTAAGTGGCTGCTTCAATTAAGATATATTTTAGATTCAAATTTTCATTATAATATCGTTCGTTTGTTCGTTCTTATTTATGTACCTAATACTTAGTGCCAAAATAGTTCGCAACTCGTTCGGTTAATTCTATCTGCGATTGTACTAATTCCACAATATTAGCTGAAATTTAAACGCTAAGGTTTGTCTCCTAATGTAATCTTTAGGTGATGTTATGTAGTAAGTATTCATTTTATTAACACTGGTAAATTGTATCTTTGATATTGAAGTAAATAAATAGCTAAGTACTTAATACTTGGACTTTCATTTGCGGATGTGTTACCTACCAATGTAGAGTTGTTTATGCAGTGTATTCAGTTGCAATTCCATAGAGGTTTCATTTCATGCACACATCACATCGTATTTCAGGATTGGTAGGTATTTATTGTCGTTACTCGATACATAAATATCCGTGAGTGACGCGTTGTATGCACCGGAATGTGATACCTGAACTTGCCACCTGGTGTGTGTCTCGATCGGAAGGTCCACGTCTCGGTGCACGGTTCCACCACAGCGTCAGACTCTGCTGACGCATGCTTCCACGGAACAACAGACAACTCTACACGTTCATCCAGTGTTAGAAACCATACCTATAACGCTTAGTGCAGCATACTCGGCTCAAAGTGGCACTCACTTGTCTTATTAAATTAACATTTCATTCTGAGATGTTGCACATAACGTATGGGTTGGACTGCCCGGGGCCCGAAACTGGCTGGCTGCGCGAGCCCCCTATCTTACCTACCGCCTGGCTTGCGGCAATCCCCGCAAGCCAGGCCCATGGGGACCGCGCAGGCTGGGGCCTGGCTGGCAAATGCCACCTCGACTATATGGCCAGTCCGACCCTTACCTGGGTACTGAGTTTAGGCTAGATGTTTCACCACAGCTCACGGTGTCGTCGGAGATGACACACGTCTTGGATTGGGAACTCTCTCACAAGATCTACTTAGCTTTAATGCCTAATTTTGGCCTACTTCAGTCTTATTGCACTTCGTTAATTCAACCAACAGGGTTCATTTATATTCTTTTAAATTAAACTTCATAAAATTGCTAAGCATAATGAATAATTTAATTTCGTTATCCGAAAATGCATTTGAGCCTCATTCAATTTGTCGAATAAATATGTATGCACCTATATTTAATACGTCTCCCATTTTTATTGAATGAGACTCAAAAGCATACTTTTTAATAAATAAATAAATAATCTAAAATATAAACATGAAAAAATCGTAGAAAAGGGACGGTCGCGAGGCGTCCGTCCAAAGTCTATCCGGGAACTAGATCGTTAAATATCACAGGTAGAGTGGTGCAGTGGCACGCGCGCTGGAGGGCGAGGGGGGGGGGCGCGTCACTTGAAGAGCTGCTTGGCGTAGTACCATATCCTGAAGAAGTACTCGTCGCGGCGCAGCAGTGAGCCGCGTGCGTACGAGCGAATGTCGGCGTCCATGTTGTGGTCGCGCAGCCACGAGGTGGTGGTCTGCGTGCTGAACGAGGTCGGCTCTGTCGCCTCCGTCGCTCGCGACACCTCCTCGTCCGCTTGCGACTCTGTGCACACAGTATACACCATTACCACTACATCATCTACAGACATAACAAGAGGCGAGCACGTTCATCTACTGCCCTGAGGGTATAGACAAGAACCACTTTCTGTTAGCGCTAACGCCTGTGGAAAGATAAAATTGTATGAAAATTACATTAGCAGTCACGTGACATCTCTTAAGCTAATGTCATTTTCATACAATTTTATATTTCCGCAGGCGTTAACGCTAATGGAAAGTAGTTCTTGTCTAGACCCTCAGATGTTCTGTTCCATTGCTGGACGTAGGCCTCTCCTGAACAACGATACGTGCCATAGTTTCAAGACAACATTATGTCGCGGCTACCAAGCCCAGCTGGTTTCCAGTGGTGTCTACCTAGTAACCATCCCTGAAGCTCGACAAACCGACGGCTTATTTATCGACTGAAGGGTTAAAAACATCCTCTTTTTACGATAGCTATTGTCAGGACCAAATAAACAAGGGAGATATTTTGGTAAGGTAGCGTGGCGGGTGCGAACGTATGTGGCCTTAATCAGGCTTGATACGTTTAGTCGAACTCACCCAGCAGACGGCCTGTTCGCCCTTTTTTTTGCATGGACTATTAGTGTCACACCACCTTCTTTACGTCCAATTATATGTCATGCAAATCAAACCTAATGTAAGCTAAGATATTTTTACCTGAATGTAAGTAATTATTGCTCTACGGTCTAGGCGGGCAATAATATTGTACTGGATTTCATTATCATTCATAAATTTGACCATAGCCATCTGCACTAAAAATAACTTATTCAAATGTCGAACTGGCCATCACGATTTTGACATAATAAAGAAAATGAAAAAAAAGTGACAAAACATTCATATGTTTTTCTTTCAACAAGATCGAATGTATCAAAAATTAATCATTAACATTATTTTGTAACAACTCTTGTGCCTACAAGTTTCAAAGTGTGCGTGGAAAATGAATATGTGTGCTGTACTGTTTTTACGTCAATCGATTTAGAAGTATAGTGATTTTTTAAATGAAAATTGGAGACATTCGTACATGAACCACAATGGTCATATTTCCCTTTTTTGGATGATCTGAGGTAGTAGGTAAGTAACACTGTTGCAATCACAGAAAAGAGAAATAATAGAAGGGAAATGAGAAGAAAAATCTGTCGCCAGGCATTATTATAACAGAACCTTTATTGAACATTCTTATTTAGATCAACGTGTCAAACTCCGCGTCACAGTTGCTGATTTCGAATGACTGACGTTTTGTTTATGCAACTGGCTACAACCACAGATATACACAACAGGTAGGTAGATAGGTAGGTAGTAGATCTGTGGCTACAACAAATCCACATCTCACTTATCCACACTAATATAAAATAAATATGTGGGACATTATTGCACACATGGTCATCTGACCCCAAACTAAGCAGAGCTTGTAATATGGCTGCCAGAGACTGATATACATACATATATATTTTTAAATACATACTTAAATAGATATTAACACCCAGACATAGAACAAACACAAATGTTCATCACACAAATGTTTGTCCTAGATGGGAATCGAACCCACGCCCCCAAGCACAGAAAGTAGGATCACTACCAACTGAGCCACCGAGGCAGTCAAAATATGTATTATATACGCGAAAGTAACTCTGTCTGTCTGTCTGTCTGTTTGCTACATCATCACGGCTAAACGGCTTAACCGATATCGATAAAATTTTGCGAGGTAATAGTATTGTTTACCCTTAAACTATTCATTCAATTCTATTTTTTATGCTTTTATTGTAATGGCAGAAATCACGTACTTCTCCTTTCATCCTACCTAAATTTCCTCTCCCCGTCCTTGTCGGAATCTCATGCATATAGTGCGGTGAATGCGGAACGCATTCTTAAAAACAATCGTTTTGATCAATGGACGGCGACTGTTCTGCTCTCGTAATAATTACACATTTTACTCATTTTTGATCGTGTGTGTGCCACAAAAATAATAGAAAACTTAGCTGTGAAGTGTTCGGTGCCCTTTCGAAGTTTGCGGATTGAATCCAGGACGATCCTGGCTGAAAACCACTGGATAAGACGTGAGTCCCTCCCATTTTGTTCCTTTCATTTAAATTTAGCCATACATCGTGATTTCGTGTTAAATACAATACCAGAAGTATGTATAATGAGGACGGACATAAGCAATTTTTTTCTGAAGAAATCGCGGAAGAAGTCGCGCGTACAGCTAGATTCATATAAAAATGCCTTGACAGCCGTTCCAATTTATAAAAAAAAAAACTGTGGCTGCAATAGTAGGTATAGATAGTTGTGTACTGACCTTCTCCCGGAATGACTTTGAAGGGCTCGTCCGACTCGAGCGGCTCGGAGAGGCCTATCTCGTTGCGCGCGTAGATGCGAAGTATGTAGGTGTGGTTCTCGCCCAGGTCGCGCACGCTGAACTTGAGCGTGTGCGCGTCCACTCGCCCCACCTGCACCACAGAATACATTATACACACCAGCACAGACACGCGACATTACTCGGACCGAACAACAACTGCGCAGCGCGCCTTCATACCAATATTATATTATAAGATTGCACCATGAGAACATCTACATTCCATAGTCCGTGCACCATTGAGGCATTCTTCTCCATTATCCAGGTCTAGTTAATGACAAAATGTACCTAAGTCCTTATAGTAAGTCATCATCATCAGCTATAAGACGTCCACTACTGAACATAGGCCTCCCCCTTTAACCTCCACACTGAACGACATCCTGCCATCTGCATCCACTGGATGCCCGCGACTCTCACTATGTCGTCGGTTCATCTAGTGGGAGGCCTACCTACGCTGCGTCTTCCGGTTCGTGGTCTCCACTCAAGAACATTTATTCCCCATCGGTTATCGGTTCTACGAGCAATGCGATATAGTAATTACACTTTATAAATTCAAACAAGTTAAATCAGGCTTCTCCAAACTTTTCGTGAAGTAAGTGTCAGAGTAGGTTACGTGTGGTTCATACCTCCATCCACATAGTCTTGGTGACGTCCCTGATGGCGACGTTGTAGCCCAGCAGTGGAGCACCGCCGTCCCACTCGGGGATGCCCCACGCGCTGGTCACCACGTTGCCTCCCGTGCACCGGATCTCCAGAGGACCCGTTGGCGGGGACGGCACCGCTACACAAACAAACATCATATTATTGTACAGCGCTAACCATCAGACGAACGACCTTTGCTCTCCCTCCATACCTCACTAATCTCACAATGTTATTTATTTTATTCATACAGCATGGATACAGAGGACAGTATGGATAATCAATCATAGGTATACACTAATAATTAATCAGAGTGCGCCTCCAATTACATGATACCACGTCTCGTACATGGAAGTTCAGCTCGACTGAATTAGGAATTTTATTACAATGTAAAAGTATCAATTTTAAGAATAAAACATTGAAACAGACAAACAGGGAAGGCTAGCCGGTGAAAGTTACTTCTGCAGTATGGTACTCGTATAATTATGAAATTATAAGTTTAGCAAGACGAGATCGTACGTTACGAGATCGTGCGTTGATATCAATTCCATGTCTCACTGACCAGGCACCTACGTACCATCAATATTCCCATTCAAGTATTTAAGAAGGAAAATGAGATCACATGCCTTTCTTTCATCTGTTTAAACTTTTTATGAGGTTTAATTTTATATTTTCTTTGTATAGTAGATAACTATGTATAATTAGTCTGATATATTTACTGGGTTGTCGGCGTAAGGCTGATGGCAAATAAATGATTTGATTTGGTAGAAAAAATGCTGCTTTCGCATAATTTATGGATCCATTTCCTAACCCATTAATTAATCACCTTCCATAGCCATTAATTGATCACCTTCCATAGCCTACCGCGCCAAATTCTGGTGTTATTCTGGCTCAACGTATAAGCATTGTCATTCAGCGGGGTAATGTCGCCAACATGCTGGATACGTTGCCGACTGGTAGTGGGTGCGAGCATTAGGGACGTCTCTAGACCTTCAACGGTCTATGAGTATTACAACTGTTTTGTATAATAGGCTAAGCAGTTTAGGTATTTAGTGTTAGTTATATTTTGAACCGAGTGCTTGTTTATATTTCATTTCTGTAGTGGTCTAAGACTCTTTTGCAGGGGTCCGCCTCGGGAAGTACCACACCTTTGCCAGTTATTCAACCGCCAAGCAGTAGAGTGCAAACACTACTGTGTTCCGGATTGAAGGGCAATGTTTCCAGCGAAATTACAGGTCAAACAGAGATTTGACATCTTATATCTCGGGGTGACGAGCGCAGTGCATTAACATCCAGGGTTTTGAATTGTTGAAGTTCAAATTTCTGAAAGGCGTTGAGCTGTTATGGGCTTATAGCGTGAAGAACCATCAGGCGAGCAACTTCGCTTGTCTCGTCACTCAGTATCATATAAAATATATATGTAAAGAAAGGTCCTAGCATGAGAGAGATGTGTGTTAGACTGACTGGCATGTTTCTCGAGGAGCACGGGCCCAGTCTCGGTGGGCAGGCTGACTCCGATGACGTTCTCCGCAGATACTCGGAACACCAGCTCCTCCTTCTCCTTCAGGTTCTCGAGGCAGTGCTGCCGCGCGCCGCCCCCCACCGTCACTGCCTTCGTCCACGACTTGGCTCGCTGCGTGCGGTACTCGATTATGTAGTCTGGAACACGAATAATGATCTTTTATTGTACAATTCTACAAAACATGGCCATGACTTTGAGGCTTTTGTTTATAATACGTGCATATCAATTTACAACAAGCTACCTAACGAAATCTAGATGTTGGACAGTTATAAATTTAAAAAAGCTCTAACTGATTGGCTACTTAACCATTGTTTTTGTAGTGTTAAGGAATTCAGGGATTTTTTAAAATATTATATAATATAATTTAATAATATTTTATAATTTGCACATCTGCTTGCAGACTAAATACAGTGCGACAAAAATTATATTAAGACCTTAATGTAATGTATTCTAGCAAATAAATCATCATCATCGTCATTTCAGCCATAGGACGTCCACTGCTGGACATAGGCCTCTCCCAAATGATTTGATTTAGTAGAAATGCGGACCTAATTTTATTGTATTATAATGATTAGAATATCGACAGTTCATTTTTATTGTACAAAAGCTTACGTTATACCTACTTCTTATTGTACTGGTCACAGTTTTTATGTTAAATAACACTAGATATTCTTATACGTGTATCTCGTTTTAGCACGACAAAGAGGGTAGTATTTTATTGGTGAGTGCTAGCTCTGATAGTATAAGTGTAGGGTAGAGAGACTCACTGGTGACCACACTGCCGCCGTCGCTCTCCGGCGCCTGCCACTGCAGCGTCACCGACCGAGACGTGATCTCCTTCACCACCACACTGCGCGGGGGCGAAGGCGCCGCTGTAACACAAAACACATCATTCATTATTTATTTATTAAACCTATGCTCGTCCCACTGTACAATGTACAGCAAAAGGTTTCCACCTACCCCCCTGAAACGTAACAGTTGATATATAAATACACGCTTTTTTGTAGTGGTAGGACTCTTTTGCAGAAGTCCGCCTGGGGAAGTACCACACCTTTGCCAGTTATTCAACCGCCAAGCAGTAGTGTTCAAACACTACGAAATTCTGAGTGGCGTTGAGCTGTTATGGGCAAGCGTGAAAAGCCATCAGGCGAGCGACTTCGCTCGTCTCGTCACTCAGTATCATAAAAAAAACTTATTATTGTTCACACCATAAATTGCATGATAGAACAACTTAAAAACCAGTGTAACAATCAGCGGACTTATAGCTAAAAGCGATTGCTTCCAGGCAACCTAAACATGGAGACATGGGGGGGTTGTGCTCCAGGGCAATTAGCAAAATAATTAGACCGCAAACCGGATTTCGACGTGATAAGAGACACGTTCATGAAATTTTGCAAACTGCACCTATTCAGGCCCGCATTTAGAGTTGGGCGTAAGGCCCCAGTACTATTATTATTTGTTCTGTGGTGCTCCTTGTTTTTTTTTTTCATTTTGTAGATATGAATGTTTGGTTGTAGTATATAGTAAGGAAGCCCAAAGGGAACTACTCGTATATGTTGGTAAGTTGTCGTGAGCTGCGTAGCCAGTCTCGTTGTCAGAGTAAAGTTTTAATACTAGATGTAGGTATATAATAGGAAGGCTCCACGGGCCCAAATGGTTAAGATATAACTTACACAATGTTTTCCCAATGGTAACAGTCTCGTCAGAGATGTAAGGCAGGCTGGTGCCAATCTCGTTGCGTGCGCAGATACGGAAGTGGTAGATGGTGGATGCACGGAGCTGGCTGATGCGTGCTGACGTGCTCGTCACTGTCGCTACCAGCCTCCATTCACCACCCTCCTGTCAAACAAAAGTCCAGAAACTTACAAAACTGCCCTGATTATGTATGTCAATTCCAGTCGTAATTGCACCATCCCACAACAGATATTGCCAGATACACCTAACATAATCACCCCTCAGTACACATCAAAAGCTTAGCTTTCAACTAAGTCCTGCCTATTGACATTTACCAAGACTCCATTTTCTTATTTATATTACACGGGAATTACTTACGTAAGATTAAGCCGGTTACACCGAATATAATTTTCTTAATCTTAGGTGAGTAATTCTCGTGTAATATAAATAAAATGTGAAGAAACCACGTCAGTTTCCATACCAAAACTCCACTTATTTGTAAAGGGAAAATCAGCCGGGTCAAACAAGGCTGGACTTTTGATTCGGGAGTGAGAGCATATGAGCATAGCCACCCGTCTAATTCCTACTTCAATAAGAGTGAAAATAGAAAGAAGAGAAGAAAGTGTCGTCATCATCATCATCATTTAAGCCATAGGACGTCCACAACAGGACATAAGCCTCCCCCATCGATTTACAAAAAGGCCGGGTGGCCTGTATTCAGCGTTTTCCTGCGGTCTCTTTTAGGTCATCTTCTTGTGGGTCCATCTTGTGGGTGGATGTCCTAAGCTGTGCTTACCGGTCCGTGGTCTCCACTCATGGTACAAGGAAGTGTAATCAGAAGTATATCGTATTACTTACCTCTTGTATCTCAACGCTGTAGTCTAGTATAGGTGAGCCGCCGTTCTTCTCTGAGGGGTACCAGGTGACCGTGACCGAGTCATCGTCGATGCCGAACAGCGCCAGCGGTCCGAGCGGCGGCGATGGCACATCTGTAACACACCACCACTCCGTCACTTGTGTACTAGTTCCACAGGTCAATATACGATGTCGCTGACGATGACACAAACAAACAACATCCCAAAATAAAAATAAAACAATCATGAGGACACGTCACAGCTCTCACACTCAACATGTCAGCAATATGACTTTAGAAGGAGAAGACACGGCCATTTGGTATTTAATGGTATAGCAAAAAAACATTGCATTGCAGTATTGCAAGGTTTCGTTGTGGTATGCACAACCACAACTAAATCCATGACTTCAGTAACGAACTGATATAAATACAAACATAAGCGCATTAACAGGAGGCTGTTAACTGGATATGGGGCGTCCAAGATACAGGCTTTGCATAGTTTGGGGCCTATTGGCACTAATGTTCTTGCGGCTAGTAAATTGCTAATCTGTAATCATGTCTATAAATGAATACCTATTTTTCTAAGTCTCCTATAACAGCATGTATGATTCTCACCGAGTGCAGTCTTGATGACGATAGGTTCACTCTCGAGCGCCTCCGAGAGCCCGATGGGGTTCTGCGCCATCACTCGGAACATGTACTGCGCGTGGTCGTTCAACCGCTGGATGCAGTATGAGTCAATGTCCTTGTCTACATCCGCCACCTAACATAAATTCATGTTTTAATAAGCATCATAGAGGCACCATGACACAGACGTATCTAATCGATCTAGCTATATATGCGTCTCCACGGTAAGTATCTAAGATTACTACATTAGTGAGGTCGTGGACAAATCAAACCTTTTTGAAGACGGATACTTACCTAACAGATTGGGTGGGTATGGACTATTGATGTTATGAGGTTGCATCTAGGTGTCGCATTGAGAATACACTGCATTGATATCAATAAATTATATTATCAATGGATAAGTTAGGCAACAAAAATTTACAATTTTAGCTCATCTGTTCAAATTGTGTTATTACCTTCACCCAGTGGCCGTCGTCCTGTTTCTCTATCGCGTATTTGGTGAGCTGAAGGCCTCCATCGTCGAGCGGTGGTTTCCACTCGATAGTGACTGACTCTCGGCTGATCTCTCGCATGATCACCGGACCTTCGGGTGCGCTTGGCTTGTCTGCAAGATACGATACACATAAATATGGGACAATGGGAGCGTTTACCAAGATCGTTGCAAAGGCTCGAATCCTTCGGTTGTCGATTTTTTGATAACATTTTATACGACACATATAACCAGAAATTAAATAATAATTGTCTCTGCAGCAATGCATTAATTTTGTCTCTACATCTCGCAGGTGTGGGCATGTGGGGAAGATTTCATTTAGGATTTGGAACCATAGAACCGATACTTATGATGGGATAGACAAGTTCTAGAGTGGAGACTACGTTTAGGCTAATGAAGTGTAGGATATCCTGCGGTCAGGTAGAGTGATAAGCTGCGTAAAACGGTGGCTAAAAATAAAAACTATGTGCAGTAAACTGACGACAAAGTACAGTGTCGTGCATTGGGACTATAGGAGAGGCCTTTATCCTATAGCTGTCGACAATAATAGGCTAATGATGATCCTGCAGATGTTCCATAACTATGATATTAAATAGTTCGCATACAATACTTTTTATTTATCATACACTTTACATCGTTTGCTTAATTCTTAATTCTTAAGTCTGTAATCTGTTTTATGAAGAATTTAGTACAGGTCTGTCAACACCATGGACGTGATAAAACATTGGGCCATATAATGTCCTTAGTCAACACTTTTAACCATTCATGAGAAGTTTAAAACGTCTTCAGTTTATAATGATAATTAATTGGTTTTTCAGGTACAACGTCACATTGAGAAATATGCTAACGATAAGAGTAAATTACAATAGTTGTTACTTACTTTAAATTTTATTATTAAAAGCACTTACCGTAAACTTTAAGTGATAGTTCCACAGATTTACTAGCAGCTTTATTGGTAGCTTCGATCGTATATTTGTTGGTGTGTGATCGCTTCAACTTTGATATTCTGATAACACTAACATTCTTCTCAGTAATTATCTCAATCTCTGTTGATTTCTCGATTTTGGTTCCATTCCTGTACCAGGCGATGACTGGTTCAGGTATACCTTCTACCGTAGCCGTAACCGACCACTCATCGCCGACTTTGTGTTTCTGGTTAATTTCCTCTTCAGCTATCGTGATAGTAGGCTTCTGTTGGACTTCGAGGCTGCAAGAGGTGTCAACTTTGCCATGTTCATTGGTCGCCACGCACTTGTAAGTACCTTCGGCTGAGATTGAACTAGATACGACGAGTGTAGCTACTCGGTTCACGTACGTAGCTTTAGCAGTCTTAAGCGTCTTTCCATCCTTGTGCCAGGCGACTTTAGGTTGTGGCACGCCACCGAATATGCAGGTAAGTTCTATGTCTTCGCCGGGCGCGCCCACAGCATCCCTCAGCGGCTTTTCCACGGTGGGTGCTTGGGCCGCTGTCACCTTTTCTATCTTAATAAACTCAGATACATCTGAGGCTTCGCTCACGCCGACCTCGTTCACAGCGAATACTCGGAATCTGTACGAAGACTTTGTCTTCAAGCTCTTCACATTGTACTGTAACTTTGTTATATTTTCTATTGACGTCCATCTGGAAAACAAATAAACAAACTCACTTAAGATTCCGTATTTTGGTGCATGTGTTCCAGAGTTCTAGAAATTGCCTTTCACACAACATACATCCAAACTATTTCAAACTCACAAAGGTATAGTGTAAGTTTACGTAAGTACGTTAGTTTTATAATGACTCACTCAGTAGTATTAATCTCCTGGTACTCGAGAATGTAGGAGACTATGACCGAATTTCCAGCGTCCTGAGGCTCATCCCAGCAGATGTTTGCAGAAGTATCATCAGTTTCTAGCACTGAAGGCTTGCCTGGTGCTCCAGGGATATCTGGAACAAGAGAAATTTTATCAAATGTTATGTTTACCCTTCATTTTTCACAAATAAGAAACTTGATTTAGATGGAAAAAAAATAGATACCTAAAACGAGGAGAGTAATGTCGGTGACAGCTTCCCCGCAGTTGTTCTCCAGCCTGAGCCTGTAGGTTCCAGCGTCGACATTTTCCACTTTCTTAATAGTAAGACTGGCTGACTTGGAATCGATGGTCGGCTTGGTGTGCTTGGATTTTTTGATGATCTTTGCGTTGACCACCCATTCGTCATTAGGTGGAGGATTGGCCTCATACTGCACGTGTATTGTGACATCGTTGCCTCGCTTCACTTTGTATTCGCTGTCGAAGTTGATGATCCTCGGAGCAAATTCTATTACTGTAAAAGAGGATGATTTTTAATCATTGATCTGCGTACTGGTATAATAGAGAACAGTGTCTTATGTAAGTTGTGGTATTTTTTTTTACAAAAATGAAAATAATATTCAACTTACCTTCCACTTTAAGTTTAGTGGAGCATTTAGCATCAAGAAGGCAGCACGTGTATTCTGTCTGGTCCTCCTCTGTGCAGTTGCGTATGATAAGAGTACGCTTGGTTCCGTCCTTAATGAGCGTGAACTTCTCCGTGTCTTCGATCGGTACCTTTTTCTTAAACCAGGTTACTTCTTGTGTCTCATCAGGGATCTCCACGGTGAGGTAGGCATCGGTGTAAGCCGGCACAGTGACCACCTCAGGCAGTCGTAGCGTAAACTCCACGGACGGTTCATCGACCGCCAGTTTCGCTGCGCATCGGTCGCTTCCTACCTCGCATGCATATTCTCCCACGTCTTCTAAAGTACACTCGTAAATCTTCAGCTTCTGCTTCTTGCCATCGATGGTGAGCTGGATATGGTTCGAGAACTGGATTTCGGTGCCGTCTTTGAACCACTGCACGAGTGCGTCTCCTTTAGTGAGCTCAATGTCGAAGGTAGCCTTGCTGCCTTTATTAACGCGCTGATCGCGTAGACGGGAGATGATTTCTGGTGGCAGCTCTACAACGGTCACCTCAGCCGTGCACGAGTCCTCGCGCAACACGCACGCGTACTCACCCTCGTCGTGCACTGAAGTATTTCTAATGTATAGCTTGCGAATGTGTCCCCGTTTCTCGATTTCATACTTATTTTTCTTAGGTTTGATTTGTTCCCCATCTTTGACCCATGATACGTCTGCTGTTTCCGAATTAACTTCCACTTCCAGGATCGCTACGTCCCTCTCCTTGACCTCGAAGTCTTGGAGTTTGCGGATGAACTCAGGGATAGTTTCTGTCACAGTCAATTTTGTGCTTGTTTCTTGATCTTTGACTACGCACTTGATGGCTCCCACGTCTGTCAGTTTACTCTTCTTGATTCTCAATTTGTGTACTCGTCCTTCTTGTACGATTTCTCTGTGATCCATACCGCTTACTTCTTTGTCTTTGTGATACCATTTGGTTGAGACGGTATGTGAGGTGTGACACTCTAGTATAACGGTTTTGCCCTCCTCAACTTCATAGGATTTCTTAAGTTTCTTTACAAAAGTGACTTTGTCGACATCGATGGTGACTTTGGCACCGTGTGAAGCCTTGCCTGCGCTGTTTGAAGCCACGCATTTATAGTCTCCGGAGTCAATTTCAGAATCGACTTCCTTTATGATCAGCTCAATATTTTCACCATCAAAGTTCTGTGTTACAGTCTCCGAAGGCGTAATTATTTGATTGTTTCTATACCACGTTATAGATGGTACAGGATTTCCGGTAACCTTCGCTTGTAATATAACAGTTCCTTTCTCTTTGACAGTTATTTCTTGGAATCTATGTATGAATAATGGTGGTTCAGCATTTTCTTCAGTAGGTTCTGAAAAATAATAACTTGTTCGCTTACTTGGGCAAAGTATACAAAAATACGTTGTTTTAAGTTGTCGATAGTCTACTCTGATTTATTACTATAGAGAAAAAAATATAATTAAATGTAACTAAGAACTATATTTTGTCTTACCTTCAATTGTGATAACAGCACTGGTTTGAGCTGTGCCCTCGGAGTTGACCGCTTTGAGCGTGTAGACGCCGTCGTGAGTTCCTTTCTTTGGTTTGACTATGGTTACAGTGTGCGTGTCACCATCCGCTTTGGTGGCTGGTGCTTTCACTGGCTTGTTATCTTTAAACCAGGATACAGTGGGCGCTGGGTTACCGACCACTTGCGCTGACAGCACTACGCTCTCACCCTCACGGATGGTCATACTCTTCAGCGGCTCGATGACTTGTGGCTTCTCCTTCTGTCCCGTTTTTATCTTTAACACTATGGGCAGACTCGCTTCACCCTCCCTATTTACAGCCAGCACTGTGTACGTGCCTTCCTGGAACTTCTTCACGTCTGATATTTTAAGAACACTGCAGTACATATGCATATCGGATTCGGTGGCGATGGACACGTTCTCATCTGGCATAATTTCCTCGCCCTTAAAGAACCAAGCGATGTCGGGCTCCGGTATGGCAACAAGTCGGCATTCGAGGAAAATTTGCGAGCCTTCGTCCACGTACTGCGCTTTTGGTCGCTTTGAGAACGTGGGAGGAATACCCTCTAATATATCTGCCAGTGATGATTCCCTCGAGAGGCTCTTTCGAGAGAGGACAGTCATTTCTGAGCCGTGGTCAGAAAGCGGCGCTTCCACGATGAGCTCTGTGGTGCTGGACGCGAATCCAGCTGCATTCTTTGCGACGCAAGTGAATGTGCCAGCGTCTTCCGGGAACACCTCCCGGATGATCAACGTGGCCACGTTGTCGTCGTCGTAGTACATTTGGAAATCTTGCGATGGCTTGATGATGGCGGTCTGCCGGAACCAGGTGATCTGAGGACGCGGGTAGCCCTCTACTTGGCACTCGAACTGTACGGTCGACCCGTCTGGAGTGTGTTTCGGTCTCAGTTTCTCTACGAATATTGGCGCAACTGCTTGCTCTTCGGACGATGGTTCTGTAATTTAAGTAAGAGTTTAAAGCGTCAATTTTTGGGTTCCATAATATATAAAGGAACCCTATGAAATCGTCGTATCCGTCTGTCGTATCCGTCAACGTTTCACTATGGCGGGAAATTCATATTTCAAACAGTTTTTTTGTTCTTGTAGCTAGGCCGAGTAATTATTGTAAACGATAATGATGTTCGCGAAAATTGATTATTATTCTTTACAAACTCGCGTAAAGTTATTTATCTCTAATGCACATTATTACATACATTTGTCAATAAACAAATTTATGCTGTTTCAAACGGTTTATTGCCAAATGTAAGTAATATGGTGAGTAACTGATTAATAGCTGTACATGATAATGTAAAGAACGACCAACAATTTTCGCGAACACTATGCCATTTCACAATATTTATCCGGCCTAGCTACAAGGACAAAAAAATGTTTGAAATTTGATTTTCCCGCCAAAGTGAAACGTTTTACCTTAAGTTAAAAACAAGAAAAATATTAGAATTTTCCAAGTTGGTTAATAACTGATGGAGGTCTAAAGTAATAAACATAAAAAATACAACTGAATAGGGAATTCTTTCTCGGCTAGTCGGCTAAAATACTTAGTTTAGGGAGAGAGAGATCATGTGAGATGGTGTCTGAGATGGTACCTGTCCCGACGGCGGGTTGTGAAGCCGCAATAACACGTATGTGAAGATATGTTTGCTTGCGGAAGGTTATTGTAAAAGGTACGTACTTTCAAACACGGGCAGTTTGTCGATTTTCTCGTTCAGTTTCTTTTGCAAGTAAAGAGTGTAGTTTGGTTCGTCCATCAGATACTGCGCCGGGACCCAACCCTTCTCCTCTGTCAGGTGCTTCTTCACGAACCACCAGTCTTGATTTCTTGTTTCTGAAACATAACATTTGCTCGTCTAGGGTCACTTCTAAATGATGCCAAAATAAATTACTATTTTCTAATGTACTTCAGTGGTTCTTGAGTGGAGACCGCGAACCCGAAGACGCAGCGTAGGTAGGCCTCCCACTAGATGGGCCGACGACATTGTGAGAGTCGCGGGCATCCAGTGGATGCAGATGGCAGGATGTCGTTCAGTGTGGAGGTTATAAGAGGGAGGCCTATGTTCAGCAGTGGACGTCTTCTGGTTGATGATGATGATGATGAATGTACTTCAGATTCACAGAATTATTCGTATTACTAATAATTATTTTTTTATTAAACAGCAGCTGTTTTGTTCTAACTTATAATTATTATTGAACTCGCGACCCGCCCCGGCTTCGCACGGGTATACGCTCGGCCTTCGGCCTTGCTACAATGACCCGCTCCAGGAACACAAAATTTCATCCTTATCGGTCCAGCCGTTTTTAGGGTTCCGCACCCAAAGGGTAAAACGGGACTCTATTACTAAGGCTTCGCTGTCCGTCTGTCTGTCCGTTCATCTGTCCGTCTGTCACCGTCTGTATCTCATGAACCGTGATAAACAGTTGAATTTTCACAGATGATGTACTTTTGTTGCCGCTATATCAAAACAGAATAAAATAAATATTTAAGAGGGATCCCATACAATAAACGTGATTTTTTGCTCGTTTTAGCTCGATATTGATAACGGCAACAGGTAAATAATTAAATTAAAATTAATATTTAAGGGTGTTCCCAAACAACAAACGTGATTTTTTTGCCGTTTTTATAGATAATAGTACGGAAACCTTCATGCGCGAATCTGACTCACACTTGGCCGGTAATTATATATTAAGATATTTATATATTAGGATATTTATATACTAAGATATTTATATACTAAGATATTTATATATTAAGATATTTATATAGATTAAACGGCAGGCGTTTTGTTCTAACTTATAATTATTGTTGAATTAAACTTGGTGCAAGCATTGATTTGCTGTAGCAGATGCAATAACATGCTATAAAGCTGAATTAAAATATTACCTATTAATAGTTCACAGAAGTATATTGGTTACCTCGTAATCAGTACTTTTAATTTATAGCTTTTTATTGCAACTGACAAAGCATTTTTTTTTATCGCGAGTAAGTCCGTTTTTGACAACCAACTCGCCTGTTGGTAAGCGACGATGTAGTCGAAGATGAAACGCAGACTTAGATGAACCTATTCGCTCTGGCCCAAGTTATATCTCTCAGAAAATATGGAAGCCGGTAGGTTGTTCCAATCATTGGCCGCACAGATTTGAATCGTAGAATCAAAACGTTTAATACGAATCCAAAGAAAATCCACAATGTATATTAGGTGATAGTGTGCCGACTTCCTACTGATTAAATCGGGGTGTTACCTAGGATGTAAAGTCGTTCTCCTTCCACCAGGTTGATGGCCTCGTCTGTCTCGGCAACGTACGAGTACACGGCGAACACGGTGTCCCCGCTGCGTACGTCCGCTGGGCTCTCTGCAATACAACCGAATAAAGTAAGTGCTTGTCGCTCCTCGTGTAACTGATTGGTTGGCTTCAAAACCTGAGAGATGTCGCATTCGACGGACCTGAAGACAGCACACCCGCGGAGCAGTTCGTGAGTCGTGCAGTGGCTCATACAGATCCTAGTGCTATAGAATGCGCGGGATCTTTTTCAAGCTATGGTGCTGACACGCGTTTCCTCTGTTGAGGTTCCAATCGACGGAAAGTCAGTTAAAGCGATAGAGAGACATCTCTGTCGCTATAACTGACGCATATCTCACAAGCCTCTCAAACTGTCAGATCTCGATGCCCGCATTCCGCTACCGTTCTCTGCTTAGTAACCTTTTATTTTTTAACTAAGCATTCTTTATTCCGCGGTTGACATTTTAAGCTCCGAAAATTTTCAATAGATATGCGAATATGTGTATATAGGATAATCATGGTTGTTGGTTCACATTGGGTTGTCGAATCAAGACGATAAGAGAAGGGCATTCTATTGTGTGGGGTGGGTATACTTACAACTCATCACAACGTAATGAATTACATAACATTTGGTGTAGAAATAGACTGCTTCTGGATTACAACGTTGGGTACAAGTACCTCAAAAAAAAAAAACACTGTAGATATATTGCATGTTCTTAGAGCCGTCAGCTTTTACAATACTTAATTGTTAAATTTGTAGGCGAATGCTTCGACCAAAATAAAATGAATGGACGGGCCCTAACCATTGAACTTGATCAGTAAAAACGAGTCAAAATCGTCGGACATATACTTCAACACCTAATTATAAAAATGTACAGTATATTTGTTACAAAAAATAGATATCGGTTTTATTTGTGTATTTACACTTCGGTAAAGCATACGAATTCATAATTTTGTCAGATGTTTCGTTATCGCGTATCAATAGACTCGTGTTTCACTTCCTACGGCTAGAGACCGACTGAAACGAAATGAGAGCTGGCGCTCATTTTGTAATCTTCAAAAATGCGCTTCTACTGGGCCCGTCCATTCATTTTATTTTGGTCGAAGGGCGAATGTCCTACTACAGACTAAGTAACCTACTTTATATGTGCCTGGAATGTGGTTCACTAGTATTTTAAGCCAACTGATAGTGGGTTTGAGCATTTGGATTGTCTTCAACGGTCTATGGGAAGTCTGTTTTGTAGTATTGGTGTTAGCTTGTTTTTTGTTTAGTTAATAAATGCACTTGTATTTACCTGGGAATTCTTGTTCTCTAGCGATACTCATCGACACGTCCGCTTCTGTGAAAGGCATTCATATTTTAATGATTTTAATTCAAGATTATGAACTCAACATAAGGTGTACTTAGGCCAAAACTGCAGTTAGTAGCGGAACAAGTAATAATATTATCCAAGTGCCTCTAGTATAGGTGGCAGGTAAGCTTGAACCTACATTTGAATAAAGAGACGAGCTTTGTCATATAATACAACACCATGCTCCGCTGCCCTGCTTGTTGCCTCAAGGATCTAGACATCGAAACATTGTATGATTTATAAATCAGTAACTCATGCTTTAGCGCTTATTTACGTAGGAAGCAGGTTACCAGTACCGATCTACCTGCGCTTATCGGAACTGGTCCGCGCAGGTCACACGCAGGTACACCCTACCAAAAGAATAATAAAATAAATGGTGTGACCATAATAGCTTTCCTGTTTTGATGTATGTGACGATGGAGAAGTAAGCAAATATAACTACATATTTTCTTAGAACTTCATACTTCTTCATAAATATACCGAAAAAAAAACAAGTAAAGAAGTTAAATGGTGTTCTACGAGAATTGATTCTTGTTCTCATTTAGATAATCACAGTGTATTTGTTCCCATTCACATCCATACGGCTGCTAAAATTGTATATATTATTTCTCCTCATTAACACATAAGTAACTTGTCCCGGACAATGTACGGTTCAGTCAGGATTGCGGTGAAAGCCACAGGGCGTAACTAGTAATAATATAAACGAGTATATAAGTAAATAAATTTACTACAAAGCTAAGCTGATTTAAAATGCTTGCTCGGTAAGCCACGCTAAAAGCATTACTTGTAAATTATACCTTGTATTTGGGAAGGTTTCCTAGGTTTTCGTTTAGCTGAAATAGTAAGTTGCTCTTCTTGATACGTGACAGACTCATCTTTTTTCAATTTTGGCTTAAACTCGACGCTTAACTCTTCAATTTCACTGACCTCATAGGCAGGTTTTTTTGGTTTTCGTCTAATTACCATTTCGACATTTTCTTCTGACTCAGCTTCACTTACTATTATTTCCTCCGGTTCATTATTGTCCTCTATTTCTTGAGTAAGCCGTATTGACGTTTCGTCGGCAGCTTCCGAGATTGTAGGTTTTTTCTTTGACTTTAGTTTTATTTTACTTGACAAAGACAGTTCTTCTGTAGAATATTGCTCTTTTTGTGGTTTTACTTCAAAACTCACTTCTTCTTGATCATCCACTGTATATTTCGGTTTTTTATCTAATTTTAAACTAACATCATGAACGATTTCTGAAGGTTCTTCGTGAGTTTTAGGTCTAGACATAGTGACACTAGATGTGATGTCATCATTACTTTTTTCTACTGGTTTATTTTTTTTAAGTGATAACATTACATTTGTAGCGTCATTGTTTACTTCAACATCGCTTTCAATAACTTCTACTACATCTGGACCTTCTTTTTCTTCGTAAAATTTGATCGAAGCTTCATTGGCTTCTTCGCTGAATGTTGGTTGTCTTTGTGGTTTTAGTTTTACTTTGCTCGACATAGAAATTTCTTCTTCTGCATAAGAATCTAACTGAATATTAAATTCTTGTTCAACATCTTCTTTGGTTTTAGTTGTTTTAGGCCTAAATGTTACTGTTTCAGGCTCTGTAATTTCAGGAAGCGTGACAGAAGACTTACGTAATGGTTTCAATTTTTTCTTAATAGTCACTTCTTCAGTTATTTCCTCTGTTTTTTTTACACTAGGCCGCCTTGGTTTAATAGTAAACTGTTCAGGTTCCTCTTCTTTAACTTCTTCGCGCTCTTCTTCAGGTGAGTCGGCTTCTTTTCTCGCATCCACAATGTCATCATAACCAAACAATGGTTTTTCTAATTCTGTTTTTTCTATTTCTGGAAGTTTGGGTTCTTTATATACTTTTTTCTTGATTTTAGCTGCTTCTTTGACATTTCTCGATAAAATTCCATTTTGTCTAACGCTTCCTAAGAAGTCAATTAATGGTTTTATTATCTCTGGTGGCCAGTCAGTTACATGTTTTACTCGACTTTTAAGTTGGAATTTTGGCAATGTAGTTGCAATAGAATCTTGCTTCGGTTTTGCCACAGTTTTCTTTAACTTTAGTTTTGAAAACTGAGCCCCATCAACGTTTTCTGCATGTTGAACTTCTCCCATGTCAAGCGTTTTTTGTTCTATTTTCATAGGAAATAGTTTACGTTTCACTTTACCTTTATGTTCCGGTTTTGTTTCTTCTGTTTTTTCAAACTGATCGATTATGCCCGGTTCAGTTTCACTAGTTTCAATGACATCATCAGCTGGTTGTTTTTCATCAATCTCTTCAGAAAGTTTTGATGGTATAGATTTGTCAGATGGTTTTCGTTTTTCTGATTTTTTATCATGTTTTTTAGTTTCGCCGTTTATTTCTTGGGGCTTTTTTGGCTCAATTTTTGATTTCATTAGATCTATCACATCAACAGGTTCATTTTGTGATACTTTTTCCGGTGTTTCAGAGGTTGGTTTTTCATTTTTATTTTCTTCTAAAGAATCTGTATCTTTCTTAGGCTTCAACGTTTCAGATGGTTCTGTTGTTTTGGGTGTAAATTCAAATTGATCAGGTTTTTCTAATTCGACTTTTTCCGAGTCTGGTATTGGTTTGACCTTAACAACTTTCTTCTTAAGCTTCAGTGCTTCTTTAACATTTCGAGAGAGCTCTCCGTTTTGTCGCACGCTACCCAAAAATGATATAGATGGCTGACCAATATTAGGTGGCCAATCATTTATGTAAGAAATACGACTTTTCAGTTGAAATTTCGGCAAAGTAACTGTGGCAGTTTCTTGTTTGGGCTTATGCGTCGGTTTCTTTAATTTTATCTTATTAAATGTAGGACCTTCAGTCTCCTGAGGCTGCTGTGCTTTTGAATCCAGAGATTTTTCTTCAATTTTCATGATTGTTAATTTGTCTTTAGAGTATTTTTTGGTGCGTGTTGGTTTAGGTGTTGTGGTTTCATCTTCCTCTTCTTTTGCCTTTTCTGACGTGCTCTTGACAGCTGGAAGTACTTCAAAAATATCTGTAAAGTTAAAAATTTGATATTACTAAAACATATTTAAAATGATACATACATAATATAGAGACGGCAATAAATGAGATATCGTAAGTAAGCAGTAAGTTGTTGAAACATTCGATTTTCAAGATTATCGTGTTCAAATTAATGTTTATCAAGCTTTACTAGACTCATTAAGGATTACATATAACAGGTTTTTATGTAATAAAAGCTAAAATACGGTAAATTTGTTCTATAATGTTAACATTATTTATGTATAATATATGTAAATCAATGTTTTTTAGCTAAAAAAGAGGAAATAAAATTTTCATTAACTTTCGCTGTACCACTGTATTGCTTGATTTATAGCTATTCAGATTGGCCTCTATAGACACGCTCTTAAGGGGATGAAACTGGTAAACGTGGTATTAACACTGAATCACACTGCATTTGTACTTACACATTTAAGCATCTAACAAGTTTCCTTAATATAACAAACCAGTTTTTGTTGGTTTTGACATTGCCTGTATCTATACGCACTTGGAAGACTTTGACCTGTTCCGGTTCCTCTTCTACAACCCTGTATCTATCTTGTTTGTGTAACTGTTCGAGAAGTGTAGTAGAGTCAGTTGTGTATTCGTTTGTGGTGTGAACATGTGTAATGAGTTGTGTATCACCTACTTGTTCAGTAATGATTTGTTTGGTTTCTATTTTGGGACCTACCTTCTTCTTGATGATACGCTTAGTGACCGTATTTTGTTTGACCTTACCGTCTGGCCTTTGTGTTTCTTCTACAATAGTTTCTTCAGGCAGCTCGATAACTTCTACTGGTTCGAGATGCATGAAGTCTTCAGGCATGTTTTCTTCTAAGACTGTGACGGTTGTAATAGGCACTTCATCGTCCTGCTCAATTGTTGTAATTTCAGAGACTTCCTCTTTGGGGCCTTTCTTCTTCTTGATGACGCGCTTAACGGTTTTTACTGTTTTTTCATCGCCGGTATCTGAACGCACTTGTGTCACTTTGACCTGTTCCGGTTCCTCTTCTACGACCCTAGCCCTATCTGGTTTGTGTAACTGTTCGAGTGGTGTGGTAGTGTCATCTGTGTATTCATCTGTTTTGTGTATGTGTACAACTGGTTTTTGTTTGTCTTCTTGTTCAGTAATGATTTGTGTGGTTTCTATTTTGGGACCTACCTTCATCTTGATGATATGCTTAGTTATCGTCTTTTGTGTGACCTTACCGTCTGGTTTTTGTGTTTCTTCTACAGTAGTTTCTTCAGGCAGCTCGATAACTTCTACTGGTTCGAGATGCACGTTGTCTTCAGGCATCTTTTCTGCTAAGACTGTGACGGTTGTAATAGGCGCTTCATCGTCCTGCTCAATTGTTGTAATTTCAGAGACTTCCTCTTTGGGGCCTTTCTTCTTCTTGATGACGCGCTTAACGGTTTTTACTGTTTTTTCATCGCCTGTATCTGAACGCACTTGTGTCACTTTGACCTGTTCCGGTTCCTCTTCTGCGACCCTAGCCCTATCTGGTTTGTGTAACTGTTCGAGTGGTGTGGTAGTGTCATCTGTGTATTCATCTGTTTTGTGTATGTGTACAACTGGTTTTTGTTTGTCTTCTTGTTCAGTAATGATTTGTGTGGTTTCTATTTTGGGACCTACCTTCTTCTTGATGATACGCTTAGTGACCGTCTTTTGTGTGACCTTACCGTCTGGCCTTTGTGTCTCTTCTACAGTAATTTCTTCAGGAAGTTCGATAACTTCCACTGGTTCGATACACTCGATGTCTTCTTGGATCTTTTCTTCTGAGACTGTGATAGTTGTGATAGGCACTTCATCGTCTTGCTGTATAGTTGTGATTTCGGGGACTTCTTCTTTTGGGCCTTCCTTCTTCTTGATGACGCGCTTAACGGTCTTTACAGTTTTGACGTCACCTGTATCTGAACGTACTTGTGTGACTTTGACCTGTTCCGGTTCCTCCTCTACGACCCTAGCCCTATCTGGTTTGTGTAACTGTTCGAGTGGTGTGGTAGTGTCATTTGTGTATTCATTTGTAGTGTGATCATGTGTAATGAGTTGTGTATCACCTGCTTGTTCTGTTGTAATTTGACTGGTTTCTATTTTGGGTCCTACCTTCTTTTTGATGATACGTTTAGGGACCTTTTTTTGTTTAACCTTACCGTCTGGCGTTCGTGTCTGTTCAACAGTGGTTTCTTCAGGCAGCTCGATAACTTCCACTGGTTCGATACGCTCCATGTCTTCTGGCGTCTTTTCTTCTAAGACTGTGACGGTTGTAATAGGCGCTTCATCATCCTGCTGAATAGTTGTGATTTCGGTGACTTCCTCTTTGGGGCCTTTCTTCTTCTTGATGACGCGCTTAATGGTTTTTACTGTTTTTTCATCGCCTGTATCTGAACGCACTTGTGTGACTTTGACCTGTTCCGGTTCCTCTTCAATGACCCTAGCCCTATCTGGTTTGTGTAACTGTTCGAGTGGTGTGGTAGTGTCATATGAGTATTCATCTGTTTTGTATATATGTAGAACCGGTTCTTGATTGTCTTCTTGTTCAGTTATGATTTGTGTGGTTTCTATTTTGGGACCTACCTTCTTCTTGATGATACGCTTAGTGACTAACTTTTGTGTGACCTTACCGTCTGGTCTTTGTGTCTCTTCTACAGTAATTTCTTCAGGCAGCTCGATAACTTCCACTGGTTCGATACACTCGATGTCTTCTGGGATCTTTTCTTCTGAGACTGTGATAGTTGTGATAGGCACTTCATCGTCTTGCTGAATAGTTGTGATTTCGGTGACTTCTTCTTTTGGGCCTTTCTTCTTCTTGATGATGCGCTTAACGGTCTTTACAGTTTTGACGTCACCTGTATCTGAACGCACTTGTGTGACTTTGACCTGTTCCGGTTCCTCCTCTACGACCCTAGCCCTATCTGGTTTGTGTAACTGTTCGAGTGGTAAGGTAGTGTCATCTGTGTATTCATCTGTTTTGTGTATGTGTACAACTGGTTTTTGTTTGTCTTCTTGTTCAGTAATGATTTGTGTGGTTTCTATTTTGGGACCTACCTTCTTCTTGATGATACGCTTAGTGACCGTCTTTTGTGTGACCTTACCGTCTGGTCTTTGTGTCTCTTCTACAGTAATTTCTTCAGGCAGCTCGATAACTTCTACTGGTTCGATACACTCGATGTCTTCTGGGATCTTTTCTTCTGAGACTGTGATAGTTGTGATAGGCACTTCATCGTCTTGCTGAATAGTTGTGATTTCGGTGACTTCTTCTTTTGGGCCTTTTTTCTTCTTGATGACGCGCTTAACGGTCCTTACAGTTTTGACGTCACCTGTATCTGAACGTACTTGTGTGACTTTGACCTGTTCCGGTTCCTCCTCTACGACCCTAGCCCTATCTGGTTTGTGTAACTGTTCGAGTGGTGTGGTAGTGTCATATGTGTATTCATCTGTTTTGTGTATATGTACAATCGGTTCTTGATTGTCTTCTTGTTCAGTTATGATTTGTGTGGTTTCTATTTTGGGACCTACCTTCTTCTTGATGATACGCTTAGTGACCGTCTTTTGTGTGACCTTACCGTCTGGTGTTCGTGTCTGTTCAACAGTGGTTTCTTCAGGCAGCTCGATAACTTCCACTGGTTCGATACATTCGATGTCTTTTGGGATCTTTTCTTCTGAGACTGTGATAGTTGTGATAGGCGCTTCATCGTCTTGCTGAATAGTTGTAATTTCAGTGATTTCTTCTTTTGGGCCTTTCTTCTTCTTGATGACGCGCTTAACGGTCTTTACAGTTTTGACGTCACCTGTATCTGAACGCACTTGTGTGACTTTGACCTGTTCCGGTTCCTCCTCTACGACCCTAGCCCTATCTGGTTTGTGTAACTGTTCAAGTGGTGTGGTAGTGTCATCTGTGTATTCATCTGTTTTGTGTATGTGTACAACTGGTTCTTGATTGTCTTCTTGTTCCGTTGTTATTTCAGTGGTTTCTATTTTGGGACCTACCTTCTTCTTGATGATACGCTTAGTGACCGTCTTTTGTGTGACCTTACCGTCTGGCCTTTGTGTCTCTTCTACAGTAATTTCTTCAGGCAGCTCGAGAACTTCCACTGGTTCGATACACTCAATGTCTTTTGGGATCTTTTCTTCTGAGACTGTGATAGTTGTGATAGGCGCTTCATCGTCTTGCTGAATAGTTGTAATTTCAGTGACTTCTTCTTTTGGGCCTTTCTTCTTCTTGATGACGCGCTTAACGGTCTTTAAAGTTTTGACGTCACCTGTATCTGAACGCACTTGTGTGACTTTTACCTGTTCCGGTTCCTCTTCAATGACCCTAGCCCTATCTGGTTTGTGTAACTGTTCGAGTGTTGTGGTAGTGTCATCTGTGTATTCATCTGTTTTGTGTGTGTGTACAACTGGTTTTTGTTTGTCTTCTTGTTCAGTAATGATTTGTGTGGTTTCTATTTTGGGACCTACCTTCTTCTTGATGATACGCTTAGTGACCGTCTTTTGTGTGACCTTACCGTCTGGCCTTTGTGTCTCTTCTACAGTAATTTCTTCAGGCAGCTCGATAACTTCCACTGGTTCGATACACTTGATGTTTTCTGGCATCTTTTCTTCTGAGACTGTGATAGTTGTGATAGGCGCTTCATCGTCTTGCTGAATAGTTGTAATTTCAGTGACTTCTTCTTTTGGGCCTTTCTTCTTCTTGATGACGCGCTTAACGGTCTTTACAGTTTTGACGTCACCTGTATCTGAACGCACTTGTGTGACTTTTACCTGTTCCGGTTCCTCTTCAATGACCCTAGCCCTATCTGGTTTGTGTAACTGTTCGAGTGTTGTGGTAGTGTCATCTGTGTATTCATCTGTTTTGTGTGTGTGTACAACTGGTTTTTGTTTGTCTTCTTGTTCAGTAATGATTTGTGTGGTTTCTATTTTGGGACCCTCCTTCTTCTTGATGATACGCTTAGTGACCGTCTTTTGTGTGACCTTACCGTCTGGCCTTTGTGTCTCTTCTATAGTAGTTTCTTCAGGCAGCTCAATAACTTCCACTGGTTCGATACACTCGATGTCTTCTGGCATCTTTTCTTCTAAGACTGTGACAGTTGTAATAGGCGCTTCATCATCCTGCTGAATAGTTGTGATTTCGGTGACTTCTTCTTTTGGGCCTTTCTTCTTCTTGATGACGCGCTTGACGGTTTTGACGGTTTTAACGTCACCTGAATCTGTACGCACTTGTGTGACTTTGATCTGTTCCGGTTCCTCTTCTACGACCCTAGCCCTATTTGGTTTGTGTAACTGTTCAAGTGGTGTGGTAGTGTCATCTGTGTATTCGTCTGTTGTGAGTATGTGTACCACAGGTTCATGGTTGTCTTCTTGTTCAGTTGTAATTTGAGTGGTTTCGATCTTGGGACCTACCTTCTTCTTGATGATACGCTTAGTGACCTTCTTTTGTTTGACCTTACCATCTGGCCTTTGTGTCTCTTCAACAGTGGTTTCTTCCGGCAGCTCGACAATTTCCACTGGTTCAATACGCTCGATGTCTTCTGGCATCTTTTCTTCTGAAACTGTAACTGTTGTAATGGGCGCTTCGTCGTCCTGCTGAATAGTTGTGATTTCGGTGACTTCTTCTTTGGGGCCTTTCTTTTTCTTGATGATGCGCTTAACGGTCCTTACAGTTTTAACGTCGCCTGTATCTGTACGCACTTGTGTGACTTTTACCTGTTCCGGTTCCTCTTCAATGACCCTAGCCCTATCTGGTTTGTGTAACTGTTCGAGTGTTGTGGTAGTGTCATCTGTGTATTCTTCTGTTTTGTGTATGTGTACAACTGGTTCTTGATTGTCTTCTTGTTCTGTTGTTATTTGAGTGGTTTCGATTTTGGGACCTACCTTTTTCTTGATTATTCGCTTAGTGACCTTCTTTTGTTTGACCTTACCATCTGATTTTTGTGTCTCTTCTATCGTGGTTTCTTCAGGCAGCTCGACAATTTCCACTGGTTTGATACGCTCGATGTCTTCTTGCATCTTATCTTCTGAGACTGTGACGGTTGTTATTGGCGCTTCATCATTTTGCTGTACAGTTGTTATTTCAGTGACTTCTTCTTTGGGACCTCTCTTCTTCTTGATAACTCGTTTCGTTGTTTTAACTGTTTTATTGTCACCTGAATCTGTACGCACTTGTGTGACTTTGACCTGTTCCGGTTCCTCTTCTACGACCCTAGCCCTATCTGGTTTGTGTAACTGTTCAAGTGGTGTGGTAGTGTCATCTGTGTATTCGTCTGTTGTGAGGATGTGTACCACAGGTTCATGGTTGTCTTCTTGTTCAGTGGTGATTTGAGTGGTTTCGATCTTGGGACCTACCTTCTTCTTGATGATACGCTTAGTGACCGTCTTTTGTGTGACCTTACCGTCTGGCCTTTGTGTCTCTTCTATAGTAGTTTCTTCAGGCAGCTCAATAACTTCCACTGGTTCGATACGCTCGATGTCTTCTGGCATCATTTCTTCTAAGACTGTGACAGTTGTAATAGGCGCTTCATCATCCTGCTGAATAGTTGTGATTTCGGTGACTTCCTCTTTTGGGCCTTTCTTCTTCTTGATGACGCGCTTGACGGTTTTGACGGTTTTAACGTCGCCTGAATCTGTACGCACTTGTGTGACTTTGACCTGTTCCGGTTCCTCTTCTACGACCCTAGCCCTATCTGGTTTGTGTAACTGTTCAAGTGGTGTGGTAGTGTCATCTGTGTATTCGTCTGTTGTGAGGATGTGTACCACAGGTTCATGGTTGTCTTCTTGTTCAGTGGTGATTTGAGTGGTTTCGATCTTGGGACCTACCTTCTTCTTGATGATACGCTTAGTGACCTTCTTTTGTTCGACCTTACCATCTGGTGTTTGTGTCTCTTCTATTGTGGTTTCTTCAGGCAGCTCGACAATTTCCACTGGTTCGATACGCTCGAAGTCTTCTGGCATCTTTTCTTCTAAGACTGTGACAGTTGTAATAGGCGCTTCATCATCCTGCTGAATAGTTGTGATTTCGGTGACTTCCTCTTTTGGGCCTTTCTTCTTCTTGATGACGCGCTTGACGGTTTTGACAGTTTTAACGTTGCCTGAATCTGTACGCACTTGTGTGACTTTGACCTGTTCCGGTTCCTCTTCTACGACCCTAGCCCTATTTGGTTTGTGTAACTGTTCAAGTGGTGTGGTAGTGTCATCCGTGTATTCGTCTGTTGTGAGTATGTGTACCACAGGTTCATGGTTGTCTTCTTGTTCAGTAGTAATTTGAGTGGTTTCGATCTTGGGACCTACCTTCTTCTTGATGATACGCTTAGTGACCTTCTTTTGTTTGACCTTACCATCTGGCCTTTGTGTCTCTTCAACAGTGGTTTCTTCCGGCAGCTCGACAATTTCCACTGGTTCAATACGCTCGATGTCTTCTGGCATCTTTTCTTCTGAAACTGTAACTGTTGTAATGGGCGCTTCGTCGTCCTGCTGAATAGTTGTGATTTCGGTGACTTCTTCTTTGGGGCCTTTCTTTTTCTTGATGACGCGCTTAACGGTTTTTACAGTTTTAACGTCGCCTGTATCTGTACGCACTTGTGTGACTTTTACCTGTTCCGGTTCCTCTTCAATGACCCTAGCCCTATCTGGTTTGTGTAACTGTTCGAGTGTTGTGGTAGTGTCATCTGTGTATTCTTCTGTTTTGTGTATGTGTACAACTGGTTCTTGATTGTCTTCTTGTTCAGTGGTGATTTGAGTGGTTTCGATCTTGGGACCTACCTTCTTCTTGATGATACGCTTAGTGACCTTCTTTTGTTCGACCTTACCATCTGGTGTTTGTGTCTCTTCTATTGTGGTTTCTTCAGGCAGCTCGACAATTTCCACTGGTTCGCTACGCTTGATGTCTTCTGGCATCTTTTCTTCTGAAACTGTGACAGTTGTGATAGGCGCTTCATCATCCTGCTGAATGGTTGTGATTTCGGTGACTTCTTCTTTTGGGCCTTTCTTCTTCTTGATGACGCGCTTAATAGTTTTGATGGTTTTGATGTCACCTGAATCTGTACGCACTTGTGTGACTTCAACATGTTCTGGTTCTTCTTCTACGACCCTAGCCCTATCTGGTTTGTGTAATTGTTCGAGTGGTGTGGTAGTGTCATCTGTGTATTCTTCTGTTGTGTGTAGGTGTACCACAGGTTCATGGTCGTCTTCTTGTTCAGTGGTGATTTGAGTTGTTTCGATTTTGGGACCTACCTTCTTTTTGATGATACGCCTAATGATCTTTATTTGTTTGACCTCACCGTCTGGCCTTTGTGTCTCTTCTACAGTGGTTTCTTCCGGCAGCTCGACAATTTCCACTGGTTCAATACGCCCGATGTCTTCTGGCGTCTTTTCTTCTGTGACTGTGACAGTTGTAATGGGCGCTTCGTCGTCCTGCTGAATAGTTGTGATTTCGGTGACTTCTTTTTTGGGGCCTTTCTTCTTCTTGATGACGCGCTTGACGGTTTTGACCGTTTTAACGTCGCCTGAATCTGTACGCACTTGTGTGACTTTGACCTGTTCCGGTTCCTCTTCTACGACCCTAGCCCTATTTGGTTTGTGTAACTGTTCAAGTGGTGTGGTAGTGTCATCTGTGTATTCTTCTGTTTTGTGTATGTGTACAACTGGTTCTTGATTGTCTTCTTGTTCTGTTGTTATTTGAGTGGTTTCGATTTTGGGACCTACCTTTTTCTTGATTATTCGCTTAGTGACCTTCTTTTGTTTGACCTTACCATCTGGCCTTTGTGTCTCTTCTACAGTGGTTTCTTCCGGTAGCTCGACAATTTCCACTGGTTCAATACGCTCGATGTCTTCTGGCATCTTTTCTTCTGAAACTGTAACAGTTGTAATGGGCGCTTCGTCGTCCTGCTGAATAGTTGTGATTTCGGTGACTTCTTCTTTAGGGCCTTTCATTTTCTTGATGACGCGCTTAACGGTTTTTACAGTTTTAACGTCGCCTGTATCTGAACGCACTTGTGTGACTTCTACCTGTTCCGGTTCCTCTTCAATGACCCTAGCCTTATCTGGTTTGTGTAACTGTTCGAGTGTTGTGGTGATGTCATCTGTGTATTCTTCTGTTTTGTGTATGTGTACAACTGGTTCTTGATTGTCTTCTTGTTCCGTTGTTATTTCAGTGGTTTCTATTTTGGGACCTACCTTTTTCTTGATGATACGCTTAGAGACCTTCTTTTGTTTGACCTTACCATCTGGCTTTTGTGTCTCCTCTACAGTGGTTTCTTCAGGCAGCTCAACAATTTCCACTGGTTCGCTACGCTTGATGTCTTCTGGCATCTTTTCTTCTGAAACTGTGACAGTTGTGATAGGCGCTTCATCATCCTGCTGAATGGTTGTGATTTCGGTGACTTCTTCTTTAGGGCCTTTCTTCTTTTTGATGACGCGCTTAATAGTTTTGATGGTTTTGATGTCACCTGAATCTGTACGCACTTGTGTGACTTCAACATGTTCTGGTTCTTCTTCTACAACCCTAGCCCTATCTGGTTTGTGTAACTGTTCGAGTGGTGTGGTAGTGTTATCTGTGTATTCATCTGTTGTGTGTAGGTGTACCACAGGTTCATGGTCGTCTTCTTGTTCAGTTGTGATTTGAGTTGTTTCAATTTTGGGACCTACCTTCTTTTTGATGATACGCTTAATGATCTTTATTTTTTTGACCTTACCGTCTGGCCTTTGTGTCTCTTCTACAGTGGTTTCTTCTGGCAGCTCGACAATTTCCACTGGTTCAATACGCCCGATGTCTTCTGGCGTCTTTTCTTCTGAGACTGTGACAGTTGTAATAGGCGTTTCATCATCCTGCTGAATAGTTGTGATTTCGGTGACTTCTTCTTTTGGGCCTTTCTTCTTCTTGATGACGCGCTTAATAGTTTTGATGGTTTTGATGTCACCTGAATCTGTACGCACTTGTGTCACTTCAACATGTTCTGGTTCCTCTTCTACGACCCTAGCCCTATCTGTTTTGTGTAACTGTTCGAATGGTATGGTAGTGTTATCTGTGTATTCATCTGTTGTGTGTATGTGTACCACAGGTTCATGGTCGTCTTCTTGTTCAGTGGTGATTTGAGTTGTTTCGATTTTGGGACCTACCTTCTTTTTGATGATACGCTTAATGATCTTTATTTGTTTGACCTTACCGTCTGGCCTTTGTGTCTTTTCTACAGTGGTTTCTTCTGGAAGCTCGACAATTTCCACTGGTTCAATACGCCCGATGTCTTCTGGCGTCTTTTCTTCTGAGACTGTGACAGTTGTAATAGGCGTTTCATCATCCTTCTGAATAGTTGTGATTTCGGTGACTTCTTCTTTGGGGCCTTTCTTTTTCTTGATGATGCGCTTAACGGTCCTTACAGTTTTAACGTCGCCTGTATCTGTACGTACTTGTGTGACTTTGACTTGTTCTGGTTCCTCTTCTACGACTTTTGCCCTATCGGGTTTGTGTAACTGTTCGAGTGATGTGGTAGTGTCATCTGTGTATTGTTCTGTTTTGTGTATGTGTACAACTGGTTCTTGATTGTCTTCTTGTTCCGTTGTTATTTCAGTGGTTTCTATTTTGGGACCTACCTTTTTCTTGATGATTCGCTTAGTGACCTTCTTTTGTTTGACCTTACCATCTGGTGTTTCTGTCTCTTCTATCGTGGTTTCTTCAGGCAGCTCGACAATTTCCACTGGTTTGATACGCTCGATGTCTTCTTGCATCTTATCTTCTGAGACTGTGACGGTTGTTATTGGCGCTTCATCATCTTGCTGTACAGTTGTAATTTCAGTGACTTCTTCTTTGGGACCTCTCTTCTTCTTGATAACTCGTTTCGTTGTTTTAACTGTTTTAGTGTCACCTGAATCTGTACGCACTTGTGTGACTTTGACCTGTTCCGGTTCCTCTTCTACGACCCTAGCCCTATCTGGTTTGTGTAACTGTTCAAGTGGTGTGGTAGTGTCATCTGTGTATTCGTCTGTTGTGAGGATGTGTACCACAGGTTCATGGTTGTTTTCTTGTTCAGTGGTGATTTGAGTAGTTTCGATTTTGGGACCTACTCTTTTCTTGATGATACGCCTTGTGGTTTTCTTATGTTTGAGCTCACCGTCGGGTGATTGTGTCTCCTCAACCGTGGTTTCTTCTGGAAGTTCGACGATTTCAACTGGTTTTATTGCCTCAGTGTCTTCTGGAGCTTTTCCTTCTGATACTGTGACGGTTGTTATTGGAGTTTCATCATCTTGCTGTACAGTTGTAATTTCAGTGACTTCTTCTTTGGGACCTCTCTTCTTCTTGATAACTCGTTTCGTTGTTTTAACCGTTTTAGTGTCACCCGTTTCTGTACGAACTTGAGCTATCTGCACCTGTTCAGGCGCTTCTTGGATAACTTGCGCTTTGTCAGGTTTGAGTGATTGTTCAAGTGGTGTGGTAGTGTCATCTGTGTATTCGTCAGTTGTGTGTATGTGTACCACAGGTTCATGGTCATCTACTTGTTCAGTGGTTATTTCAGTTGTTTCGATCTTGGGACCTACCTTCTTCTTGATAATACGTCTTGTGATTTTCTTATGTTTAGGCTTACCGTCGGACGATGGTGTCTCTTCGACCGTAGTTTCTTCTGGAAGTTCGACGATTTCAACTGGTTTTATTGCCTCAGTGTCTTCTGGAGCTATTCCTTCTGATACTGTGACGGTTGTTATTGGCGCTTCGTCATCTTGCTGTACAGTTGTAATTTCAGTGACTTCTTCTTTGGGACCTCTCCTCTTCTTGATAACTCGTTTTGTTGTTTTCACCGTTTTAGTGTCACCCGTTTCAGTACGAACTTGAGATATCTGCACCTGTTCAGGCGCTTCTTGTATAACCTGCGCTTCGTCAGGTTTGAGTGATTGTTCTAGTGGTGTGGTAGTGTCATCTGTGTATTCGTCTGTTGTGTGTACGTGTACGACAGGTTCATTGTCATCTTCTTGTTCAGTGGTTATTTGAGTGGTTTGGATCTTGGGACCTACTTTCTTCTTGATGATACGCTTTGTGATTTTCTTATGTTTGGGCTTACCATCACGCGATCGTGTCTCCTCAACCGTAGTTTCTTCTGGAAGTTCGATGATTTCAACTGGTTTTATTGGCTCAATGTCTTCTGATGCCTTTTCTTCTGATACTGTGACGGTTGTTATTGGCGCTTCATCATCTTGCTGTATAGTTGTAATTTCAGTGACTTCTTCTTTGGGACCTCTCTTCTTCTTGATAACTCGTTTCGTTGTTTTAACCGTTTTAGTGTCACCCGTTTCAGAACGAACTTGAGTTATCTGCACCTGTTCAGGCACTTCTTGGATAACTTGCGCTCTGTCAGGTTTGAGTGATTGTTCTAGTAGTGTGGTAGTGTCATCTGTGTATTCGTCTGTTGTGTGTATGTGTACCACAGGTTCATGGTCGTCTTCTTGTTCAGTGGTGATTTGAGTGGTTTCGATTTTTGGACCTACCTTTTTCTTGATGATACGCTTTGTGATTTTTTTATGTTTGGGCTTACCGTCACGCGATTGTGTCTCCTCAAACGTAGTTTCTTCTGGAAGTTCAATGATTTCAACTGGTTTTATTGGCTCTTTGTCTTCTGGTACCTTTTCTTCTGAGACTGTAATGGTTGTTATTGGCGCTTCATCATCTTGCTGTACAGTTGTAATTTCAGTGACTTCTTCTTTGGGACCTCTCTTCTTCTTGATAATTCGTTTCGTTGTTTTAACCGTTTTAGTGTCACCCGTTTCAGTACGAACTTGAGTTATCTGCACCTGTTCAGGCGCTTCTTGGATAACTTGCGCTATGTCAGGTTTGAGTGTTTGTTCAAATGGTGTGGTTGTGTCATCCGTGTATTCGTCTGTTGTGTGTACGTGTACGACAGGTTCATTGTCATCTTCTTGTTCAGTGGTTATTTGAGTGGTTTGGATCTTGGGACCTACTTTCTTCTTGATGATACGCTTTGTGATTTTCTTATGTTTGGGCTTACCATCACGCGATTGTGTCTCCTCCACTGTAGTTTCTTCTGGAAGTTCGATGATTTCAACTGGTTTTATTGGCTCAATGTCTTCTGATGCCTTTTCTTCTGATACTGTGACGGTTGTTATTGGCGCTTCATCATCTTGCTGTATAGTTGTAATTTCAGTGACTTCTTCTTTGGGACCTCTCTTCTTCTTGATAACTCGTTTCGTTGTTTTAACCGTTTTAGTGTCACCCGTTTCAGAACGAACTTGAGTTATCTGCACCTGTTCAGGCACTTCTTGGATAACTTGCGCTCTGTCAGGTTTGAGTGATTGTTCTAGTAGTGTGGTAGTGTCATCTGTGTATTCGTCTGTTGTGTGTACATGTACGACAGGTTCATGGTCATCTTCTTGTTCAGTGGTTATTTGAGTGGTTTGGATCTTGGGACCTACCTTCTTCTTGATGATACGCTTTGTGATTTTCTTATGTTTGGGCTTACCGTCGGGCGATTTTGTCTCTTCAACCGTAGTTTCTTCTGGAAGTTCGACGATTTCAACTGGTTTTATTGGCTCAATGTCTTCTGGTGCCTTTTCTTCTGATACTGTGACGGTTGTTATTGGCGCTTCATCATCTTGCTGTACAGTTGTAATTTCAGTGACTTCTTCTTTGGGACCTCTCTTCTTCTTGATAACTCGTTTTGTTGTTTTAACCGTTTTAGTGTCACCCGTTTCAGTACGAACTTGAGATATCTGCACCTGTTCAGGCGCTTCTTGTATAACCTGCGCTTCGTCAGGTTTGAGTGATTGTTCTAGTGGTGTGGTAGTGTCATCTGTGTATTCGTCTGTTGTGTGTACGTGTACGACAGGTTCATGGTCATCTTCTTGTTCAGTGGTTATTTGAGTGGTTTGGATCTTGGGACCTACCTTCTTCTTGATGATACGCTTTGTGATTTTCTTATTTTTGGGCTTACCGTCGGGCGATTTTGTCTCTTCAACCGTAGTTTCTTCTGGAAGTTCAAGGATTTCAACTGGTTTTATTGGCTCAATGTCTTCTGGTGCCTTTTCTTCTGATACTGTGACGGTTGTTATTGGCGCTTCATCATCTTGCTGTATAGTTGTGATTTCAGTGACTTCTTCTTTGGGACCTCTCTTCTTCTTGATAATTCGTTTCGTTGTTTTAACCGTTTTAGTGTCACCTGTTTCAGAATGAACTTGTGTGACTTTTACCTGTTCCGGTTCCTCTTCAATAACCCTAGCCCTATCTGGTTTGTGTAACTGTTCGAGTGTTGTGGTAGTGTCATCTGTGTATTCTTCTGTTTTGTTTATGTGTACAACTGGTTCTTGATTGTCTTCTTGTTCAGTAATTATTTGTGTAGTTTCAACTTTGGAACCTACCTTCTTCTTGATGGTACGCTTAGTGACCTTCTTTTGTTTGACCTTACCGTGTGGCAATTGTGTCTCTTCGACCGTAGTTTCTTCCGGAAGTTCGACGGTTTCAACTGGTTTTATTGGCTCAATGTCTTCTGGTGCATTTTCTTCTGAGACTGTGACGGTTGTTATTGGCGCTTCATCATCTTGCTGTACAGTTGTAATTTCAGTGACTTCTTCTTTGGGACCTTTCCTCTTCTTGATAACTCGTTTCGTTGTTTTTACTGTTTTAGTGTCACCTGTTTCAGAACGAACTTGAGTTATCTGCACCTGTTCCGGCGCTTCTTGGATAACTTGCGCTTCGTCAGGTTTGATCGATTGTTCTAGTAGTGTGGTAGTGTCATCTGTGTATTCGTCTGTTGTGTGTATGTGTACCACAGGTTCATGGTCGTCTTCTTGTTCAGTGGTGATTTGAGTGGTTTCGATTTTTGGACCTACCTTTTTCTTGATGATACGCTTTGTGATTTTCTTATGTTTGGGCTTACCGTCGGGCGATTTTGTCTCTTCAACCGTAGTTTCTTCTGGAAGTTCGACGATTTCAACTGGTTTTATTGGCTCAATGTCTTCTGGTGCCTTTTCTTCTAATACTGTGACGGTTGTTATTGGCGCTTCATCATCTTGCTGTACAGTTGTAATTTCAGTGACTTCTTCTTTGGGACCTCTCTTCTTCTTGATAACTCGTTTCGTTGTTTTAACCGTTTTAGTGTCACCCGTTTCAGTACGAACTTGGGTTATCTGCACCTGTTCAGGCGCTTCTTGGATAACTTGCGCTTTGTCAGGTTTGAGTGATTGTTCTAGTGGTGTAGTAGTGTCATCTGTGTATTCTTCTGTTGTGTGTATGTGTACGACAGGTTCATGGCCATCTTCTTGTTCAGTGGTTATTTGAGTGGTTTCGATCTTGGGACCTACTTTCTTTTTGATGATACGCTTTGTGACTTTCTTATGTTTGGGCTTACCGTCGGACGATTGTGTCTCTTCGACCGTAGTTTCTTCTGGAAGTTCGACGATTTCAACTGGTTTTATTGGCTCAATGTCTTCTGGTGCCTTTTCTTCTGATACAGTGACGGTTGTTATTGGCGCTTCATCATCTTGCTGTACAGTTGTGATTTCAGTGACTTCTTCTTTGGGACCTTTCCTCTTCTTGATTACTCGTTTCGTTGTTTTAACCGTTTTTGTGTCACCTGTTTGTGTACGAACTTGAGTTATCTGCACCTGTTCAGGCGCTTCTTGGATAACTTGCGCTATGTCAGGTTTGAGTGTTTGTTCAAATGGTGTGGTTGTGTCATCCGTGTATTCATCAGTTGTGTGTATGTGTACTACAGGTTCTTGGTCATCTTCTTGTTCAGTGGTGATTTGAGTGGTTTCGATTTTGGGACCTACCTTCTTCTTGATGATACGCCTTGTGATTTTCTTATGTTTGGGCTTACCGTCGGGTGATTCTGTCTCTTCGACCGTAGTTTCTTCTGGAAGTTCGACGATTTCAACTGGTTTTATTGGCTCAATGTCTTCTGGTGCCTTTTCTTCTGATACAGTGACGGTTGTTATTGGCGCTTCATCATCTTGCTGCACAGTTGTAATTTCAGTGACTTCTTCTTTGGGACCTCTCTTATTCTTGATAATTCGTTTCGTTGTTTTAACCGTTTTAGTGTCACCCGTTTCAGTACGAACTTGAGTTATCTGCACATGTTCAGGCGCTTCTTGGACAACTTGCGCTTCGTCAGGTTTGAGTGATTGTTCTAATGGTGTGGTAGTGTCATCTGTGTATTCGTCTGTTGTGTGTACATGTACGACAGGTTCATGGTCATCTTCTTGTTCAGTGGTTATTTGAGTGGTTTGGATCTTGGGACCTACCTTCTTCTTGATGATACGCTTTGTGATTTTCTTATGTTTGGGCTTACCGTCGGGCGATTTTGTCTCTTCGACCGTAGTTTCTTCTGGAAGTTCAACGATTTCAACTGGTTTTATTGACTCAATGTCTTCTGGTGCCTTTTCTTCTGATACTGTGACGGTTGTTATTGGCGCTTCATCATCTTGCTGTACAGTTGTAATTTCAGTGACTTCTTCTTTGGGACCTTTCCTCTTCTTGATAATTCGTTTCGTTGTTTTAACCGTTTTTGTATCACCCGTTTCTGTACGAACTTGAGTTATCTGCACCTGTTCAGGCACTTCTTGGATAACTTGCGCTATGTCAGGTTTGAGTGTTTGTTCAAATGGTGTGGTTGTGTCATCCGTGTATTCATCAGTTGAGTGTATGTGTACTACAGGTTCTTGGTCATCTTCTTGTTCAGTGGTGATTTGAGTGGTTTCGATTTTGGGACCTACCTTCTTCTTGATGATACGCCTTGTGATTTTCTTATGTTTGGGCTTACCGTCGGGCGATTGTGTCTCTTCGACCGTAGTTTCTTCTGGAAGTTCGACGATTTCAACTGGTTTTATTGGCTCAATGTCTTCTGGTGCCTTTTCTTCTGATACAGTGACGGTTGTTATTGGCGCTTCATCATCTTGCTGCACAGTTGTAATTTCAGTGACTTCTTCTTTGGGACCTTTCCTCTTCTTGATTACTCGTTTCGTTGTTTTAACCGTTTTTGTGTCACCCGTTTCTGTACGAACTTGAGTTATCTGCACCTGTTCAGGCGCTTCTTGGATAACTTGCGCTATGTCAGGTTTGAGTGTTTGTTCAAATGGTGTGGTTGTGTCATCCGTGTATTCATCAGTTGTGTGTATGTGTACTACAGGTTCTTGGTCATCTTCTTGTTCAGTGGTGATTTGAGTGGTTTCAATTTTGGGACCTACCTTCTTCTTGATGATACGCCTTGTGATTTTCTTATGTTTGGGCTTACCGTCGGGCGATTTTGTCTCTTCGACCGTAATTTCTTCTGGAAGTTCGACGATTTGAACTGGTTTTATTGGCTCAATGTCTTCTGGTGCCTTTTCTTCTGAGACTGTGACGGTTGTTATTGGCGCTTCATCATCTTGCTGTACAGTTGTAATTTCAGTGACTTCTTCTTTGGGACCTCTCTTCTTCTTGATAACTCGTTTCGTTGTTTTAACCGTTTTAGTGTCACCCGATTCAGTACGAACTTGAGTTATCTGCACCTGTTCAGGCGCTTCTTGGATAACTTCCGCTTTGTCAGGTTTTAGTGATTGTTCAAATGGTGTGGTTGTGTCATCCGTGTATTCTTCAGTTGTGTGTATGTGTACCACAGGTTCTTGGTCATCATCTTGTTCAGTGGTTATTTGAGTGGTTTCGATTTTGGGACCTACCTTCTTTTTGATGATACGCCTTGTGATTTTCTTATGTTTGGGCTTACCGTCGGGCGATTTTGTCTCTTCGACCGTAGTTTCTTCTGGAAGTTCGATGATTTCAACTGGTTTTATTGGCTCAGTGTCTTCTGGTGCCTTTTCTTCTGATACTGTGACGGTTGTTATTGGAGCTTCATCATCTTGCTGTACAGTTGTAATTTCAGTGACTTCTTCTTTGGGACCTCTCTTCTTCTTGATAATTCGTTTCGTTGTTTTAACTGTTTTAGTGTCACCCGTTTCAGTACGAACTTGAGTTATCTGCACCTGTTCAGGCGCTTCTTGGATAACTTGCGCTTTGTCAGGTTTGAGTGATTGTTCAAATGGTGTGGTTGTATCATCCGTGTATTCGTCAGTTGTTTGTATGTGTACCACGGGTTCTTGGTCATCTTCTTGTTCAGTGGTGATTTGAGTGGTTTCGATTTTGGGACCCACCTTCTTCTTGATGATACGCTTTGTGATTTTCTTATGTTTGGGCTTACCGTCGGGCGATTTTGTCTCTTCGACCGTAGTTTCTTCTGGAAGTTCGACGATTTCAACTGGTTTTATTGGCTCAATGTCTTCTGGTGCCTTTTCTTCTAATACTGTGACGGTTGTTATTGGCGCTTCATCATCTTGCTGTACAGTTGTAATTTCAGTGACTTCTTCTTTGGGACCTCTCTTCTTCTTGATAATACGTTTCGTTGTTTTAACCGTTTTAGTGTCACCCGTTTCAGTACGAACTTGAGTTATCTGCACCTGTTCAGGCGCTTCTTGGATAACTTGCGATTTGTCAGGTTTGAGTGATTGTTCTAGTGGTGTAGTAGTGTCATTTGTATATTCGTCTGTTGTGTGTATGTGTACGATAGGTTCATTGTCATCTTCTTGTTCAGTGGTTATTTGAGTGGTTTCGATCTTGGGACCTACTTTCTTTTTGATGATACGCCTTGTGACTTTCTTATGTTTGGGCTTACCGTCGGGCGATTGTGTCTCTTCAACCGTAGTTTCTTCTGGAAGTTCGACGATTTCAACTAGTTTTATTGGCTCAATGTCTTCTGGTGCCTTTTCTTCTGATACTGTGACGGTTGTTATTGGCGCTTCATCATCTTGCTGTACAGTTGTAATTTCAGTGACTTCTTCTTTGGGACCTCTCTTCTTCTTGATTATTCGTTTCGTTGTTTTAACCGTTTTAGTGTCACCCGTTTCTGTACGAACTTGAGTTATCTGCACCTGTTCAGGCGCTTCTTGTATAACTTGCGCTTTGTCAGGTTTGAGTGATTGTTCTAGTGGTTTAGTAGTGTCATCCGTGTATTCGTCAGTTGTGTGTATGTGTACCACAGGTTCTTGGTCATCTTCTTGTTCAGTGGTTATTTGAGTGGTTTCGATTTTGGGACCTACCTTCTTTTTGATGATACGCCTTGTGATTTTCTTATGTTTGGGCTTACCGTCACGCGATTGTGTCTCTTCGACCGTAATTTCTTCTGGAAGTTCGACGATTTCAACTGGTTTTATTGGCTCAATGTCTTCTGGTGCCTTTTCTTCTGAGACTGTGACGGTTGTTATTGGCGCTTCATCATCTTGCTGTACAGTTGTAATTTCAGTGACTTCTTCTTTGGGACCTCTCTTCTTCTTGATAATTCGTTTCGTTGTTTTAACTGTTTTAGTGTCACCTGTTTCAGAACGAACTTGAGTTATCTGCACCTGTTCCGGCGCTTCTTGGATAACTTGCGCTTCGTCAGGTTTGATCGATTGTTCTAGTAGTGTGGTAGTGTCATCTGTGTATTCGTCTGTTGTGTGTACATGTACGACAGGTTCATGGTCATCTTCTTGTTCAGTGGTTATTTGAGTGGTTTGGATCTTGGGACCTACCTTCTTCTTGATGATACGCTTTGTGATTTTCTTATGTTTGGGCTTACCGTCGGGCGATTTTGTCTCTTCGACCGTAGTTTCTTCTGGAAGCTCAACGATTTCAACTGGTTTTATTGGCTCAATGTCTTCTGGTGCCTTTTCTTCTGATACTGTGACGGTTGTTATTGGCGCTTCATCATCTTGCTGTACAGTTGTAATTTCAGTGACTTCTTCTTTGGGACCTTTCCTCTTCTTGATAATTCGTTTCGTTGTTTTAACCGTTTTAGTATCACCCGTTTCTGTACGAACTTGAGTTATCTGCACCTGTTCAGGCACTTCTTGGATAACTTGCGCTATGTCAGGTTTGAGTGTTTGTTCAAATGGTGTGGTTGTGTCATCCGTGTATTCATCAGTTGAGTGTATGTGTACTACAGGTTCTTGGTCATCTTCTTGTTCAGTGGTGATTTGAGTGGTTTCGATTTTGGGACCTACCTTCTTCTTGATGATACGCCTTGTGATTTTCTTATGTTTGGGCTTACCGTCGGGTGATTGTGTCTCTTCGACCGTAGTTTCTTCTGGAAGTTCGACGATTTCAACTGGTTTTATTGGCTCAATGTCTTCTGGTGCCTTTTCTTCTGATACAGTGACGGTTGTTATTGGCGCTTCATCATCTTGCTGCACAGTTGTAATTTCAGTGACTTCTTCTTTGGGACCTTTCCTCTTCTTGATTACTCGTTTCGTTGTTTTAACCGTTTTTGTGTCACCCGTTTCTGTACGAACTTGAGTTATCTGCACCTGTTCAGGCGCTTCTTGGATAACTTGCGCTATGTCAGGTTTGAGTGTTTGTTCAAATGGTGTGGTTGTGTCATCCGTGTATTCATCAGTTGTGTGTATGTGTACTACAGGTTCTTGGTCATCTTCTTGTTCAGTGGTGATTTGAGTGGTTTCAATTTTGGGACCTACCTTCTTCTTGATGATACGCCTTGTGATTTTCTTATGTTTGGGCTTACCGTCGGGCGATTTTGTCTCTTCGACCGTAATTTCTTCTGGAAGTTCGACGATTTGAACTGGTTTTATTGGCTCAATGTCTTCTGGTGCCTTTTCTTCTGAGACTGTGACGGTTGTTATTGGCGCTTCATCATCTTGCTGTACAGTTGTAATTTCAGTGACTTCTTCTTTGGGACCTCTCTTCTTCTTGATAACTCGTTTCGTTGTTTTAACCGTTTTAGTGTCACCCGATTCAGTACGAACTTGAGTTATCTGCACCTGTTCAGGCGCTTCTTGGATAACTTCCGCTTTGTCAGGTTTTAGTGATTGTTCAAATGGTGTGGTTGTGTCATCCGTGTATTCTTCAGTTGTGTGTATGTGTACCACAGGTTCTTGGTCATCATCTTGTTCAGTGGTTATTTGAGTGGTTTCGATTTTGGGACCTACCTTCTTTTTGATGATACGCCTTGTGATTTTCTTATGTTTGGGCTTACCGTCGGGCGATTTTGTCTCTTCGACCGTAGTTTCTTCTGGAAGTTCGATGATTTCAACTGGTTTTATTGGCTCAGTGTCTTCTGGTGCCTTTTCTTCTGATACTGTGACGGTTGTTATTGGAGCTTCATCATCTTGCTGTACAGTTGTAATTTCAGTGACTTCTTCTTTGGGACCTCTCTTCTTCTTGATAATTCGTTTCGTTGTTTTAACTGTTTTAGTGTCACCCGTTTCAGTACGAACTTGAGTTATCTGCACCTGTTCAGGCGCTTCTTGGATAACTTGCGCTTTGTCAGGTTTGAGTGATTGTTCAAATGGTGTGGTTGTATCATCCGTGTATTCGTCAGTTGTTTGTATGTGTACCACGGGTTCTTGGTCATCTTCTTGTTCAGTGGTGATTTGAGTGGTTTCGATTTTGGGACCCACCTTCTTCTTGATGATACGCTTTGTGATTTTCTTATGTTTGGGCTTACCGTCGGGCGATTTTGTCTCTTCGACCGTAGTTTCTTCTGGAAGTTCGACGATTTCAACTGGTTTTATTGGCTCAATGTCTTCTGGTGCCTTTTCTTCTAATACTGTGACGGTTGTTATTGGCGCTTCATCATCTTGCTGTACAGTTGTAATTTCAGTGACTTCTTCTTTGGGACCTCTCTTCTTCTTGATAACTCGTTTCGTTGTTTTAACCGTTTTAGTGTCACCCGTTTCAGTACGAACTTGGGTTATCTGCACCTGTTCAGGCGCTTCTTGGATAACTTGCGCTTTGTCAGGTTTGAGTGATTGTTCTAGTGGTGTAGTAGTGTCATCTGTGTATTCTTCTGTTGTGTGTATGTGTACGACAGGTTCATGGCCATCTTCTTGTTCAGTGGTTATTTGAGTGGTTTCGATCTTGGGACCTACTTTCTTTTTGATGATACGCTTTGTGACTTTCTTATGTTTGGGCTTACCGTCGGACGATTGTGTCTCTTCGACCGTAGTTTCTTCTGGAAGTTCGACGATTTCAACTGTTTTTATTGGCTGAATGTCTTCTGGTGCCTTTTCTTCTGATACTGTGACGGTTGTTATTGGCGCTTCATCATCTTGCTGTACAGTTGTAATTTCAGTGACTTCTTCTTTGGGACCTCTCTTCTTCTTGATAATTCGTTTCGTTGTTTTAACCGTTTTAGTGTCACCCGTTTCAGTACGAACTTTAGTTATCTGCACCTGTTCAGGAACTTCTTGGATAACTTGCGCTTTGTCAGGTTTGAGTGATTGTTCAAATGGTGTGGTTGTGTCATCCGTGTATTCGTCAGTTGTGTGTATGTGTACCACAGGTTCTTGGTCATCTTCTTGTTCCGTGATGATATGAGTGGTTTCAATTTTGGGACCTACCTTCTTCTTGATGATACGCCTTGTGATTTTCTTATGTTTGGGCTTACCGTCGGGCGATTGTGTCTCTTCGACCGTAGTTTCTTCTGGAAGTTCGACGATTTCAACTGGTTTTATTGGCTCAATGTCTTCTGAAGCCTTTTCTTCTGAAACTGTGACGGTTGTTATTGGCGCTTCATCATCTTGCTGTACAGTTGTAATATCAGTGACTTCTTCTTTGTGACCTCTTTTTTTCTTGCTTATTCGTTTTGTTGTTTTTACCGTTTTAATGTCACCCGTTTCAGTACGAACCTGAGTTATCATCACCTGTTCAGGTATTTCTTGAATAACTTGCGCTTTGTCAGGTTTGAGTGATTGTTCGTATAGTGTTTTAGTGTCATTCTTGTATTCATCTGTTGGTGCTTCATCAATAAGTTCTGTTATTTGCACGGATTTAGTGCTTTCGTCATTCATTTCTTCAATTTCTAATTTAGTTGCATGCTTTGGTATATGAAGGTATTCATCTGGCATTTCTATTGTGCTTTTATCAGTATCGATAAGCGGCGTAATTTCATCGCCATCGTATTCTTCAATATCAACAGAATGTTTTGTATCTTGAAATATTTGTTTTCCTTCTTCGTCATCAATTGTTTCTTCGATTACAATATCTCCTTCTTCTGATCTTAATTTTGCTCCGTGTTTTTTCTTCCTTAATATTGTTCTTTTTGTTTTCACTTGAATTGGTTCTGCGTTTCCAGGAGATTGTATGAATTTCGTTATTATTTCTTCAGATTCTTCCATATCAGACACAATAGGAGAACTTATAGTTTCATATGGTAGTTCTGTAATGATAATAAAAATATACTGAATGAAACCATTATGATATAATATTCCGCATGTATTTAACTGCTTTTTTTGTACTGATTTAGTTGTTTTAAACTATCACGGTTGTTCACTACAGTTATATAATATAACCGATATTTTGGCGCAGTTACATGCACCATGTTCACGGGAAGACCTTTAGGGAACTCCTTCCACAACACACTTAATACGGTAAATTTCCAGTATATAATCGTATAATTGACTGATTTAGTTGTATCTAAAACAGAAAATCAGTTAGGCATCTGATAAAAAAAAAGAAATTAAATAGTTTAATATCAGAGTACATATAACTCGAAACTATAGATAAACTATAGTCGGAGTATCCGGCCTAATCTTACATGAGTAATTCCCGTGTAATATAAATAAAATATCAGAGTATTAACATAAGATATATAGATTTTTTTATTAATCACACCTCCAATAAAATACAACTAATTAGAAAGAACAAAAAGTTTGTTGGCACTTCTCATAACAATTGGTTTATATTAAAAATATAGAAATTTTGATTATTTTGCATACAAATTGTCTACTGTGATTTGTCCAGAAAAAAAACAACATTGATTCATAGTAAACTAAATAGAAACTACGTTAAAATAAGTGCTAATCAATTTTCTTGAGGTTTTTGACATTTATTAGCACAATTTTGATACACTAATTTTTATATGATATTTTGGTTTTGTTTTTAATTGCCTTTGGTCATCATTATTACTTATAAATGTATATTTTTCTCATTTAAACTGAATATCTATTCTATTATACGATCTAGAAGAACTTACCTTTGAATTGAACATCGCTTGTTGAAATACTGTATTTCTGTTCTTCATCTTTGTTCGCAACAGCACTTAACAATATCGTATGTTTGTCAGAAAATGGTGCGACCTGCTCGCCCACAAACTCTTCAGTTATTTTAACTTCATTAGCAATTGTTACACTTTTTGTTATAGTTTGTGTTTTAGGTTCTTGTAAATGCAAATCTGTCGCGTGTTGCAGAATTTCACTGTCTGTTATTATAAGTGGAGTTATGACTGTAGGTGTTACAGAAGTGTTCATTTCTGTGTGCTTAGTTGGCGTTTTTAGATCATATGCCTGTATTTCGGAAATGCTCTCCGAGCACTGTATATGCGAGTGCAGAGTTAAAGATTTTTCAGCCGTTACAGATTTATCTGATACTGGAGTGAAAATGTCTTGTGAATCTTCTTCATGTATTTCTTGAACTGCAAGTCCTTCTAATGTATTTAGTATAACATTCGCAGTTATTTCTGGTTTTATCTTTTCAAATGAAGTATCAATTTCTTTTTCTTGAACAAAAATATTGCTTTGACTGATTGGTTCTAATTTTATTAGTGTTGGATTAATGCTTCGCTCATCGTATTCAGAAATCTTAATGGGAGAAATATTTTCATCAACAATAATTTCTGTCCGATGAACCGGTTTCATTTCTAGGACTTGTCCAGTAATTGTTTTTTGAAGTGTTTGCTCTGTAGTGATTATATTTGAATCCTCATGTGCTATGTCATCGGTCACAATGTAACTTTTGTGAGTTTCAAGGTCAAATGTAGCTTTATTGAAGTCTATGTCTGAAGGATTTGGCAAAGTGTCAATGGTTTCTAAAACTTGTGTTTGCATACCTGTTAGTTCTTGTAGCGAAATATGGCTTTGTAAGGCGTTTTCTTCTTTATCTTCATAAACAAAATCTAAATGTTCGGATAACTCACCCACTATTGTTTCAGTCTGTTGAATGGATTTCATTTCCAAAACAGTTTTATGCGCTGTTTTTTGCTGAGCATCATAATTTGATATATTTTCTGGACGTTCCTGTGTTATGTTTTCTGAAGTTTCGTAGCTTTTGTATAGTTCTATCTCGTGAGTTCCTTTTTCTTCTTCAGGTTCATATTTTGATATTATTTCCTCCAAGCTTTCAAAAGTTTCTGGTTGACTGGAAACTATCTCCTTAAAAATATCTGATTTTGAAATGGCTCTTTCATTTTTAATGGCATTGTCCTTTAAGATCTCAAAACTTTCTATCGGTACTGTTTCACTTGTCGTTACATGATCAATTTCACTTATATCAAATTGCTGCTTAGAAATCAAGGGCTCTTTGGGTAGCAGTAAGTTAACTTCTTTTTCTCGGACAAATGTGTCTGTAACAGTCACGTGTCGCTGAGAATCAAATAACATGTTACTTGTTTCTTGCAATGGTTTTATATCATCTTTTAGATTCGTTTCAGATTCTTCAAGCGTCGTCTCATGCACTTGCAGAGGTAAACTTGTTTCAAACAAAATTTCACCTTTATGGTGTTTGAATGATTTTTCAGTATTAATAGATTGATCATTTTCACTTGAATGAACTTCTGTAATCGTAATGTGTTCACCTAATTTTAATTCAACCGAGGGAGTATAAGCTTTAGTCTTTTCAGTTGTAGGCAAGTCTGCGTGAAACTCCTCAGCTTCAGTTTCTGTAACTTGAAGAGATTTTACAGGTTCCATAGTGAAAACACTAGTTTCAGGTTTTAGTGGCAATAAAGTGTCAATTATATATTCATTCTCCGAAGTTTGCAATAGTTCAATATTAAGATGTTTATGTGTACTAACACTGATCTCACCAGTTACGAGTTTTGGAATTTTATCTTCTTTCAGGTCTTCTTCTTTTTCAGCGAGTATATTAAATGAAACATTTATGCTGTCAATAGGGTGAATAGTTATATTTGCTGGCAAAGGTTTTGCATCAGTTTTACCTATAAACTGTTCCTCACCTTCTGCAACAATGGTTTCGTCCACTCTTAAACTGTTGTCAATGGCATCAATTTTAGGCATAACTGATTTCATATCAAGTGAATGGTCTTTTGATGTAAAATCTTCTTCTCTTTCTAAAATTGTTCTTTCACTTATTGCAACACAGTTTTTGCCTTTGAGTGATGTTTCTACATTTTCCGTCTTAAATTGAGGTTTTTTATCAAATGTACTTTCCATTTCACTTAATACCACTTCAGTGACATGTAAAGACGTTTGTTCTTTGACAGTAGTTTGACTTTTTTTGTGTACAGGAGCTTTTTCTTCAAATTTCTCTTCAACTTCGCCAATAAATGGTTCTTGTTTAAAGATAGCCTCTTGTATATCGTGACATTTTGTTGCCGTAGATGAAATAGCATCAGTTATTTTTAAATCTTCTATTTCTTGGTTTACAATTATTTCAACATTTGACAAAGATAATTGTTCATTAATTGAGAAATGAGCATTTGAAGTACAGTTCTTGATATCTTCTTTTAAAAGATTTTCTTTTTCAATTGCTTGTACTTCAGTCACTTGTTTAGCTATTACTGCTTCAAGTAATGGTAAAGCTTTACGCAAATCTTTTTTCAAGTCATCTAAATTTTCTTCTTTTTCTCCATATATTACTTCCGTCTCTTGCACAGATTTTTGTAATTCTTCTCGACAAGTAACTGTTGCGGTAGACTCATCCAATGCTCTTTTCTCAAAGGCATCAGCTACGCTAGAAGACATTACTTCTGTATTTATTGTTGTGTTATAAGGTACAAATTCAACGGAAGCATCGGTTTTTGAAATGTCACTGGCTTTTTCAAATTTATTTTCAGAATCTATAACTTCCACGTAAGTGGTCATAACACCTTGCATTTCAGTTACATTCTTAGTACCCATAAAAGTGACCGGTGTTTTCTCAACGACGGGACTCTCTTTTTCTGCCAAAACTACTTCAATTTGTTCAAATGTATTATTAGGGACCGAAGTAACATTGAATTTTTGCAGAATTATACTCTCACTGTTAAATGTTTCTGCTGTTTGATTTGTAATAATTTCTTCGGTGTTTGCAGTTTTACCATAAATTTCATCAATTTTAGGATAAACTTGAGTAGTCTTCACGCTAAAATTCTCTGTTGTTTTTAAATTATCTGACTGAGATAAAACTTCCGTAGTTTCGATACCGTAGCGACTAATAACAGATATATCAGCATTTTGTTGATCAGGTTTAACTGGCACATTTAAATTAGCTTCTTTATCACCTGATACAGTCTCATCATATTGAACAGCTTGTAAGTTCGTAAATGATATTGCTGGTTTTTCTTTATGTGTAGGTTGATCTTTTAAAACATCTTCAGAGGAGTGGACTAAAATTTCTCGACGTGTAATTGCTTCTAATACCACTGGACTTTGTTTGGCTTTTACCTGCACTGAGCTTGGAGATTCTATTTCAGTGGGCACAACGTTTGTATTTGTTTCTTCTATAACAAGCGCTTGGTTAGAATCTATATTGAATGTGGCTTTGGCTTTACTGACATCGGATGTTTCATTGAGAGTCATCTCTTTTTCGTTGAAATTTGTTGTACTAACTTGCAATTCTTTGTAAGGAATATTTTCTATGTTTGCTTTTTTTCCCAGATCTCTTGTAGCAGGGGTCGAGTAAGTCACATCAGTGTCAGCTAATACCTCTGATAATATTGCAACCGGTCGACCAATGACATCTGATGATGCTAAAACTCCTTCTGGTAACATAGTTTCTTTTAATTGACTCTCTTTTTCATGTTGAAGTACTTCAGTTACCTGAAGAGTTTCTTCAGAAGGTACCAAATGGGGAGTTATAGATTTCATATCTGGATTAGCATTTATTATCAAAAGAGCTTGGTTGTCATAAGCTTTATTTTCAGATACTTGAATCGAAGACAAGTTGTTTGATACAATTTGTGCTGCATCATAGTTTTTTTCTAATTCATTTAGTTTTGTTAAAGTATCGCGAAGATTTACTTCAGACACAACGGCAATTTTGTGACTAGCATCTACATTCATCTTGGCAAAAGTTTCAGGTTTTTGTATATCGCTATCAAGTTCCTTTTCATTGATACTAACTACTGTTTCAGTAACGTTTAAGGATTCTTTTTCAATGAAAGTAGTCTTTGCATTTGTGTGAGGATAATTTTCTTTATTTAGTTTTTGTAATTGTTCGTCAACTGTGGTTTGAAGGACTGTGATTTCTTTCTGTAAATCCCTTTGTTCAGTGGCAGTTTCTGCTTGGTCGGGTTGAGTTTCTATAAAGTCAATCTGATCAGCTGTATTTACAATTTGCGATAATGGTGTTTTCAGTAGGTGTGCCGGAGTTGTCTGTGCTTTCATTAAATCTGGTGTTTTTACTAATTGAAGATTATTTTCATTTTCAGAAGTTTCCATTTCAATTACAGATAATGGTATATTGGTTATAAATGTAGGCGATACTGTCTCCAATTTTTGTACTGTATATTCTTCCAGTTTCTCTTTGTCGTGTGCTGTTGTTGATGACACTATCTTTGCATCTGATGTGATAAATGATTCTGTAGCGTTTTCTTTTCCAAAGGTTTCTTGTGTTTTAATATCACTGGTTGTTGTCATGTGTATTATTTCAGAAGTAACTAAAGGCTCAATGCCTTTTAAATCAACACCAGCATTAGCTGTTTGTTTATCATCTTTGAGTAATAAATCTTTTTCTTGTTCATGTATATGCACTTCCTCAACTATATTTTTTTCCAAAAATGATACTGCAATGTTTGCATGACTACCAGGCACTGGTTTCACTTCATCGAAGCCTACCTCTGAATCTTGAACATTGATTTCAATGTTGAATTGGTGCTGTAATTCATTTATACCAATAGTAGCTTTTTTTCCTAACAAAGTTTCAGGAGTAAATTCAGTTTCTTTAATATGTGTTGTTGTAATCGTGTTGCTTAAACTTGAATGTACTACTAAATCCTTATTCGGTTTAACTTCAGCTGGCATTTCCTTTAAGGGTAGTTCACCCTCTTTTTCATGTAAGTCGTCGATAGAAACTACTATGCTGTCTTTTGAAGTGAAATCAACTTGTGCTTCCTGAAGAGGCGGAAGTTTAAGGGTTGATAAGGATCCTTCGCGTTCTTGCACATTGTGAATTTCTGTTACAATTTGATTAGAAACCAATACATCTTTGCGAGCAGATTCAGTAGGTACAATCAATTCAGGATAGTATTTTCCAGACCTATCTTCCACGAAAACTTCTCCAACTTGCAGAGATTCATGTAGATTAAAATTGAGTTTTGATGTGGCTTCTTTTTCTATTTTAAGGTTTGTTATTTCACCTTCTTTCATGTCACTACTTATTTCTAAGACACTAATGCCAACTAGAGGAGAATATGCTATAGCGGCATTGGATTTTTTTATGGCAGGTGTAACTAATGGTTGTTCATCGAGAGATACAAATTGTTCTGATACATTGAATGCATCTGTGAGTGTCATGCTGGCCTTAGCATTATCAAAATGTTTTTCGTGTTTTTCTAAGTCCGCTAAAAATATACTTGATTCTGTTTCGGTTGTTATTAAACCTTCTTTTGGTACAATGCTCTTATCCACTTTCTTAACTGCATTTATTTTATCAACATGATATTCATCAACTGGGCAAGATACTTCGGGTTCTGTAACCATTAGAGATTCTAGTTCTGATAACGTTGGTTTTATTGTAATTTTAGTATTTTCTTTAGATTGTAGTGGAGTTTCTTTTTCTTGTGCTTCTTGCATACCAGATATAACGGCATGTATAGCGTCAATTTTTAAAGTAGCTGTAACGTCATCTGATTTGTCTGTAATCATATGAGTCACTTCACTAGAAGAAATCACTTCTATTTTGTTTTCTGAGATGTCAGTTGCAATTGATGTAATGTATGAGACGTCTTCGTGTTCGAGCAATTCTACTTGGTCTTCTTCGTTATTGTCAATATTTGCCCTGGTTTGTTTAGCCTTTTTAGTGATTAATTTTTCTTCTGTTACCATTTCTGCATCGATTATTTCTTCGGAACCTGTTTTTTGTTTTATATGTTTTTTGCGTTTTACTTCTTTGGTATCTGTGAAATTATAGTGGTGTTGAGTTATGTTAGTCGAATATTAAATTGATAAAATATGACATTGAAAGTTGAATGTAAATTACAGTCGTAGCAAAATAGATAAAAATAAACTTAAAGTTTATAAAATAATTTTCTGTTGTTTTGAAAGTTGGAGGACTGATCTTATTTTGTATATTTAATAGGAATGAGTTGCTCTTTACTAATGTTTATACAAAATAATAAAATATATACTATTGGATACTCACTTCCGCGTGAACGTAGAACAGCTTGTAAGAAAATAGGCACATCAAAATGAAATAAAGCGCATTCCTGAAGCAATATAAATTTGTTGCACCAAATCAATTAAGAAGCATGTTATAGTATGTATTTATCTATTGACAAAAATATAATCTGCAATAGCATGGTGCGCCGTTTAAAAAAGATCAGCGTGTTTTTGTGTCAGAAGACTTTCGAAAACAGTAACAACAGTCAGCAGGCCAATTCGTAATAGGTTGAGTAGGTAGCCCAAAATGTCAGTAATTAGGCTTGCTGCAAGCATATTCAGTTTATGACCGATGAAGTAATTTGTTTCTAAAATCAATGTTGTTGTCATTGTGTTATGAGTTACAAGTTTTATAATAGCGTTAAATCTATTTCATACTCGGTAGATTGTATACATCTAAATGTTGCAGTAAGCGCACGCCAGTTAAATTCTGCGGCAATTTTATAATATTCATGTGACAGGGAATGTAGTAGGTAAGTAACAGAAGACACTTAAATAAAACTGATCATTGTTCATTGTAAGTATTTATGTTTTACAGTGACAATACCACAACGTGGTTGATTTACGTACTACTGAAATGTTAATTATACTATATGCGAATAGTAGATAATAATATACGAAGTTCAGTTAGAAACCACCGCTAACCAAAAGCACAGATGCATATAGCACCCTCACACACAAACTTGTGACTCTAATATACGATGAAAACGCCAAAAGCACGAGTTAGTGAAGCAATGTTTCACTTGTCAATGGTTAGATCCAAGCCTACATGCTAATAGTTTATGAGCAGGTGGGCAGTTAAACTAATCTTATCACCTTCAAACTGGCAGACATTTTGCAATGAAACATTTATAAGTTACCTTTGATCACCGATGTTGTATGCGTTTCTGCAACGTGCTCGGCTGAAGACTTTACGGTCACCTGCAATATAATGCACCAGAACAGTGAAACTAGTTATACTTTTTAATTGGTACTTCACCTCACCAACCCACCCATCCCACTCTGTAACATACACTGCTCGTAGTAGTGTGCAAACATTGCTGTGTTCTAGAAGGAAGGTCAATATTTCCAGTGCATACAGAGCTAATGAAAACAACCTCTCTCCTCCCTCCAAGCAGGCAGCACCCTACTCGGTTTTATTTTGAATATTTTAATTTTCAAATAAATCTACAAATTGTATACGTATATGTAATATCATTATTATGAATATAATTTGAGTCATATTTATATTTATTATCTATATATATTTATCATTTTCTTGTAGAAATTTTAGTTCTCTGGTTGATTACCTTTTTTGTGTTTAGACTTAATTAATTTTTAATGTTCGCCTACCTACCATTCTCTGTAACCTGTTGGATAAATGGTATAAAATGCTTAGCATAAAGTCCTCCATCAGTTGTTGTTTGGTTGGCATTAAGGCAACCGATCAATATATAAGCAATTTTTTATATTTTAGGTTCCGTGGATAGTCGAATGTAGTGAACGTCCGAATGTAGTTAAATAATTACTTCATACTCCCGCAGTTTATCAGATATAACATAAAAACCTCCATCGTTATATATTTTTATCAAAAGTGGATAAAACGATTTTTTGATTGTATCTTCTTATTATTTACAGCATAATAGTCGTGTTTACGTGTCGTGACCACAGATAACGTGTCGTGCGGTGGCTACTCAGAAAATTGCGAACTGCTAGTATGTGGAATGCGCTGCCTGAATGGGTGTTCCCCGATAGTTACAATCTGAGTGTGTACAAAGTGAATCGGTTACTTCTAGGTAAGCGTGATCCATCGTAGGCCGCATCATTCCTTAACATCAGGCGAGTTGGCGGCCAAGGGCAAACTTATCTTACAATTAAAAAAAATATTAAAAAACGAGTTTAGTGTGAAAACAAAGGATAAACGTATCTAATCAGAGAAGTTTTTTTTTTGTTTAAGTTAGGACGGCTGTCAAGGCATTTTTGTAAGAAATTTGTTGTAGCCAGTTGAACCCATATAAACGAAACAGCGTGAACTGGTACCTCTTGAGCTTCTTTCTGTTCCCAGGAGCGGGCCTTGAAGTCCTCTGGGTAGAAGTGCGTAATGACCTCCTCAACGGAGGTGTGCTCGAGCTCAACCATCCTGAGGAAGGCGCGGAAGCCAGCGCTGGCGGCGAGCGCGGCCTCGTCGGCCGTGCCTTCCTCGGCCATCACGGCGGTAACGAGCGGCGCGTGTCCCTGCCGTTCCACCAGCCGCACCAGCGCTGACTGCGCCGTGGGCGCGCGCAGTGCAGGGAACCGCAGAGCCTCGTACAGGCTCTCGATCGTTTCTATGTTTACGCCATGACGAACCATGTACCTGGACAACAATACACTAAGTTATATACAATCAACGCCAATCACAATTTTATTGGTTGATTTATCGAAAATTTAGGTAACATCTTTTTTTAATAAAAATATTGATCAATTCCATAGTCTAACAGCTGAAATGATTTTCATCAAACATAGTTAACGTAACCTTCACTACAATAAAACCTTATTTTCAAGAAAATAACTGCGTTAAAATATATCAACTTTTTTGATAGCAACGATGCCATACTAACGATGTAACTTTACAGGTGGAGGCTTCATGTTCAAGCGTTCAACGTACCCAATCTTCGCTAACTCGCGCAGCGGTGACTGCCCCGGTCCAAACTCCTTTGCATTGATCATTTCCATCAGCTCATCTATCTCTGCAACGACTCGATCATTCTCCACCATCTTCAGGATACCCTTCTGCGTCTTGAAAGACTCCTCGAATGTTTCTACCACTTCCTCGTCCTGCGGCTGAGAAGATACTTCGTATTCCAGAGGTACGACACTCAAATCATCCTTCTCTAGTTTCTTTTTACCCGCTTTCTTGACGGTTTTGACCTTTTCTGTGGTTACAACCTCTTCTACTTCTTCATCCGCCTTCTCAGGTTTCTTTACCTTTTTGGTTTTTGGTTTTTTAATCTCGTCCGCTGGGCCATATACTCGGAGTTTAGCTTTGGTTACTGCCATGCCAATGTCGCTTATTGCCTTGCACACGTATGTTCCCTCTAACTCTTTCTTTGCCTTGATGATTTTGCATGTTGTGCGTTGGTTTTTGTTTTCTATGACAAAACGTTCATCCGAGAGAATGGGCTTGTCGTCTTTGTACCAGATGATTTCTGGAGAAAACAATTATATGCTTTGTAAGGATAACTAGCTATATTGTAGTATTGATCATGTAATATAGGCTAATTGCTTTATATGCTGGGCGTGACTAAATAGGAGTGTAGGATATATTTGAAGCGATACGTACAGCAAAAAGTAAGGATTATCCAGTTATTTAAAATTCTACGAAAATGTGTAAATTTCCTCTCTTTTACATAAAACCAGTGGTTTTTTATAATGCATGCGCATACTTTCTGTTTTTTCTATTATTGTACTCACATGTACAATAAAATATCATATAAGTTGTTAACAACCATTTTTAAGGTTCCGTACCCAAAGGGTAAAACGGGACCCTATTACTAAGGCTCCGCTGTCCGTCCGTCTGTCCGTCCGTCTGTCCGTCCGTCTGTCACCAGGCTGTATCTCATGAACCGTGACAGTTAGACAGTTAAAATTTTCACAGATGAATTATTTCCGCTGCCGCTATAACACCAAATACTAAAAAATAGATCAAAATAAATATTGAAGAGGGCTACCATACAACAAACGTGATTTTTTTGCTCGTTTTTGCTCGATATTGATAACGGCAACAGGTAGACGCTTAAATGTTCACAGAATAATAGGTCGGGGAAAAAGTCTTTTCGTATTTTGTATGTATGAAGTTGAGTAAAAATCTCATCGGTTGTACTGTTTGTATCTGGCTGGTTTTGATACCGTTAAAAATATGACATTTGAAAAGAGGAATACAAAAAGTAAAAAGCAATTTCCCGCCATTTTTCAATTGTTTTTTTGTTCGATAAAATGAGTGAATCTAACGAAGAAATTCGATATATTGTGAAATTTTATTACAAAAAACTGAAAAATGCGACACAAGCCGCGAATAAAATTTGTGACATTTATGGACCTAATGCAGTGTCATCAAGAGTAGCACAATGTTGGTTCAAGCATTTTCAGTCCAGGAATTTTGATGTCAAAGATGCAGCTCGCTCTGGTCGCCCTGTTACGGATAAAGTCGATGCCATTTCTGAAAAAGTGGACCAAGATCGGCATATTAGTAGTTACGACGTAGCTGAAGACCTGGGGATTGACCACAAAACAGTTTTGACCCATTTGAAAATAACTGGGTATACAAAAAAACTTGATATTTGGGTGCCAAACCAGCTCACTGAAAGAAACCAAATGAATCGTGTACTCATTTGCGATTCTCTATTGAAACGTAAAGAAACCGAACCGTTTTTGAAAAGATTGATCACTGGTGATGCAAAATGGATCACCTACGACAAGAATGTGCGCAAACGATCATGGTCAAAGGGCAGTGAAGCACCACAGACTGTAGCGAAACCCAGATTAACACGTAATAAGGTGATGCTGTGTGTATGATGGGATTGGAAGGGCATCGTTCATTATGAGCATTTGCCGCCGGGCAAAACCATCGATTCGGATCTCTACTGCCAACAGCAGATGAGACTCAAACAAGAAATTGAGAAAAAACGGCCGGAATTGATCAACATAAAGAGTGTGGTCTTTCATCATGATAACGCCAGACCGCACACATCTTTGGCCACTCAGCAAAAATTTAGAGAGCTTGGTTAGGAAGTGTTAATGCATCCACCACATAGCCCTGACCTTGCACCCTCAGATTTCCACCTGTTTCGATCTCTTCAGAATTCTTTGGGTAGTGTTAGATTAACATCAAGAGAGGACTGTCAAAACTACTTGTTGCATTTTATTGATCAGAATTCCCAAAATTTCTACAGCAACGGGGTCATGTCACTACCTAAAAGATGACAACAAGTTATCGAACAAAATGGTACATATATATTATAATTAAATGTAATTAAACTTGAAAAAAATATGTCTTGAATTTGTTTATAAAATACGAAGAAACTTTTTCCCCGACCTTATATTTGACTTCAAAAATAAATAATTAAATTAAAATAAAATTCGTATTTCAGGGGGCGTATTTTCGTATTTTTTTTTGCCGTTTTTATAAATAATGGTACGGAACCATTAGTCCGACTTGCACTTGGCCGTTTTTATTGAATATTGTATTAAAATGTACAAACATAATTATTTTCTTCAATTTGCAGAACTTGAACAAGAACTAAGTCTATAATATTTTCTCGAAAAGTTGACTGGGTATTACTAAGATTTATTTGTTATTACTAATAAGTATTTAATGTAAATCTAATAAGTATTAGATCCTACTAAGGTCTAAGATCTCTTCCATTTAGTTATACTTCTCATGCATTAGGTGCTTGAAGAAGGCCTCGAAACCGCAAGCGGGATAACTTAAATATACGTTTTGTTGTGAGTGGTCCCAGCGACCAATAAAACGTGAGAAATGAAAGTATTTGTCACCTACTTACACTTCGCCATTATTTATTATTTGTTGTTTTACTTCAGAGTGTGAAATATAATCATGCCAAGTTCGACAGTTGTACGTATTACCATTTTTATGTTAGAGCAATTACAAAAATACGTTTGTTGTATGGGGGCCCACCTTTTGTTTTTACTTTTTGACTTTTTTACTATTTCTTAGTTAATCCGCCATAATAGTACATATTCTGTGAAACTTTCAACTGGCTATTACAGTTTCAAAGATACAACCGTTTAAAGGTAGGACGGACGGACACACAGAAAGCGTAGGCTCAGTAATTGAATCCCGTTTTTACCCTTTGGGCACGGAAAACCAACAAACATCTATTTAGTATAAATTTTTAATTGAAATGCGCGTGATGCTATTACTTTACTTCTTGAATATTTTCTGCAGTTTTAATATGATTAACCTGCCGCCCTAATATTTTGAAACTAAAACACAAATTATTACTTATTGTGTGCGTGGATGATTTCATCTGTTGATAGAGGCTGCAACACTTCGTATGTTTAAAACTTATTAATATTTCCCTAAAATTATAATTGCCTTAGAAAGGAAGGTTGAAGAAGGGTTAGAAGGTTGCTGCACACTATTCACAGTGCTATCACATGGAGGCTTTGAAGATAAAACTCTTGCTCGATAACCGCAAATTATATTCTACTACAGTTCTCATACAGAGTTTTTTTTTCAACGCCTCCACCCAGATTTTCAAACATAGTCACGCCCTTAAAGAAATAAGCCTATAAGCAATAGTTTTGTGTAAATAACCAAGTGTGATCACTTTTCATTTAAATTAAATATTGTGGCATATGTAACCAAGCTCCTGTAGGTTATAATCTAAATGTGACTCATAGCTAACAGAGTTTTTAAAGAACATTAACTGGACATTTTCTTATTAATAGTGGGTTACTTAATGTTCGTAAAGAGCTAGTGACCAGCCCTGACGTCAGAGTGTTTACCCTGTAGGCCTCCGTGGCTTGCCAACCGGGGCCTAAAATGGTATGTGTCATCCGGGCTACAGCAGCGCTCGGTTTTAAATGTCACTAGCCACCGAATTGCTTGTGATTATGAAAGATGCTGCAAGTACCTGGTGTGGGGTTTCCTTGGAAGACCGCCTCGAAGGTGACCGTCTCTTCCTCGTTGACCCGCTCTCCCATAATCTCTTGCACAAAAGTCGGCACGGACTGCGTCGCTGCAACACCGTTGTACATTAAAATACTGCTCCAAGCGGCAGGCTTCATGTTTGCAATAAGGCCCTGATTCAACAACTTTTTATACAGCTAGGGAATAATTATGAATAAGCATTTACACTCATTCAAATTTAGTATGATTAGGTAGGACATTCTAGTTCTAGATACAAAAAATGTAGTAAGAAAGGTAGCTGTGTATGTCTAGACCTGATTATCTATTCGTTAGGTGAAATCGAATAATGATTGATCTTTCCGGGCTAACCTTTGAGCGCAGCTTGCAACTCTTCCATGTGTGTCACCCATTCCGGCTTTCTGTAATCTTTCGTGCCAACTATACCTGAGGACACAAAATTATTCATTTCAATAGGAAACATTTGACATGTATTCGTATTGTACGAGTACAGTACCGATAGCAGCAGAAGGCAAATGAGCCGTTCTTAGACCAGTATGAATGGTAACAATACAAAGCATTCGTCAAGTAAGTCCATCAATCAGTCGCTACCAACGTTTGTATATTAGTCTTCTCAAACATAGCGGGTATCTCCTTAGGCATATATTTCCTTGGAATATTTATTTACTTAGAATCATACACACTTACAATACCACTTACTTACTTATAAACATATTATAAATTATTATTTCAAGCTAATTGATAAAATTGTGTCATGTCATTGTGAAAGTGTAACAATTTTTACTGTGAGTATTAAGGAAGAGGACATGGGCGAGAAAATATTCCAAGCGGTCTCCTGAAAAGCGGAAACTGAAATAATAAAAAGTGCGTTATTAAAAAAGAGTTCATAAGCAAATTAGACGGAGTGGGCCTTAGTTCAAAAATAAATATAAAAAGCTTCATAGGAGCCATAGCTCCTTACGTGACTTAGCAAAATTAAAAATAATTATACAGAAAAATTGAAGAAACAAATCAAACTAAATAAAGTATGAATAAGCATTATAATTTAAATAACTGGCCAAGAGCATGTCAAGACACAAATATGGTAGGGTTCCGTAACCAAAGTATCATATAATTGTAGTCATAGTTCAAAAATTTATGGTTATAGAAAAATTAGAACGAACAAAGCTCTGTGGACTTAGCTAAATTTCAGAGATGTACCATCCCTACTGCAATATCTGACTGGTATGTCTTATAGTTTAGAATTGTAGGGGCCCCTGCATTTCTAAACTATACGACATACCAACCATACACCAACTTTTTGCCACTTTGGCGGGCCATATTTCGTAAGGGATAGACTGTATAAAAAAGTGATGCATCAAGCCTTATTTTAATTTTAAAAGACCTTTTCAACGACATTCCACACTAGGCGGCGCAGGGAAAACAATGGCTTCATCCCCATTTCACATGTAACAGAGCCACCCCAAAAATGCAATATTATATATATTTTGTAGTTTTAAATTGATATCTATCCCACAACTATAATTGTGCAAAGTTTTATGTACTTATTTTTATAATTACAGAAGTTAGGTTTTAAATCATTCCGATGGATGGACAGACAGACAGACGGACGGACAGAATGAATTCCTAAACGATACTTTTCAGGCTACGGAACCCAAAAAAAATTGTCCAGCACAATACACTAATGTTTAGTTGTAACAAAAAAGGTATAAAGTATTACTTAGAAAATATATTTATAAGCAGTCTTACTTTGAACAGAAAGTGCGGAAATGGTGGAAGCAACTCCGAGCGGGTTGCAGGCTTCGAAGACGATTTCGCCGGTGTCATCCTGGTACACCTCGGGTATTATGAGGATGGAAGTGCCATCTTCCAGTTCTTCGATCTGATATTCCTGAGATTGTTTGATCTCAGTGCCTTGCTTCATCCATCTAATGGTCGGCTTCGGAATACCTATAGCTTTAGCTTCAAGCCTACGAACAATGTTTACAATTTTAATTAACCTCAAATCAGCTAAATTTTCACATTCAATTGTATCTGTAGAAACGAGTACATACCTAATCAAAATTATTGATTAGCTCTTTGTGTTGAAAATGTTGTTTTGTGCACTAGATATAGGTAATACAATCTTCATAATTACAAGTATTTTATTGAAACTCTAACGGGGATGTATCTCGTCCATCTCCATAATGCGAGTACCTCGCTCCGCTCCCTACGTGGAGGTATAATAAGAAATAGGAGGCAGAAATAACTATTCATTATTCTAAATGACATTCACTGGAAGACTTGCCACCATGTATTTCTTCATCATCATTGTCATCATCATAATGAACCTATCTCAATCCATTGCTGGACATAAGCCTCTCCTAAGACACACCCCACAACCCGACCTTTGGCTTTTTGATTCCAGTTACTTCCAACTACCTTCCACTATTATACTACGTTGCCAGAATCAACCACGATCACAAGCTCTTAAGTATTCTTATTTACATTGTTAAATTGTCTTTTTTCTTCCTTCTAACATAGACAGCGCGAGAGAAAGTTCAAATAAGACTAAAAAGGATACTCTTACAGAAAGGTCCCCGGAAAGAAAAGTTCAGCTAAAAGGAGTGACTGTCTACCATCAGTTCATTGTCTGCTCTTTGATACTTTACTTATACTATAAAGCTAATTAAAATGGTAACCTCGTGAGTTCTCCCTCCGTCGAGGAGACGACTGTGGGCAGAGCTTTCACAATTCGCGGCGCGAACTCTTCAATATCGCTCGTTTTCTGTAAAGTAACATTAACAGTTAACATTGGTAAAATTGATACTTGACTGAAAATTTATTTGGTAGTCAGAATAACTAAACACTTAATTTCATTGAACATGTACGTAACAAGAAACTGAACTAGTTGGTAGTGATTTCCTTGTAACCTAAAGAAAAAATAAACTTAAAAATCTAACCTACCTAAATATGCCTACTAAATATTTACTATAAAATATACCATTTAGCTATTGAATATGAGAACGAATCCGAAAATCCGGTATCTCGGTACATTGCCAAACTGACACAAGTTTATAATGATTATTAGTATGATCTGTTTTTTAATTAAAACAATTAAAAGTTTTTTTATACAATATTGTTATTAATGTAATGGAGTATTTAAATTAAAGTTTAACAGACTTGCCCAGTCTGCCCCGGTGGCTCAGTTGGTAGTGAAACTACCTTAAATTATGCGCTTGGGGGCGTGGGTTCGATTCCCATCTAGGGCAAGCATTCATGTGATTAACATTTGCGTTTGTTCTACGTCTGGGTGTTATTATCTATTTAAGTATGAATTTAAAATATATATGTACGTATATCAGTCTCTGGTAGCCATATTACAAGCTTTGCTTAGTTTGGGGTCAGATTACCGTGTGAGCAAAAATGTCCCAGATATTTATTTTATTATTATTATTTATGTAACAATATTTTTAAGCTTTGACAAATAAATAAATAAACAACACCTATTAAAAATAGTAAATTCCTAATAGATGAAAATACTCAAAAAATTGGTAAGTTTATAATAATTATATAAACCCAATATAAAGACTTACCTCATCACTCAAAATGTCTTCCTCTGATGCACTTGGAACGTATTCGTATGCTACAAAATACAAAAACATTAAATACATCAAGTAATTTTTCAGAACATGAAATAACTATTGTATTCTAACTTTCAGTAATCGTGTTTCTTATTCAAGCCAAACTGACCATGCCCAATGTCGCTTTTCAATACTAGCTTTATTTAAATGCATTAAATATAACAATATCATTTTGTCTACTTAATATCTAAACATTTCATGACGCCAAACATTATATGCAAACTATCTACCAGCGAGTTGAGTGTGCAAGTGCTAAAGGCAAAGGTCGTGGCCAGAGAAAATGCATAAAGCGCAAAACTCATTTAGTGTAAAACTCCTATTGACTTGATAATTATAATTTAAGTTACATACTATACCCTAAAAATATTGGTATACGATACAAACAGTATATCAAAACTGAAAATGGTTTTTGACAAAATGTGCTCGTTATAAATGCTAACCTAGTTGAGTGATTTAGGTAGCAATATATTTATTAATTTATTGTCATAGATTCATTATGTAATACTTACCTTAAACATGCTACCTAAGATCTGTATATAAATTTCATAATAATTATGCAATAAATTATTATTGAGTATTGAATTCCATTCCCTAACAGAAATATTATAATGTATGTAATGCAATAGAGAATAAATATAGGATGTTTCAAGCAATTATGGAATTTTATCTGTTGTATCTTTATATTAATTCCTAAATATAATGGTAATAAAATTTAACCTGCAAAACTAAGAAACAACATCTCAATGTTAAAAACCGCAAACTACCTACAGATGCATGACAACATTATCATTGACATATTTGTGAAATAGAAGAAATGTAATTACGTGCAATTCCACAATAATGCAGTTCTCGTCACTCATGCAAAATCTAACTGCATGCATTGTAATTTAAGCAAAAAAAGAAAACAAATTTGCTACCTTCTACTTGGACAACGCATTCGGTGGCGCAGCTGCCGAAGTGATTCGTAGCTACGCATTTATACACGCCCGACATTTCAGGGAATGCTTCTTTAATGCAAATTTCACTTAGTCCTGTCTCGAGTCGCGCGATTGTGATATCTCTAGCTTTTTGTATGAGATCTTCGTTGTGATACCAGTCGATTTTGGGCACGGGCTGACCGGAAACTGTACACGCCAGCACGATGGGCTCGCCATCCATCACGATGGCAGGGCTAAGAGGCTCCTCCACCCTGGGGGCTTGGCCCTTCTCTTTGAGCTCGCCGGTCTCCATCAGCGACGCAGAACACGATACTGATCCGGCCACGTTTTCTGCTCTACACGTGACTACTCCTATGTACTCCTTGGTAATATTCTCTATACAGAGGCACGACACGTTGTTTTTGTTTGTAACATAAATGCTGTAGAGCTTGTTTTGCTTAGCATGTGAAGCCATTTCAGTGGTGCCTATGAACCACTGCATCGACGCGCATGGTTCAGAAGTCACTTCAGCTTCGAGCATCACTATTTCTCCCAAACGGACATAAGTGGGACGGATGGGTCTGATGAAAACGGGAGGAGTAATCTCGCTCTCTTCTGGAGATTTAAGTAATTTGATGGAACTTGCCGATTTGGCGAAAACGTTGTTTCTTTCTACGACGACTTCATATCTCCCCACTTGGTTTTTGTTAGCTTTTTGGACGATAATCCTGGATAATCCTTCATCGTATAAAATTACACATTCCTCGTTAGGCTGTAGCAGCTGATTATTTCGGTACCAGCTTACTTTGCATTCTTCTATAGGCTCGTACGCGACAAAAAGTTCGATTTCATCGTTTTCCAAAACAGTCTTTGCTTTTAGAGGTTGTATTATAATCGGGCCTTCTTCTGTAAAATAGTAACTTTTTGTTACTGGTACCTTTCTTATAATTTAATAAGTCGGTAACATAATAACTTCACAAAATAAAATAATAAATAACGTTTCAACTAAAATAACCACTACTTGAAATCCATCCAATATTGTGAAATCCTTTGATGATCTAGTTCTCTACATATGTATTTAGTTACAAGTTGTCAAATACACGGTTATATGTGATCAGCGTCTACTGCATACCAAAATAACAACATAGAATATGATAGTAATACTAGGCAAAATTACTAGTACAATTAAAATCATAATAAAATAAAAGTAATAGATAATAATAGTCAAGTCATGCCATGCATCTGTATGAGATAACGTTTTTCGACATTGAGATTCAAGTGAACAAAGAGTACATTGCCAAAGTTTAGTTTTACGAAATAATATTTATTCACTTATTTAAATTCTCACAAGGGAACTCAATTATGTATGTATGTTTAAGTATGTATGTGAATGTGATTAAATATTTACTTTTTTTACCTTTTTTGTGCACCTTCTTCTTAATCTTCTTCGAGACAACTTTAGTAACTTCTTCAATATCTTCTTCTTGCACCGGCTCTTCCAGCACCTCTTTTTCAACCAAAACTTCTTCAACCGTCAGAGATTTTTCTTTCCTTATTTTTGCCTTTCTTTTTCTCTCCGTTTGAGGTAAATCCTCCGGAGTTTTTATTGATTCTGTTATTTCAGGGACTTCTTCTTGCTCACGGATCGGCTTATCCTGAATTTCTTGTTCTTCTTGAACTATAATTTCTTCTACAACTTTTACAGATTTCTCTTTCTTCGTTTTTCTTGTTTTCTTATCTGCTTCAGGTACAAAAGAAACTTTTTCAGGTTCGTTTTGTACAGGGATTTCAGGAATCAATTCAACTATCATTGTCTGTTCAATGATCGGCTCTTTCTGTACTTTTTCTTCAACAGTGACTTGTTCTACTACTTTTATAGTTTTATCTCTCTTAGTCTTAGTCTTTTTAATTTTATCATGTTCCAGAAGTGTAGGAATCTCTTCTAGCGTATCTTTTTCAGGTTTTTCAGTTATTATTTCGGTGATCTCTTCAATTTTATGAGCCGGCTCTTCTTTAACTTCTTCATGAATTAAAATTTGTTCCATTTTAGTATCTTTGATTTTTTCTTTTCTATGTGTAGTCTTTTTCTTCTTTTCTGTTTCCAATACTATCTCTTCTAAAACAAGAATATCTTTTGGTTTATCCTGTTCTAGACTAGGTTTTGGAATTGGTTTAAGAACAATTTCTTCTGGTTTCTCTTCTTCTGGCAATTTTTGTTTCGGTATGGGTTTAAGAACCACTTCTTCTTTCACTTCTTCCTCTTGTTTTGGTTTTTGCTTACCCTTGCGCCATGAAATAGGTTCTGGTATATCTTTTTCTAAATGCTTTGGTTGTTGAATAGGCTCAAGACTTATTTCTTCAGGATTTTGTTCGGATGGTTCTGGCTTTGTCACAGGTTTGAGATTAACCTCTTCTTTTGGTTCTTCTTCTTTAGGTTTTCTCCTCCTTCCAGTAGGCCATTTTGTTTCCTGTGTCGATCCTTCTTCAAGTTGTTTTTCTTTCTTTAATGGTTTCAATGGAACTTCTTCAGGTTTATCCTCTTTTAGTTCCTCTAACTGCGGTTGCTTGGGAATAGGTTTAAGAATCACTTCTTCTTTTGGTAGTTCTTCTTTTGGACGCCTTTTTCCTGTAGGCCATTTCTTTTCTTCAGGAACTATTTCTTCTACAGGTTTATCTTTTTTCACTGGTTTTAAATGTACTTCTTCTGGTATTTCCGGTATTGATTCTTCTGGCTTTTGTTGCTTTGGAATAGGCTTGAGAACCACTTCTTCTTTTGGTTCTTCTTCTTTTGGTCGTCTTTTGCCAGTAGGCCACTTTGTTTCTTCAGGTTCTTCTACTTCCGCTTGCTTAGGTTTCTTGGTAGGTTTTAACTGAACTTCTGCTGGTGTTTCTTCAGGCTTTTGTTGTTTTGGAACAGGTTTGAGAACTACTTCTTCTTTTGGTTCTTCTTCCTTTGGTCGTCTTTTCCCAGTAGGCCACTTTGTTTCTTCAGGTTCTTCTACTTGCGCTTGCTTAGGCTTCTTGGTAGGTTTTAACTGAACTTCTGCTGGTGTTTCTTCAGGCTTTTGTTGTTTTGAAACAGGCTTGAGAGCCACTTCTTCTTTCGGTTCTTCTTCCTTTGGTCGTCTTTTGCCAGTAGGCCACTTTGTTTCTTCAGGTTCTTTTACTTCCGCTTGCTTAGGCTTTTTAATAGGTTTCAACTGAACCTCTGCTGGTGTTTCCTCAGGCTTTTGTTGATTTGGAATAGGCTTGAGAATCACTTCTTCTTTTGGTTCCTCTTCTTTTGGTCGTCTTTTACCAGTAGGCCACATTGTTTCTTCAGGTTCTTCTACTTCTGGTTGCTTAGGTTTTTTAATAGGTTTCAACTGAACTTCTACTGGTATTTCTTCTGGCTTTTGTTGTTTTGGAACAGGCTTAAGAACCACTTCTTCTTTTGGTTCTTCTTCCTTTGGTCGTCTTTTGCCAGTAGGCCACTTTGTTTCTTCAGGTTCTTCTACTTCCGCTTGCTTAGGTTTCTTGGTAGGTTTTAACTGAACTTCTGCTGGTGTTTCTTCAGGCTTTTGTTGTTTTGGAACAGGTTTGAGAACTACTTCTTCTTTTGGTTCTTCTTCCTTTGGTCGTCTTTTGCCAGTAGGCCACTTTGTTTCTTCAGGTTCTTCTACTTCCGCTTGCTTAGGCTTCTTGGTAGGTTTTAACTGAACTTCTGCTGGTGTTTCTTCAGGCTTTTGTTGTTTTGAAACAGGCTTAAGAACCACTTCTTCTTTTGGTTCTTCTTGCTTTGGTCGTCTTTTGCCAGTAGGCCACTTTGTTTCTTCAGGTTCTTCTACTTCCGCTTGCTTAGGCTTCTTAGTAGGTTTCAACTGAAGTTCTCCTGGTGTTTCCTCTGGTTTTTGTTGTTTTGCAACCGGCTTGAGAATCACTTCTTCTTTTGGTTCCTCTTCTTTTGGTCGTCTTTTACCAGTAGGCCACATTGTTTCATCAGATTCTTTTAATTCTACTTGTTCAAATTTCCTCACAGGTTTCAGATGTACTTCTTCAATATTTTCTTCTCTGGGTTCTAAAGTTTTTTGCTGCTTAGGAATTGGTTTAAGTACAACCTCTTCCTTCAATTCTTCTTCTTTTGGTATTATTCTACTTTTACGCCATGTTGGCTGTTCTGGTTTATCATCTTCTACGGGCGTTTCTTTTATGTGTAGCTGCTGAACTTCTTCTGATGTTTTTCCTGGTTTATGTTGTTTAGGAACCGGCTTAAGAACCACTTCTTGTTTTGGTTCTTCTTCTTGTGGTCGTCTTTTGCCAGTAGGCCACTTTGTTTCTTCAGGTTCTTCTACTTCCGCTTGCTTAGGTTTCTTGGTAGGTTTTAACTGAACTTCTGCTGGTGTTTCTTCAGGCTTTTGTTGTTTTGGAACAGGTTTGAGAACTACTTCTTCTTTTGGTTCTTCTTCCTTTGGTCGTCTTTTGCCAGTAGGCCACTTTGTTTCTTCAGGTTCTTCTACTTCCGCTTGCTTAGGCTTTCTAACAGGTTTCAACTGAACTTCTTCAATCTTCTCTTCTTTAGGCTCTATAGTTTTTAGCTGTCTGGGAACTGGTTTTAGAACAATTTCTTCTTTAGGTTCTTCTTCTTTTTGTAATCTCTTACCTTTACGCCATGTTGGTTCTATTGGTTTTATTTCTTCTACAGGCTGGTATTTTTCCATTGATTCCTGCTTTGAGTCTGTTGGTTTTTCTTGAATAACTTCTTGATTTGCAGCTGGTTTAAGTACTACCTCTTCTTTGATGTCTTCTTCGTTTGGACGTTTCTTACCTGTTGGCCGCTTAGGTTCGTCAGTTGTTTCTAGCTTTTTAGTTTTATCTTTATCCACAGACTTGAAATTTTCTTCTTCAAGCTGTTCTTTCAGTTCTTCTGTTTTTGACTTCCTAGGCACAGGTTTTAAAACGACTTCTTCTTTTGGTTCTGGTTCTTTCTGTCGTATTTTACTCGTTCTCCAAGCAGGCTGCTTAGGCTCTATTTCTTCCGATATGTTTTCCGTTTCTACAATTTTTTGTGAAACGTCTTCAAGTTTTTGTTCTTTATGTTCCTCTCTTGTTTTCTTTTGAGGTATTGGCTTAAGTAATATTTCTTCAACTGGTGTATCATCTATACGCTTTTCTCGTTTTACAGGTTTTAAATGTATTTCTTCAATTTTCTCTTCCGTAGGCTTGAGAGATTTATGTAGCCTAGACACTGGTTTAAGAACGACTTCTTCTTCAGGTTTTTCATCTTGTGGTTTGCTTTTACCTGTCAGCCATTTTGGTTCAACAATTTTTTCATCTTCTGTTTGTATTTTAGATATAGATTTTAAAGCTGATTCTTCCTTTTGCTCTTCCTTTGGATGTTTTCTTCCGGTGCGCCATGACGGTTGGTCAGGTGATTCTTCAGATATCTTGTCTTTTTGAGTAACTACTTGGGTAACATCTACTTCTTCTTGTTGTTGTTGTTCAGCCTTTCGCTTTATTTTGCTGGTGCGCCATGTTACTTCTTCTGGTTTGGCATCAGCAGGTTTTTCCATTTTAACTGGTTTAAGTTTAAAGTCTTCTAATTTTTCTTGTAGCACTTCATCTTGTTTTTTTACAGGTTTCAACGTTACTTCTTCCAGTTTTTCATCTTTAGAAACTCGTCTTGGTATTGGTAGTTTAGGTTTTTCCAGTACAGTTTCTTCTTTTTCATCATTTATTTTTAAAATCACTGTATCTTCTTCTTGAGTCATAGCTTCTTCGATTACTATAGTTTCAGTTTGCTGTATTGATCCTTTTCTAACTTCTTTGAGTTGAACCTCTTCCAATTTTTCTTTGACTATGGGAGTTTTTTCTACTTTGGTAGGGCGCAATTTGATACTCTCTTGGTTCCACGGAACAGGTTCTTTCTTCTCCTCTAATGGCATTGTTAGCTTTCTTTCTTCTGGTTGTGATTTTCTCCAGTTAGGAACATCAACATTGTCTTTTTCGACTGACTTCTCCGTTTTAGTTTCTTCAGTGACGGAACTATCTTTCGTTGTTGCTATTTCTGCAACTGGTTTTTGTGGTTTAGTCTTTCGCCAATGTTTTGTTTCCAAAGATTTTTGCGTAGTTTCTTCGCTCATTTGAGAAACTTGTAAGATGTTAGAGTCCTCTGTAACATATTTTTCTTGGACTTGAGGTTTTCGCCACGATTTAGGTTCAAGTTTTTTAAGATCTTTGGAATCTACAGATTCTTTACTCTCAACGTCTAAAAGCGTGCTGTCTTGTGTGTGTAATGTTTTGTCCACAAGCTTTTGTGTTTCATGCGTTTTTGCCACTTCATTTTGTTTATCTTCCACAGTAGCGTTATCGAGTTTTGTTTTGCGCCAGTGTTTTATTTCTAGCTTTTCTTCTGTGACAATTTGTTTGGTTTCCACACTTTTCCTACGCCAAGGCACATCTGACTTCATTCTTTTTGTTTCGATATCTTGCGCACTTTGCACATTCAGAATGTTTGAGTCTTCAGTAGATTGAAACAATGCTTGACTTCTACTTATTTCGATGTTTTCAGTAGAATACAAATTGTCATCCACCTTTTCTCCAAATGTCTTCTTGGTAACAGTTTTGCGTGTTTCTGTAATATAAAATATTGTATTAGTGAACAGAATACTTGGCTTTAATGGTTCAATATTAAGGCTAAAAAAGTCTACTCCAATATAATTTGGAATAGGTAATGGAGTAGACTATGGGCTTAATATTAAACTTGTAAGCATATCAAAAGGGAAAAGTTGTTTGTCTTTGCACTTGCTATTTTACTGATAATATGGGTAAAGCTAGTGGTTGTTCTCCACTTTCATCAAATAATGTTTAGATCTCAGACATACACTAAGATTGTAGCTTTAAACGAAATTAATTAATTTCGTTTTTTTTAGGAACTCCAACTTGCCACCGGCTTGAACTAGCTGGTTTCTCTCCACAACCTTTATGCGAACCACTAGGGTCTGGAATGCTTTGCCACCGTCCTTGTTTCCTGTAAACTATAACCTGCAGGGTGTCTTCAAGGGCAGATTGAATAAATACCTTCTAGATCTACGTTTTCCATCTTCTGCCAAAACACCGCTTTCCATCAGGTGAGTTGGTGGCCAAACGTAGTCCTATTATATATATTTTACATTATATATATTTAAAAAAACTCCTTTCGTTAGTATTTTGTTATCCTGTTTCTTTTGACCCCAATAATATTGCCATGAAGATTAATAATAAAAAAACTTACCTATCGCATTTGAAATCATTATGAAGTATCCAAAACTGTATATTATTCTATATCGTGTTTAATTTTTGAAATATTTGTTTATAGTAAATTTCCGATTTAATTTTGTGTTGGTCAATATTTCAACAAGAGAGTTAACAAACAAATTAAAATTAATTTAATTCAGTATTACATACTGTAGCCCACTAGATGGACCGACTACATTGTGAGAGTCGCGGGCATCCAGTGGATGCAGATGGCAGGATGTCGTTCAGTGTGGAGGTTAAAGGCGGAGGCCTATGTTCAGCAGTGGACGTCTTCTGGCTGATGATGATGATACTGTAGCACATAAAGTGCCAAGTATAAAGTAATAAGTAAAATCGAATAAATAATCAGCAAAAGTTGCAAAATATCTTTGCACGCTAAAATCTAGACCTACATAAATGATGATTATAATTTATTTTTAACATATCTATAGAACCTTAACGTGCATGTTATGACACGCTCTTGAATTTTTTTAGGGTTCAACCAAGTTCATCAAAGTTCAACAAGGAACCCTTATAATTACTACATACTGTCCGTCCGTCTTACTATCCGTCTGTCCGCGCGGACAGACGGATAGTAAGACGGACGGAGTGTATTGCCATCCAGGGTTTTGAACTGTTGAAGTTCAAAACTCTGAGTGGCGTTGAGCTGTTATGGGCAAGCGTGAAGAGCCATCAGGCGAGCGACTTCGCTCGTCTCGTCACTCAGTATCATAAAAAAGTAAACAATTCCTTCTTCCGCCGCCAAGGTTATTTTTAAAGTTTTTTTATTGTAAATACTTTTTGATCACTATTTTTTAGGTTATAGCTATAAAACTGTAATAAAGTCAAGACGTTCTAACTCAAAGGCAGTTGACCTTTTCGTAAAATTAGCCTTAACCATGAATGTTTTCCGCGTAGTTTTCTGGTTGGATAGATATTTTATAAAACTCTATAATATAGTAGTGCGGTCAAAATCGACATTTCAAATAACAAAAACTCCGACAGAGCTGAATTTTGGTAGAGACCTTGGATACACTAGTATAAATAAATAAAGTGCCAAATGTCCCCATCGATCCCATGGGTGCTATAAAAGTTATTCAAGGTCAAAGATATTTTTTTAAGGTTATTTTGATTTGTCTTGAAAAAAATATAGCTCAGAGAAAAATGTATAAAATTATCAACAAAAGTGGTCCTAATATTGCATTCCTAGGATATCTCCATTCTAAAAGTTGAAGGTGTTACATTCATTAAGTAAAAATATTTATGTCTATCATAATTATGTTTAAACTATACATTTCTGTGATTACACATGGAAGCTTAAAAAAAATTATTGTATAGACAAGTAGTATTTGACTTATAATTATGTAAATAATACACGGAACAAGAAACAAGTCGATTAACGACTTGACGATAAAAACAGTCAAGAATAGCCGATTTTTAGGGTTCCGTACCCAAAGGGTAAAACGGGACCCTATTACTAAGGCTCCGCTGTCCGTCCGTCCGTCTATCACCAGGCTGTATCTCATGAACCGTGACAGTTAGTAGACGCTTGAAATATTCACAGAATATTTAGTTATATATTGACTTTAAAAATATTTAATTAAATTACAATAAAATAAATATTTAAGGGGGCCTCCCATACAAAAAAACGTGTTTTTTTGCCGTTTTTATAGATAATGGTACGGAACCCTTCGTGCGCGAGTCCGACTCGCACTGGGCCGGTTAGTATTTATTTTCTATTATGTAACAATAGAGTTTGATTTGACTGATTTTACGAAACCATCTTCAATTGTTTATTATCACACTTTATCATATATAATATGAAAGTTTGGATGGATGGATGTTTGTAACTCGATAACGCAGAAACGGCTGGATAGATTTGGATCAAATTTTGAATATAAATTGCTTATGTCCTGGATTCCTCCTCCTTGTCCTGAAGGATGGGCAGCAGCGTCCTAATAGTACATGGTGAACGTACTGCGATCCCCAAGCCTACCAAGCGTGGGGATTATGGCAACACCCCTTTGATGAGGGAGGCCTTTGTCCAATAGTGGACGTTAATTGGCTGATGATGCCCTGGATTAACTTATGCTACTTTTTATGATCATCATCACCAATTTTCATCACCACGCGGGTGAAACCGCCAAATAACAACAACCGTGAAACAATAAATATCGTCTGGTATTAAAATATGCCTCAGTGTAGCCAATTTTAGTGTAAAAATAAAGGTACACACCGTTTCCCTTCTGACGAGAAAAAAAAACGAAAGCTGTGGATCAAAGCTACGTATCAGAAACTTCAAGCAAAATAAAATGAATGGACGGGCCCAGTAGAAGCGCATTTTTGAATATTACAAAATGAGCGCCAGCGCTCACTTCGTTCGTAGGGCCCGTCCACTCATTTTATTTTGGTCGAAGATCAGAAAATGGAAACCTAACTCGTCTTCGAGTTTATGCAGTGCCATTTCAAACCTAATGATTTTTACGAAGAGAGCTGGTTTACTGGTTAATACCTAGTTATAATGTATAATATAATCATAATAATTTTATTGGTAACATCAATTACATGTCATTTGTGTTATATTGAACTAGGAAGTATAGTAAAAAATTATACCTATTATATCTTCTGCGGAACTACTCGCAATAACCTAGCTAGTACTAAGATAGTAAGAATGTACCTACATAATATATTCACCAATAATGAAAAATAATAATAATAATCAATTATTAATGTCAAAAAATTAACAAACGAGAATAAATGAATTAACATGTCAAAAAACAACAAACTGATGACATAGTATTACCGTATGGTAATTGATGTAATTATAATTTAAATTTAATGAATTCGTCATAGCTGTAGAACGTCTGGTCAGACTTAGCCGACCTCTCCAGCGTGCCAGGCACCTTCGCAAGCTTAAACACTTACTAAGTTTGTCCTATTTATACACACAACAGTCATGCCATAGTTGATCAAGTCGATGGCTGAAATTTTGCGATATTGTTCGCATGACATTGAAGTTAACGTTTGATTTTCTATGCACTTAATACTGTTGCTTGTGTATATGCACGACCCACCGTGCTGGACAATTTTCCTACAATAACTAGAAGCTAATTTGTAGCCGTCAATATGAACACATTTTTATTTATCGTCAGTGAGCTAGTGTAGCCAGTGTAGTACATAATGTTTTTTATGGCTGCTAAATTTTCTGAGTATTTTTTTTAATAAAAAGAGCGGCAAACAAGTTTGCTGTCTGCCTGATGGTAAGCAAAACCGTCACCTATGGACACCTGCAGCACTAGTGGTGTTGACAGTGCTTTGCCAGCTCGAAGAGGTAGTTGTAGATACCCCTTTGTAGATATTAAGCGTTTAAAGTTTTTGGTGCGGATAGAAATCGGATTTGATATTTCTCTCGCAAAGGTGTGTACAGAAGTATAGCATAACTTGCTATAGTGCGCTATCTAGCATGAAGTAAAATACATATTACTTACTGATTTATTTTTATTATCTGTTTTTTTTTTTAAGGTACTAATTATATTTAGATCTATATTACATTATACATAGCAGTTTTTGCAAAATCACGCGATCACAGAAAAAAATCTATAAATTAAATCACTTTAAAATTGCTTTCAAGTCGTGTTTAAAGTTATATATTTAATAAGTGTGAAGCTATTTGATCGTTCTTCCTGGTTGTGCTCGTCCCATTCCGAATCATCCAGGATTTCGTTAGTTACATCCAACGCGTCGTAATTATTGTGCGCACTACGATAACTCGCAGAGCGCCCGCTGCGCCACTGCATATAACATAGTATCTACGAATTGCATGGCTAGTGTGTATTGCCTGACGACTATCTATTAGCAAAGAGGTAGCCTATATTTTAAACAATGATAAATACAGGTATTAATACGATTCACAAAAATATTACAAATAACCGCCTAGAAAGCGTACCTAAGTGAAGCAGTGCATGGTGGTTCTTGCTTATTTGGGCGTTTTATCGTAACGTGCAGCAGTGAATGCTCAGAAATGCGCCGGATGCATTGGTCTGTTTAAGGTTGTACCGTTCTTACAATAATAAAATAAATAAAATAATAAATATCTGGGACATTATTGCACACACGGTCATTTGACCCCAAACTAAGCAAAGCTTGTAATATGGCTGCCAAAGACTGATATACATACATATATATTTTTAAATACATACTTAAATAGATATTAACACCCAGACATAGAACAAACACAAATGTTCATCACACAAATGTTTGTCCTAGATGGGAATCGAACCCACGCCCCCAAGCATAGAAAGTAGGTTCACTACCAACTGAGCCACTGGGGCAGTCGGTGTCAATGCTGTCGGTGCTCGGAAAAATATCACTGCAGTTGTATCAACTTTAAGATACAAGATTTTAATGAGGTCTCGAAGGAGTTTAAATAATCATGGGTATGCCCATTATGCCGTTGCAAGGAACCTAAGCACAACTCAAACACTCCTATTCGATCTACGGTGCCACCAACGCTAAAAGAGACGACGAAGGCAGCGCAGGGGCCGCCGGCCACGGTTGCCTTTGAGTACGATAACGTCACGTTATGCACAAGACCTCGCAGCGCCTGTAACTGTTCCTGTATTTCAGCGGACAGCATTCGGGATATTATGAGGGAAGAGTTGGATAAGAAGTTTAATGCCCAGTTTGGAGAGTTTCAGCTGAAACTGTGCAACCTAGAAAACTCTGTCACAACCCATCAAGTAGTTGTAGTTGTAGGGTAGGACTCTTTTGCATGGGTCCACCTGGGGAAGTACCACACCTTTGCCATTTATCCAATCGTCAAGCAGTAGTGTGCAAACACTACTGCGTTTCGGATTGAAGGGCAATGTTTCCAGCGAAATTACAGGGCACACAGAGATATGACATCTTATATCTCGGGGTGACGAGCGCAGTGCATTGCCATCCAGGGTTTTGAACTGTTGAAGTTCATAATTCTGAGTGGCGTTGAGCTGTTATTGGCAAGCGTGAAGTGCCATCAGGCGAGCGATTTTGCTGGTTTCGTCACTCAGTACCATAAAAAAAAACCCTTTCAAGTACAGAATGATAGACTTAACCGTGAAAATGAGTTGCAGAAAAAAAGTTGTTTGGACCTGCAAAACAGTAATGATGCGTACTACCCACGACTTGACTCGCCGTGTATGCGCACTGGAACAGCTTTCACAGAACAATAGTAACATTGATTGAGCCCGCACTGTCACTCACACATTTTATCTCTCGAAAAGTCTTTTTTGATATTTTTTTATAAAAAGACCTGTGGGTATTGCCCGTACCTTTATCCCACTGATTTCTTGCTTGGCCGATTAGGGTTTAACTCATTGGAAGTTAGACGTTCGCTCGATCGACTTAAGAGCGGCTGTAAAATTCTGAAAGGTGACATAGACTCGCCGGTCCTTCATAATCGTATGTGCGCTCTGTATATATCGTACCTGATAATTATATCCGGCACAGGCCCAGATTTAGAAATAAGCTCTTTTCCACTGGCTTTAGCCATACGAAGTCGCGAGACTTTAGCCTGATGTGCCGTATCGTTCGTGGTCTCAACGCATTCCTTAAAGAGTACCCTGAATGTGACATTTTTTGTGATAAGTTGCCTGCTATGCTAAAATTTATTTTGACTTTTTGTGAACAAAATTTCGTATGACTGTGACTGTGAATGGTAAGAATTCTATTTTAAATTTATTGTTATATTCATAATTGACATCTGACATTGTATATTTTGGACTAATTTTATCATTTGTTTCTACTACTAAACTATTTTTTTAAAATAATGTACACTAAATAATAAGTGTAAGTGGTAACTCAGGGGCGGCTTTATGGCGAGCCGTCGGTGAGTGGCGACACCGTGTACCCCGATTCCATGGGGCTAAATGAGACCCCGACCCCTGGCTTGCCTTAACCGGCCGTCCAGGGGTGGAAACCGCAAGAGCTAAGAACCTAAGCTCCAGAGTGTAAGTGTTAAAGGGCATAACGCCACGAGTAGCTCTTAGTGAAAGTGCATCACACCTCTCTACACCCTAAGCCACCCAAGCCAATGTTGCACTTCCGGTGCCAAGATACGACAGTCTTTATGGGGGCCCATTTAGTGGATGGCAAGTCATCGCCTGCCTAATTGTATTTTGAGATGAGACAGGACAAGGCAGGTGCCGTTTCTCATCCAATAGATCTGTTCTCATATCCACAAGTTGTTCACCTCAATAGCCCAGAGTTTTATAAATCCTTAACTATTTTACATTTTATACACAATCCATAATTATTGTATTTTTTATAATACAAGAGGGCCTCTTGGTGTTGGCTTCGGCTCCACCAATGCCTTCCAAATGTCCGGGCTATGAAAACTTAAGACCATTTTACAAAAAGGTCATTGACCTATGAGCTAGAACGCTTTGAATTTATTACAGTTTTATTATCGCTGTTACTCAAAAATCCATCATCAGATAATGTTTAAAATATTTTTTAATGAAGGTTTTAAATATGACCTATCTGTATTGTAAGATTCAAGTTTCTATGTTTTATAGTTTAGAAATGCAGGGGGGGACCAATTTTTTGCCACTTTGGCGGACCATATTTCGCAAAGTATAGACTTTATAAGTTTTTTCGTTTTAAAAGACCTTTTCAACGATAGCACACAAGAGTGGTTGGAGTAAAAAAAATATTTCATCCCTATTTCACATGTACCAGAGCTACCCCTAAAATGCAATATTATATATTTTTTATACTTTCAAAATTGAGATCTATATTACAACTGTTATTATGCAAAGTTTCATTCACTTAACTAAATAATTATAGAAGTTAGAAGGTTTTAAAAAATTCGGTTGGACGGACAGACAGACAGACAGACGGACGGACAGAACGAATTTATAAGGGTTCCACGTCGGGCTACGGAACCCTAAAAAGTACCGGTTTTAGTTTTTCCATCAAAAAGGAGGCGAATGTATAGAGGTAGTGTAAAATTTACAACAAAAAATTTACATTCCTAAAGATGACTTGTGACATACACATAGTACAACACATAAGCATCTGGAAATTATTTTTTATTTCGAAGTTACTAGGCGGCTACATAACGTTATAATAAAAAAGTAAAAGCTGCACCAAAATATTTATGCAAATATTTACGTTAATATCAATGTAATGTTTCAGAAAAGTACTATGCTAGCCTTGGCGACTACTAAGCTTTTATGGACACACAATGACATGTGCTCTTTAAACTCCTTAGGGAATAAATTGATTTGAATTTGGAACCTCTTATTCGTGTGGAAACTCGTGGAAAACTCTAAGTAAAAAAATGCCTATATCGCATTGTAAAGAGGTTTGTTCGAAAATCAAACTGGCCACCATAAGCAGAAATCAAAAATAAAGAAAAAGGTGCGTTTACAAAGAATGTGAACTTTTTATTGTCTCACAGAAAGTGTGAAAAGTAGAGTATGCTCTTCTGGAATAAAGCCAGTCTTCGTCGTAGCGAGGGAGTTAACAACTACAGTCCCTCTCGTTACGCTCAGGGTTCAATATGCCACCCTCGTCTTAAGACACTGCTTTATTCCCTTAGTGCATAATTTACTATTGTAACCAACTAGTAAACAGGTTCCAATTCAGCCCGTTTTTGTGAATAGTTGTCCGGTTGTGAGTGGTGTGAAGAGTGCGCGTGCGTTTTTTTATGTATTAGGTAATAATACATAAAAAATGTATTAGAAATCAGAAATCAGAAAAATTTATTTATTATTAGGTAAAGGCTTGCGTTTGACCGCCAACTCGCCTGATGTTAAGCGATGATGCGGTCTACGATGGAGCACGCTTGCCTAGAAGATACCGATTCACTCGTGATTTGAAAACACCTAGATTGTAAGCCAATGCAAAACCTAACCTAGCGCCTTTTATTCTATTATTTAGATCAGATAAACTAGAGTGTAGTGCGGCTTAAGCATCTGCATCAGCTGCAAGATGCCTCCACACACGGCGGGTACAGCGCTGCCTGCTCGTGCTGGGACTGCACACCAAGTAATCTATAATGGATCACCGTCTCATAAGAGACATAGTCCAAAATAAGAATATTCTTAAAAGTGATACTCAATCTTATTCAGGCTTTACACTGCAACAGTGATAAATATATGCGATCTAGCGCGTGTGGGAAGAGATACGCTCGAGTCGGTGTCCTGTACCCTTAGTACAAGATTTGACAGTTTACGAAAACTTTTTTCGTTTCCGTATTGTCCCATACATTTTAGTAAAGTGCCTCTAGTGGAAACGCGGATGAACTAAAATCGGTAGTAATCGGCAGTATAGGTTGCTTCACTCAAATACGAAAAATAGTTTCGAATAGCTTTCAGCCCAGCAATGTATGCATCAAAACGAAAACGAAAAAAGTTTTCGAAAACTATCAAATCTTGTACTAAGGGTACTTCACCACTAAATAATATTAAGCGATGAATGATTCTCATTTAAATAATCATTCTAATCTATATAAATCAATGAGTCTGCATGTAAGTTTCCTGTGGACTCCAAAACGGCTGGCCCGATTTTCACGGGAGTTAATTACAGATACTGATCTGGCAGATAGCTGATGTTATAAATTAAAATACATGGGAGTGAAACCGTAGGGCGCAGCTAGTCTAAAATAAAACTTATTTATATTAAATTAGATCACGTAAATGGCCATTAAAATACGAAAAAATAAATTGTCTAGAACATCTAGATACGGAAAAAAAATAAAAAAGTATATTATAAGGTCTGTTTCGCAGAATTATTATTTCCAATCAAGTTTAACTTCAAGTTAAAATGAAACTTTTCAAGTTTTTTTTAATCATGTTTCTAAAATTACATTAAGCTTTTTTTATTATATCTTCAACTGTTTAGAACCAAAATATGAATTTAGTACTAGTAACTACGCAAATTTGATGCAACGCAACCCAAGTTGAAGACATAATCATCTTCCTGTATCGCATAGAGCACTGCGCACACGCACAGTACACACGCACAATACACACGCACGGTGCACGATTTTAGCTCGATATAGTATCACCTGACCTTGACAGCGAGCACGGCGGCGCAGCTCGACTAGTTTAAAAATAATTTCTTGGGAACTAAAAAAAAATTGTTTTTCTATATTTATATTGTTAATCCCTCTACCTAGTTTACGAATTATAACCAAAACTAACCAGAAATCTGACGTTACTCATAGATGTATTTGTCATCACTTAGCCTTAGCTTAGTACTTATTTGGGTCTCAGTTGGATTGCATTTTTCCCAGAACTCTTCCTGAGGTGGTTGCCGCTGAGTGAGCCGCGATTAGCACTAAGGGTGAGTCAGCCGGTAGAAGTATAGTTGGCTCAGGGGGAACACATCAAACAAAAGCACCTACTGGTCTCCATACAAGCCCCAGGAGCCAGGGTTGACACATCCATTCGCATGCATCATACATCTATCACAACTAGCTATGTGTTTGAAACTATAACCTCGTCATTATTCGTTATTATTTATTTATTCTTTGGCTTGTTCCCAAACGGGTCTAAAACATTTCCCACTAGCTCCAAACAATATTTTAATTTCTCTTCCGTAATACTCTTTACATAACATCTGTTTATGCAAACCTACGAGTCACTCTGCTCGCTTCTAATTTATAATTTTTGTCTAAACAATGTTTAAGTTTTATTAGTCTTAAAAATGAATCCCCAGAAGCTACATATAACAATGAGATTTCAAGTAGAAACAAAGTTAACCTTCTTATAAAGATTTTTATTTGTCTACTTTAAACAAAATGTATATATCTCGGTATCTTCGTTTGATATAAGTAAAGAATAGGTACTTACATCATTGTTAATACATCCTCGTTGAAGCTTCGTTTTCCACGTCGCGTCGTTTCCACCGAATTCATCCGGATATAGAACTCAGGCACGACTGAGTTGAGTACTGATTTGGCGCCTTGCTCAGATAGTTTGTACTTACTGGCCATTTTATGCAAACTTGATATGACATGATCAGTAGGAAATGTAATAGAGTGATTTACCCACATTGCCTTAGGTTTGGTACTATTATGCATTTGTAACTTCATGCTCAGATATAACAAGTAGTATTTTTATCCTATAAGCGCAACACGTTTTTTTTAGAGAAGAGTAAAATCCTGTGTCATTTGACTTCGTCTCTTCATCACTAGTCGTCTGCGCTCACGCAACGGTGTCCGGGCAGCTTATTATTTTAACCAACTTTAAAAAAAGGAGTGGGTTCTCAATTCAGTTGGTTATTTTCTAATTTTTGTTACCTCAGAACTCCGTCATTCATAAACCGATTGTAACGGTGGAGCAAGGGGTGCTAAATATCTCCGGCAGTTACCCCGCTACCACCCCCAATTAAATTTGGCCCTGGCAACACATAATATTCAAACTTTGAGGACTGACGAGAAGATTGTTGAGCTGGAGGAAGAATTGAGCAAAATACGATGGGACTTCATAGGACTATCTGAAATCCGACGAGAGGGACAGGATACGATAGTTCTGGATTCCGGTAACATGCTGTTCTTCCGGGTAGGAGAACGAAAGTCCCAGGGTGGTGTAGGTTTTCTCGTCCACAGGTCACTCATCAACGTGATTTAGGTCGATAGTGTGTCGAGCAGGGTAGCATACCTTATACTCAGAATAACCGATGGTTATTCGCTGAAGGTCATACAGGTATATGCGCCGACCTCGACATACCCTGACGATGAAGTAGAGGTGTTGTATGAGGAGATATCTGAAGCCATACATGACTCCGAAACATACTTCTCCGTTGTTATGGGTGACTTTAACGCAAAGGTGGGCTCACAGAATGTCGATAATTTAAGAGTGGGGTCATATGGGTATGGACAGCATCCAAGGGGCCAGCGGCTGGTCGACTTAATGGAGAAGGAGGAACTCTTTTTGATGAACTCTTTCTTTCAGAAGTGGACATGGATGAGCCCCGATGGTTCGACCTAAATTGAAATCGACTTTATCATGACGACAAAGAAGCGAATATTTAATTATGTCTCCGTGATCAGCAAGGTGAAAACCGGTAGCGATCACCGTATTGTCAGAGGCACATTAAATATCAACATCAAGCTCGAGAGGTCGCGTCTGGTGAAGTCCACGCTCCGTCCTGGCCATTCCCAAATCCAAAACCCCGAAGACTTCCAACTCGAACTGCATAATCACTTCCAGGGCCTAACTGAAAGCGGAACTATGGACGAACTAAACAATGGGCTGGTGGAAACTGTCAAAGCAGTGGGGTCCAAGTTCTTTAAGACCCCACGCCGGAAAAGACCTCAGAAGCTCTCAGACGAAACCATTAGCTAATGGAAGACCGGACTGAGATGAGACTGCAATCTTCAGCTGATATGTCGGAATATGGCAAGCTGCGGAATATCTGCGCTCCTATAATACATGATGTATTACGGACGCAATTGAGCGGAACCAAGGATCGAAAGTGTTCGCAAAGAATTCGTCTATTCGGAAAAGCCAAATGACGAAGCTGAAGATCGAGGACGGCAGTATCATTTCGTCAAAGCCGAAGATTCTGAGAGAGCCCGAGAAGTTTTACGGTCGATTGTACACCTCGACACGATATCCCATTGTCAGTACAGCTCAGGACAAGAGAGCTAAACTGACCCAACACTACACTGAGGACATCCCAGACATCAGCTTGTACGAGATTAGAATGGTTCTGAAACAGCTTAAGAACAACAAGGCGCCGGGTGATGACGGAATCACGACAGAACTACTGAGAGCGGGTGGAAAACCGGTACTTTTAGTCCTCCAGAAGTTGTTTAATTCCGTCATACTCAAATACCTACTGTTGTAAAATAGAACCTCAGAAGTTCAAAGACGTAATATTCACCAACATGCCCTGGGCCAGAATGACGTAACTTTTTATTTTTTACTGACTCTCTCTCTCTCTCTCTGAGAGAAAGTATGTGTCCCAGCCGTGGGAACATGACAGGCTGATAATGATGATGTTGATGATTGTAAGAGTACAGGGACCTTACCCCTAGCTTCACTTTTGCGAGCCAACTTTTAGTAGGTACCTGATAGGTACCTAAAATAAACCAACTCATTTAAGCTGCATCGTTTAAAAGCGTCTAACTTGAATGAACGAAAATTCGTTTTACTATGCGTGTGTGCGTGAAAATAACAAAGCTTGGTGGCTATCAAATAACTACCGCTTATCGTAGTTGATGGTACCGTTTAGACAAATAACACCTATGCGGGTCAACTTTTCGAGCTAGGGGTAAGGCCCCTGTTGTATATATCTTCGCATGAACTATCCTCAAACAATATTGATTAAACTTCACTTATATTACCTCGTTTAATCATATAACTTTATTATTGTGTGTGCGAAAATGTCCCAGTTATTTATTTATATTTATATGTTAAACGCCTTTGAAATTCCAAGAGCAAGGAACCACATCAGTGTGTCGTTTGGCAATTTTGGATGTTACTAGCAATGTAACTCTTCAAACGTTACGGTTTATATGCTTGTATACTAAACTGGTCGGTTTTTCTCATTGCAAATAATAGCATCCCTAATTTATGTATTTTAATATCTTCTACTTCCATATTGGCTGCTTTTAAAAATAAAACATCGTAGGAGTAATTTTAAAACATTTTTGGCATAATGTTCTCTTATTGTAAATTATGATATTCAAATATTGGACAAAAAATATAACAAATTATTAAAATGCTCAGTGCAATATGTAAATAACTAGTTATTTGGCGGGCCCTTAGCTTTAATTTTAATACAAACACACAAAGTTCCTTTTTTTAAACTACTCTTTCGATTATGGTGAAACTTGGTACGTATATTCAAATGGTAAGTTTAGCTACAACATAGTTTTAAGGATTCCATGACTAAAAGGGTGGACCAAGCCCAATTCGTCACACCGTTCATGGGTCAGTACGTATGTCCTACCTCTAACGACACCATCTGAACCCTGATATGTAGCCGGTCAAATATACTTTCTAAATAAGTATGTGTTATTATTATGCCAAATTTAAATAGGAAAAAACGCAAACAATTCAAGGAGACACCTATTTAAGTAAACCCTCTGAACCATACACAATTATTTTATCAAAGTTTTTGAACGCATTTTTAATTGGGTATTTCATACAAGTAAATATTTTCGTCAATTTCCTAATAATTGAATAGTAAAGAGCTATGAAGCGTCTGGTTCAGTAAAGGCTTCGCACTGTATTCTATATTTGACTATATCATTATTGTTCTTAAACACATCTAAGATTATTGTCAACAACAAAACCTTATTAGCGTTAAAGTTAATCAACTGTTTAGTGACGACAGTAACAAAATGTGATAAAAGTAAATCACAACTGCCATTCAATGGAATGAAAGAAGAAGTAAGAGTTTAGATAGAAGTGCCATTTGATGAGGAAGCAACTGTTAGTGGTAGTGTGGCCATCAGTCGCCGCCGGCGCCGGCCGTGTGCCGGCGAGGGCGGGCGCGGGCGGCGCGCGGCGGCCTCGTGCGAGTCACTCACGACCGACCGTTCTCCTTCTCCCCACCATCCCTCCCCCCAACCCATCCCATCCTTCCCGATCTCTATATGTGTTGAGAGTTGAATAATGCGAAAAATTATTCATTGGATTTCGTTTATTTAAAATTGTTTACATAAATTAACATACAAATAGATTTTTTCATAAATAGGTCAAGTATTATTAATAACTATTCTAATATTTTAGTCATAAAAAGTGCCACGTCTAATATCTTAATATAATTAGGAAAACATACAAACACATTTCAATTTTAACAATATCGTGCACTTAATTAGGCTCACTTTAACGTTACACTATAAAATCTCATTCAGTTCGGATATTTTGTACTTGCAGAAAGAAATGTTTTATTGAGAACAACGGCAGAACATAGAAACTGGCAAGGCAAGTGATGCGTGCGTACTTTGTATACCTAGATAGTGTCCGGCGCAGAGGGCGCGCGGATTGATGTTTCTTTGTGATGGGGACAGTTGACAGCGATCACGGGACAACCACGAGTGAGTGAGTGAAGGGAGCCGCCCTACCCGCTCCCGTCTCGTCTCCTCCGCGACACTGACTGTTAGTGGTAGCCGTTAGCGGCGAGCGGAGCGCGCCCGGAGAGACGCGCGCCGCTCTCCTGCACAGGTGTTAGGTGGGCGATCGCTCCACGATCTACAGGTACACTGACAGTACAAACATGCTTAGGGTTAAAGCTGAAGCGTGGCGCCGGCGCGGGCGGCGCTCGCCCAGGCGGTGCGCCCCGCGGCGGCCGCCGGGGCTCACCGCGCCACCGCGCCGGTGGAGGGCCCGCGCTCCGGCGCAAACATACCCATTACTGAGATCATTTGTACAGGTTCCAAAGGGCAGATCTCAACACAAAAAGCGTAAAACTTTACTTTATTATTCTTATTGTTAATATGCCAAATAAATCTAAGCGCAGGCTTAAAATTATTTCATGAGAGTATTGGGTGAAAAATACATTTTGACGACGCGTCCAATGTGACGCTGCTCGCTTCAAACTAAAAACAGTTGGTCGTTCTAATTTACAATATGATCTATAATAACAATAGATACATAATTTAGTAAACATCGTAGCGGTAAAAGCAAAACAAAACAGTCGTAGAATGTCTCGTGTTCGTGTTAATCACATGTTACATAGTGTCCGACTACAGACGGTGGTGTGTCGCGTCGCTTTGGCTTGCCGCTCCTCAGGACTCCGTGCTCCATGGACTAGGTAGATATATACACAAAAAGCTTGTATGTACAGCATTGTTAATTCGCCCAAATAACGGTATGCATTATGTATAATATTTTGTTCGAAGTGTAGTGTTAGTGCGCGGCGCGGTCTCGTCCGCGTTTTGGCGCGACATGGCGTGTCGGTCGCGCGACCCGCACCGGGTAGGCCTGCTTGTTTACGATAAAGTCGAATGCGACTTAATTTGTCATAAGCAGTGAACAGTCTAATACCGAGAAGAGAATATTATAAAAGAGAATTTAAAGTATCAAAAATGAGAGATATATTTAAGAAGCTCATAATCGATTAGAACACTTGATATAAGTACTATGACGTTAGACTGTTCACTGAATGCAGAGTTTGGTAGCATTCTACTTTCAGCCGCGTACAATAGCATGTGAACAGGTTCCGAGGAGGTGTCTAGGAAGCGGGCGGCTAGGAAACGTTATTGCGGAAACCGCTACGATTGTGATACGTTTAGCCGTAAGTGGTGTAAAGATTCGCTTGTCAACTATCGTTTTAAATACTAGTAGTTTTCACCCGATCTCTTGTAGATATAGGTAGAAGTGAAACAAAGAAACACTACATTAATGTATTAAGTGCGCGACGCGAGCTCGCTGCCTGTGTCTATGTCTTACTTTTGACGACTAGTTTGGCGGAGACCTCGGCCTGTCCGGCCGCGGTGGTGGCGCGACACGTGAACACGCCGCTGTCCTCCTCGAACGTGTTGCCAATCAACAGCACTGCGTTGTTACCCTCGTGGATCATCTGCAACAACACACATGACAACACTTCAATGCTGCACTTGACTAACGCTACTCTACGTACTCGATACAACGGAGATGTTGCTCTTACGTTCACTTTGATATTAATTTTATAACTAGGTACGTATTGTATCAAAACATTCACTGCCCCTGTGGCTCAGTTGGTAGTGAACCTAACTTCTGTGCTTGGGGGCGTGGGTTCGATTCCCATCTAGGACAAACATTTGTGTGATGAACATTTGTGTTTGTTCTATGTCTGGATGTTAATATCTATTTATGTATGTATTTAAAAATATATATGTACGTATATCAGTCTCTGGCAGCCATATTACAAGCTCTGCTTAGTTTGGGGTCAGCTGACCGTGTGTGAAAAAATGTTCCAGATATTTATTTTTATTTCTTTTATTTTATTTATAACTATCGGTTATTCATCATCAAAATGCATCTGATAAATACTGATTTTTCGCATAAAAAATCTGGTTACTGATTATTTTGAACCGATTTCCAAAAGGCAGGAGGTTATCAATTCGACTGTTTTTTTTTCGACTGAACTTTAAACTGGGTGAACCGATTTTGATGATTCTTTTTTATTTGAAAGCTGGTGCTGCCCGTGTGGTTCCATTTCGATTTGGTCCGGTTCTGACATTTTATTGAAGTCAGTTTTTTATATTGATTGTTATTATAACATCTAAGTCTGAGAGGGTAATTTTTTAATTCTAGGAAATGATAAAAAACTACAGAATATATTATAATTATAAATAATCACCTGGAAGTCGGGTGTTTGAGGGATAAGTGCACCCTCGCGGAGCCACTGGATGGTCGGCTTGACCTTGCTGGTGATCTGGGTCTTGAACTGCGCGGGTTGGCCTTCATAGACATGCACGTCACGCAGTGGAGTCAGCACCGGCAGGCTGTCAGCCTGCTCAGGCTGAGCCACCCGCAGCTTGGCGGCGACGGTGACGCGGCCCGCCGAGTTGAATGCCACGCACTTGTAGTCACCTTCATCCTCCGGGAACGCCTCCGAGATGCGCAACGTGTACTCGTCTGCCGCGCGAGACATTTGGAAGTACTTGGAGGGTTTGATCACCTTGTCGCCCTTGTACCAGTGCACAGTGGGCGCCGGCTTGCCGACGATCTTGCAACTGAACTCGATCGCCTGGCCCTCGGTCACCGCCTTGTCCTTGAGCGGCTCGATGATCTCCGGCGGTGCGTTGGTGGCCTTGCTCTGCGGTTTCGGCTTTTCCTTTGTAGCAGGTGCATTCACTGAACACTCTGCGTCACACCGCGCTTCTCCTGCGCTGTTGATCGCCACGCACTCGTACTTGCCCGAATCTTGAGGGTAGGCTTCCAGAATCAAAAGAGTGTAAGTGCCGTCTTCTTCAAGGATCTTGTTTCTGATGTCCGGCTGGACTTTTTTGCCGTTTTTCAACCAATAAACATCGATGGGTTTCGTTCCGGTAACTTTAGTGTCAAACCTGACCAGTTGTCCCGCGGTCACGTTGACGTTCTGCGCGGTAAGTGTAAAGCTGGGTGGCGTGACACCTCCTCGGCCCTGACGGCGGCGCTCTTCGACCACAAGGTTGGCGCTACACTTGGCAGTACCTCCTCTGTTCTCTGCAACAGCAGCGAAAACAGCAGAGTCTTCAACAAACACTTGTCTGATGATGAGAATTGATTTTGTGCTGAACGTATGGATTTGGAAGTCAGCCGAATTCTTGATGGGGAAGTTCTCGCGATACCATTTGATCTGTGGTAGCGGGTCACCGTCGAACTCGACTTCAAACCTGGCCTGCTCGTGTTCGAGGGCCCGGCATGGCTGCATCTTCTTTGTAAAGACAGGAGGATTGCTCGGCTTCACAGGACCTTCCACTACTCTCTCCTGAGTTTGCGCCTTGTGTTCTACCTCGGTAGTCTCAGTCGAAGTGATCTTGCGCGTGATTTCCTTGTCGCCGATGACTTCTTTCTGCGTTTGTTTCTGTTTTGCTACGTGCACTTCCTTGCCGTGCACTGTAGACTCCATTGGGTCGGGAATCCTCGGTTTTCTCACCACCTTCTTCTGTACCTGTTGTTCATCTGTAATTTCTTCTGTTTCCCTGTAAAATTAAATGGAGTTAGATCTGCAAGTATTGCTAAACAACACAAGTGTTGATGTCAGCTTTGTGTTATTTAAATGAGCAAATACACACAAATTATACAAATAGCAGCAAATTGTCAAGTACATATAGATTGCAATATGGTAGAGTTCTGAACACGTATTTTCAAGATGCTTGAATGAAGTTTATCGGACTAAATTTCAGAGAAGCGTCATCCCAACATAACACCTTCTTTAGAAGCCTAGCGAGAAAGCATTGTCATCATAATTTTTTATAATATGACCTCTAAAGTAAGCATATGATCATTAACATATACACTTTTGAATTTATAATATTAGTGTAATTTATTATAAGAGTTATTTATATACTATGGAGTATGTACTATGGAATCCCAAAAATACTAACAAGCTATCCTCGTATCGTTGCGCCATGCCCTTGGCGATGGAAGTTTTCGTGATCTTTTCTCCAGGAATAGCAAATTGATGCGTCGATTCCCTTATTTTGCTTTCTCTTACGACTTGTTCATTTTCTAACTCTTGGAGTTTGTTGTAATATTCCTCACTCTTCTTCTTCTTCACGGCATGCTGCCATTCTGTCTCGGGCTCTTTGATAACCTTTGGTTTCAGTTCAGGTCTGTGGTCTATTACACCCTGACGCTGTAAGGTTTGCCTTTCTTCAAAGGTCTTTTCTAATTCAGTTCCACTGCGTTGATATTGTGTTGTTTCATCATACCAAGCTGCAACATTTACAAAGATTTTAAAAGGTTATTCTGATATTAATAAAAAAGCATTAGCATTCTCAACATACCTCTCTCAGAATCCGATGGTAAAGCTGGTAGAAGCAGGTCAAGTTGCATTTCATCTTAGGAGAAGAGAGGAAGAGAGAAGGGTAGCGGGGTGTTTTGTGCAGAAGCGAAGTGTGGAGGTGTGCGTGTGTAGGTAAAGTGTTAACGCAGCAAGATGCAGTATATTGATATTCACTCTATGGCCGTTATCCGAACAACCGATATCGTTGAAACGGTGCTTGATGTGAAAGTGCAAAGTAAACGTTATTGTCTCGGAGTTCGAGAGTGGTATACTCACGTCGTGGCGCGTTCTTCAACACTCCTCGGTAGTCGTCGTGTCGAGGTATTACTTTGAGTTCGGTAGCGGCGAGAGCCTCGCCAGCGGAGCTCCTGGCTATCACTTCAATTTTGCCAGTGTCGTATTGTCTAGTCTTGGGAATATCGAAGTGGTACATTCCGTCGTATGTCAGTTTGTATCTCGATCCCTGTAAATAAAAGCTTGTTGTAGACATCGGCAGAACTTGTGCTGTACCGGTGAAGGTGGTAGGAAAGCAGTGGTAGAGACTGGCTCATGCTCGAAAAAAAATACCGTACGCAAGAGGTTACCTATATTAGGTAAGCAAAGATTGTAAAGCGGTTGATGATGAGGATACTTACATTGACGATGGTGTTTCCGTTGATGACCCACATGACCCTGGGTTTGGGATGTCCGGTGACACGGCAGCAGAACCGTGCCCACTCTCCCTCTTCCACGGTGACAGGCTCAGGTCTGCTCACAAATACTGGTGGAGATCGCGCTTTCGTCTCGTCCACCACTTGCTCTGGGCCCCTACCAAATAAAACGAAAATAAATGATCATGTCCATTAACAAAATTAAGTCACAATCACAACTATTTAAAAATAGCACAGCAGATTGACTGATTCTGGTCTACTGCGTTACCTCAATTAGGTGGATAGAGTGATGAGTTCAAGAGACCGTGCGATACTCACACTTGCCAAGAGGCCTCCATTTCCCTGATCTTCTCGATACTCTTCATGTGTTTTGGCAGCTGCGAGTCGTACACGATACCGGGTTTGCCTGCAGTTTTGATTATGGCCTTGGTCTCGTCCATGCCGTAGAGGTTGGTCGCGCGGCATAGGTACTCGCCGCTGTCTTCAGGGTAAACCCACCCGAAGTTCATTGCAACGTAGCCAAAATCGTAGATGGGATCGAATCGATTCTCTGTAGAGAAATTAATACTTTCATTAATATATGAGTGATGATGGTAACAAGTGATATCTTCTACTAAAATGTTTGAAAATAATTTTAGATTTTGAAGGAACCGGAGTAGTAATACATTGCAATATAATGTTGTTTTGTGATTTATCTCATTCTAAAAGTATATAATACGATAATACTCACTGTGCAACAGAGGCTTTCCGTTGAAGAACCACTCGACTTTCATATTAGGGTCACCGACAGGTGCCAACTGACACTCAAACTTGGTAGAGTTCATTTCGACCAGCGAGGTCTGACTCAGGATCTGCGTGACGAACCGCGGGGGCTGCTTTTTATCAGCATCATACAGGTCATCCTCAGTCAGGAAGATCTCGGAAGTATACTTCTTGATCGTGGCCTCCATCTGCGTGAGAGCTTCTGACTTCTTCATACCACGTGGCACTTGATTTTGCAGGATGATGTCTGGCAGCTCTGATAACAATATAAATAATTATTAAGTCAGTAATCCAAATTAAAACTAATAAATAAAAAATATTTTAACTTATATACCTATCTCTACTAATTCTTTCCGATTGGTAGGAGTAGTATGTCGATACTTGTTGTGATATACGAAAGAACAGGTTAGAAACATAGATATTGGCATTTTGGATTTGTTTAACCAGAAACAATACATAGCATTTACTCACGTTTGCAAGATACGGTTGCTTTGGTGAAGTCTTCTCCAAAGTCGTTAACAGCGCGACACACGTACTCTCCCGAGTCCTCGGCATACACGTACAGGATGTCCAGCGACACGAAACCCATGTCGTACACTGTGCGGTACCGATGCCCGGAAGGTAGCAGCTTGCCATTCCTGAACCACTCGATGCGCAGTTTCGGGTCTTCCTTAGGCTCCACGCGGCACTCAAAGCGAATGCTTTCTGACTCCTCCACGGTATGCGACTGAATTTGGGTAATAAACTTGGGCGGGGAGCTGATGACCGGCTCCTCTTTAGGTGCGTCTTGCACGCGACCTCGCTCCAGCTCCTTGATCTTTTCACCGCTCATACCCTGAGGCAGCTGAGATTCTAGCACAATGTCGCGTTTGGCGCTGCAAGTGATCTTGGCAGAGGTAGTTGCGGACCCCCACCTATTGGTGGCACGACATACGTACTCACCCGCGTCACGCGCATACACGTAGTCTATATCCAAGGCAATGAATCCAAAGTCATTGAGCATGTGCACGCGAGAGCCTGTTGCGAACGGGCGTCCGTTGTAGAACCAGTCGATTCTCATAGTCGGGTCTCCGACGGGCTCTACGCGACAGTCGAAGTGAATAGGTCCACCCTCTGGAACGTCCAAGTTGTCCTTAATTTCTACAACGAATTTCGGCGGGTTAGGCTTTTCGTCTTCTTCGGCGATTTCTTCGCGTTTGTGAAGCGTCTCTTCTAGCCTTTGGATACTCTCTGTGCCAGATTTAAAGTGAGAAGGCAGCTGAGGCTCTAGAATGATTCCTTGACGTCCTTTCACCTGGAGTTTGCAAGAGACGGTGGCTTCACCATGGCGGTTTGTCGCCTTGCACGTGTAAAGTCCAGCGTCACGCTGGTACACTCCGGCAATTTCTAAAATAACAAATCCGAAGTCGTTAATCGTCTTTACACGGGACCCTGTGAGCAGAGGCTTGCCATTGTGGAACCACTCCACTCTCATGCTGGAGTCGTTTACGGGAATCAAGCGACATTCAAAGTGCGCTGACGAGTTCTCCGATAGAAGGAGATCAGACGGGGTGGTGGTGAACTCAGGTGGGTTGCCAGTCTCGGCTTCTGGTGTCATCGGGTCGACAGTACCGGTGTAGCCTTCGAGAGCTGCAATTTTGTCGATAGTACCCTCCATGCCCTTCGGCAGTTGCGACTCTAAGATGATGTTTCGTTTGCCTGCCACCTTCATAGTAGCGGTGGTAACGGCCTCTCCGTAGTCATTAAAAGCTCTGCACAGGTATTCTCCAGAATCTTCGGGGTATGTCGGTGAAATTTCAAGAATAACGAATCCGAAATCACAGAATGTCCTGAACCTTGAGCCTGTTTTGAGTGATTTGCCATTCCAGTACCATTCGACCTAGGGAAATTAACAATAATTATGAAATATATTATGACTCAATTTCGTTAGAATTTTACTACAATTTAAAGTGCAAAACGAAAATATAAATGCAAGTATTACCTTCAGCTTAGGGTCATCAGTAGGAGTCAATCTTGCTTCAAAGTGGGCATTCTCACCCTCTCTGAGATTGTCAATGTTAGATAACGGGACTGTAAAGACTGGCGCTCTACCGCGTTCTTCTTCTACTGTTGTATCCTTCCTACGCACCATGGAATCTTCCAATGTTTGTAACTTCTCTAACCCACCTTCCATGCCCTGCGTAAACACACAGATTATTATGTTTAGTAATAATAATTATTTTATGAATTATCACTAATTGGTTATAGAAACTCACCCGCGGGAGTTGCGAGTCCAAGATCAAGTTTTCTTTCGAAGTACACTTCAACGTAGCCTTGGTGGTGTCCGTGCCAAGCTTGTTGGTGGCTATGCACTCGTAGACACCGGAGTTCTCTTCGTAACAGTACAAAATGTCTAAAATAACAATACCGAAGTCGTGGAACGTTCGGTATCTGTGTCCATGAGGCAGTTTCATCCCGTTATAGAACCATTCCACTTTAAGGTCGGGGTCATCCACTGGAACTAATCTAGCTTCAAAGTGAGCGCTCTGTCCTTCTACCAATTTTGTAACGTCTTGGATTTGTGTGATGAATTTAGGCGGTTCAGCAGAACGGGCGGCTGGCGCCTGCTGCTGCGCTCCCTTCATACTTTCCAGTTCTCTCAGTTTAGCAAGAGATTCGGGCTGTAAGCTGTCCAGGAAGACTCCACTTCTTCCGTAGGCGTTAATGTTAGCTTCTGTGAAATCTTCGCCGTATTTGTTAAAGACACGGCACACATATTTGCCCGTATCGTGATTCTGTGTGTACGCAATATCTAGCATAACGAACCCAAAATCGGACACGGTCTTGATTCTGTTAGAGTGGCGCATGAGTTGCCCATTGTGATACCATTCGATCTTCAGATCGGGGTCATCTACTGGTACGAAGGTGCATTCGAAATGTGCGGATCGACCATCTTTGACATCATCGAGGTTTTGGATATGAGTTGTGAATCTGGGTTTCATTCCCTTGCTCTTATCGACGCAATGAAGTTTGCAGCTGATCTCAGCCTGGCCCCATCTGTTGGTAGCCTTGCAAGAGTAAACTCCAGAATCCGTCTCTTTCGTTCCCAGAATTTCTAGAACGACCATACCGAACGCATACACAGTGCGAATACGGTGGCTTGCTTCGATGGTCTTGCCATTGTAGAACCATTCGATAACCATGCTTTGGTCTCCGGTAGGTATCAACGAAGCTTCGTAGTGTGCAATCTGACCTTCGCCAATGTCGGTAATGTCCTTGAATACGGTAGTAAATTCAGGAGGCCTTCCGGTATCATCATCAGGTTTCTGGCTGGACTCCTTACGAAGAGCATCTTCCAAGTTCTGGATCTTCTCCAACCCTTCAGTGCCTTTAGGATGTTGAGTCCTTTCAATAAGATTTTCCTTGCTGATGCAGACGATTGTTGATGAAGTGAAAGCTTCTCCCCTCTTGTTGTAAGCTTTGCATGTGTAGATTCCGCTATCTCGTTCGTAGACGTCTGTCACATCCAGCGTAACGAAACCAAAGTCAGAGGTAAATTTGAATCTAGAGCCATGTTCAAGAACTTTTCCGTTAAAGTACCATTCAATCTTCAGGTTAGGATCGTTCTTAGGCTCCACTTGGCCTTCGAGATGTAGTGGTTGACCTTCGATGAGCTCATGTTCAGGAGCTACTGGCACAACCCATTCTGGTTTGGGATATTCAGCGTCAGGAAGTGATGATTTTCTTCCCTTTGCTAGCCTGGCCTCTTCTGCTTGTTCCACTGCTTCGAGACCAGCCTTGCCTTGTGGATGTTGAGTATCTAAATATATGTTTTTATCACCGGTGCACCTCAAAGTACCGGAAGTCGTAGCCGAACCTTTGCTGTTAGTTGCCTTGCAAGTATATACACCAGAGTCTTCTTCATAGGTGTGTGTAATGTCTAAAGCCACAAAGCTAAAATCGTGTGTGGCCTTGTATCTCGTGCCAGATGGTAAAGGCTTGTTGTTGAAGAACCACTCTATCTTTAGAGTGGGGTCTCGTGACGGCTCAACATTGCATTCGAAGTGAATGTTATCACCTTCTTTGCAGATGATATTGTTTAAGTGTGAGATGAACACTGGTGTCTCATAAACCGGTTCCGGTGCATCAGGTTTGCCCTCCTTGGGCTGTTCTAGAGCACCAATCCTGTCCAGGGATTCCGGATGAAGGGAGTCTCCAAGTAGCCAATGACGATCTTCAATTTTAAGAGATGCGGTGGAGACTGCCTCTCCTAAGAGGTTAGTCGCTTTGCATGTGTATATGCCAGAGTCATCCATCCTCAGTCCGTTGACGGATAGTGTAACCAGACCGAAGTCAAATGTGCTCTTGAGCCTGGATCCAGTGGTCAGCGATACGCCATTCTTGAACCACTCGATTCTGAGATTAGGATCCGCTCGTGGTTCCACCTGAGCTTCCAGGTAGACATGTTGTCCTTCTACCAGTTTGTCGTAGCTCTGGAGATGAGTTGTAAAGATGGGTGCCTGTTGCACGCCGGTATCTATGAACATTTCCGGTACCTTGTTCATCGCAGCTTCTTTGAGCTGAATCTGTTGCCAAGCTTCTGGTCTCACCGAAGAATCGATGATAGTAGACTTAGTCTTGACCTTCAGAGAAGTGGAGGAGACCGTGCTGCCAGCGTTGTTGATGGCCTTGCACATGTAGATGCCTTCATCTGATTGAACAACCGAGTTGATGTCCAGTGTGACGAATCCAAAGTCATGTGTTGTACGGAATCTTGATCCTAAAAAATAACATAATATAAACATAAAATAGAAATCTTCTAAGTTAATAGTCTCACTATTATACAAATGATTATGTTTATATCGGTTTATTATATTTTTTCTATATCTTGTATTAATTGTATATTTTTCTGTATACATTTCTAGTCATTAGGTCACACATCTTAGGTTAGGTCTACTACCAATTTCGATGGTACAATCAGGTGAGTAAGTCCGTGAGCAGTAAACAGAAACGTAAGTTTATTCGAATTTAGTTTAAAGAACTTTATTAACATAGTTTTTTAACTTAGATGTTTGTAACTTAATAGTATTCATCGTCGCATGCACAAAAAATTAAAGATATCCATAAAAAATAGCTAAATTTGTACGGTAATATAAATAAATGATACGGGAGGTACTCGTACGGTACTTACCACCTACAATAACATACATAATCATTTGTGAAGGACTCACTTCATGCATTTGTTGTTATCATGATTTATCTAAAAGAATGTCTTGATAAAATTGTTTTTAAATGCACGAAATGAGTTTAAAAATATATACTTATTCTTATTTGATTGAAGAGTCGCGCTCCTTCAATATTAATAGCAATAGTAAACATTGTTTTTCCGTAACTTAGCCGTAGGTTAGATGCTTGGGTATGACAAGGAAGCTATCTCGCCGAGTTCAGTGCTTGACAACATTTATGCCAGATTAAATTGCATGTGTTACATTTCTAAAGTTTTTATTTGATAATCTTGAAATGAAATGAAATTTATTCACAAAAAATAGAGTTATACATAGTTCTTAGGTATTTTATATTTAGTTCACCTATTTTACCGTTACTGGGCATGTGTAATCATTATTTTTGTTTCATGGTATTTTTTTTGTTGGTGAGTAGATAGGATAGTGACACTTAGTTACATTGAAGTGCACTGGTGTTGGATGTATTGTATTATCATCATCATCATTTCAGCCATAGGACGTCCTCTGCTGGATATAGGCCTCCCCCATCGATTTCCAAAAGGACCGGTTGGAAGCGTATTGTTATAGTTAGTCAATAAGAGCTGTGTTGTTGTTCCTTACCCATTTTCAGTTCAACTCCGTTGATGTACCACTCGAACCTCATGCTGGGGTCACCGACGGGGACGACGCGCGCCTCGTAGTGGGCATGTTGACCCTCCCACAGTTCGGAGGGGCCAGTCAACACCTGAGTGAAGATGGGCTTCTCGAACTCTCGGTCTGGCTCGTCGGGCCTCGCCTGAAGAGGCCGCTCCAGCTGCTGAATCTTCTTCATGCCTTCAGGGTGTTGTGTGTCTAATTGAATAGCTGCCTTGGCTGTAAGAAATCAATGATATTGGCACCAATCGTTTCAATTATTTGTACATTTGATTAGCAATGACATATAGATGCCATATAGTGTGGCATAGTGGTGTGCTAGCAGTGTCGTGAGCTCTATTAATTGTATGTATTTAATACTGGCCCAAACCTGGTTCGAGAATATTATGAGTTCTAAAACTTCAAAATAATTCTCGCACGCTTTAAAATAGCTAATCCTGAAGAGCCTGGTAAGGATAATGGGAGGATATGGGATAACTATTTAAATTATTGCATTGTCATCGGTCCTTGATAAGTGTGCAAAATTTCAATTTAATTCGACGTTTTGAAGCAGTTGAAAATCAAGTTGAAAGATCCCGTTACATACATACCAAACTAATAAAAGCGTGTCAAATATTACTAGTAAATAATAAAAACAGCTAAACATATTAAATGTTTATACTTATTAGAAAGTTTTTTAAACCTTTTTTCGTCGAGTTTCAATTCCCGGGATTAAGTTTGTACGGAAACCTCTGTGTGCGAGTCCTACACACACTTGTCTGGCTGTGGCATTGAAATAACTATAAACTAAGTACTTATAAAAGGTGGAGTTAACAAAGAAGTTGTTTTAATACTCACTTCTTATCTTCATAGCAGCCGTGGTGACCGCCTCTCCAAGGAGGTTAGACGCTCTGCACATGTAAACACCCTGGTCCTCGTCACGCACGTGTGTAATAGTCATCGACACGTAGCCGAAGTCGTGAGTCTTTGTGATTCTGGAGCTGTCCTCGATCAGCTTCTCGTTCCTGAACCAGTCCACCTTGAGCGTGGGGTCGCCGACGGGGATGAGTCTGCAGTCAAAGTGCGCCGTCTGTCCCTCCTGGATGTTGTCGATGTTCTGCAGTGGCTGCGTGAACACGGGCCGCTGCCTGGTCACCGGCTCCGCTACTTCTGGCCGCTTAAATGGCTCAGCAGATTCTAGTTCCCGGATCTTCTCCAAGCCTTCGGGACGTTGAGATTCCGATATAATACTGCCTTTTGCGGTTACCGTCATAGATATAGCAGAAGTGCACTGTCCGAGGGCATTGATAGCCTTCGCGGAATACTCGCCGGCGTCTTCCGGCACGCAGTGCTGGATATCTAACGACACGTAACCAAAATCAAAAGTGATATGGAACCGTGAAGCTGATTGCAGGGCTTTGCCGTTGTGGTAGAACTCAATGCGTAGGTTCGGGTCGTGCACGGGCTCCACTTGGCACTCGAAATGCGCCGTCTGGCCTTCAAACACGTGGGTTGTGCCTCGGAGCTCAGTCACGAACCGCGGAGCGTTCACTTTAGGCTCCTCTACTTCCATCCTGGTGTGGTGGCCCTGAGCCTCCAGCTGTCTGATCTTCTCCAGCCCATTGGGATGTTGAGTATCGTATATTATGTTCCTATGCCCTGTAACAAAAATTCATTATTCTTATATCTGCGAACTATATTTTTTTTACTTATCTCTGATAATAAAATTGTTTTATGATTAAATGTATAGATTTCATCACTCAATAGATACTCTATTATGAAAAACAATCATTTACCTGCAACTTTCAACGTGCATGTATTAACTGCTTCACCGAGTTTGTTAGTGGCTTTACACATGTACGTTCCTGAATCTTCTGAGTAGCTGTACAGGATGTCCAGAGATACGTAGCCGAAGTCGTGGACGGTCCTGTATCTGTGGCCGGTTTTGATCTTCTGGCCGTTGAGGAACCATTCTATCTTGAGGTCGGAGTCGTTGATCGGTTCCACTCGGCACTCGAAATGAGCGCGATCTCCTTCTTTCACATGCTCCAGACTTGTTAAAGCGGTTAAGAACACTGGCCGTTGGCCCGGTTTGTCTTCTTCGACCGCTTTAGGCCTCTCGTATCTCTCTAGTTCTTGAATTTTCTTCAATCTCTGCTCATCGAGTGTGTCGAGATATAATCCTGATTTAGCTAAAACACAAATAATAGTATGAGATGCAGTAATATTAGTACATTAAAACTTAAATCAAATTTCTGAGTAGGTAAAGCTAATGCTAGTCAGAGCTACTTACCAGCTACTTTAACTGAACCGGTAGTGACCGCTTCACCAACAGCATTTGTAGCTTTGCACATGTAAGTACCGGTGTCTTCCGCGTACGCGTACAGTATGTCAAGAGCGACGTATCCGAAGTCATATGTGGTCTTGAATCTGTGTCCTTGCTGGATAGGTCTGCCGTTGCAGTACCACTCGACTCTCATCGTGGGGTCGTTGACCGGGGTCAGTGTCGCCTCGAGATGGACTGCTTTGCCTTCAGCTACCTCTGCGTTCTTCAATGGCTTGCCAAATTGAGGCTTCTCAGCGATGAACGCTTCGTCGTGTTGAACGCGCCTATTCCTGCTGTCATCTTCGAGGTATTGAATCTTTTCAAGTGCGCTCTCATGTTGTGTATCTCTGATAATGGATTCCTTAGCTAAAAAAGTAATACACAGAAGTGAATTAATACAGAAATACGTAAGTAGTAAACAAATTAATATTTGTTTGTATTAGTTTTACAGCCTTACATTGCACATTTAGTTTGATTGAAGACGTAGCTTGTCCTAGATTGTTGATGACTTTGCAAGTATATTCTCCAGAATCTTCTCCATACACGGTAAGGATGTCCAATGCTGCGAAGCCGAAGTCGTACGCGGTGCGGTAGCGGTGTCCACTCTGGAGGACCTTTCCGTTGAAATACCACTCGACGCGCATGTTGGGGTCAGGATAGGGCTCAATGCGGCATTCATAATGCGCACTCTGACCTTCCATCAGCTTGGTAGGTCCGTTCAGTGGTGTTATAAAGCGCGGTGCTTGGTTCACAGCCACCTCCACATCTTCTCGCCTCTGGTAGCGAGAGGTGTCTTCCAATTGCTGGATCTTTTGCAGTGCAGTCTCGTGCTGCGATTCTAGCTGTAACGATGCTTTGGCTGCACAGAAAAACGATAACGTTAAATACTATAGAACTACGACACGAGTATTCAAAAGTATTATAAGAAACATCTTACATTGGACGAAAAGTGTCGAAGATGTGACCGCTTCTCCTAATTCGTTCATTGCGCGACACGTGTAAGTGCCGGAATCCTCAGGATTAACGTATTTCATATTTAGGGCAACATAACCGAAGTCATGCATTGTTGTCAAGCGGTTTGCTGAAAAAAAAGCAGAATATTTGTAATTAAAAATCGCAAACATTTTTTATATGTATATACATATATGTGTGTACGTTAAACTTACAAGCTTCGATAGGTACTCCATTGCGCAACCATTCCACTCGTAATTTGGGGTCACCCACAGGAATGAGCCTGGCTTCGAAGTGAGCGGCTTGGTTTTCAGCCACGCGGAGGTCCTTCATCGGCATTGTGAACACCGGCGCCTGAGTGACCAACTCGTCCTGAACACCGTGCCTCTGGTATCTGGACGTGTCTTCCAGCTGGTGCAACCTGGGCAACGCTCCTTCATGTTGGGATTCCAGATAAATTGACTTTTTGGAATGTACGATTGCGATTCCAGATGTAACAGCCTCACCAAGAGCATTGATAGCTCTGCAAGTGTAGGTGCCTGAGTCTTCAGCCAAACAGGACATAATGTCTAAAGCTACGAATCCAAAATTGTTAGTCTCCGTGAATCTGGAACCGCTCTTAAGAGGCTTGTTATTGTGATACCATTCCACTTTCATGTTGGCATCTGACACAGGAATCAATCTGCATTCAAAGTGAGCCCTCTGTCCTTCCTTGATTTCAATGTTTTTCAACGATGTCGTGAATATTGGTGCTTGCGTTGTAACTTCATCTATCATATCAGTCCTGTGATATTTAGTTCTATCTTCTAAATGCTGGATCTGTTCCAGTCCAGCCTCGTTTTGTGTCGCTCTGACTATGTCCTGAGTACTGCGGCAGGACAGTTTGCAGCTTACTTCGTCGGTGCCGAGTAGATTAACGGCTCGGCAAGTGTAAACTCCAGAGTCTTCCGCGATCAAGTCAATAATATCAAGGGCCACATAGCCAAAGTCGTGAATTGGCCTAAATCTGTGGCCGATAGTAACCGGCTGTCCGTTCTTGAACCACTCTACTTTCAGGTTGGAATCTGTGACTGGTTCGAGCTTGCATTCAAAGTGGACGTGCTGTCCCTCTTTGACGTTCTCAATTGATTTTGGTTTAGTGACGAAGTGTGGTTTAATGGTGACAGATTCATCGATTACATCAGATTTTTTGTAACGCGAAGCATCTTCCAAATACTGAATCTTTTCGAGCCCAGAAGGATGCTGCGATTCAAATATCAAATCCTTCTTGGCAATCACGCGCATCGCGCACGAAGTTACGGCTTCGCCGAGTTGGTTAGTGGCCTGGCAAGTGTATACACCAGAGTCTTCTGGGTATACACTCAAGAGATCAAGTGCCACGTAGTCGAATTCATAAGCCGGTCTAAATCTGTGTCCCGTTTTGATAGGTCTGCCGTTACAGAACCAGTCTACTCTCATGGTTGGGTCACCAACAGGCTGCAATCTACATTCCAAGTGTACGTTGGTTCCCTCAACAGTTTCAATATTGTGCAGAGCCCTTGAGAACTGCGGTGCTTGCTGAACTGTAATGTCTTCGTGAGTTTGCCTAGTTCTTCGAGCGGCATCTTCTAGGATCTGAATCTGTTCGACGGCTTGCTCGTTCTGAGTATCGGTGACAATATCCGACCTCTCGATGACACGGACAATTGCAGACGTGTGAGCGGAACCTAGGTGATTGACCGCACGTACTGTGTACTCTCCAGAATCGATCGATGTTGCATGAATGATATCGAGTGCCACAAAACCAAAGTCATAGTAAGTTTTGAATCTAGAACCTACAGTAACGGTTCGCCCATTATGGAACCATTCCACTCGCATAGTGGGATCACCCATTGGTTCCAACCTGCATTCAAGATGAATATTTTTACCCTCGGATACTGGTTGTGGATCAGAAAGTGGCTGTACGAAGACCGGCTTGGACTTTGATATTTCTTCTATCTGGTACATTGGCTCAACAAACTTAGATTCCTCCATTTGTCGAGTCTTTTCGTATAGTCCGCGATGAATGCTCGATGTGTCAATGCTCGATCGCGCTGAAAATTAAAATAAAATTCAGTGATCAAGTTAAGCTAACCTTACGCAATTGAGTATTATTAACATTTATAACATAGACTTACTTTCGACAGTCATAGAGGCACTCAGCTGCGCTTCTCCTAGAGCATTGCGTGCGACCACCGTGTAAACGCCGGTGTCCTCGGCGCGCACATTCGAGATATCCAGCGCGACGTATCCGAAGTCGTGATAGGTAGCGATACGGTTGGCGCTCTTTATTTGCTTGCCGTTGAAATACCACTCAATAGTCATTGTCAAGTCACTCTGAGGTTCTACCCTGGCCTCGAAATGTGCGCTTTGGCCCTCTACAATCTTGTTGGTTCCCTTCAGCGGTCCCAGGAATCTAGGCTTCTGAGTGACTCTCGTTTCTTCTTCCGCTCGCCTCGAGTATTTACTGGAATCCTCGAGATGTTGAATCTTTTCCAGACCACCGGGGTGTTGTGACTCGGCGATAATATCTTTCTTTGTGACGATGGTCAGCTTGGCGTTCGTGGTCGCCTGTCCGAGAGCGTTGTACGCTCTGCATGTGTAATGTCCAGCGTCGTGCACGGTCACCGATTTAATCGTTAAGGCGACATATCCGAAGTTAAAGAATGTAGTGATTCTTGAACTCGCCTCGACGGGACGTCCGTCTTTCAACCACTCTACTCTTAGAGTGGAATCGCCTATTGGCTCCAAACGAGCCTCGAAATGGGCGAATCCTCCTTCTTTAATGTTTATTTGATCCTTGATTGGAGTTTTGAACTCTGGCCTCTGAGTGCTTTCAGGAGCCTCCTGGTAGTATTTCTGGTGCTGTTGTTGTTGATATGCTTCTAATTGCTCAGTCTTTTCAATGTATCGTCGTTGTTCCGGTATACCCAGGTCTGCCGTGACTGTACTCCTGGCGGCTACTCGGATGGAAGCGGTGCTAATGGCTTCGCCTAGCTTGTTCACAGCCCTCACTGTATACGAACCTGCATCTTCAGCCCGTAGGTGCATGATGTTAAGGGAGACGTAACCGAAGTTGAAGATTGACGTGATTCGCGAGCTGGCTGTGATAGGCCTGCCATCCTTGTACCACTCCACTCTCATAGTAGGGTCGCTGACTGGAGTCAGTTGGGCCTCGAAATGTGCATTTCGTCCTTCTTGAAGTTCACCAAGATCCTGTAACGGTCTGATGAACTGTGGCCTCTGAGAACTTTGTTCTTCGATTGATTCTTGACGTTGGTAGCTAGAGTAGTCTTCTAACTGCTGAATATATTGCAGACTTTCTGGGTGCTGGCTAGTTCTTTCAATTGTAGCCCTCGGAGTTACTTGGAGCATAGCTTTCGTTTCTGCTACGCCCGTTGCACTGACTGCCCGACAAGTGTATTCACCACTATCTTGGATGTTCAGACTGAGCATGTCTAGTGAAATATAACCAAAACGGAATATTGACGTAAACCTAGAACCTGAAATACAAATAAGATATCAATGAATGTTTCTCACCTTATATGTAAATTATAGTTCAAAACGTAGATTGACACCAGTTAATTTTAGTGAGGTGTACTTACTGGCTTCGATACTTTGTCCATTCTTTAACCATTCTATCTTCATGGTGGGATCGCCGACCGGCTCTATCCTGGTTTCGAAGTGTATTTTGCCACCTTCCATCTGAGAGACGCTTTTAAGTGGCACTATAAACTGCGGCGGAGGGTAGACACGGTCTTCTTCACCAGGAGGAATGTAGGGTCGTGCCCTTTCAACGTGCCTAAGATATATGATTTCTGGTCCAGGAGCAGGCCTAAAAAATCAAGATTCAAAATCAGTATCATAATCAGTCAAATAAACCTAACTTTATATTATGTTAAGAAATAAAATATATTCAGATGCGTGTGAAACTTACTCTGGCTCGATAATTTTAGTAGGCCTTGGTAGGTGCAGACGTTTCTGCTCGGGCGGAGGCTCCTTTGGTACTTCGACGTAGAGCCTGGCCCGAGTGGCTGTGGAACCTGCGACGTTCTGGGCGGTGCATTGGTACCATGCCGCATCCGACGCCTTGGCTCGCGGAATGTCCAGCGTCGAGGCTCCACCTTCGGTATTGATTCGTAACTCTGGATTGGGTATAATAGGGATGCCGTCCTTCTGCCACGAGATGCGCGGTGTGGGCGTGCCGAGCGCGCGCGCGTTCAACGCCACGGGCTCGCCTTCACGCACGCTCAGTGTGGTAAAGCGTTCCACGAACTTGGGGGCGACAACTTGTTCCTTCTCGATAACGTTCAGTCTACACTGGAACGTAGTCTCGCCCGTCTTGTTGCGTGCCACACACGTCACCACACCGCTGTCCCCAAGAGAAACGTTAGTAATCATAAGTGCATGATTACCCGATTCGTTTACTAATATCTTATGATTAAAATCGTCTCGTATCTGTCTGTCGTTAATGAACCACGTGACTTCTGGGTAAGGCCTGCCTGTAACGCGGCAATCGAATCGCGTCATCTTCCCTTCTGTGACGTCTCTGTCTTGGCAGACCTTCACAAACTGCGGAGCGAGAGCTTTTTCACTTACTTCTAATCTTGCTTCAGTCTCTATTTGTTGAGTATCCGTAATATACTGAGATTTTTGGTCCTGTGCGTAACTTTCTTGCGGAGATTCGACGGCGAGGTATGCCGACGTCACAATGCATCCGTTAGGGTTCTCGGCCAGCAGAGTGTAGTGGCCAGAATCAGACTTTTGCGTGTTTCTTACCCTAATTAAGGTTTGATTGTGACTCGTGATAATTTCGTGTTTGCTCGAGTTAACGATCCTCTGGCCGTTCTTGAACCAGGAGACGCGCGGGCGCGGGTTGCCCGAAAGTTGCACAGCAAACTGCGCATCGGCACCTTCCTGAAGCTTAGAGTTCCTCGGTTTCTGCGCCACCTTTGGTGGCGAGACTACCCCCAGAGAATTGTCGATCTCGGTACTGATGGTGATATCGCTCTCTCCCACGTACCTCTTCGTGATCGACTCCCTGAACGAGACCTCCCTGAGAAGTCTGTATTCGAAAGTGTCGACTTTGAAGTCTTCGATGGAGGAGTGGTCGGTGCCATTGGTGTAGGCGACCTTCTGCGTCTGCCGAGACTGCTCGTTAGAGTAGCCCTGCGTGCCGTAGGACTTGTGCTCGACGCTCTCGCTGAGGTGCCGGTAGGTTTGGTGATGCGCGGCATGCTGCGCGGGCGCAGGCACGCCCTCGGGCTGGATGTACACAGAGCAGATTGCCTCGCCGTACTGATTGCGCGCGGTGCACGTGTACTCGCCCTCGTCACCGGGGCCGATTTGTTTGATCAGCAGCGCCACGTCACCGGTCTGCTCGTTGTAGCTCATGCTGTACTTGTTGCACTCGACCAGTGGCGCCTTCTTGCGCGTCCACGACACCACGGGCGTGGGGTTGCCACGCAGCTTACCCTCAAACTTGGCATTGCCGCCCTGCGCGAACCTCGCGTTCTTGAAGATCTGCTCGAAGATGGGCGGAGAGGGATCCCCGGGCCGGCCAGATGTCACCGGCAGCGGCCCTCCTCCGGAACTCTCAACTGGAACAAACGAACATATTTTCAATATAACTGCATAGTTTATATACATACTATTTTGTACGAAATATGATGGGTTATATGAACGGAAGCTGTGACTAAATATTATAATCATTTTTTAATTTTTTTTATTATTATTTGGTAAGAAAAGACGAGAAGAGTTCGCCCCGTCACTAAATGCAAAGGAGTTTGTGCGTTGATGATAGAAAGGAAGGGCGTGCAGTTTTACTTTGGAAGGTGCAATATTCGCCAAGAAATTTTATTCGTAAATGTCCTAAATTATACGAGTATTATCAATGGCAAGAATTTTATTATTTCGGCATTGATTTCGCAGACGAGGAATTGTAATCACACAGCTCTTTCATTGTTATTTTAATTAATTAAAGTAGATAATTCGCAATCATCAAATTTAATATCTAACGATCCATAAAATCCCAAGTGTAGTGCTTATTTTCGACGGTTTTCGAGCGGCGGGCATGTAGGTCAGCAAACACGCAGGACATGACACCTTTTAATTGGCTGGTACACGAATAATATGCGTGTACGAGTCCGAGAATAGTTGTGCAATAAATAAGACATTCCTGGAAGGAGCGCGCGCGCCGGCTGACTCACGCGACTCTCTCGGCTATTTCAGTAACCGGCATTCGTATCTGGTTACCTTCGCCATTTTCGTGGACTATGCGTGATTTATCGGTGCAGTTGAATAGCTGTGAACATGCATTGACAGTTGCATAACGCGTCGCCTCTGACGGCTGTCGACGCGGGTCTACTGTACCTACACTACTCGCATCGCATCGCATCGCCACACACCTTTCTATTTTTGAAACCGTATTTTGATTAAGTGCAGCGATTTTTTATGATTAATTTCGAGCTATTAAACCTTACACCGCTGACACTTCAGCGGAAGATAAGAGGGTGGTAAACTCGTTTGACATTTGAACTGTGCTAAAATTAAGTCGTATATGTTTATTTTTAAGTAGTTTTAGGTTTTAGTTCATTTGAATTCCTAATAAATAATTGATGCAGGAACTTTTGCTGAAACATGAATATCGTAAAAATATCCGTCTTATCGAAATGGAGTATATTAGCAATAGTTGAAAAAATAAAATAATAATTAGAATAGAGTTAACTAAGTAGTCCTAAATGATAATTATTTCAGGTAGAGTTCCCAAAATGCTGGCCTCGTTGCCTCGCTGGATGGCGAGGCTAACTTTCTGACCCAAATGCAGGCCAGCATTTTGGTCACGCAAAGAAACTTTCAGTCTCCCCGACAAATCGTTAAAAATTTCCAATGCACTTGGCCCCCATGTAAAAATGCAATGTGAAATGTTGGTTCGTTCTAGGGGTCACAGAGAAGCCCTATCAACCAGGACAGCCTGTAGATGCGCGGGCGCGGCGGCGGCGGCGTTTAGACTACTCCAACAACGGTCCTCGGTGCAAGGACTTATAATGGCGACAACAAGCATGCCCTGAGCCCGACATGTTTACAGCACTGGAATCGCAGACCGGTTCCAGACTGCACCGACGCGGTGCCGAGATTAGGTTCGTCTCACTCTCTTAGACATGCATATATTGATGTTGTATGCATTTTAGACTTGCATAGTGTGGTTTTTATGGTTAGACTAGGCGTATAACCACATCTCACCTGATATTAAGTGACAGTGTGGTCGAAGATAGTGTAATGGAAACTGGCTGTCAAGTGAGGCTGCCGGTCAGATAATTTTGATAAGGTCGGTTATGTTGTGAAAAATTTATACTTAGCCAAACTTGAGTAACGCGATAATTGAATGTACTTATTCCTAATTGTATTGAAGAAAACCGCGCGTACTTACGATCTGAGTTACTGTAAACTAATTAATAAAATTCATAAATGTGCTAATGCAGAATGTTTACAAAATAAACGATCATTTGGAATCGTTGATCACCTATACAATAAATAATCTATTTTTGGTTGTTCAAGGTTCCGCGTTTATAGGTCAAGGTCAATGTACCTACAGAAAAAAACTATAAATACTTGCTCTAATTAGTATTAAAAAACTAGCTGCGCCCCGCGGTTTCACCCGCGTGGTGATGGAAAATACTTAATACGACCTATTTTATACCTACCAAATATACATTAAAAAATCATAAGAATCGGTCAAGCCGTTTCAGAGGAGTGCGACCACAAAGTGACGCGAGATTTTTATATAATATATATATTTTATTATTTATTCGTAGCCCGCATCTTCGCTTAACATCAGGCGAGGTGGCGGTCAAACGCAAGCCTATTGTATAATAAAATTATAATATTATAGTTGAAAATTTCTACTACAAATAACTACTATTCTTAAGACACCTACTTATGTTACAGTTAAGCGTTATTTCTTCGAACATCTGAGCTGATAATTAGTGTAATAATTGATAACTAATTCGCATATCAAATAGAAGAAAAATAACAGTCGCATCACGCACAAATATTTATAAAACATAATTCATAGAGCCTTCATGACGACATCGTTTGAAACTACACTAACTTAACCATCAGTTAACTTAACGATCAGTGTAATTTGAATATAAATAAATGATTTGATTTAACTCTAAAATTGCGGGAAAAAAACTCCTCCGCTATGTCATCCCTCAACGAAATAACAGCTGATATTTTTTCGCGATTTAAGGAATTAATCTCACAATAATTACAAACTAGTTCATACCTCCTTTTAGTTTAATAGGTACTGCCACACCGTTCCGCATAACCCTATACACCGCATTTGTACAAAATATTAAAGACTAAACAACCTTACCACGGTAAATATACCGTAAATAATCATATAACCATAATAAAGACTGACATGAGACTACATTATTTTTAGGAAAGATAATTTTGGATTAATTTTTGGCTAATATCTTCAAGTTCACGCTGATAACCTTCCGGTTATAACCAACAGGAAATAGAGTTTGTTAAATCTATAACATATATATTAAAAACATTCCATAGATATTTTTCCTCCAAAATACATATTCGACCTAAAATTGTCGGAATTAAATGTCGGATTTTATTTGAAACTGGGGAGCGTCTTATATCAAGATCTATACTTACAAGATTTATGTGTGTAATATTATTCCACTGTGTCGAATTATTTTTAGATATGAAACTGTTTTTTGGTAGTTTTTTTTTTATCAATTAGCTTTGGTCAGTCTTGATTGATTTAATAACGTCACTTATTTATTTCATTTCACGGGTCTAGCCCGGACTTTTGGCGGGCATTGGTGGAGCCGAAGCCAACACCAAGAGGCCCTATTGAATATAAAATACATGCAATTATTGAATATATTATAAAAAGGAATATGAAACTATTGTACAGTATAGGTTTTTTTTTAAACTGGGCTATTGAGGTGAACAACTCGTGGATAGAAGAACAGACCTATTGGATGTGAAACGGCACCTGCCTTATCCTGTCTCATCTCAAAATGCATTTAGGCAGGTGATGACTTGCCACGTGCTTGCCACCCACTAAATGGGCCCCCCATAAAGGCTGCCGTATCTTGGCACCGGAGGGGCAACATCAGCGTGGGTGGCTTAGGGTGTCGAGAGGTGTGCTGCACTTCCACTAAAGGTTACTCGCGGCGTTACGCCACCACCCTGGAGCTTAGGTTCTTAGCTCTTTAGGTTTCCACCCCCGGACGGCCGGTTAAGGCAAGCCAGGGGTCGGGATCTGCCCCCCTAGAATCAGGGGGCTAAAACCATTATCACTTATTATTATTATGCTCTTTATCTATGAAGATTGCTAGAAAGGATCGAAGGTATACGCGAGTATTAGCAGAAAGGTGTACCTACTGCTTGGCGTCCTGCCAACTACCTCGACAGGAGTGTTTGTTATGAAATAGCATTCTGGACTACTCCCAGCGTGTTACAGATACATGGTTATGCAACGATTGACGGACCACTCGAAATGAAACAGATCATTTGATGGAATCGACTATCTACTGAGATCTATACATCATACATCACCGATGGATCGATGTTTTGGTAAGTATATCAATTGAACATTCTTTCGTAATGTTATTAGGTGAAATGTTGAACCACAAGTTAATTAAATTATGAAAAAAATATTACTGGACTGGATTGTATAAATATTAGATAACTTTTTTTATGTATTAATAGGCTTGCGTTTGACCACCTACTCGCTTGATGTTAAGCGATGATGCGGTCTACGATGGAGCACGCTTACCTAGAAGGAACCGATTCACTCGTGATTTGAAGACACCCAGATTGAAACTATCGGGGAACACCATTTACTAGTTTGTGGAATGCGCTTCCTTAATGGGTACGAACCGCTAGCGGTTCGTAGCAGAATAAAAGTGGAATCAAAGTGCTTCGAACGGGTTTTCGGAATATCAACCATAAAGCAGTGTCGATTTTTCGGGCCCGCTCTGGCAGTCCGATAGAAAAATGGGGAGGAAGGAATTAGATCATGCAGATCCGATGCCCTCCTTCTTGCGCAGTCGGGTAAAAAGTTGAACTAATTCGTGTTTTAGTCCCGGGCATGCGTTTTTTTCACAGTGTCGTTAGAAGAAGTTGCTCTGCATAGCTCAGTTACTGTAGCTTATAGCGCGCGAACTACTAAGAACTAACGCGAACTATGCGGTTTGAACGTAAATAACAAAATGGACACAAAACACATATTAAGTGTTAAGACAAGTTATACGTAAAATGTAACCCGACTGCAAGTTATAAATAGTAGGAACAGAAAAGCAAAAAACAAGTTTTCTATTATATAAAATCGAAATTGAAAAAGCATACGTAAATGTTCGAAAATGTAGTAAAGAACGAAACCCCACGCGACGTGGGGTTTTAAAATAGGTTGAGGTTAAATACTTCACTTTTTTAAGAAGTGTACCTATATTTTGTAAAATATGGCCCACCAAACTGGCAAAAAGTTGGTCCCCCTGCATTTCTAAACTATTAGACATAAAACTTGTAACATACCATGCTGATAGTGTCATATTAAAAACATCTTCATCCAAAATTATTTCAAACATTTTCTGATTAAAACATTTTTAGTTATTGCGATAAAATTGTAATCAATTCAAGACGTTCTAGCTCAAAGGTCATTGACGTTTTCGTGAAATTGTATTAACAAAGAATAAAACTGTTTTTCTGCTGAATTTCTAGTGTAATTCCGCTTCTACGTCGCTTCAAGTACAATAAGGATTTTTTTGATAGATATTTGTTGATAAAGTAAATATAATTGAGTTTAATTTTGCCTAACCTGATATATAATATTAATTACATAAATTGAAAAATAACGTAACCTGAACCATCAATTAATTAATTCTGAATTATTTTTTAATTTTAAAATTATTAAAGTATACTGAAACAAAAAGTAATTAATTCTGACAAATGAAATATGATAATACTAAACCTAAAAAAAAAAGGTTTTTTTTTTCTGTAACCACCAATCTCTGAACTATGATTTCGATTACAATTGTATGACTTTCGCTACTGAAAACGGAATATGCGTGTCTCGACATGCTCTTGGCCAGTTTTTTATTGTATAGGATTTATGTATGAACTCAAACAAATTTATTGAAATTGGGACAACACAGAGTTGGTCGGGTGTTGAAAATAAAAAAGCCTACTTGTTTCTGTTCCTAAACCACACAACAGATTTTAATGCAGTTTTCACCACCAGTTAGATAATTTTTCATGGAAAGTTTATATAGGAATATAATAAAACTACACCCGTGCGAAGCCGAGGCGAGTCGCTTTACGGTAGTTACTAGGTACAATGGAGGTTCAAAACTTATGCAAATTCGAGGAGTTCCGCGCATTTGTTAAGTTGGAACATACTTTCTCAAACACTTATCTACTCTAATAAAACTGTGCCCAAGTAGGTAAGTAACGTATGCATGAGCCCAGTCCTGATTTTGGCTTTTAAACTTTAAGTAAAGACGGTAAGGGCGATGTTTGAATGTATAAAGATCAATATGGGAGACATGGAGCACCGTGAGCCAGTCTGGTCGTGCCATATGGTCGCCGGCCCTCACTTGGTCGCGCCGCCTTGCACACTTGTACGGTAATCGTAGTTTTTAGCGCGAATCTTACACATTCACTACTGATGTTATACCTACTTAGAATATTTATTTTCTAACCGCAAAGATTTGTACCAGTACTCGGTAGTGTAAACGCTCGAACATAGGAGTGGCTTCATAAACAACTTTGGAGGGAAACTGTGTTTAATGTTATTTTTGTGTATATCTAATGGTTAAAACGGGACCCTATTACGTAACCGTTTTTTGCTCTAATGTAACAACGGTAATACGTACAAGCGTCAAAGAGACCGCAGGAAAACGCTGGATGCAGGCCGCTTCCAACCGGCCCTTATGGAAATCGATGGGGGAGGCCTATGTCCAGCAGTGGACGTCCTATGGCTGAAATGATGATGTACAAGCGTCAAACTTGGCATGATTATAGTACACATTCTAAAGTAAAACATCAAATGTATAATAAATAATAAGTGCGAGTCAGTGACAAAAATATCAATTATCATAAAGAATTTGTTCTGTTTATTTTTCTTTAATTTTAACCTTTTGCGATATCTTACCTACATATTATTTTATAATGTTATATATTATCTTCTCAGTCCTTTTTAATATATATTTTTGTCTGGATGTCCAGTTACTGCCTATAATTAGATATATTAGTTTACCGTGTGCATGAATGTTCAATAAAGGAAGCATATTTATTCATTATATAATTAAAATAGAGTTAATTAAGTAGTCCTAAACGATAATTAATTTCAGGTAGAGTGCCCAAAATGCTGGCCGCGTTGCCTCGCTGGATGGCGAGGCTAACTTTCTGACCCAAATATAGGCCAGCATTTAGTTTACCAGAGTGTTCCGAAACAGATTCCAACGTGCAAGGTGTCGACAGTATCATTTTCATCTGTGGAGTGTCTGTGGCTATTGGCTACATTCTTAAGTTTTATTTTATTTGCAATTGACTTCTAAAAAGGAGGTACTCAATTAGACTGTTTTTTTTTTAATGTTTGTTACCTCATAACTTTTGACTGGGTGAACCGATTTTGATGATTCATTTTTCATTTGAAAGCTGGTGCTTTCCGTGTGGTCCCATTTTATTTTGGTTCAGTGAAATTTTAATGAAGTTGGTTTTTAATATTGATCATTATTAAATAATATACTCGTTTGTTCTTAACGTCTCGTTCGAGGCCACAGCTATTTCTTTCACACATGTCAAACATTTTTGAAAGTAAAAAAATTACTCACAACTCCTAAAATGTAAACATAATTATAACTATTTTACAATAACAATCGTTTGAAACGTTTTATTTTAATGATGACATTTGTTTTCGCAAAGAAGTTCTAAACCTCATTTTCTTTTATGAAAACTCTAAAATGCGTATAGCATTAGCAAGAAGGCTTTATAATTCCTATAAATTACCAGTGTAGTAGTAGCTATACCTAGTCTGTGGACTTACCATTACGTAGGTAGGTACTTCTCTTTGTGAACATTGTCACTGCTAAGCTATGTAACTCGTAGGTATACCTACTAGTCATAGTAAACAGATGTCAACATTGTTGTACCAGCTGTCCTCCCAATAAATAGTTTCTTTCTAAGTAGGCACATAACCGTTTCATGCGTGCGTCTGCGCAGTGTTGCAAATTAAGGTAATCTTGAAATCGATCCCACAGACTCAGTTGTTATTCATATAACTGTGATTTAATTTAAATACTAAAAAAACATCAACTAAGTATTAAATAAATATCTAGCCAAAGGCGTGTCGAGACATGAATATGGTAGAGTTCCATAGTTAAATCTAAAAAAATATACAGTGGAACATAGTACCGTCCTCCTTTTTCGTCGGTTGAAAATAGATGTTCCGTTGAGATAACAGGTTTCTGGAAGGTTGTCTCCAGGATGCTCGAATGAAGTAATCAGCTTCATTCGAGCATCCTCAGAACACATCTACGGAGCTCTACCATATTATGTGTGTCTCTACACGACTTGAAGAATTGTGGTTCATTGGCAGACAGACAAATAAATTGGTAAACATTTTATGGCTAGTTCGATTGTGGTAACTTTGGTTTAGTACAATAAAGATTTTTTCTGCGCAGTTACTGGCTCAGCAACTATTCAACTGGTATTGAAAGGGAATTGTTGACTTACGATTGATTTCAGGAGATGACTCGTCAATCATAGATTAGCTCTTCTCTGACCGAAACAGTTCTTCACCAGTAGTTTATATTAGCTTCCAGCTATCCGGCTAGCTCTACATCATAAACGATCTCAAAATTATTGCTCTCAGGTAGCATGTAAATGTTGTCCGAGTGGTTATGTACAGTTTAGATAAGTTCTCGTTCGTGGAAACTCGGAATAGAGCTGTAGTTACATTAATAACAGTTGGCAGACGTGACGCAGTGTCTGTGCCACCGTTAGGAAGCTGCCTCGGGCATCAGACGACTAGGACACAATATTCAGCAGAAACTGCATCAAATGCCATCGAATCATTTGTCACGAGCGAAAACCGTACAGTTCAGTAGCCCCAGCAAAACCCACTATCGACAGTGCTTACGTCACCACTGCGTCAAATAGTTATCAATTTGAAAACCGACTTCACAAAATTAGCAATTTCGTTTTTTTCTCTCGAATATGGCCGCGATTGATCACCAACTCACCTGTTGGTAAGCGGCGAGTAATAAAATGTTCCAGTTATTTTGATTTAAATGGCAAACTACTAAACCGATTTTGATGAAAATGGGACCAAACTGAAAGTATATCCTTTCTCCAAATCTGTTCATACATGAAGAAGTTCTGAGGTAACAAACATAAAAAATACAACCGAATTGAGAAACCTCTCCTTTTTTGAAGTCGGATAAAAACGTAAATATGTCAAAAATACGGAATACATACTTACAGAGAAGTTAGATATATACGTGAAATAATACTTAGGTGGTAGGTAGGTGGTACACTTGTTTAATAAAAGTTCTAAGCCAAAATTTGCGAGTCAATATTCTGATTTTGATAAATTGGTTGTAATATTTTTTACAGACATAATATATAGTACTATGTTTTTTTGTCAATTTAAATGTGTCTGTCTCGTTAAAAAGATTGAGATGTATTGACGTGTTAGCGAATATTTTGTCAAAATGTTTGTAGATTTAGCTGCGTGGTGCGAGCCGTGTGTTGACCACCGCGACTCCGGCGAAAGGAAAAAGTAAGCACTCAGTTACTCGATAACTGTTGGCCAGATTAAAAAACTCCAGATAAAGATAAGAGCGGTAAAAGTGCTCGCGCAATGTTTCGGTTTAATTTCAAGTTTACGAGCGATTATGTTGGGTTTGCGAATGCTTTCGAATGGTTCGTGACAGGGGCTCCCGTTTAATTCTTTTATACGAGAGTTTCGTGTTTCACACAGAAGAGTTGAACGCGCGCGGCTCCGTTACTCAACCGAAAGCGAATTAAGTAATATTGATTTTATTACTTCGGATCATACCATCGAAAGTCTTGACTTACGCTTTCATTGTGAAACGCGCATCGGCGACTATTTGTAAACATCTATGGATATTACTACTCATACATAATGGAGAATAGATTTCTGATTTCTCTCTGTGAAATACGAACAGTGCAATAAGATGTAACAGCACATGTGTCAGTAGGTACCTACACGCGCTCTCTACCACGCTGGATCCCGGCCTGCGTCCGCGCCGCGCAACGTCAGTAATTTTGTCGTAAAATATCGCCGACGTAATAATTAAATGAAATAACTTCGATGAAAAGAAACCTGTACTAACACACCTATTCGATTATATGTAATAGCAATATTTTGACACACACACAGCCATGTAAGTAACTAGACGTGCGTGTGTACCATCAGTAGATGAGGGCGGCAGGAACGTGATTTATATCGTAGTTAACACGAGTACACTTTCTTTAGCGGCTCGGCTTGTTGCGCGACTGTGCTCAGAATCAGACAGTAATACATCTTTCATTACTCATACTCGGAAAGTAGGTCTGAAGTTGCCTGAAGAGCGGGTTGAAAGTTATACATTTCAGTCCTAGGGAGAATCACTTACAACTGACAGTGACAGTTGACAACTGACAGACGCTGAAATTATTTAAAAAAACTAGTTCTATTTTCACATATGTATTGAACCATGTTCCTTTTATTTTCTCCTCAGAGAGTGGTCCCGCACTTCTCGTGCATTTTCCAGTGTCAGTTCATGTTGTTATTTTTAGTTTCCTTGTATTCGTAATGAAAAGCACAGTGTTTACCTCGGGGTTAAAGACTTATTTAGTCCCTCGGACAATTATTGCCCTCGCTACGCTCGGGCGCCAAACCCCGTGTCACGACCATATAAGTTACTTTCACCCTTAGGATAACAATGTACTATTGTAGAACAACTGACTATGATAACCGGTCTGAAGTAGCAGAACAGATAAAATGATCAGTTTAGAGTATTCATAGACACCGAATAAAAAATAACTCTACATAAACGGCTTTAGTTTACGTATGCCTTGTCAAGCGCGTAAAGGTCAGACCACACTTGAGGGCCAGTTTCCATTTCAGCGCCAGATCTTTGACACCACCACCACTGTGGTCAAACGTCTAATGTTGCAGTTGACGGCATACAACAGTCATGACCTGCTTCATCATCATCAGCCAAAACACGTCCAGTGCTGAACATAGGGCTCCCCCTTTAACCGTTAATCCTGTTGTCCGTATGTCGTAACCGATCTACTCGCTTGTACTCGCGGTTCGCGTTGTAATAAGTTGTTTCTCTATGGTTTTCGTCGTCTTTTATAGATAAGCGAGCCGCGACCGCGACGGGGTACAGTTACCTAGTTACGCTATGATGTAGTGAGTGAGTGAGCGCCACCGACCGTGCCCGGCGAGGCTCCCTATTTCGCATCTACCTGCGTGCACGTATCCCGCAATAGACGAGATGCTCAGCAAATGGTAAGCGCCAAGCCATGTCCATGTACTGCCTTCGCAGATCTAAAGTGCGTTCGTTAACCCTGAGTAGTTTCACTGCTAACAGTTGCCCTTCAATCCGGGACACAGCTGTTTCTCATTGTGGCTTGGCGGCTCACTTATAAAGTAATCGCGAACTCAGACGAAGCTTCCTATTATATCCTTATTTCCAGATATTTAACTAGATTTCTAAAAGGTATACTCTTCCACAAAAACTCTTGATTCCAAGAGTCACCCGACCGACAGTGGCTGATTTTCACGGTTGCCTGCATAGATCTTCAAAAGCCGTCATGTTGTTATGAACTTACTTCCAATAATTAACTGTCAGCGATTAAAAAAAAGTGTTTTTTATTTAAAGTGTGAAATAAGTAGAAAACTCTGCGCGTGATCTATTTTATCCGATTTTCAAGGAAGAGTAAAATTCAATTTGTCTTGTAACCTATATTTTTTAATTTCTAATCATAAGCTCACGTACTTTTTTGTAGATCCTCACAACGTTGAAGTTTTTTTATAGAATATATATAATAAATGCACCTCTGGAGTCCCGTATAAATAAAAATCGATCATGATTTGAATCTTTTTTTGCGATTCTATCTACCTAATATACGACCTTAGAATAAGTACCTATTCTAAGTATACGACTGTATTTTTGCGAACAAAATAGATTGCTCTTTTTTGCTTAAAAATAATTACTTATTCAAAAAGTCTAGGTATAACAAACAAAGGAAGCAGAAAGTGTGAAGCTCGGTAAAATATTATTTAAATACATACAACATGTAACCGCAGCTTTTTGCATATATTTTGTGTTAGCATTTTTATTTGAATAATTCTATTTGAGTGCGTGAGGGGTTCCATTAAACGGTCGGTGTTTAAAATAAATTCTTTTTCATTCTACGTACGTACGTAACCATAATCATTTCTTCTTGAGTATTAATGCTTATGTGAGTTAAATATCCTTTTCATCCCCCCATCTCGGAAAGAGTATTTTTAGTCTTCGATATCTGAGTGCAAAAGCTGTTTTTATCTGCTAGAGGATAAAGTAAATTGAATTTAGAACATCGTGTGCACTAAGTTTGTGAATTCAAAACATTATTAAACCTATTTACTTATACCTCCACGGTGCCGAATTTATCCTACAACCTTTTTTAATTTGTTAAAAACTCAGACTCAGAACCTTCATGGTGTATTTTTTTTATTTGCTTTGCGCGCGCTTTTTTCTTTTTACGTCATATTGTTAAAACCTTAGGTCATTTCCTCGCTGAGGTGGGATGAAAAGTTACGCGTTGCACTCGAGTGCAAAGATTTTTCACCTCGTGCTCTTTTGATTCCCTCGCTAATTAGCTCAGGATTCTAATTTTAGAATCCTTCACTTGCTCGGTCATCAAAATTGAGCACGCGGTTAAAAAGCAACATTGCACTCTTTTATAACAAATTGGGGTTGGTTATTCTGTTAAAGTGAAGCTGGGACCGCTCTTCCTGCCCCAGCTAACTAAGAAACTTGCTAACTGGCCGATTTTAATAGAGTGCTGCAGTGATGAGTTTGCTTTTATTCCCTAGTTAATGGACGCAAATCAATAACATGAGTACCTACATATCGGCCATTGAATGCGGCCATTGAAACGGCGCGCCGTAAAAAGCGAATGTGAATCTCGAATGACAGGTAACCTGTAGTTTCTAGAGTAAGAGTGAAAACAGAGGCTGCCGGTGTTTTTCACGTCTAATGACGCCATTATTCCGAGTTCCCAGTACTTTTATAGAAAACCGATAATTAAAGTGACAAAAAAGTAACGCGAAGGCACGACCGATGCTGCCACCACAGCAGCAACGGGATTTGCCTGCTCCTGAATCCGTATGAATGGAGTGGGTTTGAATTTAATAGGCCGCTAATCAAGACCCAGTTTTCACGGATAATTCTATAAAATCGGTAGAAATTCAGATCAGTGGATGGCTAGCTCTCGCGTCTCTTACATTGACAAGCTCACTCATTGCCCATAGACTAATTTGAATATCTAAATGCTCAAGCACACTACCAGTTAGCAACGTACCCACACGGCTTGTACTTTTAGGATAAGAATACGAAAGTTTTATCTAAATAAAAGTAAATAATAAATTAAGGCCGTTACGGTCTTACTATATAATTATACTTATTTTTTTTATTATTCCTCTGTAAGGGTTTTGGCGTCGCACTACTTGTGCATTTGACAGTGTCAATTATTAAAATATTATTAAGTTTTATTATCGACAAACAAGTCACAGTCCAGCGGTAAGTCACGATCAAGTCAAAGTCATAAACCATACTTAAAATTATTGTCTCGTTTGGCGTGTGACAATTCCCGTTGTAGAGACAGAGAAATTTGAAACATTTGACGTTTTTAACTAACCGTGAACCGCTGCTACCGTTTAAGACAACGAATTCAAATTAATACATTTAAATCGATGGTTTCAGAGAATGATTTTTCTGAATATCTAAAACCTAACACATACATGTAGGAACACGTATATAAATATACATGTGTTTAAATTAGAGCCTACATAGTAATGTAAGTACAAGCTAACACTACATAAACAGTTAGACAGTCCATAGACCGTTGAAGGTCTAAAGACAATCCAAATTCTCAAGCCCACTATCAGTTGGCAGCGTACCCAGCATGCTGGCAGCATTACCACGTTAAATGGCAATGCTTATGCGTTGAGTCAGATATTTTGTATTTTTTTTAGTTAATAAGGGCACCGAAAAAAAAATTTAAGTAGCTAGTAAGTAATCTAACAGTTTTATTTAACACTAGCCGCCCGCCCCGACTTCGCATGGGAGTAAGCTCGGCCTTCGCCCTAGCTAAAAAACATAATATAGCCTATGTCACCCGGGGATAATGTAGCTTCCCAACAGTGAAAGAATTTTACAAATCGGTTCAGTAGTTTCGGAGCCTATTCAATGCAAACAAACAATCAAATCTTTCCTCTTTATAAAATTAGAATAGAAAACAAATTTCTGGTACAAAAAATATATCTTAGTTTCTTATAAATATGAAAACGTAGCAATGTTTATTTTTTCATAATAATTGAAGATCTGAGTGTGTACAGATTTAGTTGGAAGTCCAGAGAGTGAAATATTAAACGAGTTTAATACATGTGATGGTAGCAGCTGTGGTGAGTGAGTCACGCGATTGTCTCGTATATAACCCCGACAGTAGAGTTTAAACAAGTGGCGCCGACACCCAGCGCCACCTCTCTACCTACTTGTATCTGCTTACTCCAGACATTGTATCTAACACTAGGGCCAGGTTGCAAGCCACCTGAGAACCTTCCTCACGCCTTGACAATTACCTGTTCCGAGCAACCTTTTAAAAAAAATTGTTGTGTTATTAACTTCCATTTAAATTATATTCTTCTTTCTATATAGAAGGCGATGTTTGGATGCATATATGCTCCAAAACGGCTGGACCGATTTTGTCGGGACTTTCTCTGGCAGATAGCTGATGATATTATTATAAGAAGTAATAATATGCGGGTGAAACCACGGAGTCCATCTAGTTATAAATAATCATTGATTTATTGATCATACTTTGTTATTATTTTGGCTTCAGAGCGTAGCATTATATAATAGTACTTACACCCGTCATAATTATAACACTTATAATAAACCGGCCAAGTGCGAGTCAGGCTTAAACTTTATACCCTTTGTGTATGAAACCCTAAAAAGAAAGCTAGATTTGATAAAAGATTGTGTTTCTTGTGTACTGGCTTGGTACATACAAACTCTACATAGTATAAATAAAGTCGCTTCCCTCGTCTATCTGTAACATATATCCGCTAACACCTCCTAAGCCACGAGAAGGATTTTGACGTGGTTTTCACCATCAGTTAGTTAATTTTTCATGGAAGATTTATATGTACAATAAAATCTAAATTGTGCAAAGCCGGGGCGGGTAACTTATAAAAAGAATGCTAGATTTGATAAAGAATTGTTTTTCTTGTCCGGCTTGGTACATGCCAACACTTAATAGCAATAGCCTTTGAAATTACTTCTCCTTTTCAATGACGTCTTCTGATTTGAAAGTGTTTTTTTTTTAATTGTGCTATTATTCTAATTTAAATGGGTTTGTTTTGGTAATGAAAATGTGTCGAGTGGAAGGTATTCTCCGAGAAGTGTGCAGCTATTTGTACGTTCGTTAGCGAGCGCATATTTCACCTGTCAACATTTGACAGCAGTGTACCAGATCCAATTTAGATATGCGGTGTAGCGTGCGAGAGAGAGATAGAGAGAGGTGCATTCCTGGCGTGTTCTATGAGAGCGATGTGATCTTGTTGTCCGAGCTCACTTACAGCAACTGACCGAGCTGCTTCACAACAAACATAACTTCCCTAAAACGTCCTTTAAAACACTTTCAGGCGAGTTTTTTATCCCGCAAGTAGTAAGTTAACGGTCCCAGAGGTACCAGGCCGGTACCGATCCATAACCTCGCTCTTCATTAGCATTTGTCCCACTTTTACGTCTCTTAAGCTGTTTATATTAAGTTGAATTAATCCTCGAATGGTAACATATTTGTTCAGGTCCCATATAAGGTATATGAGCGTGCCTTATACGTAAACAAGTCGTCAATGCGTTCGCCGCGCAGCCTTCTACCGGGCGGTGGGAGGGGGGCATGGGGCGTGCAGGGTGCCTGTCGGGGGGCATCGCCAGCGGGAGCGAGCGGAGCGGCGGCTGGCGCGCGAGTGGCTTCGGTTTCTTCCTGGTGCGTAACTTTATTTGTGCATAGCGCTTTCCCGGCGCGAGATAGCGCGGCTATTCTAGGCGCAGCGTGGGCGAGCCGCCCGCCCGCCTCCGCCCGCCCCGTCCGCTCCACACACAACACACTATGGCGGATGAATTTCAGGGCGCTCAAATGTTACAATTCGCATCAGCATGTACAAGTAAGTATATAGGTTTAGAAGCGGGATGTAACATGGGGGTGAGAGTGTAACGATGTGGTAGGTACTCACCCTGTTGCTGGGAGAACATCTGGCGGGAGTAGTGGTGCTCGGTGCGCTGCACGCGCTCCTGGCGCTGCTCCTGGCGCTGCTCGGAGCGCTGCTCCTGGCGCTGCTCGGAGCGTTGCTCCTGGCGCTGCTCGGAGCGCTGCTCCGTCCAGCGCGACTGCTTCTCCATGCCGCACAAGCACTGATTAACTCTCACTGGAGGCTACAGGTCCTTATTCTAGTCACGTCGCCGAGCCGCTCGCTCGTACAATATATACGCCACTGCGATAAACTTATACTAGTGCACGGGTTCATTTAGCAGAAGTCAAGTCATTATAACCCAAGTCCAACAACCAAGACGTCGGTCGATTGCGAATAGTCAGCGGATAGTGTGTGCCGGCGCAAGCGGCGGCGCGGCGGCGGGCGCGCGGGGGCGACCGAAATACGCGGGTTATTTCGAGCGCACGCGCAACTCTCCCGCCACACGAGCCCCCCACCCGCCGCGCACTCTCCTCTCCCTACTCTCCCCGCGAATTTTGCATGCCTCGGTGCTTTCTGCACCATCACTTATTGCATTAGCCAAGCCATTCATCTTGACACTTAATAAGCGTGAATAACACGCATCATGTATGCGTCATATGCATTAATTTCAACTGAATTTAACAATGAGGAGGTCCCTAATTCAAATCAAAAGACGAGTCGAGAAATTTTAAAAATCTTACTTCCGACTTGTGTTGTCGTTCGAATTTTACCAAACTTTTACTTTTACCACAACGCAACAGTTACGTTTAAAGATCATCATCGTTACAATTAAAATAAGTGTGAGTTCGTAATAGCATTTACAGTTAAACTAATGATAAATTGTAAAAAAATATGTCGATACGGCTGGCACTAAATCTATAATAATTCTTGTAATTATTTAAAAAAAACACGCTTTTAAATTGCTAATTCTGAAGATCCCGGTAAGGATAATGGAAGGAACTATTTAAATTATTACATTGTCATCGGTCCTTGATAAGTGTGCAAAGTTTCAAATCAATTCGTTGTTTTAAAAGGGGTGAAAATCACGTTCAAAGATTCCGTTACATAGATACATACTAAGCTAATAAAGGCTTATTAAAAAATGTTAAACTTTTAATGATAAGTAAGGTCTACAATTACGTTCTAAAGCTGTTAATTCATATACCATATCTCTGCATAAAAAAGCTATTAACTTTTACTTCCCTAATTAAAAAAGGTAAGTAAGTAATTAAATATATTGTTAGATCTAATATCACGACTGGACACAGGTGATGTGTTGGTTCTTTATAGCTTTAAGAAGTTCAATTTTCAACGACCTCGTCCCACCTATGTTTGAACTAATTCAACTGAATTGGACTTTTGGCAGCATAGCCACTAGCGTGCTACGCAGATACGCACAGTAGGGTATGAACATAGGACGAGTGTCGTTGGTGAACGATTCGAGTTGGCGAATAGCATTGAAAAACAGTAAGCAACTCCGCAACATCCTTAGAATGTTTTGACACTAACACCTATTCAAAGGAGCAGCCAAGTACCAGCTGGAAGCTTTAATTTCAGTAGACCGGCGTGCTATGAGGCTGATTGGTGCAGCAAACTGCTCGCCAAAAAATTACAAAGCCACCCACCTTGTTTTTCTATTTCCTATCTAATTCATTTCGACAAGTGTGCGCAAGAGCTTCATGACCTTATTCCACCCTCCCCCTTTAATACAGAACAAGTAGAAAGACTGCACCATGCCACCCCTTTCTCGTTAAAATTCCAAAGATTCGTACACAATGACTTGGGTCGTCATTTATGATACGTACCACCCAAGACGGGAACTCCCTGCCGTCCTTCTTGTTTCCTGAGAACTACAATCTAAGTATCTTCAAGGCTACAGTGAATAGATTTCTTCTAGATCAACGTGTTACATCCTCGGCCAAACGGTTGCCTACCAGCAGGCGAGTTGGTGGCTAAACGAAGATGTATTCTAAATAAATAAAAAAATAAAAAAAACACAGTCGCTTACACTTTTTAAACGAGTCACTTAATTGACTCATTAAAACAAACCGAATGAGCCCAAACTAGAGAGGTTTACTTGAATTAAAGAGTTCCACAATCTACCTTCTGACCCCATCATCAGATCAGTTCAATGGTAACAAATTATTGTACTAGCATCCGAATTACATTACCTTGTAAACTTTCAAACCGATCTGACAGTTAGAAGTAGGTTAAAATCAGTTTGTTCCAATCTGTTAGATTCGATTGATCTTAGAGTTTTGGAAAAAACATTCCAACCTTTTAGATGATCGTATTTATTGCTGTTGATCTAAAATTGACCTCCGATTTAATTAGTGAAGGTGATAAAAGTGTGTAAAAGTAAAAAGGTGACAGCCCCGTTAGTTCAGTTGGTAGTGTACCTGCCTTCTGCGCTTGGGGCGTGGGTTCGATTCCCACCTACAACAAACATTTGTGTTTGTACTGTCTGGGTGTTAGTATCTATTTAAGTATGTATTTAAAATATCAATATATGTATATCAGTCTCTGGCAGCCATATTACAAGCTTTGCTTAGTTTGGGGTCAGATGGCCGTGTGTGCAGTAATGTCCCAGTTATCTACAGGCTAAGGTGTATCGTCAACTCTCTTGAATTTGTTAACAAGCCTAACTTTGGGAACTAGCTCGTAACAGACAATTTGCTGTTTTCTAATTCAGGGTGATCTTGCGGCTTGCATAATAGAAATTTACTCCATAATATTATAATTAGGTATTTTCACCGTAAAATATATTCATTTATAACCGTGGGATTTATGCTGTGGTTTTATGGTTATAATTAAGTTATTCTTTTTATTTAATATTTTTATGAATTTATTAGTGTTTGTTTGCGACATTATAATTTTTAGTTTCACCAATTTAATCTTATTGCACCAATTTTTCCAGGAAGTTGTCTTCCTAGAAACCGTGGGATCAACCAAATTGGCCTCTACGCTGGTCGAACGATATCATTCGTAGAGCCTTTTCTATGCCAGTGTTGCAGGTCGAACCGAACCAAGCGGTCTTATGCGTAACGATGGAAAAAGATCTGACGGTATAACACTTGCGACCTGGAGGTTAGGACGGCCCCTTGTATAGAACGCGATTTGTATCGATACTTCACCGTCACATCTTACTAAGACCATCGACAAAAGATAGTTACATCCATGCTAAGACACAAGGTAGAGCTGGCGCGGCGGCCAATTCGGCGCAGCAGCATAAACTAACCTCGACAGTGGTTAGACACATTAAAGCTATTTGGGGTCGAGACATTGGGCCAATGGGGGCGGAAGATCACCTCATTAAAATAAATAAAAAATTACCAAAATGGTGCTTTTCTGACTCAACGTATGATCATTGCCTTTCAGCGTGGTAAGCCGCCAGCTGCCATGGCGCTGGATGGGTACGCTGCCAATTGGCAGTGGGCATGAGTATTTGGATTGTCTCTAGATCTTCATCGGTATATGGGCAGTCTGTTTTTATATAATAGGCAAAGTATTTTGATATTTAATGTTAGTATTTTGTTCTGTTATTAAAATCTTAAATTATTGTTAAAGAAAAAAAAATTTTTTTTCTTAATATTTATCACCTTATTTATTGCTGTAAAATAATAACTTTTAGCAAATATAAATAATATACCCCTACCGTATTATCTATTTGTACACTAATCCCACTATTATTTTATTAATGTGAAAGTTTGGATGGAGGGATGGATGTGTGTTACTCAATCACGCCAGAACGGCTGAACGGATCTGGATAAAATTTGGCATAGAGATAGATTATAGTCTGGAATAGCACATAGGCTACTTTAAAAACGGCTGAACCAATTTGGATGAAATTTTTGTGTTCATGGAGTGGGTCATGGAAGCGAGGTCGAAGGCCAAGTAACACCCGTGCGAAGCCGGGGCAGGTAGCTAGTATCATATATGTGAAAGTTTGGATGGATGAATGGATGGATGTTTGTTACTCAATCACGCAGAAACGGCTGGATGGATTTGGATGAAATTCTGAATATACATTGCTTATGTCCTGAATTAACACATAGGCTACTATTCATCATCATCATCACCGATTTTCCTCACCACGCGGTGCAAACCGCGGGGAGCAGCGAGTAATACATAAAACATTAGTGGTTTGATTATTTTATTTATCAGCCATCACGAGAATGCATTCCTGCGCGTTTTTAATTATGTCCCCGTGGCTTGACAACTGCGTGGCACCAGTAACATGGGGAACTTCTGTTCCTTTAAGCTCCCTCCCTCCCTCTAGAAATGTCATGAATCGAGAGCGTCAGAGATAATTTCGAGCGCGCCAAAATATTTCTCATAGTACCACTTGCCAACTAGTTTCAGCTGTTTTCGTTTACCATTACTTATTGCACTGACACATTGATCTCTTTGAATATTTTGGAATAGATGCTTTTCACACACTGTACGTTCTTTTCAATAACAAACATTTGTTCTATGAATTGTTATTTTAATGATTTTGTGTTCACAGTTTAGTTTTAAACAATCCTAGGTCATACGGGTCATATGAAAGACGTTGCTATACACATTTAATCATTGATTATAGTAGCGCTACCGTACATGTCTTCAACTAAGAGTAAGCCTCAAAACTTCATTTTGAAAATCTGCCTATTCTTGGTTATATACACCGTTTTATATTATTTCTTCTTTTTTGTAAAAGTTTGAGTGTTTGTTTGTAATTAAGTCCGGGACGCCGGAATTATTTGAATTAAATTTGGCGTAGAGATTCCATACATCTAATATGTGAGCTACTCTTTTCTTTTTCGTAAAAAAAATCTTGTTCCTGCAGGATAGTGGCTGCAGAACTCAGTAAAGGTAACTCAGGGTACCAGACCTAAAACGACGCCGGTTGTCAGATTCTATAAAGTAACCCTAAAGGACAGGCACCGTTAATTGGAACAAAACCTCGTTGTCCAAATAATGCGAGGAAGCTAAATTTTTACTCTCGCTGCACTTATACATCACTAAATTCTAAACACTGACATTTGATATATTAACCCATCCATCAAATGTTTCATCATATGTTTATTTTGACGACCAATTATAGTTACCAATGCCACAACATTGTTGCACACACGGTCGTCTGACTCCAAACTAAACTAACTGGCAAAGCTTGTAATATGTCTGCCAGAGACTGATATACGAACATATATATTTTTAAAAACATACTTAACAATATATTAACACCCAGACATAGAACAAATAAACGTTCATCACATAAATGTTTGCTCTAGGTGGGAATCGAACCCACGTCCCCAAGCGCATAAGGTAGGTTCACTACCAACTGAGCCACCGGGGCTGTCGAACTGTAATTTTAACTGACTTAAGAAGTGGTCCGTATTTAGTTGTGCGTACATCGATTATTCTGGCATTATTAACTGATTCGTTGATTGACTTTTTATTACGTAAAGAAATCTCTCTACAAAAATTTCCCTAAATTTAGCTCAGTCGTTATTAAACCAGCTCCAATATTACGAATTATTATGTTCTTACTAATTATGAAGCTTGTTTTATAAATTGATAAGTAATTTTTGTTTATATTACGTGGTAAATAGTTGATTGAATCAGGCGTTACTTTGCAGAAGTCCATTTTCAAAACTGTTTCTGTGCTTGGGGGCGTTTGTGTGATGAACATTTGTGTTTGTTCTATGTCTGGGTGTTAATATCTATTTAAGTATGTACATATTTAAAAATATATATGTATGTATATCAGTCTCTGGCTGCAATATTACAAGCTTTGCTTAGTTTGGGGTCAGATGAACATGTGTGCAATAATTTCCCAGATATATAAAAAAAACCTCCCGTTAATTATTGGTTAGAAAACGATGTATGAATTGTAGGTACTGGTGTCAGGAACCTTCAGTCGCAATCACCACCTCGTTCTAGTTCACTGGCCTGCTTCGGCAGCGAATTGAACTTATCCTGGGTTACGTCAAACTGGGCTGTCCATAGCCATAGCCCATAACAACTTGTTACATGTGAACTGTGCGATTTGATGCCGGTGTCACGGTTTTATCATCGCACCAGCTGCCACCGCCTGAAAGTTCATCCACATATCATTATCATCAGCCAGAAGACGTCCACTGCTGAACATAGGCTTCCCCCTTTACACTCCACACTGAACGACATCCCGCCATCTGCATCCACTGGATGCCTGCGACTCACAATGTCGTCGGTCCATCTAGTGGGAGGCCTACCTACGCTGCGTCTTCCGGTTCGTGGTCTCCACTCAAGAACCTTTCTTCCCCATCGGTCATCAGTTCTTCGAGCGATGTGGCCTGCCCATTGCCACTTCAACCTGCAGATCCACATATCATAGATCAGTGGAAATCGCATACTGTGCGATTCACACGATCTTTCTTGCCTCACACCTGCAAAATGTGGAATGAGCTTACTTCCGCGGTGTTACCGAGAAGCTACAACATGGGGTGCTTCAAAAGCCGAGTTAATAGAGTCTTAAAGGGTCGGCAACGTATTTGTGATGCCTCTGGTGTTACAAGTATCCGTAGGCGACGGTGACTGCTTACCACCAGGCGGCCCGTCTGCTTGTTTGCTACCTGTGGCATAAAAAAACAAAGCTGGATGTCAGTACAGAAACAGCGCGGCGTTAACCATCATAAATTCTTTTTCTGGGATTAAAAGTATCCTAGGTGATGATGTGTATGATTTGCCATTACCATGTTAGTTTGGGTCAAAACTTGTAACTGAAATTTAAAACTGTTATCCCCGTTTAGTATTAGTATAACACGTTTAGTTTGGATGGCAATGCATGGTTAGCTAAATGATATCAATTTAAATCCAATATGGTGGACTCCCAAAGATGTCGGACCTTATTGATATCAAATGAAAGGGTTTGCAGAGAAGAATACGAAACGTTTGTTTTTAGGGTTCCGTACCCGAAGGGTGTAAACGGGACCCTATTACTAAGCCTTAATAGATAACCGTAATAGATAACCAGTAGAAATTTTCACAGAATATGTTCGGCAGATTAGCTAAAAAATTATAATAATGTATGTTCAAACCGAACATGTGTTACGCCCAGTTATGCACGGTCAGCGATGACCTACTTGCTAGCAGTGGCAACTACCTCGGAGGTAATCGGTCAGAGCGATGGAATTCAACCAAGCGCTGATTCAGCAGTCTACATCGACGGCAGACATCTAGATAATTATAAATGTGTACAGTAGGTTAACTTATAATAGGATATAAGATGAATTATCATTTAAATAAATGAGTCATTACTACGAGCCTGGGTTTGACTCAACCACCACTGAGGAGCGCTTTCGAGAAGACAGGCGTCTGCTGACCCACACAGCGGTCGGCTGGGTGCGCCTGTACAATGTAACTAAATAAATACTAATTGGGGGTCCCCATACAACAAACGTTTTTTTAAATGTATTTTTGTATTTCCTTATACATACAAACGTCAAATTTGGCATGATTATAGAAAAAATCTATGGTAAAACATCAAATAATAAATACTGGCTAAGTGCGATTCAGTGACAAATTACTGTTCACCGAAGTTAATCAACGTCGAATGCACTCAGTACTTGGATGGGTGACCACCTGGGCGTGATGTTATCTTTTTGCATTACTTTTTGTATTTTGTGGTGGTACGGAACCGCACTGAGCGCGAGCCTGAATCTAGGCACTTGGCCGGTTTATTAAAAAGTTTTTTGATGAATAATTTTATTTTTAACTAGCGTCCCACTCCAGCTTCGCACGGGTGTAAGTTTTATTATATATACATAAACCTTCCGTAATAAAATATCTAACTGATGGTGAAAACCGCATCAAAATCCATGTCGTGGTTTAGGAGGAGTTAGCGGATATACAGACAGATGCAGAAAGTGACTTTATTAACCTACTTTAAAAATGAGGACGGTTCTATATGTTTCAATGTGTATATCTACACTAATATTATAAAGAGGAAAGATTTGTACCTATTTTTGTATGTTTGTAATGAATAGGCTCCGAAACTACTGAACCGATTTGAAAAATTCTTTCACTGTTGGGAAGCTACACTATCCCCGGGTGACATAGGCTATATTATATTTTGTAGCGAGGCCGAAGGCCGAGCTTACACTCGTGCGAAGCCGGGGCGGACGGCTAGTATTTATATATAATGCATTTTCACCGATTTCTCCGCCATCTGTTGACCGAATCAGAATCAGAATCAGAATAAATTTATTGCCAAAACTGTGTACAAAAGATGTTCATTATAATTTAAGCAGTGTGTCAACAGCCATTTACCCATTGCGGGCGTGCAATTTTAATGTACCGTATAGGTATATTATGTACGAAAAATTATATAAAACTATCGAAAACCATATAAAAGTAACGAAAAACTATATAAAACTAACGAAATAACATTTAAGCATTTACACTACACATTACAAATTTACATTACACATAAAACTAAATAATAATTATACATATATATACAATAAGTATTTACATTGACGCTTGTTATATTAAATAGTACTAGTACTAAATTTTAAAATATTTAGTTATCATCAAAGTATTATTTGAGACTATAATAAGTTTTTAATATAAGCCAGGCTTTTAATTTAATTTTAAACTGTGGTATTTCTAATGATTTCAATTCTGTAGGCAAATGATTATAAATTTTAATGGCAGTATAGAAGGAGCTATTGTAGAACATGGAATTATTTACTTGACGTACGCATATATTGTATTTTTGTTTACAACGCAATATGTCAGCACGACTTGAGTGAACATTAAAGAAGTAATTTCCATTATTCTTTATAAATAAGCATAATTCTAATATATAAATTCCTGTAACGGTGAGGAAGCTATTTTCTTTAAATACATTTCGTAAAGTATCAGTACTTTCCAGATTATAAATAATACGAAGGCATTTCTTTTGTAAAATAAATGTAGACTTTACTTCAACTGAGTTCCCCCAAAATATTATGCCGTAACTTAAGTGAGGATATACATTTCCATAGTAGGCGTTTGTAGCAATGGCTTTCGAAGTAGCTTCTTTAATTATTGATAGAGCATAACAGTACTGAGACAGTTTGGTATTAATTTTATGTATGTGTTGTTTCCAATTTAAGTTAGTGTCTAAAATGACCCCCAAAAACTGTGTTTCTTTGACTAAATCGACTTTACTACCTTTATTTTTACCGATTTTAAATAACAAATTTTGTCGGTATACTTCCAATTTGCTCCCATTGTCATCAAGTCAGGATCTGATGATGGGATCCCAGAGAAATCGAGAGCAGCCCTTATAATGTTTTTCATACATTTTGAAGTCTGTTTTTGATGTGATCCAATTATTTTATATTACTTATATTATACTATTGTTGACTGCCCCGGTGGCTCAGTTGGTAGTGAACCTACTTCCTGCGCTTGGGGGTGTGGGTTCGATTCCCATCTAGGACAAACATTTGTGTGATGAACATTTGTGTTTGTTCTATGTCTGGGTGTTAATATCTATCTATTTAAGTATGTATTTAAAAATATATATGTATGTATATCAGTTTCTGGCTGCCATATTACAAGCTTTGCTTAGTTTGGGGTCAGTTGACCATGTGTGCAATAATGTCCCAGATATTTATTATTTATTTATTTATTATGAAGAGATAGAGACTAAGTAGAGAAAATATAAGTATATATGACAAGCAACCACACACAACACCACTGTGTTCCAATGCAAGGAATATAACAATAACTTTAAATATTTTGTATAATTACTTATCCTTTTCTTTTTTGTTACTTACTATTTATTATCTTTACTACATGTAAACATGAAAGAGACTAGATCCTGCAACACAGGTTTCGCCTAGTGCAGGGCCTAGGGCACATCATTTAGTGTTTATAATCTAGACTAAGTTAAATGCATTATTTAAGAAAATTAAATAAGTAAATACACCGAGCGGTCTTGCGCGTGACGATGGAAGGAGGACTGATGGTATGACACTTGTTCCCTGGAAGTTGGGGCGGCCCCTTGTATGGGACGCAACTTGTGTCGATACTTTGGCACCATCTCATCTTCCTGATACACAGGGTAGGGCTGGTGCAGCTTCCGGTTCGGCAGAGCACAGTGGTTACATATTTAAGGCGTTTGGGGTCGAGACATTGGGCCCTTGGGGACCTGGAGCTCACCTCATTTTCAAAAATCTTTCCGAGAGTCTGGTTAACGCGACGCGTGACCAAAATGCTGGCGTGTATCTGGCTCAACGTATAAGCATTACCATTCAACGTGGTAATGCCGCCATCATGCTGGGTACGCTGCCAACTGATAGTGGGCTTGAGCATTTGGATTGTCTTTAGACCTTCAACGGTCTTTGGATAGTCTAATTGTTTTTTTAGTGTTAGCTTGTATTTTGTTTACAAGTATATATCCTTGTAATATGTAAGTCTTAAGAAACATATATGTAGGTAATGAATGCGCGCTGATATAGCGAAGAATCTCTGATCTGCCGGTGAGTGTTTGTCGCGCTTGCAGATCGTCGTGGTGACGCATGCTGGTTGCTATTCCTGGCGGCTGCAGGAGTGCGCCTCTCCCCGGGGGACTCATCATCATAAAAAACAACATGGGGATGTCTCACCGACCTACTGAGCTGTCCGGCCACTGCACGTACAATTTTAACCTATGACTAAAATGATAGATGGATCATGCATGTGCATCGTAAGTAATGTTACGTTGTACATGCATGATCTAACCGAATCATCACAGTTGTCACGAAGAGATTGTTTTAGACCAGAGTTTATCACTTTTGGGGGGGTCGCCAAGCCTCTATAAAGGGGTCGCGGGGGTCGCGAAGCCACAGTAAAAGAAAAAAAAAAGTTAAAAATATATATTTACCAGGAAAATATTTATTAAATAGTAATTAATTAAAAAAATAGTTTGTACGTATTTTATATTTGTAATATAATAAAATACAGATTATTAACTGTGGAGAGTATGGGGATCTCGAATATTTTTTACTAAGGAAGTAGCGGCATGAATAAGATTAAAAAACACTGTTTTAGCCGATTAGGCCGCCTGTTAATAGTCTAAATAATAAGTACCTATATTGTAATGTATAATTATGTTATCCTTGTTATTGTGGTATTTTAATGAAGAGTTATCTTCTATATATATCTATACATCTATCTATCTTTACATATAATAAAACTGTAGTCGAGCTAAATCTGTACCTACATCAAATATTTTTGGAAAATTTTGACTGTAAGTTGCCAAAACAGTTTATTTTAAATTTTTGTCTGTCTTTCTTGTAATACCAGAGACATCACAACTAGCTTTAACTTCTAAATATAGTTATTATTAAATGCATGAAATTTTATAGTTTTGGTATAGACCTAAATTTAAAAAGTAAAACAAAACAAAAATTGCATTTTTTGGGGTGGTTCTAGTACACGTAAAAAATAGATGAATTTATATTTTTCGCTACCCCTTATCGTTGAATATTATTGGTCTTTTAATATGATTTTTACTAAAACCATTTAAAATTTCTGAACTATAAAAATATGACCACGTTACTATGGCTTTAGCCACGGAGTTTGTTTCTCAACCCGGCCGGGTCCGCCGGGGTTGTGTGTTAGCGATGAAACTTATAAAATATTTTATTAAAAATTTCTATATTATGAATGTAAAAAGACAATGATTCAGGCTAAAGTAAAGTGTTATATATATATTTTCTTAAACTTTGGCTATTAAGACTAGTGAGTGTTACTATTACTAATTAAGCAAATAGCAAAATGTTATAGGACATTCTACGAGTTGGCGGTCCCGCGCCGCGCGCCACGGTTTACTTACCGGGCCCGGTAAGAATGGCCGGGCCCGGTTCGCAATCTCTAGTCTCGAGAATCTCTTGTCCAGTTATTTCTTATTAACCCTGCAGAGTGTAGACACAATGTGTAGACTTGTGTGGATGTCTATTTGTAAGATTTCAAAAACAGTTTGAAGATTTTTTTAGCTACAACTAATTGTAAAAATAACAATAAACGCAAACGCGCCAAGCTGCGTGCCACCACATGCACGTCTCACAGTAAACACGATTTCATTTGGGCTCTCAAACAAATTTAGACACCGCTGCAATGTAAGTAATGCCTGAAACAGATTACCAGTATAAGTTTTTTTATGCCATAGGTGACAAATAAGCAGACGGGCTGCCTGATGGCAAGCTGTCACCATCGTCTAAGGACACTCGTCACCAGAGGCATCACAAATATGTTGCTGACCGTTTAAGACTCTATTGACTCGCCTTTTGAATGTTTTAGCTTCTCTGAAACATCGCGGAAAGTTGATTGAATCATGCGTTACTTTTCGGAAGTCTATCTTCAAAACTGTTTAAAGGGCGTGTTGTTTTGTAGAAGCGGAATTACACTAGAAATTAATCAGAAAAACAGTTTATCACAAAAAGTACCTATCTTATTTTGCAGGCAAGATGAAGCGAAAAAGAAGAATGCGATTGCCACTGATCTAACATCTGTGGACGAGCTTTCAGTTGGCGGATGGTGCGAAGTTGGCATTTGATTGAGAACCTACGCGACTTTAATGTTTTTTTTTAATTAGACTTGTTATTTAATTAGCAGTAATCGATTTATCTAAGCGTCATCGAAGCTTTTGGCACCGCAAAGTCCCCGGTTCAATGTATTGAATACAACGTGACCTTGCATTTGTCAGCATTTCTTTTCAGTTTTCATTTTGGTTTGTTTCATGTATAACACCAAGGATAACATCTATATTTTTTTTATCTATAATTTTTGTAGGAGAAATTCAATATGTGAGTTTCATCACCTAATTTATTTTCTTTTATTAATAGGAACTTATAACAAACCACGGAATATAAACAGGTATCTACACGTCTATACATATACTCGTAAGTAAAAAGTAGAGATAAAAATACTGTAATTGCGAGTTTTTTTTTTTTATCACACATGTATAAAATAAGCAGCTGAACACGTTAAGACACTTTTTAGAGTTTTTGTTTGTTTGTCCACGAACATTCCCTAAACCACTGGACTGATTTAAATGCGATTTTCACGAATATGTTTAGCTATGACCAGATTGAAGTATAGGCTATGTTATTTTGTGCAAGAGCCGGATTAAGGGAGGAAAAAAGGTTAAAAGTATCCGTACGAAGCGCTTTGATTCCACTGTTATTGTGCGAACTGCTAGTTTGTGGAATGCACTGCCTGAATGGGTGTTCCTCAATAGATACAATCTGGGTGTCTTCAAGTCAAGAGTGAATCGGTTTCTTCTAGGCAAGCGTGATCCACCATAGGCCGCATCATTGCTTAACATCAGACGAGTTGGCGGCCAAGCGCAAGCCTATTTTGCAATAAAAAAGTATATAAGAAAATCTACGCGTACGAAGTCACGGGCAACATCACTAGTACGTTAATAAAATTGTTTTATCCAAACCCATTTATCCCATTATCCAAACAGTGAGCAGACAACATGATTTAAATAGTTATAACTATTTTTAACCAACTTTTTAAAATGTTTGTTACTTCAGAACTTTCGACTGGGTGAACAGATTTTGATGTTTTTTTTATATTTAAAAGCTGGCGCTTCTTGTGTGGTTCCATTTCAATTTGGTCCAGTTCTGAAATTTGTATGACGTCGGTTTTTTATATTGCTAATTATTGTTAAACAAGTATACGCACTAAGGAATAAATTGAATCATTTCAGTCATAGGACGTCCACTGCTGGACCTAGGCCTCCCCATCCTCAATCGATCTCCAAAAAGACCTGGTTGGAAGCGGCCTGCATCCAGCGTAATATTTTTTCCGTCCAGCGTCGATATCATAAAGTAAAAGTCTCGATTGTTGTTTGATAATCATGAGTGTGCATGTTTAACAAACAGTGATTAATATGAGGCAAGTGCATACCATAATGTAATTGTCGGTTGAAATATGGTTAACCATTACGATAGTTAGCACCGCGGCGCCGTTCTGAGCTGGCGGCGATCCAGTGTGACTTACTGATCATACTCTATCTTTAGTTGATATTGTCGTAAAACTGAATACAATGGGCGACCATTGCCAATGCCCGGGAAATTACCTACTTGGAACTGAAGATGTGATTTACTACCTCGCCTCGGACGGGTTAGGAATTAGCAGACTCATCGGAATTATGTCGTGTCACACAAGCTTGTCGTCTTTGATACGATCGTCTTTTTACTTGATTATTAACGTCACAGTTTGTAGAACGATTGCGATCCTAGACTCCTGAAATGAAAAGTTTCATACTGATTTGGCGAACACTTATCCGTTGGCAACAGAATCCGTAGAATCGCGTTATTTTTCTGAGATATCAGTAGGTGTATCGCGGTGAATCGTCCGACAACATGTTGCTATTTCGGAATCGTCCAGAGTGCACAGGTAGCGGGAATAATGCCGTCTCTAGGTGGCCGGGTATTTATAATGCCGCTATATTGGAGCACGAGTTCACCGAAGCATCGAGTTTCACCGCACGCGCATGCAGCTGATCACTGGATTGTTCGTGCGAACATATGGAGCCTTATTTCGAACAACACATCGCATAATGCCTTTGCATCAAAATGGAGCTATAGCAAAACGAGGATACCTTCGTATTTATGTTATCAATTTCCTTAATAATACGATATACGCCCATCTACCTGTCTTTATGAAATGAAACAAAGTAAAAAATTATAATATTATTGATTTGATGGAACTGGTGTGAAGTTATGCACGGAGTACAACCACCACAAATTGGTCACCTTTTGTCATTTGTGATGTCCATCGTTGCTCTACCAACATACTTTTTACTTTGCGAATGAGTGATGGACGATACAGGAAGTCACTCCTGGTGGTAAGAGTCGCGTTCCACTTATCCTCGCCGATCTGTTCGATGAGGCGCGTAGCTTGACCATGCCACTTATCACCCCCGACCCTACATATCACACCATCAATCAACATCAACAGACGGTCATACGCCTTTCACTTATAAAATAAGGAAATAGAGCGCACATTATTCACAAGAATGTATTGAACCTCGATCCATCTCAAAAACCACTCACGAAAGAAGGTCACCTGTATTGCGCAAAGGGGTTAGTCAGTGGATGCCAGGCGGCGGTAGTCAGCGCGGCCGCCCGCCCCCGCGCTCCAGCCGTGGGCGCCGCCCAGAATACCGACCACCTACAGCGGCCAGCTGCCAACCGTCTACCTGATCGTTACGGTGTATACTTTGCGAGATTTTTGCACATTGCGATACCTGGATAGCGTTTGTTTGATTCGCACGCCAGAAATAAAGTTCTGATGTTTCGTTATAATAATAAACATCGCCAAATGTTTTAGAATCTGTAAGAATAATATTTAAAGTCGACCTCCCACGTGAAACTTTCGCGAGATAACAACATTCAAATGTGTAACGTTATATAACTTTGTTGATACTGTACTCGGGCCAAGTTTTTTTAACTCTGACAGTTGCAGTAGATTATAAAAAAGCCAAATTAAAACCGTAAATTCAGATAACTTTTACGTTGACAGTCTCGCTCTTATAGTCAATGTAAAGCTCTCGACTTTACTTCCGTCGAACTGGGTTCTTCAAATTATGGACAAACTAGTGGCGTCGCACAGGTGTTAGCTCGGCCTACTATGACCCGCTCTAAGAGCACAAAATTTCATCTAAATCGGTCTAGCTGTTTATAAAGTAGTCTATGTGTTATTCTAGACTATAATCTGTCCCTGTGCCAAATTTCATCCAGATCCGTTAAGCCGTTCTGACGTGATTGAGTAACAAACATCCATCCATTCAAACTTTCACACTTATATTATTATGTGGGAAGTGGGATTATTATTCATGCTCTAAAAGATCCTATTCTGTTTTACTTTGTTTTCTTAACCGTTCTCATTTTCCGATTCATCATCATCCACAGTGCCAACTTGTTGTCTCTCTTGCTTTCTTGTTGCCTCAGTCACAGACTAAGTAAAGCTATATCTACTATCACAGTTATAGGCAATGACGCAGCCTCCTCAGTAGAGTGAAGCCTTCATGGGCAAGCAGGAAGCTGGTGAACACTAATGACACAGCGCGTCACAAAATAACAATCGAATAAAATGTAAGAACTCTGGCCAAAATTAGTTAAAATTAGCAATATACTAATATTGTGGTTTACAAACAGCCTTTTCACTCTATTCTGCACCAGCCGGTCGCTAACAACAGTCTTTCGCCTCAGTCCTGCGCTAATAATGCTTCTGATTGTTTGCTTTAAAGAAGTCATTTTTAAATTAGGATTATCCAGTGTCCACTGGTCCATACTTGCGTCATCTCTCGCAATAAGAGAGCTATTCGAGCACTTCGCTCGCTGCGCAGTGTAACGCGCTCTAATAAAACGTGTAAACGGCGCATAAAACCACATTTGGCCGACAACTGGCACATAAATCTTACGTAAATATTTCTGTACTCACTCCGGAGGACCATAATATAATTTGAAAGATGTCGTTGTTTTGCTCTGAGTTCAAAGTAAGTACTTAACCCGAACGACACAGAGTAAGTACTTCACAACTTTGTAGTGAAACAATGGAACAAAAAGAAGCCATTTCGTATTCGAGTTAAATTTCGTTTAGATATACATGTAGTTGTGACACATACAATACAATAACTCTTTATTTAAAACCACAAAAACAAGGATAACATTATAAATTACAGTAATTATCTAGGCTTTTAACAGGCGGCCTTATCGCTTATAGCGATCTCTTCCAGGCAACCGTACATAGATGCAGTTTTGTCGTCAAATCACAGTTAGATAGATAGAAACTCTTTATTGTGTACACCAGAAATAAAAAATTACAAACAGATAGAAAACACTTACGAGCTAGTGCCACAAGTGCCGGCCTTATCGCTAAAAGCGATCTCTTCCAGGCAACCATTGGATGGAAAGTATTTACGGTGGTGATGGTCCAAATCTTCTAACTACGATTACTACGTACTTACTGGTACTACGATTATTAAAGTTGGAACACCATCTCATAACAGAAGAGGAGGTGCTCAAAATAATTATACCTTTCATTTCTATCTTACATACAGGGTCCCGCAGAAAAGGTGTACTAAGCCGAAAGGAGTCCCTAGTAATATCCATCATTTTAAACAAATGTTACTATGGGACATACCTTGAAATCCCGGAAAAGATAGGTATCAGATGTTCCATTTGTCGAGTGTCACTGACCGTTTTCTATGGCCCAGCTGATATTTCTTCATATAAAAAAAATAAAAAATCTACACGCAGCGCAGCATAGGTAGGGCTCCCACTAGATGGACCGACGACATTGTGAGAGTTGTGGGCATCCAGTGGATGCAGATGGCAGGTTGTCGTTCAGTGTGGAGGTTAGAGGGGGAGGCCTATGTTCATCAGTGGACGTCTTATGGCTGCTGATGATGATGATTTTCTACGCTATGTGAAAATTTTGGACACTCCGTATAGTCCTTTTCAAATTTATACCTCCTGGCATAAAATAAACACACGTGTTACAAGGTTTTTCGAAATATTTAAAACTGAAAGGCCAGGCTCAGTTGTTCATTTATATTGGCGACCATAATAATTCACGCAGCGCCTTCATACTGCACAGAATAAGTAGGTAATACAAAAAAAAACTTATTATTAACACCATATAAATATTTTACAAGAAGAATTAATTAAATATATAACAAAAACGGTCTTATTGCTAAAAGTGACCTCTTCCAGACTTCTTTAAATAATGGTATGCTGCGGTGGAACGCTTTTACAGGTATTTTTATCATCTAATGTTTTCAGTTTGACTAAAATTATACATAGATTGTAAAAACTATGGTTTTGTGCTCAGCAACGTTATCCCGAATAGTAACATCATAACATCCCAAAAAACTCGAGGGGTTATTTAGTAGCCATTGAAGAGTTTCGAAGACATCGTGAGAGTCGCGGGCATCCAGCGGATGCAGATGGCAGGTTGTCGTTCAGTGTGGAAGTTAAAGGGGGGACCCATGTTCAGCGGTGGACGTCTTCTGGCTGATGATGATAACAATGATGATGATGATGAAGAGTTCCACTATCCACCTCCTGGCATCATCAGATCAGTTCGATGTTACCAAATTATTGTATTGTCATCTGAATGACATAACAAAGTTTCAAATCAATACGACTAATAAATTTCCTAGATTTGTTTTCATACTTATTAATTACAAGTGAAGTGAGATGTTTCATTCAACTTTTTGTAATTATATAATTGAAACTGTCAGCGATCATTTGACAGCGATCGGACATGTAACATTTTTATTGACAGTGCTAAAAACAACTAGATGTTTTCATGCTGAAATGATGCGAAAAATAATACATAAAACATCAAGAATGACTCGCACGTGGGCGCCTAGTGGGGGAGCTGGCGGCTGAACTTATGAGGACGTATATTATATTAGCATCACACTAATATAATATATTATAATCTCACTAATATTATTTATGTGAAAGTTTGGATGGATGGATGTGTGTTTGTTAGATACTCAATCACGCAGAAACGGCTGTATGGATTTGGATGAAACTTGGAATATACATTGCTTATTATGTCCTGGACTTTTTCAAATTGCCGGACCATTAATTTGTTAATTAATCTAATTGAAATTATTATTAAATTTATTTGAAATTATTATTTATATAATTTTTATACAATTTTAAAGTTATTATAAGGAATTAATACCGTTTATTGACATGTAACATAGGTGTTATTAATAAATATTTGTATTTGATTAACACATAGGCTTTTTTATCATCGTCATCATCACCGCGGTTGAAACCACAGGGGTTCAGCTAGTTGAAATATAAAAAAAATCACGTTTCAAGCCATTTGATATTCTACTACCGAAATTGTCTATATACCTATATATAAAAATAAATCGCTGTTTGATAGTGTCGCTAAAGCCGGGTCCGCTGCGGCATGTTTTCGTGTTAGCTAACACACCAACATGTTAGTGACACGAAAAGTGGATGTGACTTTGGTGTTTGCTAACAGTTAAGTGTGTTAGCTAACACGAAAACATGCCGCAGCGGACCCGGCTTTAAACTCAACTAGCGCAATTTTCGTTTACTTGGATGACATGTTTTTAGGGTTCCGTACCCAAAGGGTAAAACGGGACCCTATTACTGAGACTCTGCTGTCCGTCCGTCTGTTTGACTGTCACCAGGCTGTATCTCATGAACCATGATAGTTACACAGTTGAAATTTTCACAGATGATGTATTCCATGTATTTAAAGTTTTTGTTTGGATTGGGAAGGGATCCTTAACAAGAGGCTCTGTCCCTTTCCCGCTATGAGAGTATGGAGTTTGTATGGCATACTCACATGGTGACGTCATTAGTAAGTAAGTATAGTGCACTCTCTATCTAGCAAGTCATGAAAATGCTTTTATATCGTCTTTAATATTGATCAAATTTTTATTTTGTTTTCGGTAATCGTCTCTATTATTTTATGAACATCGTTTTAAAATTTTCAATTTGACTGTTTTTTTTTTTTGTTTTTTTTTGTCTTTATGATTATTGATATCTTCAAAGATTGTGAACCGATGTTGATGATTATTTTATTATTGAATGAATAGTCTAAATTTATTATCTAAATTATTCATTACTAGCTGCGCTTCGTGGTTTCACCTGCGTAGTGATGGAAACCGGTGATGATGACGATGATGAAAAGTAGCCTATGTGTTAATCCAGGACATAAGCAATGTATGTTATATTCCAAATTTCATCCGAATCCATTCAGCCAAACTTTCACATATATGATATTATAGTAGGATGTGATAATTATAAATATATCTTAAATCTTATTTCTCCTCCTTATCTCAAGACCGTCATTATTGTTTGGCCGACTGTATTTGTTACTGATTTTACCATTTTTTTCCAGCAGTTTTGTGTAATAGGTTAATTTGATTGTATGTATGTTTTTTCACATGTGGTCGAGTCCGCTGGCGCTGGCGGCATGTGCCTTTTACATGTGCCTCGGCTTCGTTCCAGCTCTGAAACATGGCAGCAGGAACGACCTTACGAATTGTGACCGCACTTTATTGCGCTCCCGCGAATCACGTTCTCTCCTAAATAAATCGCTGACGTGCGATTTATTTAGGTGAGATTGTGAGGATTGTGTGAAATTCTCTCGGCTGCTATTGCACAATATTATGTAAAAATATCCCGTTCCTTTGTCCAGTGTTGAATGCAGTGCAAAAGAAGAGCAGTAGCAATTATCGTTCGAATAAGTGAGAAATAAATGTAACATCCATATAATTGAATTCTTTTATTCACATGTAAACAATATAGTACATATTTAAAGACACTATTTGTCAGGACACTTCCTAGTCTGAATAGTTCTCGCCTCTAGCTACTACTCTTCATCTGCATCAGACTGCCCCGGTGGTTCAGTTGGTAGTGAACCTAACTTCTGTGCTTGGGGGCGTGGGTTCGATTCCCATCTAGGACAAACATTTGTGTGATGAACATTTGTGTTTGTTCTATGTCCGGGTGTTACCTAGTATCTATTTAAGTATGTATTTAAAAATATATATGTACGTATATCAGTCTCTGGCAGCCATATTACGAGCTTTGCTTAGTTTGGGATCAGATGACCATGTGTGCAAAATGTCCCAGATATTTATTTATTTATTATTTATCTTCTATCGCATGTTTTTCGGGGAATACTCTAAAGAGCGGTTTTATCTCCTACGTCGGACTTCTATTACCGCTCATCCCGACACCGTTAAAAGGCTCACCCCCACATCTTGCAAAACTGGAAAACCCATGCCGTCCGGCTCTGCCGCTCCTATCTCCCGTGGACCTGCAAGGTGTGGAATGACCTTCACCCGAAGGTCTTCCCGCTGAGCTACAGCAGGAAGCGCATTTCTTAAGATATTTATTAAGTACCTACAAACATTTCTCCAGGCTGGCAAAGCATTGACAACGGCGCTATTGTTAAAGTGTGAGGTGAGAGTTACAGGAGGTGGCGATAACCGTTTAACATCAGGCTGGCCGCTTGCCTCTTTGCCGCTCTTTTCTATAAAGAAAAACCCAGTTTATTTTTCCGTTGGCCCTCTCACTTGAGAGATGGTTCTTGTTCCAGTCTAATCTGGTACGTGGTATGGTGGTAATCACATTATTTACCATATGATACCGACCACATTGGCAGGTGAGCTCGACGCAACGAGAAGAATTGCAGACATTCGCCAATTAGAAACAGAAAACGAGCGCGAGATTTGAAAATGGAGTGAAGTCAGCAAGTGGTGATCGACTGCGGAATTCCATAACTAGAACTACGAACTCACTGGACAATACGGAACATTCTCAAAAATATGAGTTTCTGGGTAAAGCTCATTAACACACCATCAATTACGCTGCTTTCTCTCTCAACGGTAGTATAAATCTGTAACCATTTTCAAGCCCTGAAATGAACGCAAGAGTCTATAGGACTGTGTTGGTAAGATCATCCTCTAATTTTTATCTTTAGATACCTATGGCACAAGGTAAGATGAAACGAGATAATATTTTATACATTTATTATCAACCTTTATTGTATAACATGAAGATATCGCCTATCATAGACAGCCCCGGTGGCTCAGTTGGTAGTGAATCTACCTTCTGCGCTTGGGGGCGTGGGTTTTGATTCCCACCTAGGGCAAACATTTGTGTAATGAACATTTGTGTTTGTGATTAGTGTATGTATGTAGTATGTATTTAAAAATATGTATGTACGTATATCAGTCTCTGGCAGCCATATTACACAATAAGCTTTGTTTAGTTTGGGGTCAGATGACCATGTGTGCATAAATGTCCCGAGTATTTATTATTATTTATTATATACACAAAAGAACAATCGAATTTGGATATTCCTTCACTTTACTTTGTTAAAAGCACAATGAGGTCATGCGCATAAAATTAGCGAGTAAAGCCGCGGGCAGGTACAGCTAGTATTAAATATATTTTTTTCTTCTTGTAAGTAGCGTCACCCGTTCTTATGAATAAACTAGCTGCGTTCGGCGGTTTCACCAGCCTGAATTACTCCTTATATCATCAGCCATCTGCCAGTGAATGTCCTGTCAAAATCGGTCCAGCCGAAACATCGCCTTTCACCAAGACGCCTTTCAGGAAGATATGTAAACGCGAGGTTTAAGAATCGTCCTGTGTCCTTTATAACGACATCATCTAACTTGATCATGACAATCATATCATATACCTATACTGATTGTGTGAAAAAAGATAACGTATGAAAAATATCTTTGATTGAATATCAACCTTTTTGTTATTTTTTACGATTTAGAGAAATATCTTTTTTAGATGCGCATGAAATAGACACAAATGTCCGCTATTCCCCGAATATTTCCTCCGATCTCGTGTAACAAAAACAAAGATGTTTTGCTTCTTTCACTCAAATTGCTGAGCGGCGCGGATATACGTGACAAAACATGAAAATAATTTGAGAGGAGTGATGCCGGTGGCGGCGGAACCGCCATCAGTTGAACGGATGCCAAGCAGGCGGGCAGCGCGCCAACCTAGTGCGGATTCGATCTAGGGTAAAAAGCTCGGATTGCAACCGACCGACATATTCGACCACTTATTTTGCCAATCTTGGACGATACCTACTTTTTCCTACTACACGTTCCATATTGCACTGGACTCGAACCATCGCTCACTTGCCTCAGCCATAAAATTTAATACTTCTCACCAATCCATCCCATCCCAATACTTCAAATAGTTTTCATTTTATCAATTCTCTAGCTCGCTCTGGGACAAGTCCGTGTCATTCACATTTCCCGCATCTTTTTTTTTATTTTATTGTAAGATAGGCTTGCGCTTGGCCGCCAACTCGCCTGTTGTTAAGCGATGATGCGGCCTACGATGGATCACGCTTGCCTAGAAGAAACCGACTTCACTTTTGACTTGAAAACACCCAGATTGTAACTATCGGGGAACACCCATTCAGGCAGCGTATTCTACATACTAGCAGTTCGCACAATGAAAGTGGAATCAAAGCGCTTCGTACGGGTTTTCTGAATGTCAACCATAAAGCGGTGTCGATTTTTCGTGCCCGCTCTGGCAGTCCGATAGAAAAAAGTGCAGGAGGGAATTAAATCATGCAGATCTGATGCATACTCTCCAAAATGTATCCGATAAAAAACCGATAGGCTAGCAACTTTGCGCCGATGCTCAATACTAAATCTTAAACCTATTATTATTATTATTCTTTATCTTCTGTAAAACATGAAACTGAGAGTATATTAGCAACACGCCACGGTTTCGCCCGCTTATCTTACTGGAACTGTATTGTTTCAGGATAAAATGGTTTGCGTTAATCCAGGATATAAGCTAGCTCCATACAAAATGTTATCTAAGTCAGTTCAGCTCTTTTTTTATTTTATTTTTATAGAATAAGTGGCAAACAAGCTAAGGGCCATCTAATCTAATCTAATCTAATATCTGGGACATTATTGCACACATGGTCATCTGACCCCAAACTAAGCAAAGCTTGTAATATGGCTGCCAGAGACTGATATACATACATATATATTTTTAAATACATACTTAAATAGATATTAACACCCAGACATAGAACAAACACAAATGTTCATCACACAAATGTTTGTCCTATATGGGAATCGAACCCACGCCCCCAAGCACAGAAAGTAGGATCACTACCAACTGAGCCACCGAGGCAGTCAATCTGATGGATGGATCTGATGGTAAGTGGTCACCACTTCCTATAGACACCTACAATACCTCGGGGCATTTTCAGTGTGTTAGAAGAGTGAATAGAGTCCTCAAAGGTAGCTTTGAGGACTCTATTCACTCTTCGGAGTTGAGTGCAAACAAACATACACACACAGTTTCGCTTTTAAAATGTTAGCTATGCCCTGCAGTTTCACCCGCATTGATATTCCCTCTGGAACCGTATATTTTTCAGGAAAAAAGTTTCCTACATCCGGCCCTCCAACTTCTACTTCTTCTTAGTCGGACACTCTTGGAAGAGTGGTCGTAGTTAGAAGGATTAGGGGTAGATCTTCAACGTCGTCGGTGTTCCCGGCGGCAATCACTGATCTTGTAATGCTTTTCCATTTTAATTGGTTCGTCGCATTACGAAAACACTCAGTTTTGGAGGACTTAGCTGCCGTCTTAATGAGATCCGTCTAGCACTCTAGACGGATCTCATTTAGACGGCAACTAAGTCCTCCATGAAGATCTCCGTCGACCTCTCTTTCCTTCTCCCTGACTTTAGACAACTAGTATTTCCATTGAGTCTTCGTTCCTGGAGATATGCCCGAAGAACTTCACTATTCGTGACTGTACAGTCGATTAAAGTTGAGCTCCTAAGCGTTGGTGCGGAATGCGGTGCATGCGAGAACTATAGGAGGCGCCTCCAACACCACATCTCCAGGGCAAATTCGCGGTAGTATAGCAATTGTAGAAACCAGGTTTCCACTCGGTATAGGAAAATTTTAAATACAAGAGATTTCATAAGTCGAACCTTTGTGTTTTTGGTTGTTCTCCTGTCCTCCAAATCTTATTTCCCTTCACGAAACCACTCAGGTGCAATCTGTCACGATATAGGTACTTCTGATATGCAGCATAACTTTGCCAGCCTTCTAACTATCTCTATGCAAAAAATTACGCCAATCCGTTACTGTGTTGCTGCGTGAAAGAGGAACAACCCAATACACACACTATCACATTCATTATATTAATGGGTATGTTGATTAGTGTTATGGCGGCTCCACATTAGTGCCGTGAAGCTCCGAGAACAAGCGTGAACGTGAATGTGGAGGGTTTTCGCGGTGTTCACGCGCGTTCACGCCTGTTCCCCGATCAGAGTCGGTATTTTGTCCCGCGACAAAGGGTTCGCGCCCCCTTCGCGCGGCGTTCACGCGTACACATCCACATTCACGGCCCCGCGCCAGTTTACTTCTTGTTTACTCCGGTCTATAAAGGCGTATGGACGTCATCTACCATCTTCTTTTTTTCCAACGCTTTTTAATAACTTTCTTGTTTTGGACGTCTAAATAGTAATATGTTGCCACAGCAAACAAAGTTATTGCAGCAGCAGATTCTACGTCCATTTCGCGGCGGGTTTCACGAACGACTGTGAACATCCCGTGAATGTGGAGGGCACGACTTGTGCCGAGAATTCACGCCGTGAATTCGCGCTTGAATTCACGGCACTAATGTGGAGCCGCCATTATGCAATTTCAACCCAATATAGCCAAACCGCGTCGATAGGCAAAAAATCTTACGAGAAATAACTATTCATTACAAAGATTAGAATGTACACAATACCAAATTTCTTATAGTATTAATAAACATCAGCGATGCGTATTTTAATTAACGGCGGCGGCGTGCCAATTACGCGCCTCAACGCCAGATTATAATTGGGTACTAAGGGTACCAACAAACCACTTGTCTTTGGATAAATACGGTACACATAATTATTATAAGTTTTGATGGTTCACAGGCTAGGAGTTTGACAACAGCTTATGTTATTTGAAGATGTGATCGAAGATGGTAAACACGCCAATCCGACTTGGCTCTCCAATGATGCTGCCTGAACACACCGTTAGATATTTAGCGACAGATTTTCAACTCGAGAGAAGCCAGCCTAGCACTAGAAACTTATTAAGTGCACTTCCACCATGGTATGATTTCCTCACGATAATTTGCTTCACCAGTAGCTAAAGCTCATTGCTCAGATTCGAACTCACACCCTGTGGCCTGGGTCGAACGCACCAGAGCCACTGAGTTATCATCGCTGTCAAAGACGATCTACTGAATAATTTTATCTACAGGAATTATTAGCTATCAATAATATTATCTCCAAGTTCCCCGTAGATATATTTAATAGCTCAGTAGGTAATGTCTGAGTGCAGGTGCATTTGGGCCAGCTCTTGAGTCAAGCTCCGCCGTGAATTGACTCTCATTGCACACTCCAGCGTTTGGTTACTAACGGTTCACCGTCCACCAAGATTTCAAGAAACTACGGTACCCACCGGTCCTCACCAGCACCATACCTCCCACCCACGACACGTCCGAAAATGTTTATGAACTGAATTACAGAAACTCCTTAGTGACGTCAAAAAACGTCGCCCTCTATTAATAATTAGGTGATCTATTTGTATGATATGAATATAAATAGCTAATTATAAATCACTGAGTAGATCCCGCTCGCAGCTGCGACTGTTCTCAGAAAAATTATGCTTCAATGATTCAAACACATTTTTGTACTGATGGCCATCTAAACAATTATTTTGTCATGCGTCTGAGAATAAACAGAGCTCGTGTGGGCATCGCTATCATTTTGGCGATACTTTACGTAGTTATCTATTACAAAATGAGTAGGTGCTCCAACAAAATTATTGTACGTATTGCCAAAGAAACAAGCGTACCAAACAAAATTTTCTTTTCTGTGTTAGAAACTATACAATATAAGATATACAGTAGGTCATTATCACCACTAGCCAGAAGACGTCCACTGCTGAACATAGACCTCCCCACCACACTAAATGACATCCTGCCATCTGCATCCACTGGATGCTCGCGACTCTCACAATATCGTCGGCCCATCTAGTGAGAGGCCTACCTACGCTGTGTCTTCCGGTTCGTGGTCTCAAGTCAAGAACCTTTCTTCCCCATCGGTTATCGGTTCTTACACACGCAGTGAAACGGTTCCGGAGATATGTTCCCAAAATGCTTGAATGTGACTCATTGAGCTGAGATTTTTTTTATAACTAAGCGTGTCAACTACTGTGTGCATCCCAAACAGTCCTTACCTATCTATTTTTTAACCGACTTCCAGAAAGAAGGAGGTTATCAATTCGGTTGTTTTTAGAGTTCCGTACCTAAAGGGTAAAACGGGACCCTATTACTAAGGCTCTGCTGTCCGTCTGTCTGTTTGTCACCAGGCTGTATCTCATCAGCTATCAGCTTCCCGTTTGGTCCCATTTTAATTTGGTCCAGTACTGCCATTTTTATGAAGTCGGTTTTTTTATATTGATAACTATTTTCTGCTGTCATTGGATAGGAGAGAAGGAGAACATTGTTTGTAAACTGTTTCTGGGTGGCACTAGATCTGGTTAACAATATTTTTCGAAGTTAATGCTATGTTCTTGTATTTTTTGATTGAATTATGTTCTCAAATGGATAAATAAATAAATATCTGGATCATTTTTGCACACACGGTCATCTGACCCCAAACTAAGCAAAGCTTGTAATATGGCAGCCAGAAACTGATATACATACATATATATTTTTAAATATATACTTAAATAGATATTAACACCCAGACATAGAATAAACACAAATGTTCATCACACAAATGTTTGTCCTAGATGGGAATCGAACCCATACCCTCAAGCGCAGTAAGCAGGTTCACTACCAACTGAGCCACCAGGGCAGTCAATAATTCTATAGTGCAATTAAAATATACAATAATTTACCTCTGGAATTCAAGTCAATAGAAATAGCACAATTCAGGCGTAAGTTAAAAAAAGCCTGGCTAATATTAAAAGTGTTATATACACAGAAATAATATTTTAATGATTAATTAATAACAGAATAATGTAAATACATATTGTTTTAGATGCATAGTGTATCCACATCCACACTAATATTATAAATGCGAAAGTAACTCTGTCTGTCTATCTGTCTGTTTGCTACATAATCACGGCTAAACGGCTTCACCGATCTCGATAAAATTTTGCAAGGTATATATAATAGTACGTATCATGAGGACGGACATGGGATATTTTTTTCTCAAGAAATTGCGGACAAAGTCGCGGATACAGCTAGTATATATACATAGAATAGAAGAATTATAGAAAATAGAATAGAACAAGACAAAATTCAATATAAAATTATATTTTATAGATATATCTAGAACCTGTTATTAGAGACGTTGGCGCTTACTATCAGGCAATCAGGTCAAACGTCCGATGAAAAGATGCTTCTCTGTAACATGACATGACTTTCTTCCCAAGTGGCAGATATAGATCTTACTCGCTCTCAAATGGATAGATAATTATATTAGTCATGTCTTGAAACGCTCCAAATAATTTCTACTGAAGCGTTGTTTGTGTAAATCCGTTAGTAATTAGTGGTCAATACTTCATGTACAACAATGTAAAGAAAACCACACCACCTAGATCTGCACCTGACATTTTCATCGAGGAGTTGTAGCTCTTATGTAGGTGTTGTACGGGTGATATTTGGAGACGTGGTTGTGATAGTTGCAGTGCAAGTTGTGTTGGTCTCCAGGCGGCACGGAGTCACCTTGAGGACGGGCACGGTGGCTGGCACCCGTCCAGCTCGATGTAGGTCGCTCCGACGCTCCAATGATATCACCCAATAGGCGAATACATTCTAAGCTTGTCATACTTGACAAGATTGACTTTCATAATTCTCAATATAAAAAACAGACTTCATCAGAACTGGACCAAATTGAAATGGGACCAAATGGGAAGCACTCGCTTTCAAATAAAAAAATAATCATCAAAATCGGTTCACCCAGTCAAAGGTTCTGCGGCAACAAACATTTAAAAAAAAACAGTGGAATTGATAACCTCCTTCTTTTTGGAAGTCGGTTAAAAACTAGTTACCTAATTTGGTTTGGTTTTGGTACCTAAGCAGACATACAGGTACAATACACGTATCTACAAGAGCCTTGATAGCCCTTTTATAATAGGCTAGATGACTGTTTTAACCGACTTCCAAAAAGAAGGAGGTTATAAATTCGACTGGTTTTTTATGTTTGTTACCTCAGAAATTTAGACTGGGTGAATCGATTTTGATGATATTTTTTTTATTTGAAAGCAGGTGCTTCCCATTTGGTTCCATTTCTGATGAAGTCGGTTTTTTATACTGATAATTATTTTATTGTCCTATTAAAATGTAGCCCATAAATATGGCGGATTATTGAAAACAAAATCCGAACAAAAAAGCAACTTATAAGCATTTTAATATCATGCTAGACGGAGAGCGCGAAACAGCAAATTATGACGTCACTTCTCTGTACGCCATATATATTCTGACAAGTATGGCGTACAGAGGCGTGACGTCTTTTTTTGTTTTGTGGGAAAGGGACAGAGTTTTCTCTACCAAAAACTTTAAACTCTTATATATCAGAACATCAATAACCGATTTAAATTATGTTTTCAATAAACATATTATATTTACTTAAATTCTTCATCCAAACTATTGGTTTCAACCTTGTTGCAACGATATAAACATCAGTCATCTACCCTATTTGACAGCCCGGTGGCTCAGATGGTAGTGAACCTACCCTCTGCGATTGAGGGCGTGGGTTCGATTCCCACCTAGGGATTTATTCATGTGATGAACGTTTGTGTTTGCTCTATGTATGGGTGTTATTATCTATTTAAGTATGTATTTAAAATATGCACGTATATCAGTCTCTGGCAGCCATATTACAAGCTCTGCTTAGTTTGGGGTCAGATGACCATATTGTGTGCAATAATGTCCCAGATATTTATATTTATTTAATTTAAATGTATATCTACAGATAAACAATTCAATACTCACCCCCAGATAAAGCGTTCCCAGTTGTTAGTTTGTCCATTACTATTGTAGCCTATATGACGAAGGTTACTCTAACCAGAGGCTTCTGTATTACGACGGATCAATAAGAAATAGGTAATTATCAAATATAATTTACTAGCTGCGCCCCGCGGTTTCACCCGCGTGTTGAAGAAAATCGGTGATAATGATGATGATGAAAAGTAACCTATGTGTTAATCCAGGACAAAAGCAATGTACATTCCAAATTTCATCCAAATCCATCCAGCCGTTTCTGCGTTATTGAGTAACAAACATCCATTCATACATTCATCCAAACTTTCACATATATGATACTAGCTGCACCCCGCGGTTTCACCCGCGTGGTGATGAAAATCTGTGATGAAAAGTATCCTAAGTGTTAATCCAGGACAAAAGCAATGTATATTCCAAATATCATCCAAATCCATCCAGCCGTTTCTACGTAATTGAGTAACAAACATCCATCCAAACTTTCACATATATGATATTAGTGGGATTTGGAGTGCTAGCTACTGGCTCGGAGCGGCAAGTTGGGGCTGTCTTATCTCGTCCACTCAGAAGGACCAACTCCGCCAGTACCGCACTCATACGTATGCAATCACCGTACCTACTTGCTGCTACACTAGAAACTGTAATGAAGCTCGAAAATATTTCGCTGCAAGTTGTAGGTAATCACTTTATTTCCTCCTCACGGTGCGTGGGCATCCGATGAAACATGCGAGCTCGGCACGGACTTTATCATTTCACTGGCACTTTTCATAGTGCTAGTAACATGCCAGAACAATCTGTGCTTTCATTGGCGGATACAGTGGGGAGGTGGCATGGGGGTCATGGGCCAAAAACACCCTGGAATTCTATACATTCGACTCAACATTTCGATTCGATGCAGGTACACTTTTACACAACATACTCATGGTATATTAGGAAACAGCATTTTTTTACAAAAGGCTATTAATTTCAACTTCTCATATTATTCTTTTAAAGGTTCCGTAGCCCGATAAGGAAAGTCCAAAGAGCTTCGTTCGTTCGAATTTTTCTATAACCGTCATTGTCGGAACTATGACTACAATTATATGGCTTTGGTTACGGAACCCTACCGTATGCGTGTCTCAATACGTACTTGGCCAGTTATTTGTTTACTTGTGATTTTAACCCTAGCTCTAAACCTCGTCAAAATCCCCCCCCCCCCCCCCCCCCGCAATGCAATTCTAGATCCACCCCTGTGTGCTGGGAGATCGGGAAATTATATGGAAAACAGAGTTTCTATTTCAGACCATGTTACCTACTAATATTGTATATTTCAGTATTTTTTTGCATTGAAATTTAGTGAGTGATTCTAATCCAGACAGCATGATTAATAAAATCCAAATTTGAATCACGGGCCCATATCTTAAATACTTTACAGATTGCAAATAAACGAATTTGGCTTGACTTAACATGCCTACATATTTTTTAAAGAAACCTAGAAAGTCGCGGACCAATTTCCGCGGTAGTTTCTACTTATTAATTATCAATAAAAAAAAAATGTATTCAATTTGAGTTACTTGTATGTCTTAATATTGTCATCCGGTTAAACCGAATTTTTCAGGTACCTACATATTTTTATTTAAAATCCACACTACATACCTACTGAACCGATTTTGTGGAACCTATACTTATCGCTCGAAGAACCGATAACAGATGGGGTAGAAAGGGTCTTGAATGGAGACCACGAACCGGAAGACGCAACGTAGGTAGGCCTCCCACTAGATGGACCGACGACATTGTGAGAGTCGCGGGCATCCAGTGGATGCAGATGGCAGGATGTCGTTCAGTGTGGAGGTTAAAGGGGGAGGCCTATGTTCAGCAGTGGACGCCTTATGACTGATGACGATGATACTTATCGGAAAGTATTATGTAGGTATATCCAGTGAGTTGTAGGGTATATCCTTTAAAATAAAAAAATATTTTTCCTAATCGGTTAATAAATGACGAAAATCTCAGTTGTGAGTCCCTTCTTTTTTGAAGTAGGTTAAAACGAGTATTTCGCAGTAATGAAGTAACTCAATGAGCAAGTCTTTGATCTAAATTATGTAGATAGTATTCTACGAATATGTGAGTTATAAACGACAGGGCCTTCCTACGTAGATATGCGCTAAAAATGTCACAGTTGTAAAATTATAATTTATAGGACAATTTACGATCAATTTTGCTTTTCCTTGTGTATATTGTATTTTATATGAATACACTTAATAAATAGCTACATACCGCTTACCGGACTTTTTTACCAGAACGGAAACCGGGGGTGATTAAGGTACGAGTAGGTACCTGGAGTAGAATCTTACGGCATAGCCGAGCCTACGAACGAGGCTGCCATAATTTTTAGGGTTCCGTACCCAAAGGGTAAAAACGGGACCCTATTACTGAGCCTACGCTGTCTGTCAATCCGTCCGACCTACCTTTAAAAGGCTGTATCTTTGGAACCGTACCTAATAAATTGCCAGTTGATATTTTCACATAATATGTAATGTTACGGTGGATTAACTAAGAAATAATAATAAAATAATACAACAAACAGGTTTTTATGTATTGTTGTAAATGCTCTAATGTAAAAACGGTAATACATACAAGCGTCAAACTTGACATGATTATAGGTATCGTACCATAGACATAAATTTTTTTTTGCTACGCAATCATAAATCTATGGTAAGTACACATCAAAGATTTTATACGTATACTTCGGTAGATATATATATAATCTTAGGTACACTATACTAAAGTATAACCACAAATCTACTTATATAAATAAAAATGAATGTATGTATGTGCATAACATAGAATGCTGCACCAAATTAGATAAAAAATGTTTTCGTTATTGTCAGGACAAGGAAGAAAATTAAAAAAAAAAAACGATCATAAGCTTTTAGACTACACTACGCGAGCAAAGCCGCGGGCAACAACTGGTAATAAATAATGGCCAAGTGTGAGTCGGTGACAAATTTATGTTCATTACCAAGTTACAACCGGTAATTTCGTTCTTGGACGACCTCATCATTTCTTTCACTGGATCCAAATGATACATTCTACTAATTTTAAGTCGGTTTTTTAGTAGATAATTATTTTATTTTGTGGTGGTACGGAACCCTCAGTACGCGAGCCTGACTCGCACTTGGTCGGTTTATTAGATTAGCAATAAATCCAGCAGAAGTGTACTTCCGCAAGCCATTTCTTACCATAAAATTACTAAAACCATCGCAGAAAGATTACAAGCCTTCCTTTGCTTCACCCACTCAAATAAAACGCCCGTTTATTAGGTACAGACATTACAAATTAATAGACTTGCTGCAAGAAGCGCATACAATAAATTGCGGAAATAGATGAAAGTCGTAAATGATTTATTTTCGCCTAAGAATAAGAAATATCACAGAGCCTGCCTGAAGACATGGGTAATATTAAACTATTATTTTTGCATATTAAGTCGGCACTGCCATCTAGATATTTTTCACGACACTAATATACAGAACGAGAGTTTCAAACTTATTTATAAATAAAACCATTTCGTAATATTCTACGATATTGCTTCAAGCTTGTTCAACGGGTGATCGCTAGATGGCGCTTCGGCAAAGTATTTTGTGAACTAGTAATAAACAAACTGTATAATCGTATCGACTATTATTCTTCCTTCCTCACTGGAGGGGAGGTTTCCGACGTCGAAGTTATCTCTCCTTGTCGGTGCTGGGCTCTGAGGAACTCCGCCAACAGGAAAGTCGGAGGGGCGTGTACCGGACCCGGTACAATGTGACCGGGTGGCATCTCGAGCCCCTCGATACGGATTTTGATGGTCCGGTGGTCATCAGCTGTTCTGGTTCCTTATGGGTCTCAATCTGGACTGCCACCGTCATCCTCTTCGTCGTTTATTCACTTCTGTGCCCGCTAGGACGAGGAAGCTCCTCCAGGCTGGCCCACAAGAGAACGAAGGCAGCAATCTTAGCAATTTTGAGTGATGCGACGGATGAAGCTCCACTAAATCTCCCACTCGCACGCTCCATTTTTCTTTTCGGTTTTTTTAAGTACCTTTGAAACGCTAAACAAAATACAAGATAACATTTTTTCCGGCTTGATTCGAAAATGCCTGGATATGTAAAAAAAAAATGCTGAGCCTTTTTATTGTTCAAAACTCAAAGGAAAAGATCACGAGAAAACCACAGCATATATAATTTTTGGGAGTTATCTAGTACTCCCCTGACTAGAGTGAGACCGAATATTATTCCTTTTTTACCCGACTACTAAATAAGGAGGCTAAAATATATGCATGTATCTAAGCATGTATTTTTTAAGGTTTCTATTTTACCTTCAAAATACTTGACCGAATTAGATTTTTGTTTGGGTATCGTTAGATTCGTCTTCATACTCTGTGTTAGTATAGGCGTCATTTTGTATTCGGGTATCTTGTTTGTGTAATCCATTTTTCTATCTTGAAGCGCCTGACGTAAAACTTGTCGCCAAGCGCCTGAGAGAAAATGAGGTGATATTTAGCTAGAGAGTCAGTTTTCCAGGTCAGGCGTTTCGACCATCAGTTGAGTGAATTATTTGATATGGTAATAGTAGGTTGTGGTCGAACTCCTGTCGATCATAATGCTACGTCTCGGTTATTCGATTCGGGATATCAGCGTTTTAGAGCGTATGGCAAGGAAATAAAACCCGACTGTAGATGAATGACCGTTTTCTATGGAACAACTGATATTTTATTCCAATAAAATTCCAACAAGGGATAACGCTCAACACAATGACGTATCTATGCACAGGGCCAAGATGCACTAAAACACGCACGTAACGCGGGTAACCTTTTTTTTCATCATCATCATTTCAGTCATAGGTCGTCAGTGCTGTTCACACTGTTAACTGCTGGACATAAGCCTCCCCCATTGATTTCCAAAAAGGCCGGATGGAAGCGGCCTGCGTCCAGCGTTTTCCTGCTGTCTCTTTTAGGTCGTCTGTTCATCTTGTGGGTGGACGTCCTACGCTGCGCTTACCGGTCCGCGGTCTCCATTCGAGAACCTTTCGGTTCCATCGGCCATCTGTTCTGCGTGCTATGTGCCCTGCCCACTGCCACTTCATTTGCTAATCCGGTGGGCTATGTCGGTGACTTTAGTTCGTCTACGGATCTTTCATTTCTGATTCGATCTTGTAGAGAAACCCCGAGCATAGTCCTCTCCATAGCTCGTTGTGTGACTTTGAGCTTGCTAATGAGGCCCATAGTGAGTGACCACGTTTCAGTTCCGTATGTCATCACTGGCGACACACACTGGTTGATGAACGTTTTTTTTAATTTAGCTAATTGTTGGTCACTTTGATAAATAGATCAACATCACACTTTTCTATTACACATTGTATTTTGTCTACACTAATATTATAAAGAGGAAAGATTTGTACCTATTTTTGTATGTTTGTAATAAATAGGCTCCGAAACTACTGAACCGATTTGAAAAATTCTTTCACTGTTGGGAAGCTACACTATCCCCGGGTGACATAGGCTATATTATATTTTGTAGCGAGGCCGAAGGCCGAGCTTACACTCGTGCGAAGCCGGGGCGGACGGCTAGTTTTATATATTTCACAAAATTCACAGCAATAATATAATAGTGGATCTAGGCATTGGGTCACACACACACACACACACACACACACACATACACATACACACACACACAACGATCCCGCCGACGGGATCGAAGACCCCCAGGATCAGTTAGAAGATCGGTTAGTTTATCTCCATATAATCATTCAGTTCAACAACCTACTAGGACCCCAGGGCACACCCCTTCTGGGGTGCCAGGACAAGTCTGATCCCCACTCCCGGCGACGTTCCTAGCCGAGGCTCGTACCTCCGAGGTGCCCTTGCGCTTGTCGCCCAAAAATCTAAACCATGTTGGCCCAACGCCCTCTGCGTTCACCAACTAGTCCGGTCAAGCTGTAGAGGCCGCAAGGCCAACAGCAATAAGTCACATCATAAAAAAAAATCGTCCCAAGGCGCAGTGTTGTCTCCAAAAGGCGAGTACGAACGTGATTTACTCACACTCGCCCGGCGCCGGGTGCCTTTCGGAGGAAATGCTGCGTTGGATGGCGCTTTTCCTGCGCCTCCACGAGGCTGAAATAGAGGGGGCGGAATTGTCAGTACCACACTGCCCTCGAATTCGCTCAAAAAGCGATGATAACACTGCCGCCGATTAACGCAGTGTCGCCCGTGTCACGTGGGCTGACTAGACGACTGAAAAAAGATGAAGAGAAAAAGCGCCCGCGCACGCGCACGCTTTCAACTACGCCGCTGAGGGACAAGCTTAGGAAGAAAAGCGCAAGCCTTTCTCCGATTGCCACTAGAAAAAGGCCTGAAGTCACATTAAACCCACCCACGATGCCGCAGAGACGAGGGAGGGAGCCACCCCCGGTCATGCGCGCCTACGTGAAAGTCGTAGGCAACGCTCCTCCGATCCGTTCCGAGTCTCAAAACAGGCGCCGTCGACGTCCAGTCAGAAAGTGCCCACGCTCGCACGAAGTAAATACCACGCCGCCCCCGCAGAAAGCCACATCTGTTACAAATGTCCAACTACAACAACAACAAGCCAAAATTAGAGAGGGTCCGAAACCCACCGCTAATCGTCGAGAAATTGCACAACTGGTCCAAACATTTCAAAAGGATTGCAGCAAAGTTAGGCAGGGCACCAAACGGGAGGCCCTTCAGACAAGGTATCCACTTCTTCCCGACGGACGAGGTGGCATACCGAGCCATTCAGGCCTATATAACAGATCTAGAAACCAGTGAAGGTACTCACTAGTACCGTACTCATTGCCAGCTGAAAGAAGCCTGAAAGTGGCAATACGCGTCCTCCCTTCGGATACGAATATTGATAAAATAAATGAAGCCCTTTTGGAGAAAGGCTTCACTGCTGAATATGTAAAAAATATTCAAGAAAGACAAGAGCACCCCGGCAGCATTTTTTACGTGCTACTGACGAAAACCTCCGACCTAATCCCAGCCATTTACGAAGTGACGGAGCTTATGATGATGCCCGGAATCGTAGTAGAAGCCTGGAGGGGCAAGAAGGGCCCCACCCAGTCCCACAGATGTCAAAAGTTCCGCCACCAGCTCGCACAATTGCCACAGGCAACAGGCCTGCGTGCGATGCGGTGAGGACCACAAGGTCAGCGACTGCCCGCGGCCCAGATACCACCCGGCCACCTGAATAAACTGTGGTGGCGCACACCCGGCCAAGTACCAAGCATGCCCAGTGTTTAAGAAAGAGACAAGAATTAGGAGAGGCAGTACCATCGCCGAAACAATCTCACCGCCAGCCAGAGACCGCAGAGGAGCAGCCCCAAACGCCCCGGCGACCATTCTGGAGACATCTGAGGCGACCATGATGGTCCCGGCCAACCAACACGTCGAAGGCGGCTCCAGACGTAGCCGACGTGCTCCAAAGAAGCCTAGAGACCAAGCTAAACGGATAGCGGGGAAAAAATATTTTTTGCCGACTACACAAAAAGGAGCCTATCGTGTTATAACCGGCAAAAGAGACGCCGCGGTACGGAAAGTTCGCTGGGATAGACGATACGTCCTTAACGAGATCCTGGAGGCAGTACAGTCCAGCACGGATGCCGAGACAGCGACCCTGATGGGGTTAATGAGAATCTTCAACTCGGATAGAAGGTTTTAGAATATAGTATTTTGGAATGCGTATTCGCTCGCCAAGAAAAAGCAACAGCTGACCATTTTTCTTCGCGAGCAGCACATAGATATCATGCTGGTCAGACTCACCTACACAGACTGACGCCCCTCCGCGTCCCGAACTACGTCACGTATAGAAAAGATGAAGTTCAGGCGAACTGGACGGCGTATCGAGGCCTAGCGGTGTTGGTACATAGGAAAATAATACACCAACTCACACCTGTGATAGAATACCAAAGTATCCAGGCCCTGGGAGTACTACTAATACGGGAGTACGCTACTGACCTGCAACACGAAGCCGACGTCAACAACCACCTGAAACAATACTTTGGCGAGCCGCCGGTAACTCAAGAGGGTGAAAACCTAATATTCGCAACCCCCGGCCGGGTTCAAACATTGACTGCCAAGAAAAAAGGCGCCCGACTTGGACGATATAACAAATGAAGCCCTCAAGAAACTGCCGCCGAAGACAGTCGCTGCGCTCACTCGAGTGTACAACGGTACACTCCGCACTGGTTTTCCTAAGAGTTGGAAAATCGGCAAGGTGGTGGTCATACTCAAACCCGGAAAAGATGCCAGACAATCCGCAAGCTACCGGCCTGTTACTCTACTAAGCACTTTATAAAAAAAAAAAACGAAAATATACTGAGCAGTCCTCAGGCCGCACATCAAGCCTAGGGAAGAGCAATTCGGGTTCAGATCTGAGCATTCCACCACTCTACAAATCACCAAAGTAGTCAACGAGATGACCATGTGCTACAACTAGAAAGAATATACCGTTGCATTGCTACTGGATATGTAGAAGGCGTTTGATAGAGTATGGCACTATGGGCCTACTTTACAAGCTGTCGAAATCGAACGCCCCGAAGAAAATAGTCGAAATTATAGCAAGCTTCTTGAGTGGGCGAAGCTTACGCGTGCTAGTGGAGGAAACCCTATCCGAAGAGAAGCCGATAACAGCGGTGCCACAAGGAAGCTGCATCTCTCCCGCATGCTACGCCTGGATGACATACACGTTGATCAGGCGAAGCTCGCTCTATACGCGGACGATGCGGCATACTACGCCTCCCCTTACAAACCTGCGCTGGTGGTCAAGAGGATACAACGCCCTGCCAGAATGGCTGCGAAAGTGGTGCCTGTCAGTCAACGTTGCCAAAACACAGGCCATCATTACGGGAGCATGCAACCTACCGACCCCCCTGAAGCTGATGTCACAAGCAAGACCTCCCGTGGCGCCCAAATGTCAAGTATTTGGGTGTCACCATAGACAGACGGCTCAGCTTCAAGAAGCACCTGGAAAAGGTCTTAGGACAAGTGAGAGCCGCCCACGCGAAGCTCCGACTGATCCTAAGATCTACCGGAACGAAGCTACCGACATGAACAAAACTAATGATTTACAAGACGTACATTAGGTCAAGACTGACATACGCCACCCAAGCCTGGTATCAGTGCCTCAACGGCGCCAACAATGCGCGACTACAAGCCCAAGAAAACATCTGCCTAAGAGCGATTGTTGGAGCGCCCCGATATGTGAGGAACTCCACAATACACCGAGACATCAAACACGAAAACATAAACGCCTTTGTAAAAAGATTAGCAACTGCCATGTTCGAGAGAGCTGATAAATCGAAACAGGGGCACCTGAGAGGCATCGCCCCACTGCACTCGCGACCACCGGAAGAAGAAGAAGAAGAGAAACATTACGAAACAAACCTTATCCCCGAGATTTGATTACACCGGCCGAGAACACAGGAGAAAAGAGAAGAAAGAAGAGAGTAAAAGAAACCACGGAAGAAGAAGAAGCCATAGCCGGGACGGCACTCCCGACTACTAACGCATTGGCCGCTGATTGTCCCGCTGGGCCTTTCCCGGGGATCTCACCCGGTGGCGTCTGTATCGCGCCGGCAATAAATTAGTACTAGTCTGTGCAGACGCGTACCGGCTGCACACAGACATTAACAAAAACATAGACGACCGACGCAAACAAAGACTGCCAAACAAACATAGACCCCGCAGAACAAAAATAGACTCGCCCACTATCTCAACAAACAAGACACCGCCAGCCAATTGACTATCCTCCATGTCCATGGACGAAGAAGAGCCAGGGACAAAGAGCGAACGGTCTGTCACCCTTTCCCCATTCCACAGTGGGAATGGGAAGAAGTTCCGACGACGCGTGCGGCAGTCATCCAACGATGCTCGTCGTAGGTCCACATCGCTCTTCGCTCCGCTGTATTCTCATGGTGCATGGTGACCATCGTCACCACAGTTACATATTTACCTACCAGAGGCCATAATATTATGTGAATTTTTACGTTGCCTGCCTTTTTAGATGGGCGGTTGTAGTATGCTATCGTATACTACAATTCCTAGCAACATTATAAATATTTAACCTACACCATTTTTATGGGGGTTTATCATAGAAGGTAATCGTAGGTAGTTTATGGATAGTACATTCTGCCAAGGCTGATTGACCGAGGAGTGGTCTGATTTCCATCCTTAACTGAATGAGAAGCAGGTCCCACTGTCCTACCGGGTACTCTGGGCACTTGCCCAGGGCCCCGCCATTGATGGGCCCCCAAGTTTCCGCCAGATCACCAAACAATAACCAATATTTATAACTGAACAACATATTTATTTCGATAAAATCAATAGATTATGATTGACTACAATACCTAGTACTTGCTACCTAGCTTTTGCATGCGCGAAGATACTCTACTCTCGCCCGCAAAATAGTGCTCTGTTAAGGTCATAGGCGCCTCATTATCGTAATGTGCTCAGGGCCTCAAATAGGTTAAAGACGGCCCTGATGAGAAGGAAGAAGTTTTATGATCATTGTCTAATTTTTTCTCGTCATAGTTCTAACTAGTTAATAATTAAAATGTTTTGATCGCTAAAAATTTGTCAGTTGTTAAGAAGTGTAACCTAGTAGCGAGCGACATAGATAGAAACTCTTTATTGTGTACACCATAAAAATATATAAAAAAAGAGAGAAAACATTTACGAGCTAGTGCCACAAGTGGCGGCATTATCGCTAAAAGCGATCTCTTCCTGGCAACCATTGGATGGAAAGAATTTACGTAACAGGATCGAAGGGGCATGCTAAAACACTTTAGTGATACCAATAAATAAATACTACCAAATGATATATAGTATAATATATATATAATATATGAGTTGATAGATATTGACTGGGGTCGTTAGCCTTCTAAGATTGTAGTTACATTTACCTACATTACATTACTATTGTTCAGCCTACCGTTAGGTAACAGCTCATTAAAGGTAGGAACATCTGTTCTTCAGAAATACTGCATTCAAAATAATGAATAATCCAAATCTTAGTCTAGTAGACATACCTATAATTATCAATTATAGATTTGGCAATGCGATGAGATGATTCAAATGCATGACCATACTAAACAGACGCGCCAAAGGTCGTAACCAACCCACTACCGTTAATGAAAACCTATAGATCAAAGCAATCAAGAATCAAGATGTGCGCGCGCGGTGGGGCGGGCGGGTGAAGCGCGTCGTAGCGGCGGCGGGCGGGCGGCGCGGCCGAGCTATTCCCGGCCGCGGCGGGGGGCGGCGCTCAGTGTGTCGGCGCGCGTCGCCGCCGTCATGGGCAACCACCATTCCGCCTCACAACACTCGATCAAGCCCCGGAAGAACGTGCACTGGAAGTCAGCAGGTACGCCAGTGCGGGACCGCCGCGGCGCCGGCGCACACCAGTGCCGCGGTACGCCGTGCCCGCGCCCGAGGCCCCCGTCTTCATTTCTATTTATAAAAAGAGTGCGCGCTGCGATCCTCGAAACGTGGCACAACAAAACAAATCGTAACATCGTCCGCGTTCATGTAACGATTACCACGCGTCTAATTTTGAAAGGAGGTTTATGCCAAACGGCACCGACACGGCGCCGGCGAGGCCGCCGCTCGCCGCGAAAGGTCAGCTTGGGCCGAGCCGGAACTGACGGATGGTCCTTTTCATATTCCAGGAAGGCCGGCGGCGCCGGGCAAGCCGGAGATCATCCCGCTGTCGTCGGATGAGGAGCCGAACGCGATCACGCTGCGATGGCGCGCGGGCGCGCACGACGGAGGCGCTCCGCTGCGCGGCTACCAGGTCGAGTGCAACAGGGTGGGCGCGCCCGACTGGATCCGCACGCAGCCACCCGTAGTACTGCGCCCCGAGCTGGTGCTCTCGGGGCTCGATCCACCGCACCGGTACCGGTTCCGCGTGGCTTCGCTCAACGCAGTCGGCCGCTCCGACTACAGCGAGCTGTCGGACGTCCTCAGCGTCGCACCGGAGCCGGCGCCGCACCGCCCGCCCGTGTTCCTGCACCACCTCGAAGAGCGTACCGCGCTAGAGAATGACAAGACGGAGTTCCGCGTCACGTTCGCCGGAGCTCCACCACCGACGGTCGCCTGGTTCAAGGATGACTACGAGATATTCAGCAGCCGTCGCACGGCGATCAGCACCGACGACACGTCGAGTGTGCTCCTGTTCCACCAGACGCTGGCGAGCGACGAGGGTGAGATCCGGTGCACGGCGACCAACCGCAGCGGGCACGCCGTGACGCGCGCGCACCTCGCCATCGAGGCAGCGCCCAAGCTGCGCTACCCGCGCCAGTACGAGGATGGCCTGCTCTACGAAATCAACGAGACCGTCTTCCTCAAGACCACGATAGTGGGCAAGCCGGCGCCCACGGTCGAGTGGAGGCACGACGGCCGACCGATCGAGCCCGACGACCGCATCCAAATCACTAATACGGCCAAGTTCTCGATACTGAAGATAACGGCAGCGAGGCGCGGTGACCGCGGCGAGTACCAGGTGCACGCGCGGAACGGCATCGGCGAGGACTCGGCCGCATTCCTGGTGACAGTGACAGCGCCGCCGGAGCCACCACGCCGCGTCTCCGTCGCGCGCCAGGTAGACAAGTCCGTCACGCTGGCCTGGGAGCCGCCTGAGGACGATGGTGGCTGCCGCATCGGCAACTACGTGGTGGAGTACTACCGCGCCGGGTGGAACGTCTGGCTGAAGGCGACCACTAGCCGCAAGATAAGCGTCACGCTATTTGATCTGATAGAGGGCAGCGAGTACCGATTCCGCGTAAAGGCGGAGAGCCCGTACGGCATGAGCGCGCCGAGCGAAGAGTCGACGCCGGTGCGTATCCCCGGCCGGCCCGTGGACATGGAATTCTTGGCGGTAGAAGCGCGCATCATAGGCGACGCGCTCGCGCGCCAGGAAGGCGAGGCGTGCGTCTCGCCCGCGCCGCGCCGCAAACGCTCGGCGCCACCTACCATCGCGCCGCCGCCAGTTCCTAAGCCCCCCGTCACCACCAGCGGCAGTGACCGCACACCCATCGTTAACCAACGGAACGATGAGTTCATGCTCGTGCTCTGCCCCGATTCTACGATGACGCCATCAAAAACTGGTAAGGCTTTATTAATGCTTAGCTAAGTATACTACTATATTTGTCATTAGCGATTTTTTTTATTAGGTAGGAAAATATGTACACTTGTTTTTGAATAATATGTAAATATAATGTACCTAAGTGAAACGTAAACATAAATCATCATCATCAGCTAAAAAACGTCCACTGCTGAACATAGGCCTCCCCCTTTAAACTCCACACTGAACGACATCTTGCCATCTGCATCCACTGGATGCCTACAACTCTCACAATGTCGTCGGTCCATCTAGTGGGAGGCCTACCTACGCCACATGCTACTTCCGGTTCGTGGTCTCCACTCAAGAACCTTTCTTCCCGATCGGTTTAAACTTCACTTCAAATTAAAAATGTTAATAGCTATGTCTTTTGTCTTGGGTTCTTTGGCGAATATCTACGCTCCGGATTCTATCGCGCAAAGAAGCTCCAAGCATTGCTCTCACCATTGCCCGTTGTGTGACTGAGTTTTTCCAAAAGGCCAACAATTAAAGGACCACGTCTCAGTACCATAAACATACATCAAGTCTTTCATAATTAATCTTTAGCGAGTCTACTTGAACTCTGATTGCCACCTAGCTCGTTTTCTTTATTTTTTTAAGCAACTGACCTTTGCAACTGTCAATGAAACAAGAAAATTTGAAGTTAAAATCTGTATAACGAAGCAAGTACTTAACTCCTGACTACTCCACTGCGTTTATCGAGCCTATAAATAACCACTTCCATACTTACCTACAATGCGTCACTATAGATAGCATAACTAAAGGAACCGTGGCGAGCGCAGACCTAGCTATGTTTTGTGTTTTGCTATCCGTTGCGAATACGCTTCAAAACAGCATCTGCGAACTACAATAGGCGGAAAATAATATTTCAATGCCCAACTTGCGAATGATCGGTTTTTTATTCTACTAACTTATTGGCTTGCCCATTCTTATTATGTACATAGTACATTTAAATCAATGGCTAGCGATTTCAAAAACTAACAGAAGAGATATTTCAATGTTTTCTTTTGGTGTTTTCAGCGAAACGTGAGTCTTTTCAACTGGACCTGGACTCGCTATCGCCACCGCCGCTCTCATTTTCTGCACCGGAGCTGAGCGAGCGTTGCGTGGCGCCGTTCAGAGCGCTGCGTAACTCCGTGAGCTCCACGGAGCTTCTGCACGAGCACGCCATGGCAAGGTTCTACAAAGCGGTCGCCATGAAGGAGGAGCAAACTGAACGAAAAGAACGCGCTAAGCGGGACGAGCGTGCCAAACAAGAGGAGATCGCCAAACAAGACGAGGTGGCCACGCGAATGGATCGCGCCTCGCAAAAACCACGAAACCATCACATTCCGTACAACACAAGCCGCGACACAAACTACGCTATCGAGCGAGAACCACCGCGCGAACGAGTCGACACACGTGAGATACCACGCGAGCCAGAACCGTCTCAGCGGCCGCCACAGATCCTGATCAAGTCGGATTCACTTGAGGAGCACGAGTACAAGTATGGCGAACGACAAGCTTCGCAGGAGTCTGTGGCGATGGAACACAAGTGGCAGCACTCGTCATTCGAAGATGACTACACCGCCAGCACCGTCTCCTCGGAAGAGGACTACTCAGACGAGGCCAGCCTCGACGAGCACGTCGACCGCACCGACTTCTACAGCGAAGAGGATACTTACAACCCACGAGATAAGATGACACGGTCTCCCATCAAGGAATCGATAGAAGATGATGAGATATTCAAACACGAGGTGCTGAAACCCTTGCCCCTCCCCGACCCTAATTTTATTCCAAAGCCTATACTAAAAAAGAGAGAAACGCCAGACGTTCAGCCGGTGCCGGTGAGTGTGCCACAAAAACCTAACGGAAAACATATTTTAGATGAAAAATTGAAAAAAGATACAATTTTTAAGAAATTCACTAAAATGCCAAAACAGAAATCTTTCCCCTTCACCAAAATGTTAAGTAAAAAAGAGCCTGAAAAAATCAGGGAAAATGACACGCCTACGGAAACAGACAAAATTGCTAAAAAAGTTGAACCGGATAAAATAAGCGATGAAAGAAGAACAATTATTGATTATTATGGAAATATAGTGAAAGAGTATGGCTCAACGAAAAAAGCAGCTGCGCCATTATATCTCAATACGGACGATTTAAAGACTGTCGCTGAAAAACAGCAATTAGAACAGAAAACAGGAGCAGCACGAAGCAAGAAAGTAATCAAAGTGAAAAAATCTACTGTGAATAAAATTACAGGCGCTAAAGAAATTCCTGCCAAAATTAATAACGCAAATGCCGTTCGCAAAATGCCGCCCAAACCGAGACAGAGTAACGCAGTCAAACCAGAAAGTAAGCTCGGTACTAAAGTTACAGAGAACCAAAACAGTGACCAGAAAAGGTGCACGAAACAAGTAGTGTTGAAGACAACTGAAAGGGCGACAATCGTGATACCGATCGACTACCAGGAGCTAGAGAAAAACGCGAAGTTGAAGGTGAGATCCGCTATCGATTACACGGTGGACCTGTGCCTGCTGGCGTTAGCCTTCTGGGTGTACCTGTTCAAGGATGAGCGGCTTGCTGTGCCCTTCCTCACGCTGCTTATCTACCGGCAGCTGCAGGAAACCATCTGCAGCCACATCCCCGGCTGGGTCCACCGACACACTCCTGCTTTCCTCAACAAGAAGACTTCCTGACCTTCCCAAAAAGACATGTTGTGCGATTATCTGATTGAATTGTGAGCATTATCGTGTGTTATGTAATGTGAATTAATACTTCATATATAAAGTTACGAATCATTATGTTTGACGGACCGACGGAAAACTAGTCGGCGATGCCGTTTTAGGTTTAATTTTTTTTCTGATATCATTTTTTTAACAAAATTTACAATGTATATTATTCTACAAAGAGGTATAGCGTGTCGCAGAGGAGTTCGGTCGATAGCTCAGTTCAAAATCCCGCAGACGGACTGCATCCCAAAACCAGCAGTGCGCAAGGTGCGCGACCCGAAAGCATGCCTGCACCGCGACAAGGGTCTCGTGCTGGGCGTGTACTACAACGACCACGTGTATGGCGAGCCGGCTGTGCTGACTGCCGCCGCGCGCAAGTACGATCAGCTGTGCGGCGGACGCCTCTGGAACACGCTCAAGCTTGCGCCGATCCCGCGGCTCGGCGAGACACGCGTACTGTACGACCTCGAGCCCTCGTTCGCGTTCGTCGCCGTCGCTGGCCTCGGCTCCGAGTGCCTTGCGTTTAACCAGGCCGAGCGGCTCGATGAAAGCAAAGACGCCATCCGCACGGCGGCGGGTGCCGGCGCCACCGCGCTCGCGCCGCTACAGCCTAAGCAGATACACCTTGAGTCATTTGGCGACGCGGAGGCGTCTGCTGAAGGCGCCGCCTTGTCGCTATGGCAGTTCGACGAGTACAAGACCGTCAAGCTGCAGAGACTGCGCCCCAAGATCGTCATAGAGCTCTACGATGACTGTAACTTCGAGGGTTGGCGTGTCGGCCAGCTGAAGGCCGAGTCACAGAACCTCGCCCGGTACCTACAGGAGATGCCCGCCAACCTGCTGAACCCCACCTCTTTCGCCAAGATCGCCGTGGAGATCCTCTGCGAGCTGGATATCAACGTGGAAGTAAAGACTCAGGGTTGGGCGGCGAAGCACGAGATGGGAGGGTTTGTGGCGATAGGGAAATCCTCGATTCAGCCGCCGCTATACGTAGAGATCAGTTACTACGGCGCGGACGAGTACACGCGGCCGGTGGTGCTGGTCGGCAAGGGTGTCACCTTCGACAGCGGCAGCCTGGACCTCAATTCGTGCGAGCAGCTGCGGCATATGCGCGGAGACATGGCAGGCGCGGCTTGCGTGCTTGCAGTGACGCGTGCCGCTGCACGCCTGCGGCTACCGCTCAACATCCGCGGCATCCTGCCGCTCTGCGAGCTGATGCCAAGCGGCAAGAGCCCCAAGTTCGGCGATGTGGTGTCCAACGCGACCGGTGAATCGGTGTTCATCCGGCTGCCGTCACGCGAGGGCCGGCTACTGATCGCCGACAGTCTAGTGCACGCGCGCAACTACTGGCCCAAGCTGATCCTGGACGTGGGCACCATGTCGCGCGAGCTGGTGGACGCGCTGGACGGCAGCGCGTGCGGCGCGTACAGCAACTGCGAGGAGCTGTACCGCGCGCTGGAGTGCGCGGGCGCACGCGCCGGCGACCGCGTGTGGCGCATGCCGCTGTGGGCGTGGTACGCGCGGCGCGTACGCGACTGCCGCGCCGCCGACCTGGCCAACACGGGTCGGCACATGCACGGCGACTCGCCCAACTGCGCCGCCTTTCTGGGCCAGTTTGTGTGCGACACGCGCTGGGTGCACCTCGACACCTACAACGTGGCGTACACCAAGGGGCTGGACGTGCCGTACCTGCGCCGTGGCATGACCGGCCGCCCCACCAGGACCATCATCGAGTTCCTCCTGCACGACATCCAACAATAAACACAACACCATTCGTTACCTACGTTTACCTACTTTTATATGTGTATATTGTCTAATATTAAGTGAGCTACTATTCGATTTGTGTATCTGGTGCGAATAAAACCTTTTCTTGTAATTTTGGTTTCAATTATACTACATTACTGCAGCGACCGGCAACAAAAGTATTTATGGAAGTACGTGAACATGTGGGCCGAGCCATGCCAACGTGTTCAGTTACCACCAAGGCTTTTATAGTAGTTTTCTCAAACATTGCGTGCATATTCACGTAAAATATGAGTATGATGAGGTTTGCTATCATCATCATTTGTTGCCTGTTCGAGTCAGAAGAGAGGTTGCTGACCTGACCTTCATGTCCAATATATTTTCTAATAGGATCGACTGCCCCTCACTATTGTCTCGAATAGGTCTTGTGACTCCTCTAAGCTCAGCTCCTCGTAGACATAATCTTCAGCTGTATACTCCACGCTACGAAACTTATTATCGAAAAAACTCCTTCTTTAATCGCACATTATTTAATTTCAACCGCAACTATTCATCCAATGTTGATTTATTTATGATGAGGCAAAATACATTTAATAATACAATTTCCAAAAAATTCTTTGACACATCAAAAGTGAAATATGACAACAATAAAAATAGTTTGGCAAAAAAACGTAAAATTAAATATATAAAAAACATATAGCTTGTATGAGGTTTTTTATAGTTGTATTTTGGGTATTATTTGTTTATTTTTTCTTGTCTTTCTGGTAATTAACGTATTATCTCTTATGTTAAAGACTTCGAATGTTTGCTTTTCGAATACTATTTTGTCTATTCAGGCCCAAGTTGGGTTTTACATTATTTTTGTTTGTATTAGTGAAAACATATTTTTGGCTTTTGTGTAACTGTTTATCTCATATCTACTGTGTTAATTAGCAGCTGTTAGTTTTCCATGTAAAATAAAAATAAAAACATGAAACATACATGAGTACCTACATCAATATTTTGGTAAATCTTACTTTTTTTCTATCTACGTTTGGCCACACTCACCTGTACCCTTAGTACAAGATTTGATAGTTTTCGAAAACTTTTTTAGTTTTCGTACTGTTCCATACATTTTAGCAAAACGCCTCCAGCGGAAACTCGGAGGAACTAAAATCGGTAGTAATCGGCAGTATAGGTTGCTTCACACAAATACTATAAAAGGTTTCGAATAGCTTTCAGCCCAGCAATGTATATAACAAAACGAAAACGAAAAAAGTTTTCGAAAACTATCAAATCTTGTACTAAGGGTACTTACTGATGGTAAGCGACGGCGTGGCCGAGAATGTAACACGTTAATCAAAAAGAAATCTATTCACTCCCTCTAAGATGTCTAGTAACACGATATACTTGTATACGGGTATTGCTAAAATAAATTAAAACACGATGTATACACCAATATATTAGATTTATTTATTATTAAATGAAAACTATTAAAATAAACTCGTACTCTATATAAATGCAAATGTCGATGCTCTGCACCATACCTACTATTTATAAGAACATATTATTATCAGATTAGTAGGTTTATTATATTATAATATATTTACTAAATCAGTTCATAAAATAACATTACATAGCATATAGCACGAAAACAGTCCATTGATTCGGATCTGCTGTTTGGTGAAATTAAAAATATACGTAATGGCACATTGTACGTTCCAGTTTATATGACTAATAATAATATGGCTTACCGCTTGCGAAGTCGGTACAATATGACAAGGTACCAGTTCGTCGCAACAGACTACAGAGCGGTCGGAAAAATCACGTGAAATAATTAAAATCGAAAAGGTCCAGTAGACCATACATCGTAGAAACTATCAGAACTACTCGATCCCGTTCGTGTTAATAGCAATGCCGTCACTTGGCCTCCAAATAAATCCGTGGATTTGGGAATATATAAATAAATAAATAAATAAATATCTGGGACATTATTGCACACATGGTCATCTGACCCCAAACTAAGCAAAGCTTGTAATATGGCTGCCAGAGACTGATATACATACATATATATTTTTAAATACATACTTAAATAGATATTAACACCCAGACATAGAACAAACACAAATGTTCATCACACAAATGTTTGTCCTAGATGGGAATCGAACCCACGCCCCCAAGCACAGAAAGTAGGATCACTACCAACTGAGCCACCGAGGCAGTCAATCAATATAACTCGAGGGCTGCTTTATCACGCACATCTATCCAAGAATACAGATAATAGTTTTTTGTCGTGATAACGTGATATAAATAGCTGAACGCCGGCTGCAGGCACGAACAAGCATGACTCTTGTCACGTTCCTGAGCCGAGCGTGCAAGCGAGAGCGCGGAACAAGCGGTAGAGAGGCACGATCGGCCTGAGCGTTCGGCTTGTGACGTATACGTTATCACGTACAATTATTTTTTATAATTATGCTTATTCTATGTCCACCAAATTTGGCTGGATAGGACAGGCAGCCACCTTAGACGCTCAATAGAGCTGTTTATGACTAAATACATTACATTTTAATAAAATCACATTAACTTACAATAATTATGATGTACGTTGTCAGCTACTATGAAAAGTCCGGTACAGCACCATCCGAAAATCTGCGTAAACGCAGCCGTCTTTATCGATCATACATTTTCATCTAAATAGTACTTAATCTACGCAATTACGTAATATTAATAGTATTATCGTATGTATTTTCTATTGGAAACATTATAGGGACGTGATTGTGTTAGCTTGTATAGTGGAATGTAGTGAAAACACATAGATAATTATATTTCTTCATATAAAATTATACAGATGCAGCGTCGGCTCTAGGTAGCAAGGGCTTCGACCAAAATAAAATGAATGGACGGGCCCAGTAGAAGAGCATTTTTGAAGATTACAAAATGAGCGCCAGCTCTCATTTTGTTTCAGTCGGTCTCTAGCCGTAGGAAGTGAAACACGAGTCTATTGTTACGCGATAACGAAACATCTGACAAAATTATGAATTCGTATGCTTTACCGAAGTGTAAATACACAAATAAAACCGATATCTATTTTTTGTAACATATATACTGTACATTTTTATAATTTGGTGTTGAAGTATATGTCCGACGGTTTTGACTCGTTTTTACTGATCAAGTTCAATGGTTAGGGCCCGTCCATTCTTTTATTTTGGTCGAAGAGCAAGGGACGTCAAATGCCAAATGCGAAATATATATTTTTATTGACGCGCGCGGGGCTGCCCCAAATGAAAATTTAATTCATGCGAAAAGTATCTATTTTAACCTATACACAATATTGCGCGATAAGTCCCGATAAACATTAAAACGCGTGTTCAAATCGCAAGTTTAAAAATTACTTTTGCAATTCTTGCTCGCAACACCGCCGCATCGTAGCTATTTATAGGACAAAATTCACATAAAATGGTTTTTTATTAATGGTATCTGTTTTTTGTCATATTTACTTTGAATAAAAAATAAATGCGTATTTGAGTTTCAGAACGTTCAGTTTTGCCCCCCTTTCGAATATGAAGAGCGTCGACCAAAGGGCGCCGAAAGAGTCTACCTTGATGAAGGGCTAGAGCCGACGCTGCGCTGCATAGTTGAGAGATAGAGTAGAATATAGCACTAGGGATCGGCTCGCATGGCAGAGAAGGCATGAGGATGGATATCAGCTCGCACTGTGACCGGTACGGAGTCAAGTTGTGCATCGTCGCTGGAGTCCGAGTCAGTCTCACGAGCCGGCGGGTCGGGTACATCCAAGGTGTCCACGAGACTGTTCCACAGCCGCTGGCTCTCTCGGAAGAAGTATATTTCGAAGCGAGTGTGAGGCCACTCCACCATGTGTTCGAACAACACGAGCACCTCGGTCACGAAGATGATTGAGACGAGAAGGAAGGCGAGGCAAGTGCGGGTGGTACGGAACGGCGGCTCCAGGAGCTTCTTCACTCGGCTCTCTGACGGCTGGTCGGACGCGTCCCGGTCACCACCATCGGGAATCATAGCTCATAATGATCCATGTCGTTCTGTAACATAACAGACAAACTTTTATTCACTAATGTACATATGTACAGGATTCACAGAAAGGAAAAAATAATTGTTTAACTTGGAACGGCTGTCAAGACATATTAGTAAGAAATTTGTTGTAGCCACTTAAACCCATAGCAGTTCGCGCAGTTCAACGCGCAGAACAAGAATGAACATTCTTATTTATGTCACAATACCTGGCGACAGATTTTCCTTCTCATTTACGTTCTATTTACTTCTCTTTTCAGATAAATAGAGATAGATAAGAAACTAATAAGTAAAAGAAAAAAAAAATGAAGTGTTTGTAAACCTGAGTAATCTCACCGTCCTCCGCATGGTGGATGAGGGGCGAGTCCTCCGTGTCGCTGACGTAGCCCTGCTCGCCGGTGTAGTGAGTCGGCCAGACCAGCAGTGGCGCAGCGGAGTACGCCTTCAGCTCCCGCCGCCGGAAGAACGACTTCCATGTCGAACTGGAATAATTATCATCATGTTTACTTACTACACTCGCTTATCACTTCTTTTTAACCTATGTTCCCACTGCTGGGCCTTCTCTCAGAGAGAGAGGATGGGCCCTAATCTACCATGCTGGTCCAGTGCATGATGCTGAATGTCATGTCTTTATAATTTAGAATTCTTGATCATGCCGATTTCTTCACAATGTTTTTCTTTGCGGTTTTTGAGCAATGGCGATGAAACCACATAATTTATTTAGGTATTAAATAAGTCATTAATGCAGGGCCGAGGATCGAACTGGGTGCCGTCAGATTGTGAAACACACGTACAAATGGAAACGTATCTCATGTCCTTGTTAGGTACAAAGTCAGGCTAGGCGAAGCTAGGCTTACCAAGTTGCTGTGTACAAATGTAAGTTTTTTGTATTCGTTTTAATCAATGATTAAAAATGACTATTTCAAAACATGGTACGAGTATTTCATGTAAAACACTGTTTTAAACTATCACGGTTATTCACTATAGTTTTATTTTTGTTATCATTATTAACGAGCTATAACCGTGATGAAGTGGTGTTCCTGTTATCAGATAAATATCGCGGTAATAATCATATACATACAATTTCATGTGTTCATCATTTAAAATTTATCTTACGAAGAACATAGCTAACTACTATAATATAATAATATACATTGCTAACTTTAAACAACCAACCACATACGCAGCCTCGTTCGGATATTATGTTTATTTTCGAGGAGATATTATTGATGTGAATCTACATGTGAATAGAGTATAAATCTACACTAATATTATAAAGAGGAAAGATTTGTACCTATTTTTGTATGTTTGTAATGAATAGGCTCCGAAACTACTGAACCGATTTGAAAAATTCTTTCACTGTTGGGAAGCTACACTATCCCCGGGTGACATAGGCTATATTATATTTTGTAGCGAGGCCGAAGGCCGAGCTTACACTCGTGCGAAGCCGGGGCGGACGGCTAGTAAATAATAAATATCTGGGACATTATATGCACACACGATTATCAGATCCCAAACTAAGCAAAGCTTGTAATATGCCTGCCAGAGACTGATATACGTACATATATATTTTTAAATACATTTTTTTTTATGATACTGAGTGACGAGACGAGCGAAGTCGCTTGCCTGATGGCTCGTCACGCTTGCCCATAACAGCTCAACGCCACTCAGAATTTTGAACTTTAACAGTTCAAAACCCTGGATGGTAATGCACTGCGCTCGTCACCCCGAGATATAAGATGTCAAATCTCTGTGTGCTCTGTAATTTCGCTGGAAACTTTGCCCTTCAATCCGGAACACATAGATATTAACACCCAGACATAGAACAGACACAAATGTTTGCCCTAGGTGGGAATCGAACCCACGCCCCCAAGCGCAGAATGCAGGTTCACTACCAACTGAGGTAACGGGCTGTAGCGGCTACTTGGACTCACTTGGGATGTTGGTCAAACATGATGGGTAGGAACTCGTCGACTGGCAGCATCCTGGTGAGCGGCTCCGCCTGGATGAGCCGGCGCGCCCCCGCCTCGCTCACCAAGTACCCCAGCGTCCAGTACGAGTAGCGCGGCCGAGACAGACGACTGGTCACGTACTCCTCCGAGCTGTCGTCCAGGATCTTGCGACCGATGTACCTGCAACAACAATTACCACATGTGCCATTCACAAAAGTCCATATGCACATGCATCATAAACTCCTTTTTAATATGAAAAGCCAAGGAGTGGGATATATCCATGTTTCCTGTCAAATACGACTTGAATCTCTTCAATGAAAGTGTGAATACTTCTCACAGGCGAGCATCAAAGGAATTGTAAGCAAACACTTATTTATCAATGAGCGATTTTCTGAAAGGTCAAAAAAAGGGGCCATCCATAAATTGCGTAAAGGGCTGTTAATAGAGTCTTTAAGGCTCGGCAACGTATCTGTGATGCCCCTGGTGTTGCAGGTATCCATAGGCGACGGTGATAACGGATATACATAACGGATGACGGTGGCTCGTTTGCTTGTTTTACACATATGGCATTAAAAAAAACAAGTCAGTGAGTGTCACCATCCTGTTTGAGTGGTGAACAATAAATGTGGTGAACAATGAATGTGGTGAACACTCACACGAGCTCCCAGTCGAGGGAGTCCAAGTCCTGCAGCAGCTCGTGGAAGCGGCGCCGGAAGAACGGCGCGAACTTAATGTCGTCCTCCAGCACCAGGGACCGCGGGATGTGACGCGCCGCGATCTGTGGAACAACACACTTTACAAACATACAATAAAATTAAACTACTCGTCCAAGATACCACAGTGTTTAAAGACAAAGGTCTTTGACCAGTGTGTGTTGCCAGTGATGACATATATTACTGAGCCGTGGTCCTTAAGTGTTGGCCTTTTGGAAAAACTCACGTAACGGTACGGTAAACGTTTTTCTAGAAATACAAAAATCACATTCCGCGTACCCTCAGCGCACTCAATGCCCTTCTGAACGCCAACCCGAACTGTGATGTGTTTGCCGATGAATGGAAGGTGATATTGTCTGAATGTTTGAAGTTTTGTGAGATGAATGCATGAATGACACTATCAAATTTGACTTTTTGAATTAGGTTCACATTATTATTATTTATTTGCTTATTATATATTCAATTTTTTTTTGACATTTAATTAATTGTTTGTATTAGTTAATTTTTAATTTAATTTTAATTAATTGTATCCTTATTTAGCCTTGATAATGTGTAATTAGTGTAATTAGTTTTAAGCCGTACTAATGACAATAAATAAATACAAAATACAAATACAAATACATGTGAGCATAAAATCAAACGCCATTACCTCTTTCCAAATCCCGTAGTGCGACAAGAAACACCCGACTTCACCTGCTTTCATAGGCCTGCAACGTATAAAGTTGTTACTACCGTATACTTTCTATTTAAACACACTTTGTTGGGTCAAAGCCTAAGATAATAAAATTATTAACTAAAAAAAAAAAACTTTTAAAAGACAAGTTTTTCGTATTATTTTCAGCAAACCCATTCATTTGGCTGCCTCGGTGGCTCAGTTGGTAGTGAACCTAACTTCTGTGCTTGGGGGCATGGGTTCGATTCCCATCTAGGACAAACATTTGTGTGATGAACATTTGTGTTTGTTCTATGTCTGGGTGTTAATATCTATTTAAGTATGTATTTAAAAATATATATGTAGGTATATCAGTCTCTGGCAGCCATATTACAAGCTTTGCTTAGTTTGGGGTCAGATGACCATGTGTGCAATAATGTCCCAGATATTTATTTGATACCCATATCATGTTTGTAGATAAGAAAATGTCCGCCATATTGGGGCGTCCGCCATATTGGATTTAGAATGTCACGTGCTAACCATGCATTGTCATCCAAACTAAACATGTAAGCAACATTTCAGCACAATCCGTTGGAAATTAACTATTTTAATATTCAATTGTAAGATTAAATAAATAAATAAAAATAAATAAATATCTGGGACATTATTGCACACATGGTCATCTGACCCCAAACTAAGCAAAGCTTGTAATATGGCTGCCAGAGACTGATATACATACATATATATTTTTAAATACATACTTAAATAGATATATACATACTTTGACCCAAACTAACAAAGCTAAGAAGGTAAGTCAAATAAAAGCTTGTCAAAATTGCCCCATGTTGATATGATAGCGAGTTCCTTGGCAAAGTACACCAACTCGTGAAAGTAAACAGAACTGTAGTGATCTGTGAACCCTAATATTATTATTAAGATTGATATCTCACCGTTTGTGGTAGGGATCTTCGTAATTGAGCATCAATCTGACGCCGAATTTGGATAGGTCATTCATATCCAGCTTGCTGAAAAATAGAATTGATACTACTTACAAATATGAAAAGGATCGAAACTTTTCAATAATAATGATCAATATAAAAAACCGACTTCGTAAAAATGACAGAAGTGGACCAAATATGCGCCCTCTATCCCATAGCACGTGCATTAATTAAGGACTATCGGTTTTAGAGAGCGCATGCCCGATTTAGTACTGAGGTGTTCCGACAGATTTCTCTTATTATATTTTTTGTGTGGAAATGACTTTTTAATTGTAAAAAAAATACACAGTAGAACTAGACTAAATTTAAATGGGACCAAACGGGAAGCACCAGCTTTCAAATAAAAAAAAAACCATCAAAATCGGTTCACCTAGTCGAAAGTTCTGAAGCAACAATAATATCAAAAAAAAATACAAAAATTACAGTCGAATTGATAACCTCCTCCTTTTTGGAAGTCGGTTAAATACATTGAAGCAAATTCTGATGATGTGTTTCAAATGCTGACCTTCCGTCGAACGCCTTCACTAAGGTAGCATCGATGGCCAGCTCCTTGAAGCTGGCCTCCATGTGCCGCCGCCGCTCAGGTCGCCGCTCCAGGTTGATCATGAACACGCGGTCCAGCCCCAGACGGTCACGCGCCGGGAACTTCACGAACTTAGACAGATCGGCATCTGAAACAATCATTACGGCATTAAACGTGTTTAGAAACAAGCGGGCATCCAGTGGATGCAGATGGCAGGATGTCGTTCAGTGTGGAGATTAAAGGGGGAGGCCTATGTTCAGCAGTGGACGTCTTCTGGCTGATGATGATGAGAAACAAGCTTATATCATGTATGCTGTTCTCTACGACTCGTACGTGTCAATTTTCGTGTAATTTTTCAATCCCCCTTTTACCCCCCTTAATTCAACCATTTCGCCAAATAATTTCTTAGTGGAACTCTACAACCCATAAGGAAGCTACTTGCCAAATTTCAGCTTCAAAGTGAAATAATTTTCATCACAAAATATTCTCCTCCTTAATTCGTCCTGTATGGAAAATCTAATGACAGTATTTATTTACTTTAAACCACATTAACCTGAATATCAAAATCCATGTGAATACAAAAACAAAAGCCTTGTAAATTTTCGACCTCTATTATTTTGCCCCCCTTAATTAAGCGCATTCGCAAAATTCTTTCTTAACGGATCTCTACACTCCTGGAACTGACGTGTCATATGGAACTGAATTCTCTTTACAGTATATTCTAATAAATACCTAAAGGTAGCTCAACGCCCAGGCTAAGAGCCTCCATCTTCACGTTGAGGAGCTGTTCCGCCTCCGTGGTCTGCATAGTAGCGTGGTTCATGTCCACGGGCACGGGAATGAAGCCGTACAGCTTATCGTTGCACACCGACATCGCTATTCCTGAACAAATACAATGTTACATTCATAAACTGGCTCGCTGTGCACTCACAACACACAATTTAAATGTTATAATGATCAATATAAAAAACCGACTTCATAAAAATGAAAGCGACCGTAGCTTAGTGGCTATAGCGGTCGAGGCGTATTACCCCAATAGTAGCGCAGGTACGAATACCGCCGATCGTAAATTTTTTTCTCTAGTATTTAAATAGTACTAGCGACCCGCCCCGGTTTCGCGCGGGTATAAGTTTTTGTAAGTATTAGTTTTTTGGTTTAACCTTCCGTGAAAAACTATCTAACTAATGGTGAAAACCGAATCAAAATCTGTTGCGTGCTTTAGGAGTTAGCGAATATACATTTCCGCCATAGATCATCGAGGCGGTCATTCCATCCTTACGTCGTGAACTTTGGTAAAGTCCGTACGCAGCGTTTCCAAAATTCCTTCTTAATACGAACTGCACAGGAATGGAATGCGCTCCCTGCCTCGGTGTTCCCTATAAATTCAAACCTGGGTCTCTTCAAGACAAGAGTGAATAGGCACCTCATGGGCAAGCGTGCCCCATCTTAGACCGCATCGTCGCTTACAATCAGGTGAGTTGTGGTCAAACACTAGCCCATTTCATCAAGGAAAAAAAAACAGACATTCGAGTAAAGCGACGTTATTTATAATAGAGAAGCGTGCAAAGTAGGAGAACTCGTGGCGTCGTATCTTGATAAAGATGAGTGGAGAAACGTCTACTATACCATTGTTGTTGGCACTGACGGCGAACGCTATGATATCATCCACGGGACCGGTGTAGTCCCGGATCTTGGACGGCTCGTAGGTAAGCCGCTCGGAGCTCTTCGACCGGATGTCAACCAGCACCGCGCTGTGTACCATCGGCACCTGGAATTGCAATGCTTCATTACATACTATACTCATATGATTTTATGAAGGGAGTATGGCGGTGTACGCGAATAATTCTCAATATAAAAAACCGATTTCATCAGAACTGGACCAAATTGAAATGGGAAGCACCCGCTTTCAAATAAAAAAAAAGAATCATCAAAATCGGTTCACCCAGTCAAAAGTATTGAGGTAACAAACAAAAAAAAAACGAATTGATAATCTCCTAGTTTTTGGAAGTCGGTTAAAAAATATCAGCTGTTCCATAGAAAACGGTCATTCACACTCGAAAAATGTATGGCACAGCTGATATTTTTCGCAAATTCAGGGTAAGTCCCATACTAAAAGTTGTTTATAAAAATGTGTACTATGGACCTCTTTCTGCTTAGAACACTCTTTCCGCGTAACCCTGTATTATGTCTATGGAACCACATCATTTTCTTGTCACGTAATTACTTATTGATCTTAGTAATTAAGCTCTCTGAGAGTAGGCCTGTGTCTCAGCAGTGGGAACATGATAGCCTGATAATGATGACGATCGTAGTGTAATTTCTTGTTATAATTTATATATATTACCTGAAAACATCCTATTGTACTGGAATCTCGATTGATGATGTTTTCGTACTTGTCTGTCTTCTCGTAGTAATACTTGTCTGTCATCGCATCCCTGACAAATAGATGTATTGGTAAAGAATCTAACAGTCAAAACCTTTTACTGCGACATCGTTTAGAACAACATGCCGGTTATAATAACATATCGATTTGTTTGTACTTGCACGATACATAAACATCACCGGTTGTTACGACTATCGGTTTTTACGACTGAATATGAGCAGTCCCTTCGATGTCGTTATAACAGATTTTGACTGTATATCTATCTATACATATAATAAAAAAGTAAAGATAAAAAATCTGTAATTGAGAGATATTAAAAAAAACACACAGGGCATCTTAAAATAAGCAGCTGAACACAATTTTTGTCTGTTTGTTTGGTTGTCCACGCACATCTATTTCAATGCTGTTTTCACGAATATGCTTAGCTATAGTCAGATTGAAACTATGTTACTTTGCGCATGGGCCAGATTATGGGAGGAAAAAGGGTTGAAAGTTTATATAAAAATCTATGCGTACAAAGTCACGGGCAACATCACTAATATACTATAAAAATGCTCATTTAAAAATACTTCTAAGTATCCAATGTTCGCCATGTTTGTTTCTTTTTTCCTTGAAAAATTTCCTCAAGATCAATTGAGCCGTTCTGTTGATGGATTTTAATTAAAAAATATGAGACCATGAATCATACGTTATAAATAAAAAAGCCTAGTAAAATAATTGAATTGAAAATATCCGCTGTTTGGTGTCAGCTGCTGTTAAGTTTAAACTGGTGAAGTTCAACATATTGGTTGGCACTCCACTTATTACTAAAGAAGTGTGCAGTTTACCACCTGGCGACCAATTAGCTCGTCTTGTATCAATATAAAAAAAAATAGAAGTCAGGTGGGCTGTGGGGGGGAGAGTGTGATGGTTAAAGGTAAAGATAGATAGAATAGAAGGGTAAAGCTTGGACAACTAACCAGAAATTAGAGTAGAGTCCATCGGAGAGCAGCATGGGCGCCACGATGGGCAACTGCTTGTGAACTAGCATCTTGAGGGTGGAGGGGTCAGTCAGGAACACGTCTGCATCTAACATCTGAAAAATAACACTTATATTAGATGAAATGTAGTTCGGGTGATTTAATTTGTTTTGCTATTTTTTGAATGCACATGTATAAATTTTCTTTGTAGATCACTACAATCATCAGATAGCTCAGTGGTTGGCGTTAGATCCCCAAACAGTAGGTCGTGAGTTCAAATCCCAACGATGATCTTGAGCTGCTAGTGCAGGACAACATTGTGTGGAAACCATTTTGCATGGTGGTAGGGCTGGTTAGCTACCACACTCAATTGTAAATCTACCGCTAAACACCTAACAGTGGGTTCCTGCAGCTAAACTTGAGAGCCAGTTCCCATTCCAGGCTAGGTGTGATTCCTATTTTCGACCACTGCATCACTGGTGAGGTGGATAACCAAAACTACCAACCATGCCAACCACTTTCCATCAACCTCACAATCACATATCAAAGAATATACCTCTTGTGGCACTAGATCGTATGTGTTTTCTATCTGTTAGTAATTTTTATTTTCTTGTGTGCGCAATAAAGTTTCTTTTTATCTATCTAAAATAAGGCAGCCGTCAAAAATTACCAAACACAGAACTTAAATGCAGAAAATTAGCTTGAGACGGGATCATACGACAATTAGAACATCAGATGAGCTGCGTTCAAACTCCTATACGTAATTTTTTTGTTATGTTGTTTTTTTTCTTCTTATACTGTGGTACTTACAAATATGTAATCGGCCCATTGCTTTCTGGCAAATTCCAGAGCTTTTTCCCTGAGTTTGATGACATGGTTCAGACGCTCCTCGGTCCACTCGGCGCTGCCCACGTCGCCAGACGCCTTGCTCTTATCACCGTTCACATACACCTGCGATAACATATAAAACATGGAATCACGCTGTAGTACATTACTGTCGCAAGATGCTTTGTGGTATGTGGACAAGAGATGCTTTTAATGGAGAACGAAAACTAAGCCTATGCAGAATATGGGTCGCTCAATGTCTGGTTGATTGCCGCCAACACGAGTCCATAAATGCCTGCTCGTTTGCTGCCAATGCGAGTCCATCAATGTCTGGTTGATTGCCACCAACATGAGTCCATCAATGCTTGCTCGATTGCTGCCAATGCGAGTCCATCAATGTCTGGTTGATTGCCGCCAACATGAGTCCATCAATGCTTGCTCGATTGCTGCCAATGCGAGTCCATCAATGTCTGGTTGATTGCCACCAACATGAGTCCATCAATGCTTGCTCGATTGCTGCCAATGCGAGTCCATCAATGTCTGGTTGATTGCCGCCAACATGAGTCCATCAATGCTTGCTCGATTGCTGCCAATGCGAGTCCATCAATGTCTGGTTGATTGCCACCAACATGAGTCCATCAATGCCTGCTCGTTTGCTGCCAATGCGAGTCCATCAATGTCTGGTTGATTGCCACCACCGTGAGTCTTTCAATGCCTCTGCTTCATGTTTTTTTAATTTTCGAACAAAGTTTCACAAAATAATACAAATGCAAAAGAAATTATCTTTGAATAAAAATTTACAGCCAATTTAATCTTAGTTTAATATTCTTTGAAGTGAGTTCTTCAAATTATGGACACGCCATGTTGGTGAAAACATGAACGCAAACTTGCCCTATCCATTATTCTAATCAGTCAGTGTGGAAGAGTGCTATATTCTGCTATTGTGCACTAACTATAGTTAAACTTGTGGCGTAAAAAGCGTTACATAAGTTAAACAATGTTGAAATGTGCTGTCTCGTTTTCGCGCGTGACAATTTCCGTCAATCAGAAAGGTAAATATTGTTTAAGTTTATTTATTGGCACGCGCACACTGACACAAATAGACGAATCACTTACTGAACATTGCACATTAGCACTACAAGATAGTAGTAGAAAAATCTGAGACGCGTCTAACCATAATTATTATAGATGGAATTGTGATTACCTTGGCATATTCAGGCCGGTACTTCTTGGTCCAAGTCTCGATTATGGACTGCGACTCATCCGCACTGTTGTCTATGTAAAACCTGAAACACACAAAATAGTTAGCAATTCATTTATAGTTACACCTACTCGGTAATCTTCGGACATAATAACATATTGAACACAAAGCATTCAGCCTCATGGATGCGAGCGACATTGAATCTACTGTCAGTCCGCACAAACCAAACTATGCTTTATTGTAACACAATAAAGCACCGTTTTGTTTGCGCGGATTGACAGTCGAATCTCACGCTCTATTTCTATTTAATATCATCATCATCAGCCAGAAGACGTCCAGTGGAGACTACGAACCGGAAGACGCAGCGTAGGTAGGCCTCCCACTAGATGGACTGACGACATTGTGAGAGTCGCGGGCATCCAGTGGATGCAGATGGCAGGATGTTGTTCAGCTGTGGATGTCTCCAGGCAGATGATGATGAGTGTTAACCACTTTATACCAACACCACGACACATACAGCATTTATTATCTAGCCTAAAATATATCCGAAAGTACCGTTTTAAAATTATTAAATTCTATAGACGATAAAAAAGGTCCCGGCACGGACAATATTCCTCCGGGATTCATTAAAAAATGTGCCAAAACCTTATCAAAACCACTTTCCATTATATTTACATTATCCGTCAATGTATTTGGTGTTTTTCCTGAGATATGGAAGGAAGCAAGAATTGTCCCAATACACAAAAGTGGTTCGCGAGGCCGCGTTGAAAACTATCGTCCTATTTCTATCTTAAATATATTTAGCAAAATATTCGAAAAGGCTGTCTACAGAACCATATGCACCACAATTTTTAAGGCGATTCCAAGTGAACAGCATGGTTTTATGAACAAGCGCTCTACCGTCACAAACCTAGCTGTTTTTACAAACTACGTCTACCGTAGCATGGATGAGGGGTTGCAGGTTGATGTCATATACACAGACTTTGAAAAGGCGTTCGATAGAGTGGATCACATCATCCTGCTTCACAAACTCTACGCATTGGGGATACGTGGGGACCTACATAGATGGCTCAGCTCATACATCTCCAACAGATTACAGGCGGTAGCCATCGGCAGCGCGCGCAGTGACTTTGTCACTATAAGCTCTGGAGTCCCCCAAGGATCGATACTGGGTCCTCTTTTATATATAGCGTATCTATTTGACATACACCCCAGCCTCTTAAATTCCAAATATCTCATGTTCGCTGACGATAAAAAGGTGTTCCTCAAAATAAAAACTGTCAGCGACTGCGCGAAAATTCAAAATGATCTAAATAACCTCGCACACTTTTATACACAAAATAGGATCTCCATCAACATAGCCAAATGTCTTCAGACAACGTTCACTAGAAAACTAAAGCCGATTAATCACATCTATCATTTTAACAATACTCCAATTAAAAAAGTTAAAACAGTGCGGGACTTAGGAGTTATATTAGACTCGAGAATGATGATGGTTGAACACATAGACACTATTGTGGACAAAGCTTACAAGCAGTTAGGATTCATCAAGCGTGTATGTAACTCCTTTAAAAGCATTGACTGTATCAAAGTCTTGTACTTTACATATGTGAGAAGCATTTTGGAATATGCGTGCAGCGTCTGGTCACCCTCTTATAATGTCCACATTCAAAAACTAGAATCGATACAAAATAAATTTATAAAGTTTCTATGCTTTAAAGACTTTAAGACTTTTGACTCATACTCGGAAGCCTGTAAATATTACGGCATAGGTTCATTGGAGCAGAGGCGTCAGCAGTATGACATTGTTCTTCTACACGACATATTCTCTGGGAAAATTGATTGCAGTGAACTTCTCTCTAATATTTCAATAAGGGTACCAACTCGTCGTTCTCGACACACTACACCACTGTTTCACGTCCCTGTCGTACATACAAACTACGCTCGAAACTCTATCCTTTGTCGCGTCGCTCAAACCTATAATATTCATTACTATAAACTAGACCTCTTTCACTTAACAAAAAATGCCCTAAAAATTGAAATTAAAAAGTGTCACAAGCTCGGTAAGTAATTCCACACATACCCTACATACCCCCACACACATTTTCACACACACACACACACACACACACACACACACACACACACACAGATACACACACACACACACACACACACTCACATCTTTGCGAACCCTGACTCTTTGGGACTTGTGTATCGTAGAGACGACAGACACACACCTCACACCTACACACCTATTAATAAGTTCGTGTGCTGTAATATTACTATGTTACTCGTAAAATTATTATTATTTACTTTTTAAATTACTGTAATCTATTTTGGCCTTATTTTTAATAACTATTGTGAATATTATGTAGAATTTATAACGCTGTTGATTACAAGAAATAAATAAAAAAAAAAAAAAAAAAAAAAAAAAAACATAATGGTGCATGCACAATGCGCATTAATTAGCATGTGCTTTTTTTACCGACTTCAAAAAAGGAGGAAGGTTCTCAATTCGGTTCGTATTTTTTTTATTGTCATTTTACCGAACACCTGTTTATTATGTATGGTATACATAGTGTGTGGGCCACCGTGGTGTCCGTTGTTAGACCGCCACAAGCCCTTCAAAACGGCCCAACATAAATGTACATACAATAAGTGCTCACAAAGCTTCCATTTATAATTCCAAAGTTATAAAACCACCACCAAAAAGAATTAATAGGAATTTACTTGTTGAAGTTTATTCGCCATTTTGTTGCTCCAACAATACAAGATGGCGGCGCGACATGCGCACTGTGCACGGTGCCATTTCCTTTTATAATACCAGCTGGAAATGTCAAATTGTTATTGTGTTTATGTCAATGACAAAAGTAATACCAGTCTTAAACACAGTGGTTTATATAAGTATCCCTTTGATCAAAAATAAAAAAATGCTACAATGACTGCTAATCGCGGCAATACCCAACTTGTCCCAACTCAATACTGGGACAAGTTGGATCCACAGTCACGCGATAGTTGCGCACACAAACAGACAAAAATTCCAAAACTGTCTTAACATGTTCAGCTTCTTATTTTCAGATGCCAGGTGTGTTATTTTTTTTATCTCGTAATTACAGATATTTTTATCTCTACGTTTTTATTATATGTATATTTAGTATATAAAATTAACTTCTATCATTATAAAACATAGCCTATGGCATTCCGGAATAGTCTATTAGTCAAAGAATTGTTTAAATCGGATGAGTAGTTTCGGAGATTACCTCATACAAATATACTTACAAACTTTACCTCTTTATAAATAAACTAGCCGTCCGCCCCGGCTTCGCACGAGTGTAAGCTCGGCCTTCGGCCTCGCTACAATATATAATATAGCCTATGTCACCCGGGGATAGTGTAGCTTCCCAACAGTGAAAAAATTTTTCTAATCGGTTCAGTAGTTTCGGAGCCTATTCATTACAAACATACAAACATACAAAAATAGGTACAAATCTTTCCTCTTTATAATATTAGTGTAGATAAATAAAAAAAATTAAAAAAAAACTGGGACATTATTGCACACATGGTCATCTGACCCCAAACTAAGCAAAGCTTGTAATATGGCTGCCAGAGACTGATATACGTACATATATATTTTTAAATACATACTTAAATAGATATTAACACCCAGACATGGAACAAACACAAATGTTCATCACACAAATGTTTGTCCTAGATGGGAATCGAACCCATGCCCCCAAGCACAGAAGTTAGGTTCACTACCAACTGAGCCACCGAGGCAGTTGGTATTATTATACTATTATTAATAGTGTAGATATGGTTGGTTTTGTAGAATTTGGTAATGTAAAATAGTTTTTTTTCACAGTCCTTTGAGTTTCATTATACAGATTTTACACAGTATGTTTATTGTGCTTGGACCTGCTATATAATGGTATGTTTTAAATAACTAAATATATCTCATAACCTTTGCGTTCACTTGGCTTGCTCATCATTAGCCAGTTTCAGACGGACCTTGGTGAGTGAGCATCAATTGCGAGCCATACTCTGACTTCTGCCTCACGAGCCATACCAGCCGAGGTTATCTGAAGGAGTTACAAAGTGGGCCTTGCAAGGCAAGCTGAGCCATCAACCTGTGTATTGAATGGGATAGGGAATCATGTATATATTCATAGCGGCCATGGCTTTCATATTGTCTAGTTATTTGATTACAACTTATTTGGACTAGACTGGGCTGTGATATATTCAGGACATAATGCAAGGATTTTAACGATACCACTCACATCAAAATCAATTCAAGAGTTATGGTGGAATTAAGAAACCCACAAACATACCCTATGAACCGTTAAAAACATAATATAGCACTTTATTTTTCGAGTATTTGTGTAATTCGTGAGGCACTACCTCTCTCCTTAAAATTTACAATTTCGTGTTTCTAAGGTATCATTTAAAGCGCATTTACTCCATAACAATACATAATAAAGCTTCCGTGGAACTTACCAGACATAGATCCTGTCCTTCGGGTAATCTAACTGCTGAAGACATGTGAGTGTGTACGGTAACGAGTGAGCCTTGTTCTTCACGAGTATGGAGATGGCTACAGTAGGCCACTTGTCCTCTTCCTCGGAGATCACGTCCTGGTTCTCCGAGATACAGAAAGACGAGTAGATGCATATGGTAGTGATGACAAGAGAAAGGAATTGTACGACGAACGACATTCTGAATTAATATCGAATTTGTAATCAATACTTTGATTGAATTACATAAACTTGATTTGGACACCACACGGAACAAATAGGGATTAGGAACACCAACACAGATATCTACGATAATAGTCCACTGATCACTATTATACTGATCTATGCACTTATTACTCCTAGCATACTAATCGGAGAGACCAAGAGAATGTTAACACTACGCTAGGAGAGACCAACCGAAATCAAACGACAAACTGGCTTCACTGTGACTGACGTTCGGTTCCACACTTTTTTTTGGAGAGCCCTAGGAATAATAGTGTACTGTGGGAGACACCAAACCACTGCACTTCACTTCTTGGGATTAAACGAGGATTAAAATGGAAGCAAGGACGTTATAAAAAGGATTTATAACGTCCTTGGGTTTCGGCTTTATGGCTTCTGCGACTATTCTGCCAATGTCCGTTTCGTGGCAATTTTGTAAACAGTATTGTAAAATGCAAGGACGTTCTAAAACCTGTAAAATGCGAACTATTCAATTAACAACGTGCTTGATAATGTTAAGTTTACGAATCTTCGGTTGATTTGATTAAAAGAGACAACCAAAATCAAACGACAAACGTCAAACTGACTTGACTGTGACTGACGTTCGGTTCGACACTTTTGTGTGTTTTTACCCACTTTAGAGCAAACTAAAGTCATTAAGGCCACACCGCTTCGTCACCGTATTTTATTGTTATAAAATATGGAGACGAGGTAGCCTAATAAAGTAGCGAAGACTGCTTTTCTGGCTCTTCTTGTAAGGAGTGTCTCCACTACTTTACTGGGGCAATATATAATTATGACAGTAAAATACAGAAGACGAGGCGGCATAGCCTTAATACCTTTAAGCTGCTCAGATATGGGCGAAAAACAAAAAAAAACAGGAAATTAATTTAAAAAAAATTATGTTGTGTGTTATGTAGTTACCAATTTGCAAATAGTTATTATTTAACTGCCTTGAAAAACCAAAAGCTATATAATCAAAGCTAACTGCAAATGATTACTAAATCGTAGTACCTAATTACCTCCATAGTGATGATTACCACTACACTTGTCCGGCATTTCCGCGACGGTGTGCAAAGACTAAATGATGTTAAAAGAAAGAGTGTATCAGCAAGTTATCGAGAATTCTCCAATAGATTAGACGCGCTCGATCATGAAGAGAGGCTGGAGAAACGTCTGAAAGAGTTGCCAACAGATGCAAAGGTGGTAATATGTGGTGGCGGCGTAATGGGCGCTGCAGTGGCGTATCATCTGGCTCGGAGGGGCTGGGGTGCCAATACAGTCCTTGTCGAGAGAGAGAGGTATTTATATATCCTCACTTATTTTCTGCTAATTATAAAGGCATGATGACTAATATTTTTTTATTACCTCACAAAAAAGCTGATAATCAATAGAGCCCATCAAAGAAAATAAAATTTAAATTAGTTCAAAAATAAATAAATTAGAAGCATTTTAATTTCATGCTAGACAGAGAGCGCACTATACTGAGCTATGACGTCAAGCCTCAGGCGCGGCATACAAATGCTATACTAACACACGCATTGCGAGAAAAGGATGGAGCATCCCCTCTCTATCCCCACCTAAAACTTTAAACGCTCTTATCTCAGAGATTAATCAGCCGATTCAATTTATTTTATCATTATGTGTAATGTATTTAGTTATATTCATCGCTAAGCCTGTTATTTATAATAAATTAAACATTAGGCCACATACCTAATGATCGCTTGGGAGGCTACTTTTTAAAAAACATAAAATATTCCAAAGTCCCTTTATTATTATTTTTTTAAATCACAACCAAATTAACGGGAGTCATCTACCCTTTAAAATAAAAAAAATAAAAAACTATCTTTTTCAGACTCAGAATAAGGCTTACACATCTTATACTAGCTTGACTAAATTTGGTAACAAAGACATTTGGAAAAAAAACTTCAATTAAAAATATGATAACATCACATCTGTGGTCTCATCAGTACAACCCTGTTTTGTAATAAGGCTGATAGATACTAAAATATAATACACTAGCCGTCCGCCCCGGCTTCGCACTAGTGTAAGCTCGGCCTTCGGCCTCGCTACAAAATATAATATAGCCTATGTCACCCGGGGATAGTGTAGCTTCCCAACAGTGAAAGAATTTTTCAAATCGGTTCAGTAGTTTCGGAGCCTATTCATTACAAACATACAAACATACAAAAATAGGTACAAATCTTTCCTCTTTATAATATTAGTGTAGATAAACTGACAAAACATAACTAAAAACAGTTAAAATCTTTAATATTTCTAGCTTAAATACAAATCAGTTTTTTTTTGTCACAGGCGTAGTGGTAGGTAGCCCACGATGCTAAATGGGGATATACTTGAGCGTCATAGAGACCTAATGGTTTGCAAAGCTTAGATGATAAGAAGAAAAAAATGTTATATAATGTATACCTATCATGGGTGGGGGGAGATGGGGGCGATAAGTCCTGCACTGACGTCTCGCTTGGGGTGTATTGTGCATACGTCCCGCTTGGGGTGTATTGTGCATCGGTGGGGGGAGCTGCCGCTATAGATTTTCAAATATGTAAAAAAATACTGTTGCATGAACATACTCGACCGCGTCAGATATTGATAGCATCAATGTCCTACGTATTTTTAATAATGTACGTATGTTAATCTGATCGTTTGCGTGATGCGGGTGGTCGTACATAAGGGTTGAAAATGAAAAAAAAAAAACAAGTGCGGCAGATTTTCTAAGGGTGTGTTAAGTGAACATAAAAAAAAAAACATTCAATAATCTGACGATTACGATGTGACGCAAACTCGCGACCATTAAGAGTGGGCCTAAAGCAAAATCTTCAATCTTTGATTAGATTTTCACAGTAGTAAATCATGTCCAAAATCGAAAAAAAAAATACGTTAGGAAACTTCAATATATAAGTAAAGGTCGACCCTGACGAAAACATGGTAGGATAAAATTTTCTCGATAGAAAACCATCACAAAGTTACCTCTAATTTTCAACATTTTTGGTTTGCATTCTGTTTTGGTACATATTATTGAACAATAAATTATGTAAATATTATCACTCATGTATAATCTAGAGCTGACCCTGGCAATTTTTAAAAATATTGTCTATTCTATAAGCTATGAGAGTAGAAAGCACTTGGCGCTTACAACATTTTTAATCCGCGCAATACGCTGTCTTTCGTCTCGCGTGACACAAGCTTGAGGCATCGGTTTGTTGCACCGATCAGTAACCATCGCTCTGTTGAGACGGGTAGTCCATGTCAGTTCAGACGTCGAGTACGCAAGCTTGGTTCCGCGCGTCGTCGCGCCGCCCGTGTTTGTTATCCGTACATGCGCTGGGTGTGGCGAGATGCGCGGGAGAAATCAGAATTTATCCTGCCATTAGGCCCACTCTTAATATAATGTGCAAAAAAATTCGCCATTTTTAAATACTCAAGCGCGTCAGATTAAGATATATAAGTCCTTTATGTCCTAGAGGTGCTGTCTCATACACATACGAGTACATACATCATCAGCCAATTAACGTCCACTGTTGGACAAAGGCCTCCCTCATAGTGAGGGGTGTTGCCATAATCCCCACGCTTGGCATGTGACTTGGGGATCGCAGTACGGTCACCGTGTACTATTAGGACGCTGCTGCCCATCCTTCGGTGGATTCTGGTCGCAGTTTTAGGACATACCCGGGTGCTGTCTCATAATCTGACGATTATCTGTAGGGATTTGCCTAATCTGACAAAAAAATTTTTTTTTTTTTAACCTTTGAACTTATTTAATTGAAAAGCTCAAGAAATGCAAATAAAAAAAAGTGTTTTATGTAGAATACTTGTATTTATAAGAAAATAATGAAACGCGGAGAGGGCTAGGCATCACGCAGCTGCACGCATTAAACTTTATCGACGACTTTTTGTTACTTCAGCTTGTGGAAATCGTCAGATTATTTATTTTTCGATATCCTTGAATTATTTCCATTAAAATAAAATAAAAATTAGCCACGCTCGAGAAAGTCGAGATGACGTTTTTTTTTACAACTTTGTAGCCCTCCCCTTTCTTTACGTCACTCTCAAATTGTCAGATTAGTAGAATATACACTTTTTAGCATGTAATTAACTCATCCTACCTTAATCTGACGCGCACGAGAATTTCTGATGATCATTTTTTTTTACTAATCTGATCCTTTATCCTTTGGCCTTATATATGGGGCTCATATTTGGTGGAGGTACTTAACCGGGTACAAGGCGGCAGATTAATATACAGGGGGATCCCTTTATATTAATCTGCCGCGCTTTAGTAAATCCCGAAATCCCCTCTTGGGCTCCCCTACTATAGCAGTTTGGAGACCGATATTCCAGATAAAAGTTTTTTTTTTTACATTTTGCGCAGTAATATACTCTCATACGTCTTTTATAGCAGCGCAGTAGCTGCGCATAAATATTTCGTTTCCTAAAAGGAAATGTCTATGTCTTCTTCGCTACATGCGTTCTTCGCTAGCATTTACTGCAAAAATTTCCGTATTTTCATTGAAAATCTCTTGTATAGCGTCCTTTACTCGTTTTTACATTTTTGGTCTCTCATTCGCGTTGAGAGATATCTGTGCAATAAAAAACACGTTTATTTTATATATCTTTTAAGTAAAAACCATAGAAAAAATGTAAACATATAGAATTGGGAACAGTAAAGAACTTCGCTTTTCCTGAAAAGCGAGACGCAGCCGCGCGCGCGCATTCATCTTGATAAAGACCGCCGAATGCGGTTGAAACTATAGTTGGAGTAACCGGCCTAATCCCCGTGTAATATAAATAAAATGTGTGAAAACCACGTCAGTTTCCATAGTAAAGAACTTACCTTTAATACTAATGATCGCCTCCCAGGCGACCCAATTGTTTAAAACTCGACAATGGTAAACGCCTGCGAGACGTACACCTCCCCCCCGACCCGTCACAGGCCACACTGAGTTGTCATGAAAACACAACTCTATGAGTTCCCAAAATTTTGAGTTATCCGGTAAAAACTGTACCCTTAGTACAAGATTTGACAGTTTTCGAAAACTTTTTTCGTTTCCGTATTGTCCCATACATTTTAGTAAAGCACCTCTAGCGGAAACGCGGATGAACTAAAATCTGTAGTAATCCGCAGTATAGGTTGCTTCACTCAAATACGAAAAATAGTTTCGAATAGCTTTCAGCCCAGCAATGTATGCATCAAAACGAAAACGAAAAAGTTTTCGAAAACTATCAAATCTTGTACTAAGGGTACTGCTTGCGCGCGGCTTCTCGGGTGACGATTAGTATTCTAGGGTTAAGCTTATGATACATTTTTCATGTAGGTACTTAGATTTATGTAGGTATTTGATCATTTAGGCAAACATCATACATACCCATGGGTCCTGTTTGTTGTCCCGTTGGTAATTTAGAAATATCTACCAATAATAATAAATATAGTTATTAACAATCTATTACCTTGCACAAATATAGCTAACACTGGCAGTGGTTATATATAAGGTCGGGGAAAAAGTATCTTCGTATTTTATAAACAAATTCAAGACATATTTTTTTCAAGTTTAATTACATTTAATTATAATATATATGTGCCATTTTGTTCGATAACTTGTTGCCATCTTGTAGGTAGTGACATGATCCCGTTGCTGTAGAAATTTTGGGACTTCTGATAAAAAAAATGCAACAAGTAGTTTTGACAGTCCTCTCTTGATGTTAATCTAACACTACCCAAAGAATTCTGAAGAGATCGAAACAGGTGGAAATCTGAGGGTGCAAGGTCAGGGCTATATGGTGGATGCATTAACACTTCCCAACCAAGCTCTCTAAATTTTTGCTGAGTGGCCAAAGATGTGTGCGGTCTGGCGTTATCATGATGAAAGACCACACTCTTTCTGTTGATCAATTTCGGCCGTTTTTTCTGAATTTCTTGTTTGAGTCTCATCTGCTGTTGGCAGTAGAGATCAGAATCGATGGTTTTGCCCGCCGGTAAAAGCTCATAATGAACGATGCCCTGCCAATCCCACCATACACACAGCATCACCTTATTACGTGTTAATCCGGGTTTTGCTACAGTCTGTGGTGCTTCACTGCCCTTTGACCATGATCGTTTGCGCACATTTTTGTCGTAGGTGATCCGTTTTTCATCACCAGTGACCAATCTTTTCAAAAACGGTTCGGTTTCATTACGTTTCAATAGAGAATCGCAAATGAGTACACGATTCATTTGGTTTTTATCAGTGAGCTCGTGTGGCACCCAAATATCGAGTTTTTTTGTATACCCAGTTTTTTTCAAATGGGTCAAAACTGTTTTGTGGTCAATCCCCAGTTCTTCAGCTACGTCGTAACTACTAATATGCCGATCTTGGCCCACTTTTTCAGAAATGGCATCGACTTTATCCGTAACAGGGCGACCAGAGCGAGCTGCATCTTTGACATCAAAATTCCCGGACTGAAAACGCTTGAACCAACATTGTGCTACTCTTGATGACACTGCATTAGGTTCATAAACGTCACAAATTTTATTCGCGGCTTGTGTCGCATTTTTCCCTTTTTTGTAATAAAATTTCACAATATATCGAATTTCTTCGTTAGATTCACTCATTTTATCGAACAAGAAAACAATTGAAAAATGGCGGGAAATGGCTTTTTACTTTTTGTATTCCTTTTTTAAAATGTCATATTTTTAATGGTATCAAAACCAACCAGATACAAACAGTACAACCAATGAGATTTTTACTACAACTTTATACATACAAAATACGAAAAGACTTTTTCCCCGACCTATTATTTGAGGTGTTTGGGGTCGGGACATTGGGCCCTTGGGGACCGGGAGCTCACCTCATTTTCAAAAATCTTTGAGAGCGCCTGGTTAACGCGACGCGTGACCAAAATGCTGGCGTGTATCTGGCTCAACGTATAAGCATTACCATTCAACGTGATAATGCCGCCAGCATCCTGGGTACGCTGCTAACTGATAGTGGGCTTGAGCATTTGGATTGTCTTTAGACCTTCAACGGTCTTTAGGATAATTTGTTTGGTTGATATGTGTTGTATTGTATTTGTATCTGACTCTTGGATTTGACGCAGAAGGTTATCCTAAATAATATGAATGGGTAATTGAAACTCCGGTAGATGGATTGAGTACGTGCGCTTTATTTGAGCGCCGGCGAATGACTGTTGAATGTCGGTGCGCTTCATTAATTTGTTTATATTATATTAATAACAATTCTGTGATGTAGTGGGACTCACAGGCCCTACATCTCTATAGATAGTCTAATTGTTTTTTTAGTGGTAGTGTCACCTTGTATTTTGTTTATTTAAAAACGGCATATTAAATTACTATATTCCCATCGCCTAAGAGCAGTGTTGGCAGGCGCTGACATAGCATCCTCCCACGCAAGTTATCATATAATGTCGCTCCATAGCCGGAATGCTGTGCTGGCAAATGTAGAGATAAGGCTCCTGTTACCTGTAAACAGTATGCTAATTTTGAGTTAGTCTGGAATTATACTTCGAAGCTCATAGCACTTTAATTCTTTTATTTTGTAACAGCAACTTCGACATTGCAAATAGTTAACTGGGGCAGCCGGTAAGATTACTACTGTATTGTTATTATCTCGCTGTATGTTTATAAGTATGTATGTATGTATTTAATATTTTTATTTATGTATGTGTATTATTGTATATATTGTTTCAGTAGGTATTAGTGTATTATTATAATGTATGTCTATGCTTTATATACCAGTTATTCCATTATTACATCACACCCCGTCCCTTACCTCTTCTGTATGTCCTCTCCATACTAAGGTTGCCTGGAAGAGATCGCTTATAGCGATAAGGCCGCCAATTGTTTCACTAGTTTTAAGTTGTTTTTATTTTACTACTAACTGCACCCCGCGGTTTCACCCGCGTGGTGATGAAAATCGGTGATGATGATGATGAAAAGTAGCCTATGTGTTAATCCAGGACATAAGCAATGTATATTCCAAATTTCATTCAAATCCATCTAGCCGATTCTGCGTGATTGAGTAACAAACATCCATACATCCATAAATCCAAACTTTTCACATATATGATACTGGCAGCATCCGCGACTTCGTCCGCGATTTCTTCAGAAAAAATAGCCTATGTCCGTCCTCATGATACATACTATGACCGCGCAACATTTTATCGAGATCGGTTAAGCCGTTTAGCCGTGATTATGTAGCAAACAGACAGAGATACTTTCGCATTTATAATATTAGTGTGGATGTCCGTCCTCATGATACATACTATTACCTCTCAAAATGTTATCGAGATCGGTTTAGCCGTTTAGCCGTGATTATGTAGCAAACAGACAGAGATACTTTCGCATTTATAATATTAGTGTGGATGTCCGTCCTCATGATACATACTATTACCTCTCAAAATGTTATCGAGATCGGTTAAGCCGTTTAGCCGTGATTATGTAGCAAACAGACAGAGATACTTTCGCATTTATAATATTAGTGTGGATGTCCGTCCTCATGATACATACTATTACCTCTCAAAATGTTATCAAGATCGGTTTAGCCGTTTAGCCGTGATTATGTAGCAAACAGACAGAGATACTTTCGCATTTATAATATTAGTGTGGATGTCCGTCCTCATGATACATACTATTACCTCTCAAAATGTTATCGAGATCGGTTAAGCCGTTTAGCCGTGATTATGTAGCAAACAGACAGAGTTACCTTCGCATTTATGATATTAGTGTGGATGTACCTATGTAATTTTTGGTGTGAACAATAAAGAGTTATCTATCTATCTATTACCGGTGGTTGCCATCGAGGAGTAATGCTTGTAAATAGTTTTCGCGAGCAGCAACAAAGTGCCTTTTTGCTTGAAATAAAAAAACTCGTATACAGTAATTTTGCGATTACCGTCGTCTTACACAACAATACCTATGAACTAGATGTGGTTAGAACCACATTCTTTCAAACTACATTATATGTTTGTATAAAAACCAAAGAATGAACGGGCTTATATCAATTACATAGTAACGTGCAATTATTAAAGTAAAAGTAGCTAGAGTATCAAATTATGATAGTATTAGATTATAATTTCTATTGTTTGGTAAATTTTGTCAACATTTTAAACAGAGTTGGCGCAGGCAGCCGCTGGCACTCTTCAGGGCTTGTTGGAACATTCAAGCCGACACTGGCACAAGTACGCCTGGCGCAGTCTTCTATCAACCTACTCCAAGAATTGGAGAGCCGCGGCCGGCCAACAGGATGGAAGCAGTGTGGATCGCTACTCCTGGCGCGGACAAGAGATCGGATGACCGTGTACAGAAGAATGAAGAGTCAGTCAGTGTATGTATGCGCCTTTATTTTTTTTATCTATGTACGCCTAATACAACAAATTATATTTTGTGGCAAATGATGTGAAATGGTTGTAAACTGTATTATTATACAGTAATAGCTGCGCCCCGCGGTTTCACCCGCGTGGTGATGAAAATCGGTGATGATGATGAAAAGTAGCCTATCCAAGACACGAGACATGAGTGTCTATCCAAGACATAAGCAATGCATATTCCAAATTTCATCCAAATCCATCCAGCCGTTTCTGCGTGATTGAGTGACAAACTTCCATCCATACATACATCCATCCAAACTTTCACATATATGATATTAGTGTGATGATTGTAACTAATGAATTATTTAATTAACATCTATTTAATTAATATTATAAACACGGAAGAATATCATCATACAACATAAAACAGATATCCTATTCTAATGTATACAGGAACCGAACTGATGATAAAAAAGTTACTAAAATCGTATAGGGTAAGTGGCTAGCCCTAATGTCTAGTGTCGTCCGACGGCATACAACATCTTTCAACGTGGTTGTCATAGGTCAAAACTTACATAGACATATGACATTGCATTGGACCAGCATGGTGGACTAAGATCCATCCTCTCTCTCGTATAATCGTATAGGGTAAGTGGCTAGCCCTAATGTCTAGTGTCGTCCGACGGCATACAACATCTTTCAACGTGGTTGTCATAGGTCAAAACTTACATAGACATATGACATTGCATTGGACCAGCATGGTGGACTAAGATCCATCCTCTCTCTCTCTGAGAGAAGGCCTGTGGGAACATGATAGGCTGAAATGATGATGATGGTGAACCTTCTTACCTGTTTTAACCATAATTGTGAGAGCCCAACCTCTGTTGTAGATTTTTAACCTACGATGCTAACATAAAAGGAGGCTATTGTGTTTACTGAGTATGTACTTACTATTCTCACCTTCAGCCTAAACGGCTCAACAGATTTTGATAAATTCCTCAAGTTTAGGGATAGTCGTCATCATACATAGAAGATGGTCGTGTTTCGGTGTGTAATAAAACAATATTTTGTTTGTATTGTTAGTTTAAAAAAAAGTAATCTGATGGTATGTTTATTATATATATATACTAGCTGCGCCCCGCGGTGTCACCCGCGTGATGATGAAAATCGGTGAAGGGGTATGGAAAATAGATAGTAGCCGATTCTCAGACCTACTGAATACGCATATAACATTTGGTAAAAATCGGTAAAGCGTTTCAGAGGAGTACGGTAACTAACATTGTGACATGGAAATTTTATATATATAGTGATGATGATGATTTATTTAATAATAATAAGAACGGCTAAGCCACTTACACTTACACTTAGTTAAATTATCCATACTAATATTATAAATTAACTACGAACTAACGAAAGTAACTCTGTCTGTCTGTTTGCTACATAATCACAGCTAAACGGTGGCGCGTGCGCGTACGTTCAAAGTAAATTTTGCGAATGCAGGAGACCGCGCATATTTATGCATCGGTGACGGTGCAACTATAGTGTATTTTTTTATATTAAAACTAAGAGCACAAATGAAAACAGAATTTTAATTCACTTTGTTTTAATTTGTCTTGTGGATAATATAGTCTGACAATTCTATTTGACTGTATATACGTTATGTCGACGCCTCCTACGCAGTCTCGTAAGTTCGTAAACCCCGCTTTACAGGAGAGCCATTTAAAGATTATTTCTGTTCCCATTTCTTGACATTTCTTTAGCAATTTTGAGGGTTCCGTACCCAAAGGGTAAAACGGGACCCTATTACTAAGGCTCCGCTGTCCGTTCGTCTGTCCGTCCGTCTGTCACCAGGCTGTATCTCATGAACCGTGATAGTTAGACCGTCGAAATTTTCACAGGTGATGTATTTCTGTTGCCGCTATAACAACAAATAACTAAAAAAATGAATAAATAAATATTTAAAAGGGCTCCCATACAACAGACATGATTTTATTGCCGTATTTATATATAATGGTACGGAACCCTTCGTGCACGAGTCCGACTTGCTCTTGGCCGGTTTTATTTTATTAAGAGTTATAAAACTACTTAAGACGTCGCCTCAAATCTGAAATCGCGAAAAGAAAATCCAGTGATTTTAGACTTCCGCGTCTTGACGCAGCAGCCATCGATATCAAGTGGACACTGTATGTGACGTGTATCTATGCAGCTCCCAAGATCAATAGGTAATTAAATGAAAACGGAGTACCCGAGGGAGAGGGCCTGTGGCGCATGCGCGTACGACGGAATTTTGCAAATGCAGAAGACCTCGTCGCCTCGCTTTGTGCATCGGCGACAGTGCAACTGAAGTGTCGTGCGAAATGAGCTCTCAGCCGACCACCCATCTCAGTGGTGAGTTACACCCTACGCGTACACTTACACACTAGCGAAAATGGAACCTTGAAAGAACTCTGAGGAAATGATATTAAATGAAATGGTAAATAAGGGTAGGCGATAGTACGAGTATATTAATGGTACTGCACAACATTTGCGTTACAGCCTGCGCGAAACTGATTTGTTCCGGACCATCTGATATGTCGCTCGAAAACAATATAAATCCGTTGGATTTAAACAGACGCGTTCATAAAGGAGCTCAGGTAGCCTGTATGCATCGACTAGTACAGGTATCTGTGGTATGCATGGAGCCGGCGGTGGCATCGCCAACGTCTGTGTAAAAAATCAAAATTTTCACGAAAAATAAAATATGATTTCCATATTTTATTAGACGCACGGGAAGAATATGATTATTTAACTTTAATATTACATGAATAATATGGATAGTCCATGCCGCGCAATACAAATATATTGTAACTTTTTCGTATCGATAATATTATTGGTTAGTTTTCTGTTCACGAATAAGTCGTCTGTCGATCTAATTGATCAATATATTGATGTAGATCTTTTGAATTCGCTTGCCATGATAGGATGGCCGCTCGGATAGTGCCAATGCAATTTATTGGAGCAGATCGATATGTGCGATGGTGTGCGCAGCGCAGGGCATGCGCGGCACTTCTGCTGCACAACCAGAGCTTTGAAGCATGCGCTCATAAAATAATCATGCACGTCTATCTGCACTGCAAGTTAATTTTATAACGTTCCGCGCCTGTTCTTATCAAACTGACATCGTAAAGCAGATTTAAAAAAAACAATAACGTGCATCCCCCGGTTTTACCTCGGCTGTGAAATTCCAGTTTCCCGCATCTTTGGGGGAAATTACTATCCTATGACCGTCTTTATGAATCTTATGATGCTAATATTGCAATTAACAACTTTGCCAAATTTCATCAAGATTGACTCTGCTCAGGAGTGGATTGCCGCTAAGCCGAGTAGGCCCGGGCCTAGGGCGGCAAAATCTAGGGGGTGTTAAAACTTGGTGAGTTTTTTTTTTGTAGTCGCGCCTTGCGTAGACTTTCGCTGCTCAGAAGAGCAGGCAAAAGACAAAAAAAAACATTATTACACACAAATTATTTATTATTATTATATATTTATTTTATTTTTAAATAAAAATGGTTAGCATCATTATTGGATGAGATAATTTTATAATTTCCAGACTTTCATTGTTTCTTACTTTAATTTCAATTCTTATACCTAGATCATTCAATATTTTGTGCTTTGCCGGGAGTAGGGGAAGCGACAATCTTCCATAGGTCTTTCTAGGGCAGCCAAGGTATCAAATCCGCTCCTGCTCTGCCGATAATTCTTAAAAAGACACTAACGGACAGTTTCTTTTGAATAAGCGTAGGCAAAAGTAAAATCCACTCGCAAGGGCCTTAAATAGCTTTATATGTTCAACTAGCTGCGCCCCGCGGTGACACCCGCGTAGACATTCCCTCAGGAATCTTAAAAAATTCCTGGATGAAAAGTAACCTATGTCACTCTCCGGCCCTCCAACTACCTCAATGCAAAATCACTTCGATCCGTTGCTCTGCTGCTGCGTAAAAGAGAAACGAGCAAACACACTTGCATTCATCCACACAAATATTATAAATGCGAAAGTAACTCTGCCCGTTTGTCTGTTTGCTACATAATCATGGCTAAACGGCTTAACCAAACTCGATAAAATTTTGCGAAGTAATAGTATGTATCATGAGAACGGACATAGGCTATTTTTTTCTGAAGAAATCGCGGACAAAGTCGCAGGTACAGCTAGTATTAAATACATACATACTCGCCTTTTTTCCATCTATTAATATTATTAAAGTGTGATATGGGCGTTGCGCGCGCAGAAAGTCGCGCAGCGCTTCAAGAGCCGTGGCGGTACGTCGAAGACGTTGAGCGTCACGCGCAGGACGCAGGGCGCAGGTTTCGAGTGGTGCATCCCTTAACTATCATCTCCTGCCATCTTTACATTTCGCGAGTCCGTGTACGTCCCCTTCTCCCAGCTGCCTGCGGAGCCGCGCCTGCGCTCTTTAAGGAAATGCGCGCGTTTGCTATTAGTGAGTAAAAAATTTTTGTCATCGGTCTGAGCGACCGCGGGTGTTAGTTCCGTGATTATTTTCATTGAAAGGTTGTTTTTGTTTTAGTGAAAAATGGCACATAATCGAAAGATTATTGAGCGCTGTTTTGTGAAAGATCTTCCAGATAAAGAAGAGGTAGTTCTAGATAGATACAATAATGTCGACATAGGAGATGATTTTGTGTCGGAACAAGTTCGTGGATTGGATTCTGAAAATGATGGTGAAGAAGAGTCGGTTTTAGCAAAATGGTTATGGAACAAAATGATTAATTTCGGTGCCCAGTACATCTCCGGTGTTGTCTTCATCAGACGAAAATACGAAATGATAACGAATGCGAAGCCCTGGATGTGGCACTATTTGTTTAACGTACGTAACACTACGGTGTATGTCGCGAAAAATTATGTGCATATATGTGTACTATAGTATCAGATCATAGCCTAATAATGTACTAATTATGATCAGAAAGTATCGGGTACTTGTTGGTACATGATTGTCCAATTATTTAATTACTTCGTCCGCGATTTTTCAGAAATGAATAGTCCATGTCCGTCCTCATGACATTTACTATTACCTCGCAAAATGTTATCGAGATCGATTAAGCCGTTTAGCCGTGATTATGTAGCAAACAGACAGAGTTACTTTCGCATTTATAATATTAGTGTGGATCCTAACTCATGTTCTATTGATCATGGATCTCATTTTACAAATATAAATTGGTACTATTAGTTTTTGTCATCATTTAAATAAAGAGAATTTGTTTTATTTCACAAATGACATTGCTTTTTTTACTGCGTTTCTCTAATTTTAATATAAATCATGAGACACTTTTAGAGAAATTAAAAAATATGATCATAACTCGAGAACCGTTGGAGGTGGTGTGTTAGACCAAATGTTAAAGGGTTTTGCAAGAGGTTTCTGATGGGGTAACGAAATTCCAAAATGGTGGATTCAATCTGGCCAAATCTCAGTGGTCTAAGGGGGTTGAAATGTGAGGTTTTTTTAAATGTTGATTCAATGTTTGAAATTATTGTCTTGGTTCCACCATAATTCAAGGTGGAACTACGATTGAGCCACTATGCTTGCGAAATCACAGCTGACCATGGCCCGCCCAAAGTCCAAAGCCCAACTTTTATGCGAGGCTGAAAGTCGAACTTTTAATGTCTAATGAATCAACAAATAACCGTAGGTACTCTAGGTTTTCCATGATTTTCACAACTGGGTAACTAATTAGATTTTTCGTTTTAACAATCCACAGGTCGTGGGGTATACCATGTGAACTGGTGACGCCCAAGAAATGTCAAGAGCTGTGGCCGATGCTGAACGTGGAGGATGTGTACGGCGGGCTTTGGATCCCGGGAGACGGTGTGGGGGACCCATATCTCATCTGCATGTCGCTGATGAGAGAGGCTGTCGACAATGGTGAGACTATCCACCATTTGTGAAAGTTTGGATGGATGGATGGATAGATGTTTGTAACTTAATAACGCAGAAACGGCTGGGTGCGTTTGGATGAAATTTGTAATATACATTGCTTATGTCCTGGATTAACACATAGGCTACTTTTCATCATCATCATCGCCGATTTTCATCACCCTGCGGGTGAAACCGCGGGGCGCAGCTAGTATTGAATGTTTTTGTATGAAGACTGCGAAAATGCAAATGCTTTAGTGTATGCTTGATAAAGTCACTAACCAGAAGTCTGACCTGCAGGTGTTGGAGTAATGGAGGAGTGCGCAGTGACGGCAGTGCTGTCCAAGGATGACCGAGTGTGGGGCGTGGAGACTACGAAGGGGGCTATCAAGTGTGACTACTTCGTCAACTGTGCCGGCTTCTGGGCGAGACAGGTTGGTATTTTGTTAAAAACACTTTTGTATAGTTTAAAGAGCTCCAAGAATCCAGTTTCCCGTGTGGCCAATTTGGTCCAGTTGTAACGTTTTTATGAAGTCGGTTTTTTATATTGATAATTATATCGACTGCCATCAAATAGCACACGTGCCATTGGTTCGCCGCTGATCTAGTTCATCATTACAATTTAGATACATCTAAAGAAAGTAAATGAGTTTTGTTTATATGTGTAGGTGGGTCAGTTGTGCCGTCCCCAAGTGAAGGTCCCGCTGCTGCCCTGCGAACATTACTATCTGCACACCAAGCCCATTGAAGGTCTCCATCCCATGACACCAGGTACTCCAACCTATACTTACTATCATCATCAGCCAGACGTCCACTGCTGAACATAGGCTTCCCCCATTAACCTCCACACTGAACGACATCCTGCCATCTGCATCCACTGGATGCTCGCGACTTTCCCAATGTCATCGGTCCATCTAGTGGGAGGTCTACCTACGCTGCGTCTTCCGGTTCGTGGTCATACTATCCAACTGGGCAAAACCTTTTAAACCAGGACTACCGGACTAACTATACATAGAGCCGAACAAAGAAAACAACATGTCGATGCAACTCGTGACCAGAATGCCCGATTCGATTCCCATCTAGGACAAACATTTGTGTGATGAACATTTGTGTTTGTTCTATGTCTAGGTGTTAATATCTATTTAAGTATGTATTTAAAAATATATATGTATGTATATCAGTTTCTGGCTGCCATATTACAAGCTTTGCTTAGTTTGGGGTCAGATGACCATGTGTGCAATAATGTCCCAGATATTTTTTACTATTAAACGACTTTTTTACCTATATTTAATAGTGCGCGATAAGTCCCGATAAATATTAAAACAGGTTTAAATAAAGTATCTAAAATACCCTCTGTCTAGACTCTGTCTGTCTGTGTCTGTCTGTCTGTTGTGTGGGTGATAGAAGTGTTTTCCATGGTGACCTCGACACAGGAAGGAGGGAGGGAGCGGGACGGTAGGTGTATGCGTTTGGGTGTGCAAAAAAACGAATGTTCCCATTATATCCAAAACGCCTGAACAGATTTTAATTGAGGTATTTTTTTTGTTTGATAAGTGACTTGATCGAGATAGTTCCTATAGGTTCTAGGAAATATGTTTAGCCGTTTGATCACCAGCTCTTTAGTCGGGGGTTTTTTAAAGTTTGATTGTTTATATTACTGTAGTGATCCGGGACCCCGACGGCTACATCTACCTGCGTGAGCGAGACGGCTGTATACTGGCGGGGGGCTTCGAGCCCGTCGCGAAGCCTGTCTACGAAGAAGAGAGTAAGTACCCTAACTAGACACTCGCAGCGAACGTATGTTTTTTTTTATGATATACGCTCGCCTGATGGCTCTTCACGCTTGCCCATAACAGTTCAACGCCACTCAGAATTTTGAACTTCAACAGTTCAAAACCCTGGATGGCAATGCACTGCGCTCGTCACCCCGAGATATAAGATGTCAAATCTCTGTGTGCCCTGTAATTTTGCTGGAAACATTGCCCTTCAATCCGGAACACAGTCGTGTGTTGCTACTGCTTGGTGGTTGAATAACTGGCAAAGGTGTGGTACTTCCCCAGGCGGACCCCTCTAAAAGAGTCCTACCACTACAAAAACATTATTTCAGATACAGCCGTATTATAAAATGGAATCGTTCAATTAGATATATGAATTTCCGGACATATAGCCGTAACTGTCAACAAGTAAACCATATTAGTAAAATTGTTTATTTTATGTCAGTAGTTTAAAGAAATCCACTCTCAAACTTTACCTCCTAGAGTTTTGCGAAAAACTACTTTTTGTAAACTAGAGGTAAATAAGTTGATAAATTTGAGCTTTTCTAAAATTTGAAGATGTTATTTCCAATAAAAGATACATATCTATTTATTACAGTAATTAAATTTTCTATAGATATTTCTATTTGATAGAATCGGCTTCTTCTAGGCAAGCGTGCTCCATCGTAGACCGCATCATCGCTTAACATCAGGCGAGTTGGCGGTTAAACGCAAGTCTATTAATTAATTTACAAAAAAAACGCTGTAAAACAATGTTTTATTGCTCTTTTCAACAAAAATGTGAGAGGGATCTATACCATTATCACACACGCTCGAACACAAACACACACACAAAATATGCTTTACTAAAAATACTAAGGCCCGTATTCTAAAACAAGACTCAAGTATCGTTTGATCTCTGATCACCTGCTGAATCTAGATTTAAATCGAAATGGTGATACTATTTGCAATGTACTTACTCGTATGTGTGTGTGTGTGAGTTTTGTCGTAGAAACATCGAGTTTGTACCTACGTTTATTTGACAGTAGTGACGTCGGCGCAGCGCTGCGTGTCCGAGGACTGGGACCACTTCCATGTGTTGTTACAACAGCTACTGAAGCGGGTCCCTGCGCTCAGCCAGGCCGTGCTGCACAAACTGTGCAACGGACTGGAGGCGTTCTCTCCGGACTGCAAGTGGATCGTCGGGGAGGCTCCCGAGGTACTTTCAACCCAAACACTTTTTATAACTAGACATTTAATGCAGGACCAACATGTTCAGAACCTACATCAGTTGATCACTACTGATATTAAAAAAAACACGCCCACTGATTCCACTGAACCTCACGTCATTTCCGACCAATACTGTAGGCACGCCATCACTATTCTTTGTTTACATTTTGAATGGGCCAATTAGCATTTAGTAACCCCTCACCCCGCCCCTCAGGTATTTGACTGAATTGTTTGCATTGAAAATAATCGTAACTATAAGTCTGGGCTACTTAGTAGCTATACCTAGTCTGTGTTCCAACCACAGAAAAGAAAAAAAAAATGTTTAAATAGAACGGCTGTCAAGGCATTTTTGTAAGAAATTTGTTGTAGCCTCTTACACCCATATAAACCCATAGCAACTGTGTTAGGAACTGTGACGCGGAGTTTGACGTAAGAATGTTCAATCACATATCTGTCACAATACCTGGCGACAGTTTCCTTCTCATTTCCGTTCTATTTACTTATTTTTTCTGTGCTTTCAACACTACACAAATCCTATTGTATTTATATCTAACTCTTGTGACTAGTGTATAGTCCTATGATTGTTACCTCAAAACTTTTGATTGGGTGAACCGATTTTGATGATACTTTTTTTATTTGAAAGCTGGTTGTGCTCCCATTTTAATTTGGTTTAGTTCTGTCATTTTTATGAAGTCGGTTTTATATATTGATAATTGTCACATATAAGGAATTTAAAATTCTAACGACTACGCGTTTAAATGGATATCAAATATTGAATCATGCTCTGGTAGACTGGTACTTCAAGGGCTCAGTACCCTATCACTGAATTGCCGATTAAAATATTCAAACCAGCTTTCGAAGAGTCTCTGTTGTAAAGAGATACCATATTGGCCACAACTTTTACGCAAAGTAGTTTATCGTGATAATATACTGTGTAAATTAGCATGTACAGCGCGCAGCTCTACCCCTCTCTCCCCGTAACCGCGGGAGTGCCTACCAGTTAATTTGCATTATAGCATTTTATCCCCCGGACCTTGCCATCTTTTATTGTGCCTGGTTCCCGCTGTACATGTTATTAATAAAATATAACTTAATGGCTGTAACTGACTTTGATCATAGCAGAAGAGGAATGACACGTCAGTTCTAGAAGAAAAGTTGAAGATTAAAGAAGAAGGAAGAGTCTTAAGAACAGTCGCGGTACGTCACAAAGAGACCGAATTATTAGCTTGCTGTGATTGCTAAATTCGGTTCTTTGTACGGCCGCGAGTGTTCTATTCATCGAATGTCAACTGGCAGCCTGTTCTTCAATCGATTCCATTGTCCCCTGACCCAAAGGTTGTCTAGAAGAGGGATAAATCTCCTAGACAACGTTTGGGTCGGTGGATTAGATTGCCCTCATGTCCATACACAGATATCGATGTTATTAATGACCACGAAATTTAGTGCAACATTTTATTGCTACAAGAATGCATGTCATTAGAAAACTGTTTCAGTCCTGAAACAGTTACTTAATCACCCAATATAACAGGTGTAATATTTTATTGTTTTACAGATGATTGTTTGATTACAGATGGATATTTATGGTTGTAATAAATTACTTTGATATATATCTTTTTAGCAAATAAATGTAAGTTGTGTGTGTAGTAAATACTCGTTTCTAGCAATTGTGTATGAGAATGGTAAGTATAACCTCATTGTTATGATAAATCACTACGAGCCGTCAACCCCATCATACTATGAACAACTTTCATTAAGGGAGCAACTCTAAAATCGCGTAAAAATATCAGCTGTTCCATAGAAAAGGGTCATTGACACTCGATTTTTTTTCTGAAACAGCTGTTTATTTTGCGTTTTTAGGTTTGGTCCCATAGTAAAACTTGTTTATAATCATGATATTACGGACTCCTTTCGGCTTAGCACATCTTTTCCGCGTAACCCTGTATCCAGTGTGAATTGAGTCGCACGCCGACTTCGCTGGTGAGTTGTCGTCGTAAAGACTGATTCAAGGTTACTGTGACGCAAACGTTCGTATGAACAGAGTGTAACATTTCCCAGGTGTTCAACTACCATGTAGCTGCTGGTATGAAGACAGTGGGGATATCAGCGGCGGGTGGCGTCGCCGAGGCCACAGCAGACGAGATCGTCGACGGGTACTCCAAGTACGACATGTACGAGCTCGGCATCAACCGCTTTCTCGGCCTGCACAACAACAAGCGCTTCCTTAAAGACCGCCTCAAGGAAGTACCGGGTGAGGGAATTGCACACTACTGATACACTAAATGATCACTCAGAGTACACTAAGTCGGGGACGGGATCAACTTCCCACGCCTTCCCGACTCAGACATATTCATACACTGTTATTGTGCGAACTGCTAGTCTGTGGAATGCGCTGCCTGAATGGGTGTTCCCCGATAGTTACAATCTGGGTGTCTTCAAATCACGAGTGAATCGGTTTCTTATAGGCAAGCGTGCTCCATCGTAGACCGCATCATCACTTAACATCAGTCTAGTTGGCGGTCAAACGCAAGCCAATTCATTATATACTTCTCTGAAACCTGCTTACACTGACGATATGTTTTATAAGTCGAGAAGATAGACCGGTTTCTGAACCATTAGCGCCAATACGCGCGTGTAACAACGGGAATGTAAGTGTTTCAGAAAGGGTTATTATGATGTTAGTTGTAATGAAGCTTGGTACATGATGTGGTGTGTTTGAAGGTGTCCACTACGGGCTCCCGTACCCGTTCAGCGAGTTCGAGACGGGACGCAACCTGCGTCTTTCGCCCATCTACCCGACACTGCGCGACAACGGCGCCGTCTTCGGGCAGGTGATGGGCTACGAGCGGCCCACCTGGTTCCAGACCATCGGTAACACTTCTCTCGGCTACATACTCGTATTACGTAACTGTGCCAGAACTAACTATATTTACGTGTGTAAATACGTGTCCAATTACAAAGTGACACATTTCAATGTGATGGTTAGCAACTAGGTACTTTAATAGCACATTCTAAACCCTAAGCCTGTTTTTTTGTAATAAGTGAAACATCAGGACACCAGCCTATTGCAGGAAAATAACTTATTTGAATGCCTAAATTCTTAAAATCGCAGTGAGTATGCTATTTAGTTACAAAATTTGTGAGATCAATAAGGGCGCATACGCAGCCCTAGTGGCAGAGCTGTGAGGCCGCCCGAAGCCCTGTGTGACGAGTTTGTTTCGCAGATGACACTGAACCGAAGCCGCGGCCGTTCAAGATAGCTTCAACGAAGACCTTCGGCAAGCCTCACTGGTTCGACATCGTGCAACGAGAGTACTGGATCTGCCGCGAGCAAGTCGGCCTCTCCGACTACTCTTCATTCACCAAGATTGACATACAGGTACTATTGGTATTTGAAAACAATAATCTAATATTGTCGAAATTTGTGTATCTCGCTCATTTAAGTCCAGAATACCGGCTACAGCGAAATCGCTCGCGCTTTTGATGTTTTTGTAAAATATAAAATTACTGCCTACTTTTGAAATCACTCATCTAGGGTTGGGGTAGTGAGGAAAAAATCGATTATCGAACAATGCTAAAAAACTGAGCATCGATTTACATTTTTATAATCGATTTAATAAATTTTGTAAGATGTCGCAATATTCGACTCGGGCAATACAGAACTTCATGCACGTGATCCCTATATGTATGTCAATGTCACATTTATCGTCCTATATTAAATTTGTCGTAATGTTATTACGTTGCACTGTTTTTTCGAGCCTTTCGTGACTTCACTGAGTTCTTCAGTGAGGCTTCAACGGAAGATCAGCGCTGTTTGACAAACAGCATTATGCTGAGTTGAGGCCATTTTTGTGACACAACTTCACTATCTAAGGATCATAATTATCTATGTTCTTTATGTTAATTTGCTGTTACAAAATTGTAGTGGTAGGACTCTTTTCCAGAGTCCGCCTGGGGAAGTACCACACCTTTGCCAGTTATTCAACCGCCAAGCAGTGGTGTGCAAACACTACTGTGTTCCAGATTGAAGGGCAATGTTTCCAGCGAAGTTACAAGGCAAACAGAGATCTGACATCTTATATCTCGGGGTAACGAGCGCACTGCATTGCCATCCAGGGTTTTGAACTGTTGTAGTTCAAACTCTGAGTGGCGTTGTGCTGTTATTGGCAAGCGTGATGAGCCATCAGGCGAGCGACTCCGCTCGTCTCGTCACTCAGTATAAAAAAAAAAACTTAACAAAATGTTTGTATGTTCAGTCCAAGGGTAGAGAGGTGGTGGATTTGCTGCAGTACTTGTGTTCGAACGACGTGGACGTCCCGGTCGGCAGCATTATCCACACGGGGATGCAGAACGAGCGAGGCGGATACGAGAACGACTGCAGCCTCGCGAGGATATCAGACAATCAGTATGTTACATATACACTCACTATTCCCTTATTAACCGACTACCAAAAAAGGAGCCACGCATCGGATTTTGATGCGGTGTCCACCATCAGTTAGATATTTTTTTACGTAAGGCTTTTAAATGTAAGAACATTCTACGTAGTATTAGAACCCAAAAAAAATTGGCCGAGAAATAGGGGTTCATATTTATATAGATAGAGATAATATGGGTTTCAAATGAAATGATTTACTGAGAAGAATACGAAAAATTAAATGAAGTCACCTGAACTCAATATGGCCGACGCCTAAAAGTATGTTTTAAAAAGTACTTTAAAAAAAAAACATTTCTTGTTATGTAAACTGACGTGGTTTTCACTTATTTTATTTCTTATACAGGAATTACTCATGTAAGATTAAGTGGGATAATCCGACTATAGTTTCAACCGCATTCAGCGGTCTTTATCAAGGTGAATGCAAAGCAAAGCCTGGTTTGTGCGAAGCGAGACGCAGATGCGCGCGCGCATTCACCTTGATAAAGTCCGCCGAATGCGGTTGAAACTATAGTCGGAGTAACCGGCTTTATCAAATGTGGTAATTCCCGAGTAATATAAAAAAAATACTTATTTATATTTATACTTATTGCTACTAGTTACATACATATTAGCTGCGGCCGTAGTAGCGTGCAGTAAAAGTATCAATTGTTCCAGCTACATGATGATAGCGCCCACGATCCAGCAGACTCGGTGCAAGGCCTGGTTGAAGAGGCACCTGCCCCGCGACGGATCGGTCACGCTCTCTGACGTCACTTCCATGTACACCGCCATCTGCGTCATGGGACCCTTCACCAGGTAATGACGTCTCTGGCTGCGCGTGCATTCACTGTCTCCCGCCGTATCGAGCGCTTGCTCATCACATGCTACTGCACAGCTACATAATATTTAAAAAAAAACGACTTTTCAATTTAATTAATAATTTATATAAAAACCGACTTCATAAAAATGACAGAACTGGAAGACAGAACCAGCTTTCAAATAAAAAAGAATTATCATAATCGGTTCACCTAGTTGAAATTTCTGAGGTAACAAACAATTTAAAAAAACAGTCGAATTGATAACCTCCTTCTTTTTGGAAGTCAGTTAAAAAACCGACTTTAAAGGCAAACTGAAACTAAATAATTTTCAATTAAAAAAAGCGACTTGGCAAATTTTACTTGATATGGGCAAATTCGGTTACTTGGATGATCGTTTTTTCATCCATATAACAAAAATTTATACATATTTAGAATGATAACAATCAAATATCAATAAAAAAAAATAACAAACTTAACTAAATTACTAAGATAAATATATATAAAACCTAAAAGTATTACTACTTAATTATGAACATGGCAGTTACAAATAATTTTAATATCATACACTACAAACAAAAAAATATTATGTTGATTTTAAAACAAAACTACTGAACCGATTTCGATGACATTTCTATGGGACCAATCTGAAAATATAGAGCATTTAAATAAATTAATCAAATCAATTCATAAATAACGGAGTTCTGAGCTAACATAAAAAAAAAAACAACTGAATTGATAAACCCCTTCGTTTTTTAAGTCACTTAAAATGTAGAAAATGACAGTTAAAATAGAGATTGAAAGTCCTCATCAAAATTTTTGCTGAACGGAACCAGAAACCAAAACATCAATTTTGTATATATTTTTGGTTTTTGGTGTATAATTTTTCAAAAAGCGTTGAATATATGATTCAATGACGGCTCGCCATCAACTCGCGGAGTTAACGAGTAACTTCTCTTTGGTGTTATAAAATCCAATTTCAAATGAGGTTTCATGGTTATTTTGCCCGGAGCCTACACGTTAGCTCCATCCCGCTCGCGCCCATAGCGAATAAAACGGCGCGATAGTGACAGGTAATGAGTTCTGATTGGATGCTGAACTAATACCAACGTATTTGACCGGGCAGGAGTCTGCTGTCGGAGCTGACGGATACGGACCTGTCTCCCAGCAACTTCCCATTCTTCACGTTCAAAGAGATAGACGTGGGCCTCGCTAACGGTGTGCGAGCCATGAACCTCACGCACACCGGCGAGCTCGGATATGTACTCTACATACCCAACGAGGTAATACCTTCTACCTGCCGAACCATTAACACACCATTGGCATGTCCTTCACCCATCCTCCGCACACAGTGGCTTGCTGTTCGAAGCGCTTCCATTACACTTTTATACTGCGCACAGTAGCCTTAGTACGAGAACTTGCGAAAAAGTTATCGTTACGTAAACGATAGCAAAATGTATGAAAAATTCAGTTTCCTTTCACGTCCGATAGAGGCGCTGTTAAATGTTTCATACATTTTGCTATCGTTTACGTAACGATAACTTTATCGCAAGTGCTCGTACTAAGGCCACAGTACGCTGGTGTACTGTGTACGGGCCGCCGCCCTTCTAGTGCCGACTTTAGTAAGGTGCGTAGGGGCCTTCGTAAATTGTCCGAAATATGTCTCGGGTTTCTTGTTACTACCATGACTTTTTTTTTTCAAATCTATCAATAGGCTTGCGTTTGATCGCCAACTCGCCTGGTGTTAGGCGATGGTGCGGTCTACGATAGAGCACGGTTGCCTAGAAAAAAACCGATTCACTCGTGATTTTAAGGCACCCAGATTGACACCCAGACTATACTAATGAACTTAACATTCAATCGCGAAATGTCATATACTCGTAATCAACTAATCCAGTCCAGGGGCTTACGGCTACCTCTTAACGCGGGCTCGAAACAGTGCGGAAAATCACGCGAACGTGAACCTTAACGAGCCGAAATACGGTTTGAGCAACTTTTCGCAATCACCTAAACAGAATCGCTTAAAACAGGTAGCCGTAAGGACCCTTAATAGACGCTCAAGTATCAGCAGTCACACAAGACTTCGAATATATCCCACCTTGAACCCATACCTTGCTTTGGCTATGCATTACTTTCGCATGTCTTATCTGAACCAGTGCAGTTTTTGTATCCAGTCTTTACCCGCCGTTTTACGCAGTTCGTCACTCCACCTGGCTGCAGAGTGTCCTACACTATGTTTGCCTAAATGTGGTCTCCACTCCAGAACTCGTCTACCCCATCGGTTATCGGTTCTTCGGGCAATGTGGCTGGCCCACTGCCACTTCAGCTTACTAATCCTTTGAGCTATGTCGGTAACTTTGGTTCTATGTCGAATAACTTCGTTCCGAATTTTATCCCGTATAGAAATTCCGTGTCGTATGTAGCAGCGATATAATGTGTCAAAATGGTTTGTAGTTCGCGCTGCACGTGTACAACCGGCTGATGACGGAGGGACAGAAGTACGGCATCGGTCACGTGGGGTACTACGCGTCGCGTGCGCTCCGAGTGGAGAAGTTCTTCGCGTTCTGGGGACAAGACATCGACACCGTGACCACGCCGCTCGAGTGCGGCCGCACCTGGCGCGTCAAGTTCCAGGTTCTTCTTTTTCTTTATATTGGAATAGGCTTGCGTTTGACCGCCAACTCGCCTTTTTTATGCCTTAGGTGGCAAACAAGCAGACGGGGCACCTGATGGTAAGCAGTCTCTGTCGCCTATGGATACTTGTAACACCAGAGGCATCACAAATACGTTGCCGACCCTTTAAGACTTTATTAATTCGCCTTTTGAAGAACCTCATGTTGTAGCTTATTTTGTTGTTGCCTGATGTTAAGCGATGATGCGGTCTGCGATGGAGCACGCATGCTTCGAAGAAATTAATTCACTCGTTTGTACATCGACACACTCTTAGGCAGCGGGGAGAGGGGGACTCAACCCCGCCCCCTTTGAAATGTCTTAGCCAACCCACCGATCTATACGTTAGTCAATTTAAATATTTTTTCCAGTATGTGTAATGTATTTAGTTATATCCTTCGCTAAGCCTGTTATTTGTAATTAATGAAACATTAGGACATAATATGCCTATTACACCCGGAATAAAAAATAATAATTCGAAGAATATATGATAGTCTTTGATAATATTATACAGTTTGGAATTGCTTTAAACTCGAGCTAGTACTGAAAACAGTCTGCCAAAACTGAAGGGGACTAGATAAACACGTATTGCACACACTGACATGTTCTTACTAGTTCTAAAAACGCACACTTCAATATTGAGCGGCACACAACTGCAAACGATGTGATCAATATGTGAACAAATGGACGACCGAGGGGTGTGAAGGGGTGTAAGTGCTAAAAGGGAAACTGTAGGTGTAACGCTTCCATTTTTTTTTCTTTTCTGAGGGTACCTGCTACAGTCTTACGTTCAAAAACGTAGTGAAAGTGATCAAAATTCGTGGTTTTTAGGGTCCCGTACCCAAAGGTTAAAAACAGGACCCTATTACTACTACCGTACTACTTACTACTTTATTGTAGTCCGCCTGGGGAAGTACCACACCTTTGCCAGTTATTCAACCGCCAAGCAGTAGTGTGCAAACACTACTGTGTTCCGGATTGAAAGGCAGTGTTTCCAGCGAAATTACAGGGCACACAGAGATTTGACATCTTATATCTCGGGGTGACGAGCGCAGTGCCTTGACATCCAGGGTTTTGAACTGTTGAAGTTCAAAATTCTGAGTGGCGTTGAGCTGTTATGGGCAAGCGTGAAGAGCCATCAGGCGAGCGACTTCGCTCGTCTCGTCACTCAGTATCATAAAAAAAACTACTTACTACAGAAGGACATCCCGTTTATCGGGCGCGAGGCGCTGGTCCGGCAGCGGGAGCAAGGCATCCGGCGGCAGTACGTGCAGCTGTTACTGACGGAGCACGACCACGAGCTGGACCTGTGGTCGTGGGGCGGCGAACCGATCTACCGTGACGGGAACTACTGCGGACAGACCACCACCACCAGCTACGGATTCACCTTCAAGAAACAGGTGGGACAACACTAGTCTACTGTTGGCACACAGTTTTGGCACCAACGTGGAAAACATGACGCCCCTTCGTATTATTCTCCTAAGTTTTTTTTTTTAATTCAGAAATAGACTTGTGTTTGATAGCCAACTCGCCTGATGTTAAGCGCGATGCGGTCTACGATGGAGCACGCTTGTCCAGAAGAAACCGATTCACTCGAGATTTGATGACACCCAGATTGCAACCATCGGGGAACACCCATTCCGGCAGCGCATTCCGCAGACTAGCAGTTCGCACAATAAAAGTGGAATCAAAGCGCTTCGTATGGGTTTTCGGAATATCAACCATGAAGCGGTGTTGATTTTTCGTGCCCGCTCTGGCAGTCATATAGAAAAATAGGGAGAAGGGAACTTTGAGTTATTTTGAGTGTTAATGTGTAATAATGACTGCTCCGGTGGCTCAGTTGGTAGTGAACCTGCCTACTGCATTTGGGGGCATGGATTCGATTCCCATCTGGGGCAAACATTCATGTGATGAACATTTGCATAAAAAATATTAAAACTGACCCACTTCCCGGTGTTCGATTGAGCTGAAATTTGTCATACTTGTCAAGTTCTGATAACAATACAATATTATGGTAACAGCGAGCTGATTTGATGATGGTGACGGTGGACAACGACACTCCTCGATGGATAATAGTAGACTGGCAGGGATTGCACTCATTTTGATCAGCACACAGTACCAATCACTAATTTCATAAAAGCTTGGTTTGAAAAAGGTATTTTTCAATAAAAAACTTGTTTCTCAGGTGTGCCTCGGCTTTGTGGAAAACTTAGATGAAAATGGAGTCCCCCAGAAAATCACCAATGAGTACGTGCTCGGTGGACACTACGAGATCGACATAGCTGGCATCAGGTATGCATACGACTAGGGCAGTCTTTGATTCATTGGAGGCCCCGGGGCACATTGGGATAACGGGCGTTGACATAGCACTATTTTGGGGCGAGAGTGGAGTAGCTTCGCGCTTGCAAAAGCTAATAACTGCCCCAGTGGCTCAGTTGTTAGTGAACCTACCTTCTGCGCTTGGGAGCGTGGGTTCGATTCCTACCTAGGGCACTGCTGAACATAAGCCTCCCCCTTTAACCTCCACACTGAACGACAACCTGCCATCTGCATCCACTGGATTCCCGCGACTCACGGTGTCGTCGGTCCATCTAGTGGGAGGCCTACCTACGCTGGGTACCCCCCTAATTAATTGAGTACCCCCTTTCTTTTGTTTGTTGTCGGTTAGTAAGTGTTTGTGTTTTTCCGTTGGCAGGTACGCGGCTAAAGTGAATCTGCACTCTCCGAACTTGCCCACAAAGTTCCCGGACAAGGAGCGCGACGTGTACCAGGCGACCAGGAAGCTGCACGACCCTCACCAGTATCTCGGCCGCCATTACCAACCCTAATTACACAACAACCCTACCTGTTGCTCTTCAAAGCGCTTCCATTACACTTTTATAATGCGAACTGTTAGTATGCGTGTATACGTGTATGAATGCGCTACCTGAATGGGTGTTCCCCGATAGTTAAAATCTGGGTGTCTTCAAGTCACGAGTGAATCGGTTTCTTCTAGGCAAGCGTGCTCCATCGTAGACCGCATCATCGCTTAATCATCAGACAAGTTGGCGGTCAAACGCAAGCTTATTACTAGATATAAACAGCCCCGTTAGCTTAGTTGGTAGTGAACCTGCCTTCTGCGCTTGGGAGCGTGGGTTCGATTCCCACCTAGGACAAACATTTGTGTTTGCTCTACGTCTGGGTGTTAATTAATATCTATTTAAGTATGTATTTAAAAATATATATGTATGTATATCAGTCTCTGGCTGCCATATTACAAGCTTTGTTTAGTTTGGGGTCAGATGGTCATATGTGCAATAAATGTACCAAATATTTATTTATTTATGGGTCAGATGACCGTGTGTGCAATAAATGTCCCAGATATTTATAAAAAAAATACCACAAAAAAATTATAATACGTGTACTGTGTGTAGTACTAACACATTTTTCTCAAACATACAATCTCGCTTTGTATAAAGAAAAAATCTTAGGTGACTATTTCGGCATTGATGGAGTCGCGTTATGTGTAATATTTTTTTTATATATAAATATATAATAGATACTAGGATTAAGTAATAATAATTATGATGATTTATTTTGTAGTATTTGTATAGTATTACTAGGACAGTTTATAATGTAGTATGTGGCAGTTTTCGTTCGTCGCCAAAAAAACGTATGTAGCAACTTTATAACACTGTAAAAAGTACTATATAAACTTCATCATAATGTTGAGTCTTGCTTGTACAGATTTTTATATAGTAAAAGACTGAAGAGTATGCTCCTTTTGCTTTATTGAATATTGTAAATATGTGAGCAATGTTTAATATACAAAAATATTTGTACTACCAAATAACTAACTATTTGAAACTACTAAATTTGATCTTGCCATTTATAAATTGTATGTAAGTATATATCATTAAAGGTTTTTTTTTAGGATTTTATCTTAAAACCTTACAAAAATCGGGTTGGCAACAGGCCGGCAACGCCTTGATGTTGTGGGCTGCCGCCTGATTGCCACCTTTTTAGGGTCCCGTGCCAAAACGGTAAAAGATAACTTTAACAAATAGGTAACCTAATGGTTACCTAAACTAATGGTTACCTATTTGTTAAGTGGTATTTAAAAAAGTAAAAATTCCTCAATATTAACGGAGCCCTCTACGAATGAGTTTTATTCGGATTTTTTATAACAAGAAAACTTGTAAAAACAGTTATATGATAATAAAACAATTCAGTTACACAATTATTGTTTAAATCCAGCTAAATATTAAGCACTCGATGCGGATTTCTGTCCCCAGTCCCAGTAACAGATCAGACCGCACTGTACTCCAGCATCTGTATCAGCATCAGCTACCATACTACCATACTACCATAGGTAGGCTAGCATAGGTTTTTCGGTCTCCTAATACAGGTTGTCAAAACTTAACAGTCAAACTCAACTATCATGATTGAGCTGTCCTATCATCGTGTTGTTTTGTTGAGTGAATTCGCATATTTGTCCATTTAACATCAATATACAAGTCCTATCTCTTTCTGAACATACTCCATAATAAATAATATGTTTTAGTTTTGCTTTGTCATTAGGCTGTGTTTAATGAATGGACAGCATTTAGGAATATATTTTTATTCTCGTGTCTAGACCTGACATTGGAGAGGCATTGGTGGGGGCTGAAGCCACCACAAAGAGGGCTTAATGAATACAAAATAATAATTATTTGAAAGTGTATAAAACGGAATTTAAATACAACTATTGGATGGTTAAAATATTCTGGGCTATATAATGACCAAATGGAAATAATGGCGTCGATTCTGTTGTGCCGTTCTTTAAACTAAACTAATCTGGCAGGTCTAAAATTATCGGCGTCTGCCTTCATATCAATTCGTCAGAAAAAGATGGTAACGATATTAGAGCTGTCAAGTTTAGTTTAGAGAATGGTACAACAGAATTGACGTCATTGGCGTTTTAAAAAGAGGAGGATATTGTGACGAGTTCCTGACGGTGTGGAGCTGGGGTATGGCAGTCTATGGTATGAGGTAACTACGACCTCAGAAGGACTTATTATCTGAGAGATTGTGGTATTTTAATCAATTATGTATTTTTGGTATGGTTTTAGCCACAGACCTCGCATATTTTTTTTGCTTCGCAAGTTTTATCTACGACATAACCAAATAGCAAACGAACGGTAGTGTGATTTGAATATCCGGCTGACTTAGGTGATGGCGTGAGAAAGGGAATACCCCGTGTATTATAGTACTCTTTGGGGAATACGCCCATTATTTACTTTTTAGAGTTCCGTACCCAAAGGGTAAAACGAGACCCTATTACTAAGACGCAGCTGTCCGTCTGTCACCAGTGGCCCTAGTACGAGCACTTGCGAAAAAATATTCGTTCCGTAAATGATAACAAAATGTATGAAAAATTGAACAGCGCCTCTATCGGACGTAAAGGGATACTGAATTTTTCATACATTTGCTTCCGTTTACTGAACGAATACTTTTTCGCAAGTTCTCGTACTAGGGCCACAGGCTGTATCTAATGAATCGTGATAGTTAGACAGTTGAAGTTTTCACAGATGATGTATTTCTGTTGCCGCTATAACAACAAATACAAAAACAGAATAAAATAAATATTTAAGGGGGCTACCATACAACAAACGTGATTGTTTTGCTCGATATTGACAACGGCAACAGGTAGACGCTTGAAATATTCACAGAATATTGTGTTATATTATTCACTTTATAAATAAATAATTAAAATAAAATTAATATTTAAGGGGGCTCGATTTCGACTCGCACTTAGCCTTAAACTAGGTGCTGAACCCCGGTTGTAGGGGCAATTTTGCCATCAACATTGGGGGAGGAGATAGTGATTGTACAAAATCTCCTTGATTCAGTGTTTTGATTGCCATGGCAACAGTATGTTGTCATGTTGACGTGCCTGTGACACGTTTGTGGCGCACGTCCCAATTCGAATAAATATTTTTATACCTACTTAGGTATCTTACATACATATTTATTGACGATGTCTCTGGTTGAAATAATTGAACATGACGAAGTTATTTATACGATATTGGATAAGCCACCACCAGAACCGCCGAAGACACCAAGGTATTTTAGCATGTGTAGTGTTCCCTACATTTCCTCGCCTCTTCGTCGAAACATATTTATTGTCTACAGAAAGATGAATGAAGAAGGGTTTCTGAATACAATACAATACTTAAACACTGTTTTAAACTATCACGGTTGTTCACTAAAGTTAAATGATTATTTACGGGATATTTACCGTGGTAAGGTTGTGGAAACCGTGTGTGTAATATCGGGAGCTCCTTCCACAACCTTACCACGGTAAATATCCCGTAAATAATCATTTAACTTTAATACAATACTTTATTAATAATTCCATGGTTACAATAATTAGGTACTTATGTCAAATTATCCATCGTTATTTACTACAGCAGCTATCTGAAATATTCATGGATGAATCCATTACCTAATATTTCAGGTAGTTAATATAGTCATTAAAATTATAATACTGTTGGTCAAGAAGCCAAGTTAAACTTTAACCGTGCCAAGCCAGGGCGGGTCGCTAGTATGGATATATTAAGAATAAGATTTATTTTATTGCCAAAAACAATGAACACATAAGGTAAAAACAATGTTTGGCAATAGGGGTATGCTCAGCGCCGTGCTACGATGTCCCGAAAGGTCACACAGGGCTGCTGAATACAGCATACCCGTTTGCCCGAAAAAAGATGGTAGGTGAGCATTAGGCGACGGCGGGTTTCACAATACCAACTAATTGTTTCTAGTAACTAATTTACTGGAAACATTACAATTATAAGTACATACAAATAAAAGTATCAAATTATTAACCGACAGATACCAATCAAAACTTGAAAAAGAGTTGAAAGAAACTAAGAAACCCGAACTGCGTCGGACTTTTGGTTACGCGGAGACACCGCTGGACCCTCCAGGCGATTTCCTTAAAAAAGGTCATGGTATCGGTCAACCGATCAAAAAGTCTGATCACAAGTGCTATGTTTCTGGAAACCTCCCGCCTGTACCAAAACGACCACCACCCGGAAAGGGTCCAGAAAAGCCGAAAATTAACTTCAGAGTTCAAAATATAAAGAAAGCCATTCAAGTTAAGAGTAAACTTGTGGAGCCCAGGTAAGTACAATCTGTTTATTCCGAGGATAAGAATGTAGCTAGCAGTAATTGCATTGGTACTTACTTTTGTACTTTTAGTTAAGGCTACTATTTTTGTTAATGTAATTCCTTTCCGTGCACGGTTGCCTGGAAGAGATCGCTTTAAGCGATAAGGCCGCCTGTTGAAAGCCTAGATAATTACTGTAACGTATAATGTTATCCTTGTTTTGGTGGTTTTTAATAAAGAATTATTGTATTGTAGCTATATGTTATTTAGATTTCTCTGTATCTGTATATATCTATCTATTTGTTAATTTTTAACCCCCGACGTAAAAAGAGGGGTGTTATAAGTTCAACGTGTGTATTTGTGTGTCTGTTCTGTTCTGTGGCATCGTACCTATCTCCCAAACGGCTGAACAGATTTTTATTTACTTAGTCTTTGTTTGTAAGGTGACTTGATCGAGAGTAAGAAAATCTGATCTGCCGTTTGAAGATTATAGTCTATCGGTTTTTTATCGGATACATTTTGGAGAGTGTGCATCAGATCTGCATGATCTAATTCCCTCCTGCACATTTTTCTATTTGACTGCCAGAGCGGGTACGAAAAATCGACACCGCTTTATGGCTGACATTCCGAAAACCCGTACGAAGCGCTTTGATTCCACTTTTATTGTGCGAACTGCTAGTATGTGGAATGCGCTGCCTGAATGGGTGTTTCCCGATAGTTACAATCTGGGTGTTTGAAGTCGAAAGTGAATCGGTTTCTTCTAGGCAAGCGTGATCCATCGTGGGACGCATCATCGCTTAACATCAGGCGAGTTGGCGGCCAAGCGCAAGCCTATCTTACAGTAAAAAAAATATAGCAGCTCTTCTATAGGAAATTTAAAAAAAACAATTTTACTTGTTACTTTGAGATCAATTATGAGCCATTTGTTGACTAAACGGCTAAGCTGCGATCATAATGAATCTATGCGAAGAAGTGCGTGTGCATAATATGTGGACTGATGCACACAGGGCACTTTTTTTTCTCTGTAAAATCGCGGGGCGCTTTTCGGTACAGGTATAATATAGCACGTACTGTCTGTAAGGTAACTAATATCTATGTCATTTTTTACCGACTACCAAAAAGGAGGCGGTTATCAATTCGACTTTTTTTTTGTGTGTTTGTTACCGCAGTACTTTTGACTGGGTGAACCGATTTTGATGATTCTTTTTTAATTTAGTAGTATTATTTTTACTTACTTTGCTTGTCCAGTAGGTACAAATCTAGTGAAGAATAAGACTTCCGTTTCAGATTGGTAGACACCAGGGATGGTCACATAAAGAAAATAAAGGGCTCGGGCGAAGTCCCGGAATTCTGTCTCCGACCGGATTTCGGGCAGATGCCTGCTTATTTAGTTAAAAGAAACAGAAAAATACAGAAACGATTGGATAAAATTAGATACGCTCAGGAGAACAAAGAAAGTCTTTGCAAACTTATCAGTGAACAAGAACGACAGAAGTTGCTGGATGTGAGTGAATTTACTATAATATGAAACTTCTTGATTCTGCCTCTTTTAAAAATATCACAGTTTTTTTAGGGTTCCATACCCAAAGGTTGTGAACAGGGCCCTATTATACCAGGCCTGGCGCACTCCGCACTTTAGGTATGAAGCTACAGTCGTCTTGTCGGACTTGTCGTGCCCGCTGCCGTGCGATAGACAGAGATAACGCGACAAGAGTTACGCAATAGACAGAGAGGCAACTTGTACGTTAATATAACTGTAGGTAGTTAGCGCTCGCACGTCCTGATTTGCACTTTATTGTGTAGTAGGAAGAGTCGCTACTTATTTAAATGGTTTTGCAGAGTGAATCTTCTATACTTGTACTCTATTTATTCTGTGGTTATACTAACTATAATACTAAACCCAATTATTACGTTGTCTATCTGTCATTTCTCGAACAGTAATAGCTTGGAGTTTTCACTAAATGTAATATTACGGCGGATTATCTAATCCGTACTAATATTATAAATGCGAAAGTAACTCTGTCTGTTTGCTACATAATCATGGCTAAACGGCTTAACCGATCTCGATAAAATTTTGCTAGGTTAGTATGTATCATGAGGACGGACATGGGATATTTTTTTCTGAAGAAATCGCGGACGAAGAATCGTTTATTATTTACGGTACAGCTAGTAAATAATCGGCACTTGGATGGGTGACCGCCTGGGCATGATGTAACGTCTTACTACTTATTTGTTATTTAGTAGTTAATAATTCATGTGGTGGTACGGAACCGTAAGTGCGCAAGCCCGTCTCGCACTTGGTCGCTTTTATTTAGTAACATATAGAGATCTTTCATTCTATATGTGCACGCCCCTCCATCGTATTTTTATAGTAGGTATTTTTTAGGTGTAGTGTGGTGGTGGGGCGTGCACATTTAGTATGAAAGATCTCTAACTGTATTACTAAGTGCCTATTTACGAGGTAGTACATAGTAACATATAGGGTTATAATTATAATTAATATACGTAATTACTAGCTATCTGTATATTAAAGTGCTGAATACTACTTATTAACGTAAAAAAGAGGGGTATTAAACAAGTTTAATGCACGTTTGTCCTTCTTTAACGCAACAACAAATGGACGACGAATTCGCGGGCGCTGCTATAATAATGTACGTTTCCTCTACAGGAATTGAAACAAAACTGGCAGTTGATGCAGAAAGCGTTCCTTCAGCTGCCGATGCTCACTGACACCATCCCCAAAATCCTGAAGAAGACCAAAATGGAGAATGAGCTCAGACAACTGGAGAAAGACATCGCTTTAGTCGAAAGCAACCCGTATATTTATATTTACTAGTGACTGCAATTTCATCTTTACTGATTTATCAACTACATTGCTATTTGCTGCAATTATTTTTTGATTGATTTAACGAAAATAATCTCAACGGCACATATACAGCGTATAACCGCATATAACCTACTAAGCTGAAAAGAGGTCATTGTAGGTACTCATAATTATGAACATTTTTTTCTATAGGACAACCCTGATAACGCGAAAAAAAACTGCTGTTCCATACATTTTGTCAAGTGGTATCAATAACCGTTTTCTATGGAACAGGAGTTTTTTTTCGAGTTTCAGGGTTGGTCTTATAGTAAAATTTGTTCATAATGATGAGTACAAGACCTCCTTTTGGCTTAGTACAGGTTAGGTATGTTATCGTAACCCTAACTGAATTAATCTTTTAATTCTTTCCATCGTAGGCCGCATCATCGCTTAACATCAGGCGAGTTAACGGCAAGCCTACTTTATAATAAATAAAAAATGTATATAAAGCAACCTAAGGTCGGTATGTTTCGACTATTCTACTCACCAAAACCACATGATGTTACAAATGTTGCGTGCAAATTACGCGCTGATTTGAATGTATTTTATTGTTTTTAATAAATTACGTGTACTAAATTTTTGCGTCTTTGTGTATTTTTTGTGTACTGGAACCGCATTCTACTGCAGTTTTCTCACAGAATCAATCACTCAAAACATCATGCAGCAGAATTAAAAGAGTGATTTTACAGGAGCTACACTCAGTGTGCCTTATCAATGTCCTATTTAATTTCGTGCCAGTCCACTATTACCGGCGACTGATAAGCCAGCACTCTGATTCCTCACGGAGACGCAGATTGGAAGTCAGATCTCGAGGTAGTGTGTGCTTAATCATCGTTTACCATCAGATGGTCGAGCTCAAAGTCTATCTTACAATTAAAACCAAAAATCATAGACGTTACATACATACTATGTAGTAGGTATCACTCTATTTCTTTAAAGAATACGTTGGTCTCGTTAATGGTAGAAGCTATTACAACAGATGACACTACCACCTTTTTAACTTGGTGTACCCAAAGGGTCTAAACGGTTCCCATTTAAGTCTTTTTAGGCTACTAAGCATAAGCTGTCTTACTTTTTAACCGTTATATATAATTAGTTGCAATTTGAAGAAAAAAAATATGGCGGATTTAATAGGAATTAATATACCCAATAAACAGACTTCATAAAAACGTCAGAACTGGACCAAATTGAAATTGGACCACACGGGAACCACCACAGTTCTGAGGTAACAAACATTAAAAAAAACAGTCTATTGATAACCTCCTCCTTTTTGGAAGTCTGTTAATAATCGAGAAGTAAATGACTGGCCAAGAGCGTGTCGAGACACGCATATGGTAGGGTTCCGTAACCAAAGTCATATAATTGTAGTCATAGTTCAGAAAATGATGGTTATAGAAAATTTCGAACGAATGAAGCTCTGTGGACTTAGCCAAATTTCAGAGATGTACCATCCCGACATAGCATATACTTTTTATGATTTAAACTTTGAGGAAACTGGTTGAAAAACATTATTTGTTAAGATCATTTTACGAGAAGTTCAATGACCATTGAGATAGAACGTCTTGAATTTATTATAGTTTTATCGCAGTTACTCAAAAAGTCATGATCAGATAATATTCGAAATAATTTTGAATGAAGGTTTAAAATATGACCTATCTGTATTGTAAGTTACAAGTTTATATGTCTTATAGTTTAGAAATGCAGGGGGGGGGACCAACTTTTTGACACTTGGGCGGGCCATATTTCGCGAAGTATAGACTTTATACAAAACTGATGTATCAAACCTTACTTCCTATTTAAAATACCTTTTCAACGATACCCCACACGAGTAAGTGCAGTGAAAAAAATATTCACCCCCATTTCACAGCCACCCTTAAAATGAAATATTATAAAAAAATATACTCTTTAAATTGAGATCTATAATATATTACAACTGTCATTGTGCAAAGTTTAACGCACTTATCTTAATAATTATAAAAGTTAGAAGGTTCTAATAAATTCGGATGGATGGACAGAAATAATTTATAAGGGTTCCTTGTCGGGCTACGGAATCCTAAAAAGGCCCCATACAACAAACATTTTCATCGGATATTTACAAGCGTCAAAATTCCCATGATTATAGTTCGTCTTAAAACAACTAATAAAAACAGGCCAAGCACGAGTAAGGCGCGCTAAAAAACAACTGAGTGGAAAAATAGTAGGTACATTGTTATCCTAGGGGTGAATAGTACATTGTTAGTCCCGAGAAGGGATTTGGGGCTAATAGTTCGAGGGACTAAATAAGTCTTTAACCTCGAGGTAAACACTATTCTTTTTCATTACGAATACAAGGTAACTAAAAATAAAAACGTGAACTGACACTGGCAAATGCACGAGAAGTGCGGGACAATAATCCTATGAGGAAAAAAAAAGTTGGAACATGGTTCAATACCATGATACCCACAGAAAAGAGAAAAACGAAAAAAATCTCACTTCAGTGATGATACCATGAACCTCTGGGTTCATGGATGATACCTACTACCCAAAAGGACAGAAGACAGAAAGAAACGGACTGTGTGCCACGATAACCCGCCTCGATCTAGCAAGGATACCTACTTACCTGTTCCGCACGCACGCACGGTAAGATAACAATGGAAGTACATCATTCCCCAACTCGCGCGCAATATGATAACCTAGCCAGTAAATTTGATCTATTTGAAACTAAGATAATGACCCTACTTACCAGCATTGCTCAAAATCAAACCGAGAAACTGGACAAAATATCCCAAGAAGTTTCCTTATTAACAGGACAGTTATCAATATTAAAAACTACTACAAACCAGCTTACTGAGGAACAAATCAGAATGAAACATGAGTTAATTGAACTAAAATCATCCAAAAAACATTTTGAACGACAAATCGCGGATCTGAAGAAGAATATTGACCAAGTTAAGATAATAACCTCCACAGCTGCTTCAGTAACGACACTGACATGCGAAAACATGATGACTGAAATGCACGAACGCACTATTAGGCAGAAAAATATCATAATTTGTGGGATGAAAGAAAGTACATCCAAAATTGCCGCCGAGAGATTAGAAAAATTTAAACAAGAAGTAAATAAAATTATTAAACTAATAAAACCTACCTTTGAAGAACCAATCAACTGCCTGCGGATAGCATCATTTAATGCAAACAAACCACGTCCAATCAAAATCTGCTTTTCGTCTGCGGAAACTGCGAAATCTATACTGCGCAATACCAAAATTTTGAGTCAGTTTCCCAACGTAAAATGTTTTTCAGACCAGACTCTTAACCAGAAAAAACATATTCTAAGCCTACGCGAAGAACTTTGGAGCAGAGCCAACAAAGGGGAACAAAATCTAACGATAAAATACCTAAGAGGCATACCTACGATAATCCAAGCAACCACTAAGTAAACACAGTTATTATTTACCATAGAAACTGGGAATGAATCTAAAACTTGATTAGTAAAACTTGAACAGACACTACTAGCAACAAAGAAAACTACGAACTAACAACTATATATACATATACCTACCTTATATCTATACCTATTCATCTTTAACGGAATCAATTACAGTGTACTTCTGTTATGATTGTTATCTATCTAAATGCATATATGTATGAACTGGGAAGGACAAATACTTAATAGTGATATAGGTAGTTGCTACTCACTAAATTTATTTTAAAATCCATACAACAAACCATTTAATACTTGCTACTTGAACTCTGACGTAATTTTACTTACTATGATATAAAAACGTAAGAATTATGTACAAGAATTATTTTGACAAAAATGATTAGGACATGTTTATAAATTCTGTTACGATTCTACGGTTACGATATTCCGTGTTTACTTCACTCTGACAGAATACCATTGTACTATTACTAGTGTGACATCTAATTGTGATCTACCTACCTAAACATGATGAGCCTTACATCACAAACTACTACTATCTTTTACCTACTCGAACATATACATACCAGTTTTATAATATGTGTCTATATATATATATATATTTCAAGTATTCGTTCATTGTAATTGAAATATATCATACCTACTGGTATACCTACCTACATGGAATGCATGAAAATTTTCTATACTACCTTCATAATATTATTACTAAACATATGTTGCGTTTGTACCTAGACTAGACGATTAGCTTTAGTTTCTCATTTTAAGTGAATGTATAAATTCTTAATAAAGTGCTACGAAGTGTCATCGGTGTGACAGTGTACTGTCAGGATACAACCCAGGTGACGTCAGGAGACGTCAACTGGTCATCACGGCGGAGTTGAGACCCAACAAAGTCGGTCACGCAGACGGTGCAGGGAGTAGTTCGTGTCCCGTCACGTGAAGGTAACGTGCGAAGTGAAGCAGTTTGAAGCGGAATTTACGTCACTAGTGAAAACGGATAAGTGAAGTGAAACCGTGAGTACTTTTATCACAATTAATTGGCTTAACCAAAAATATTAAAATTGGTGGACTTGATAAATAACTTTAAAAAATAAAATAATTATTTAAATATCTTTTAATTTGTAATATTTGTGTGCATGTTAGGACTTAGTATATTTTCATCGAATGTACTATACGGGGAACTTACGGCCAAATTATCGCAATATTGATTGCGACAAGGGTTCCAACACTTAGAAAATTTATAGGTACTCATTCCAACATCGACTTGTAATATTTTTGTAAACTTTGTCATTCATATTAACTTATAAAATTTGCTTACTTAAAACAATTCCTAACTTTTGTTGCATTATAACTTTAAATATAACTTAGATTTCAGTAAAATAATTTTGTTTAAACTTATAAAATTAATCTAATTTCATCAAAATGGAATCGATTGTTAATTTTCAAAGCGATTTGTATTCTCGAGTGCAGAAGGCTAAAGTGAACTTAAAAAAATCGCCGAAAGAAAGGTTAACCAAAGAGCACATAGACGGAAGGTTAGAATCAGTGGAGCAGCTTTGGTTTGAATTTCTATCGGGTCACAAAGACTTGTGCCGAAATTACAGCCCTCAAGAATTAAAAACTTCCGATTATATAACTGAAATGTATGATAAGTGTGAAGAAACATTTTTGGAATACAAATGTGAATAGAAAACTTTATTGTCTAAATTTAATCAGCAATCTAAAAGGGATAACCAAAGGGATAACCCTTCTACAAGTTCTGTAAGTAACAGTAATCAAACAAAATCGCAACATGTAAAATTGCCAAAATTAATATTCAAAATTTCTCAGAAAAGTATACCGAGTGGTGTACCTTCAAAGACTTGTTCCAATCGTTGATAGGTCAAAATAACACCTTGGATAACGTGCAAAAGTTACACTACCTGAAAAGCTATTTAACTGGTGAAGCAGAACAGCTTCTTAGGCACATAATTCTGGAAACAAACTTTGATAGGTGTTGGCAATTATTGGAAGAGCGATTTAATAATAAAAAATACATATCACATCAGGTATTGAAACGGCTGCTCAGTCAAAAGAATTTAACAGCAGAATCCGCAAATTATTTGAAAGATTTAGTTGATACCACCAACGACTGTTTGGCAACACTCTCTAATTTAAGTATTGATGTGAAGAACTGGGATATTTTAATTATTCATATCTTGTTGAAATTGGATCCTGAAACTCGACGACAATGGGAGTTCAGTGTAACCACTAATATATCGTCTGATGAACTTCCCACATACAATCAGTTTAAAGAGTTTTTAACTCAGAGGTTCCGCGTAATCGAGTTTCTGGATACAAAACCAGCGACAAGACACAAAGGCCAAACCAATAATGATATACAAAAGGTCAAATCACTTCATGTCACAAACGAAACTACTATTTCGTGTCCGATTTGTACGGAAGGTCATAGATTAAGTCAATGAAAGAATTTTCACAAGGAAACTGTTGATGCTCGACGTAAGTTCGTTCTCGACAACAATGCTTGTTTCAATTCCTTGGGTAGCAATCATTCTGCCAAAGACTGCCGCACTAATTTAAGATGTCGGATTTGCAGACGAAACCATCATTCGCTGCTGCATCCTAAGGGTATTGGGTCAGGTTTTAATGCCAATATAACTGAGGTCAACAACGGTGAGCGAGTTGTCAATTCATCAGATAGTGCCACTGCTTCGTTGGTAGGTCAACAAACTTCAGAAGTGGTCTCGTGTTTTTCCACTGGCAAAGGCCAGCAGCAAATCTTGCTTGCCACGGCGATCGTTATGGCTATGGCTAAAAACGGAAAACGTTACTCTGTTAGAGCGCTCCTAGACCAGGGGTCACAAGGGTCATTTATTTCTGAATCCACAGTTCAGTACTTGGGTTTGAAAAAATCACCAGCTACAAATAAAGTAACAGGCTTGGGTGGAGACAAGAACATTGTCTCCAAGGCGATGGTAACCATCGACATTCAATCCCGGATTGATCCAAATGTCAAATTTCCGGTGAAGGCTCATGTGCTTAACAGCATAACTTCTCTTCTTCCATCAAAAAGAGTTGAGGCAATTCATATTCATATATCATTTCAAAGATGATTATACAAAAGCTGTGGTTGGCAGGCTTGGAGTGGGATGAACCTGTTCCAACAAATATATTAAGTGAATGGAAAACCTACAAAAATGAACTGAAGCTATTAAGCAATGTTTCGATACTTCGATGGATTGGGCTTCGGGCAGGATATTTCATCGAACTGCATGGATTTAGCGACGCCTCTAAAGATGCTTACGCCGCCGTTGTGTACTCACGCGTTATCGATTCCAAGGGGCAAATCCATGTTACGTTGATATCTGCAAAAACAAAAGTAGCCCCAGTAAAACAAGTTTCAATTCCACGACTCGAACTATGCGGTGCGGTCCTACTGATGCGTTTAATGATGGACATAGCGTCAGTCATGAATATTGACAAAACTCACTTGCACGCTTGGACAGATTCAATGGTAGTCCTCGCTTGGTTGAATAGCCATCCCAGTCGCTGGAAGGTCTTCGTGGCGAATCGTGTGTCAGAAATTATAACAAATTTGGATTCTCACCACTGGTCACACGTTTCCACCAAATGCAACCCAGCTGACGCAGCATCAAGAAAGAGAAAATATAAAGGCTCACTGTGCCACTACTGCCATTGACGATTCCCTGATGAAAAGATTTTCGTCACTAGGCAAAATGGTTCGAGTGATAGCCTACTGCAAGCGTTTCAGCCACAACCTAAAAACAATAAAAACAGAAAGACACGTAGAATTTTTAACCACAAAGGAACTACAAAATGCACTGGAGAGCTGCATACAAAAATGCCAATCTGATCACTTCATTGAAGAGATAGCCATAATAAAGAATGGTCATGATCTTCCAAATGCAGCAGCTTACGAGCTCTAAATCCATTTATGGATAAGAACAATATATTGCGAGTTGGAGGAAGGCTGGAACATTCCCAGTTAAACGTAAACAGGAAACATCCAATTTTAATCCCAAAACAATCCAATCTAACCACACTGATAATCGCAGACGCTCACATACAGACGCTCCATGGTGGTCCACAACTAATGTTGGCCTACCTTTTGTCAAAGCACATGCGTAAAAGTTGTAGCTGCATCTAAGAACCCTTTAATGGGCCAGTTACCTCCAGCGCGAGTGACACCAACGCGAGCCTTCAATCACAGCGGGGTCGATTACGCCGGGCCAATACAAATGCGTACCACCAAAGGTAGAGGCCACAAATCCTACAAGGGATATATTTGTTTATTTGTTTGTATGGCTACTCGCGCCTTACATTTGGAGGCCGTGAGTGATCTTACATCAGAAGGCTTTCTGCAGGCATTCAAGCGGTTTCAGGCAAGACGTGGTCATTGTTCGCATCTTTGGAGCGACAATGGCACAAATTTTATTGGCGCTGCAGCCGAGCTCAAGAGGTGCAGTACGGCTGAACAACAGTCCATGCTGAATGAGGTTGCAGAAGCTCTAGGTATAAACGGTTGTGAATGGCATTTCATTCCACCTCACTCAGCGAATTTCGGTGGTTTGTGGGAAGCCGGTGTCAAATCGGTAAAATACCATCTCAAACGCATTGTAGGAAACACAACATTGACATATGAAGAGATGGCTACAGTGTTAGCTCAAGTTGAAGCATGTCTCAACTCTCGGCCAATGTCAACTATCACCGACGAGTCAGATAATTACACGATATTGACACCTGGCCACTTCCTAATAGCATCGTTCATGTCCAGAGTTGACACGTGTAGGAATTCGATTATAAAGAGCCTGGCCGACAGGCTGCTGCTGACTGATACGTATAGACGATGGGTGAAAATTGCCACTTAATGTTATTTAATTTAGTTATATATTTTTTTATTTCAACTATTTCCTGTGATTTAATTAATTGATTTATTTGATTGTAATATGGACCTAGTGTCTGAAATAAAGTTTTTTTATTTTATTATTATTTATAGGAGAGCCACCAGTAACAGCACCTGACCACAACGTTGAAGAAGTAAATGTTAGCACATTACGGAGATGGCAACACACTCAACGTATGTTGCAAACAGGGTTGGATTTCGTAGCATAATTATGCTATTTGTACCATTATTTCATGATGTGTAGTATGTAGTATCGTAATGTCAGTAAGCTACGCTAAAATACCATAATTTTATCATAAGGTCATCTGACTTGTATTATTGGGTCTTTTTGCTTTTTAATATGTATTACCAACAAAATATTTCTATATGTATGGCAGCATCGTATCAGGCAACAAATACAAATTCGTTTATTGGGCATAAAAAATTGGCAAGGTGAAGTAAAGTGAGGGTGAGGGATTACCCACGTAATTTTTTACTATCCCGGTTATTCTGATAGATTAGGATGGATGTATTATGAATGAGTGTGAGTGAGACAATAAGTACAAACATAAAAATATTTTCGATTACTGTAAGCCAGTACTCGACAGTGAATATACTTTTCTTGCAGTACGTACCTACTACCGACCTATTGTGAATTGATATGAAATTTTGAACACTATCGCTACATACCTACTTGTATTTGTATATTTAGGAGTGTTGTTATTTCTTATGCTTTGTTAATTTTGAATGCAATTTTATTTCAATCCATAACAATAACGACGACAAGTTGAAAAACGTAATAAGTGGCGTAATGATAAGTGACGTAATGATGAAATTTGAGGGTTACCCTCGATGTCCCTTGGATCCCGTTGTCAGATCCTGACATGGTGACAATGGGACCAAATTGGAAGTATACCCACCGTATCGATATCTGAATATACCGACCCTACCGATCGTACCGACCGACCCTACCGATCAAAAGTATTTTTTTCAAATCGGTCGACAATTGGCGGAGAAATCGGTGAGCATACATAAAAAATATATATACAGTGGAACATATAACCGTCCTCTTTTTTTGAAGTCGGCTAAAAATCGAAGCGTACCATAATTTTAGACCAAGTAGTATAATTTTGACTTCCATAGACAATAATTTTGTGAAGGTCTGAATCCAACACTGGTTGCAAACCTTTTGGCGACCGTGGTCACAGGAATACTTGACGAAATTTATGCACAGATACAAGTGGTCAACTCTAACTGCTAATCCCAGCATCGGGGATGTAGTAGTAGTGAAGGAAGATAACTTACCTCCTAGTCGTTGGCTCTATGGTAGGATAATTGCTATCCATTCAGGTAAAGATGACATAGCTCGAGTGGTCACTTTGAAAACAAAAAACGGAACTCTTAAAATACCTGTCTCTAAATTGTGTTTTTTACCAGTGACGAAGGAGTAATATTTTGTTATTTTGTAAAATGTCTCCTTTCTAGAATATTAATGTTTTTCTTGTAAGTGTTAGTTTATATATTTTCAATGTATGTTTTGTAAACTTTTGTAAGGACAAAGGTCTCACTTTGCCCTTGGTGGGCGATGTATGTACAAAACTAACACTCTGTAAATCGAACCATATCGTATTATTGTGTAAAAGTGCCTACAATTCTCACTAGATGCGCTTGTGTCGCGCCGTCTCGAATCCTGCATCGCGGTGACGAGATTCTCCGAAGAATTGTATGCAGAATTGTAGGCTGTAAATTAATTAATCTCAAAACCCCCTGGGTACAAAATAAAGTGTTTGCTTTAAACCCAGTGCAACCCAACCCTAGGAGTCATAGGACATCTTAACGTGTTCACATTTGTCCATTGATCCATTCATATCGACAATTTCCCTCGGTGATATTGTTTTTATAACTATATCACCAAAGGTTGAAAAATTGTGGTAAGGTACTTTAATCGGAAATTATGCGTAATACAGTTTGTTTTAGAAAATATACAATTCCGCGATTTTTTTCATGTTGACGCCTAAACTCGGTACACTCGTATGTAACAAATCTATTTACTAAGAGAACTTTGTCTATATTAAGCTAGAAATTGTCGTTAATTACTATTGTAGGGCCTGTGAGTCCCACTACATCACAGATTGCTGTGACAGATGTGTTGCGTCAGGCCATGGAGTACTATATTCCTTACTCCGACGTACCACTGTCCGGCAAAGCTCGCCTATGGTTTGGACCTCAGTGCATTCGCGCGGAAACACGCAAACATGAGGCATACCTAGCCTGGGTCGATGCTCGACACCGCAAAGCGAAAGACTTACATCAGAAGAAGAAGGCATATAACACGGCAGCCAAGTCCTCCAAAAAGGTTCTACAGAGGGCTCGCTTTGACCACATTAGCAGAATTGGGAACAAACTTGCTTCGTACCCTGCTGGTAGTAAAGCGTTTTAGTCCCTAGCTAAATCAGTCGAAGCGAAATTCTGCCACCCCTCACTCCCTCCACTGCTGAAACCTGATGGGACGCTGGCTCACACCGCTGAAGAGAAAGCAAACTTGTTTGCTTCTCAGTTTGCGGAGTCTTCGCGTCTTGATTCTGGTAGCGCGATACCTCCAACCACACCTGGCTCCACGACATTTATGTCAGATATTCGCATTCGCCAAAAGGAGGTTCGTAAAACGCTACGCAATCTTGATGTGAACAAAGCCAGTGGCCCGGATGGTATTCCAGCCATAGTACTGAAGTCATGTGCGCCTGAATTGTCTCCTATATTGACACGCCTCTTTCGTCTCTCGCTTGAGACTGGTCAAGTGCCGAAGTCGTGGAAGCTTGCAAACGTGCAACCTGTGCCCAAAAAAGGTAGTCGTGCCGACCCTGCCAACTACAGGCCAATTTCGGTCACGTCCATACTCTGCAAGACTATGGAACGTGTCCTCAACAACAGGCTCCTGTCGTATCTCGAAGCGAATGATCTCCTCAGTGACCGGCAATACGGATTCCGCCGAAACCGGTCCACTGGGGATCTTCTAGCTTACGCCACACACATCTGGAAGCCATCGAGCAATACGGGGAGGCGCTAGCCGTTTCCCTTGACATCTCGAAGGCATTCGACAGGGTTTGTTGCTAACACTGTACCAAGCACAAGTTCGGTCGTGCATGGAGTACTGCTCTCACCTTTGGGATGGATCAGCTAAATACCAGCTCGGGGCCTTGGAGTCAATTGAGAAGCGTGCTAAGAGGCTCATCAACAACGAAGCCCTAGTTCAGACTAAGCTTCTTAGTCTTGAGCATCGGCGCAAAGTTGCTAGTCTATCGGTTTTTTATCGGATACATTTTGGAGAGTGTGCATCTGATCTGCATGATTTAATTCCCTCCTGCCCTTTTTTCTATCGGACTGCCAGAGCGGGCACGAAAAATCGACACCGCTTTATGGTTGACATTCCGAAAACCCGTACGAAGCGCTTTGATTCCACTTTTATTGTGCGAACTGCTAGTTTGTGGAATGCACTGCCTGAATGGGTGTTCCCCGATAGATACAATCTGGGTGTCTTCAAGTCACGAGTGAATCGGTTTCTTCTAGGCAAGCGTGATCCACCGTAGGCCGCATCGTCGCTTAACATCAGGCGAGTTGGCGGTCAAGCGCAAGCCTATTCTACAATTAAAAAAAAAAACTATTGAGTACGTTTCAAACATCCGCGATGACCACACCAATCACCGACGTCGAGGAACAACACAGACTGCTCATGGACCAAAGCGCACCAGGCGCACCACCACCGCAGCAGCCCAGCACCAGCCGCATCACAGCAGAACTCGCACCAAGCGCCGTCACCATTCAGACGCGCACGTTTATGAAAATAATAAAATGAGGTCAATGTAAAAATGCGGGTGAAATCCTTTGTATAATCGATCGACTATGCTTCTATGAAGTCTTGGAAACAACATGAAGACGCGTTGCGCGGCATTACAAAAGTGATTGTTTTATTAATTAAAAATACTGTATCTATAAATAATAATTTATAAAATGAAATGTATTTATTTGATTTTTCATAATTACTGCGTGTATCGGAACGCGATTCGACACTTTAGTAAAATAATAACATAGCGTCGTCGGTTTTATATTATCCTACGTACCATGGACAAAAAATGTATTATCATTATATTATTGAGAATGAATGTATGTATAAAGAACGGTAACGGCTTAGTAGAGCAAGACAGCGATATAGATTTGTTTTGCCGTTTCTACTTTCTTGGACTTGTCTGAACGCGTAGAAGTACTCTTTGGCGTAGAAGTAGATATAGCTTTGATTATTTATAGATATAGGTAAGTATACGACATAATTATTTTGTCACACTGTGACGAAAATTTTGGCGTATTTAAAAAAACCAGCACGTCTTCACACCTACGCATCGGACGCCACTTTCGCATTGAAAGGTAATGCGCCATAGTGGCGTTTGACTGTCGGAGGCCTAGAAGGTCTAACATCTAGGGTTGGCAACTCAGCCTGTACTATCTTGCCTACTGCAATATTCTAGTGATATATTTATTTATTTATCGGAGTCTTTCCGGTGGCCAAAGATTCCGACCCTAGGGTTGGACATTAAAACCAAAATTTTCATGCCTCCTACATATTTTGGTGACTGGAACACACATTTGTCGGATGCCTTCAGGAGGCCTAATAGTTCTGAACAGGATTGATAATTCAGCCTTTACTATCTTGTCTACTTACATGTTCTAGCGATTTATCTACATATTCGTCGGAGGCCTTTGAGTGGCCTAATGTCCTAACACTAAGGTTACCAATACAGCCAATTGTTTAATGCCTCCTACATATTTAGGTGACTAAAAATCATTTTTTTTCTGAGGCCTTTGGGAGGCCTAATTTTACTGACACTAGCGTTGCCAATTCAGCCTGTATTATCTTGCTTACTACATAAATTTTATTGAATGACACGTATTTGTCGGAGGCCTCTCGGCGGCCTAACATGACATTTGGATCGACCGCTTAGTCCGGGTGTGTGAGTGAGAACTCTGTATTAACGTATAGCGTCGTCTCGTGCTTTCCTAATAAAGAGGAAACGTTTTCACGTGCATGGTACGGTCGAAAGTAAGAATGTTTTACGCTCGAAACGCTATGTTTTCGCAGCAATGTTATTTTGTGTAACGTGTATGGTAGGCCCCCAGGCCGCGAGGAAGAAGTAAGAATTTCCGCAATATTTCTGCATATCTTTGGAAATAATAATACTTTTACAATAAATCCAATCTATAACGTGTTGTTTTCTGCAGGCAAGCGGAGCTGGCTGCCGCTTTTCCGCAAGGGATACGCTGCCAAAAGTGTCTTGAGTATGGGCACTGGAGTTACGAATGCAAGGGGAAGCGCAAAATCCTGACACGTCCATCACGCACTCAAGTTCTCAAGAAGAATCTGAAAGCTAAAGAATCAGACACTAAGAAGGATTCTGGAGGGTGCTGCAGGTAAATGATTTGATTTGAAGAAATCATCGTTAGCACACCTCTATTTTTGACATGCTATTTTGGTGTTGTCCTCTTGTTCTAGCTTTTTCTGAATTCTGATTTTAAGATGTCATGTGGCCTAAGTGCGAATATCGAATAGTACTATCGAATTCCATACTAATTTCAAATTCGAAATTAGTATGAAATTCGACGTTGTCAGGTTTTTCAAATCTACCCACATTTTAGCATCCAATAAATGGATGCCAGCATATGTAGCAGTGATTATATTCTAGCATTTGTTAGTTAACTGATTAAGTACCTACCTTAGCTCTATTTTTCTAGCTTTCTCGATGATTTTATGATGTTTTGCTCACTTTCATTTGTCGCGTTATTCAAATCTACTCACATTTTAGCATCCAATAAATGGATGCCAGCATATGTAGCAGTGATTATATTCTAGCATTTGTTAGTTAACTGATTAAATACCTTAGTTCTATTTTTCTAGCTTTTTCGATGATTTTATGATGTTTTGCTCACTTTCATTTGTCGCGTTATTCAAATCTACTCACATTTTAGCATCCAATAAATGGATGCCAGCATATGTAGCAGTGATTATATTCTAGCATTTGTTAGTTAACTGATTAAATACCTTAGTTCTATTTTTCTAGCTTTTTCGATGATTTTATGATGTTTTGCTCACTTTCATTTGTCGCGTTATTCAAATCTACTCACATTTTAGCATCCAATAAATGGATGCCAGCATATGTAGCAGTGATTATATTCTAGCATTTGTTAGTTAACTGATTAAATACCTTAGTTCTATTTTTCTAGCTTTCTCGATGATTTTATGATGTTTTGCTCACTTTCATTTGTCGCGTTATTCAAATCTACTCACATTTTAGCATCCAATAAATGGATGCCAGCATATGTAGCAGTGATTATATTCTAGCATTTGTTAGTTAACTGATTAAATACCTTAGTTCTATTTTTCTAGCTTTTTCGATGATTTTATGATGTTTTGCTCACTTTCATTTGTCGCGTTATTCAAATCTACTCACATTTTAGCATCCAATAAATGGATGCCAGCATATGTAGCAGTGATTATATTCTAGCATTTGTTAGTTAACTGATTAAATACCTTAGTTCTATTTTTCTAGCTTTTTCGATGATTTTATGATGTTTTGCTCACTTTCATTTGTCGCGTTATTCAAATCTACTCACATTTTAGCATCCAATAAATGGATGCCAGCATATGTAGCAGTGATTATATTCTAGCATTTGTTAGTTAACTGATTAAATACTTTAGTTCTATTTTTCTAGCTTTTTCGTTGATTTTATGATGCCATACTCACACACATCACACATCATCAGCCAATTAACGTCCACTGTTGGACAAGGCCTCCCTCATGGAGAGGGGTGTTGCCATAATCCCCACGCTTGGCAGGCGGCTTGGGGATCGCATTACGTTCACCGTGTACTATTAGGCCGCTGCTGCCCATCCTCCAGTGGTTCTGGTCGCAGTTTTAAGACATACCCGGGTCCATAACTGACTAATACCAATATAATAACAGATAAATTATAATTTATTTATCCTATCATTATTGACCATTTATGTTTTCGTTTTCTAACATATAAACCATAATAATGCCATGCTCACTTTCGTTTAACTGTCGCGTTTTTCAAATTTACCCACATTTTAGCATCCAATAAATGGATGCCAGCATTTGTAACAGTGATTCTACTCTAGCCTTTGTTAGTTAACTGATTAATAATTAAGGCACATTAATTAAATGTTATCGAGAATACCCCTAGATATAGGAATCTCCCGCCATTTTAGAATGGCATCCATTTTACATTTTTGAATCTAAAGTTCAGTTCTGGAAGTTTCTGGAGATCCAAAAGATATAAAAGTAGGTTGTGTGTTTTTTTTCACAAGATGCATGACCTTTCTGATGATATTCGACATGGAACTAAAGTCAATGTAATTATGATTATGATAATTATTTAGAAGTAATCTATAACAGATTTTTGGTGTTTCACTTGCATGGACATTGTCAGGAATCATTTATTTATTTTATATTTCATAAGTTTATACATCATTATCGTCATCAGCCAGAAGCCATCCACTGCTGAACATAGGCCTCCCCCTTTAACCTCCACACCGAACGACATCCTGCATCTGCATCCACTGGATGCCCGCAACTCAACCGCAACCGCGACGCAAGTTTATACATAATATATGTATCTAAATCACTGTTCTTTCCATTACTACCTCTACGCAAAAAAAAAAAAAAACTATCCATTACTGAGTATGAGGAACACACATACCAACAAACATACACACATTCATATAATGTACTGGGTACATGATTATGTGGAAAGGGTGTACTAAGCCAAAAGGGATCTATTGTACCCATCATTATGAAACACTTTTACTCTGGGACCAACTCTGAAATCGCAAAATAAACAGCTGTTCCATTGCAAATTAATTAATCACACAAAAACAAAATATATGGAAAGGCTAGTATTTTTTTGTGATTACAGGGTTGGTTCCGAAGGCAAAGTTGTTCATAATGGTGGGTAAGATGGACCCCTATCAGCATAGTAGTCTTACTGCGTAACAGTTTATAATTTTAGTATTTGTAACCCTGTATAATTTTTGACTGATTTCTGATTGGTCATTTACCAAAACCTGTCCTTTCAGTTCCAACGGTAGCTGCAAAATACCCAAAAAGAAAAAGCGTGCAGAAACCAAATCAAGCTCGGAAGACTCATCAGGAAGCGAGTCAGATTCATCTGATAGCTCTGACTCATCGGGCAGTGACTCCAGCAGCGACTCAGACAGCGATAGTGACGGGGAGAGTGATAGCGGAAGTGATTCTGGGTCCGGCTCTGGCTCAGGCTCCGGGTCAGGATCTGGTTGTGGCTGTTAAAAATACTGTAAGGTTTTCCACACTGTAGGAGATGTGTTTGAATCCAGATTAAAAGCAAAGCATTGAAAGTCTCGCGTAGTCATATCGAAATTTTTTATGTGAAACATTTTGTATGCTGCCTTACTAATAGACCTTTTTTTTAAACTAAAATTACACAATGTAAAACCACAGAATACATAAAGTACAAGTACAGAAAGTTCACTCTGCAAAAGCATTTAAATAAGTAGCGACTCTTACTACCACACAATAAAGTCCAATTCAGGACGTGCGAGCGCTAACTACCTACTGCTATATTAACCTAGAAGTTGCCTCTCTGTCTTTCACATAACTCTTTTCGCGTTATCTCTGTCTATCGCGCGGCAGCGGGCACGGCAAGTCCGACAAGACGACTACTTGTAGCTTCATACCTAAAGTGCGGAGTGCACCAGGTTTGATAAAACTCCTGTCATTGAATTACGTTTTGTGGGGTGTTATGATGTATTACTTTTAGTGGGGTATTTCAATGTTTTACTTTTAGTGGGACAAACATCTCCTGTGTGTGAAATCACTAAGTTGTTATAGGTAGCTACTTTTATAGTACTGGTTAGCAGCGCAAATGATTGGTACTGTAAATGAAGCTGTAATTTTAGTTTATGACCTTCCTTGTTATTTGAGCATTCCATTTCAGTTGGCGCTCCATTATAATCTAGCAGTCTTGCGCTTGCAAATCGCATCTCGCAAATTGGGTGCAGGATGGTGCGATGGGACTGCAAATGACAGACAATAGAATCTTATTTTAAACTTATGTTTGTGTTAATAAATATATTTTCATTTTCAGGGTGTAGGTTTTTGTATAAAAAAAATGGTGCTTTTGAAATAATTCACAAAACGCCATTTCAAAGATATTTCATTTGTTCCTTAATGTGGTATGTTTTATAATTTCTGTGAACGATTTTCAAGTCAAAAGCACTTAACTTAGTCTAATCGTCATAATATTTACGGTAATTTTGTTTGTAGGAAAAGTTCTTGCCGTTGGCCCATTTTGCGTTTCGCTGACGCAGTAGGCCAATGAATGGCCTAATTGTGGAAAACGCTACACAAGTAGAATCAGAGGGCAAACCAGTCACAAACTCCTGTAGGTGTTGGCTGTTTGCTGCGCTGAATGCGATGCGGTTACCGTTCGTTTAACATTAGTAGAATGATATGGGACATCTTGCTCTTAGTCAACAGATATATCAATGAATATCATAAGGTCAAGACATAAGCTAGTTTAGCCTATAAGGTAAATGCAATGCAGGTTTTTAATATTTAATGCTGGTCATTAGAAAGGGTAACATTGAATGGAACTATTGTATGATACTTTGAAACGTTTCTATCCCATTGTAAAGTACTTTTTTGAACGTGCAAGCAGTTTTTGTAAGATTTCAGTTATTTTCCTCTGATTTATTGTATTTCGCCCAATTACTGATAAGCAAATTAATTTTATTATATTGAGTGATAAATACTGATCTCTGTAGATTATTTGACCATGAGTTCATTAGTGGATTAGTTATTTTTTTCTTCCCAAAAACAATTTTCAGACTGTTCAAGTAATTTAATAAGAGTATTAGTTAATATTTAGTAAGATGTAGCCATATCAATTAACAGTTTTTGGCCAATATGCTATTGTATATTAATTTAGCCTGGGCAGTCCGAACAAGACTTTAGGGTTGCCAGATCGAAGTCATATCCAATTCATAGAGATCAGAAGTGATTATAATTGATGTTTTTTTTTTATTTATGCTTGAAACGTTGCATTTATTTTTCCAATTTTTCTTCACCTCCAGAGCACATCAAGAGCGGCTGGTGCAGCAGCGGAAGTCGCGGAAAGCCTCAAACGGAGGAAATATGAATCTCTCGGCGAGGGATACATATTTCTTCCATTTGGAGTTGAAACCATGGGCCGCTCGGGGTTTAGTTAAAGAGCTGTCCAGACGCCTCATAGATGTGACGGGTGACCAAAGAGCTGGCGCTTACCTTGGCCAAAGAATAAGTTTGGCCATTCAACGTGGTAATGTCGCTAGCTTTTTAGGTACCCTACCCGAAGACAGTGACCTTAATGCAGTTTTTTACCTGTAGTTTATAGTTTTGGATAGGTATTCAGTTTTATTTAGATTTAATTTAGGTATTTATTTAGCTACTTTATTATTTTAAGTTTTAGTTTTTAGTTAATATTTAAGTTTATGTTAATTTTCTGTTATTTAAGTTACCTTTGTTTCAATAAATATATTCCAACTAAACTAACAAATAAAAAAAACTCAAACACTAATATATGTACTAACTAAATAACTAATATAGGTAGTAATTAAGTTTTTTTTTACTTACTTACCTAAATTAAAATAAAGAATTTTTCCAATTGTACTTTTATTTGTTGGCCAAGAAACTAGAAGGATGTCAAATAATTTTTTTCAAGTTTTGTCCGAATAGCTACAATTTTATTCAGGGAGCGGTAGGTGCTTCAGGCAATGTTTGAATAATCACTTTCCTTTTCTGGTCGTAGCTGAAATTGTTCATTTTGAATATCTGGCTGTCATAGAACGGCTTCAAGTCTGTGATGTTGATCTGTCTCGCTCGCACGGTGAGGTCTCGCTCTGATATCTCGATGGTGGCCTGCGAGTGCTGATGAAGGCCTCGCATGTAGGCCAATTGATCCATTGTCAATTGACGGAGAATGTAGTAAAGGAGCTCGCTGTGGTCCTTCTTGTACGAAAGGTATTTTTGGAATGTCTGAAAGAAAATTACGGTTAAGGTTTTTATTCCCTCAAAAGAATTTACAAATTTACGTATTTGGAAAACACAGTAAGTAATAATAGATAAATATTATAGCGCCATTGAGTGTAGTTTACAGAGATATGTCAATAATAATTTAACTAACAAAACAATCAAATATGCGTTAACACTACAGTAAAAAGTCAAATATAGAGGGTAGGTTTATAAAATTTTGCAGAGTATGTGTATAAATGCAAGCGGCCCGTGCCGCGCATTGTTTACTAAGCCTTTGCTATAGTACGAAAAAGAGTTTTTGTATGGTCTTATATAGGTAAGTATTGTTATATATATATGGAATATCTTTTAAAGTGTCATCTTTTTTTTAAAAATGTGTTTAATAATAAATAATTGTTTATATTTGCTTGTCTAGTTAGACGTTTTTGAAATTAAAAATGGTCATCATCATTTCAGCCATAGGATGTCCACTGCTGGACATGGGCCTCCCCCATCTATCTCTAACCGTCGTTGGAACTGGCCAGCATCCAACATTTCCCTGCAGTGCTGGGTGCTCACTGATGCTCTTTTTGGTCGTCTGTCCATCTTGTGGATGGACGTCCTACGCTGCGTGCTGTGTAAAAAACTAAGTACATATTTTCATTTTTTTAATGGCCGTCACGGGACGCCTGGCAAATATGAAACATGACGGTATAAGAGAGCGTCATAACGTCATATTGACTTAACAGTCAAACGCAAGGCTATTATTAAATGAAACAAATTAAACCTAAAGGTTGTTAATTACATTAATAACATGATATAATTAATGAGCATGGTGCGTACCGCCATGTTGACGTCTTCTTCGTTCACTTGCGAGCGGATATGCATGCGTCTCTCTCACACGACTCACTAGAACCATACCTGTCTCATAGCTCGCATGACGCTGTACTTCTGCGTTTCGACGAAGCTCTCGAACATGGTGCGTATCGCCATGTTGACGTCTTCTTCGTTCACTTGCGAGCGGATATGCATGCTCTCTCTCACACGACTCACTAGAACCATACCTGTCTCATAGCTCGCATGACGCTGTTCTTCTGCGTTTCGACGAAGTTCTCGAACATGGTGCGTATCGCCATGTTGACGTCTTCTTCGTTCACGTGCGAGCGGATATGCATGCGTCTCTCTCACACGACTCACTAGAACCATACCTGTCTCATAGCTCGCATGACGCTGTACTTCTGCGTTTCGACGAAGCTCTCGAACATGGTGCGTACCGCCATGTTGACGTCTTCTTCGTTCACTTGCGAGCGGATATGCATGCGTCTCTCTCACACGACTCACTAGAACCATACCTGTCTCATAGCTCGCATGACGCTGTACTTCTGCGTTTCGACGAAGCTCTCGAACATGGTGCGTATCGCCATGTTGACGTCTTCTTCGTTCACTTGCGAGCGGATATGCATGCTCTCTCTCACACGACTCACTAGAACCATACCTGTCTCATAGCTCGCATGACGTTGTTCTTCTGCGTTTCGACGAAGTTCTCGAACATGGTGCGTATCGCCATGTTGACGTCTTCTTCGTTCACTTGCGAGCGGATATGCATGCGTCTCTCTCACACGACTCACTAGAACCATACCTGTCTCATAGCTCGCATGACGCTGTACTTCTGCGTTTCGACGAAGCTCTCGAACATGGTGCGTATCGCCATGTTGACGTCTTCTTCGTTCACTTGCGAGCGGATATGCATGCGTCTCTCTCACACGACTCACTAGAACCATACCTGTCTCATAGCTCGCATGACGCTGTACTTCTGCGTTTCGACGAAGCTCTCGAACATGGTGCGTATCGCCATGTTGACGTCTTCTTCGTTCACTTGCGGGCGGATATGCATGCTCTCTCTCACACGACTCACTAGAACCATACCTGTCTCATAGCTCGCATGACGCTGTACTTCTGCGTTTCGACGAAGCTCTCGAGCATGGTGCGTATCGCCATGTTGACGTCTTCTTCATTCACTTGCGAGCGGAGATGCATGCGTGCATGCGCTTCACTCATGCGGATCACTGTAATAATAAAAAAACATCTACTAACCGAAAGCAATTTAAGTTGACGTAAATAAAGTTCGCTTTCAAGTTGAAGCAATGCTAGATTAAGTGTATTTATTAGTATGGTATATAATTTGCTAGACGCTTTACAAAGTTATGTCGTCAACTTTGTATGAAATGTCAAAAAACTTTTTTTTTATATATATATAATTTTTTATTGTAGAATAGGCTTGCGCTTGACCGCCAACTCGCCTGATGTTAAGCGACGATGCGGCCTACGGTGGATCACGCTTGCCTAGAAGAAACCGATTCACTCGTGACTTGAAGACACCCAGATTGTATCTATCGGGGAACACCCATTCAGGCAGTGCATTCCACAAACTAGCAGTTCGCACAATAAAAGTGGAATCAAAGCGCTTCGTACAGGTTTTCGGAATGTCAACCATAAAGCGGTGTCGATTTTTCGTGCCCGCTCTGGCAGTCCGATAGAAAAAAGGGCAGGAGGGAATTAAATCATGCAGATCAGATGCACACTCTCCAAAATGTATCCGATAAAAAACCGATAGACTAGCAACTTTGCGCCGATGCTCAAGACTAAGAAGCTTAGTCTGAACTAGGGCTTCGTTGCTGATGAGCCTCTTAGCACGCTTCTCAATTGACTCCAAGGCCCCGAGCTGGTATTTAGCTGATCCATCCCAAAGGTGAGAGCAGTACTCCATGCACGACCGAACTTGTGCTTGGTACAGTGTAAGCAACTGTTCCGACGTGAAGTACCGACGCACCTTCGATAGGATACCTAGCTTTTTGGCAGCCAATTGAGCCTTGCTTTCAATATAGGAGCCAAAGTTGAGTGTAGGAGACAGAGAAACACCCAAAAGCTCAAGCTGGTCAGATATCGGAACGGACACATCTTGGAAAGTAGGAGCCAGATGGAATGGCGTCCTTTTTGCGGAGAACAGACAAGCCTGGGTCTTAGCGGCATTGAACTTGACCAGGTTGGCATCGCCCCAATCGGAGACTACCTTAAGTGACAAGTTCATGCGCTCAACCATGGCCTCTCTGAGAGACTGTATTTCAGGTCCACTGGTTCGTGCATTGGATGTATAGCTCTCTACTACTGTGCTGTCGTCTGCGTACCCAAAGATACCGGGCTTTAACAGATCGTTAATATGCAGCAGGAAGAGCGTTGCAGAGAGCACCGACCCCTGGGGGACACCGGCATTAATTGCCATTTGATCGGACGAGCAGCCATCAATGAGAACTCGAATCGATCTATCCCTCAGGAAGTCCGATATCCACGCAACAAAACCTTTGGACAAACCGAAGGAGGAAAGCTTGCTAATAAGGCCGTCATGCCAAACCCTGTCGAATGCCTTCGAGATGTCAAGGGAAACGGCTAGCGCCTCCCCGTATTTCTCGATGGCCTCGCTCCAGATGTGTGTGGCGTAAGCTAGAAGATCCCCAGTGGACCGGTTTCGGCGGAATCCGTATTGCCGGTCACTGAGGAGATCATTCGCTTCGAGATACGACAGGAGCCTGTTGTTGAGGACACGTTCCATAGTCTTGCAGAGTATGGACGTGACCGAAATTGGCCTGTAGTTGGCAGGGTCGGCACGACTACCTTTTTTGGGCACAGGTTGCACGTTTGCAAGCTTCCACGACTTCGGCACTTGACCAGTCTCAAGCGAGAGACGAAAGAGGCGTGTCAATATAGGAGACAATTCAGGCGCACATGACTTCAGTACTATGGCTGGAATACCATCCGGGCCACTGGCTTTGTTCACATCAAGATTGCGTAGCGTTTTACGAACCTCCTTTTGGCGAATGCTAATATCTGACATAAATGTCGTGGAGCCAGGTGTGGTTGGAGGTATCGCGCTACCAGAATCAAGACGCGAAAACTCCGCAAACTGAGAAGCAAACAAGTTTGCTTTCTCTTCAGCGGTGTGAGCCAGCGTCCCATCAGGTTTCAGCAGTGGAGGGAGTGAGGGGTGGCAGAAGTTCGCTTCGACTGATTTAGCTAGGGACCAAAACGCTTTACTACCAGCAGGGTACGAAGCAAGTTTGTTCGCAATTCTGCTAATGTGGTCAAAGCGAGCCCTCTGTAGAACCTTTTTGGAGGACTTGGCTGCCGTGTTATATGCCTTCTTCTTCTGATGTAAGTCTTTCGCTTTGCGGTGTCGAGCATCGACCCAGGCTAGGTATGCCTCATGTTTGCGTGTTTCCGCGCGAATGCACTGAGGTCCAAACCATAGGCGAGCTTTGCCGGACAGTGGTACGTCGGAGTAAGGAATATAGTACTCCATGGCCTGACGCAACACATCTGTCACAGCATCCGCGCAGGTCGAAGGATCATTAGAAGAAAAGCACACTGACTGCCAAGGATAAGACGCAAAAAAAGATCGCATCTCATCCCAATTCGCCGACTTGTATCGCCACACCCGCCGGGTGCCCCTAAGGCTGAGATCGGGCGGGGAGTAAACGGATACAGATTTCACCAGACAATGGTCAGAGTTACCCAGAGGTGAACAAACTGACACTGAGTAGCGGTCTGGATCGGTTGTCAGCAGAAGGTCCAAGCAATAAGGCGTGTGCGAGTCAACGTCAGGTACCCGTGTAGCTCCTTGGACCAGCTGAGTGAGATCCAACGTTAGAGCAAGCTCACGTGTTTTTCTCCCAGCATGGTCAGTGTCCCGGTGTGGGAATAGCCACTCTTGGTGGTGGCCGTTAAAATCCCCCAGTAACACTAGTTGGGCTGTAGGGTACCTTAGTTGAGCCGCATCCGCCGTCTCAATCAGATATTGAGTGAGCCTGGTTGTCTCCTCATCTCCGCTGTGCGACCGGTAGACACAGGCATAGAGAATTTTCTCTATTCCCGTGTCCACCAGGACCCAGAGCACAGAGAATCTGGGGTCCTCAAGTTGACGGAGACGCCGACAGCAGGTGTCATCACGGGCGTACAGGCACACACCAGCTCTAGGCTTAAAAGTGTGCTCCAGGGTATACCCCGGGTATGATAAGTACGCCAGGTCAGACGGTCTTCCGATCTGCGTCTCCGTTAGGAAAAATAGTGCCGGTTTTTCAGTCTCCAGGTGAAAGTGGACTGGCACGAGATTTGAGTGCAGACATCGGATGTTTATGAGGTGCACTTTAAGTGAAAGGGCGTGCAGCCGCTGTGTAAACTTCATTCTATTTTTCCTTTGCTGCATGATTTTTGTTGTGTGAGTGATTCGGTGGGAAAACGGCAGTGGATCGAGACTCCACGCTGCTAACCAGTAGACATACGGTGCGGGGCTACACCATTGGGGAACTAGTCTGGAGACTGCGGGGACGCCCGAGCCCCCCCGGGGATGTCCATCGGGCCCTTTCACCCGGTCGCCGACCGGCACGATGGCGCATCCCAGGATTTTTCGCGAGTTGGCGGGGCAGCCTTTCATGAGTGGCTAGTTCACTACTTGGGCCCCCTACTAACTGCGGTCGGCCAGCGGTGCACCGTGCCTCGGATCCCGCTACCCTCCGCGACTAGTTACTGCCATGTGATGCAGCCCAACATCACATGGCAGAACGGTCTTTCATCAGTGAAGTAACTGATCCGACCCGTTTTCCCTAACGGTGTCACCGGACAACATGCCGGAACACGGCCAGGCCGCTTGGCGGCATGACTTTGTCCGGTGGGTGGTCACTAGCCTCGGCCGAAGCCTACCACCAGTATGTTGTCACCTGACTAGCACCACCCGGGGACTACGTGTGGGGTTTCAGAATTTACGGGTGCATTCCCACGGACGAGGGTGACTCAATCCCCTAAAAGTACTAATTACTACTAAAACGATTAACGTAATGGACAGACTATATTATATGTATAAAGTCTTTTGTTACATCAAATATGACCCCGAATAGCAGTAGTGAACACTACATCACTAATACTACCCTCACTAATATTTGAAGTACAAAAGTGTACGTTGTATGTGTGTGAAATTAACTATGAAGTATCGAGGTAGTTATTGGGGAGATAAGGAGTAAAATACATACCGGATTCGATATGCCTCGCGGTGATAGGTGAGCTGCCAGTAGCTAGAGACTCTTGACGCAGCTGACTGTACATCTTCGCTACTTTATCTTGATCCATGTTCTGGACAACACATGTTTTTTTATATATATAATTATATATTTTTTATATATAATTATATGATATATTTTTATATATTTTAGAAAGCTGCATTACTACTATTTATTCAGTAAGTTACTGTAGTTTCTTAATTAGTTTTAGAAGGCTGCATTACTACTATTTATTTTGTGACTTACTGTATATTCCCAATTAGTTTTAGAAGGGTAAATTACTACTATTTATTCTGTGACTTACTGCTTATTCCTAATTAGTTTTAGAAGGCTGCATTACTACTATTTATCCTGTGACATACTGTAGATTCCTAATTAGTTTTAGAAGGCTGCTTTGCTACTATTTATCCTGTGACTTACTGTAGATTCCTAATTCGTTTAGAAGGCTCACTTACGTTTGGTAACGTTTATATAATGTGAAAGATATTTACTCACCTGAAGTTTAGGGTGTACATTCTCCCGCGAGTATACGATGTATTTCTTGAGCAAGTCCTGGGGTAGAGTGAACTCAGGGTCGGGCGCCTCATTGTCGTCGAGGGTGGCGCCGCGTTGTGTCGGGTGGTGACGGATGTGGGAGCTTACTACGAACCTGGCGACAAATTTGGGATTAATAGTACCCAAGTCTCTCGTAACTTTCACCCTAAAATGAACAAGTAAGCTACATCAAATGAAAGTGTATTCTAGACTTACTTGGCCAAATGTTTGTCCATCATAGGGTCTGCCTCGTCCTTGACTACGCACAGCACGTCGAAACGCGACAGCATGGGCTCAGACAGATTCACGTTCTCTGTGAACGTTAGGGACGCGTCGTAGCGTCCGCCGATCGGATTAGCGGCCGCTATCACTGAGCATCTGTGGAACAAACGAATCAATCAAACTATGGCACTTGCAAATTAGTTGCAGATGAAGCGAAATAGTAGATTATTGTCCCCCTTTAACCTCCACACTGAACAACATTTGTTAAGCTATCACACCGGCAAGGCAAGGTGGCAAGCTCAGACATGGGGCTTGACTAATAACCCTTTCATAGAATGTACCAAACCTAGCGGGCAATGAAGTGTGACGATGCCAGCCTTGGATATAAATATGGACTGCTGTTCCATGGTGTCATGGATGGAGGTGCAATACTGGTCAGTAATTTTATCAACCTCATATATTAGTTACCTAGCATGCAGTGAAGTGACGATGCCAGCCTTGAATATAAATATGGACTGCTGTTCCATGGCCTCGTGGATGGAGGTGCGGTCCTGGTCAGTCATTTTAACAAACTCATCTATTAGTTACCTAGCATGCAGTGAAGTGATGATGCCAGCCTTGGATATAAATATGGACTGCTGTTCCATGGCCTCGTGTATGGAGGTGCGGTCCTGGTCAGTCATTTTAACAAACTCATCTATTAGTTACCTAGCATGCAGTGAAGTTACGATGCCAGCCTTGGATATAGATATGGACTGCTGTTCCATGGCCTCGTGGATGGAGGTGCAATCCTGGTCAGTCATTTTTGAACAGACTCATCTATTAGTTACCAAGCATGCAGTGAAGTGACGATGCCAGCCTTGGATATAGATATGGACTGCTGTTCCATGGCCTCGTGTATGGAGGTGCAATCCTGGTCAGTCATTTTTGAACAGACTCATCTATTAGTTACCTAGCATGCAGTGAAGTGACGATGCCAGCCTTGGATATAGATATGGACTGCTGTTCCATGGCCTCGTGTATGGAGGTGCGGTCCTGGTCAGTCATTTTAACAAACTCATCTATTAGTTACCTAGCATGCAGTGAAGTGACGATGCCAGCCTTGGATATAGATATGGACTGCTGTTCCATGGCCTCGTGGATGGAGGTGCGGTCCTGGTCAGTCATTTTAACAACGTCATCTATTAGTTACCTAGCATTCAGTGAAGTGACGATGCCAGCCTTGGATATAGATATGGACTGCTGTTCCATGGCCTCATTGATGGAGGTGCGGTCCTGGTCAGTCATTTTATCAAACTCATCTATAAGACATACGCCTCTGTCCGCGAGTACCAAAGCGCCTGCTTCTAGCGTCCATTCTCTGAAAAATAGATACGATATGATATGATATTGTACAATTCATTTTAAACACAGGATTTTAGAAATTCTAAAAGGAAAAAGCAGTAGAATAGACTTTTATTTGTCTAATTCAGCTCAGAACACAGTATAGAGCCTAGGCTACAATTTGGCTTCAGTTATTTTTGCTTGATAGATTTTGTGAACATTTTGATTTTTTAATGAGTTAATGAGAGCCAAATAACTTGCTATGCGCTAAACAAGCCACTTGTAAGCCCAATTTTAGGCTAAAGTTTCATTAAAATTGGTTAATCCATTAAGAGGTTACGATGACACTAACAGACCTCATCATCATCTACACTACCCCAGAGATTCGCTCCGGAATTACATTTTACACCAAATATTTTTTTTAAAATAGAAAGAAGTGGCAAACAAGCGACAGACAACCTGATGGTAAGTGGTCACCACCGCCTAGACATCTTAAAGTCCTTCGGTCGTAACATTAAACAAGTTGACATAGTCTTAAATAGCGTCAAACAAGTCATAGGCACAGTCAGAATCAAGCAAAGTAAGTCACAGTCAAGTGAAACTCATGTCCCAGTAGTGTTAGAGACTTTACAATAGGCTTTTATGGAGTTTTCGAAACAACAAAAAAACATGTTTCACCTCGTTATATAACTTCTCCACACTCGAACACACGTTCACGAGCCCTTAATAAATAATAATCCACTATTATTACACATTAACACTCGAACATACAAAAGTTTAGGAAAATAATACAATGAGCAAAGTGGAAAATAATATAATGAGGAGCAACTGTGCCAGCGCTCCAGAGCCTCACTCCGATATTTCAAGGAGTTGGGTTGACTCGGGTAACTGCTGGTAGGGGGAAATGCACAATACACCCGAAGTGGGACGTCAGTGCAGGACTTATCGCCCCCATCTCGAATAAGAATAAGAATACAATGAGCCGACATGTTTTTTCCACATTGGCGCCAAAACTCTTTTGTACCCGGGGCATTGTCAGTGTTGCCTACCTTTTAGTACTCTATTCACCCTTCGTTTGAAGCAGTCCAAATTATACCTCGAAGGAAAAACCAAAGGTGGTAAGCCATTCCACACCTTACAGGTAACAATCAAACAGTGCGTCTTCTTTCGAGTCGATGTTTCGCCACTTATTTTAATTTTAAATTAAGTTTTTGGACCAAAATTCCGCCACTCCAATGGCACTCTCCGTGGCTTCATTCAGGTCGTCCAGTGTGCAGGCTGCAGGGCACGCTGCAAACAGTGCGTGACTTCCATGTATCTATAGTTTGTCATAGTTTGAACAAATCGGCTATACGTACTGTGTTCTGGGATTTTTTCTCACATACGCTGTGAGACCGACTGCACTAGCGCCTTGACCAGTTGTGAACACAGCCCTCGGTGCAATCTGTAAGGAAAGATTTTGCTAGATTTTCTGTACTATAAACTGATATATTTTTACCTGTAGATAGGTTGTGCCCGCCACCATTTTGACTAGGAGAATGTAAGGCACATTATCATACTCGTTCCAGCCGTCTCTCAGTCACGCACTCCGAGTCCAGCAACACATCGCAGCTAATTAGGTGTTTTAGCAAAAATAATTGTAATAAAATGTCTTCCTATGTCTTTATAAACTGCACAAGCTACACACGCACTGTCAGAGACAAGAAAAATGCTTAATTTCACGCGTAAGTACTGTATTTTTTATCAAAACAGAAAAATAATATAAATTATTTATCATAGGCGGCTGTTGTCACTATGAAGTGTTTGATTCAGATTCAGATTCAGATTTTTATTCACCTTATAACAATGGTTCGTTATATTAGGTAGGTCAAATACATTTGTTATAGAAAATTATATCTTAAAACTAACTATGCGAGCGAGATGTGTAGATCGTATTGTGTGAGAGAGTGATAGAGATCGCAGCATAATCGACGACCAAAGCCGAATTCAGTCGATCACCGCGGCGCGGCGGCGACAAGCTGGTTGACACTTAATTAATTTTTAATGCAGTGTTGTTTTTCAATAACGTCTCTATTATATTACATCTCACTGACTAAAAATAATTTATGTTTTAAGCGATTCCCACCACTGGCATTTAGTCTTGGTATAGTAATGTAATACATCTCAAGTCACATTACTATTTCCCTATGACCCATAAAACCATATAAAAATCTTAGATTTTTTTCTATAGGTCTCTGGGTCCGTTTTCTCTCTCTGTCTATGGTTACTTAAGGCAATGGTTGTGAGTTTAGGCTATCTTTTTACTTTGTTTGTTACTTTTTTCAGTAAGTAAAACTTACCTTTTCAGTGTACTTGAGAAATTGTGATTTCCCCGTCCCTGGGTCACCACAAATTAGAATATTGATGTCGCCTCGAATTTTGTGTTGTTCACCTGATAAAAAAGCATTATTTTTAAGAAAATTGTTCATTAAAGCTTGGATTATTTAATACTGCCACATGCCGACTGACCATGGACGTAACAAGGGACGAACAGGTTCCTCCCCCCAGGTGAGTGTGGGTAGGATAATAATTTTAAATAACGTTGCATTTGCCTGCAACTGCCCCTCCTCTCAAGATCATCCTGGCTACGCCCAAGGGAGTGACAATAAAATCCATGCTATTATGACATTCAGGACTAAAATAATCGGTTACTTTTCTTTTAGATACGCCAAAAAGAGATGATAAACCTTACATCTTTCACCACATAGTCTTGTTTCATCAGATGACTTGTGGTAAGTTAATGCTAACCCTATTTTATCATAAACAATCTTTTTAACTGACTTCTAAAAAGGTCTTTAAGGAGATTCTTAATTCAATTTTATTTTTATTTTTTATGTTTGTTACCTCAGAACTTTCGACTGTGTACCGATTTTGATGATTCTGTTTTAATTTGAAAGCTAGTGCTTCCTGTGTGGTCACATTTTAATTTGGTCCAGTTCTGAAATTTTTATGAAGTCGTTTTTTTTTTATTGATTGATTGATACGTCAGAAAGAGATGATAAACGTGACATCTTTAACCACACAGTCACTTTTCAGATGACGTGAGGTCAGTTAATGCTAACCAATTTTATCATAAACAAGTGTTTTATTGAACAATATCTTTTTCAATCCAAGCTTTGATGAAATTAGTGATCGGAACGGTGTGCTGTTTAAAATGAGTCCAAACACGGCCAGTTTACTATTATCTATCGAGGAGTGCCGTTGTCCACCGTCACCATCATCAAATCAGCTCGCTGTTACCATAATATTGTATTGTCATCGAAACTTGACAAGTTTTTTTTTAAATGTCATAGCTGGCAAACAAGCAGACGGGCCGCCTGATGGTAAGCGATCACCGGCGCCTATGGATACCTGCAACACCAGGGGCATCACAGATACGTTGGCGACCCTTAAAGACTCTATTAACAGCCCTTTTGAAGAACCCCATATTAAAGCTACTCGGAAATGCCGCAGGAGGGAGCTCATTCCACAAACTGTGGGTGTAAGGCAAAAAGGAACGCGTAAAACGCACAGTGTGTGATTTAATAAATAAGAACCTAAAAATCCCCAATAATTTATAATTATAATACCACAAATCACAAATCTTATATGAGCAACAGAAGAATAAGCAATTAACGATTTAATATCAACTTGACAAAAACATTTTAAACTAATATAAAACCCTCCAATTAATCTAATAATAATTCAAACATAATTTAATTTTATATTAATCTCTTGTAAAAAAATTATAACCCGTAATATCCCGTAACCCCCTAATTTTAATATAATACCTGCTAAAATTATTGAACCTGAAACAGGAGCCTCAACATGTGTGATTTCCACCGATCTATGATATGTGGATGAACTTTCAGACGGTGGCGGCTGGTGCGATGATAAAACCGCGATGCTGGCATCAGATCGAACAGTTCTTCAGAACATTTCCCGGTGTCAATGCGATAAAAGACACAAAGAGACCCAACGTCTCTGCGCATGCTGAGCGGCTCTAAGCGTTCAGTGGGCTTGGGATCGTCGACAATTCTGACAGCTGTAACGCATTAAGTGGCTCAAGCTGATACTGAAGTATGCGAAATTTCAGCTTAATCGAACACTGGGAATTGGGTAAAATTTTACTTGCGAGATTTGATTATATGTAGACAACGGGTCAGGTGAAACTAAATAAACGCTTGTTGAAATGGTAGCACTGCTGTGTAACGTCTCTTACCTGGATTCTTAGGTTCTCCGCCAAAAAGCGCGAGCGCCAAGCCTCTCTTGATAAAATCATGTCCATATATCGAAGGGGCCATACTCTGCACGATCCTCTCTCCAATGCGAGGGTCATTGGACAGCTTCACGATGTTAGCCACATCTTCGTCCGTTAGAGATTCAACGATGTGTTTGCAATCCTTTACCAGGATGTAATTCACGATGATAACGGTAGCGAATACTGGGAAGCCCTAAGTAAAAGAACCATGTATATAATACATGGTTTTTTTTATTCTTTCTTATTAGAGGATTTTGGCGTCACACGCCTTGTGCATTTGCCAGTGTGTCAAGTACTTCTGTTAGTTCTTTAATTTCTTTACTAAATATCTGTAAACAAGTCATAGCTAATACTGGGAAGCCCTAAGTAAAAGAGACATGTAATAGCTGGTTTTTTAACTGACTTCCAAAAAGGAGGAGGTTCAAAATTCGTTTTTTTTTTTAAATGATTGTTACCTTAGAACTTTAGACTGGGTGAACCGATTATGATGATTCTTTTTTTATTTGAAAGCTGGTGCTTCCCGTGTGGTCCCATTTCAATTTGGTCTAGTTCTGTCATTTTTATGAAGTCGGTTTTTTATATTGATAAAATTATTTATTTCTTCTTTCCTCTTGATAGGATTTTCTGGTACTTAAGTCTAATTTTTATTTAACACTTACTTGTCCCGTGTTGAGTGAGCCATCATATCTGTTAGTGTAGACGCCGGTGACGTCAACCTCGTCTCCAGGCTTGCATCGATCGCACAGGTCAGCGAGCAGGATGCACACCTTGCTGCGAGGGATGCGCCCTGCGGGAACGCGCCCCGGGGACTCCTGGATCGTCACCTTCTGGTAGTTACGGAACACTGTTTGTTCCGTATTCACCTGGAAACGTCAAAATGTCTTTTGGTAAATGGAAACTGCTTTTACGCAGCTAATAATAATAATAAAAAAATTGTGCTGTTGCTGTTGCCCACAACGCATAGATTTTTATATAAATTTTCAACCCCTTTTTCCTCCATTAATCCGACCCTTGCGCAAAATAACATAAAGCCTATACTCCAATCTGGTCATAGCTAAGCATATTCGTGAAAACCGCATTTAAATCCGTCCAGTAGTTTAGGAGATGTCCGTGAACAAACAAACAAGAATTCTAAAAACTATCTTAACGTGTTCAGCTTCTTATTTTATTGTGTGATATTTTTTTTATATCTCGCAATTACAGATTTTTTCTGTCTACGTTTTTATTATTTAATTATTTATAGATAGATTATAGATTTATGACTTGCAGGAAATTAGGGTGCAAAATAAATTAAAAGCTATAAAATTTGGATCCAGGTATGTCCTAAAACTGTGACCAGAACCACCGGAGGATGGGCAGCAGCGTTTTATTAGTACACGGTGAACGTACTGCGATCCACAAGCCGCCTGCCAAGCGTGGGTATTATGGCAACACTCCTCTCTAAGAGAGAGGCCTTTGTTCAGCAGTGGACGTTTATTGGCTGACCCACTGAAGTGAGAATTTTTCATTAGTGGGCTGACCTGTGTAGTGTGTGTGTGTCTAAAATTTAAATATTACAGTTACAGACAATCTTTGCGCTCAACATGGCAACATTAAACATGTTTCAGATGGCATGCAAAAAGTTGCCAACAGTTTGTCCAAAGACAAGAATTGTAAAGCCATGTCAGGTACCTCTGTGAACAGTAAATTCTGACACTAGGGCTCTATGCAAAAGGACGGAGATCATTGGATGAGATGATTTTTGCACTTACATATGGGAGTATACATAAGATTGCTGGGGCCTAATGAGTTAGGTTAGATTTATGATTTTATGAACAAATTTTTTGACAGGTTTCAACACAGAAAAGAGAAGGAAACTCTGTCGCCAGGTATTGTGACAGATATGTGATTGAACATTCTTATTTATGACAACGCGTCGAATTCCGCGTCACAGTTGCTAAGGTTATAACGGGTGCAAGTGGCTACAACAAATTTCTTATAAAAATGCCTTGATAGCCATTCTAGTTTGGCAAAAAAAACTTTTCTGGATGGATTATCGATAAATTTGCAGTACTAAAGTAGTCACAATCTATTAGGACAAAAATTGTGGATGTGGCCTTTGTTACCGTACCGTACCACCGTACTATGTAGTAATCAAAACTGGTATGGCCCCTGCGATACAGGTCTCACCTAGTCCAGGGTCCACAAGCACTCTGAATAACCTTGTATCTATCTACACATTGCTTATATATATATAAGGTCGGGGAAAAAGTTTCTTAGTATTTTATAAACAAATTCAAGACATATTTTTTTCAAGTTTAATTACATTTAATTATAATATATATGTACCATTTTGTTCGATAACTTGTTGCCATCTTTTAGGTAGTGACATGACCCCGTTGCTGTAGAAATTTTGGGAATTCTGATCAATAAAATGCAACAAGTAGTTTTGACAGTCCTCTCTTGATGTTAATCTAACACTACCCAAAGAATTCTGAAGAGATCGAAACAGGTGGAAATCTGAGGGTGCAAGGTCAGGGCTATGTGGTGGATGCATTAACACTTCCTAACCAAGCTCTCTAAATTTTTGCTGAGTGGCCAAAGATGTGTGCGGTCTGGCGTTATCATGATGAAAGACCACACTCTTTATGTTGATCAATTCCGGCCGTTTTTTCTCAATTTCTTGTTTGAGTCTCATCTGCTGTTGGCAGTAGAGATCCGAATCGATGGTTTTGCCCGGCGGTAAATGCTCATAATGAACGATGCCCTTCCAATCCCATCATACACACAGCATCACCTTATTACGTGTTAATCTGGGTTTCGCTACAGTCTGTGGTGCTTCACTGCCCTTTGACCATGATCGTTTGCGCACATTCTTGTCGTAGGTGATCCATTTTGCATCACCAGTGATCAATCTTTTCAAAAACGGTTCGGTTTCTTTACGTTTCAATAGAGAATCGCAAATGAGTACACGATTCATTTGGTTTCTTTCAGTGAGCTGGTGTGGCACCCAAATATCGAGTTTTTTTGTATACCCAGTTATTTTCAAATGTGTCAAAACTGTTTTGTGGTCAATCCCCAGGTCATCAGCTACGTCGTAACTACTAATATGCCGATCTTGGTCCACTTTTTCAGAAATGGCATCGACTTTATCCGTAAAGGGCGACCAGAGCGAGCTGCATCTTTGACATCAAAATTCCCGGACTGAAAACGCTTGAACCAACATTGTGCTACTCTTGATGACACTGCATTAGGTCCATAAACGTCACAAATTTTATTCGCGGCTTGTGTCGCATTTTTCAGTTTTTTGTAATAAAATTTCACAATATATCGAATTTCTTCGTTAGATTCACTCATTTTATCGAACAAAAAACAATTGAAAAATGGCGGGAAATTGCTTTTTACTTTTTATATTCCTTTTTTAAAATGTCATATTTTTAATGGTATCAAAACCAGCCAGATACAAACAGTACAACCCATGAGATTTTTACTACAACTTTATACATACAAAATACGAAAAGACTTTTTCCCCGACCTATTATAAGGTTTCATGTAATTGGTTTTTATAACAAATAAATATTTTTGTATTTTATTTTTGAATTTTTGTTGATAATTATTTAGACTACAAAATTTTGAAAAGAATTTCATACTTACCTAGAACAAGATCATCTGAAGCAGCATGAAAAAGTAAAACGTGTAGATGTTGATAAGATTGTCTCATCTCATTCTTCCTGTTCAAAAGACAGCGACAGAAATAGTACAAAATAAACTAAGATTTTCAACTCACCATAAATGGTCCATTGCTCTGACACTCCGGACATGACCCAGGCTTTACTTCAGCATTTTGAGATTGCACGAACGGTCCCAATATATAACCACACCTATTACAGTCGTATTTGACCTCACGCAGCTGTGGCAACACTCCTGTAGTGGCGGTGATCACTCCCACAGTCCTCACTAGTTGGTTCAGATGGAGCTTCCGCAACATTCTAAGCTCTTCTATGAGGGGTATGTCAGAGATTCGCACGTGGATTTCTGATGTGACCCGTTCGTAGGATGGGCAGTTTTGTAGGACTATTTCTTTGGCCACCTATTGAGGAAATATTATTGTTAACTAAGCTATTTTTACGTGTAAATAGGTTGTGCCCACCACCATATTGACTAGACCAGAGATACCCAGACTTTTTTTCTCATAGACCACTTTCAAAATTTAGCTGGTTTCAGTGGAGTAGCAGCTAAATTTCTACCATATTCCCAAAACTCGACAAAAAATGTACGCCTACGTAGACCCCCGTCGAGTCTCCTATGGACCACTTTGGGAACCTCGGGACTATACGAATGCAAGGCACATTATCATACTTTTTACAGCAGTCTCTCAGTCACGAACTGCGGCATTTCCGAGTAGCTTTAATATGGGGTTCTTCAAAAGGGCTGTTTAATAGAGTCTTTAAGGGTCGGTGATCTTAAAGACTCTGTGATGCCCCCGGTGTTGCAGGTATCCATAGGCGACGGTTATCGCTTACCATCAGGCGGGCCGTCTGCTTGTTTGTCACCTATGGCTTAAATAAATAAAACTGCTGGACATTGGCCTCCCCCATCAATCTCCAAAAGGGCCAGTTGGAACTAATCATTATCAGCCTATAATGGTCCCAATGCTGGGACACAGACCTCTCAAAGAGGTCCACTAATCCACCATGCTGTCTCAGTGCATATTAGTGAATAGTTTCTTTTTTTATACACAGGAAGGCATTGCAATTATTTTTTGCTAATACAATTAGCTGCAATGTGTTGCTGGACACTCAGAGTTCGGAGCTCATTCCACAAATTGCAGGACGGTGGAATGCAGTGGATGTCCTGAAACGATGAATGAATATGAATGATTATTATAAACCTCATCGAATATCTGCAGCATTTGAAACGACGCTTCAATTAGGAAGTAAGCTAGCACATGCTCCCGTCTCGCTAGCACATTGAACTCTACATGGAATGAAGCCTGGTTGAGTTCGCACATGCGTCTTATTCGTTCCTTGTATACAAACTGGCCCTCGCTGTTTGTATATGTGCGAAGGAAGTTCTTGAATCTGGATAAAATAAAATTAAACTAGTCAGGTAAACAGGACCCATAAGGGAATAAGATGTATACCACCATCAAGTTTGAGACTTCACCGAGACGGTGCACCATTTTTTTAATGATGAAATGGGCTAGCTTTTGATCACAACTCACCTGATGGTAAGCGACGATGCGGTCTAAGATGGGGCACGCTTGCCCATGAGGTGTTTATTCACTCTTGTCTTGAAGAGACCCAGGTTGTAATTTATAGGGAACACCGAGGCAAGGAGCTCATTCCATTCCTGTGCAGTTTGTACTAAGAAGGAATTTTGAAAACGCTGCGTACGGACTTTACCAAAGTTCACGATATAAGGATGGAATGACACCATGACCTAGTTGTGTGCTGCACTGGCATTTAGTAGTTTAAAGGTGATGTGAAAAAACTGGGTGAAACACAGAGAATTTTGAACAAGAATGATAATTGTACTAAGGCATATCTCCCTTGTTTGTCTGATCTGAGTTTGTACGTCATTACTGGTGTGAACAATAAAGATTTTCGATCTATCATCCGTTTTGGTCTGTTTCATCAGGTAAATAATTATCAATATTAAAAAACAGACTTCATAAAAATGACAGAACTGAATCAAATAGAAATGGCACCACACGGAAAGCACCAGCTTTCAAATAAAAAAATAATCATCGAAATCGGTTCACTCAGACGTAAGTTCTGAAGTAACAAACAAAAAAAAAACTTAGTCGAATTGAGAATCTCTTCCTTTTTGGAAGTCGGTTAAAAATACAACTTACCTGTTAGCGATCTCCGTTCTGGGCCCCAGCATTGACACCCAGTCCTTTGTGGTATACCCCTTCGTATCTTCAAGGTTTTCTATACTCTCTATGCCTTCTTGGACCTCTTCGTCAGTGCCCATGGCTGCCATCTCGGCGGCGCGTCGGCGCTTAGCGCGGTGCGCGTCACCTGCCTCTTCGTCAGACTCATCTGAAAAAAATATGCGATGAATACTTTTATACCTGGCAAAAGTGTGAGCCACCAGACATAAGATCCTAGCATTACTAAGCGGCAGTATAGAAGGAGAAATCCTGAGAGAAATCGACTTGATCTTCAGGCACTCCTCAATACCTAAACTCCTGTCATCCTCGAATGTCCACAAGCAGTTTGTTACTTATTTCTACCAACTCACCATACCACAAATCCGGATCATCACGCCTCACCCGCCCTTCATCTCTGTCTCGTCTCCCGAGCTCCTGCTCGGCTGCCGCACGGTCCTGTATATCCATGGCGTCATAGTCTTCATCATCAAGGTCTTCGTTGTCGTAGCGGTCAAGTGCTGGCGTGGGCCGGTAGTCACTGTTCAGGAAGAAATTATTTTATACAAATTTTAACTTCTTTGAGATGGCGGTGATGAGTTTTACAGACATACCACTTGAGGTGCTTTGTGCATTACCCCTATCCCAACTAGCTGCTTAAAATACCAAGACAAGGTTCTAGGGCGCTGGTAGTTCCTATAGATTTTAACTATTCTGAACTGTTTTTTTTTTTTACATTTAATAAATAGTGACCTCGATTCTCATCAGATCGATTCGATGGTACATCTACCATTCTCTAAACTAAACTACATTTGACAGCTCTAAAATTGTTGCCATGCTTTTCTGATGTAATAAAATGAAAAGAAACGCCGATAATTTTAGTCCTGTTAAATTAGTTTAGTTTAGAGAATGTTTCAACAGAATTGACCCCATTACCTAAACAAAATGACGAAATATACAAAAAAAATGGCTTATAAACGGGTACGGGCTGCAGCTACAACCTTTCAATCAAAAACTGTCCAAGAGCATGTCGAGATTCGCATATGGGTAGGGTTTCGTATCCAAAGCCATACTTTTTATGGGTTTGTACAAAAGAAAACTACTAAAAAAACATTCTTTGTTAAGATAACTAGGAAAAGTCAAAAATGTCTTGATTTTATAACAGTTTTATCTCTATAACTCAAAAGTTATAATCAGAGACACACACGACAGGTGAGTTGGTGGTCAAACGCGGACTTATACGCGATACAAAAAAAAACACTTTGTGGCTCCTTCTGCTTTCAGAACACTTTTGTCAAGGTTTTGGGAGAGCATTGGAATCCTAGACTTCGACATTTCTGCGAATGTACAGATGTGTGCTAATTGCCCGACTGCCCCGGTGGCTCAGTGACTGCCCCGGTGGCTCAGTTGGTAGTGAACCTAACTTCTGTGCTTGGGGGCGTGGGTTCGATTCCCATCTAGGACAAACATTTGTGTGATGAACATTTGTGTTTGTTCTATGTCTGGGTGTTAATATCTATTTAAGTATGTGTTTAAAAATATATATGTACGTTTATCAGTCTCTGGCAGCCATATTACAAGCTTTGCTTAGTTTGGGGTCAGATGACCATGTGTGCAAAATGTCCCAGATATTTATTTATTTATTTATTTATTTTAATTGCACCAATCCGTTCAGCGGTTGATGAAAAAAATACAAAATAATGGCTGAAAATGGGTTAAAATTTTATTGTTTTGCCTAAAATATGCTTGTAATGTCTAGTTTTGATTGGACAGCTCAATATGACTAAGTAATTAAAATAGGTTGTTAAAAAAAAAAAAACAACTCACGCTTCCATGTTATCATTGAACAGTTCTTCTCCATCATCTTTCTCTTCCTCAGGATTATCTCCGAGGATGTCACCCTCATCTTTGAATGGCTCTAAGTCTCGCGCTGGTGACGTCATACGGGACCTTGCCCCATCGCGGTCTGATGGTGTATCGGGCACTGGATAACTCTGGAACATTCAACAAATTTTCTTGACAATAAATATTTACTATTACTATTCTAGCTGTGACAATGTCATATGCAGGCGAAGCCTCTGTTTCCTCTTTATTTTGCTTGCAGTCGAGTACAATCATAAATATTTAAACAAGCAATAATAGACCTTTCTATGGCATGCACCATCACAGACAAACACTCCACTGCATACGCCATCCTCAGCAACAGAGTCGTTCATAAATGAAAAGGTTGCCTGAGGATGCTGTCTCTTCAAAATCAAAATGCATTCGAAAACAAACTGGACCAAAGGAATTGGGACAGATGTGGGGCTGGAACGGAATGAGCGGGATGCGAGGACAGTAGATTACAGGATGGAGGCGGGACAGGAGCAGAGTGTGAAGAGAGTGGACTAAGGAACTGATGCGGGACTGGAGTGGCAAGAGCAAAATAAGAGTAAAGTGTATTATGGGATGAATGCTAAATTGGAGTGGTAAGGGCGAGAGGAGAGTAGAGTGGTGATCCAATCTGCTTCTCTACCTTTGAGTTCTCTATGCAACGCGAATAGGCGATTTAGTACCACCTACCTCTGCGCGGCAGTCTGTTCCCCTCATAATACATACACCATTCACACACAGTTTTTTTGGTAGGCTAACATTTGACTGCGATCTTGCCTGATAGAAAGCGATGTCGCGGTCGAAGAAGGAGCATGTTTGCCTAGCTATAACCTATCAACCCTAGACTTTAACTTCAAGACTTCAATAACTTCAAGATTGTAAAGCTCATGGTGTTTCCTCACACCGAAAAAGGATTTCCATTGTTTTGCTGTTCTAATTAAGAGATAAAACGCTTGGCGATGTGATTATATCTCGAGCCTCACTGTATACACATCAAACAAGTTTAGTTAACTGATGAAGCTTGCAGTGGAAGCTTCAACTTAACTGTGCCTTATTGCGACAACTTTGTATGTTAATTTTAGTGCGACAAGCGAAAATTCGTCATGCAGATATAAGAGAGGCATTAAAGGACTTGCTGCAACTGCTATAGGATGTGACAAGTTTTTGTTACTTTATTAAAAACAATGAATGGTTAGAGGTTAGGTTATAAATTAGAATGTTCATTCATTTATCGTTTTAGACCAATCTAAATGATCATAATTGAATTGATATAGGTTAAGAATAATGAAATTAATATCATTTTACTAGATTTACCGTTAGAATATTATTATTTTGAAGTTAAATGATTATTTACGGGATATTTACCGTGGTAAGGTTTATTATTATTTTGAATGCAGAACAGTTTGCTTGCTAACGTATTTTTTTTATTACAAATAGATTAACTTACCATTTTTATACCAAATATGTAACAATATAACAATTTGGCGATCTCTTTTGTTATAATTCACACAAATATATACAAACACAATAACAACACAACTATTTTATGAAACGAAATTGGGTGGGCAACATGCACCACAAAACAATTTTGACAATAATTGAAATTGTCAACAACTTCAACTCTTAATTTATGGCTATTGTGAACAAAGAGAATACAATAGAAGAATTGTGAAGTAAAGATGCCTCACAACTCCGCCAATGTCACGTAGATAGACCGCCAAACGCAATTTTTATTGTACGGTTTTGTACAATTGGTCGGTGGCTAGAGAATTTCTAAGTTTTTGTCTTTTTTTTTTTTTCTTTTTTTTTTTATCTGTAACAAAAACACGAAAACAAACACATAAACAAACACAAATGAGTTGGAGGGGAATTGGACAAAAGGCACACATTTATACATATAATATTAATTTACAATTTTTTTTTTTTTTTTTATATATTTACACAAAATATTTACAAATGGAGTAAAAACAAAGGTAAGGAGACATTTAAGGGAGGTAGGACGAGGGATTTCGGGAGGAATAACATCATACAATGAATACTGCATTAAAGGGCAACTGAAAAAAATATGGTCCACATTTCCTTCATCTAAACCGCATTCGCATAGGGAGTGATCCCTAATCCTAAGTTTGGCCAAGAAGACGGGTGTACACGAATGGTTTAACCGTAAACGACAGATTATGTTTTATCTGCCTTTTGGAATTTACATAACCAGGGTTTATAGGGGATTTCGGGTTGAAGTTCACCATAAAACTTTCCTTTAATAGATTTGGATGCTTGCCATTTTTGGGTCCAACATTTAAGTAGCATAGGTTTTAAAGTAGTGCACATATCATGAGAATATATTTGTGAGTATTCAAGGGAGCCTATTTGTGTCGCGGTTTTAGCACAAGAGTCAGCACATTCATTGCCAATGATACCAGAATGACCGGGTATCCATGCTAAAATGATGTTAATCTCAGTGTTGTGACACTCTAATAAAGCTTCTCTTATCTTAAGAATCGTCGGGAACCTGGTTTTTGAACGAAATGGGTTAGATAGAATTGATTGGAGACAACTCTTTGAATCCGAAAAAATGATGGAATTATTGAGATTATGGGACTTTATAAACAAAATGGCTTCTAAAATGGCAATTGATTCCCCTGTAAAGACGGAGGTGATCGATGGGCACCTGTAACTTAAAATAATTCTTGTGGAGGGAATCCATACTGCAGCGCCAACTGGACTCAGGGAGGTTTTAGAAGCATCTGTAAATATCTTGACCCAGTTTTGGTACTCAGTCTGAACTTTGTGTGCAAAAATTTTTTGTGCTTCTATCGTATTCTTGTCCACTCCAAAGTCCAAGATGATATTAGGTTGGAAGGACAACGCATCATACGGAGTAGAATATAATGGTGATATGGAAGTTTGAAAAAGTGGGTTAGGAAGACGATTGAGAAGTAGGTAGCTACGTAGAATACATGGGATATCATCATCAGTCAAACGATCGGGGTGGAATAGAGCAACTAGTTGTTCTAATTTTAAAAGTAAAGGATGTTTATTGTTTTGAGCCATCTTGAAAAAGAATCTGTCGGAAAGGTACTGACGACGAAGGGAGAGAGGAGGTTCACCACACTCAACTTGCATGGCGTTGATAGGCGAAGACTTCATTGCCCCTAGAATGATTCGTAGGGATTTTGACTGAATTTTATCCAGTTTAACCAGGCCTGACTTGTTACAAGGATCTAAAAGGAAAGAGCCATAATCCATATGACTACGGATAATAGCATTATAAAGCAGTCTTTGTGTTACTGAGTGAGCACCCCACCACACACCAGATAGGGATCGTAGGACGTTAATGTTTCTTCCACACTTTTGTGAAATGTAATCAAAGTGGGCAGTACCTGATAATTTGCGGTCTAACCAGATCCCCAAAAACTTTACCTTATTCACCTCTGGAATTATTTCATTATTGACTTTAATGAAAGCAGGAGGAATGATTCTTTTCTTAGTAAACACTACAACCCTACTTTTAGCCGCTGACAATGACAGTCCATGTTGTAGGAGCCAATCAGAAAGGTAGTCAAGAGCGCTATTTAGTCGACTTACAGCTTCTTCTAGAGATTTTTCCTGAACATATAGTGTTATGTCATCGGCATACTGCAATATTTGGCAAAAAGGAAGTACAGTCGATTCTAGGTCACACGTATACATGCTGTATAGAATGGGACTAGTAACTGAACCCTGTGGCAATCCCTTCCAGACAGTTTTAAGAGGGAGGGGAGAGTTTGAGCCTTTAATTGAGATTGATCTTTCCATTAATAGGTTACATATGAACCGGACTAGCTTCTCAGGGACACTCAGCTGTAAGAGTTTACTCCTGAGCACCGGAAGCAAGACGTTATCATAAGCAGACTCAATATCTAGAAAAACTGCGACCAAATACTCTTTATTTGCAAGGGATATGCGAATATCAGTTGTTAGTATACTGAGATTGTCCATGGTACCCATACCTTTTCTGAATCCGTACTGTGATTTTGCCAACAAGTTTTTATTTTCTATTAACCACTCAAGTCGATGTTTGATCATATGCTCTGTGATCTTTGCTAAAACCGAAGACAAAGCAATTGGTCTGTAGCTGTTTGGGTCTGATGGACTCTTGCCAGGCTTCAGTATTGGGATCACAACTTGGGTTTTCCACGGCTGGGGAATTATTCCATATTCAAAAAAGTTATTCACTAGTCCCAAATAGTATTCCTTGCTCTTATCTGAAGCAGACTTCATAAATGAATATGGAATTCCATCTGCTCCCGGAGAAGAGTCCACCAGGCCATTAAGAGCCAGTTGAAGTTCTGAGAAAGAGAAGGGGGAGTCTAGGTTGTTTAGAGTTGGCATGGGGCTTGGAGGCGAGGGGAAGGATTCTGAACATGGAACTGACGGGGGGACATATTATCTGAAAAGGCCTCTAGCCACGATGATGGGTCATTATTTACAGTATTAAAAATGCCAAATGATCCTCTATATCTTTTGATTTGATTCCAAATTAAAGTGGATGGTGTTCTAGGACACAGATTTTGACAGTAATTATTCCAACCTTGTCTTTTTTTTTTTAAAGAGCTTTTTGGCCTTGGCAGCGTTTCTTTTATATTCAAGAAAGTTCTCTGGAGTCATGGCAACCTTGTAGACTTTTTCAGACGCTTTTCTTTTCTTGGCAGCTTCTGTACATTCTGCATCCCACCAAGGGGTTGACACTTTGAAGTGGAAAGGTTTTTTTAGAGGGAAGTTTTCGTCGGCACTAGAAATTATTGATTCAACGAGTTTTGAATAGTTTTCAATGGCATTAATGTTGTTAGAAACAGGTAGAGAATCTATTTTGTTATCAAGAGAAGAGGAATAAGAGGACCATTTAGCATTCGATAATCTGTATTTAAGTAATGGGCAGTAATTACGTACAGGGACAACTCTGTTAGGAATAGAGATGGAAATAGGATAATGATCACTGCCATAGGAATTGGGCAAAACTTGCCAAGAAATGAGAGGGGCGAGGGAAGGGGAGCATATGGTGAGGTCGACTGCACTTCTAGGATCTTGGGACGGGTTCACCCTGCGAGTAGGGGAGCCATTATTGATAACGCACAGGTTAGCTTCATCAAAAGCTTCCAAAAGGCAAAGACCAAAAGAATCACTTTCACCAGAACCCCAGGATGTGTGGTGTGCATTAAAGTCTCCCATTAAAAGAACAGGAGGTGGAACTGAAGAGATTAGATACAAAATATCTGAAATCATGCTTGAGTGGGGATGAGGAATATATATGGACACACATGAGAAGTCTAAAATTTTTGCAGCTATGATATTTATATCAGGATGGGACGATGGGAGGGGAATTTGGGAAAAGGGAAGAGAGCGCCTTATAAATAAGGCACATCTGGCACCCCACCCGTCAGCCTTGTCATCCCGAAGGCAGGAGTACCCTGTAACCCTAAAACGGGATCCAGGCACCAACCATGTCTCCGAGATGGCAATGACTGACGGGTGATATTTATTTATTAAGTGAAGAAGACTAGGCTTCTTGGGACGTAGGCTTCTAGTGTTCCACTGGAGAGCGGAGACTAGATCCATAATTATTGGACAAAGAAACAATCTGGCTAAGTTTATGGGCAACGAGGGACGGTATAATAGAGTTGTCCCTAGGATACCGACGCGAAGCATCCTCGTATGACATATTCTCCTGAGACATTAAGAGTTTAATGGCCTTCTGTCTACCCTGCTCAGGGCAATCCTTGTTATTAGTAAAATGTTGACCCAAACAGTGCAGACAAGAAGCCTGACTCTCCGGAACATCACAGGAATCACCCGGATGAGATTGCCCACAACGGATGCATCTAGCATTTGATCGGCATTGATTTTTAATATGACCGTATCTGCAACAGTTCAGGCACTGAATAGTGGGGTACTGGTAGGTTTCAACAGGTAGAGAATTATGGAACAGGAACAGCCTACTTGGTAAGACTTGCCCCTGAAACGTTATTACCACAGTTTGGGTAGGAACCCATGTAACCTTACCTTCAACAGTAGTTTTTCTATTGAGCCTTCTAGCTTTTAGCACTATCCCACATCCTCCAGGGAGTTCCAACGATGTTACAAGTTCATCCATTGATAGGTCTACTGGGACTTGGCGGACAATGCCCATCTTTGATATATTGTAATTTGGGATTGAAGCCTGATATTTGTTTGTTTCTAGAAGAGGGCTGTCCAAAAATCTATTAGCATCACCATAAGTTTTGAATTCGACTGATATTTTATTCCTACCCACTTTCTTTACTCCATCAGGGCAGATATTGGCATTTTTATTATTATATAGAAATTGGCCTAACCTAATGGGACTGATTGTAGTCCCTGCCGCGGGATCCGGTTCAGAACGGGAAATATGGACTATGAAAGGACCTTTGTCCATTGCCGTGTATTCTTTAAACCCTATAACTAGGGACGGATGCATGAAAACACATTGTATTGAGGCCGAAGCCATTTCTTGGTCGGTAATGGTTTTCTTAACACTTGTTGGGTATTCATTGTTCTCCGAACGCCTTTTGGACCCCACAACCACAGGAATGGGTGGATCCGGAGGGTCGGGTGGTTCAGGGGCTTGACTTTAGATTAACACCAATCGAGTTGGAGGTTCATATTTTTTTCACAGAAAGGTCTTAATATATGAAGGCTTTATGCGAAGTCTTAAGTTGCGGAAACTAATACTTTTCGAGAAATAAATTTTTGAAAATACGGAATTCACCATACATTTTATCACAAGTCCATTACTTGGACGTTCCGTTTTACGTGCTATCAGTTGTAAAAATGTCGTACATTATTTTAAAAATATTATCAGGTGCTATTTTATTTTATTTGGACAGTTTTTGTGATAAAGTATTATTATTTACATTAAATAAGGCTCTTTGGTAATTTTTCAGTTGTTTACTTTGTTTAAATAGCATAGAAACAATGACAAGTTTCCAAAGTCATTAATAAGTGACCTGTGAAACGAAACGTAACCAGAGGCGCCATTTTGTGTTTTTGCCGGCTATCAGTCGTTCGGGAGATAATGTACGGCATAATAATGTACAGCATGATAATTGATGACCATGAAAACGCGCATATTTGGCACACAGAGCAGTTCAGAGCACCCTGACTTCAGTTGGTTAGGTTCGAAATGGGTCACAGAACCGACACAGAGCACCCCGACTCCACCTAGTCTTGTGGTCCCTACCCCTAGAGTGTATATAAAAAGCGCGGGAGCCAGAAGCTCAAGGGAGGTCCTGAGTGAGAGGGAGCCATACGAGACCGAGTGGAGCGAAGGGGGGAGGTGGCGAGCGAAGCGAGCCGGCGACCTCCGTAGCGTAGCGAAGGTCGAGTGTGGCGAAGCGACACTCAGGGGCGACTGCAAGAGCTTCTGGCGGGAGCCCACCTGGAGTCAGACTTGAGTTGGTTAGGTTTGAAATGAGTGACAGATCGTTAGGTTGACAGTGACCATCCAACAAAACGACAACTTCAGCGGGCCAACTCCTACAAAGACCTCTGTAGGTTGACAGTGACCATCCAACAAAACGACAACTTCAGCGGTCAGACTCCTACACAGACCTCGGTAGGTTCGTTAGGTTGACAGTGACCATCCAACAAAACGAAGTTGGTGCCTCCCTCCCCCTTGGCCATACTTTTCTCATCGCTCCTTAAGTCCCCGCCCTTTGTCCCGCCAGTTTAGGCGATTAATTTCATTTTTTGTAAAAGTGAGGTTAGAAACTTTAAAAAATCATAACTCCAAAAGGGGGGGGTTCCGCAAGTTTTCCTTCAAGGGGGGTGTTTTCCACCCCTCCCCCCACCCCCCTCACCCCCCCAAAATCGATTGGTGTTAATCTAAAGTCCTACCGGTTCAGGAGCTAAGGAATCCATTTTGGATCCATTTTGGATTCCTTAGCGAAGTTAATACACAAACAACTATGTTAAACAAAAACTATCCACTCACCAGTATACCAACACCTAAATAACCCACCACCAGAGTAAAAAACAAAAACTTCTGCGTAAATAATGCCAAAACGGCACTATTTTAACCAAATTTGTCCCTGAAACTCGCGGTTCACGTGTGACAGCTATCGAGTTCCAAGCGGAAAAAAAATAATTGAAATTGTCAAAAAAAAACGCGCGAAATTTGTGTACCATGATTGTGATGTCAGCAGTGCGATTCCGCAAATTTATCTATACTTATTCTGCAAAAAAAATTCAGGTGCAAAAACAGCCAACAAGTATATTCCTTGAGCCAAACACAAAAACCGACACTAGCGCCACCCGAAGGACGGTGCAAGGGCAAGGAACTACACTCGGGTGATCAAGCTCGAGACTTTGACGTTTAATGGTATTCCACAGCGCTCGCTCGCCTATTCACCTCACTTATGAATTCAATTTGAAGTGTCAAATAAAAAGTTATAACTGCGTGAGTTACTAAATTAATCTTAAAAAAATCAGTTTATTTGATTGAATAATTGGTGTTTGTGACAATAAAAAGGTAAGCAAGTGTAATATATACTTATTCTTGTTGGAATCTGCTAAGAAATAACTAAAAGTGTATAATTGTACTTATTTGTTATTTGTTTTTTTTCCAAGAATGTCTCGTGGTTTTCTGCTGCTGAATATCCTAAAAGAGGCCAAGGATTTAGACATAAGCGAAAGCCGTCGTCAATCATTTGGTGTGCGACGGCTTCGTTTGTTAACCCGCGAAGAAGAGTATGTGAAATTATACAGGCTTTCCGAGTCTCTAATTCATATGCTGGAAATAGACCTACAACCTCATCTAGTAAGAAGACAAAAATGTATTTCAATGAGGACAAAGGTAATTACTATTACAGATATATTCTGTTTTATTCAAGTTTAGAAAAGTAGTTTAAATCAAGGATATATTTACATTAACAATCACAAACTTTTCAGATACTTTGCACGCTATCATTTTTAGCCAATGGTAGTTACCAAAAGCAAGTAGGAAGAAATGTAAGTGCATTTCTTTCGCAAGCTTCAACATCACAATGCATACATGATGTCGTGGAAGCCCTTAATCACCCTCAAATAGTGAAGAAATATATAAGATTTCCTCAAAATGCAACAGAAAGACAAGATTTGATAACAAGGTAACTTTTTTGCTTATAGAACCTTTAATTCTAAGTAGAATGAATGGATATCGTTGGATAGTCCTTATATTAATGTGATAGAGTTCGAGTCTAGCCATTGTATATTAACATTTTGTATTTCGTTACAGATTTTATGATAAATTTAAAATACCCGGTGTGTTAGCCTGCATTGATGGCACATTGGTTGCCATGATAAGGCCTACTGAAAATGAGGAGCGCTACTATTGTAAAAAAGGCTATCATGCCAGGAATGTCCAATTGGTAAGCTGGATCTACTTCACATTACATTAATTTATTGCTTAAGGATTGTGTTGGTGGTTTTTAGATATTTGTTATACCTGCTTAAGGTGTAAAACCTTTTTCTAACATTTAATTAAACGCCGCGGGCATCCACTGGATGCAGATCGCAGGTTGTCGTCTAGTGTGGGGGTTAAAGGCGAAGGCCTATGTTCAGCAGTGGACGTCTTCTGGCTGATGGTGATGATGAATTAAATGTAAAATAATGAACAATTACTTGTGTAATGTTTTAGTTAAAATATATGTGTTATGTTTTTGAGCATATCAGAAAATAGTTCAATAAACACAATATGTTCCAGGTGACGGATGCTGATTTGAACATACTACATGTGGATGCCAGTTATGGAGGTGCAACACATGACTCATTTGTGTTCAACAATAGTGAAATGCAGGACCACTTGAAAACCTTGGTAAACAATGGCCAAGATTTATTCCTACTGGGTTAGTATGTTTATATTATTTCATCATAGACTAGCTTTTGGCTATGTTTAGTGGCTGGCAAACTTAACATAGCTTTATTCTCAGGGATAGTGTAGCATTCTATGAGTGAAAGAGTTTTAAAATCAGTTTGTAGTTTCAGAGATACCACAAACATACATATAACAAATGTTTTCTTAACAATATATAGATATTCCTTATTAAACGAACACGACGAACGACAACGTACAACAATGACGAGTTGACAAAAACTTGTTAAGGAAGTTATTTATTAAATTTTCAGGTGATTCAGGCTATGCACTAAGACGTTACATGATGACTCCAGTAGCGCCTTCACCGGAGGACAATAGCCCCGAAGGTTTCTATAACAAACTCCATGCCTCTGCCAGAAACTCTGTCGAGAGGACAATTGGGATGCTGAAAGGCCGCTTTCGGTGTCTTTTGGTACACCGAGTGCTTCATTACCACCCTGACATGGTAGCAAAGATTGTAACTGCATGTTGTGTATTGCACAATATTTGCAATCGTGCCGGTCTTGAAGCCCCAGTGTTGTCTCAAGAAGATGAAGAACAGGAAAGCCAGCTTATTTCTCAGCTGCAGCTAGGACAAAACAGAGATCTGACAGACACAGAACCTGTCCCCCAATCGGAACTAACTTTAGGATTAGCACGGCAAAGGAATTTAATTGACAGTTTATGGCGTACTCGTCACATTAGGTAATATTCAATTTGTTACAAATATTCGGCCTTACTTATAAACATAACTTAAGTTAACAATGCCTGAAAATGAGACAGCAATTTTAAGCATTGCTTAACTTAAGCAATGTTTATAAGTAAGGCTGAATATTTAAACATGTATGTATTTATGTAACATTTATGAGTAAGGCTGCTTATGTCCACTAGTTATTAGGTCACACAGATTATAAGTAAGACAACTGTTATTTAGCTGATAAGTATTTTATTATTTAAATTTCAAATGTTTTTATTAATATCAAGTAATGTTCAATTAGTTATAAATATTATATCCGCTAGATACTAGGTCACACAAATTATAAGTAAGAAAACATATTTTAATATGTATATAAATTCCAAATGTTTTTGTTAATATCATGTAATGTTTAATTAGTAATCAATATTATGTCCTTTAGATACTAGGTAACACTAATTATAAGTAAGACAACATATTTTAACATTTAAATTTCAAATGTTTTTATTAATATCAAGTAATGTTCAATTAGTTATAAATATTATATCCGCTAGATACTAGGTCACACAAATTATAAGTAAGACAACATATTTTAATATTTAAACTTAAAATGTTTTTGTTAATATCATGTAATGTTCAATTAGTAATAAATATTATGTCCGCTATATTCTAGGTAACACAAATTATTAATCAGACGACATATTTTAATATTTAAATATATTTTTTCTGTTTAATATCATGTAATGTTCAATTACTTATAAATATGTATAAATAACAGAGGGGTGCTATAAGTTTACCGTTTGTGTCTGTCTGCGGCACCATATCTCGCAAATGGTTGAACCGATTTTGATTTAGTTTTTGTTTGTTTGTAAGGTGACTTGATCGAGTGCTCTTAGCTATGATTCAAGAAAATCTTCAGTTCAGCCGTTTGAAGATAATTAACTTTTTTGTAACGGTTTAGAAAAAAAAAAAACAATTTATACTACACATATCTAATAAACATCATACATACGGTTTACTGGTTTTTTCAGTTTTATCTATAAGTTGGTATATACTCAGCTATTAACTGTTGTCAAAATAATAAATAATAGTTTAAAAAAAAAAAAACGAAACAACACTCTATTGTAGATTTATTGTATTGTTATCGGTCCTTGATAAGCATGCAAAAATTCAATTTAATTTGACGTTTTGAAGTAATTAAAAATCAAAATTCCGTTAAGTTTTGACATGTAAATATTTTTTATGAAATAAATTAATATGAGTACCAAGCGAATAAAAGCGTGTTAAAATAATAATCAATCAGTATCTAAAATTATCAAAATATCAGTTGTACTATTGTTGTACTTTTTAGTTGTGAAAAGAAAAGGTAAAGACAGATTAATTTATTTTAAGTAGTTAAATATCTGTCAGCATCTCAGAGAGAGCAAATAATATTATTAGGGCTCGCAACCATGCTGGTAATTAGGTGAATAAATAGTAAAGTCAGTAGTTTAGTAGTAAATAGTAGCGTGCTCCACCATAGATTACATCTTCGCTTAACATCAGGCGAGATGGTGATCAAACGCAAGCCTATTGTATAATAAAATAATGATAATGTTCAATTTCTAGGTTTAATAGCATCACTTAATGCTCTAAGGCCTTCTCCTAAAGTTTTGAATGCTTCAGCCATCATAGCATTCTGTTGTGAAAACTGCTCATTCATTTTGTTACCTACATTGGTGAGAGCTTCTAATAAAGTATGTTCTCTCTGAGCTGTCCGTTCCAAAACAGCTCTCAGGAGAGATGCATTGGATTCTTCTATGTCCATGCGTCTCTCTTCCAGCCTCACAAATCGTCCTGTGGTCCGGGCGAATTGACTCTGCCTTTGAGATGGTGGTGAGGCTCGAACCCGAATTCTATGGCGTCTTCTTGGACCTGAAAAAGTTTTTTTTATATTACAGCAAGTTTCTTTTATTAATTACTAGCTGTGTCTCGTAGTTTAACCCGTGTGGACATTCCCTAGGGACCATACATTTTTTCACAACAAAAAGTATCCTTTGTATTTCTCCAGCCTTTCTAGTATTTAGAAAAACTAGTCGATTCAAAATGAAAGAGGAACAAATATGATCAAAATGACAAATATAGTATGATGGTCCTGTGGGTTTGCATAGATCTTTAGCCACAAAAATATTTTGATATTCCATTTCGGCTATTGTTGTTTGTCAATTATGGAGTTGTAATGATACTGATACAAACTATTATATCCACCAACACCAATACATACTATTAGTTACAGAGGTGCGTTGGCGTCGAGGAGACTGTGTCGGTGTCTGCAACCCAGGAGAACGCCTTTGTATGACTGGTGTATTTTCAGACTCTGGGATCTAAACAAAATAATACATTGCTTATATAGGCCAAGTAAACAACATTACATTTGATGTTTTCGGTAAGAATGAAAATATAAATAATTAGATACATACATCTGGTAATGCAGCTTGATTACTCATTTGAGGTCCTGCGTGTGATGGCCCTGCCATGGGTTCTGGAGTATTAAGAGTTTCCTGCAATGGAAAATATTAAATAAGTATTTTATTTTCAAACATACATTATTTACCATGTTTTTAGCATTACAACTGTATTATTAGTGACCATAATAAGTTACAACAAACATTATCACACTATTTTGTTTAGTTATATTATTTCACGATAAACGATCAATCACCGATTGGCTTGACCGATCTTAACGAAATTTTCCAAAGAAGTAATATGCTTTATAATGAAAAATATACTCTTTAATATTGAAAAATTTCATGAAATAAAAAATTGGAAAGTAACAACTAAGACCGAATGGTGCAGCTACTGTTACATTCATAAACTATTTAGTATATAGTAATATTACTTACAGTGACATTTTCATATGTAAAGATGACTTCAGGTAATACTGTCTCCTCTTGACATATCGAAATATCCGCATTCTCGTGCACAATTGAAGGCTCCTGAAAATGGATAATTTGAAGCAATTATTTTGACTATCCAACTGTTTGTTGTATGATAGCTATAGTAGTTTAGATATTTAATGTTAGCTTATATTTTGTTTAGTGAATATAGGCACTTGCTCAATAAATTTTTTTTTCTTACATGAATAAGTGGTGTTCTCAAGTGAGAATCGCCAGTAGAAAAGCCTTCACCACCCATCATGGCAACTATCCTTTCGTCTACCGCTGTCAGTTCCACCTCGACCTCAGCTGACCCGCCACCAGTCCTACGCCTGTTTGCAGCTCGCAGTGCAGCCTTTCTTTTGGTCGCACTTTTTTTGTCAGTCCAGTACTAGTAAAATATATTATGATTGTTAGAACATGGACTACCTGGGTTAGTCACAAACAGCTTGGAAAACTATAAGTACCATGTTACATTTACTATTATTCTATGAAAATATTTTACCTTCATCCACTGTTTCCAAGTTTTAGTAGTTCCACCTCCAACGCTGTTCAGTTGCAGCTGCATTTGCTCCCAAAAGGTTCGTCCTTTTTGCCTCGCATTGTGGGTCCTCAGGAAGCCTCTCGCCATGTCTGGATTCCTCTCTAGATTATCGAGTAGTATTCCTATTTGTGCTTCATTTGGATGGACAGAACGTTCACTAGTGCGACTGAAACTGAAATGAATGATTATGGATTATAGTAAATACACGTTCTAAGTTATATAAATACTAAATTCAATAATTTCACGTAACAGAATTGCAAATTATATGTACCTACACAACAAAATACTGTTTTCTTACCTCATGTTTATTTATTTTTTATTTATTTATTTATTGAGACAAAAACGAATTATACAGTTACATTTACATGTTGTATTATAGGTATTTTTTCCTCTCTTTTGTCTTGTTTTAAATAAACTGTACAATGCTGTGCATCGACCCACGTTATAAAACAAACTAGTTAATGTTAAGTATTTCTTACTAAACATAATAGAGAGCTTTTGAAAACGTTATAAAAAAAGAAACACTTTGATTCAAGCAGGTAATAAATTACAAGTGGTATGTCGAAACCACAGAAAAGAGAAGGGTAAAAAATTCTCACTTCAGTGGTCGAAACTGACGAAGTCACTGTTATCTCGATAGCTCCAGCATGTTTGGAACTTGACATTCCACCAAGATTTTTAGTTTGTTTTTAACTCAAAACACCCGAAATTAATACAAATTGTTTTGTTTACGAAAATATTACGATATAAAATAAACGTCACACTTTTTTTCTGATGCGGACGCCCACTGTGGCAAAGGACGGCCTCATCATTCTGCCAATATTGTGAAAAATCATATTTTTTGTGTTTTACCATTAACTCAGTCCATATTTTGATGTGGTATTGTATAATGTCCATTAATAGACTATATTTTAGTGGGAGTGCGCCAGCAGTCCGCTGACCTCCTTGTGAGTAATATCAAGTAATATGTTCCTTGCCGCTGACTGTCAGGTCTTTCAGTCATCCGCACGAAAGTTCCATTCAATACCAATACATAACCTCAATACTATTTTCCTGATTTCGTAATGTGAATCGTTGTTTCTTGATTATTTTCGTATCTGCAATGGCAAAGTACATTGCTCAAATTATTGGGTTGGGAACACAAGTGGTCGGGAGAGCGTTTGCGAGGGCTAAAACAAGAAATAGCCGCCTCACAGGAGGCCGCAAAGCGAGCTGGTGGTGAGCCCGAAGGTGCCAGAAGAGCAGCAGCGAACGCTTCTACTGGAGTCACTCTAGAAGAAGCCATGCAGATACTTAATATAGAAAAATTAGACTCTGAATCAATCAAGAAAAATTACGAACATCTCTTCAATGCAAATGAAAAAACTAAAGGAGGTTCCTTCTATTTACAGTCCAAAATTGTGAGAGCAAAAGAACGAATAGACGCAAATTCAAAGAACAACAGACGAAACAAACGAGCCAACCGAAAGACACATCGTGAGACTAGTTAATTCTGTGATTTAGTTACATAATTATAATAAAAATTGTAGATATTGTTTTAGTTAAACTGCGAATTTGTAAAATGTGTTTATTAAATAGAAAATGACACAATAGTGACTAGCGTACATCAGTCTTCATATACGACATTGTATTAATATGTTGTACTAAAATTATCAAAAACATGTAAATTATTTTTAAAAAAATTGCTACATTTAAAGCTGGACCATAAAGAAATGAATACAAATCATTTTTGTTGACATCTGATGTGTTTTCTTTTGTCGATTAGCATGATTTGATGAAATCATAGGCAATAGCTGACACAAAAGTTTAGATTACTTACATCTACGTCCAATACATTTTAGTCTACTTTTGATGGTAGATTCAATATCCATTATTTTATTAGCTATTTAAAGAATCCACTAAAATTCTCAAACAAACACTTGGTTTAAAATTCACCCAAAGATATGTAAAAAACTTATGTCTAAGCTTGTATAACTAATGCTAAATATGAATACTAAAGTCATATATTTCACTACAGAAGCAGTACCCTTAGTACAAGATTTGATAGTTTTCGAAAACTTTTTTCGTTTTCGTTTTGATGCATACATTGCTGGGCTGAAAGCTATTCGAAACTATTTTCCGTATTTGAGTGAAGCAACCTATACTGCCGATTACTACCGATTTTAGTTCATCCGCGTTTCCGCTAGAGGCGCTTTACTAAAATGTATGGGACAATACGGAAACGAAAAGTTTTCGAAAACTGTCAAATCTTGTACTAAGGGTACAGTTGACTAGAAAATGTTATGCAGAATTGTGCGTATCAAAATTGAGCAAAGAAAATGTCACAGATTACATGGCTTTAAATAGACATCAAAATACTATGATACATAGTATGCATTAAATTTGCAAAAACAGTTATAATTTGACTAGAAAGCAGTACTTATTTAGATTATGGCTTATCATATTATACCAATTCACTGCTTTATACCTAACGGGCATGTAGAATTCAAAACCATTTCTAATAATTATGGTTTTGGATTTGTGCCATTTCTAGAGATCGTGCTTGTTCATACGCTTTGTCCAAAGTAAGAGTACTATTTTCTAAGAGTCGTTGACGTATAGCCGATGACGATAGCCCTGAGATAAAGGCGTCTCGAACGTATTCACTTTCATTTTGTTCGGCGTAAAAAAAACGCAGAAAACCAGCTCTTTGCTTGTTCCTGCCCTGTTTGAATACAAACTTCCTGTAATCTTTGTCGAGATTCCTTTCCTTACATACTATACTTATCAATACGGTTCAATTCATATCAAAACAGCAATGCCATGCAGCACAAATCTAACCTAATATTTATGTAATGATGATACAAGTTTGAAAATCCCAAAAGGAGTTAGGTGAATTTGGTCTATGGATCAATGGCAATATGCTTTTGGTATTTGTGCTGGGATACCTCGCCTATACCCTTGTGCCATTCCATTTTTCCCCAAAAGAATCAAGTCTCTATGAGAACTTATCTTAGAAACTGAAATCATTGTGAAAATTACTTGCATGGGAAAAGTAATTTTCAATTTTAGTAATGACAGTTTCCATCCTGTTTTTCTCAAACTGCCAGGTCTGACTTTGATACCCTTTGAGCAAGGTATAGTTGCGGTATCCATAATAACACAACCATATTGTTATTGGTTCATAGGCTTCTTTCCTTAGGAAGTTGTGCAATCTCCTTTAAGGGCCCACAGCTGCAAGCAGGTTAGCCGCACATCTTAAAATGTTCATTACATAAGTGATTAGTTATGGAAAGATTATTTATGTGGATTTCACATCCATCAGTATGACAACTTCATATGGGCTGCATTCAGACATACCAATTTTGTTACAGAGCCAACCATAAAATCCCTTTTCAAAATCGCACACATCTTTCCACCAATTGGCGCCACTGAATGTGAGCTGCACTATTCCAGCGTATACACCGAGACCAACTGTAAAAATCAGTATCAGAAACGGGTACAACAACACCACAATTGGTCCTAAAATCACCTTTTTAATGCATGACATTTCCTCAGTAATGTAAGTAAAGACATTATACCACGCCATGGTGCCGGTGTAAAATGAGTATGCCCCAGAGAGAATGGCCACAAATGGAATGCAAATCAGACTGAATAAAAAGATATGTGGACCGTTGTAAAGGGAGCATTTGGATATATCCATTTTATTGAACTCCTCGGCTACGATAGCAGCCTCGATAATCTCAAGCTCCTCACGTGATATGTTAAGCTTGACGTCAACATTTTGACCTTTCTTCTTTCCCCTCTTGATAGTACCAGTCATTGTCAAGTAACCATCCTTGGAAGTATCAAGAGTGCTGTCGATTGAAATCGACTCTTCAGAATCAACTCTCAAAGCAGTAATTTCAGTATCAGTGTTATCAGACTCGTGAACTCCGGTCACAATATTTACTTTTTTCTTCCTTCTGGCGCTGTTTTTAAGGCTATCAGAGAGATTGCCCATTTCAAAGCTGTTTTCAGACTGAGTCTGAGAAAGGCTGTTGGGTGTTGCTGATGAGCTTTCATTGTTTTCTATGTTGAGTACTTTGAAGCTTTTGTGGAGTTCGTTTTCAGTATCACGTAAATCTCCATGGCTTGAACAAGCATCTGAAGAGTTCTCATAGATCGGTGATAGATCAATGATCTCACGACTGTTGTTGGTTGAAATGGCTTGATAGCCATTCTTTTGCATGTGATGCTTCTCCGTGTCTTCTGTGTTAGCATCATTCATTTCTTCATCATCGTTTATGATGGGTAAGTTTATTTTCATATTATTCTTTAGCTCCTCGACCGATGCGTGGATGGTGCAGTTAGCTTCATGCTCAGTTACAGGAGACAGGCCATTCATGTATTTCACAGAAGTTTCATCGGCAGCACCCTGAAATTTATTGAAAATATTAGGATACTATATTCACTGAATCAAAGTAGTTTATGAATTAAATGTACGAGAACTGTAATCTTATTAGTAACATAAAGAGGGCTAGTGTATTTTTATATAATTCAGAGACAAATAAAGTGATTGATTTACTTAGAAAATGCACTTACTTGCACTGTTATTATGTGGTCTACATGGCCGGCAATTGATCCTTGTTTTTTCCCATTCCGCTTCTTCGGTAATATAAACACCGGGGGCTCTACCATCGCCATAGTTTATTGTATATTCACAATTGTAGAAAACACACTATTTATTTTAGAAAATGTAAAACAAAGGGAATTATTTATGCCGCAAAATAAAAACAACAAAGGCCATCGACTTCCATTACTAACCGAATAAATAAGATACGTTTCATACGATAGTTTTTGGGTTAACTCTACTCTAGGAAGTAATCATCGAATCACGCGTTAAAAAGAGACCAAAAATGAATCAATATTTATGTTAACATATTTAATTTGGTAGCATTATTTTCAAATGATGCTATATGATCATAGATTTAAATTTAGATTATTACAATCACAGAAAAGAGAAGGGTAAAAAATTCTCACTTCAGTGATTACAATAAATCAAAGATTTTAATACTTGACACAAGACGTGCAAACCCAAAATCCTGTCTAAAAAGTACTCTTTGATCCTGTCCTTTTAGTATTTTTTTTTGCTGTATGAGGAAAGAAGAAAAAAACGTCACTGACACTGACAGTCTGACTGACACCGATTTTTCGTAATTTTCGGTTTTTCGTGTTTATCGAGTTTTGTGCACGGATTCTCTTTGTGCACGGAACCACGGAACACTATTACTCCTGTTTTGTGTCTAGCGCAGGAAAATACATAAAAAGATTGTTTGATAGGTTTCATATTAACTAAATCAATATTTAAATATGTTAAAAGTACGTAAGTTAAAATGTTTCTAGCTATAAAATATCCTTTCGTCAACCTTCGAATGTAAACATAACCTAACACAACCTCTTCTCTTCAGGGAATGGTAAGTCTCGTAACAGGAGGAGCATCAGGGCTTGGAAAGGCTACAGTGGAGAGACTTGTAAAAAATGGAGGGAAGGTAGTGATACTAGATATCCAAGGGACGAGGGCTCAAGAAGTAGCGCAGAAAATTGGAGAAAACGTCGCTAGTTCTAGTGGTTGTGTGAGTTATCTATCTACCTACTTACTAACAGTGCAACCAACTGTTATTCTGTAGGGTTTGTCAAATAAGCAAACTTAAAACTTTTAACTTCATATAATACAATGATGGCTCCCTCGACCAACTCCACAGATAAATAGTGACATTAGCTCTTTGCCTTCAGACTCATGATTGACCCTATAACACTATTTATAGAAGCAAAATACCACTTATTCACTGACTCTCTCATCTCTAAAACTACTTGACCTAAGAAAGCTGAAATTTGGTAGGTTCCTTATGGGGTGTAGAGGTTTGGTAAGGATTTGCATAAGGGCTGAAACAAGGGGGGCAAATGGAGGTTGAAAATTTATATTATAGCTTATGTGTAAGTCGCGGGGATCACCCAGTGATACTATTACTGCGCCCCACTGTTTTTCCTGGTGCCCTTCAGGAATCAAACTTTTCAGGACCAAAATTAGTATGTATAAAAAGACATCAGTTACCTTCTTATTTTTTTTTTCCAAATCTGTCCAGCCGTTACAGAGTGGAGTGGAATCCATATGAACAAACATTCTCAAAAAAATATTTTTAGTATTCTACTTGAGCGACAAGTTTTTTTTAATTCCTGTTAGCTGCAATATTATTGTAAAAAGTTGAATGAAAACATTTTCTATTACCCAATGCAAACTGGAGAGTTGAGGTGGTATTACGGTGCACAAATGCCCAAGCAAAAGTCAACTTTTATTGTTAACGCTAGGTTCAAAATGTTAGATTTGTATAGTCGAAGTGAGACTATTTTAAATCTATGGTACTCATTTTTTAAAATCTACGATAACCTTTTTTAAACATATGGTAAGCAACTCTAAACCTATGGTAAACCATAGTAAACCGTTTTAAAACAATAGTAAACTGGGAAAAGAACCACGGCATTTTCCTCCAAAACCTCTTTTGTCTAAGAACATTAAAAAGGTCAAAGACATATGACTTTCACCATCATACAGCAGCATAGTGGATTAGGGCCACCCTCTCTTTCTCTAAGGGAAGGCTTTTGTCCCAGCAGTGAGCACATGATAGAGTGAAAAGGCTATCTACTTGATCAAAAAAGTATAAAGATGCCACAATGACACGCTAATCACGGTAATACTCAGTCTGGCTGGACTCAATACGCAGCCAGATTGGATCCACAGTCATGTGATAGTTGCACAAACCGTAAGAGCCGTAACATACACGTCAACATGGCTGACGAACCACCGTCTGACCAACGGGAGAGAAAGAGAAAATTGTCTCTGTCTCTCGGGAGAGAAGTTCCCACTTGCGATTCAGACAGAACCACCGTCTCCCTTGCTCAACAACAGTTCACGAGTTTTGACGATGTTGTGCAAATCGAACAAATATTAATATAGAACTGAGCCGTAAATGTATAAACATATGGTTGGTTTTGCTAAAATAGTTTTGTTTCGATATAAATTGTATACAGCTATGTTCATATATGAAACTGGGGACATTTAATGACTATAATTTTCTACGCATTGTGACTTTTATGTTAAATTTTTCGAAGGCTTTCTACATCTGCAGCTGTTTAAAAACTTGAATTGTGTATATCTGTTCAAAAACAAATCTAACACCATAACTGTCTATTATTTTCCAGGTAACATCAGAAGCAGATGTGAAAAAAGCCCTAGTAATAGCAAAAGACAAATTTGGACGGCTAGACACATTAGTGAACTGTGCAGGGCAGTCTCTGAGTCATCAGACATACAACTTCAACCAGGATCGATGCTGTGAATTGGAGCATTTCCAGACTCTCGTCAATGTAAGGAGTCACAATATGTCTGTTTTACTGACTTCATAAAAGGAGGGTGTTCTCAATTTGGTTGTTTGAAAAAAAAATGTTTGTTACCTCAGAACTCCCTCATTTGAACCAATTTGGAGAATTCTACTTTTAATTGAAATTATATAGGTATTTTCAGATTGGTCCTATAGAAATTTTATCAAAATAGGTTCAGTAGTTTGGCTTTTAAATCAAAATAACTGTTTTTTTTTGCAAAGTTATCGAATTTGCCCATTTTATACCAATATTGAGAAGTCAGTTTTTTAAATTAATAATTATTATTACCACAGTTATATCAGTGTATGACTTAATAGTAGATATGTCGTCAACTTGGCTGTTGCATCAAAATGGCAAACAGTACCACATTCATATTTTGGTTGTAAATAATTAAAAATATAAATAAGTTTAATTTAAGTTTAGAAATATGCTTGGTGAAAATTTTCTCGATAGAATAATTTGGTGAAAACAGGCTTTCTAAAACACATTTTTAGTTTTATCTCTGAATCTAAAATATTTTGACTGGTCATATGTTATGTAATTTAATGTTTTTTTTATATTTTATGATACTGAGTGACGAGACGGGCGAAGTCGCTCGCCTGATGGCTCTTCACGCTTGCCCATAACAGCTCAACGCCACTCAGAATTTTGAACTTCAACAGTTCAAAACCCTGGATGGCAATACACTGCGTCACCCCGAGATATAAGATGTCAAATCTCTGTGTGCCCTTTAATTTCGCTGGAAACATTGCCCAAATTGCTTCAATCTACATTATTTTTAAACCTACTAATATTATCGTTATCTATTTTCCAGATAAATACAGTAGGCACATTCAACACAATACGGTTAGCAGCAGGACTTATAGGCTCAAACGAGCCGGACAGCAACGGACAGAGAGGAGTTATAGTCAACACAGCGTCAACAATAGCCTATGAAGGGGATATTGGACAAGCGGCATATGCTGCCTCCACTGCCGCTATCATTGGCATGACATTACCAATCGCAAGAGACCTAGCAACAAGAGGGATTAGAGTTGTCACTATTGCACCAGGTTTGTATTTTTCTCTCAAACATGCTTGAATGCTGCTTCATTCAGCATTGGTTCATATCTCCAAAAGATAATTTGTGTAACCAAAATACATCTACGCTAATCTATACATATAATAAAAACGTAGTAAAAAATCTGTAATTGCGAGAGATAAAAAAAAAATATACACAGGGCGTCTTCAAATAAGCAGCTGCAGGCCTAGCACGGGCCGTGGAAAAATTGTCTTTCCACCATTTTTATCTACGTGTAGACGCGACAGAGCTAGAATATGAATACGTTTATCCCTGTCTAGCGTGATAAAAATGGTGGAAAGGCAATCTGTCCACGGCCCGTGCTAGGCCTGCTGACACGATAAGACGGTTTTTAGAATTTTTGTCTGTTTGTTTGTTTGTTAGGAGATGTGCGTGGACAACACGCATATCTCCTAAACCACTGGACGGATTTACATGCGGTTTTCACGAATATTCTTAGCTATGACCACATTTAAGTATAGGCTTTGTAATTTTGCGCAAGGGCCGGATTAAGGGAGGAAAAAAAAGTTGTATATAAAAATATACGCGTACGAAGTCGCAGGCAACAGCACTAGTTAGTAAATAACCCATAAATGCTCAAATGTCGCATTTTTGTCACAAATGATTGAATTTTGAGGATGGCGGAGGAGGTTGAAAAAAACAACATGTTTTATATTTTATGTGCACCACCATCCCTTTTCATATTCTTTAGTCCATCCAAAGGTTGCCTGGAAGAAATCGCTGTAGACGATAAGGCCGCCCATTATACTGCCGTATATTTTTGATGTTAGTTTAATTTGTATTTTTCAGTGTGTAATAAGGAGATATTGTATTGTATTGTACCCTCTTACCTTCCAGGTGTCTTCGAGACCCCCCTAGTGACGTACCTACCTGAAAAGATGCTGGAATTCATAAAACGCATGACCCCCTTCCCATCGCGGCTAGGGAAGCCTGAGGAATTCGCCCACCTCGTCACTAGTATTGTTGAAAACCCCATGTTGAACGGAGAGGTCATAAGATTAGATGGGGCACAAAGATGGTTTCCATTGTAAATAAATTGAATCTTAGGCTTTATTATGAGTGCTGTAAAGTTGACTTTGTGGTATCAAGCATAGAATATTTTAATAATGCCTGCAATATCTTGATGATTATTCCAGGACCTATGGAATAAGTTTTGTCACTTTCATTTGTACTGGCATAGGTGGGACGGGGAGAGAAATAATATTGCATTCCCAGCCAGCTTGCTTAGGAAGATGTTTCTTTATATTTTAAATTTGCTGTGGTTTCATGGAACCAAGATTAGTTTTTTTCGGGATAAAAAGGGGCCAATTTCTTAATTCATGGTACCTCCATAGCAAATCCAAATCTGTTCAGGGCCCTATGAACAACTGAAACACGCACGTAACGCCTTCCTAGGGGAATAGAGGCCTAGAGGAAATGTTTAAAGGTGTACTTAACGCCATTAAGTTCACCTCGTTAAGGGCCAAAGGTTCTCTAGTGGAGACTACGGACCGGTAAACGTAGCGTAGAACGTCCATCCACAAGATGGACAGACGACGACGACAAAAATCAGATTCCGGGCGCATTATCTTCACTGGAAACACAACCCCACAAACTTTCGCATTTTACTATATAATGTACATTAATGTTAAGACTGTTATTTTATTAAATGTTGTAGTTTATTTGTAGACATCAATTTTGTTTGTTTTTTTACCTAATTGTGTAGACTTGTAGAGGAATACCCATACGTAGAGTAGCCATGGAATAGTTACTCCGTCATTTTGTCTTTTTCGATCGAGTTCAATATTTTAAAGAGAATAAGACAAAACACGGCGTAATTATCCCAAGTAAAGGGCTGAGTTTTGGCGCAAACGTGAAAAAATATTGTCGCCTCATTCTAATTATTATAATAATAATTATTATTCTAAAATTTTCCTAAACATAATTTTCGAGCGTTAATCAAAAGTATTGGTGGTTTATAACAAGTGGGGTCCATATTTCCAGAACTCCTAACATTAATGGTGATTTTTATTATATTATATAATAGAGGATATCTAAAATTTTGTAAAGAATTCTACGCCGTATGATACGTCGTAACCTTTTTCTTCCGAAGGTTCCTCAGAAAGTAGGTTCACTACCAAATGAGCCACCGGGGCAGTCATAGATACTAGCTATGCTAGCGCCACTGAGTTGTCGACCCCATTACAAGATTTGTTTACAAATTTGTAAATATAAAAGACTCGAAAGGCGTCCTGTGGCTGAAATGAAAATGAATATAAAAGGCGAAGTGTGTACCTATGTATGTATGTTGAACTCCAAAATGGCTGGACCGATTTTAACGGGCCTTTCACTGGCGGGTAGCTGATGTTATAAGGAGTAGTCCAAGCGGGTGAAACCGCGGGCGCAGTTAGTGTAAATAAAAAACAAACATTGAATTCCAAACAAATTAGATTTATTTTAAGAAACTCCGATACACGATTCACAAAAATATTCAAATGTTAGATCTCTACTACGCAGATGTAGATTACACCTTTTGTAGAAATAATTAAACCTAATTGACTATATATCAGACTGGACTAAAGAGACTGGGCCTCTAAGGATATGTCGCCGTGCTCTAAATCGCTACTTAAACATATGAGAAGACCAGCGATCTTACGGCTACATGTTTTAAGCGATTCTGTTTAGGTGATTGGAAAAGTTACGCGACCGCCAACCGTATCTCGGCGCGTTAAGGTTCACGTGCGTGTGATTTTCCGAACTGCGCTGTTTCAGCGCTAATTCGAGCCCGCGTTAGCCGTAAGACCCCTGACAGAAAATGTGGACTAAGTCGTCTTTTTAAAAGAACGGACCGTACTTGAGAGACGCCCCAGTTGTAATGGTTTTTACACCGCGGCCACGGATCTGTTTTACAATATTATCACACCAAATACGAAGCTTTACGCCTCTCACGACATTGAGTTTTATTGCAATAGAAATGGTTTTTTATGTTAACCAGTCTTTCCCACTGCTGGGCAAAAGTCTCCCCCATTTCCTTCCACTGATCTCTATCCTGAGTCAGCACCGACCATTCTTTTTTAAACTTTCCGAGTTGTCGCGCTATGAAACGTAAATTAAAAAAGAAATTATATAATTCAATTCGGTCTATCGTATTGAAATAAAGTAAGGGGGCGTCCATTAGTTACATGAGGTGATTTTGGCGATTTTTCGATCCCCCTCTTCTCTTGGTGAGATGTCGTGAGATTAGGCTCGACTCCCCCACCCCCTAATTTCACGTGAGATCTTTCAAAATACGTATTTTTGTGTAAATACGTTAATCTGTAATATGTTGTATAGGCAATATTTTAGTGGAGAAACATGTTTTACGTAATATACATTGTTTCTTGTGGAAAAAAAATATTACGTGATTTTTGCCGAGACCCCCCCCCCCCCCCCACACTCGCCCACGTGAGATTGGATGAGATTCAGCTCGACACCTGCCCCCTTAAATGTCTCACGTAATTACTGGATTCCCCTTAAGCTGTAACTATATCTAATACAATAGGTATCGATACAATCCTCGATAGAACGTTTTATATGGTACTATGTTATATGGCACTGATATCTGAACCAGTCGATGGTAACAGCGCACAAGACGACGCAACTACTTTCAACCGCACGTCTCCTTCTCTACGAAAGACCTAAGAATAACATCAGTAAAAATGATGATAAAAACTTACAAATTATTTGAACTTAGAAATAGGCTTAGGTATTATATAGTGAATAAACGATAAAAACAAATACTAAATCTGGTAAGAGTACATTTATCTAGACAAGATATCATGACTACCCATCTATAACAAGGAACAGTGGAAATTATTACCTGATATTTATAAATTAGTTTATTTCTATATGTAAAATAAAAGAGTCGGAAGATCTAGACACAACACAACAGTTTATCGGTCATATTTTATATTTTACTTATACATCGTGTACGATTATTTAGTAAAATACAAAGTCTGAATTTGGCAGTAGAATTTCTCCTAGAATGATACTATAGCCTATAGCACTACAGAAATACTCGTATATATAAGCGTTAAAATAATAGCTTTGCGTAACAAAGTAGAAAGTGTTCAGGCTTGGCCAATACTATCAATATTAACTATGAATATTCCTTATAACCTATGAATATTTGATAGAAGCATCAAGAACCACTTCAGCAGCGATACTTGTAAGAATCATAAAAATATGGCAAATTCATAGCTTATAAGCATTATCAGGAAATGAATTTACATTATTTTATATGTTCCGTGCACCCTCAGTAAGCTCATAACATCGATCGGGAACTAGCTCTTCTACCAAGCCAAGCGTCGCGGCGGATAACAAACTGGATTGTGACACTTACATATTATAAATTTGGAAATAATGAGTGTGTTCTGTCATGAAACTCAGTGCAGAGTAGCAGTATCACACGGTTATTGATAATTAGCTAGCAAACTCTCACAGACACATCCTGCCTAACAACTGTAGGGAAAAAACAAAGGGTGTAAACGGGACCCTATTACTAAGCCTACGCGGTCTGTCTGCCCTACCTTTAAACGGTTGTATCTTTCGAACCGTAATAGATAGCCAGATGAAATTTTCACAGAATACGTAATGTTACGGCGGATAACCTAAAAAAATAATAAAGTCAAAAAGTTAAAACTAAAGACGGTGCCCCTATACAACAAACTTATTTTTGTATTTACTCTAATGTAAAAATTGTAATACGTACAAGCGTCAAACTTGGCATGATATAGTAAAACAACAAACTGTAAATAATGGCCAAGTGCGAGTCTTCCGAGTCTGAGTTCTTATAACACCCAAACAGTTTTTTTTTCTTACTTGGTTCACTAAACTGGCCGTAACATCTTCAGATACATTTTCTTAAGTAGGTACATTTAAATATGGCAATGCACGACCTCCTAGAAGTGAACACTGCATGCACGAGAATGAATATAATACTAATAATACCTATAATACACTAAACTTAAATTAAAGATAGGAATTACCATGTTTTTGATTTTGCTTGATGTAGTATTGAAAAAATCTAAATTTTTACAAATGTTATTATAAGAGGAAGACATTCGATACATTGGTGAATGTTGGTAGTAATTTGTTCGACAGGATGAGAGGCTATTGACAAGGCGACTGCTAGAGCGTGGAATTTGCAAATTACATTTTGCGAGTAAATCAGGAGTATCTATTTTTCCGGTTATTATTTTGTGCAGAAACACGATATCAGCTATGTTCCGTCTGTGATCAAGAGGAGACATGTTAAAATGGGCTAGTCTAGACTTATAAGATGGTAGTTTTCGGCAGAGATTGTTCGCAAACGAAAGGTGGTAGAGAAATTGTTTTTGGAGTCTTTCTAAACGGTTAATATGCATTGCGTATGATGGGCTCCAGATTGGACTGGAATATTCTAAGAGTGATCTTACGTAGCAATTAAATAACAGGATTGGAATTTCTGAGTCCCTAAAAAATTTCGTCTGTCTAATCACGAAACCAGCCAGTCTAGATCCCTTCCTGCTTATGGCATCTATGTGATCACGAAAGTCAAGCTTAGTATCCACTATCACGCCCAAGTCACGCATGCTAGTGACTTCACTAATCAGAGAGTTATTAATAAAGTAGTTAGCAGGGGTTGTGTTCCTTTTTCTTATAAACTTTATGTGAAAACATTTTGATGTGTTGATAGTCATTCCATTAACGGAACACCATTCACTGACCATGTTAATGTCCTTTTGCAAAGCCATTACGTCACACTCATCACGAATAACTCTATACAATTTGAGATCGTCTGCAAACATTTGGTATTTTGACGTAATAGTTTTGCACAAGTCACTCACAAAAACTAAGAAAAAGAGAGGACCAAGGTGTGAACCCTGTGGAACTCCAGATGGGACCATCTTTGTTGCGGATTTAAAACCTCTGACCTTGACGAGCTGGGAACGGTTACGGAGATAGGATTCACACCAACGTAATAATGAACCACAAATTCCTGCATGGCCTAACTTCTGGATAAGAAGGCTGTGGTCGACAACATCAAATGCCTTTGAGAAGTCGGTGTAGGTGGCGTGCACTTCGAACTTGGCTTCCAATGCATCATATATGTCACTAACGTATCCGAGGAGATTTGATGTGGTTGACCTACCCGGAAGAAAGCCATGTTGGTAAGCATCAAGTTGTGGTTTGAGGTGGTAGTAAATTCTTTTTTGAATCATGGACTCCAGCAGTTTACCCAGAGACGATAAGATTGAAATGGGCCTGTAGTTTGCAATGTCGCCTTGGTCTCCTTTTTTGTGGATTGGAGTTATAAAGGCAAGTTTCCATTTTGTGGGGAAGATTCCGCAGGCAAGAGATTTATTGAAGATGTAATACAGTGGTTTGACTAGTTGAGCTGAGCAATTTTTTAAAAATATAGGAGGGATACAATCAGGTCCAGGACCTTTGGTAATATCAATTAGCTGAAGTGATTTTAAAATATCTGATTCAGACAGGTAAACTGAACCAAGGGTTCCGTTACAATCAGCTGATTCGCATTGGTCCTGAACAGCTGTTGGGTGTTCATTGCTATATACAGATTGAAAGTATTCTGAAAACAGGTCGCTAATATTCTGCCCACCCTGGAAGTTCTGGGTGTTTAAATACATTTCGTCTGGAATTTCATTGCTGTTCGATCTCAGTGATTTAATGAATGTCCAGAAGAATTTCGGAATTTTTTTGATGTGAGTTTTGGCGTCAGTTTTTAGATTGGTCAGACTTTCATGTATCATTTTGTCGCAACGATCACGTAACATCTGATAAGTTAGTAAATCTCTGGGGTTTGAGTAATGTTTTGTCTATTTTCATGTCCCAGTAATTTGCGTCACCTAGCGAGATAACTGGGCAAAATATATCAAAATTGACCACTGAAAGGCTTACGAGATACGCCGACGAAATTCTCCATAAATGGATCTCACTTCCGATGTTCACACAACATTATTAGGAGCGCCCCAGATGAGACTAAAATAAGTATTCTAATCAAATGAGACCACATTATCATTACGAGGTAAGATGTTTGTCGGGTTGTTAGCTGTTTATCAATAACCTTGTTTAAGATTCACATTTTAGTTCTTTTATCCACCACAGACACCCCTAGCTCATTACATTCGCTTTCATACTTGAGGCTACATTGCAACTATATTAAATTACGTCAAAAATATATTATGCACTTTAAATGGGGTTTTATTCTACCGACGTACCTAAATGCTAATTTCCCCTCAAGCTTAAAACTAATATTCACATTGAGAAGTACTTAAAATTAAACATTGCACTTTTCGAGTCATTTAAATTGTTTTGAGCAAAAACAGTTCAATGAAACGCTTTCTAACAGTTTACAGTATGAGATCATGCAGTAATACTTTTAGTTTAACTTATTATATTGCGGAATGGCGGCGGTCGTCTTGTTCAGGTGGTGACACTGAAACAAACAAACAACTGAACCTAATACAGATCGCTCGCATACAAATATTTCATCATTTAGTTGTAATTGTTAAATTATTTTATAAGGAGCTATAGTCTAGTAGATGATTTGGAGGATCTTAGACCCAGGCCCGTCGAATGCAGGAGTGATGAATACTTTCCCACTTTTTGGCCTTCTGAGATGTTCTAGGCTCTCAACAAAAAGAACTCTGATAACCCGGCGAAGATGGCATCACGATTGCGATATTAAAAGCTGGTGGAAAACCAGTCCCCAGTCCCTCGTAGAACTTTTTAACAAAGTATCAACAGTCACACGCCGACTGCGTGGAAAAACGCAATAATTACTATGCTGCATTAGAATAGCGACAGCTCAAATTTAAGCAATTCATTCATTTTTTCATTCAACATTTAAGAGCGTAGCTCTTGTCGGTGGAGTAATTTCCAGGCTTGACGGTCTTCTGCTAGCGTTTTCACCTCCCTGTACGACATGACATTTGCCTTCTCTTTTATTTGGTCTACGAATAATCTTCTCTTGGTCTTCCCGGTCCTCTCTTTCTTTCTACCTTTTAAGCAATTATAGACTCATTATTAGCCCTACTTCCTCAAATCTATAAAGTGTTTGGCAGAGAGCATAGACACGAAACAAATAGACGCTTTTAGCTGAAATGGGCTGCAAAAATGCTGCAATGCCTGAAGACCCGCCTTTATAACCAATGTAACTTGCCCACGTTGATTATGGTTAAACCCATATTCAGTGTTTTGTCAAGAATTCGGCCACCCCTATGGCATTCTGACCCCGTTTAAGTCGTCCAGAGTGTATGTTGTAGGGCACGCACGGTCTATCAAGTGTGACATTGCCATAGTATCCTGTTTTCAGCCCACTTGGGACCGGACTCAGTTCTCCAAGTAGGCCAAGCGCTTCTTTAGTGCCAGGGCAAGCTTTTCAGCAGGGGGTTGTAGATAAATAGATAGAATAACTCTTTATTGTTCACACAAGAAATGACATACATAATACAAAAACAACTTGAAATCTAATGAAACAATTGACCGATCTCTTCCATGCAATCTTAGTACGGAGAGGACATACATAAGATGTAATCGAGAGGAACCCGAGGAACACAATGTTACTATTAACTACTCACATTTTAGCAGACTTCTTATTATTCTTGTGATAAGTAGAGCCCTTAGCGAGGCTCTGGGGTCCTTTGGCGAGTGAGGCGGGTCCGCGCGCGTGAGTCGCGGGGCGGGGGCGCAGCGCGGCGCCCTCGGGTCGCACAGCCGTGCCCCCGCGCAGCTCCGGGTCCGGCCCGCTCCACGGCAAGTAGTCCTCCCTTCAACACACGATACAACTAAATCTTCGTGAGTGAAACCAGTTTTGCTGTCCAGTCAAAAATCAGCTGTTCCATAGAAAACGGTCATTGACACGCGACATAATGTATGGAACAGCAGATTTTTTTTTTCACGATTTCAGGTTTCAGTGTTGGTTTCATAGTAAAAATTGTTCATAATGATGAGTATAATGACCTCCTTTAAGTTTGTTTCCTTTCAATGAATCCTTTAAGCTGAGTACAGGGTATATGCGTAATCAAACTAATATTATAAATGCGAAAGTAACTCTGTCTGCTTGCTACATAATCACGGCTAAACGGCTTAACCGATCTCGACAAAACTTTGCGCGGTAATAGTATGTATCATGAGGACGGACATAGGCTATTTGTTTCTGAAGAAATCGCTGACGAAGTCGCGGGTACAGCTAGTATCGTATATGTTATGTGAAAGTTTGGAAGGATGGATGTATGTATGGATGTTTGTTACTCAATCGCGCAGAAACGGCTGGATGGATTTGGATGAAATTTGGAAAATAAGGCTACTTTTCATCATCATCACTGATTTTCATCACCACGCGGGTGTAACCGCGGGGCGCTGCTAGTATCATATAACATATGTGAAAGTTTGTATGAATGGATGGATGTATGCTTGTTACTCAATCACGCAGAAACGGCTGGATGGATTTGGATGAAATTTGGAATATATATTGTTTGTCCTGGATTAACACATAGGCTACTTTCATCATCATCATCACCAATATTCATCACCACGCGGGTGAAACTGCGGGGCGCAGCCTATATATAAATACTAAAACATATAACGTACAGTAGCAGAGCATCCAGTGGCCCCTGGCGCAGCTGCGGGTTTGGGCCCCACCGCGGCGCCGTGTAGTTCGACCGATGCTTCGGTTCACCGGAGTTGCTCTTCAGGATCGGCCTGAAATGTACGTCGCTCCTGATGGAGGCATTTGTATATATATTCACATCAACAAACAACTCTATCTGAGGAATCATAACCAGCGTCAAGGAAAAACGTGAGAATGGTACAAGCATCGGAAAACGAGCACGCTGCATTACTGCGAACTTGAAATGTTTCTGTAATTATGTGTTACAATATTTATCACAGTGTAACCTTACTTTGAATTTTGTCTCGCTCTATCATTAGCCGAGAGAGCGAGACATTATTATAACAATGTTTTTGTAATTATGGTAACCTACCTGATTTTGTTCATCACTTCGCAGAAAACTCGCTTTCCTCTATAACACGCACACTCACTAATGACGGTAAACACTATAATTACTGATGAAGTAAAGTCATGAGCTATACAGGGTTAAGCATATACCCTATACTAAGCCAAAAGGAGGTCATTGTACTCGTTATGAACAACTTTTACTATGGAACCAACACTGAAATCGCAGGAAAAACACAGCTGTTTCATAGAGAACGGTCATTGACACTCGGCAACTGTACGGATGGAACAGCTGATTTTTTTTCTTCGCGATTTCTAGGTTGGTCCCATTTTAAAAGTTGTCCATAATGAGTACAAAGACCTCCTTTCGACATAGGACCGTTGTATACACTGATGCTGCATTGTCTGATCATCATCAGACTTATGACAACCACTTCAATACGTAAGCATTAACTGACAAATAATAAAGGTGCGATTCCAACGGAGTCTGCAGACGGCAGAACATATCATCGTCATCAGAATCTTATCTTCTTTAACTAACATTAAATAAAACCTTAAATCACTGTTTTAAAACCGTAAATAAATAAAATTTTGGCAGCAGTTCGTTTTATTTTTGATTTTATTTAAATAAGTAAATATTAGTTTCCGATGGTATTTACGGTATGCTGTCTGTGGTTTCCCATCGAAATAGCATCTTGACCCTGTCTTAGTGTTAATAAGCTATATACAAATAAACACACGGGCAATTAGGCTATCGGACTGATTATAAATAGGGCCAAACACCAAAAACAAAATGTGTTCGAAATTAAGGAAGATATAAAGGAAGCTTGCTAGACAGAAAACTCAGTATACTTATACATGTAAGTACGCCATATATAACTCCATTCTATCTCGGGGTAACGAGCGCAGTGCATTGCCATCCAGGGTTTTGAACTGTTGAAGTTCACAATTCTGAGTAGCGTTAAGCTGTTATGGGCAAGCGTGAAGAGCCATCAGGCGAGCGACTTCACTCGTCTCGTCATTCAGTATCATGAAAAAATAACTGACATTCACTTTGCAAGAAAGAGCAACCCTTTTTAATTACAATATCATTAATCAAGCACCTGTCCGATGGCCTATAGTAAATACTACCTGAGGAAGACTAAATAGTAAACTACGACATATTTTGTTTAGATCATACCTTCCATGCAAAATAAAATTTATAAAAAAAACTTGTTACAACATCATCGGGGAACTATGTGAATCTACGTTTTATTTGTGCGTTATTATTGTTTTTTAAATGTAACTAATGAATGTACGGAGACAGCTAAATAAATATAAAATGGTAATGAGTGATATCTAAACGTATCAGTTATAAAAAACGATGTCTAGTCTAAATTTCGATTAGTAAATTACTAACAAATCTTTCATTCAAATATATATATATGCGAGCACCAGGATTTTGAAATGATTAATTGAGCGAGCACCGAGCTGATGTTTAATCCTCTAATTTAATAAATTATAAGAAAAAAACAATTTTCTTCCAACCAATTTTATTTTCACTATGTTCCAGTCCAATCTGACACGAGCTATTTTATAGAAAAAATATTATTTACAACTCATTACAAAAAGAACACGTTAGAACAACATATAAGCACAACAAAGCATCCCTATGCTAAAGCGTATGCCATAAAGTTGGCTACACTTGAAAAACAAGTATAGCCATTCGACTCAAAATAAATTTCACTTTTGTCTGATTTAAATGCGTTATCAATTGTATAAATCGAATTAATCATCACATTCAGCTTTTAAATAAGACACCATTGAAAATTTTCAGCCGATATGAAGGATCACAAGCCTTTGTTACTAGGTATAACTCACACATTCCAAGAACACCATGCTTTACAAAATCACAAATAACATTGTTTAATTCACAGAACACAATTACGAAATAATTACACCAATAGTTGTTGACTATTTGTTACCTAATTGGTTTTATAAGTAACATTGTATGAAGTCTCCCAAGGGTCGATCTTGGCTCTCATTAATTTGTTACCTTCCGATTGTAATTATGTTTTTACAAATTAAATTCGATCGATAAGGAACTTTAACCTTTAAGTGCTAACGTGTCTTACAGGCCAGGCGGAACTAAAATTTCCTGGAAAATCTTCCCCGCGCATAGTTGCTGAGTAGCTTCAAGTTTCATTGTGAGGCGCATTCGAAAGTGGAGTTGTTTTTGACGAAAGTAAAATCAGTGAGTACGATCGAAATCCGCCGCGGTCTGTCAGACCGTACGCAGTAAATATAAATTTTAATTGTTTTGTTTTCCTCCGGAAAAGAATTTTGAAAAAAAAAATACGGAGTTTTGTTAATTTATTGTATATAAAAACAACATGTGTGCCGTCAAGCCTAAGCCAGCAGACTTGGCAGACGCCAAGGTTGTGCTAAAATTGTATGTAACTTGATGACCTGCGTGTTTTTTTACGAATCAATTTTTCTTATGATTAATTTTTAAAGAACTTACAGTCGTAATTAATCTGTAAGACTCGTATTTTAATCTTTTATTTCTATTTAGGTCTAATAAGTGAACCATTCCAACAGAAAATTTATATATTATTATGTGACACCCTGAAAATCTACATTACAATAAGTTGGTACTGTTTGTTACTTAGCTCAATAATGTAGATTAGGCGTCAATCGCAAAAAGTTTAACGGTATCCACTCTATCCGTACCTAAACAAAAAATATTTTTGCGGATTATATTTCGGAAAAATTGCTTGACATTAATATTATTGTTAACATATGAACCATCAATTAGCTTAGCTACTTAGTGAATTAGTTCTTAAGCATACCGAAATATGTCGCTACGGTCGGCGGAACAATTCCTGCATCGCGGTATCATTTGGTTTTCTGAATTAGTGGACGTGCCGCAAGATTTAAATTTTGTCGAACAATAAATCCGGTGGAACGTGCCTTTGTGTTTTATTCACTGAGCTATCGAACGATACAATTATAAAACACTCTTTTAAACTATCACGGTTGTTCAAAAAAATAAAAACACTATGGAAACATGTCGTACATTTGAAAGCTCCATAATTTTTTTCGAACATAAGCAGAATAAAGTGTCTACGAACGACATTGTTACACTAAAGTTAAAATGTAAAAGAAAACAGATTGATTCATAGACAAAAAGAATATCCGCTTGCAACTCGATTTAAATCTAGATTCAGCAGAGTTGAGTTTTAGTGCAGTTTTGGAATAAGACTAATACTTAAGCATCGATTCTAGGCTCAAGTAAAGATCAGGTGATCAGAGATCAAACGATACTTGAGTCTTGTTGAAGGGTAAAAACGATAACACTCCTTTGCAACGAGATCTACAAAAAGACAGGCAATCTCGTCTCCTGATGTTGTACCTATCAGTCTCGGATGAACCTCTAACGCAGCAAAATTTACGCAGTATGGTTAACGAAATTCTACAAAACCAAACTGTGAATATCAATACACAAATAAACAAGACTTTATTACATACACACACACACACACACAGACACAGTACTCTAAACCTAGAGTCCAAAACTATACAGGATGAGATGATGAATGTAAAATCATCCGTTAGTTCTCTAAGTACGATGACATTATTAAGGAACAGAAGATGTCTAAACAATCAGTTGGTGAATTACAAGAAAAAAGTATTTGCGTAGAAATGGCAACAAGTAACTTGAATTCAAAAATTGCTCAATCGGAGAAAGAAATACATATAATAAATAGTGCTAATCTCCTCAATAACCAATCAATGAATAATATTAATAACCAGTCTCTATCATTGAGGGTTCCATAATTGTAATTTAGATTATTTTTCCATACCAAACTTTACGAAAATTCATCAGACGAAAAGCCGCCAGTGTCGCCAAATAAAAAAAATTTTATCAGCAAAGGTAATTTCAATATAGTGCAAAGTGCTGAGAAAACACACCTCACTCACACAGTCAAATTTCGTCAAATGCATGAGTTGTGAGTAGTAAAATAAATTCAATTAACAAGCCCAGCGCTGAAAAAATGGCGCATAATGATGAGCCAGAACAAAGAAGATACAGGTAACAAAATTTTAGGGTAATACTTTTCAAAATAAATGAAAAACCCTTGTTTTTATGCTATATGCTAAATCAGCGGTCCGCAACTCTGGGGTCGCGAAAGATATTTATGGGGTCGCCAAAAAAGTCAACAAGGTCCTGTACCTACCGAATTTTATTAAGGTTTATGCATAAAATATAACCTCTCTTTACATACACAATTACACAATGTCCTTAAAACGGAGAGAATCGAAAATAATTACGACTGTACGACCTGTCCAGTCGCGCCCGTCACAACCTCACCGCTCCCGCGCCCGCGCCCACCCCGATCTCTTTTTCTTCGTTGAGTCTGTCTGTTCAGTCAGTTCTATCCGCACGTGCGTACTCATCGCCGCTTTGTCGATTGCAAATACATACTAAATTGATGTCAAAACACGGAAGATTACTTCTGTAGAAAGTTTTTTTAGTAGATTAGTGTTCTCGTGTATAACCACGCACACGGTAAGTAACTGTGCACTCATACTTAGAAAATTAAGTGAGGCGTCATCGCAGCGCGGCCATGTTGGACGCGTGGAATCAATAACAAAACCAGCGCGAAATATTTTTTACGCTTCACTTATCTATTTTTAGGGTTCCGTTTGAGAAACAAGGAACCTTTATAGTTTCGTCAAGTCTGTCTGTCTGTCCGTCTGTGGCTACCTCCGTGGTACGTGCCCTTCATGGGCGAGTCCGACACGCACTTGGCCACTTTTTTTGCTTGTCTATTTGTGCTTCGTTGAAAATAAATTTGAAGTAAATCCTGTTACCACGCGAGCATATGACGAAAAATCTAATATTAATCGTTTGGAATACATTTTTTATTTATTAATACGTATTTATTATTGCAGTTAACAATGGATAAGTGGCTAATAAAACGCACATCTAAAGATGCAGGTGGCGGAAGTCCTAATAAAGCATCACAAATCAAAAGAATTAAACACGTAGTTCTTATCAACAGTGTCGCCTCAGATTCTACAATGACAACACAGACGTGTTACGAGTAATATAAGTCGTGAAAACAATGCCGCCATTTCAAGTACTAGTAGTGTTATTACTATCGATGAAAGCAGAGCAACATCTAGTTCCACTACTATAACTATTAGTCATAACAGCGATGATTGTAGTTCAACAGCCACATCTACCTTACACATCGATACAGACAGTGACGTTTCAACTTCAACTAAACAAGCAACAGCTACATCGGAGACAACTGGGAAGCGTCAACGCATTGTTAAAGAATCGTACATCCAGTTTGGTTTTAATTGTACAGTGTTGAATTTTGAACAACGTCCACAGTGCGTTGTTTGTTCAGAGGTTTTGGCAAATGAGAGCATGAATTCATTTTCATTTATATTTTGAAAAGATAATTTTGTACTTACTAATAAAACATAACATATTATATTGATGTTTTTAACTTAAATATTTCCCCATCCTAAACATTGTTTGTATTATAAATGCTGTATTTTATAAAAGTCAAAAAGAGTCTAGAAAAGATTTGATAAAACATGGGGTTCCTTTATTACTAATAAATTATATTAGGAAAGTTAAAATTTCACACAAACAATAGATTACATAAAACTGCCTAGAGAATCAGATAAGACGCCTCGGGCGCTTGCTGACAGGCACTTTAGCTGAGAATGGGGCGAGCGCTCCATGTCAAATAACACATCCTACACAATATAAAACATCACTATTTTATTGAAAAATTAAAATACAAAATACCAAACTAAACGAGTCTCAGTGATATGACACCGGTCGAGGATTATAAAGTTGAAGTAATGCTATAAGTATAAACATGATAGCACAAAAACCAGGCCCTCCGGCGATGTAAGGTTCCCCTTTGCCCCCGACTATATAATGTTAAGGCATTTACGCTTACTCGTAATAGATATACTATAAAATATACAAGTACCAATGGTGAAAGAGCCACACAAATACTGTTTTATGTGCGTGCATCGCGGGCCGCAGCCCTGCGTCTGACAAACCTGACATGGAAACTATGAATAGAGAAGAAAATAATGTGGAACCATCAGAAACTGGAAAATTTGATCCCTACATAACAGAATCAATTAGCAAAGTTAACAACTGGTTACACGACATGCCAGTTGAAACAGTTCCTGATAAATCAAAGTCTCAAAACGATACATATCAAACCTAACATGGAAACTATGAATACAGATGAAAATAATGTGGAACCATCAGTAACTGGAAAATTTGATCCTTACATAACAGAATCAATTAGCAAAGTTAACAACTGGTTACACGACATGCCAGTTGAAACAGTTCCTGATAAATCAAAGTCTCAAAACGATACATTTCAAACCTGACATGGAAACTATGAATACAGATGAAAATAATGTGGAACCATCAGTAACTGGAAAATTTGATCCTTACATAACAGAATCAATTAGCAAAGTTAACAACTGGTTACACGACATGCCAGTTGAACAGTTCCTGATAAATCAAAGTCTCAAAACGATACATATCAAACCTGACATGGAAACTATGAATACAGAAGAAAATAATGTGGAACCATTAGAAACTGGAAAATTTGATCCTTACATAACAGAATCAATTAGCAAAGTTAACAACTGGTTACACGACATGCCAGTTGAAACAGTTCCTGATAAATCAAAGTCTCAAAACGATACATATCAAACCTAACATGGAAACTATGAATACAGAAGAAAATAATGTGGAACCGTCTGAAACTGGAAAATTTGATCCTTACATAACAGAATCAATTAGCAAAGTAAACAACTGGTTACCCGACATGCCAGTTCCTAATAAATCAAAGTCTCAAAACGATACATATCAAACCTGACATGGAAACTATGAATACAGAAGAAAATAATTTGGAACAGTCTGAAACTGGAAAATTTGATCCTTACATAACAGAATCAATTAGCAAAGTAAACAACTGGTTACCCGACATGCCAGTTCCTGATAAATCAAAGTCTCAAAACGATACATATCAAACCTGACATGGAAACTATGAATACAGAAGAAAATAATGTGGAACCATCAGAAACTGGAAAATTTGATCCCTACATAACAGAATCAATTAGCAAAGTTAACAACTGGTTACACGACATGCCAGTTGAAACAGTTCCTGATAAATCAAAGTCTCAAAACGATACATATCAAACCTAACATGGAAACTATGAATACAGATGAAAATAATGTGGAACCATCAGTAACTGGAAAATTTGATCCTTACATAACAGAATCAATTAGCAAAGTTAACAACTGGTTACACGACATGCCAGTTGAAACAGTTCCTGATAAATCAAAGTCTCAAAACGATACATATCAAACCTAACATGGAAACTATGAATACAGATGAAAATAATGTGGAACCATCAGTAACTGGAAAATTTGATCCTTACATAACAGAATCAATTAGCAAAGTTAACAACTGGTTACACGACATGCCAGTTGAACAGTTCCTGATAAATCAAAGTCTCAAAACGATACATATCAAACCTGACATGGAAACTATGAATACAGAAGAAAATAATGTGGAACCATTAGAAACTGGAAAATTTGATCCTTACATAACAGAATCAATTAGCAAAGTTAACAACTGGTTACACGACATGCCAGTTGAAACAGTTCCTGATAAATCAAAGTCTCAAAACGATACATATCAAACCTAACATGGAAACTATGAATACAGAAGAAAATAATGTGGAACCGTCTGAAACTGGAAAATTTGATCCTTACATAACAGAATCAATTAGCAAAGTAAACAACTGGTTACCCGACATGCCAGTTCCTGATAAATCAAAGTCTCAAAACGATACATATCAAACCTGACATGGAAACTATGAATACAGAAGAAAATAATTTGGAACAGTCTGAAACTGGAAAATTTGATCCTTACATAACAGAATCAATTAGCAAAGTAAACAACTGGTTACCCGACATGCCAGTTCCTGATAAATCAAAGTCTCAAAACGATACATATCAAACCTGACATGGAAACTATGAATACAGAAGAAAATAATGTGGAACCATCAGAAACTGGAAAATTTGATCCCTACATAACAGAATCAATTAGCAAAGTTAACAACTGGTTACACGACATGCCAGTTGAAACAGTTCCTGATAAATCAAAGTCTCAAAACGATACATATCAAACCTGACATGGAAACTATGAATACAGAAGAAAACAATGTGGAACCATCAGAAACTGGAAAATTTGATCCCTACATAAAAGAATCAATTAGCAAAGTTAACAACTGGTTACACGACATGCCAGTTGAAACAGTTCCTGATAAATCAAAGTCTCAAAACGATACATATCAAACCTGACATGGAAACTATGAATACAGATGAAAATAATGTGGAACCATCAGAAACTGGAAAATTTGATCTTTACATAACAGAATCAATTAGCAAAGTTAACAACTGGTTACACTACATGCCAGTTGAAACAGTTCCTGATAAATCAAAGTCTCCAAACGATACATATCAAACCTGACATGGAAACTATGAATACAGAAGAAAATAATGTGGAACAGTCTGAAACTGGAAAATTTGATCCTTACATAACAGAATCAATTAGCAAAGTAAACAACTGGTTACCCGACATGCCAGTTCCTGATAAATCAAAGTCTCAAAACGATACATATCAAACCTGACATGGAAACTATGAATACAGAAGAAAATAATGTGGAACCATTAGAAACTGGAAAATTTGATCCTTACATAACAGAATCAATTAGCAAAGTTAACAACTGGTTACACGACATGCCAGTTGAAACAGTTCCTGATAAATCAAAGTCTCAAAACGATACATATCAAACCTAAGATGGAAACTATGAATACAGAAGAAAATAATGTGGAACCGTCTGAAACTGGAAAATTTGATCCTTACATAACAGAATCAATTAGCAAAGTAAACAACTGGTTACCCGACATGCCAGTTCCTGATAAATCAAAGTCTCAAAACGATACATATCAAACCTGACATGGAAACTATGAATACAGATGAAAATAATGTGGAACCATCAGAAACTGGAAAATTTGATCTTTACATAACAGAATCAATTAGCAAAGTTAACAACTGGTTACACTACATGCCAGTTGAAACAGTTCCTGATAAATCAAAGTCTCAAAACGATACATATCAAACCTGACATGGAAACTATGAATATAGAAGAAAATAATGTGGAACCATCAGAAACTGGAAAATTTGATCCTTACATAACAGAATCAATTAGCAAAGTTAACAACTGGTTACACGACATGCCAGTTGAAACAGTTCCTGATAAATCAAAGTCTCAAAATGATACATATCAAACCTGACATGGAAACTATGAATACAGAAGAAAATAATGTGGAACCGTCTGAAACTGGAAAATTTGATCCTTACATAACAGAATCAATTAGCAAAGTAAACAACTGGTTACCCGACATGCCAGTTCCTGATAAATCAAAGTTTCAAAACGATACATATCAAACCTGACATGGAAACTATGAATACAGAAGAAAATAATGTGGAACCATCAGAAACTGGAAAATTTGATCCTTACATAACAGAATCAATTAGTCTAGTTCACCTGTTCCCTCTCCTTGGTGGCGCGGCGCGGCTGTGCGGCTCTCGTTAGGGGCTGATATCGTTGTGAGGGTGCCGGTGTCGCCACGGTGCCACCCTTCTTCGCTCTGCGGCCCTTCTTGGCCACCTCCACCCAGCTCACGCCGGCCGGACTGGACTTTGGCCATTTGCGGCGCGTCACGTCCGTTGTTGGTGTCGGTGTTTGCCCTTGGCCACAGTGCCTATTCCAAATTTCCCCTTCTTACGCTTAGTACCCTTGCGGGTTTCAGGGGGAACGGGATGTGTCATGTCCATGACCGCAGACTGGCCAGGCTGCGGCTCCGGGATCGGGACCTTCCGAAACTCGTTCCTCCGATTTACGACCACGGAAGCCGCAGGGGCCGCGGGACTCCTATGGTCGACTGCAAGTGGGGGGCGAACCGTGAGTTCCTGCACGCTTGCTTAGTTTTGGGTCTGACTTTCTACTATAGTTACTGGTTCTAAGCAGAGTCTAAGACTTTGATTTATCAGGAACTGTTTCAACAGGCATGTCGTGTAACCAGTTGTTTACTTTGCTAATTGCGTGACACATCGCCATCGGTAAGGGAGGAGCCTCAGGCTTCCGGAGAAGAGGTCCGCTGGACCAACGCTCGCCGGGGCTGCGGAAGATTGCGATAAGTGTACCCGCGACCCTGACGATGGGCGAACCGAGGGAACACCCCAGGTTTTTAGTGGGTAGGCCGCCCTTCTGACGGAGAGTCCCACATAACCACCGTGCCCCTCCGGGTCAGTGGTATCCATCAAGGATATTCCTAAGTAAAAAAAAAGGTTAGGTTAGGCTGCAGAGTGAGGAACCTACTGACAATGCGTGTCGTGTCCAGTATGAAAACCTTCTGCATCTGACCCATGACCCAACCGTCCAATCTTTACTATAAACCACGACTTTATATCTCTGTAAATATTTTAACTTCACAGTCGTCGACCGCACGTTCGTCTTTATGTTACAAAAATTGCATGTCAGCACTTAAAGGTTAAGGTAAGTAATAAAGTATACGATTGATATAAGTGGTGATAGTGCAAAAAGGATGTATTTTGCACATGTATTATTTCAATGTAAGATTCTAGGATTTAGTTTGCGTGATAAGAAAAGCACCAATCTTAAAAGCTTTACGCAAAAAACACAATAAAAGATCCGGGAAATAAAACAAAGTGGCGATAATATTTGTTATAATTTTGTCGCGATCAAGTAGTCGGTATGTTGTTTATAATTAAGTAGCAACATCAATCGGAAGGTAACATGTGAGCCAGCATCGAACTACTGTACACCGGTGCACACAACGTACTTGAGAGGCTGCGTCCAGGGCTTAGGGCGGCGCGCTGGCGGCGGCGGCGACGGCTGCCGCGGTCTCACCTCCGACCCAGCGCTAGCCATCAATGTGAGCGTCACGCAACTGATCGGGCGACAATGCGGACCCGATGAGATATCAACTACACTACAGCACCTTCACTGGTATACCCAGGGAAAGACTCTTCTAGCCGCAATACAAACGGCACTCATTCACTAAATAGCCATATTTTCAGTTTCAAAATCATTAAAAATTCATGTTATGGCCGCGCTTACTGGCTAAAGCTATATATCTTTTGCACATTTTCAACATTTTTTAAGATAAAATATCACTTAGAAGAGCAAAAAATTGCTCTGGTATTTTTTTAGAATAACATTGTAAATGGTGTAACGCAATTTTCGTGTTGATATTCTATAGGATAGTGGAGAGAAAAAAATCCATAAAATTACTAAAAAATATTTGCAATATTATTCTAAAAATAATGCCCATCAAATAAAAATTAATAGACTGTCGTCCTCACACATTTTTTTCTTTTAAAATGTTAAAAAATTATGGAAGAGATAGCTCCGGCCGGTAAATAATTAGAGAAGATCTTGTACCTTATTGAAATCTCATCAAGCCCGCAACTCATCAAATAATGTATGATAATGTGTTAATGTTGTACGAATATTCACTTGTATATCAATTATTATCATATGCATAACAACTTTTAAATAATAACATTACATACTCCTTAATAACACTTAGTACATACTAATATTCATACAACACTAAATATGAGAGAAGCTTAAAAAGCATTTGGATTCAAATGTTTGATTAAATACATATTAGAACTTAGATAATCGAAAGAAATATATATTTATTGTAACTGTTATATCTTTCATCACAAAAATAATCATTAAACTGAACTCAAAGAAGTATTTTATTCAGTTTGATCTAATTAATTGGCTCTTTGTTGTGAAGTAGATTATAATTAACATTACCAGTTATGATGACCTGGAGAAGCCGGGAGCGGTCAATAAAAAAAACTTAACAGCTATTACAAAAGAGCACATAATCAGTAGGTATTCGTAGCAATATATTTGTTATTTTTCCGTCTCATACATCTGTATAGGTGTATTACTTTTCACTTGCGCAGGAGTACTGTCAAGTCAGTGTTTAGCTGCGCCTTCAGTAGATCTATAGCGGGACCTGAAGATTTTTTTTTCTCATTAAATCCAGGTTGGTGGTAATGTGATCCATTAAATTGGCCATAGTATCTTAGTAGTTCGTGTAACCGTCGAAATAAGTGCAGGTTTTATTTCAGGTAAAACACTTCTATTAGCCATATAGCATTCTACTCCATGTACTTGTCACTCTGAATAGTTGATTCAAATTATAGGTTGTAGTGGTAATGTAAGAAGTTCACGTGCTGTATGCTTGTTAACTCACCCCTTGGGCTCCAAGAGGGTGTATCGCTTGACCTCCCTGGGTTCAGAGACCGTGGGCCGAGGCTGGTCCTGCTCCGCCAACACAGAACTGAGGATCTGGTCTGTGAGATCTTCCTTGTATTCCACGCTCTCCAGCGCCATGCTGATGACGCGTTCCGCTATCATCGGGTATAGCTTCTGATACTTTATCAACACTGAAAATTAAAATGTTCTTATCAATACATTGAAATGAAAATAAGGCTTATATAAATTATTTATCAGGTAGTCTGGCTTATATCTATGAAGGGTTTATTTATTTATTTAATACTTTATTGCACACTTACAAACTAAGATCAATGCACAAATGGAGGACTTAATGCTAAACATTTTCTACCAGTCATCCACCAGGTTTGGATACTTAATGTCGATACTTCGATAATATAACTAATACACAAATAACACTTTGCCAGCAGTACAAACGACTCCATCTCTCTTATGCATAAACGGTCAATAAGCTAATTTATGGACCGACCAGACCAAGTCTGCAGCGGGTGGTCGAGTAAACAAGTGCAGCAGAATGACCTCCAGCAGAGAGAGATGGCGAGACATCGTGAAGTGCATTCTATCTGCCCTGTCCAATACTACGAGTACGTGATGACCACGCCCTCACTGCCAAGAGCGAAAAGACTAAGAAGAAGCTAATTTATGCTATAAAGTGATCGGTCAACATCCCGCTTACGACTGTCACGAGAAAGAGATACATTAAATTCTATAGATGATATCGTCCGCGTCGTGTCCGACGATGGCGACTCTGGCTATTTCCTGGCGTGTATTTAGCTGGCCAGTCCAAACTTCGTCTTGAACACCCGGTCATAAGTTACGCAGTACTAAGCAGCTGGCATTCAAATGTCAATGCCAGAAAAAAACGAAATAAACATATAATTTCTTTTTTCTTCAGAATACGTAGTGTCGTACATATATATTTTTACTTTAAAAAAATGGTATAACTGTGCACTATTAACACGCATATCTCTTATATGCGGAAACTTGTGAATTACAGCTCGTTTGCGTTAAATTAGTTACCATAGGTCTAGGTTAATGTAAACATTTGATTAAAAATGACATAATTTATAATAGAGACAGTTCGAAATTCCCACCAAACCAGTCCTTTGAGAGTGTAGTTTTAAATGTATGTAGAAGTTGGGATAATCATAGATTGTTGACAGTTTGTAGAACTTTGTAGAGTGTGGAGGTTGTAATATGATGTGTCGCGTTGTGCGATGAGAATAGATAATATTACACCGAAAAAGCTAATGTGATGAGCACACACGCCACGTATTTCTCTTCAAGTATGACTCTTTCACTCGCGCACTAATGGCACATGGCTGCCCATGTACAGTTTTTGACAATTTTTTGATGTTTATTTAGTGTATTTTTAACAATTATTAATTTGTGTTAGCGCGTAGCGTGCTATCAAGCTGCCATTCAAAACGAGAGAGTTTTGCAATGTTGCCATCTCACTATTATACCTACGTGTGTTTGGTTCCATATTATATAAGTGAGTCTCTTACTTAGTATCTTTTCGTTATTGGTTTTGATGGGAGAGTCCTTCTTAATGGGCGGCGGCGCGGGCGCGGCGGACGGCGGATCCTTGTGGCTGTTGTCTTTCTTCACGAAGCCGCGCTTCATGAGCTCCTCGCTCACCCTCTGCACATTGTTGTCATTATTCGACAGGATGTCTAGGATCATCATCTCATCCGCTTTCGGGAATATGCTCTTCAGATATCTGAAATAACGACGACCAATAAGTATTTTTTTCTTAAGAATGTCGTTAATTCAATTCATTTATTTCGAGCACTTTTGTCATAAAATTATTACACAAACATAAAATAAGGGATTTCAAATTAGATATAAATAAAAATTTGTTAAAGACCTTCATTTCTGACTTGAGATTATTATAATTGACTAACCCCCGGTTTCTGAAATGCATGTCAAATATTGAATTAGTCAACAGACTGTCACAATTAACAATCTGCTAACAATCTGTGGGTTTCTGAAAAGCTAGTTACCGTAAAATTAACGAATCATCCGTTGACAAGAGATTTATTATTTCGTATGGCCACCCTTGCTAAAACCAGTCACCTTCATTCACTCACTTATGTTTTGTATCTGTCTCTACGTCTTGAAGTTTTGACATAGTTTGACACCAAATTTCAATTGTAAGTTATTAAAAAATATAAGATTGGCACAATTGTGACACTATAGTTGCAGAGGCCATATTTCCAAATTAGTACCAGGTTTAAACCATGTACCAAAATAAACGTTATTACAAAACGAAGTTTTTCAACAAACAGCGGACTATCTATGGTACTAAAGTGAAACCGCTGAGACCCCTAGTTTATTTATGGACTAACTTCGGCACCTAATAGATTTTGACGGAAAGTATTGTCAATTTGTATCGTTTTGAGGTTAGGGTGCTTGTATTTACAACTATAAATCGGATAGAGAATAAAATCATCGGAATAAATCGAAAGAAAAATGGATATAGATTTGATGGATTTAGAAGAATAATTAAAATTCGCATTCGTCAAATGGAGGTTTGTAGAATGCTCCGCAATCTTGACGTGAACAAAGCCAGAGGCCTGGATGGTATTCCAGCGATAGTTCTGAAGACACCTGAATTTTCTCCTATACTGACACGCCTCATTAGTTATAAAATATTATAATCTAGTTGAACTGACTTGAGCTTCATCTTGGGCGAGTGCTGCCTGGTCACGTGGCCGTCGCTGGACTTCAACGTAGTGCCATAGTAGGACGAGCCGGACGGAGGTCGGAATAACGACGGAGAACCTGGACATCACATCAGTATTATTACCAACGCTACTAACTCACTTACAAGCAACTGGAGATCATTTGATAAGACCACCTTGGTGTTACATACACCCTTACAACCAGCCACCTCAACGTGCACAACCGGACGTGATCTGTCTGAAGCCAAACATTCTATCAATGGACTTTGCTGGATTTAGAACTACCAATTAACAATTTTTTTACACAATACTTACTAATATTATACACATAAGTTGTTTTTATGTCATAGATGGTAAACAAGATAACGGGTCACCTGATGGTAAGCGATCACCGTCGCCTATGGAAACATGTAACACCAGGGGCATTTACAGATAAGTTCCCGACCTTTAAAGACTATTAACAACCCTTTTGAAGAACCCCGTGTTATAGTAATTTGAAAATGTCACAGGGAGCTTATTCTATAAATTCCACATACTTTTATGCAGAAAAAAAGAGGGATAGTGTGCGTACTCCTAGCGGAAACGTGTCAAATAACATAATTTGAGTTTGGTAGAGTTTCGAAGTCGTGAATGTGTATGGTAATTTTAAATGTCTATATTAATAAACTAGATTAAAAAGGATGTGACTGAAGTATAGTGGATTACGGGAGGGATGCGGGGCGGGCGTGGTCAGGGTGGAATGCAAGAAGAGTAGATTACGGGACAGATTTGGGTCTGGGTTGGAATTAGCGGGACGGGAGTAGAGTGGATTGCAGGACAAAACGACGGACTGAAACGGCGGGAAGGGACTAAAGTTGATTTAGATACTACGCGAGCGAAGCCGCGGGCAATGCGGGCGGTGTAATGTTTGTGAAAACAGGATTTAAAAACACCGTTCACATGATAAAAAAGTAAACGTAAAATAAGGCTTTTAGGGTCTACTATTTTAAATAAAGGTACTAACTTCTAACATTAAAACATGCCCTATAACTAACCCTATTTTACTATAAACAATCCAATCCATGTGTTTCATACATAAAACATACAATAAGTAGGAGAGCGGGACTATTGCATAATGCAAGGTTATGTGTATATAACGGTTGATTTCGAACCACCTTGTTTAATGAATCTGTTTTCTAAACTCACCCGTGAAATATACCAGTAACTTTAACTTTTTCCATATTTTCAGCTTCCGTTTGGACAATCCTTTCTTTGCAGGAACTATGTCATACATTGTTAATTTGTAAATAAGTACTATAAATTTTTTCGGTGTTTTTTTTTATCTTATCACGATTATCTAAATACATGTACTTGTATATCGAACGAGATGAGAGATAACCATTGATTTTTATTTTTATCTGTCACTCTTATAGCTGAATGCGTGATTTTTCAGTGAGACCAGCTTAACTTTAAAAGTAGCCAAATTGTGGTACTACTTTCTACTTATTACAAAATACGATTGTGGCTCCCAACACTATCTTTCATCCAAGTTGTCTCAGATTGTATGTTTCAGCACTGCGCGTTTATAGCCAAGACATAGAGGGCGGGAAGGTGACTCGACCGCTAATGTCAGCTTTTACTCAAGTAGGTTAGCGACGGCGCGTTCCAAAATGCGCCAAAAATGCTATTGGCGCTGTAAGCACGCTAAAATCTTATTCCGATTTAGCGTTAACGCGTCTACGAAAACAGTCTTGACGTCGTTACTTGCGTCATCTCGCGTTCAGTGATATATAGCTTCCCGGCATTAGCACTGTGTTCGCTGTCAAATCTGACGATTAACTCAAGCAAGATATCTATGGAAAGTTTGAGTTTGTAAATAATGGAAGATTTGAGAAGCATTTGAAAAAATTGTAAAAGGGAGAATTAATAATGAGACAGCAGATCGACAAAATAAATTAGTTATGAGGTTCGGAAGAGCCAATTAGAAATGATTTCACGCTGAAAGCGCTGTCAACCTAATAATCAAAACGGAACGACATTTATCGCTTACAACGCCAACAGCTATTTTAACGTATTTCGGAACGCGCCGCGAGACACCTATTCTGTTAAGATGTCAAATCTGATCTACTCCGCACAGCCATCCAAAGAAAAAATATTTTATGTCCAAATGAACTTTTTTACATTTGCAACATTATTTATGTTGTATTTTTATAAGTAATGATTAGTTTAAATTAAAAAAATATCTTTATTTAGATTCCTTAATTCAATCTCAAAATTATATCAATTTACTGTGTGTTACTGTGACATTATTTTGTAAGAAGTCACACAAAAAGAAAATTACTTAGCTATTTTAGGAATTACTACTTCAATACTTTTACGTTGGGCGGCGACATAGCTAGACCTAAGAAGATTAAGAAAGCCCTTACTATTGGGTGTGGTAGTGAACGGCAGATAGTATTCGTGGGCGGGTGGGGGTTGCATGCCCTTAGCCAACACGAGTGCGGAGTAGACTCCAGCCGCGCCCTTGGTCAGCCGCGCCGCCGACGGAGACATGGTGAGCGGGCCCGGCGTCACCAGCGGGTGCTTCTCCACTTGCAGCGCACTTATCACCACCGCTTCGCGATTGTGATATCTGAACGAATAACAAGTCATTCAATAAAGAGGCAATAAAGACAAACTGTTTGGGGTGTATCCTCTTGCCAACTCGAAAATTGAGGATGAAATTATCAATTGTCAAGAGCGAATATTTTGAATCTTTTTAACAGACTTCGAAACGGAGGGTTATCTTGTTTTTTTTTTAATGTTTTTACCTAATGTTCTAACATTTGACTGGGTGAACCGATTATGATGATTCTTTTTTTATTTGATTGCTGGTCCTTCCTGTATGGTCCAGTTTATACATATTTATAAAGTCTGTTTTTTATATTGATTATTATTTGTTTAATGTACAAAGGACATACCAATCAATAACGCACAAGCACAGTGGGCGTAAAGATTTTATGATATTTTTTTGGTAATACGAAGAAGATTATTACGGCCATGTAATTAGTTTCTATATAAAAGACAATTACACCATAGAGCATGAGTGAGGGCAATAGGAAAATGGAAGCGACCACAGTATAATAATAATATAAATTTAGACAGGTTTACGCGGAAAGGGTGTACTAAGCTGAAAGGGGTCCATAGTACCCAGCATAATGAACTACTTTTACTATGGGACCTACCCTGAAATCGGGAAAAAAATTAAGCTGCTTCATACATTTTGTACTGTGATGTATTGTACATTTTGTAATGACTATTTTCTATGGAACAAATAATATTTTATTCTACGATTTCAGAGTTGGTCCCGTAGTAAAAGTTGTTCATAATGATGGATAGTATGGACTCCTTACACCGTTTCCGCGTTACCCAGGATAATAATATATAAAGTTATATGTTACTTCTTTAATAGTATCCTGATATGTGTATCGCTGACGGTGGGGAACATAGCTCCAATCTTGGCGACCATGGCGTCTGTGTCAGAGTTGAGTGTGAGTGAGTCGTTAAATCGGTCATTGAGGTGCGAAACCCGCCCAGGGACCGGACTGTCTTTGGCGGTGAGGCAGAGCGCGCGCCCCAGGATGGGGCTCGGCTGCGGGCTCGTGAATAAGCGCTGTTCCTGGAAAAACAACTATATCAATGACATTGTTGTCACTGATATGTAATAATGCATAGGCTGCTGCTACAGTGGCTCACCCCTAGCCACGTGGTTTTATATTTAAGCTTATACAGAGGCGGGGAATGAATGTTGCTACTAACAAGAGCTCTGCTACTGGTCTATTAAATATGAACCCGCTAGAGCACATAACACAAGTAAAGCATGTGTTGTAATAAAACCGCCAAACTGCATGTTGGGGTCGCGCACAGAGGGTTCCGCGCTACCACATACCTTGCTAACTGTTAAGGTATAAAAAAGTAGTGCAAAAAGACAACATCCCATCAACGCGCTCCATGTTGCTTAACTGCGGTGATCGTACGAGAACTGGTGGTGAACAGAAATGTGTCATCGACTAGCGCTTGGCCATTATTTTTTATTTGTTATTATACTTTTTTAATTAATAACCCGACTGCGGCCAAAGAAGGGTTATGAATTTTAGTGTGATCAAAGCCAAGTGGAAACAACAGATAAACTAATTAAACCCATAGAAACATACAAAACGAAGCTCATACTTACATATTGTGGCTTGAGGCCTTTTGGAAAGAACATCTGAGGGTTGTTGTTTGGCGGCGGCTGAAACGCATGCTGCAGCCGCACTGGCGAGGGGTATGGGTGAACGTGGTACGGGGAGCCGTGCGGCGACTGTGCGATCCAAGTGAACAGACATGGGTGGACAAACACAACTGTGAACAAGGTGCCACTGTTTACATGATGCTAGTGCCAATAACCTCCACATAAAGTGCTACCATACAACTCGTGTGCTTCAAAAGTGTTTGTGTTTGCATCTGATGGCCAGCCGTCTACACCTCTGCACTCTGAACATGCTTGTGCAGTTTGAGTGTAAGGAAATGCATAGGTTGGAACCTTAGACAAAGATAGCCGAGGTGCTTATTTTTATTTGGAACACTGTACTGAGACATTATCAAAAGAAAATAACACGGAAAAGTTATTCAAAATGTATGGTACTTTGTCCATTTGAATCAGTCAGCGGCTTCCTGGTAGAGTTTGATCTTCAAGACTGTAAAGCTAATCTGAAATTTAAAATATTAACAATGACTTGTGTTTACACTTAATACATCATCATCATCATTTCAGCCATAGGACGTCCACTGCTGAACATAGGCCTGCATCCAGCATTTTCCTGCTGTTTCTTTTAGGTTGTCTGTCCATCTTGTGGGTGGACATCCTACGCTGCGCTTACCGGTCCGCGGTCTCCACTCGAGAACCTTTTGGCCCCATCGACAATCTGTTCTGCGTGCTATGTGCCCTGCCCACTGCCACTTCAACTTGCTAATCCGGTGGGCTATGTCGGTGTCAATACATCTATTTGTGTTTAAAATGTGCATAACATCTTTAACACTGCCTTGTGTTAAGCAGTTTGTTTGATATCATCATCGCTTGAATTTGTAATACATGTACTTAATACAGCAACTCTTAAAGAACTGCACTATACCAAGCATAAGTTTGGTTGTTCATTACTGCTTGCACCTATGGGATGGATCAGCCAAGTGTCAGCTTAGGGCATTGAAGTCCTTTGAGAAACGCGCCATGAAGCTCCTTTTTTTTTTAATGATGATATGGGCTAGCATTTGACCACAACTCACCTGATGGTAAGCGACGATGCGGTCTAAGGTGGGGCACGCTTGCCCATGAGGTGCCTGTTCACTCTTGCCTTGAAGAGACCCAGGTTGTAATTCATTAGCAACAAATCCCTAGTCCAGACTAAGCTTATTAGTCTTGAGCATTGGCTATCAGTTTTCTATAAAACCTGAATAATACCAATTAGATGATAACCTACAGGAGAGGTAAGTGCAGCAAATATAAACATCCCCAATTTATATGTACCAGAGGGCAGAGCCATTAAAGTTGTTTTGCCAACCCTATAGTGCTATGGTTGAGCGTAGGTTATTAAAATCAAGATCAGGCGGAGCCAACTTTCTGTACCTATTTGTTTTGTGGTAGGTACCTAGGTCGAAGAACATTTGTCTAGTATGTTTGCACTTTTTTATTTACCTATTTAGAGAAGATTTAGTTTATTCCATTCCAAAATGGCCGACGTTAAATGGGATTATTTTTAAAACTGCCTTCTTACCTGCTGGCTGATACAATCTAATGCTATTTGTTGTGCGGCGCTATGCATCGTCTGTATTTTATGCTTGTACCGCAAATCCTCCATTGCGCCGCCAGCAATTGGAGACGGACGCAAAAGTAGCCTATGTACACTTATCACTCAAGCTTACTCGTCACTAGGTGTAACTATTATTGAAAAGAGAATTCATGGTGTGGATTAATTTTTATAGATAACACGTGCTTCATTCAAGCTGTGTTTTATGTACAAAATACAAATACACACCATAATATTAATAACATCACAGTTCACACATGTATGGTTCACGCTACAGATCAACAAATCAACAAGAAACAAGACTCCAACAACAAAATTACAAAACGAACGAACTGTCGAACAAACGAAATGAACCGAACGAAGCGAAGGACAAACGACGTAATTTTTTCATGACCATGAATACACAGTCCTTCAGCAAGTTTACATAGTTTTAGTAAAGTCATATTCACAGTCAGAGTCAAGCAAAGTAAATCACGGTCAACTCAAACTCATGCTCCAGTAAATTGGTGGAGGCTTTACAAATCCCCCCAGACCAGTCAGACCTTAGGCTTTAATATATTATCATAAGTTAGATCTCACTTCTTTTGTCGTTGAAGTCAACAACCTAGGCATATATATATCATAATATTGACTTAGCTCTCATTTCACAATTACGTTTTTATGGGATACACAATACAGGAAGAGGAAGTTAGTTAGGTATATCTTAATCTAAGATCTTAATCTAAAGTTAAAACCATTTAGTCATGATATAACTAGTTTATATGTATACCGCGAGCAGACCAGCGACCCGCAAGCAGCACCCGATCATGAGTATGACTCATGTGACACCCATCACACCCATCTCCCTCCTTAACCATATTAGAGGGAAGAGAACGACCCGACATACGACGCCGCCGCAAGAAGGTGCCTTCATGACATGAATGCTCGAGGCATACAGACAATCCTTATTTCTAAACGCATTATTATTTTTACATATCAGTCCCTATTTTTACATTTCTGTCACCTCCTCCCGGCCCAGGGCCTCCATCACCACCGCGTTCGATGACCATCTGCAAATTGTAATATTTAATGGTCTTCGGTTACGCAGCCGATGCTCGACGCACGAATCGACTGACGGCATCGTCTTCGATGTCGTCGGCGTAGTAGACAAAGGTCCCGGTGTGCCGCGATACTGCAGCGACCGCGTGCGACACGCTCTCGTGCAGCTTCTTTTTTGCCTTGGCGATTAGGTACCGACTCGTATGTTAATCCCTGAGCTTCATGTATGGTGAGAGTGCGCGACCCCGTACCTCCCCCATAACCCTGGCTGGTAAGGGTCTCTTTTTCTTCTTGCGTGTGCACTAAGAAAAGGGTGTTGGGGAGGGTGCTGGGTATCTGCGCCCCATCGTACCGTCCCTGCTCAAGAGACCTAATACGGGGAGCAGAGAAATACATACCGGAGTATATTTACCTTAGCGTATACGAGACGTCAATTGGATTCCTTTGTCTACAAAGCAACTCCTGACTGATATTTGTGATCAGGTTTGAGCGATAGTATCTCATTTCGAAGAGATTTTCTCTGTCGATGAAAGGTAGCTGATTGTCGTCTCCGATGAGGATAAGTTCGCTAGCATTAGACAGCCGTACGGCCATTAATATAGCTCCGAAATGGTTCATGAGAGCTTCGTCCACCAGAAGGTGGCTGAAGTTATTTTTTCCGAAACCATTTACGAGGGAGGAAGCCATGGTTCGCACTCTGGTTTTACCAGGTCTCCTATTCGATGCAATAGTTTCTCCCTCAGATCTTTTGCTGCCTCTGTTGTTGTGGTGATGATAGCGTCCCTGTCCACATCGAAATGTCTACCATCCATGTTGTCCATGTCCCATGTTGTCTTGCCACAACTCCGTTGACCCATTGTATCTTTGGCACAGCCCAGCTTTCCCAGCTTGCCTCGACATCTGAGTTCCCTTCGACAGTCTTAGCCATTTCAAGAATCCTGTCGTCCAGCATTATCTTGGTACACTTGGCGGTGACTACCATTGGATCATTCGATGGTATCGCATATTTCGGTCTTCCTGTTCTCCCCGTCTCAGCCTCGTTCAGTGCCACAAAGCCACTTTCTGCACTGTAAGCTGCCATATATTGTCCTTTCATGGTTCCCCCGATGACCTGGGAAGTGACGTTATTGTATTTATGGCTGCTTCCGCCCTTTCCTTGAAGTCCTTTTTTAGTAGACTTTCACTTCCTAGCCTGAAGGACTGCAGGATGTTATGGCAGTTCCGGAGATTGACCAATGTGTAGGAGCCCTGAGAAAACTTAAGTTTTCTCCCCTGTCTTCATACACGACGACCTCATGGTATTCAGAGGCCTTGGTGCAATCTAGCCAATCTGTGATTTCAGCTTTCTAGTATTCTACCATGATCACGTCCACACACGTGAAATAATAGTTTCGTACCGCACGGTGCGACAGCACGCGTGCTTTAGATACCTATCTGTGGAGGCAACTTGAAAGGAATGATGAAAGATTTTTCAAGTGGGCATGGCCATTCACCAAAAAGCAATGGTTTTACTAATTGGTGTAGAGCGGCCCCGACACAAGTATTTGAAGTGTCGGTAATTAACACCAGTTTGGCGGTCGGGTCCGGGTGCGTGAGTATAACTGCCTCTCGTATCATTTGTTTACATTTGTGGAATGCGTTTACGGCTTCTTCCATCCATGTAATTTTGGTCTTGTCTTTTTTTTTTGTATTGTGTAAGTATTTGTCTAATATTGATTGTGTTTCCGCGGCTTTTGGTAGGTATACTGTTTTTGTAGAAATTAATTGGTCCGTGGAAACGTGGTAGTTCTTCGATGGTTTCAGGTTGTGAAAACTCTGTGATGGCTTTGACCTTATCTTCGTCCGGCATGATGCCGTCACAGGTAACGTGGTGATTACTAACCTTTTTGTAAACACATTGTATTTGTTTATTTTGGGTGGGTTCTCCAGTATGTCGCTAATCTGACTTAATTCGTCGCGCCCTAACTTTGCAATAACTAGTTGGTACTTACATAAGTCTGTTGCTTTTTGTGGCGCGATGATCGCTTCAAACTGGTGGAACCAGAGTCGAGGTCGTGTGGCCCAGAAGTCGCTGATGCGCGTCTGAATGGTGACGGCGCTTGGTGCGAGTTCTGCTGTGATGCGGCTGGTGCTGGGCTGCTGCGGTGGTGGTGCGCCTGGTGCGCTTTGGTCCATGAGCAGTCTGTGTTGTTCCTCGACGTCGGTGATTGGTGTGGTCATCGCGGATGTTTGAAACGCACTCGATAGTTTATTGGTTGTGTTTGTAGGTACTTCGGAGTCACCAATTTAGGATTTGGTTTGTGTTGAATGTGAAATCTCCGACGTGATGGTTGGTTGTGTTGTATTTATCTGACCCCTTGATTTGATACAGAAGGTTATCCTAAATGTTAAAAAGAGGTTTGCAATTGTTTACTTCAGACTGGCTGGTACGACAGAACGACGGATATTTGAATATAAAGTAAATGGTGTATTTTATAAATGATGACGTCTGTCGTGTTCTTGTAATTTTTCATGTTGGTTGTGTTTTAAAATAAATTAACTTTTATTGTGCTGAATAGTAATTTATTTGTACTTTATCATTACATCTATATTCTGCTGTGTGTGAATATCGAGAGGATACCATTTTCGCACAGCTAATGGGCCCAGCACGCTTCAACCACGCTCTGCTACCATGCACCTTGCAATGGTTCTCAATTAGCAGACATCGAGCTTATATTACTACGTATAGAGAAGCTACCATAAACAAAGATCATGCTCAATTTTGTTAAGAATATAACCTAAAGTTTGCTTCACCGCCGAAACAATAATTAGTCGTTTAACCAGCCAATATAAACATTCAGCGCTAGAACGCTTATAAGGTATAGTTTTCTCGCGACGAAAAGGTCGTAAGCGCCGCGATTTTTCAAAGCGCTTACGCGTTTCGTTCAACGTTCTGCATCAACCTATCGTTGCTATAGACTAAACTGCTGACTGACTACAGAAGTGACGTAGTTTTATATTACCTAACAAGCTTCAATTGAATTCGCACTTTGTTTCATAATTTATTATTAGTTGAATTAATTGAACAATAGAAAGTATTATATTATAATATGAATATTTCAGTTAAATTAATTCATTCGTTTAAGTATTTTATATATACCATTGTTTGCTTTATCACACTAATATTATATTTGCGAAAAAGTTTGTGCGTGTGTAAGGTATGTAAGTGTGTTTGTTCCCAGACAACTCGGTAACGGCTGAACAGATTTTGATGAAATTTAGTATGGGGGTAGCTTATACCCTGGATTACCACATAGGCTTTTCAGGGAAAATATACTATTCCTATGGTATAGCAGGGGAAACCTCAGGACACTACTGGTTTTTTATATAGATTACATCTTGAATTGTAGGTAGCACAATTATAACCTTTCCAGGTAAGCTAATTATTCAATACAAAATATTTCTTCTTGATTAATGGTATGTCCCTATATTAACTGGTTCAGGGCCATGGAGAGTCTCATTCCTTAAAAAAATGCCTTGTGATTTGATCTAAGATGAAATAAAAGCCGTAAGTATTTTTTGTAATAATATGTTTATTTAGTTACCTTTGAACAGTATAAGTTTAGTTAACTTTTGCCGCTTAGATAAAACATTATTAGTCTGATCAGTTTTAGCTTCATGTTTCAAGCGAATTGTTGTGTACTTGTTTATGATGGCTCGTATTAAATGTGTTCTGTGATTTAAGGTGCTTGGTTGATTAAAAGAATGTTGAAGTAAAGATGTAAATACTTCCTTCTGAACAAAATATTCCAAAGTATTAACTGTAATATAACTAAAATAATATTTAGTAGAGAGATTGGTTCCACCACTTTGTTTTATAAGTTTTCGTATTACAGTTTCCGTGGCGACACATATTTTATATACGTCTTCTGTAGAGTACGACAAGCCACCCATATCTTTGATAGTTATAAGTTTATGATGTGGCAGCCTTTCTGTTGTACTTAAGCTATCCACACATACTTCGCATTTTAATGACCTTGTCAGAATCCGGGAAATGTAACCAGATATGTATCCGACGATTAACTGGGAACCAAATGGGATTTGTTCGCAACTGAGTATGCCGGCAAAAATTTCACAGTTGTTCTCGGCTTCTATGTCAGATTCTAAGCAGCGAATAGCCGACAAGATTTCATATTGTTCATCGTCATGTCTGTTCACGTGTGTAGTGGTATTAATTACGTCAGTTGAAGTATAGTGCAGAATATTGAAATTGTCTAGTGGAATACAATTGCCTGTAAAAGATGAGCGAAGTTCTAAATGATTTAGTGTTTTTTTATAGGCAGCTCGAAATTGCACAACATTGGGATTATTGTTGTATCCACCATGTTTTCTGATAACCCCAAAAAAAAGCTCTAAATGGTCCTGGCTAAGTCGATACGTTGAAATATAACTCATGACTTTCTTTTACTTTCTAAGACAATAATTATTTTTCATCATTTTTTTTATCTTTTTTTATTAAATCACTAGGCAGTACTTTTCTAAATATGTGTTAGATTATTATATTCCACTATAAAAAAAAAACTTTAGCTAATTCTACCTACACTTGTTACAAACACAATGTCACATCTTAATTTTTAGTCTATGACAAATGACGCAACACGGCATCCACGCTACGTCCGAGAATATTTTGTTCGACTTAAATTGTAAAATTTGTAAATGATTATCTAATTACTCACCGATGGAAAGTTATTCCTTTGCACTTCGCCGTATTCTTTGAATTATTCGTGCAATATCTTAACACACACGATACCATATTTAATACTTTTGAACTTTTTTCGTTTTAAAACAAACACGACTTAATTGCTCAAGAGCTAGCAAGCAACTAAGTGATGTGCTGCCATATGGCTGCAATTGGACGGAACATAGTAGGGATGTGCGCCGTCTCCTCTATACGTAGTAATATAGCTCGATGTTAGCAGACAGATTTTTGTACGTAAAGCGAAATCTGCATATGACACATGGAGAAATTTAAAAGCAGCATATGAAGACAAAGGCATTAACAATAGGTGCAGGCTATTGTCAAGGCAGGTAAGCTTGAAACTAAGCATGTTTAATTCGATAACCGAATATGTGACGGAGATAATGCGAGTGGCCAATCAACTGTCAGACTTGGGAAAAGAGATCGACGATGAGTTGTTGGCAGCACTGATGTTACAAGGTCTGCCAGATGAATATGCGCCATTGAGATTAGCGCTGGAGAGCACAAATTGTGTATTAACTACCGACTACATAAAAACGAAACTTTTTCAATTAGATGGAGATAAATCATGCGCAAGCACGAGTGCTTCAAATCCATCAAGTTCTGCACTTACCGTAAAACCGAAGAATCAGAATGTTCAGAGGTACAATGACAGGAAAAAGGAAGAGAAGACTATAAAATGCTTCATTTGTGAAGGGCCACACAAAGCCTATGATTGCCCAGATAATCCTAGGCATACTAAGAGAGTTCATATGGCAACGGCATTTGGCACGGTGGGTGGAGAGAAGACTACTCAAGATAATTCCTGGATTTTGGATTCCGGAGCTTCAGAAAATATGAGCTGCAGAAAGGATTGGATGCATGACTATGTAAAGGTTGATAATGAGATAGAGGTTTCTTGCGCGAATGGAGGTAAGGTTTATGGTGAGGGATATGGTATGGTAGCAAGTGAGAAGCTTGATATTACGGTAGATCACGTCATGTATGTACCTGGTCTCTGTACAAATCTTTTGAGTATTAGTAAAATTACTAATAAAAATAAAATTGCTGTTTTTACAGACAAGGAGTGCTATATTTACAACTCGAGTGATTGTAAAATAGTGGGTAAACCAATTTTGAAAGGAGAGATCGATAGAGGAATTTACAAACTTAAATCTTCTTCACAGGCGAGTGTGTTTGCATCCACAGCTGCTGGAGATGATTTGGAGCTATGGCATAAAAGATTAGCGCACCTGGGTATGCACAATCTTTCTTTACTTAGTGACAAAATGGCGCTTGGGGTAAGTTTCTCAAAACATAATAATCGTAAACTTGATTGCGTTGCTTGTCTTCTGGGTAAGCAAACCAGAGAACCATTTGAACGCAATAAGGCTACTAGAGCTAAAGATATCTTAGAGATTGTGCATTCTGATATCTGTGGGCCAATGCCTACTGAGTCTTTGGGTGGTAAAAGATACTTTATGACTTTCATTGACGATTATACGCGAAAAACTTACGTTTATTTTCTGAAGCAAAAGAGTGAAGCTTTTGAAACTATTAGAGTGTTTAAAGTTTACGCCGAGACACAAACTGGTAAGAAACTGAAGGTTTTGAGAACCGATAACGGACGTGAATATGTCAATTAAAACGTTGATGAATTCCTGAAGGAACATGGCATACAACGTCAACTGACAATCGCATACACACCACAACAAAATGGGGTCGCCGAACGTGCTAATCGCACAATTACTGAGAAAGCACGAGCAAAGCTGCAGGAGGCAGGATTACCAGTGTGTTATTGGGCTGAAGCGGTAAATACAGCTGTTTACTTGAAAAATAGAAGTCCTACAATAGCAGTCAAAAATATGACCCCAGAAGAGGCATGGTCAGGACGAAAAGTTGACCTGAGTCATCTAAAAGTGTTCGGTTGTAGAGCGTTCGTACACATTCCAGATGTAAAAAGAACCAAATGGGATAAGAAGAGTGAAGAGCTTATATTCGTAGGTTATTGTACAGAGTCAAAGGGATATAGACTTATTAATCCTGTAAGCGGAGAACTTCACAGAGCAAGAGATGTGGTGTTTTTTGAAACTCAAATGTACATTATATTGCAGAAGCTGAAAGGGAGTAAGAGACCACAGCTGTCAATCTAGGAAATAATGAAGACACCTGGCACAACACATGCAATAAACCAACGCCACAAAGAACAATTATTCAACTTGAAGAGTCAGTTGAGGAAGAGAACTTGAATGATAGAGATCATGTTGATGAAGATCCTGAAACAGTTGAAGATGAGAATGAGCACTGGACGTCTTTCGGAGATGAAAATGACCAAGGATCTTTGGACACTGAGCAAAATGATAGAGTAACAGATTCTGCAGAAGTGGAAAGGAGATATCCACTGAGAGTCAGAAAGCCTACTAGCTATCCTGATTACGTCACGTACCATTCTATGTCTGAAGAGTGTGACCCAGTTACAGTGCAAGAGGCACTATCACGCAATGATGCAAAATTTTGGAGAGAGGCTATCAAAGAAGAAATTGATGCACTGCATAGAAATGGTACTTGGGTTTTAGAGAAGCCAGAAAAAGCAGAAAACGTTGTTGATTCTAAATGGATTTTTAGAATCAAAAAGGAGGCGGGAAATAGGATACGCTATAAGGCACGCTTGGTTGCACGAGGCTTCAGTCAACGAAGAGGTGTTGATTATGATGAAACTTTTTCTCCCCTAATCAGACACAGCACATTGAGACTATTGTTTGCTTTAGCAGCCAATCTAGAGTTAAGAGTTGATCACATGGATGTCACAACAGCATTTCTCAATGGAAATGTGAATGAGGTGATATACATGCGACAACCACCACAGTTTGAGGTAAAAGGAAAAGAGGATTATCTGTGTTTGCTAAAGAAATCTCTTTATGGTCTTAAACAAGCACCGCGGTCTTGGAATTTGAAGCTACATTCAGAGCTAGAAAATTTGAACTTCAAGCGATGCAATAATGAATCATGTGTTTATACAAGAACATCTGGGAAGGATATGATTATTCTAGCAATTTATGTTTATGACATTCTTGTGTTCTACAACAATCAGCAGGAAATGCTGAATGTCAAAAGAGAGCTTATGACCAAGTTTAAAATGAAGGACCTAGGAAAAGCTGAACTGTTTTTGGGCATGAGGCTCAAGCAAGAGAATGGTTCTATTACAGTTGATCAGGAGGAGTATGTAGAAAAGCTTCTTCGCAGATTTGGAATGGTGGACTGTAAGACAGTTTCAACTCCTGGAGTTCCTGGTCAACATTTTATAAAACAAGAAGGTTTGAAACCTGATGAGAAGATACCGTATAGGGAACTTATAGGCTCTCTAATGTATCTTGCTGTGTGTACAAGACCAGACATCGCTCACTCAGTGAACTACATGAGTCAATTCTGCTCCAATTATGAAGAGATTCACTGGACAGCTACAAAAAGAATCTTAAGATATCTTAAGGGTACAAAAAGTATGGGGCTTAAGTATTCTAAAGATCCTAATAAAGGAATTGAGGGTTTTGCAGACGCAGATCATGCAAGTGACTTGATAGACAGAAGGTCTTACTCAGGTTATATGTTTAAGATGGCTAATGGAGCAATTTCATGGCAAAGCACAAAACAGCGAAGTGTTGCCATATCTACAGCAGAAGCTGAATATGTAAGTTTGTCAGAAGCTGCAAGAGAAGCAATTTTCTTAAAACGATTCCTCAGAGAAATTATGGGTAAGGAGGAGTCACCTATACTGATTCGCAGTGACAGTCAATCAGCAATAGCAATTGCACATAACCCCGTGCATCATCAGCAAACTAAACATGTTGATGTAAGATATCATTTCATTCGAGAGACTTTGGAAGATGGTATCATAACACTTAAATACTTAGAAACGAAGAATATGGTTGCTGATGTTTTGACCAAAGCTGTGTTGAAAGGGAAGCACGAGTTCTGTCGAAAAGAGATGGGTGTATCTCATTGTGAATAAGATGATTGTGATAATCAGAGAGAGAGAGAGAGTCTGATGGAAACGATTGAGGAGGAGTGTTAAAAAGAGGTTTGCAATTGTTTACTTCAGACTGGCTGGTACGACAGAACGACGGATATTTGAATATAAAGTAAATGGTGTATTTTATAAATGATGACGTCTGTCGTGTTCTTGTAATTTTTCATGTTGGTTGTGTTTTAAAATAAATTAACTTTTATTGTGCTGAATAGTAATTTATTTGTACTTTATCATTACATCTATATTCTGCTGTGTGTGAATATCGAGAGGATACCATTTTCGCACACTAAATAATATGAATGGGTAATTGAAACTCCGGTAGATGGATTGAGTACTTGCGCTTTATTTGAGCGCCGGCGAATGACTGTTGCAAGACTGTTGAATCAAAGAGAATATAAATACTACGTACGTGTGTTGAATGTCGGTACGCTTCAGAAAGATGTTTATGTTATAATAATAACAATCTGTGATGTAGTGGGACTCACAGGCCCTACAGTGTGTGAAATCAAATGATATCATTATTAGTGTGGTTAAGCTTGGTTTAGGTGGTCATGGTCAATGTCTCCGACCCATGCGGGAAGAATACAAGCAAGTATAAAAAAATATTGACTGTCGTAGCTTTTTTCTCCTGAGAGAATTTTGGCGCTTCACGTCTTGTACATTTTCCATAATCAAGAAAGTATGTAATTAAAATATATTTTCAAGATTTTGTAAATATAGTCAAAAAACAGTAATAGTCAAGCAAAGTAACGGTCAAATCCAAGTCATGCCCCAGTAGGCCAGTAAAGTTGTAAAGGTATTACAAGAATCCACGGAAGTTTGAACACAACACTAAAATACTCGTTTCACTGTTTTAATCATTATCACTTGTTCACTCTCGTCTCACTTAAACTCGCTTGTTAACAAACACTTAATAAATAAATAATCCACCAGTATTTTTAAGTAACGTTCGAAAATACACAAGTGTAAGAAAATAATGAAATTGTGACTTAATTTACTCTTACGTTGGCACCAAAGGCTGAAAGGTTCCGTGAGCTTAATCACCCTTTGACCGACTTCAAATCGAAATAAAAGTTTAGGCGAATGTTATTATTATAACGTATTAATAAGCATTAAAGGTTAATCAATATTATTCATGGATACTTTAAAAAGTTTAGAAAACATTAACTTATTAATTTGAATTTGGCGCCTTGACCTCTGCGCTAAAATGTTTTCTATTTTCCATTTTACAATTTAATTATGGCGGACGCCAGTCTGAAGTCAACTGCGGTGAATTTTTGCTACGTTTGCGATAATTAAAATCAGATCAAAAGGTTTAAGTGAATATTCATAATTTGCTCACGACGAAGTGTCGTTTCGAGTTTCGAGCGATGGCAAATAGTAGAAGTTCTGATTCGGACGAAGTCGTCATTATACCGGACATGACCGAAGTATCCGAAGCCGATGAGGTTTCGGCGGGCGCAGATGACGGGAGCGAGCGGACTGAGAACGGCGCGATGGTGTTGCCGACGGGGTCTAAAAGCACGCTATGTAGCTTTGTAGCGAAGTCAAATGCAATGGAGAGCACACCGGTGTCGCTGCCCGTGGGAACACTCATCGCGGGCACAACTTTTAACGTAATCACCTCCGACCAGCTGCCGCACTTCAAACCGATGCTGTGCGTCGACAACGGGTTCATATCGGGCGGTTGCGTCGGCGAAGACATCAAGACGACGCACATAGTGCTCCCGAACACGCCCTCACCGGAGTCGCGCACCGGGCCAGTGGACAAGAGCGGTGGCGCGCGCGCTGATGGCGGTCGCTCCTGGGCTGAGACTGTCCAGATGCCCGTGCTGCCCGTGCGTTGCAAGAACACCTCGGCCGAGCTGCACAAGGATCGGTTTGGTTCCGGCGGCCGCGGCAAGTGCATTAAGTACGGTCTTGAGTGGTACACGCCCAGTGAGTTCGAAGCCTTGTGCGGGAGAGCCTCCAGCAAGGACTGGAAGAGGTCCATTAGATTTGGTGGCAGAAGCATACAGGCTTTGATCGATGAGGATATACTCACACCTCATGCAACTAGCTGCACTTGTGGCGCTTGCTGTGATGACCAATCAGGTACATGACAATTTCTTTTGACTGTTCATGTGTGTATTCCTTGTTTGTGTGGTCTGTGAATAAAGGGTTATCTTATTGGTTTCGGGTTGGGTTGTGCTGTATTCAATACCTAAACTTGCACCTAAGTGCAACTATTCACTACATACCTACTTAATACCTCAGTATTCATTATAACCATGACGTAAATAAGTGCAAAACCACTTGCACTCACTTGCCGGGCTCAACAGAATATCAGCGCTGGTCATCTACAACCAGCAACATGCTGAGTTGGGGTCGGTTTTTGTGATAATGTACCTTCATATATTTGGAATAGTTTTATTTCTGTTAAATTTCATTATCACAAAATAAACATTTCTGTATTTAAATACAGTCAAAATCTGTTATAACGACATCGAAGGGACTGCTCATATTCAGTCATAAAAACTGATAGTCGTAGGTGATGTTTAATGTGTATCGGTGATGTTTAATGTATATCGTGCAAGTAGAAACAAATCAATACATTATAACGGCATGTTGTTCTAAACGATGTAGCAGTAAAAAGTTTTGACTGTTGTGTTGAAAACAACTTCACCGGGGTCTATGAAGTAAAGCCTTGTTTATTAAATAGTATGAAACTTAATTATACAATGCTTTGGGTATTATGCTCATTTACTTGTTTGTACTGGGGTAAAGCTTTATTTGTTTATTTTCTATTGACAGCAATGGGGCCCGTAAGACTGTTTACACCATACAAGAGAAGACGTCGTAACTTGCATGATATTGAAGAGAAAAAGTCCAAAACAAAACGTGAACCAGACTTGGTGGATAATGATATAGACAATATTCATCAGACGACTAGTAGCAGCTCAAAGGATGCTTGGCATGCCCTGCCCGAAGGCTTGGACACCACTACCGAATATCAGCTATTGGAAAACACTGATGCTAGCACTGATCCCACAGGTAATAAACATCCCATACATACACTGTGCTTTCTTTCTAACATGTTAAACTTTGATAAAACCCACAATATATTGGATGATACGAGTACATGATATAGGATATTGTAGATTTGTTACCAAAAGTAAAGATCTTTCATGTGGGTAATATAGTTCTTAAATTCGGTTTATACAACAAATAACGTTGTTTTAAATACTTTGTGGAAAAAAAAACAAGAAAATTGTAAATGAAAATGTATTGGAATAATATTAGAATGTTTGTATGATCTAAAAAGTTACTAGTTTAGGAATTACAGTTAGTTGTAGGCCACGATGACTGAACTTATTAATAAACCAAAAACAGTGGTATCAAATCTTATCTTTGTTTTAAAGGCCTTATTCAACAATAATCTAAACAAAGATGTACGTAAAAACATCCCTGCTACCCTTAATATATAATTAATTGATATGTATTTTATTGGTTTAAAATTAAGATCTATGCCTACAACATGGCGACATCTAATTTCATGTATATGGTTCTCAAATATAGATATTGATGCTGTGATGTGATAGACTGGGCGGGACAGTTACAACAATATTACAAGGTTTATAAAGACAGAAAGTTAAAGTTGGCGTAGACAATGTGAAAGTGACTGCAGTTTGTAATAGCTATTTACCTGTTTCTAATTGTGATTTGGGGATATGGAAAGTCAAGTCTTTACGCCACTTTATCTACACTAATATTATAAAGAGGAAAGATTTGTACCTATTTTTGTATGTTTGTAATGAATAGGCTCCGAAACTACTGAACCGATTTGAAAAATTCTTTCACTGTTGGGAAGCTACACTATCCCCGGGTGACATAGGCTATATTATATTTTGTAGCGAGGCCGAAGGCCGAGCTTACACTCGTGCGAAGCCGGGGCGGACGGCTAGTCCATTATATACAAGCCCTTGATGTTAATTCTAATTCAAAGTGGGGATGGTAAGACCTGCACTGACATCCCGCTTGGCGTGTATTGTGAATATGTCTCTGATATCCTACACAAACCAGCCGAGCTCCTAAAGGGAATGGAGTAAAGCTCTTGACGCTATATTGTGGGTTATATAATAGTTTCTTCATCTGATGTTAATGCTTATTAATGACGATACCAGTCTATAAATAAGTAGTAGTAGTAAGTAGCTGTTAGTTTTCCGAAAACAATAAAATAAAATAGATTTCCAACTAAAATTAATCCTCTTTAATATTATTCACGTATTTATTTATCTTCTTAAATCTAAGTTTGTTAACAATATTTATATAAAAACAAAATATTATAAAAAAACTTAAACCTAGGGTGCCGCCAGCAGCGGTGCCGGGCCCAAGCTATCGGTGGTTAGGGCTGCAGAGTGAGGTACCTCCTGACAATGCGTGCTGTGTCAAGGATTACCGCCTTCTGCATCTGACCCTTGACCCAACCGTCTAGCGAGAGCCTCTTAAGGTCGAGGGCTTTCATTATTATAATATTATTATTATTACCTTAAGGGGGAGGCCTATGTTCAGCAGTGGACGTCTTCTGGCTGATGATGATGATGATTATTATTACCTTAATGCTAAATGAGGGAAGATGATAAAAATAAAGTCAGTCTATGATAAATTAGAAACAGTGCTCAGCTGTAGCTATTAATAAGTCGCAAATTATCCTCCTGTATTACCTGCATTGCAAGTTATTTTGAACAATGTAAAAGAAATTGACACTGTTTTGTTTTTCCTTTTTAAATAGAATAAGTGACAAACAAGGGCCACCCTGATGTAAGTGGTCACCGCTGCCTATAGAGACACCATGATATGATAAATATGTATATATATATATATATATCTCATACTAACCATGTATGAACTATGAAAATTACTACAACAGTGCGCGGGCGTAGCGAGCGCTAGAATTTTGGTTAATGTGTAAGAAATTGTTACACAGAAATAAAGCAAGTTACATAAACAATGCAAGAGCGCGATATTTTAAAATGGCTGGTTAATTTAGATATAATTTTATGTGCCCCTTCATGTATAAACCATAAATCATCATAATATTCATCCATAAATGGGTCATTATGTAAATATAAGTTTCACCTATTGAGATTAAATGCGAGTGTGTTTGTTCCTCTTGCATGTAGCAAAGAAAGACGACGGATCGATGTGATATTTTTAACACGATTTTATTCGCCTTGTATGTATGTAACGAGATCTTTGATTGAACATGATTTTCAAAATGCATTAAAACTTATTTTATGTATTTTTTGAAATTTTGCACACTTATCAAGGACCCATGACAATGCAATAATTTAAATAGTTTGTCCCATTATTCTTACCAGGATCTTCACGATTACCGATTTTAAAGCGTGTTTTTTAAACTGCTAGAAATATTTGCATAGTGTTAGTTCAAATTCAAATTATTTATTGACATAAAAACGAACATGCATTTACATTTGTGTCACAAGATTAAGTAAAATTAAAATTAATACAGCGCTATTGGATTTGGCGCTATTAGTTGGAGGGCCAGAGAGTGCGGAGGCCGAGCCGGGAGTGCGGGGAGTTTATCTAGGAAAATTTTATGTTCCTGAGGAAATCTCCGTGCGGGTGAAACCGCGGGGCGCAGCTAGTCTTCTTCTTATATATAAAAGGTGATGTATGTATGTTCGTTTCGTATGGACTCCGAAACGGCTGGACCGATTTTGATGGGAATTTCACTGGAGGATTGCTGAAATATATAAGAAGTAAATCACGCGGGTCAAACCGCGGGGCGCAGCTAGTAAACTATAAATCTTAACAACAATACACGACGATGTAGAGAGCGAAAGAGTTTTGATTGATTTGGTTGATGTAAAATAAGTTATTATGTGGCAGGAATAGACCAGGGTCGATATTTTTTGAAACCAAATAAAATCACAGTAGGACGAAACCCATCAGAAAAGGAGGGGTAGGTATGTGATAAAAATGAAAGAAAAAATAAATTACGAGCGATCTGAGTTCGGGATACAGTGATAAACGTAGAAAAGGATAATAAAAATTAAAATCAACTTATTTACATAATGATGACAATAATTACAACAAACAGACTTATAAACTAGCATTCACATTAATAGCGAAAAAAGAGGGTAGATCATTTTGTCTGCACTTAAATTTGAACTGTTCACCAACCACCCGCATTCTTCAGACTGCGGGAAATCGTCCACAACCTTACCACGGTAAATAATCAAACCTACACGCTTATGTGTCTCGTCGTGAGATACTAAATGATCCCAAACTCGAGGACTCCATCATCAGATCAGATGGTTGATGGTACCAAATTATTGTATTGTCATCCGGATTACAAACTGATACGAAAGTTGGAATTAGGTTAAAATCACGGATTTCTAATAAAAGTAATTTGTTACTTGTATGACAATATGATCATCCAAGTAACCAAATTTTCCCATCTTATATTACTCGTAATTTTTTTAATAGATCTTTTATATATTTATTGAAGTTGCACTTATATATAGCGCCCCTTAATTTATTTTATTTTACATGGAAAACTAACAGCTGCTAATTAACACAGTAGATATGAGATAAACAGTTACACAAAAGCCAAAAATATGTTTTCACTAATACAAACAAAAATAATGTAAAAGCCAACTTGGGCCTGAATAGACAAATAGTATTCGAAAAGCAAACATTCGAAGTCTTTAACATAAGAGATAATACGTTAATTACCAGAAAGAAAGTAAAAAATAAATATACTACAATTATAAAAAAGACTTCATACAAACTAATTGTTTTTTTTTTTTTTTTAATTTAATTTAACGTTTTTTTGCTTAACTATTTTTAGTGTTATCATATTTCACTTTTGTTGTATCAAAGAGTTTTTTAGAAATTGTATTATTACATTATTTAATAACAATCTAGCCTAATGTTAGGCTAGTAAGAAATTTAAATTTTAAAATTTAAAAATATGTATAGTACTATAAGTTCCAAAAAAAACACAAAAGTAATTACCAATATTCCTATCACGCTTTGGACGATTCGCGATATGCAATAGAAATAAAACTCAATTTTGTCAGATTTAGTGGGTAGGTAAAGAAAAAATACTGTTATGATAATTACTATAAAATTGTTTGGAATGTTTGCAATCTACGTACCTTAGTTAAGTAAAACATGTACTTTCTCACCTAAGTGAATTATTGTAATTTTTTTGAGAAAATAAAATCTTAAACCTTATTTCTTACTTCTACGGTTTAGTAAAAAATAAAACAACTTGCTAATATTATTATTCTAATAGGGAATCTACAAAAAGATCTTTGAGCTAAAAAGTCCGCAAAAAATTAATTTTCCGAATGGACTGAATTAAGGAAGGCAAATGGAGTTTGAAAGTTGTATAACGTCATCGGTCCCGGTCTCGCGCTATCTCTCGCTAGTCGGCGATTTCGCGCCCGCGCAAGTCCGACTCTACGGTATCTTTCCAGCGATATCACATCGCATTTCGTAATTTTAGCCTAGCTTTATATAAATATTTAGTATGCGCGATAAGTTTCCTAGATGGAATAAACCATATAAGAGGGGTGTCTTTAAAAAAAAAATCTTGTGTTATGCGTTTGACCGCCAACTCGAGTAACTTTTCCAGAAACCCCAGACATGAGCAGCGTCATGAAGCGGCTGGATGATATCAGCCAGACGATGTGCCGGCTGTCGTCGGAGCTGAAGGCGTGCGTAGAGGAGGTGTCCGCGGCGAGCGCGCGGCAGGCGGCGCGCGCGCAGCAGGAGCATGCCGCCGCGATGCTCGCTGTCGATGTCGACGAAGATGGCGACGTGACGCTGCCCTCCGTCGATGGCTCTGTTATCAAAAAGGTAATATGGATGTACAATGTATTTTAAATATTAATAATAAAGAAATAGTCCTAGTAGAGTAAGCGCGCCAATTATGGACCACCATAAGGATTTTGTCAAATAAAACTCAGAATTTTAATGTTTAAACAGCCTTATATATTTTGAACAGTTCGATAATTATTTGGTATCAAAAACGATTAATAAAATTCTGAAAAAACATCGACATCTTAGAAATAATCAACATTTTCTAAAATATGTCATTATTATAAATTTGCAAAAAGTGTTCAAAATATGGACCACATGGTTTCAAATATGGACTACAAATAATTGGGTTCAAAATTATTCAAAAAAAAAACTAGCCCTGTTGCCTTAACCTGAATCAGTCAATTACTAGTATTAAACTAGTCATTGGTACACAATTCGCACACGAAGAAATCAACCATATCTTCTACGCCAGCACAATCTTCATGAGACCATTTCCTACAAGATGCACATTGGATCCATTTCTCTCCATGAACATCTTCAGAAAAAAGCCCTTTACAATACAAACATCTACCATTTTTACCATTGGTTTGTCTTCTATTTTTGAAAAGCGTATAAGCGTAGTTTTGAGTACTCCGTATGTTTTGGATGCTTTCAAAAAGCCCTTGCTTTTCTCGTAAAGCTTTAATGGCATTTGTCATTGAATTTTTATCCCATGTTTGTCTGGTCTTTTCTTTGGTTTTAGATGCCATCCTAAAACAATAAAATTAAATATTAGTGACTGTTTGTAATATGGACTACTAGTCCATATTCAAAACATGCTGGTGGTCCATATTATAATACACATATATTTCTAGGTTAATATTGTTGTTCAAAAATCATAAAAACTATTAGATATTGTAACTTAATATGAATAATTGCAAAATAACTCACCTTTCCCCTGGTGTGATACACTTTCACAAAGAGTATTATTTGTTGAAATTATGAACTTAAGAAGTTAGCTAAGAAATTATATCACGCGTTGACAAAAACGAAAAATGGCTCCTGTGAACACATGCGCGCACCCTGTTGGCTTGCAACCGACTAAGGGGCTGCGGGAGGGTAAAGCTTAGCGTGCGCTGACCGACGGCTCGGTACGAGGGATGTTCTTTAAGAAACACCGGTAGTCCATATTACAGAACCAGTCCATAATTGGCGCACTTACTCTAATAATAACAAATACTAACTAACTAAAATTGATTATAAATGTTGAATTATTAGACTTAGGCCCTTCGTACACAACGCTACTCAACGCAAATCTTCGATACTCGACGATTTTAGTCTCCAAGCGACTACCGCCATACATTGAGTCGCGTCGCCGACATTCGTCCCGCGACTCACGTCGTGCCAGTCGCGCGCTACCTACCGGACGAGATCGACGCTACATAAGATTCTCGCAGCGATTTCCAAGATGGTGGAGCAATTATTGAATGTTAAATTTGTTTCTGAGGTGGAGAACTGACGCAAAGGCAATTCGCGTCTTGCGATTCAATGTCGTGTGTACGGACCGTGCGCTATTTGATACTCGCGACTCGATACTAATGTATCATTAGTATCGAACTATTGTAGTAATACAACACCTAATGTAGTATACAATATTAATATCGAAGATTTGCGTAGCGTTGTTTACGAAGGGCCTCACAGTCTAGGGAGGTGGTAACGAGGCCATTTTGGGCACTCTGCATGAGATCGTTTGAACTATCTATAGGCCTTCGTAGCTTATATATAGTATAAACAAACTTCAATTAGTTTAGTTATTCAAGTTTTCTCAATTAGTAACTAATTATATCATTAATGTTTGAATGTAAAAGTTACATAAATTTTTGAGTAGATAGGTAAGCTATGTATATGTCTCAGAATACAGAAAGAACCAGAACCCGCCTTAAGCTGTGATTGCAAGCCGCACGCTGAGTCCAAAAAACAAAAGCCACGTCCCGCGCATGTCTCACCTCCACCCGCGTAATGTTGCTAGCTTAACCGTTTTTGGTTAAATGTTTTAGGTCAGATACTATTCACACACTAATGAAATCAACATACTGATCGGATTGACACTAAAACAAACATAAGTAAATAAAAATATAATTACTAGTTACTACTTTTTGTATATATACAGGGTTATAATATGTTTGGGGTGTACTAGGCTGAATCACATCATCATCATTGTACTCATCATCATAAACGACTTGAAATTGTGGAAAAAACCGCTGTTCATAGAAAAAACCGCTGCTCATAGAAAAAACAGGGGTTCATAGAAAAAAACAGGGGTTCATAGAAAAAAAACAGGGGTTCATAATGGTGAGCACAGTGGTATTTTTTGGCTTAGGACACTCCATAAAAAAATCTTCAAAATACGCATATTTTTTTTTATTCGAAATAGGCTTGCGATTGTTCGCCAGCTCGCCTGATGTTAAGCGATGATGCGGTCTACGATGGAGCACGCTTGCCTAGAAGAAACCGATTCCCTCGTGATTTAAAGACACCAAGATTGTAACTACAGAGAAACCCCATTCAGGCAGCGCATTCCACAGACTAGCAGTTCGCATAATAAAAGTGGAATCAAAGCGTTTTCCTATTTTCATCGGCAGGAAAGCTAAAATATCACAAAAAACAAATGTTATTTTCCTAGTAAAAAAAACCGGTTGCCCCATTCAAAAAGTTCACCGATATCCGACAAAATGTATGGGACGGTAGATTTTTCTTCCGTAGAATTTTCAAAATTAGCAGAACAAAAGTTGTACAGACAGAACATTCCCCTAAAAGCACGCTAACTAAGTGATTTCCAGTAACCCTGTATAATTTGTAATCTGTTAAGATTTTTTGAAAATAATATTTAACTACCAACCAATAAAAGTTTTCATTCTAGGGAAAATTGCAACTCTCGATATTTGAAAACACCGACAAAATGGCGGTATCATTACTTACGACAATGAAAGCCTGAAAAATTTATTCAATCATCAAATATAACAACATCTGAATGCGCTAATTACGCATGGCATGTGATACCATTTTGTTTTTTTTTGTAGCCCAGTTCCCATTTTACACGATGGGACGACACAGGAAGGCATCACTTAAATAATATTGCAGCGGTAAAACACGTCACGCACGATTATGGTCACAGTGTAACTAATCGCATTCGCGTAAAACTACTCTATATTAGAATAGTTTTTGTCGCTTCAGTATTGGGTGCGTTCACGGCTTCTGGTTTTGAAATGAAACGAAATTTATTCACAAAAATAGGGTTATACACTGGTCTTAGGCATTTTATATTTTTTCTTAGTTTTTTTCTGTATTCTGAGGTATTTGTAAACTCGTTGCATATGTTTTAAAGAAACTACCATTGTAATCCAAATCTGGAGTCATTGATTAGTCTTAATTTTAGTTTTTCCATTTTTTATTGTACCTTGCAATGAATACCATTGTAATCCAAATCTGGAGTCATTGATTAGTCTTAATTTTAGTTTTTCCATTTTTTATTGTACCTTGCAATGAATACCATTGTAATCCAAATCTGGAGTCATTGATTAGTCTTAATTTTAGTTTTTCCATTTTTTATTGTACCTTGCAATGAATACCATTGTAATCCAAATCTGGAGTCATTGATTAGTCTTAATTTTAGTTTTTCCATTTTTTATTGTACCTTGCTTGAATACCATTGTAATCCAAATCTGGAGTCATTGATTAGTCTTAATTTTAGTTTTTCCATTTTTTATTGTACCTTGAATACATAAATAAAAAAATTAAACTAACTTAAATACTAAACTAAAAACTAAATAATAAACAATTTATTTTTTTTATTTTTTTTGATTTCGTAATGCTAGATATATATAGATGTCATGTGTAAGCAAAAGTTGTATTGATGGTTCTATAAACTTATGTTAGGGGCTAGTAGGGACTCGTATTAACAAACAAAAAACTTAACAATACATAATAACAATGGAAAATAATAAAAACAACAATTAATGCTCAAATCTTTATTTAATCATCAATTTAAACGCCTGCACAAAAAAATAATTCTTGCATAAAATAATAAAAATAAAACTGGTAATTTATCTATTCTTTCTAGGTAGGCAATAAAAAGAACATACTGCTCAAAATTATGTATATTTTCCATTGTATATTGCAAATCAAATTTGATGACATACCGACAACAGCGCCACCTACCGGGTCCAATTCTGTTTTCAAACCATGATATATACACACAAAATTAATAATTGTCTATGTAAAAAACTCTTATCGCTCTGTAGTATTCAAGACTAAGATAGTGGATGCTGACTCTTTGGCGATACAGATCAATGATAACACAAACATTTTAGGAATCTATCGCCCTCCCTCGGTCGGCAACATTGACCCATTCTTGACTTCTCTTGATTTTACTCTCAAAGACCTTAATAGTAAACCCTCTCTTGTTGTTGCGGGTGACGTCAATATAAATTTGTTTGATACTTGTTTAATGGCGTCGCATGTACTATTACCAGCTATTACTGCTCCGACCCGGATGCGTACTTGCCTGGATCATATTATATTTCTTAAATCTGACTCCAAGTCGACTGGGCTGATCTGCACGTCCTCCGTTACCGACCACTCTACTGTTATTGTAGGAATTCCTCAATGTCCTAAGAATAAAAAATCTTTCCTGAGATTCCATCTTAAAACAAATCTCAATGACGTGGCATCAGAATTAAATAGCACTAACTAGTCCCTGGTAACTGATAGCATATGTGTTAACCATGTGACTACCATCTTCAATGATACTGTTTCTAGCATAATTGCAAAGCACACTAAGTCTGTAAAAGTAGGCAGAAAATTGGCGACTCTGAAACCCTGGATCACCCTCGGATTAGTCCGATGTATGCGTCACCGAGGGGGAGGCCTATGTTCAGCAGTGGACGTCTTATGGCTGATGATGATGCGTCACCGAGACAAACTTCACTTGGACTATAGAAACCATCCCAATGATTCTCAACGCAGCCTCATTTATACTAGATATAGGAACTTTTGTAGTAAGCTCTTACGCAATGTTAAAGCTCAATATAATAGCCAACAACTGGAATTAAACAATAATGACCCTAAACAACTTTGGAAAACAATTAAAAATATCTGCTATACTTCCAAGCAAAACAGTGGTTCATCAGAGCTGTTACAAAATAGTGAACCCAATCCACTTAACCACTGCAATGAACACTTCGTTTCTGTTGGGAAGAACCTGGCTAATGCAATTCTTTCGAAGACAGAAAACTCAGCTTGACAGAAAACTCCTTGATTGACTCTCATATGCAATGAACACTTCGTTTCTGTTGGGAAGAACCTGGCTAATGCAATTCTTTCGAAGACAGAAAACTCAGCTTGACAAAAAACTCCTTGATCGACTCTCATAGAACTAAGTCTTCTAGTGCACACTCTCTCTTTTTGTATCCAACTGACCCAAACGAAATAAGAAAAGTTGTTGCTAGCCTGAAAACTGATAGTGCTCCTGGGCCTGATTCTATCTCCGCTAAACTTATTAAAATGTCGCTTCACGCTTTTGTTATCGCTTTACGCCACATATTTAATTTAAGCCTGGAAACCGGCACTTTTCCAGAGCCTTGGAAAATCGTTGCCGTATCCCCAATCTACAAAAATGGTATAAAAAGCTCTCCAGATAATTATAGGCCGATTGCGCTGCTTAGTGTGGTTTCCAAAATATTAGAGAAAATAGTGAACGTTAGACTTGTTAAATTCTTAGAGCAACATAATCTAATTGCAGACAGACAGTTCGGCTTTCGTCGAGGCAAATCAGCCGAAGACGCAGTGACACTTCTAGTCCGTTTGGTCTCGTCTTAGTCGATAAGGGAGAAAAATGCATCTATGTTTTTCTCGACATGGCAAAAGCCTTTGAATATTTCGGTTCGCCTGCTCTTAAAACGGCTAGACGCGTCTTGTGTTAGGGGTGTGGCAATATAATGGTTAAAAAGTTACTTATGTGGTCGTAGACAATTTGTTAAAGTTTGTAACTATTCCAGCGACCAACTACCAATCAATTATGGCGTCCCCCAAGGCATGATACTCGGGCCTACTCTGTTTCTTTTGTATATCAACGAAATCCACTTTTATTGTGCGAACTGCTAGTCTGTGGAATGCGCTGCCGGAATGGGTGTTCCCTAATGGTTACAATCTGGGTGTCTTCAAATCTTGAGTGAATCGGTTTCTTCTGGGCAAGCGTGCTCCATCGTAGACCGCATCGCGCTTAACATCAGGCGAGTTGACGGTCAAACGCAAGCCTATTTCTGAATAAAAAAAATTACGTAAATAGTAGGCTCACTAACGCTGAAATTATCACTTATGCTGACGACACCGCAATTATTTTACGTGGAGAAAAATGGTCTCGAGTATTCAATTTAGCCGAAGAAGGCCTGGCTGTAATTGCTGAAACACTTGACAAAAACCTGTTAACATTGAACACTAAAAAGACTAAGTACATAGCTTTCACCAAAACTTGTGTTTCTTTACATTCATTGTGTTACTTTACGTTCTTAAATTCGACCTATCTATTGCTCATGTAGCACTATTGATGGCACTAATAGCATCAGATACCTCGGGGTAACGATAGACGAAAACCTGTCATTTAAACAACACATTACTAAATTGTCTTCTCGCACACGCAAGCTGATTCACATAATATAAAAAAATACGAGACTGCGCTCCCTTACCACTCCTAAAGCAAATTTATTGCGCGCTATGCCAGTCGATAATTCAGTATTGTATCTCAATCTGGGGCAGTGCTGGTAAAACTGTCCTCAAGATCGTTGAAAGAGCACAGCGGGCCCTGATCAAGGTTTTGCTACGGAAACCTTTTCGCTTCCCAACAGATTTACTTTATGCCGAATTTAGGATTCTGAGAGTTCGTCAATTATTTATACTCAACGCCGTCTTAAAAACCCATTCCAGCATAAAATCTCGAGAAGACTGCAGCATTGAAATCTAAGCGAGTGTCTAGAGCCAATCTACTGCCACTCTCCCGCACTTGGTCACTACTTGCAAAACGTGCTCCTACTTACTCGCTTCTCTGTACTTATAATAATGTAAGATAGCGGCTGAGTGACTGCGAAAACCTAACTAAATATGTTCTCAAAAAAAAGCTTAAAGAATGGCTTTTAAGTCTATCCTACGACGAGACAGAAGATGTTAGGAACAGTTTGTATAGAGAATAAGGAATATTAAGGATGAATGTATAACACATTTATTTATTACTACTTTTTTTGCCCGCGACTTCGTACGCGTAGATTTTCATATAAACTTCGCTCGTTCGAATTTTTCTTTGACCATGCAATTTGTGAACTATGAATACGACCACAAGAAGAAAATAATAATATTCTGTGACCACAAGTATATATAGTACAAGTATAAGTATAGGCTTTGGCCACGGAACCCTGACTTGTGCTTGTCTCGACACGCTCTTGGCTAGTTATTTCTTATTTCGCGTGCATTTGTATGTATACCCCGTTAAAAAGCCATGAAATGGAACTACTCTATTTATCTGTTAAAATATCACAGTAAAATAAAATTAAAAATGAGATGCGGTATATTTTGTGTTTTAAATGCTAAAACAGAATAAAATGCATTGGATTGAATCACAAAAGAGGTTTTAAGGCCTATTTTTTATAACATCCTTGATCTACACGTTCATTCATTTAATTCCATCCTGCCCTTTTTTTTATCGGACTGTCAGAGCAGGCATGAAAAATCGACACCGCTTTATGGTTGACATTCCGAAAACCCGTACGAAGCGCTTTGATTCCACTTTTATTATGCGAACTGCTAGTCTGTGGAATGCGCTGCCGGAATGGGTGTTCCCCGATAGCTACAATCTGGGTGTCTTCAAGTCAAGAGTGAATCGGTTTCTTCTAGGCAAGCGAGATCCATCATAGGCTGCATCTTCGCATAACATCAGGCGAGTTGGCGGCCAAGCGCAAGCCTATTTATTAATAAAAAAAAAGGTTCATTCATCATTATCATCATCAGCCAAAAGACGTCCACTGCTGAACATAGGCCTCCCCCTTTAACCTCCACACTGAACGACATCCTGCCATCTGCATCCACTGGATGCCCGCGACTCACAATGTCGTCGGTCCATCTAGTGGGAGGCCTACCTACGCTGCGTCTTCCGGTTCGCGGTCTCCACTCAAGAACCTTTCTTCCCCATCGGTTATCAGTTCTTCGAGCGATGTGGCCTGCCCATTGCCACTTTAACTTGCAGATTTTAATAGCTATGTCGGTGACCCTGATTCTTTGACGAACATCTATGTTCCGAATTTTATCGCGTAAAGAAACTCCGAGCATAGCTCTCTCCATTGCCCGTTGTGTGACTCTGAGTTTTTCCAAAAGACCAACAGTTAAGGACCACGTCTCAGTACCATATGTCATCACTGGCAACACACACTGGTCAAAGACCTTTGTCTTTAGGCACTGTGGTATCTTGGATGACAAGATTTCACGCAATTTCCCGCCAATTTCCTTAATTTACTTAAATAAAAAGTTTTAACCCGGCTGATTATCTGAATGACAGTTGACATTTTTACATTTTTTATGGCTATGTCAATAACATTCTCTTTGTACCTCTTTGCTTGATGCTGTGACGAACCTCATATTACGTTTCGGGACACGAAGAATATAATCATTGATTTGTTTTAATATCTTTTATGTAATAATAAAGAATTAAAATAAATGATATAACATGGCATATTTTTCAATCTGGTCATAGCTAAGCATATTCGTGATAACCGCATATAAATCCGTCCTGTGGTTTAGGAGATGTGCGTGGACAAACAAACAAAAATTCTAAAAACTGCCTTAACGTATTCAGCTGCTTAAGACGCCCTGTAGACTAGCAGAATATCACTTTTACATTCATAAAGCTGTAAAGAACACTGTTACTCATAACTATTATAATTTAAGTTATCTTGAAATTTAACCTACTAACACCATTTTTTTTCTTCTTTGTTAACTTTGTTCTTGTAGAATTTTAGTATATATACATATACTAAAATTCTACAATTATATTCTATCTGGGTGTCTTCAAATCTCGAGTGAATCGGTTTCTTCTGGGCAAGCGTGCTCCATCGTAGACTGCATCGCGCTTAACATCAGGCGAGTTGGCGGTCAAACGCAAGCCTATTATCGAATAAAAAAAATCCTACTAATATTATAAAAGCGAAAGTTTGTGTGTGAGTATGTATGTATGTTTGTTGCTCCTTCACGCTGAAACGGCTGAACGGATTTAAATGAAATTTGGTATGGAGGTAGCTTATATCTTGTAATAACACATAGGCTTCTTTTTATCCCGAAAAAATATTTCGTTCCTGTAGGATAACTTCAATAAATCAACTTCGTAAGTTTTAGACGGATTTCGATGAAATTTGATATGAAGGTAGCTTATCCTAGCATTATCACATAGCATACTTTATATCCCGAAAAAATAAAAGATTCCTGTAGGATAATTTCAATCAAAACTCCGTTACTGTTTAACGGATTTCGATGAAATTTTGTACGGAGGCTTTTTATGTTCTGGATTAACACATAGGCTATTTAATACTACTAACTACTTTTTATTGAGATTATTCAAGGACTATAGTAGACTTTTCCACGGGAACTACTAAATGATCTGAATGATGATGAATGATAAATTAAATGATGATCTAAAGATAAGCAATGGGCCATATTAAAATACACAATACTTTTGACCCCGTAACAAATTATGGTTCCCGGTTCCCGTGGAAAAACATAGAAGAAAAGTAAAAAAAAAAAAACTTTCGATGTAGTTAGTAGTAGTTTTCTGGACGGCAAGCGGCCTGCGAGTTCGAGTGTAAAGAAAGCGTGACTTACAAATAAGTAAAAAAAAACTTTCGATACCGCACGGTTCGAGTATCAAGAAAAGGTGACGTACAAACAAGTAAAAAAAAAAACTTTCGATATCGCGCGGTTCGCTGGGCCGCAAGCGGCCCGCGTTCAAGTTCGAGTGTCAAGAAAAGGTGACGTACAAACAAGTAAAAAAGAAAACTTTCGATATCGCGCGGTTCACTGGGCCGCAAGCGACCCGCGAGTTCGAGTATCAAGAAAAGGTGACATACAAACAAGTAAAAAAATAAAAGATGCCGCGCAGTTCGCTGGGCTGCAAGCGGCCCGCGAATTCAAGTGTCAAGAAGAGGTGACGTAAAAACAACTAAAAAAAAAACAGAGATAACTAGCACTGAGACCCAAAGCATATAAATATTTAATAAAATTCACCATTTAAACATCTGCCAGGCCGGGATCTAACCAGAAACCTCCTGCTCATAAGGCACATGGGTTAGTACTTAGCCATACCGGTCGTCAATAGCCAGGCTGAAATATTTATATCGTCCTAAAATATAAGTACCTACTTTGTAGAGAACTCGATTATATTTCTCTCAAACAACGCGGGCGAAGCCGCGGGCGGAAGCTAGTATCATATATGTGAAAGTTTGGATGGATGTTTGTTACTCAATCACGTAGAAACGGCTGGATGGATTTGGATGATATTTGGAATATACATTGCTTTTGTCTTGGATTAACACTTAGGATACTTTTCATCACCGATTTTCATCACCACGCGGGTGAAACCGCGGGGCGCAGCTAGTAATATATATAACCTAATCTTATCTGATACCCAGATTTTTTGTTGCAGTCAGAGTTAAGTAACCCTGGTATAGATAGCAAACCTTTCCTGTTAAACACTGTACTTTTTCTGGTAACCTCGCACTCGAGCCCCAAGAAACAGACCTTGTGCCTAGTTTGGGGTTCACCGCTAATCTGTTTCAGATGTAGTACGAAACAACCAATTGATGAAATTTGTAAGTCTAGTGTATATAAGCACTTCTGTACTTATTTTTTGGTAAATAAAATATTATATTATATTAAAATTTCACCCAAATCGGTCCAGTTTGGAGGAGGACATACCGACAGCAGCGCCACCTATCGGGTCCAATTGTGTTTTCAAAACATCCAAGAACCCATTGCAATATTCACACAAAATTTCATCCAAACCGGTCTAGCCGTTTAGGAGGAGTTAAGGTGAAATACCGACAGCAGCGTCACCTACAGGGTCCAATTGTGTTTTCAAACCATCCATGAAACATACGTTGCATCCACTGAAGTTATACAATGTTGAAATTAAGATAAAAACAAGTTACAGTTTACATGTTAACAATACAGAAGACGTAGATGGTAAGACTCACCCGAAATCAAAAATCACGGGGAATTCGGTATGTTAAGTTTTTTTTTTTTGGTATTTTTTTATATTTTTATTTCGTAGATTAGGTTATTATATGAAACTAATTTAAATATTTTAGTTTTCCATTCAGTAGTTATTTTATAATATTTTTTGAAAATTTGAATACTATGACGTCACACGGTAGCACAAATGTGTCATTGCGTTGAAGAGCCAAGGAAAGCACGCGAGACGCGAGTAAAAAAATCATTGATAGTCCAATATAGCTATTATCAATGAAAAAAATACATTAGATCTTACTTTGACACTTGACAGTGATATCTACAGAGATAATACCATCCAAAGATGTCATCTCTTAAAAAAAATACCCCAGGGCCCTTATTCCGCACGGGCAAACGCGCGCTATCGTGGCCACGTTAAATTTACCTTAAAAAGTTGGCCTCTATAGCTTAGCAAATAAAGTTCAAATTTTGGAAGTTTAACCTAACGCGCCACGATAGAGCGCGTTTGGCCCGTGCAGAATAAGGCCCCTGGGGCCACACAATTACTGTATTTTTAAATGTTTTTTTTTTTATTAATCGGTGAAAAATGACTTCTGTTTGACAAGAAGCGACACTGACATTCCGCTAATGCGCCTATGTCACGGTCTAGCTTTTTTCTTGTATTTGGCTACTAGCGTTCGTGGCGTTTGCCCATTTTAGATTTGTATTGTACCGCTATACCCTCCCTTAGCTTCTACTTACCTAATATGGTAATAAGAAAATGAAACCAAGATATAGGTACTCAAAAGGATAGATTTAATAAATTAATGAAGTTAAGTTATAAACAAAAGAATAAAAAGAGAATTGGTCAAAATTTAGAATAATGTATTTACCATAATTTAGCTCAGAAGGAGGCACATACAATTTATGGGGTCGTGGTTGTTCGACCTGAAGATTCGTCTGTTTCCACTTCCGTAGCGCAGTACTACCCTATATTGTGAGTCCGCTCGAAGATGGTAGATGGCCTCAGGGTCAGCACGGGAAGTGGCCTCGGCACTATGACGCGCAGCGAGGTTGCTTCAGCCGAAGATGCAATAACCAAAGTTGGAGGTTGTAAAAATCGTCCACACACGGGTCGGACGGGTGGTAGTCCCCCAACTCGGACAACGCAATGTGTGAAGGTGTCCTTCCGTGAAATTGGTCCTGTGCCCTTAGTACAAGATTTGACAGTTTTCGAAAACTTTTTTCGTTTCCGTATTGTCCCATACATATTAGTAAAGCGCCTCTAGCGGAAACGCGGATGAACTAAAATCGATAGTAATCGGCAGTATAGGTTGCTTCACTCAAATACGAAAAATAGTTTCGAATAGCTTTCAACCCAGCAATGTATGCATTAAAACGAAAACGAAAAAAGTTTTCGAAAACTGTCAAATCTTGTACTAAGGGCACTGGTATCGACAACCAATTAAGATTTGGCTTATCTAACTTCCGTTCTGAGGGCCCACCACGGCACCACAAATAATGTGGGTAGTTACGTGCATAGTTGTGCATATTATTGCTGTTATGTGACAACGATTTCAATGTAGTAAATAATGTATTTTTATATTATTATATATTTTTTTTATGTAATATAATGATAATTTGTGAGATATTTATGTAATTGGTTTGACCGTGTTTTCTCTCAATAAATAAATAAATACACTTCTGATGCTTGACGATTCGACACACTCTTATATAACAAATAACTATATTTTTATAATAGGCTTGCATTTGACCGCCAACTTGGCTGATGTTAAGCGATGATGCGGTCTACGATGGAGCACGCTTGCCTAGAACAAACCGATTCACTCGTGATTTTAAGGCACCCAGATTGTAACTATCGGGGAACATCCATTAAGGCAGCACGTTCCACAGACTAGCAGTTCGCACAATAAGAATGAAATCAAAGTGTTTCGTACGGGTTTTCAGATTATCAACCATAAAGCGGTGTATTTGTTTAAAATAATAGTGACGTTATTCTAACAAATATATGTATCTATTATGTAAGTTAAGTATGTTACGAAACGAACCGATTGTGTGCGATCTTGACAGATTCATCATGTCTTTAGAGTATCAAACTGTCCCAAGTCAGAGGCATCCGGGCGGCCTTAAAACACTGACATAAAGGCTGACCATGACCATGGCTGGTTTATGACTATGACTATAATATGTGTTAAGCTGGAAACAAACTATCGGACGCGGCTGACGGACGCGACTGATAAGTGTGCAGTCTTTCAAAACACAACAACGGCTGACAAAAACATCCGGTTCGCCAGATTTCTGTCGGACGTCCGAACGCTCAAGGTCGGCCCAAGGTTACGTCCACGACTTACGTCCGATAGTATAACTATAGCTCAGTGTACATTAATTACCTAGATACCTTTATGTCGCATCCATCAGCCGTGTCTGATAATTTGTTTCCAGCTTTAGTGGGGTATGTGTGTAATTTGTATATGTGTGTTGTTTCAGTGTGCAAACTGCAACCGCGTGGCATCAGCGGAATGCTCCCTGTGCCGAAACACGCCTTACTGCTCCATCTACTGTCAGAAGAGGGATTGGGCCTCGCACCAGATCGAATGCCTACGCAGCGTGCCTGGCCACCCGGACTTCCAGCAGCACCAGTCAATCATGTTGATCGTCGACAGCCAGCATCAGTGACATCACGGTGAGTACTGTTCTACCTACTGCTGAAACGATTCTGCCTCGCATCAGATCGAATGCCTACGCAGCGTGCCTGGTCACCCGGACTTCCAGCAGTACCAGTCAATCATGCTGATGGTCGACAGCCAGCATCAGTGATGGTGAGGTGAGCCCATAAATTACTAATATGATAATTATGATAGAGCCCATATATTATATAGTAATTAAGACAAACTATCAGCTAATTATTTGCCCGCTGCCTGTTGGCGACCAAACGCTCGCTTTTGTAAAAACTGTTTGCTGGCAAAATGGCCGCCACTGTAGAATCCATTTGTAGTTAAAAAACTTAGATTGACGTTTTTACTTTTTGTGTCATTCTTGTATCAATTGGATTGGGTATTTGTTTGCATACAAGGCAATTACGCAACAAAAATTTGGATAAAATTGGATATTGTTTTTGGAGACCTGCATACACGCCATGTACGAGCTCCTCCGAAAACTCGTGAGTCACTTTCTCCTTTATCTATTCTTAAGCTTCACCGCGATACCGCAGTAGTGTGAAGACCTGATTTGGAACATTAAGCAAGCCGGTGTCGCGCTTCCCGGCTTCAAAGTTCGTTCGTTATTAGGCTGCTGCGCTATTAAAACATTTAGTTTGACAGGACAATGCCTCGTTTTAAAAATAACTGGCCAAGAGCATGTGACAGGACAAGTAGACACGCATATGGTAGGGTTCCGTAACCAAAGCAATATAATTGTAGTCATAGTTCAGAAATTGATAGTTACAGAAAAAATCGAACTGACGAAGCTCTGTGCACATTGCTAAATTTCAGGATCTGCCATCCCTATATAGCATATACTTTTTATGGTTTAAACATAGAGAAAACTGATTGAGAAACATTATTTTTTAAGAACATTTTACAAAAAGGTTAAACGTTTGAGCTACGTTTTGAATTTTTACAGTTTTATCTCTGTTACTCAAAAAGTCATCATCAGATAATGTTCGAAATAATTTTGAATGAAGGTTTTAAATATGACCTATCTGTATTGTAAGTTACAAGTTTCTATGTCATATAGTTTAAAAATGCAGGGGGGACCAACATTTTGCCACTTTGGCGGGCCATATTTTGCAAAGTATAGACTTTATAAAAAAAGATGTCTTAAACCTTACCTTCATTTTAGAAGACCTTTTCAACGATACCCCACACGAGTAGGTGGAGTGAAATAAATATTTTCATGCCCATTTTATTTTATTTATTATATACACAAAACAAATTACAATCATACAAAACAATATCTTAAAAAAATAGGTTCAGACCTGGATTGCAGACATTTTCATGCACGAATGGAACGTCTGATGGTAAGGCACACTTTCGACCTTACAAGTATTGTTAGAAAGTGTAAATCATCTTCCACGTCCGGAATATACTTGTAACTATTTAATTATAAATGTAATTTATTCCTATTCCAGGGTTACGAGCTGCTACTTACGCCGCCACCGCCGCCGGCGCAGGGTAGATAAGCGGACACAGAAAACCAAATTAATTAAGCAAGTAGTATTTATACGAGACCTTTATATTATTAGCTGAAAGAGAATGAAGTGATCTTCATAGTAAGCGTGTAGTGTCCGCCACATCAAACACTACAGTTGAAAGATCTAGGCGTAATGTACACGTGGCGCCACCTGTCTGCGCTCGCGTCCATGATCTCTGCACTTGGTTATTTTGTAGCCCTAACAGACGTACTGACCACGTACCACGGACCGCCGTCTGACCAACAGGAGGGAAGGAGAAAATGTTCTCTTTCCCTCCCGTTAGTCAGACGGCGGTCCGTGGTGCGTACTACGTACGTCTGTTACGGCTATTATACTCAATCTCGGGTTCTAGTTACAATTTGAACGGGACACAATATTATGATTTAACTACTTTTGCATGTGATCCAGTTTCATCACTAATTATGGTGGATGGCTTATCTTAAAGACTAGTTGAATGAGAATGAATTATGTTTGTTGACACTGTATCGAGCCTGCCTAGAAAGCAGAGGGGCATCCACGAGTGCTGTGACGTGACAAACCCTTCCATTATGCTGCACGGTGTGGTACCTGTTTGTATATTGATAAAATGCTAGTACAATGTTTATTTATGATACAATGATTAATAAAACACATCAGTCATATATGACTGCACGTCAGAAGTGATAACTTAAGTAGTAGTTCACCTATTATGCAAGAGATGGCGTTGTTTTTAAGTAAAGAAGTTTTCACTTCAAAAATATTTTTGAACTCAAAGATGTCATAAATAATGGTGATTTTGTTATGTGGACAAATAATGAAATTATGAATAATGTTATTTTTTTGGTAATAATTAAATTTAAATGTACATGTTTTTTGTGTGCAAAATCTGACAAATTCTTTTTGAATGTATTTAAAATTGTATGAAATCTGCTACTTGTAAATAAATTATGTAAATGATCCTATATGAAATTGATGCAATATTATTACTTACTATATCTAAATAGGTGACACGTTGTTGTCACATAGGAGTTAATTGGAGTTTGAAACATTTTCATTTCATTTCACATCTTGTGTCTTAGTGTGAGAATAAACACACTATACTGGGGAAAGAGTGGGCAAGAAGCCTTTCAAGTATTACGTAAGCAGATATATTACCATTAGTTACCCCCCCTTCCCCTTGTCAGCAAAAGTAATCAAATCTCTTACTCTCCCCTCCCATGCTTACGTAAACATTGGTATATGCATTTTTCTTTTAATGAAAGTATTCTGATTTGTATTGATTCATGAGCAGCAGTGCCACATGTAAAAAAGTAAATAATTACTGCTGACGTAATGACCATCTAGAACCATTGTCATCAAAAATAAGTTAATAATAGACCCACCCGCCCCCCCTATAGTGTTTACGTAATACTTGAACGGTCCCCAATAGACTACCGGACTGGGATTTGATCTGCTCAAAATAACAGGCTTAGTGAAAAATATAATGAAATGTAATACATAATATATTGAAGTACAAGTAATTGTATTTAAATCCGCTTTTAAAGTTCTGATTTATAAGCGTTGAATGATTTTTTGTCGGTTTAGTTAAGGATGCTCTGTCCCTTTCCCATAAGTGAGTAAGCTTTCTGTATGGAATTTATATGGCATTACATGTGACGTTATTCGTAAATGTAGTGCGCCCTCTTTCTAGCAACACATTTAAATACTTAATCTTCATCGAGATACAATACCTACAGAGGCACAATGTCTAAGTGAAAACAGTCAAAAAGCGTCCAAGCGTCGTGTACATACCTTTATTTCAATTTAGACGTTATGTCGCTGGCATAGTGTTCAACGTCTCTTGTCCGATAGAGCATCGTAGTACTGGCATCACGCAGCGTTATAGTCGGATCGCAGTTGCCTTACAACTAATCAAAAAGTCTGCGCAATGCGTAGTGTGAGCCGAGTTTTGGTTCGGACATGAAAATTAAGGAAGATATACATGTATTTCGATGTATATCTTCCTTAATTTTTCCGAGAAAGCGCTCCGCTGGTCCGTTCACTACCAACAAAGCTAACGAGGCTGTCATATACTAGTGTCATATATCTTACTAGTGTAGGATGCTAATGAAATCCACGGTTCGGTCTACCTGAGCTCACTGAATCAGACTAACCAAGAACGATTATATAGAGATCCTTGCCAAAACATAAACCGATAGAGCATAGGGTTATGTACTGTTCGGCTGGTGATTATCTCAGTGAGGATAACAAATAGTAATAATTTCAAGTATTACCTGAATAATATAGACAAATTATATAAACATCAATACGTTATAGCGAAAATTGATTGATAATTTTGTTTCTATACAATGAAATGTCGTGGATTTATAAACAAGATTACTCACTCCTCACTACGCGTATAAATTCGCGGGAATTAGCTAGTACATAGATTTTGTAAATGGGCTTGTGTCCTTATTTTTATATATCTATATAAATATGTATATCAGTCTCTGGCAGCCATATGACAAGCTTTGCTTAGTTTGGGGTCAGATGACAGTGTGTGCAATAATGTCCCAGATATATACTTTTTTTAAATATTTTTTTTATAAAAATGAATCGCTGAAATGTATGTACGCGCATTACTTTCGAATGACTGCACCAAATTGGATATTTTTTTTGTGTTCGTTATTGTCAGGACAACGTTTGTATAAAATAGTTTTTTTGGACTATACTACGCGAGCGAAGCCGCGGGCAACAGCTAGTATCTCATAAAGAAAATAAAATTAGAATTTGTTAAAAAATAAATGAATTATAAGAATTTTAATTTCATGCTAGACAGAGAGCGCTTTATAGCACGTTATGACGTCAAGCCGTGCGCGCGTCATCCATAATTATGCTATACTAACATGCTTTGCGAGAAAAGGACAGAGCATCCGCTCTCTATCCCCAACAAAAACTTGAAATGGCTATATATGCATATAGCCAATTTGATTATTTTTTTCACTATGTGTAATGTATACGTTATATCTTTCGCCGAACCTGTTATTTGTAATAAATGAATCATTAGAACATATGCCTTCGAGTGTAAGCTAGTAAGTAAAATTGCAAAAAGTGAGTTAGTAAATTGTTTGTATTATTAGTTTCGTAGTTACCATTATTGTTTGCAATATCTAGTAGCCCGTTACCAAACACCAAGAATATAGTTGCGTTTTTAGGGTAGTGGTACATTACATTATAAGTTTCTTTTTGTATCAGCCTATGCACATCGAGAACTTCCTAAGTTCAGCTTTCTGTTTGTAGGCAAAATGGAATCGATATAGTTTCACCGTGTCCGTCCATCCATCGGTATGTCAGTAATTTTATTCCGAGACTAGTACTACAACATTGAAATTTGGTACCAGTATCTTCGAAAATTATTATTATATCTTCGAAAAATTATACATAGAAGTCACAACGCGTAGAAAATGATAGTCAATAAACGTCTGCAGTTTCATATGTAAACATAGCTGTATACAATTTATATTGAAACAAAACTATTTTACCAAAACCAACCGTATACCGTATTTATACATTTACGGCTCAGTTCACTAATGTCTGTTTGATTTGCACAACATCGTCAAAACTCGTGAAACAGTTGAGCAAGCGAGACGGCGAGTATGTCTGAATCGCAAGTGGGAACTTCTCGCCCGAGAGAAAGAGAAATTTTTCTCTTTGTTCGTTCGTCAGCCAAGTTGACGTGCCTGTTACGGCTCTTACAGTTTGTGCAACTCTCGCTTGACTGTGGATCCAATCTGGCTGCGTATTGAGTCCAGCCAGATTGAGTATTGCCGCGATTAGCGCGTCATTGTGGCATCTTTGTATTTTTTTGATCGAAGACAAGTATTGATAATTAAAACCTCTTTTATGGAACATAATTATTGACATATTGGTTTTGTTATATGGTGGCTCACGTGATTTTTACCCAACGATGCAAAGCCAAAAAGAGGGTACTGTAGTTAGCGGGTATCTTTGCTGACGCCACTACTCTTCTACCGATATCCTAAATATAACTCTATTATCCTAAAACATGATTTCAAAACTCAAATTATATTATCTTCCAATCTATTGAAACAGAAGAGCATTGACTGTGAATGAATACATAGAAAGAAAGAAAGACAATCAATTTGTTTCGTCATTAAATCAATTAATTAATCATTTTTCGATTCGATCCTTCGATTATACGTCGAGATAGAGCGAGACGAGAGAATCAAATAAACTTCCTATGCATGCTTATATTATGCATACTCATCTAAAATGGTGTAACTTTGTAAAAATTATTTGTTTTTATGATTATTTCTAATAAATATTTTGTTGAAATGGCTGTCTTTTTAATTTTTCACAGTGAAATTACTGACAATAAGCATGTAAGTATACGGACCTGAGGCCTTACGGGTACCTGTCTCAAGCGTTTTTTACGTGATTTCGAAAAGTTGCACGACCGTTAACTGTATCTCGGAGCGTTAAGGTTTACGTTCGCGTGATTTTCCGCACTGCGCTTTATCTAGGCTACGTACGTTAAGAGGTACCCGCAAGGCTGCAGGCCAAACGTTTCCATGGTAGAGGTGGACTGGTGACCAGAATGCTGGCGCCTACTTTGGCCAAAAAGTTTGCATCTGCCACGTTGAATGGTATTGCAAATACTTTCTGGCCATTTTTTGGGTTCCGTACCCAAAGGGTAAAACGGCACCCTATTACTAAGACTCAGCTGTCCGTCCGTGTGTCTGTCTGTCCGTCTGTCACCAGGCTGTATCTCGTGAACCGTGATAGACAGTTGAAATTTTCACAGATGATGTATTTCTGTTGCCGCTATAACAACAAATATTAAAAAACAGAATAAAATAAATATTTGAGAGGGCTCCCATACAACAAACCTGTTTTTTTAGAGATAATGGAACGGAACTCTTCTTGTGCGAGTCCCGACTCGCACCTGGCCGGTTATTCCTTTTACCAAGGGGCTTTTACATCAGTTTTTTTTTAATCTAGGGTAGGTATATTTATTTTAAAGTTGTTTTAGGTTTTAATATTACATGTTGTAGATATTTCAGTTTGATTTGTGATTAAAAATAAAATATGTAAACATAGAAATATCAACAAATGTTATTGTCAAAGTGACAGTTCATGTGCGCTCAATATTTTTTTCTCTTGAGATGATTTTGGCGTCGCACGGTGCGCTCAACCTCAATTAATTAATTAATATATATGTACGTATATCTGTCTCTGACAGCCATATTACAAGCTCTGCTTAGTTTGGAGTCAGATGACCGTGTGTGCAATAATGTCCCAGATATTTATTTTATTATAATTAAAATGGTATATAATATGTATTATTAAGCATATTCCCATTATAAGTAGGTATACCCATTTATCTGAGCAAGCAATTTGCGACACCGGTACACAAAGGTTTACAATATAAATAGGCATGAAAAATGTATTGCTCCTGGGTGAATACTGACGCGGGTAAAACCACCGGGTGCAGCTTGTGTTAAAAGAGATAAATTACTGACTTTATTCAACACAGAGGGGTAGTTGATATAAGGTAGGCACCCGTTACTTATTTGTCGAGTGCGTCAGATATGACCAAGGTACTTTAAGTGCTACAGAAAACTTTAAATTAAACAACTGTTTATTAATACATATAATATATTGATCAAGTATTACAATATTTATACACAGATTGCTCATTAGGCCCAACGCAGACTACAGTCGAGGGGGCCGGAAATAAGAAAGTTTTGGTATTCAAATTGGTTTAATTTACGCTAAGAACAGTTCAGGCGCAGCGGGGGGCTTTAAAAAGGCTTATTTCCAATGTTCCCACTAATATAAATAGGACGTTGGGAATGAACCAGGTTTTCTTAGGCGGCTTGTACGCCGCGACGACTCCAATGGATCTTATATAATATCTTATAATCAATCTACATAGTTCTGACGTAAGAATGTGTCAAAATGAGAAGTAAACTTTTTTTAGTTGATTTAATCAGGCGTTACTTTGCGGAAGTCCATTTTCAAAACTGTTTTAATGATGAATTTCTAGTGTAATTCCGCTTCTACGTCGCTTCAAGTACAATAAGGAACTTGTGATAAATATTTGTTGATATAGTTAATTTATTGAGTTTAATTTTGCCTAACCTGATATAAAATATTAATTACATAAATTGAAAATTTATCTAAATCGAGAATTTAATTTCTCGGCCAAGCGCTCGACGAGTCAACACGTCCTGAGGATGCCTCGTGAAGAGGCGAAACACGTGTCGACAAAGTGCACTAAGGAAACGGGTATTATTTATTACTTTTTTAAATTCAATTAAAATACATGTAATTTCAATTAATATATATATTTTATGTTTCAGAATTAATACATTTTTGTTTTCAGATTTAGTATTATCATATTTCATGTGACAGAATTAATTAATTTTTGTTTCAGATTACTTAAAAAAATTTTTTAATTAAAAATAATTCAGAATGAATTAATTTTTGTTTCAGGTTACGTTAATTTTCAATTTATGTAATTAATATTTTATATCAGGTTAGGCAAAATTAAACTCAATAAATTAACATTATCAACAAATATTTATCACAAGTTCCTTATTGTACTTGAAGCGACGTAGAAGCGGAATTACACTAGAAATTCATCATTAAAACAGTTTTTTAAACTTTTTTTATCTATGATAGATGTACGATTGGCCACCAACTCTCCGATGGCAAGGAAAGGCGACATCTGTTTAAGCTGCAAGCAATTCTATCGTTACTATTATAAAAACCACTGAAGTGAGAATTTTTGTGATAAAAACTATACAACTCATGTTATTTTAAAGTTGCATCACTAAATTAGTTTTTTACCACAAACAATACATGCAAAATGGCAAAATTATTGATGCAAGTTGCTTTTTAGATGTTTATATGAATCTAAATTTCGTCGCTGGTGATTATCATTGGTTGCCTGTCCGTCATATTTGTTTACATAATTGGACATCGATAAGAAACAACTACAGTATGCATACATATATTTAATAAATATTATATATTTATAGATACAACAGTTTTAAAATAAAGAGAATGTCCATGTTGGACGAGATACTACGAGCTCCGTGGATTGATTCAAACCACGTATAGGGAAAATGTTCTACTCCTTGCTTACCGTGCCAATATACATTGTTTTGCTGGAGTATCTATTTCTTTTCATCATTGTGTATAAGTGTGTGGGAGAGCCTGGGGCCTTACCCCTAGCTTCACTTTTGCGAGCCAACTTTTAGTAGGTACCTGATAGGTACCTAAAATTAACCAACTCATTTAAGCTGCATCGTTTAAAAGCGTCTAATTGAATGAACGAAAATCCGTTTTACTATGCGTGTATGCGTGAAAATAGCAAAGCTTGGCGGCTATCAAATAACTACCGCTTATCGTAGTTGATGGTACCGTTTAGACAAATAACACCTATGCGGGTCAACTTTTCGAGCTAGGGGTAAGGCCCCAGATCATAATAACTGCCAAGCATAGAAGTAGTCAAGTGTTTTACAACACACATTTTTATAGCTTCACAATTTAATGGAAAATAAACTTCAAAAATAATTGATTTAATTCACTGGTTAGACGGTGAAAATATTCGGGGATAATATTTTACTCAACATTATGAACACAACTTTCACTGTGGGATCAAATCAACACTGAAATGGATTGAAAAAAAAATCAGCTGTTCCATAGAAAAATTTAATTTTATCTTCTGTAATTACATTTTTGGTCAAAGTCGTTCATAATGATGAGTACAATGGTATCTCCGAAGATTTCCAATGTCTAATCAGTCATTACACAATAGTCTTACTAATCCGACTCTATTAAAGGTGCAGGATTATTGGAATATTCGGATTACTGGATTATATGGATAAATTCAAGGTGAATAAAATGAAACATTGCATATGTAGAAGTATGACATTTACATATTACAAATTTCTTTATGCCAACTATCTTACTTATTTAATTTGAAAAAGGAAAGTGTCGGCGGGCGTAGGCAGTGGCTGAGGAAAGGGGAAGGCGCGGGCTGAAAGAGCAGAGACGGTAGGCGTAGAGTGTCGGACTACTGGACGTGCCGATGAACTGAAGTGTCGGATTAGTGAGACTACTGTATATATTTAGTAAATATAGGTGTGTTGTTGAATGTCGTGATGGTAGTCGGAGAGGTGATCAGTCGGTGGGGCAGACGCCGATGTGCGTGTTCCGACCGGCGGCGGTCAGCGGGATCGGCACAGGCGTCTCTCCGACCACCAGGTACCGCAAGCAGCCAGTGAACCCACGACGGGAACGAACGCCGCGCACCTACAACCACAGTACAATACTTAAATACATCATCATCAGCCAGAAGACGTCCACTTCAGAACTATATACTTTATTTACACCCAGCGCAAAAAAGATCGGTGTTATAAGTTTAACGTGTGTATCTGTGTGGCTGTCTGTGTCATCGAAGCTACCAAACGGATGAACGAAGTTTTGATTTTGTTTCTTTTGTTTAAAGATCGACTTGATCGACTGTTCTTAGTTATGATTCAAGAAAATCTGTCCATCCTTTTGGAGATTATTAGCGCTTTTATGTTGGGGGTTTTCAAACCTTTTTGAATGTGTAATGTGTTTTTATTATACGGGGTTTACTACTCACGTAAGGTAAAGCCAAACCTATGGGCTGAGTACGAGAATATGCGTTAAGGTTAGAAAAAGTTATAGTTACGTAAACGATAGCAAATGTATGAAAAATTCAGTTTCCTTCCACGTCCGATAGAGGCGCTGTTAAATTTTTCATACATTTTGCTATCGTTTACGTAACGATAACTTTTTCGCAAGTGCTCGTACTAAAGCCACTGGAGTCACAACTTGCGGAGTAACCGGTTTAATCTTCGTGAGCAATCTTCGTATAATAAAAAAACAAAATGTCTGAACTCTACGTCAGATTTTTCCTACACAATTTTTCATTATATCCACCGACATCAATGACAGACAAAATGCGATTGTCAGTAGGATTGTTATGTTGTGAACCTGTTGGGATGTGTTCTAGTTAGTGGAGAGCGTACCTTGTTGAGGGGACGCTCGTGGCCGCCTACGTAGAGCGCCGACCGCGTGTCGGTGGAGGCGAGTCGCGCGCCGATGCCGGGCTTCGAGAAGTGCCCGTCCAGCCCCACGGACACCACATATAGGGACTTCACCACTGGAACAACATATCAAAAAATAGCTATAGTTAAAGAAAAGATTTACAAATGCAAACAAAAAGATGCCCAAATTTTGCAGCAGTGCCTCAAACATACAATGCTATGCTATTAGATCATTTCAAGAATCAATCAAAAGTAGAAGTCAAACTCTATCCACCTATTATGCAGGTTTTGTGAGAACTATTATATAAACGACTATCTACCTATTAGGCAGGCTTAGCGAGAACTATATTTAAATGACTATCTACATATTAGGCAGCGGCTTAGTGAGAACTATATCTAAACGACTATCTATGTTACCTATTAGGCAGGCTTAGTGAGAACTATTTCTAAACGACTATCTATGTTACCTATTAGGCAGGCTTAGTGAGAGCTATTTCTAAACGACTATCTATGTTACCTATTAGGCAGGCTTAGTGAGAACTATTTCTAAACGACTATCTATGTTACCTATTAGGCAGCGGCTTAGTGAGAACTATTTCTAAACGACTATCTATGTTACCTATTAGGCAGCGGCTTAGTGAGAACTATTTCTAAACGACTATCTATGTTACCTATTAGGCAGGCTTAGTGAGAAGTATTTCTAAACGACTATCTATGTTACCTATTAGGCAGCGGCTTAGTGAGAACTATTTCTAAACGACTATCTATGTTACCTATTAGACAGCGGCTTAGTGAGAACTATTTCTAAACGACTATCTATGTTACCTATTAGGCAGGCTTAGTGAGAACTATTTCTAAACGACTATCTATGTTACCTATTAGGCAGGCTTAGTGAGAACTATTTCTAAACGACTATCTATGTTAACTATTAGGCAGGCTTAGTGAGAACTATTTCTAAACGACTATCTATGTTACCTATTAGACAGCGGCTTAGTGCCAACTATTTCTAAACGACTATCTATGTTACCTATTAGACAGCGGCTTAGTGAGAACTATTTCTGAACGACTATCTATGTTACCTATTAGGCAGCGGCTTAGTGAGAACTATTTCTAAACGACTATCTATGTTACCTATTAGGCAGGCTTAGTGAGAACTACCGATATCTAAATGAATCAAATATCTTTAAATCACTGCCACTGGGTCGTACTACACTATCAGAAGCCTCGATTGGTCTCTACACAGACCTTTATCTAGATAGACACCGGAAGCACGTTAAGTTCTCAAAAGTAGGCAATACATCAGTGCATTGCCTAATGCCAATGCCCCTGATATTGTAAGTGGTGGCCCGTCACTTGATTGCCAAATATTCTATAAAAAAGTAACCTAGCGTGCCGCATTTATTATACCTACTGTGACGTCACTAGAGCAGTTCAGTGGTAGTTTAACTCCAGTTGCAAGGCCAACTGCTTTCGAAGAGTTTTTAAAGTGTACTGTGGAGTAATTTGATATTTGTATTGACGTCTGACGTGCTACTGTCAAGAGGACGGATATTGAAATTAATAATGCAAGGCAGGCTGACAGTAAAGTAGGTAAATGTCTTCATACAAAACTGGTGACGTAATTTATTTTTACGATATGTCCCGTATGCATTCCACTTTTATAATGCTAACTGCGAGACTGTGGAATGTGCTGCCTGAATGAGTGTACCCCGATAGGTACAATCTTTAAGTCACGAGTTAATCTGTTTGTTCGTGCTCAATCGTAGAACGCATCATCGCTTAACATGATGCGAGGTCGCAGTTAAATGCAAGCCTTTTAATTATAATTATCAATATAAAAACCAGACTTCATAAAAATGGCAGAACTGGACCATATATGCGCCCTATATCCCATAGTGCGTGCATTAATTAGGCACTATCGGTTTTAAACAGAGCATGCCTGATTTAGTACTGAGGGTTTCCAACAGATGTCTCTTACAATATTTTTTGTGCGGAAATTACTTTTTTAATTGTTAATAAAACATAGTAGAACTGAAACAAATTGAAATGGATATAAACGGAAAGCGCCAGCTTTCAAATAAAAAAATGATAATCAAAATCGGTTCACACAGTCGAAAGTTCCGAGGTAACAAACATAAAAAAATACAGTCGAATTGATACCCTCCTCCTTTTTGGAAGTCGGTTAAAAATTAAAGCGATATGTATGTGTACCGTGTATCTTGTGCCAGTTGCCGTCGCAGAGCGTGTTGTTGTTAGCTAGCTTGTAGGTGGCACGGAAGGGTCCATTCCCGTTCTCGACGGTGGCCGTGACCTCGTTCTCCAGCATCTCGAGCACGAGGTAGTCCCTCTTGCCGTGCACACTGAGCAGCAACCCGGTTGAGTTGCGCGGGCGCACCTCCATCGAGATAGACACCTCCTCGCCTACTTTGAAGTTCTCCATCAACTGAAATACACCAGTCATTTACATAATTTACACCTAGGCAGTCCACATTTTTTGCATGAATACGCGAGCCTGACTCGCACTTGGCCAGTTTTATTTAAGTGTATTTTGTCCATGCTTGTGGTATCTTACGTTTAGTAAGTTTTTGTGCGGGCCGTGTCTAACGTATCGTGCGCTTACCTTCAAGTAGTTGGTGCCGTAGTTTTTATCGGCAGCACCGAAGAACACGCCTTCCTCGATGGCGTCGGTGCAGCGCAGCGCGTTCACGCGCGTCCCTATGTCTGTGACGGCCTGGTCGTTCATCTTCAGACCCTTCAGGCACCCCTTGAACGGCTGATAGAAGCCCTGTAATCAACCAGGACGTTGCACTTCGTACGGACACACAACGATACAAACCACCAATTTTACCAATCAAACTCAGCGCCAGATAGCTTTTGATAATTAGAGAGATATTGTCTGATTCATTTCTGAAAATAATTATAGCAGGTACAGAAATCGATTCCGGAATAAATAGTATTCCATGTGCTAATCTACGATATTACTATTTCTACATTAAAATTTTATGCTGGTTTCAAACTATGCAAGCGTCACCCCCGCCCCGAGGTGCGAAGCCCCATTAAAATAAAATACCTTTTTTTTTCGCTTTTGTTATTTTGGCGCCCCTTGTTATCTGGAGCCTAGAGCGACCGCTCCTCTAGCTGCCAGATAACGTCTTACAAAAAAAATAACTTTAAAGAGAGGCGATCAATGAAAACGAAATTAAAATATTATGTTCAAAATTAAGGAAGATATAAGCATTTTAATGTCTTGCTAGACAGAGAGCGCACTACTATTCCTAATGACGTCTCTTGTATTGTGTGGATTATGTGGTTTGTAAATACGCCTTACAAGCTTCATACTGACACTTGTAGGTACATTATGTGTAATTTGTCGGTGGTATAACTCATATGTAAAAGTAGTAGGTATGAGTGTTAGTTTGTCGCAAACTTTCATTATCGAAAAATATTGTAGTTCTGAAATTTGTAGAGATGTCACCATATAAAAACTTTTTTAGTGATGTGCAGGAATAGAGTGTAAGATTACAATTGCTAAAAGTTTTACCCCGAGGTTGTTGACGATGTCGGTGGTGAGGTGCGGCAGGCCGCCGTAGTGGTGGGGGTGCACGAGGGGCGCGGGCGCAGGTACCGCGCACGTCACGGTGGCCTCCCCGGCGCGCTCCGCGTCCACGACCAGCTTCCCGCGCGCTCCCGTCCGCCCCACTGTCGCCGTGTGCCACGCTGTGTCGTTGTACAGGTTCGCAGACACTATGTCGGCTGTTTCGCCGCCGCAGTTGAACTTGAAGTGAAGCTGCAAACAGTATTCATGTCCTCCTGTCCTTTACACTGACATACGATAATAAAAAAATAATGTCAAGATTTACTACCATTTTACAGACTCTTAACGGCCAACTCACAAACAAATTAAATTACAAATAAAACGGAAATGATTAAGACTTTCCGTGACTAGTTAAATGAATATTCATGCGGCCTGAAATATCCAGTGGTGAGTATTGTGGAGGTAGAAGTCTGTAGTCTTCATTACTTCTTAAAACATATTTATTTATTCCTAGACCTTGGCCATAGTTGTGAGCGCGCCATACAAATGCTATACTATTATAACACGTTTTGCGAGAGAGAACAGAATCCCCACCAAAAACTTTAAACGCTGATATCTCAGAAAATTTATCAGCCAATTAAAAATATTCAGTAGGTATGTATAATGTATTTAATTATATCCTTCGCTTTTGATAAAACATTACGACTTACTACGAGTATATGCTTATTGCGATTAATATTTTATTAAGTATTTTAATGTCCCTATTTTAACCCACAATGCAAAAAGAGAAGTATTATTAGTACAACATATGTATCTGTGTGTCATGGATAAACCGTAGTTTTTTTAAAGATTACTCGTTTGAAAGTGTGTGAGCTATGATACAAGAAAATGTGTTAGAAGAGTAATTGCTCATATTTATGTTGGGAGCTTTGAAAAAATAACTATTTATGTATCTGCCTTAAACTCGAGCTCATATCGATAAAAGTCTGCAAAAAACTAAACGGTGCGAGGTAAACAGATATTATACACACTGACATATTTTTACTAGTTACTCTACACGCGCTACTACTACAAGCACACCCTTCAATATTGAACGGCACACAACTACAAACGAGATGATCAAAATGTCACCATCGGGAACCTCCCCATGGTCATCCATTTGATAACTAAAGGGAAAACTGTACGTAGGTACACTCCTATAATTTTTTTGTAATTCTAGTGACTAATAATATTGTAATTCATAAGACCTTTGTACAGAGTTGATCAATAAAGGTTATATTGTATTGAGTGCAGTGGGTACCTTGGCATCCTGCATGTAGAGCGCGAGGAACTGACTTGGGTCGCGCTCCGCCTGCGAGTAGAAGATGAGCCCGCCGTGCCGATCGAAGGTTCGGAACGACACAGTCAGGTCGAACCCTTCCAGCTGGCGGCCGGGCAGCTTGCCGTACTCAATGCGGCTGTCGTTGCGAGTGCCTGCGCCATCATCACATACATATATTGAACATGAAACATGACAACATGAGCCTTACGACTACCTCTACGGTTAGCGGTCACGCAACTTGCCGCATCACCTAAACATAATTGCTTAAAATAGGTAGCCGTAAGGCCCCAGCTCTCGGTTAAACATCTCCGATAACTCCAAGCATTTGTGATAGATAAGATAACTCTTTATTAAAAGACCACACAAACAAGGAAAACATACATTACAATGAAAATATTACCTTGGTATTTTAATAGGCGGCCTTATCGCTTAAAGCTATCTCTTCCAGGCAACCATGATAAATGGGATTTACTTATATTATTGCTTTATAAAAAAGATTGATTTGATTGTTTGTAGGCATCATCATCACCATCATCAGCCATAAGACGTCCACTGCTGAACATAAGCCTCCCCCTTTAACCTCCGCACTGAACGACATCCTGCCATCTGCATGATTGATGCCCGCGACTCTCACGATGTCGTCGGTCCATTTAGTGAGAGGCCTACCTACTCTGCGTCTTCCGGTTCGTGATCTCCACTCAAGAAACTTTCTTCCCCATCGGTTATCGGTTCTTCGAGCGATGTGGCCTGCCCATTGCCACTTCAACTTGCAGATTTTCATAGCTATGTCGGTGACTCTGATTCTTTGGCGAATACCCACGTTCCAGATTTTATCGCACAAAGAAACTCTGAGCATAGCTCTCTCCATTGCCCGATCTCTTCCGATATTATAATTATGTATATAATCAAAATGTCATACTCTACTTTGAGGTGTGTACAAGTGGCGCTCAAGCTGACTGAAATAGTACTAACCAAATCTGTATCCTTCTTCAGGGTCGCCCTTGATGTAGTAGGGGTCGTAGGCGAGCGCGCAGCCAGTCTGCGGCGCAGGCGGCGGCCGGCGGGTGGTGGTGAGCACCGGGTCAGGCCGCACCACTGTGTCGGGCCGCGCCGCCGGTTGCGGAGCCGCCGTGCTGGCCGTGTCGTCTGCAGCGCTCGGCGCCTCCACCGGCGGGATCAACTCGTTGCGCAGACGCACTAACAACAATTCATTATCAACATCATTCACCACACACTAATTACTAGTCCAGTTCGACAAGCTAGGGACTAGTCAAGTGCAGATGCAAAACGTTATCGGTTTAAATAAGCATATAGCATATTCCAGAGGTGGGAGCAATACTCCATGTGGGGCCACACTTGAGCTTTATAAAGTAGAAGCCGCTGACCCGGCGTGACGTATCGCTTCGCTCTGTTAAGTACACCGAGCTTCTTGGATATGTGGCTGTACCTGCTCTAGTGGTGACTTCTGGCGCGAGGGTGGTCTCCGGGCCCAGCACGGGTGTCGGCAGCACGTCGGGGCTCTTGGGCGCCGCCCAACCAGCTTCTTCTGCAAGGATTCAACTTTCAACTCTAATATGTATTCAAAACGGAGATATCATTTCGAAATGGTTAGTTTTACAGATTCTGTTAAACTTTTTACGGGATCACATTTTGTTCTAAACGCGGACGTTTAAAACATATTATGTATTTCAAATACAGACATAGACAGTATTTTTTTTCCATAGGTGTTTATTACATTAAAGTCTGATAAAAATCGCCACCGTGCTGCGTTTTTTTTTATATATTCATTGTTTTCCGACATTCCAGATGTGGGGGAAATTCCCCCATTTTTTTAATAGATCCGTGTTTAATTCAAATTTATTTATTGTTTCAAACAAGGATGAAGATAAATAGGTAACCCTGCCTGCTGCGTTAGCGTTAGCTGTGATGCAGCAGACAGTGTCTTCCCAAAAATAGGATCATATACAATAATTATGGTAATTAATAATATTTTAGGGGCGTTGCCGTTTTTTTTTTTTAAATTACTAATCCACTTGTACCACATGTCTTCAGTTGATTTATAATCATTTATAGATCTTTTAAGTTTAAACCTATTTTCTTTTTTACAATTTTTGTTTAATGCTAATCTATGTCTCCCGCTTCGCCTGCTTTCTGAATAAAATATATCCTACGTTATTCACTGATAATATAATGTAACTTTCTGTCAGTAAAATAATATTCAGTATAAGTACATTAATTTTCGAGATTACTTCCTAAAAACATTCAAGGTCACAAACATATTATTACTATTTTATTAACTGACTTCAAAAAGGGAGGGGGATCTCAATTCAGTTTTTTAATGTTTGCTATCTCAGGACTCCTTTATTTTTTAATTCCATAGGTGGCAAACAAGCAGACGGGCCGCCTGATGGTAAACAGTCAACGTCGCCTATGGTAACATCAGAGGCATCACAAAGACCCCCCCTGTTGCTGACCCCTTACAATTCTATTAACTCGCTTTTATAATAAACCTTTATTCATAAACAGATTTGAAAAACTATTCTAAAATAGATTTTTCACATTGGTTCCATTTGTTCCAATGAAATGTCATCAACACCTGATCAGTATTTAGGTTTTCGAAACGAAACTGGAAAATTTTTTTTTCCTGTGTTTCCTAGTACGAAAATGCGTCTAAACATTTTTTTTTTTATATTATAGTCCGTTTCAAATATCATGTCACTAGTTAGGTTTGAGAGTACGATAGTATGTAACGTGATTCGTAAATATTGAATGTGACGTCACAGAACAAAATTAAACATTTACATTTTGCGACGAAAATTATATAGGCGCTACTATGAAAACTAGTCTGTTAGTGGTGGTTGTCAAGTGGCATCATATTTGAAAAAGATTATGGTGTAGATTGAAGCATCAGTTCGTGGCTCTTATGGCACAGAGACAGCGGACATTGCCGGGATAGCGAGGTGAGGTCGGACGGTGGTGGTGGTAGGCGTCAGTTACCTGGGCTGAGGCCACCGGTGGTGGTGGTGCTCCCACAGCGGCCGAACGTGACGCTGGTGTTGGCTCGGGGCGCGAGCAGGTTGAGAACGCGCCCGTTGATGGCCGCGTCCGCGATGCATCCTCGGAAGGGCGCCTTGGAGCCGAGCTTGCCGCCCACCACGTAGCCCGGCTGCACGCCACCCACGAACAGCACGCCTTCCAGGATGTGTAGCGGCGCAGGCGCCGTGTCCGTGCTGCGCACACAACACACACATTATTGTGATCATCAGAGCGTGCGCTCCAGCCGCCTGGTTGTTGTGAGGAGAGCGTCGTTTCTTAACGCGCTCTAGTAACTGTCTACAGTTAAAACAAGTCCGTATAAACATTGGCCAGCCCGCTAATGAATTAATGTTTCACTGATAATTGAGGAAAAAAAAACGTTGTACGTACAGTTCGCGTAATAATGTTATCTTCAAAACTGAAACTTGAAATTTAGTTGACATTCGCGAGAGAGATAGGAGACGAACAAAGCATAGGCACTTGAAGGACTTGACCGATTCCGATTAAATATAGCGAGGTAGTAGATAGTATATGTGGTTGATATTCCGAAAACTCGTACGAAGCGTTTTGATTCCACTTTTATTACGTGAATTGCTAGTCTGTGGAACGCGCTGCCTGAATGGGTGTTCCCCGATCAAAGACTAGTATAGCTTTACATAGTCTCTGTCCCGATAGTTACAATCTGGGTGTCTTTAAATCACAAGTGAATCGGTTTCTTCAAGACAAGCGTAGACCGTCCTGCGTAGACGAGTAGAAGCGTAGACTCCATCGTAGACCGCATCATCGCTTAACATCAGGCGAGGTGGCGGTCAAAACAAGCGAAAAAAAAGTTAAGTGCGTCATACACTAAAATAGAAGATCATAAGTACCTAAAGTTAATTTATTAACAGCAGGCCTAGCACGGGCCGTGGACATATTAACAGCATGCATAGCACGGGCCGTGGTCATATTGTCTTTCCACCGTTTTTATCCGCGCGAAGAGGTGACAAAGCTAGAATATGGATACGTTTGTCTCTTTCTCGCGGGATAAAAATGGCGGAAAGACAATAAGTTAGGCCTGCTGGTGCGTTTTACTAGCCACGTTTACCTGCCTGACATCATCAGCACCAGTTTACATCACCAGAACATACCTGAAGTGGTCGAAGTCGTCGACTCGCAGCCTCAGCGCGTTCTCTCCATGTGTGACAGAGACCACGTGCCACTGCGAGTCGTTGTACGTGTTGATGCCCGTGTCCAGCTGCTCTCCCTGGCTCATCAACACCAGTTTGCCTGAACAACAGCACCACTTGAATACGCTTACAATACTTAAACTACTAGTTATGATTTTATTGGATACATTTCATAGAGTTTGTATCGGTGTAATTCCATCGCGAACGTATCACTCCCAGCTGACCACATCCGTAACAACGTAACTGGGTGCTATCACTCGATTTATTAGAATTAGAAACACTGCTGTCCTTAAAATCTTTCTTCTTAACATTTCTACACTCGTCCACTGAGAGCCCAAATTTTTTACGTGTGCCTTTGGTTACCGGCGCCTATACCAAACACTGAATATTTCCAGTTGCCAGGAGCAGTCGGATCGGTATTTTATCAACCAAATAGCTCATGAAGTAATGTAGGTTTGTTCCACTTACCTTTAACGAGAGAGAGCGAAATGCTGTCTGGAGTGTTGGCGGTCTGCATGCGGCTGACGTACACGAAAAGCAGCCCATCCGGAGATGCAGTTTTGAACTTAAGCGTCAGTTGAAGATTTTGACTCGTCACATTTGCGAAACGGAGGTAGCTATCCGCACCGGACAGCGATATTAGAGACGCGAACTAACAAACACAGTGATATTATTATAATTATCAATATAAAAAACCCGCCTTTATAAAATGTCAGAACTAGACCAAATTGAAATGTGACCACACGGGAAGCACTAGCTTTTAAATAAAAAAATAATAATCAAAATCGGTTCACCTAGTCACAAGTTCTGAGGTGACAAACATAAAAAATACAGTCGAATCGAGAACCTCCCCCTTTTTGGAAGTCGGTTAAAAATAACAATAAAAGGGTTATTTATAACAATATCATCATCATCAGAGACAGCTCATTCAGTTCACTGCAGTTATAGCCTCGTCGCGTTTTCGCCAATGTTCTCTGTGTCCAAATTTTATAATGCATCCCTTCACCTTTGGCCTGGCCTTTCGGAATTTATAACGTGGTAAGTATATAGGATCTATTTATGCGATATGTAGGGTACCTACGTCTTACAGACGCTGCACCTGTCTAGTTAGATCATTCAAAAGTTTTGCTTATTAGACGTTTTGGTGTGTTAATTAGAAGATTCTAGTATCAGCCTTAAGACGATATTATAGTCAAAGTAATCCACATAACTCACCTGGCATCCATAAGCGACTCCAATCGATTCAACATTGTCGGTGAAGTCTATATTGACACCATCTATGCTGATCTGTCTGATACATCCGTCGAAGCCTTTGTCCGTCACTTGTAGGATTCCCTTATTGTTCCCTCCGAAGGTCATGGTATCTAATGCTGCTATATCAGTAGCTGATGATGGTGATACTTGTTTTACAATCTCATCGTCCACTTTAAGGGAACATTTTGTGAGGTAGCGTCCAGCGTCCAACTTGTGCCATTTGCCATCGTTGTATGACTTCGTCGTGCCTATGATTAATAGCTCTTCAGGGTTGCCCAGCGATACCTGTACAATAAGAAAAACTGTATAAACCTTCAATGACTGCCCCGGTGGCTCAGTTGGTTGGTTGGCGTGGGTTCGATTCCCATCTAGGACAAACATTTTGTGTGATGAACATTTGTGTTTGTTCTATGTCTGGGTGTTAATATCTATTTAAGTATGTGTTTAAAAATATATATGTACGTATATCAGTCTCTGGCAGCCATATTAAAAGCTTTGCTTAGTTTGGGGTCAGATGACCGTGTGTGCAAAAATGTCCCAGACATTTATTTTATAATAAGTTTCCAATTAGATTTTACCAAAAACTAATTCAAATGCATACTGAAAATTCTCTTCAACAAAATATGTTATGAGTTACGAAACTAAGATGCTTTATTTCTGAATATTTATAAAAAAGACTTAACTAAACGATGGTATGTCTCTAGCAGACATCCGAAAGTAAATCATGGGGAGATAGGTTACTTTTGTATATAGTGTACTTCATCCTTTTAACTTACTTGCAAGTAAACTTTTCCATCCTGCATCTGAATGGAGAAGAAGTAGTCGCCTTCTCCGACGAGGTAGATGAGTCCGTCGGGCGCATACGTGCGGAAGAACAGAAGAACGTTGCTCTTCTGCGGTGTGATGTAACCTTGCGCGGGGACCGTCACGTGCGACCGACCGTTGAACCGGTATTCCAGAGGACCCGACTGCGACGATATCAGCTTATCTCTGGAACACACACATAGCAATAATTGAACAGTCAGTTGTAATCTTTTACATTGTAACTCGACCCTCGCTTTACTGGTAAGATATCCGAGGTGGTCGCGAGGGAAAATTATAATTAAATTAAAATTAAAATAAGTTCAGAGCGTCTCATTCTAAACTTCTTACGCAGCAAAGAGAGAACTTGGTGAGTGGTGAGGTTTTTTACGACGATCAATGACTTACTGGCTTGTGACTTGACCATCACTTTACCCAGTTAGAACAATGACCACAACAGTTATGGACGAACATTTGAGCATGTTCGAAGAAGTCCTTACCTCTGCCGGGCGCCCTTCAAGTTGGTAGCATTGACCAGGTTCCAGAGACCAACGGGCGTATCTCCGATCATGAGCTCCTCTATCTGTCCCTCGAAGGCTGGGAAGATGATCCCTTGCAGCTTGGCGTCGGATGGCACGCCTCCCACGTACAACTTGGACTTATCCTTGTCCAGGTTGAAGATGGTGTGCTGGCCGGGGAGGACTGCTTCCTTCGAGTTAGTGTAATCGGTGCCGTTATCAAGGCTTTCGCGGATGGCCAGTTTCACGTTACGACCGACCCTGGGAATACATTAGAACTTTAGAATACTTTTAAACATTTTACCAGTAGCTCATAATTTTATTAATGTCTGCCAACTAACCTGTCGACGACGACCTGGTACCAGCGGTTATCAGCCACGAACTTGTCGCTGCCGAGCCGTGCGGGCTCGCGGCCCGACTCCGCGCTGTCACCTATGTCCATTACTAAGTACGGGTATCCGTTTTGAACTCCTAACACCATGAAGTCGTCCTGGAATTAAGGGTGAAGTTCGGTTACAAATCCATGTTTTGGCTTTCATCATAAATAAGCTCTGCGGTTGCCATTGAATTTAGTTTTAGTCGGGATAAAATCACCTGTTTTGTAGAAAAAGGTACCGATATTTTTTCGCGATTTCAGGGTTGGTAAAATTTGATGACTATATTTGAAGTCTTCCTTGCTCTTGGTGCGGAAGTAAGCGGACACGTGCGTGAAAGTCGTCATCTCGTCTACTGAATCGGGTGGAGGAGGCTGGAGTGTGTTCTGACTTACCGACTTGGTCCTCCTGAGCATGGTGCCCTGAGGGTTCCCGAGGTAGAGTAGGAAGCCGTCCTTGCTCTTGGTGCGGAAGTAGGCGGACACGTGTGTGGAAGTTGACATCTCGTCTACTGAGTCGGGTAGACGAGGCTGCAGCGTAGACCAGCGGTCGAATGTCACACCCACTTGGATGCGGTTCGCTACCGTACGCGCCTGTGATCAGATGGGCAACTCTATGTTATAAATCACAAACGCAGATAAAATAAGGAGTATGCAATAGCAAGTGGTTGAAATACGTATCAGTATTTCAACCACTTACGACGACTACTACAACACGACGATGGTGGTACGATGGTAGTAACAAATAAAGTAAATATTGCTTTTAATTCTGAAAAATATACGTTTCTAGTAGAATGACGCAAAAACCAAGGGGAATTGCTATAGCCAGGAAAACCTGAGCTCAAGATATTAAGTTTTTGCCAGTGAAGGCAAAAGGTATCTGTTTTTTTTTATTCCAGCTAACCCGGCCGACTATCTACCATACTCAGGTAGCAAGTATGTTACTAAGCACTTGATAGTGTAGTTGATAGTCTCACATGAAAGCTAGTTCTCATTCCAAGCTATGTGCTTTTCATATCTTCGACCACACGTTCAGTCAGTTATCAGTTGAAATGTCGTTAAATGCTTAGCCTGCCAAAGTTTATACTAATATTTAATTTGGATGTATTCCTCACCTGTTCGATGAGTTCCTTCAACTTGGCCAGTTTCTCGTCGGCCTCCTTACGGCGATGCTCCAAGTCATCCTGCCGGGACTTCACCTTCTGATATGTCGCCATCAATTCAGGCTCCATGTTGTTGACTTCCTTCACTAAGTTCTCCACGTTAGAGGTCATTTTCTGTCCCTCATCAGCGAGTTTGGGTAACGACTGAGCCCATTCCTTGCCTTTTGAAAGGTCAGCTCCAAGTTGCGACATGGTGTCCAGGGTTCCCTTGACGGTTGCATTCACGTTGTCTGCCTTCGCAGTTTCAGTTTGCAGGGAGAATGGCCCGGGAGTCGGTAACGATCTGATGCACATTATTTATTACTATTAGTAACACATTTATATTAGCAAAAGAAGCTTTATTTTTGAAGCCTTACCCGATATGCTATGAATATCTAGTTGATACCTGCCTATTATTACAGCATATGTAGAAAATCGGCACCTTTCGGTTGATCACCACAACATACCCAGTTTATCGTGAAAATATAACCATAATCGAAAACCCGTACGAAGCGCGATGATTCCACTTTTATTGTGTGGAATGCGCTGTCGGAATGGGTGTACCCCGATAGTTACAATCTGGGTGTCTTCAAGTCGGGAATGAACCTGTTTTTTCTACGTAAGCATGCTATATTGCAAACCGCATCATCGCTTAACATCAGGGGAAGTGGCAGTCAAGATAAGCAATAAAAGAGCTAGGCTAAGTTTGTACATATAAAGCTGAGCTTCTACATACGCAGCTATTTAGTTCAGTTCATATGTACTGCCATAGAAATTCCTGTCTACTCTCTTGTTATTTAAGTTCTAAGACTATGCTTTGGCAATGGACAACCCAGTGCTTTCAGCATAGAGGCAGGTCCTTAAAGAGGTTTGACTTTGATGTAAACCTTCATGACTGTTCTACAGACTGAAATTTTTGGAAGATTTCCCCCACGGCACAAGAATCATCACAGTTGTTAACGTCGGAGACAGGGTTTTAGAATTGGTTTCGGTATCCCATACATATTGTGCGTTGTGTATCCCAGGAGTGGGAACATGATGAATGATAATGAAAGTCTCGTATCTGACAGTTGCATGACGTGGTATGTCCCAGCAGTGGGAATATGATAGGCTGATAATGAATGTCTCGTATCTCACAGTTGTATGGCGTGATCGTCGTCATCGGCGGAGGCGAGCGTGGTGGTCGCGTTGGAGAGCGCTCGCTCGGCGCGCGTCAAGTTGGGGCGCAGTTGTTGCTCCACGGTGCCGAGGGCGGAGGCCGCGCGCTCCAGCAGTGCCTCGGAGCGGTCCCGCGCCGGCGTCACGCGCTCCGCCAGCCTGTTGCTCTACACAAACCAATCGCAAACTTTACGGCCACCTCATATGTACACTACCGTTACAACTTGAACAAATAATTTTATTTATTACTAGTGGTTAGTCGCGACTTCGTACGCGTAGATTTTCATATAAACTTTCAACCCTTTTTTCCACCCTTAATCCGGCCCTTGCGCAAAATAAAATAGCTTATAATTCAATCTGGTCATAGCTAAGCGTATTTGTGAAAAACCGCATTTAAATCCATCAAGTGGTTTAGGAGATGTGCGTGGACTAACAAACAAACAGACAAAAAATCTAAAAACTGTCTTATCGTGTTCAGCTGCTTATTTTATGACGCCCTGTATAGATTTCCATTTTACGGCATGTCTTCCAACCGCTACCAAGCGGCCCTTTCAGAGATCGATGGGGGAGGGATCTTTTTACCAATAAATTACTTATGACTTATGAGGCCTATAACTGAAATGATGATGGTGATGAAGTGATACTTACAGCGAGGGTAATGTTGTTGACGGTGGCTTCGGCGTCGTCTGCGGCCTTCTTAGCGTCGCCCGTCTCCTGGACGATGGAGGAGTAGGCGGAGGCTGCGGAGTACGCGTGCTGCGTGCGCGTGTTGTTGTTCTCGCGCTCGGCCAGCGCGCGCAAGTTGTCCGCCTGGACAACAAAACAACCTTTAACATACTATTTAATATATAGGCTACCGGACTAATTACTTTAAATTGTTTTACAAAAAAAGCTTATCCGCTCTGAATTGACGTAAATACGATTTAGATGTGTCCAAAATTAAGAATTTAATGTCTTGCTAGATAGAGTGCGCATTATGCTTTCTAATAACGTCAGTTATTCCTACACCATACTGACACTCACTTTGCGGGAAAGGGACAGAGCATCCCTTCCGAATACAACAGAAAACTTTGAACGCTTATATTTTAGAACTTTTTTTTATTATTTCTTCAGTATTCTCGTACATATTACATTTAAATATGAATTCCACTAAGCCTGTTATTTCTAACAAATTAAACACCTGTCCTGTACGGTAAATGATAAAAACGGTAGCCTATTGTAATATAATTCTGAATTCAGTTCACTGAAAAGGACATTCGATCCTATACAATAGTGTTATTATTTTTTCTACTAGCTGCGGCCCGAGATTTAACCCGCGTTCACATTCTCAGCAACCGTACAATGTACATTTTCCCTGAATAACAAGTCACTCTCCAGCCCTCTTACTACCTCTATGCAAAAATCACGTCGATCCATTGGTCTGTTGCTGCGTAACAGAGAACAAACAAACATGCTATACATCTCTGAACCACAAGGGCGGATCCAGGGTGGGGGCGGGGTGGGGGGGAGGTCATGAGGGTAATGCCCCCCCCCTGGACCCAGCCCATACCTACTTTTAACTTGTATCTATGATTATATATTTTTTTAATTGTTTTTTTTTTAATTGTAAAATAGGCTTGCGGTTGGCCGCCAATTCGGCTGATGTTAAGCGATGATGCGGCCTACGATGGATCACGCTTGCCTAGAAGAAACCGATTCACTCGTGACTTGAAGACACTCAGATTGTAACTATCGGGGAACACCCATTCAGGCAGCGCATTCCACATACTAGCACGTATTATAACTTCTTGTGACTTGACCACGACCATGTGAACCACACCACTATGTGGCACCAAAGCTGGATCCGCTCTTGCAGAAGCAGCATAATGGCATTACGTACCCGATTCCTGAGCATCTTGGCGTGGTCGAGTGCCACATCCGTCAAGTTGTTCAACTGAGGCAGCTCAGTCACCAAGTCTGCTATCCTCCCTTCCAACTGGGCTGTTGTGATCAAATTATCATATGAACATTTTACAACAAACAATACACACTATGTTACAAAAATACACAGCAAAAAATGGGCTGATTATGATAATTATTTGAATCTATGACCGAAAATCAAAATAACCGGCCAAGTGCGAGTCGGACTCGCGCACGAACGGTTCTTTACCATTATCTATAAAAACGAGCAAAAAAATCACGGTTTTTGTATGGGAGCCCCCTTAAATATTTATTTTATTCTGTTTTTTAATATTTGTTGTTATAGCAGCAACATAAATACATCAATTGTAAAAATGTCAACTATCACGGTTCTTGAGATAAAACTTGGTGACAGACGGACAGCGGAGTCTTAGTAATAGGGTCCCGTTTTACCCTTTGGGTACGGAACCCTAAAAAGTGATCAGGGACCTGATCTCTGCATTTATGCATGGTCATTTCAGGTTCTCGCGAGGTTTTTGCGACTAGATAACACTTCTCTACCGCGTTTCCACAATGAGGAAGTCTGGTCCCGGAATACTTTTTTTTTATTTCCGGTCATAGACTCAAATTATCATCACAACCAGCCCGAAAGTATAAATGCGTGACAAGACACGCGTTTATCCAGTTATCTATTGTATGTATATAAAATTTCCTTACTGATTTTAAAGTTGAGCGCGATGAGTGGACCCGTCACTCTTCACCACTTAAGTGATATACTAGTATATATATTTATGTATATTTACTTATAACTGTATAATTATGTATGTATTTATTACTTATAGCTTGTTCCGCCTCCTGTGCTGCCTTGGTAGAGTTATTGACTACGTTTCCGATGACAAGGTTGCTGTAACTGGCGTTGCCGATGTCGTATGCAGCATCGATCAAATCTTTCATGGCTGCAGAGTTCAGGTTTGTTACTGAACGGACGCGGTTGCTGAATTTGGATAGTCTGTGGCCCACAAAATTTAAGTAACTTAGTGTACAGCTGCAAAGATTAGGATACAACACAGACAATTTTGAAAATTTTCGCTAATAGCAGTCAACTTCATGGAAAGTTTACTATGACTATGGTGTAATTAATAAAGTAATGTATGTTATTGTATTGAAGATCAATAAACGGGATTCGTCCCCTAATTTTTCGGACTTAGAGGTGAAATATTTTCTTTTAACTTCCATCATCGAAATTATGACTAATATTATAAATGCGAAAGTAACTCTGTCTGTCTGTTTGCTACATCACATCATCAGCCAATTAACGTCCACTGTGGGACAAGGCCTCCCTCATAGAGGGGTGATGCCATAATCCCCACGCTTGGCAGGCAGCTAGGGGATAGCAGTACGTTCACCGTGTACTATTAGGACGCTGCTGCCCACCCTCCGGTGGTTCTGGTCGCAGTTTTAGGACATACCCGGGTCCACATAATCACAGGTAAACAGCTTAACCGATCTCGATAAAATTTAGGGAGTTAATAGTCTGTATCATGAGGACGGACATATGCTTCTTTTTCTGAAGAAATCGCGGATGAAGTCGCGGGTACAGCTAGTTGAAAATAATTCAAGTGCACGACAATGTTCGTCCTACGCCTACAGACCTGGGTTCTCACCAAGGATCCTTATATTTTAGCGATACAATCCCTTCAAGAAGTTTCAAAATGTAGTACTTGCTTTTTAATTTCAGTTTGTTATGTTGATGCATCAGTTAGTGCATGGGTCGGTGGTTACCTGTTGTCTGCGTTAAGTCTCTCAGCGTCATCTGCGGAGTGCTGAGCTTCATCAGTGTACTGCAGCATCTCATCAAGCTTGGCTTTGAGGTCGCGCGTAGAATTCACCAATAACTCGAATTTCTGTTTACAAAATGACACTAGTATGTATTGTACACATTTACAACAAAATGCGATAAAAGCTATAAATATCACGTGATGTCCGGATTGGACCACGGCTCTTCCTTTTTTTATCAGTTCTGAGCTGAAGGAAATAACTGTATATACCTTGGCTTGTTCATTGACCGGTTGCACGAAGACGTTCATTCTTTCAGTCTGTGTCGTGGCGTTCAGGAATACGAGCTCAGCTTGGCTTCGCTTTGCACTGAGGTCTTTTTCTGAAATATTTATTGAAGCATCGTTAACTCGTCTAAACATTTCTGACATGGCATAGAACGATGGATGTTTCATAACAACAACAACAACAAAAAATAACAACTGAAGCCTTTGTTGAAATCTGTTGATCCGAGGTACCTGAAAGATACACCTTACAAGTGGTGCCTGATTTCAAATTAGTTTCACAAATTACGGTCCATGGGTTTATGCAAACGTTCAATATTTTTGTTTGAGACGCTGATTCTTGTGCATTATTCCTACACAAAATTAGCCAGCTCTAGATTTTTTTGGTATCCCTTTCTACTATCACATTAGATAAAGATTCTACAGGATTGATATAGTGAGTGTCTAGATTTTTCAGAGTTTTTTCGCTGGATGAGGAATTGTTATCTAAATGTAGTTTTGATAGAATGGATGAAAATAACCGGCCAAGTGCGAGTTGGACTCGCGCACGAAGGGTTCGGTACCATTATCTATAAAAACGGCATAAAAATCACGTATGTTGTATGGGAGCCCCCTTAAATATTAATTTTATTTTATGTTAATTATTAATTTTTTGTGACTAATATAACTCAATATTCTGTGAATATTTCAAGCGTCAACCTGTTGCCGTTATCAATTCTGTTTTCTCTGTTTTTTAGTATTTAATTTTGTTGTTATAGCGGCAACAGAAACACATCACCTGTGAAAATTTCAACTGTCTAACTATCACGGTTCATGAGATACTACAGCCTGGTGACAGACGTTAAAACTGACAGACATACGGACGGACATCGAAGTCTCAGTAATAGGGTCCCGTTTTACCCTTTGGGTGCGGAACCCTAAAAAGTGCCCTTACCGGCGATATCGCTCTTGATCTGTCTTGCTTCAGCGAGCGCACTGTCGACCTTAGGTTGCTGGCTGAGCTCGAGGCCGGTTGCCAGTTCAGCCACATGGGTGACAGCTTGTTTGGCCTTGTCGGAGCTGTCGCGCACGGCTGCCAAGGTGTTGTCAGCATCAGCCACCAGCCGCGCTGCGCGTCCTATCTGCTTATCGCTGTCCGTTGCTGCAAACTCCGCCTGTTACCATTGGAGAACAACCAATACTGAGTTCAGCTTGGACAAACCTACTACTATACCTACATATAGCCACTGGTTACAATACAATCATCATCATCACCAGCCAGAAGACGTCCACTGCTGAACATAGGCTCCCCTTCCTCCCCTCCATACTGAACGACATCCTACCATCTGTATCCACTGGTTGCTCGCGACTCTCACAATGTCGTCGGTCCATCTATTGGGAGGCCTACCTACGCTGCGTCTTCCGGTTCGTGGTCTCCACTCAAGAACCTTTCTTCCATCAGCGATGTAGCCTGCGCATTGCCAATTCAACTTGAAAATGTTAATAGTAATGTCGGTGACTCTGATTCTTCGGCGAATATCTACGTTCGGGATTTTATCGCGCAAAGAAACTCCGAGCATAGCTCTTTCCGTTGCTCGTTGTGTGACTCGTGAGTTTTTCCAATACAATACAATGGAAACTTAAACTAACATCAAAAATAAATACGGCAGTCTAATGATACTTTGTCTTTGGGAAAAACAAATAATAGAGAAAATTCTTGATAAAACGCGTATAGGTACTTACAAAGTGCTTTTTATCGCTTAGGTGTAAGTAAAAGGAGAAACAACTTTGGTGACACTATATTGAAAAAAAAGTATTCATTCAAGGAACTAGCCTGTACTGTTTCTCTCTTTTTAACTGACTTCAAATAAGGAGGAGGTACTCAGTTCGACTGTTTTTTTTAAATGTTGTTTCCTCAGAACTTTCGACTGGGTGTACTGATTTTGATGATTATTTTTTAATTGAAAGCTGGTGCTTCCCGTGTGATCCAGTGTTGACATTTTTATGAAGTCAATTTTTTATATTAATAATTATTGAATTAGATATTTACTGAGAATAAAAACGGATAATTACACTAACAATTATCTCACATACTGTTCGATTTATAATACATAGTATTATATTTCTGTGTTTTCAGTGTATTTTACATGCATTTAGGTAGAAAAACTTTTGTGTACCACATAACGTAGGTAACTTACGGATCGGAGCAGGTTCTTAGCGCTGGTCTCGAGTGCCTTGACTGCGGCTGCCGAGCCCGCGATGTCCACGTTTTTCAGTTCAGCGACGCGCGGGCGCAGCGCCAGGCTCTGGTTCGATATGTAGTTCAGACGCTGGGTCGTGAAGAACGAGTCAGCTTTGTCCTATAATGAGGAAAGGGGGTTATTTGACACTGACAGCCAAGCTGCCCTACTAATTCCACTTGCAGTAATCGACATTTTTGGGGTCACTTTTTTGCAGAAATTGTATCCCAAGGGATCTATGAACAATATATCCCAATATATTAAAAAAAAAAATTTGATCTTGTTCTTTAGATACACTTAAAAAGTTATAAACATGGATACGTTGTTTGTATATTAAAAAAATACTTTTTCCGCGTTTTTCTCGAAACAGTTTTGAAAGTACTGCATTTGTTATAAGGAGGGCAGAAAGGTGCATGATCACAGTTTATATTATTACATTACGGTGTTGGTTAAGCTTTAGCCTGTATCGGGAATTGGCCCACAAATAAGGCTTTGAATCACGCCGATAGGAGCTCGGCAACAGATCCAATACTAAAAAGAAGAACCAACTTTTACACCAGGTAAATTCGTGTAATGTGGCCAGCCCCAATTTCAGAGTTTTTAGGCTATCTGATGACTTCGGAGATGGGTTACCAGAACCTAACACTGAACATGTTAAATATAAGTAACATTTGTTTATTGGTAACCTTGAATTCCATTGTTTCATTTGCCAGACGATAGGAGAGGTCCTGCACGCTGAAGATGAGTGCATCCGTGCAAGAGTCGCACTCCAGACATCCCTCGTTTGGTAACAAAACCCACCTGGGAAGATAAGTATTCAAAATAGTCAATGCTTTTATTAAAAATAAATAAATGCATTATTTTAATAGCTCTATAATGACACCATGTTTGACGCTTATATGCGTTATCGTTAATGATAGAGCTAAAATCATAAACGTCGAAAAACACGTTTTTTTTTCGGGGAATTTTATATTATTTAGTTTTTTAGATTTTTTTACATTTTCGGCATATATATTTTTTGGTTAAAATTAGCTATCTATTAAGGTTCCAAAGATATATATAGGCTCTCTGTAAAGGTAAATGACTTTTAGGCATTGCATAATGAAGGGTACCTACCGATAATATCCTTTGGGTACGGAAGCCTAAAAAGGTATCAAAGTTGAGGTAGAAAAAAAGGCTCTAATACAGAAAAGAAAAATAAAAAGAACGGAAATGAGAAGGAAAATATGTCGCCAGGTATTGTGACATAAATAAGAATGAATATTCTTCAGTAATGTTCATTCTTATATTAAGAATGCATATTCTTCAGTAATGTTCATTACACACAACACACACAATAATGTTCATTATTGTTCTTATATTAAGAATTAACATTCTTATTTATGTCAATACTTGGCGACAGATTTTCCTTCTTATTTCCGCTCTATTTAATTCTCTTTTCTGTGTTTTAGGAGCCTTTTTTTCTACCTCAATTTTGATACCATTTTTGGCTTCCGTACCCAAAGGATATTTATTATCTGTAGGTACTCTCTATTATACAATGCCTAAACGTCTCTTACCTACATATAATGCGTCAAAATTCACGTCACAGTAGCTAACACAGTTGCTATGGGTTTAAATGGCTGCAAATGGCTACAAAATATTTCTTACAAAAATGCCTTTTTAATTTAAACAACAAAAAATAAATACTTTTCTAAGGGCGCTAAGTTATTAACTTCAAAGGTTCCTGCAAATGATGGATATAAATTAGTTTCTACAAGGTGTAGCATTACTTACCTCTCAGGACAGCGATCGCACTTCTCTCCGATAACTCCGGGCAGGCACTCACACTGTCCCGTGCTGTTGCACATGAAACCGACCGAGTACCCGGTGTTGCAGTTACAATCTGAATACAAACATATCTCATATAATTTGTATTTGGATATATTATTTATTTGTTTCACTAAAATTAAGAATAATCATCATCATTTCAGCCATAGGACGTCCACTGCTGGACATAGGCCTCCCCCATCGATCTCCAAAAGGACCGGTTGGAAGCGGCCTGCATCCAGCGTTTTCCTGCGGTATCTTTTAGGTGGTCTGTCCATCTTGTGGGTGCACGTCTTACGCTGCGCTTACCGGTCCTTGATCTCCACTCGAGAACCTTTCAGCCCCATCAGCCATATGTTCTGCGTGCTATGTGCCCTGCCCACTGCCACTTCAACTTGCTAATCCGGTGGACTATGCCGGTAACTTTCGTTCGTCTACGGATCTCCTCATTTCTGATTCGATCTCGTAGAGAAACCCCGAGCATAGCCCTCTCCATAGCTCGTTGTGCGACTTTGAGCTCTCTAATAAAGCCTATAGTGAGAGACCACGTTTCGGTGCCGTATAATTAAGAATATTAAACACATAACTTAAAAAACTAAACTAATTGAAGATCGTTTACATCCTTCATGTTTTTTTTAATCTAATAACAGTCTGGCGACCAGCGCCTCGCAAGCGCGCTTGTCTGGAAGAAACCGATACACCCGATCGCATTCGAGATCAATTCGGTGCGCCTTTTGGCATAGGCCTCTTCCAACTGTCTCTATCATCTGCCACTCTTTTCCAGTATGTTCCCAAGGTTAGCCAAAATTCATCATCCCATAATCTTGTTGGACATCCCTGTCTTCTTGTGCTGTCTCTTAATGGGTGCTATAGAGTGATTAGCTAGTCTCGCCACTTAATTGTATAAAAATAATGTATTTACGGTCACATCCTTCCTTGGTGTAGTTCCAGTATCCAGCGGCGCACTGGTCGCAGTGTCGGCCCGTTACTCCCTTCGCACATCTGTCAACAAAACACCTATTATTGACCACACTACATATACATTTCTGTTATTTCTGAGAGCCTTATCTAAAAACGCTGTAGTTGCGTTTCGATGTTGAGTCTCGTGTGCTATCAGCAGGCTCTCACGCGAATATACACTCCCATGTTTATGCCACTGGTGGGTGTAGGTATGATCCGGAATGAGTATCAAAATGTTCTGGTACTAGTCACTCTGGTTTCATACGTAGGTACACCCACCCGTGGAAGACGCGCGCTACACGCATTAAGGCGCAGTACAATTGCAAAATCTACCAAAAGAGGTGTTTTTAAACGCTCAGTGTGATATGACGAAATTAATTAATGCGATACAAAAAAATATTTCTAGTAGTTAAAACACCTGTACATAATTTCAACCGAATAAACATGTGTTAAATAGTCTGGATTCTTAATAAAAAAATATAAAAAATTGTGTACATAAAAAAGCTTTTTAATTGAAATACTCTGAATTTTCAGCGACAACGTTATATTATTTTTTACGAAATGAATAGCCATACTAGTGTTTTAATAAATATAATAAATAATAATAAAATATCTGGGACATTATTGCACACATGGTCATCTGACCCCAAACTAAGCAAAGCTTGTAATATGGCTGCCAGAGACTGATATACATACATATATATTTTTAAATACATACTTAAATAGATATTTACACCCAGACATAGAACAAACACAAATGTTTGTCCTAGATGGGAATCGAACCCACGACCCCAAACACAGAAGTTAGGTTTACTACCAACTGAGCCACCGGGGCAGTCAATCCAAAAAAAAATTTTTTTTTAAAAATATCTAAGTTTTAAAATCTTGACCGGTTAATTGTTTTCATCCACTTTTATCTTCCGAGTAATTAAATAAAAACACTCAAAATAATATAACCACGAGCGCAAAGCCATCATCATCATCAAGTATGATTTGCGATTTTCGACTTTAAATAAAGCCGTTTAGATAGCAAATAGACCAAGGCATTCCATTCAGTTGTCGGGCAGCGCTCGACGAGAAAGGTTGCTCCTGGCCGCTCTGTCTCAAGAACCAGTGCGTAATTTGATGTGAGAACTTTAAAAAATAATATTCATAATATACTGAAATTTAAGTATGTGTGTGTGTATAAGCTTACAAAACAGTTTTAATAATGGGAAATAAAAAGAAAAAACTGGCAAAAACGTTACTGTGAAAACGAAATATAACTAAGAAAAATGACGGAATGTTTGGGTAAGTCAAGTATGATTTTTATTGTTGATTTTATAAATTAAAATCAATGTGAAATGGATTCTTATTTATTTAGAAAATTTTCAGCAAAATATACAAAAAACTGGCTGCCAAATTACTGAAATTACATCAAATTACTAATTATACTCTAACGTACAATGAATAGAGTCTACATTTAATAATACTGAGTGCAAATATTATGCAGTTTATGCCCAGCCGGCGGCCAAGTACCTGGCGGCGGTTCCGCGTTTTATTTCGGGCACTAGTATACGTAAAACATGCAGATAAATCATTGTACTCATCACGCATATAATATATTGCACATGACCATTCAGGAAGCCTAACGTTGTTATAAAATCAGATTTTAGTGTAGTAAATTTTTTGTGATACATTTGTTTAAATATTATTGTTTCCTACACATTTTGATTGCATTTTTTTATTTATAGACTATCTGATAATTATATTATAAGATAACCTAATGTAATATTTTTTAATTATCCACATTATGAAATAATATGTGAGGGTTTTCGGTATTCGGTAGAAATGTATAATATCATTTACGGGAATATGGTCACGGCGTCCAATTTTGGAAAAATTGTTAAAAAGCGCCCAAATACAAGTAATATATATCTGGGACATTTTTGCACACACGGTCATCTGACCCCAAACTAAGCAAAGCTTGTAATATGGCTGCCAGAGACTGATATACGTACATATATATTTTAAATGCATACTTAAATACATACTAACACCCAGACATAGAACAAACACAAATGTTTATCACACAAATGTTTGTCCTAGGTGGGAATCGAACCCACGCCCTCAAGCGCAGAAGGTAGGTTCACTACCAACTGAGCCACCGGGGCAGTCAAAGTACCGCAAATCTAGTGAAAAATTTGTTGTAGGTATACAGATAATCTCTCTCATGTTGCATCTATTGCCCATGGCATTTAAAATGAAAAATTGGCTGTGCATCAGCTAGAGCAGAAGGAAAAAAACGATATTCAACAGTGTGGGCTATTTGTTGACAGCAAATATACTTTTATTGGTGCAACGCCGGACGGATTGATTGGAGAGGACACTATCGTTGAAGTAAAGTGTCCTGTATCGGCATACAAAAAAGGAATAGAAGAAGCAATAAGGGAAAACAAAATTCAAATATACAAATACAATAAAAAAATGTACGTACAAAATAAATCGTAATAGCAACTGGTTTTACCAAGTACAGGGCCAGCTCCATGTCTCAAATAGACAAAAATGTCTGTTTGCGATATGGGGCGGCCAAGGTGAAAGTTTAAAAATAGAGTACATCGAAAAAGAAGACGACTTTTGGAAAGAAAAAATGGAAAAAAAAATTGTTGACTTCTATATGAACAGTATTCTCCCAGAAATAGTGGACCCTAGACATACGCGTGGAATGCCGATATGCAATGGTCTCAATATAAAACCATCGGCATATCCGCCAGCACCACTAATATCACTTGATGATTCGCCGCCTACGCCGTACGCCGTACGTAAATTTTTTGAACTTAGCAAAAAAATTAAGTCACAAGCAATAAATACATAAACAAAATTATTCAAGATTATTACTTCATAAAATTAATTCAAAATTACAATTTCCTGCTCGGCAATGGAACTCTGAGATTCCTGTCACAACCATGCCAAATGTACACACAGTCCAGCGTGTCAGCTATCATAGCTAGGGTTGCCACCCGTACTTTATAATATTGTACTCTATTTTGGCCAAACGTACTTTATACTTTATGAGAGCAGTAAAGTACGTGAAAATACTTTATTTCTACTTGTGAAGATTTTTTTAAATGGACTTCTATTTTTTACGTGTAACAGAACGGACCGCTTTGGAGAAGGTAACCAAAAACGTCAATGTCAATATAATGTCATGTCAACTTGTCATTATTGAAATATGTATGAAAGAGAAATAGGTTGGTAAATAAATAGTACTTTATTTTCAGATGCTGTACTTTTTTTAGCCTAAAACAATAAATATACTCTATTTGCTTAAAAAAAGGTGGCAACCCTAATCATAGCCATTAACTTACATATTTTTTATTAGCTATTACTAATTCTAGCTATTATTGTTATTACTGTTTTTATTACTAATTCTAGGCTTTCTAAGTTGGTAGTCAGATTTATTATTTTATTGTATTAAAACGATGGAAATATAAAACCTAAGTATCAATCAACTATACATACATACCCGATTATACATTATTAATAGTTATCTTTTCCAAGGCCCTATAATTATTATAGACGTAGGGTATAAAATCCGCCAGATTGAATTTAGAATGACAATTAGTATTGTAGGGTATATAGTATAAATATCAAAAAAAAATTAGGGAATAAATAAATTCCCTAAAAAAGTCGCAAAAACTCAAAATTATCTGGTTTTCTTGCATATACTGTAGGCAGTCTTCCACGAGACTTGCGTTCTGTGAATGGCAGTTGCGTTCCGCCTACAACGGGGTGAGCGGGTGAAAAACGAATTTGAAATCGTGATCAGGCCGCGCCTTAAGTTATTACGAGCAGCGCGTGTCCGTGTTACCTATATGATCTCATTACACCTACTTATTTTTACGTTCACTAAAAATAACTAGTAGCTACACCAATGAAATAACTAATAGTTCATAAGCAAAAACGAGCTGTAAGGTCTGGGTTTCTCTTCACACAATAAGAGTGAATAGAAACCTCATGGGCAAGCGTGCCCTATCTTAGACCGCATCGTCGCTTACCATCAACATGCAGCAGGTACTGCAGGCAGGTGCTACTGGTGTGGTTAAACTCTAGCTCATTTCATCATAAAAAAGGTCGTATGCAGGGTGCATTCGCACCCGCCACGCCACCTCGTCATATCTCTCTTGTTAGTGTGATCTGTGTTGTATAGGTACCGGCACTGGCCCGTGTCTCCGTCGCACTGCGGCGAGTCGGCGGCGAGGCCGCACGCGCACGGCGTGCAGCCGCGCCCGGAGCTCAGCCCCCAGTGGTACGGCTCGCAGCGGTCGCACTTGTCGCCGACCACGCCGGGCCGGCACACGCACGTGCCCGAGCCGGGGTCGCACCGCTCCATGCCGTACTCGTCGCACACGCACGCTGCAACATTACATTCATTATTATCATATACCACATGCACACGTCTACCTACTTCACTCGCAGAATTTCCATGACACGCGTGTCGCAAGCAGTAACACGAGCAACCATCGACATTCTTCACGCCGACTGATTTCGAAGGATCCTGTGGCATCCCACGTGATGAAGGCTAGATTCAACCTTGTTTCAATTACTTAGCATTAGCACTCACAATTCTTTAACATGCCGATGGATCCCTGGGAATGACACAACATGCCGCGGCATCCCATGGAATGTCGCGACGTGCCGATGGATCCCTGGGAATGACACGACATGCCTCGGCATCCCATGCAATGTATTAGTGCGTGGTTTAATCGTTATATCTTCAACTATATCTGCTAGTGAAAGTCAAAATCGATCCAGCCGTTTTGGAATTCATAGGTGAATTACAAACATCATTGATCACCGCTGGGCGCATTGAAATCTGTGCTTGGCCAAGTTACATCAGTGTAGTGCTCGATTAAATGTCGAACTGAAAACTGGCCGCAGACAGCTGCCATAAAACATATATTTTCCCTGCTCACAAAGGTTTTAATAAGTGTACAAACCTGTACAGTTCTTGGAAAGGATGGCATCTCCAAAGAAGCCGGGCGCGCAGAGGTTGCAGGCGGCCCCGGCGGTGTTGTTCACGCACTTGAGGCAGTCGCCGTTGATGCTGTCGCACGAGCTGGGGTCATTGGTGTTGATGTTGCCGGAACAGTTGCAAGGCTTGCAGTAATCACCTGGAATATAGTGTGATTATAGCTACTTCTCGCTGCACAGTGCAACGTTACGTGCGATCAAAATGACACTTAGTGAAATCGATATACAATACTATAGTCAAAAACGCACAAAAAAAAAACCAACCAAAGCTCGGCGCACGCTACGTAATGCGCCGACTTTTTGGTTAGTTGTTTGGTTGTAAGGCAAACGAGATCCGACTATAACGCCGCGCAATGCCAGTACTACGATAACGTAGCGGACAAGCGTCGTTGAAAACTATGCAAGTGACATAACTTTTAAAAATATTACATTGACGGCCCCTTGGAGTGAAATGTGAGTTTTCACTGCCATATGTTGCCAGCTCAGTCGCTTGAAATAACGGGTCATAACGATCTCACACGAACTAACCTAGTTTCTCCGGTTCGCCGTAAAAGCCAGCTGCACAATACTCGCAGCGCGGGCCAGCATACCCTCGCTGGCACTGACATGATATCAATTCGCCGTTGTCACTCAGCTCGCACCCGATCGCGAAACTGCAATCACAAATATGACGTACACTTCGTAATAAAGCTTCAATGAGAAACAACAAACTTTAATATGTAGTACACTTCGTAATGAAGCTTCAATGAGAAACAACAATCTGTAATATGTAGTACACTTCGCAATGAAGCTTCAATGAGAAACAAAAATCTGTAATATGTAGTACACTTTGTAATGAAGCTTCAATGAGAAACAACAAACTTTAATATGTAGTACACTTCGTAATGAAACTTCAATGAGAAACAACAATCTGTAATATGTAGTACACTTTGTAATGAAGCTTCAATGAGACACAACAATCTGTAATATGTAGTACACTTCGTAATGAAGTTTCAATGAGAAACAACAATCTGTAATATGTAGTACATTTCGTAATGAAGCTTCAATGAGAAACAACAATCTGTAATATGTAATAAACTTCGTAATGAAGCTTCAATGAGAAACAACAATCTGTAAAATGTAGTACACTTTGTAATGAAGATTCAATGAGAAACAACAATCTGTAATATGTAGTACACTTTGTAATGAAGCTTCAATGAGAAACAACAATCTGTAATATGTAGTACATTTCGTAATGAAGCTTCAATGAGAAACAACAATCTGTAATATGTACTTTGTAATGAAGATTCAATGAGAAACAACAAACTGTAATATGTAGTACATTTTTAAATGTAACTTTTAAAGATTTTTTTACCGAGATAATTGATTGAAAAATATTAAAACTTTAAACGGATAAGGAAAAATTATGAACGTAAGTTTTAAAAATATATGATAAGTAGTGGTAATGTGACTGTCGTGCCGTACGTGATGATGTGGGTCGCCACAATCAAGGGTATTTCATCAACGTCTAATTGTCACCAAGGTTTGTGTTATATTTTTCTTAAATATAGCGAGATCATTCATGAAAATAGTCACGACCAACGAATCAACCGTACCGACGATAAAGAACCAACGACCGATCATGTTTGATAATAACCGGCCAAGTGCGAGCCGGACTCGGTCACGAAGGGTTCCGTACAATTATCTATAAAAACGACAAAAAACACGTTTGTTGTATAGGAGCCCCCCTTAGATATTAATTTAATTATTTATTTTTAAAGTGAATATATAATTAAATATTCTGTGAATATTTCAAGCATCTACCTGTTGCCGTTATAGATATCGAGCAAAAACGAGCAAAAAATCACGTTTGTTGTATGGGAGCCCCCTTAAATATTTATTTTATTCTATTTTTTGTATTTGTTGTTATAGGAATAGAAATACATCATCTGTGAAAATTTCAACTGTCTAACTATCACGGTTCATGAGATACATCCTGGTGACAGACGGACAGACGAACAGCGGAGCCTTAGTAATAGTGAACCGTTTTACCCTTTGGGTACGGAACCCTAAAAAGTATAAGTTACTTACTTGTTGGAAGCGTAGGGCATTGGGCAGGCGCAGATGAGGCAGTCCTGGCGCGTGGCCATGGTTGCGTCGCCGTGGTATCCTGGGACGCACTGCTCGCAGTGCTCTCCCATTGTATTGTCCGTGCAGTTCTATACATATAACATTACATTCATTTAACGCGCATCCATGTACCACGTGCCTGGTTTCTTCCGGGAAGTTGAGAGCAAAATGGATTAAATAGCAGCAAAAACACGTACGTAGTAACTATGTACATACATCCCGAGTACCCTATATGTTCTTAATTTCCCCAATTCATGCATACAGTCACTTCTACATTGACTAAGAATAGTTACCAAATGGTACTGCGACCATTGTACTCAATAATTAGCAGCTGTGTGCTTTTCACACAACCCAGAAAATGTATCGATATCTATTGCATGTTTTAGAAAAAATGATCTAAATGTGATTAACCTACGTTGTTTATAAATACCTAGGCGTTTCTACAGTATCCATTGAACTAGGCGGGCATTTTCGGGACCAACAAGTTTGTAGAGCAGTTAATCATTTCATTGAATATTAGTTTGTGTATCAGAATGACTTACAAGGCAGACTCCAGTGTTGAGGTCACAGTGGGTCGCGTGTCCGTTACACTGGCAGGGCACGCAGAACCCTGAAGGCAGGCGGTAGTGACCTTCAGCACATTGTTCGCACGAGAGGCCGCGGTACGCCTTGGGGCAGAGGCACTCTTCCACTGAAGACGCGCGACGAGACTCGTCCTCGACGTAGCTGTCCACTCCAATGTCCAGACTCACGCGTATCAGCCTACGTGACCAATTGTAATCATCATTGAGTCAAGATAAAAGGAAACCGCTGATATACTCCACCAAAAAATGATTATAAACCAACTCACGTGGTATCCCTGGTGCGGTGCCAGTAGGAAGCTCTGATGTAGAGGCTGCTCATATTGACGAGAGTATTCATGAAGAGATCGCGAGAGACAGGCGCACCTTCTAGTGTCGTGAACTCGTCTTCAGTCAGCCGAACCGCGTGGATCCATTCCACAGAGCCTGGGGGCTGCTCGATGCTGTAGTGGACTATGTAGCTAGAAGGGAATATAATTTTGGACATGTGATACTAATAATTCTCCAATCTTGAACTCCGATTAAATACTATAACTTCATTTAGGGGTCCTCATTATATGTGCAGCTAAATGTCATACCCGTTGGGGCCTCCCATGATGACGTCGGGAGCTGCGATCGCACGACCATCGCTGTCGCTGTTGTAAAGAATGGTGTACGTCAGGTAGCCTCCGTAAGATCGCAGCCGTTTACCTGGAATAATGGAGTTGTGTCACATACCACACAATCTGAATTTACCTCCTATATTTTAGCATATTTAAATGATTAAAAACTAGGCGACCGTCCTGGCTTCGCACGGGTGTAAGCTCGGCCTTCGGCCTCGCTACAAAATATAATATGGCTTATGTCACCCGGGGATAGAGAAGCTTCCCAACAGTTAAAGAATTTTTAAAATCGGTTCAGTAGTTTTTGAGTTATTTTGTTACAAACATTCAAAAATACGAATCTTTCCTCTTCATAATATTAGTATGATATCAGGTGCAAAATTTATTTATTTATTTTCTTATAACCTACACCAAAAGCACAACACTGTCTAATCTATTTCATCTAGATCAGCATTATATTCACGTAAAAGTTAAAAAACAATAATAAATGATTAGTTTAGCATAATTTGTACTTTTAGTATTTATAGCGTTTAGACTGGCACAATAACTGAATCATTAATAAAAGAGACGAAGGTACAAACACAAATAAATATGTTCAGTTTTGTTTCAGTCTGATTTCTTCACTTAGATAGTGATCTTGTTAGTTCGAGGTGATTCATGCCTTACCCAGGTAGTAGTCCGGTGCTCCGAAGTAGACCACCTTCTGGTCGCTGTCTTCTCCCTCAAGATCGGCCATTATGACTGAATCGTTGACAAACGACGGTGGCACGGTGCGTGGGAAAATGTTCATAGTTTTGTTTGCGTCCACATTCACCAGGTACCAGCTATCCATGCCTACGATCTGAGCGATAAAAGAGAATAATCAATATATATATAAATAATACATATATATATAAATACAAGGAAAGGCACAATTATTAAAGGCTAAACAATTATTTTATTTTATTTTACATGGAAAACAAACAGCTGCTAACAAACACGGTAGATACAGAATGATTAGTTACACAAAAGCCAAAAAGAAGTTTTCACTAATACAAACTAAAATAGTGTAAATGCCCCGTTGCATACCAACTTAGGCCTGGATAGATAGATAAAATTTGAACAGCAGTTTAGATAGTTGATAAGTAGTAAAGATATGTTAAGTTAAATTAACAGAAAATAAAATAAAAAAGGAACAGATAATAGCCTAATTATGATTATAAAGCCCACAAGCACACACATTACAAATTCACAGGTTATTTTTTTAAATTTTTTTTTGCTATTTTATTTATAGTTTTATTAAATTTTACTTTTGTTGTATCAAAAAATCGTTTAGTAATGATATTTTTAAAAGTATATATATGTCAACGTTTACAGACGTTGACATATTTTTGTTGTATTCCATTATTTTACGTTTACATTATTAGGCATAAAAGTTATGGCAGCTGGGCTGTTTATAAGATTGAAAAGGAAGTCAGGCTTTTTACATGGTTGCCTGGAGGAGATCGCTTTAAGCGATAAGGCCGCCTATTTAAATACCTAGATAATATTTTCATTGTAATGTATGTTTTCCTTGTTTGTGTGGTCTTTTAATAAAGAGTTATCTTATCTTATCTTTACCAAAGTCCACTTAAGTAACGATGAGGTCGATGGTGATACACCTAGCTTGTATTGAGACACTGACACTCAAGTAAAGGTGCTGGAGCTGCCAAAAGACATTGTTCAACCGTTTCCGTTAAAAATTGACTGCTATGATTTTCTCTAGATATTATACTATATTTTAATTATATAGGATTTGAATTCGACCCTTGGGCGTAACTTTTAAACGCGCCTATATTTCTGGCTTATCATCGTTTTAAAGTCATTATGATTTTCACAAATTATTTATTTGTCGTTACAACTGAAAGATCATAGCTAGGTTCATCCCTGTAAATAAGAGGCATTGTACAAAGTTTTGTAGACTTATGTCCAAACCACCACCTTCAACCAAACCTTCGTGGGTTAAGTTTCTCCATGGACAAGGGTTCTTACCACTGCCCAAGCGAGGTAAGAGCTGGAGCAGCGCGTAGTCTTCCCGAAGCAGTAACACTTGGTGCAGCCGTCAGGGTTGTGGTGTTGGAGGTTGAAATACTCGTCTTTGCAGGTGTTACACTCCTGAAACAATGATTAAAATCATATTATTAAGTACTAGTCGTCCGTCCCGTACTATGTATTCATAAATTATCTAATATTTATATGTTTATATGTATGGTCAATCGGAGAATCCAACTCGGCTGGGCAGCGTTCGGTAAACTTCGCAACGTCTTCTCATCCAAAATACCTCAGTGCCTAAAGACGAAGGTCTTCAACCAGTGTGTGTTGCCAGTGATGACATACGGAACTGAAACGTGGTCTCTCACTATGGGCCTCATCACGTCCACCCAAAAGATGGACCACCTAAAAGAGACCGCAGGAAAACACTGGATGCAGGCCGCTTCCAACCGGTCCTTTTGGAAATCGACGGGGGAGGCCTATGCCCAGCAGAAGACGTCCTATGGCTGAAAAAAACTTGAGAGGTGTCAAGGGACACCCGGATGGAACGAAGTTCCTTTCTATAAGAGAGAGAGAGAGACAGACAGAGAAACATGCGACGCCGCACAGCTTACAATACTATAGCAAAAAGTGTCGTGACAACTTTTCGTAAGATTTTTTTCCGTCTAGCCCCCTTTCACAACGCGCGATAAGGAACTTCGTTCCAATTATGATGATGATGATAATATTTATATGAATGAATAGTGTTCTCACCTGTCCCCTGACGTGTTTCTTGCAGTAGCACTGGGCGGTGTTCTGGTCACAGACGTCGTCGGTGGTGCCAGCCAGGTTGCAGCTGCACTCCGCGCACTCTGGGAAATAGTAGTGTCCCGGCACGCAGTGATCGCACACACGACCGATCACGTTCGGACGACACCTGCCCCACGCAACACATACAAAAAAATAAAATATCTGGGACATTATTGCACACATGGTCATCTGACCCCAAACTAAGCAAAGCTTGTAATATGGCTGCCAGAGACTGATATACATACATATATATTTTTAAATACATACTTAAATAGATATTAACACCCAGACATAGAACAAACACAAATGTTCATCACACAAATGTTTGTCCTAGATGGGAATCGAACCCACGCCCCCAAGCACAGAAAGTAGGATCACTACCAACTGAGCCACCGAGGCAGTCAAAACCTCTGTACATTACATTGCACGAACTGTATGTGGAATAATCTGAGAATCTCAGTTCCCTGTGAGACTAATACTTCATAAAAGAAGCTTGTCTTTGTGCATTGGTGATTTTACCAGTCTCCATTAGGGGGATCATTCAACTACCATCAGCCAGATAAGTGGATAAATTAAGGGCCCTGTGCATGATTTGGATGAGATCGATGTAAAGAAGAACCTCTGTTCGTCTACTATTCAACTATTCAAGAAACTACAAAGAATCGCAAAAACAAAGCTTTTACGACGGATTGAAGTGACAAAAAAATGTGAAGCTAGTAAAAATTCTGTCGTTAGAAATTGTATATATACTCTGGTATAGCTGTACCCGCGCACAACTCATGCCCGGTAGGAGCATTTCTTGGTTAAATGGAGAAACTCAAGTTGGGTTGTCCATGTCCTTCACCCTCTATAAGGCCTATGATTGATAATGGCTGAAATGGTGATGGCATGCCATTAAAACCCAAGTAATGTGACTCACGCGCAGTTGCCGCTATCAGACTCGCACTGCAGCCGGTTGTCGACGACACCAAGCGTGTTACAGTTGCAATCGTCGCAGCCACGTTGCACATCGAAGTTGAATGTAAACGGTTTGCAGCGGTCACAATTTTCACCTTCCACGTTTTTGGGGCAGATGCACATGCCTGTACAGACAACCTAAATTAGACAACACTCATTTTTGTGGCGATAGCTCAGTGGTTGACGCGTTCGGATCTTACGCTACAGGATCACCATTCGAATATTAACAAGGTTCACCTTGATGGCTCCAGTTTCTAGTATAGCTCCTAGCTCCACCTTAGCTAGTTACTATATTCTGAAATCTGTCCGATCGTTACTATATTCTGAAATAGCGATCGGACAGATTTTTGATTAGTTAAATTACTAAATTATAAATTGCGTATGCAAGTTTGGTATGGTAATGTCTAAGATATGTGTAAATGTGGGACATTGTGGGACATTATTGCACACACGGTCATCTGACCCCAAACTAAGCAAAGCTTGTAATATGGCTGCCAGAGACTGATATACATACATATATATTTTAAATACATACTTAAATAGATATTAACACCCAGACATAGAACAAACACAAATGTTCATCACACAAATGTTTGTCCTAGATGGGAATCGAACCCACGCCCCCAAGCGCAGAAAGTAGGTTCACTACCAACTGAGCCACCGGGGCAGTCTGAAATGAATGAATTAAATAAGTAGACTTGACTGTGTTTTTGGAATCTAAAGAACAGCATGGGATCAGAAATTTGGAGTACATTAAGTCAACATCCTTCTCTATCATAAACTTTGAATGAATTTGAATGTTTTTCAACTTTCGCCGGTACATATGAAATTTATTTGTACCTGATTATTCAGTGAGACTAATTATTGCCTGCAATGATTAAGTAATGAGAATTGACTCACCATTATCGTCACAGATGGCCGTAGAAGGGCAGTGGCAAGGCCTGCAGTTAGGGAAGCCGTAGAACCCAGTCCGACAAGTGGTGCAAGATCGGCCAATGACGTTTGGCTTACAGGGACACTGCCCACCGAACGTGTCACACTCCAGCTCCGTTGAACCCATGAAGTCACAGAAGCAGCTCAGGGCGCCGCTGTTGTACTCAGCGGTTATCGAGTACATGGCGTCGCGGCAGAATCCTGACACACAAAATACAATGTTATTTAGTATTCAATTCCCTCGCTATCCTACAAGAACCATTACGCTGGATAAAGTGTTAATAAATTTTTCTCCAGTCTGGTGCAGTGTTTAAGGATTCCCTGACTAGGAGAGCGTGGTGCGGCGTTAAACCTAAGAAATTAAGATAGAATAATTACCGGTTTCATTGTGTGGTATGTAGTAGTCATTTAGGACGCATTTCTTGATGAACTCCCTGGTGTAGTCGAGCATGTTGGCCTCCGAGAGGACAGAGTCCACGTAGTCAGCCTCGGCGATCACAAGTACGTAGTCCAACCACACACCTCCACCACGCGAACCCTGGGGAAGTTCATCACTAGATAAACTCCTTATTTATAACCACAGTAACAACTATTCGAGATCGCAGCCCGATACACTAATCTCATGAAATTTACACCAATCGTGACACCTCAGTCTACGAATCACTGCAAGCATATCACTGGTGACAGGGGGGATGAAAGCGTAACGTCATGAAATACACTTTTAGGAGGTTGGTCACCTCCAGACATGAGGGATAAATAAAATAAATAATAAATAAATATCTGGGACACTATTGCACACATGTTCATCTGACCCCAAATTAAGCAAAGCTTGTAATATGGCTGCCAGAGACTGATAAACTATACATATATATTTTTAAATACATACTTAAATACATATAATGGGTGTTAATATCTATTTAAGTATGTATTTAAAAATATATATGTATGTATATCAGTCTCTGGCAGCCATATTACAAGCTTTGCTTAGTTTGGGGTCAGATGACCATGTGTGCAATAATGTCCCAGGTATTTATTTATTTATTTATTTATATTAACACCCAGACATAGAACAAACACAAATATTTGTCCTAGGTGGGAATCGAACCCACAACAACATGCAAGTGGTGAGGAGGAAGAGAATATAACAATAACGCCCAGAGAAGAAGGCTTTGGGAGGATAGATAGAACAGACCACTACCTTCCAGCCGTCGCTTGCGCAAACGGAATATATAATTAGACTAATAATTCTATCTCTTAACACCGATGTTCGTGATTTTACTACCAGGTTCTCCCGGAGAGACTTTTACACTTCCTCAATTACTCCAGTAATTAGCTCTTTCTGTGATTAAAACAATAGAGAAATGACATTACATTGGTAATTGTATTTTATTATTAATTACCTAATACAATAAATTAAATGTACCTTATACTAATAAGACCTAGCGCTAAAACTATGGTTAACAAATGTTAGGAAGTAAAATTCTCTTCAAACTCTTATCTCTCGATCGCATGATGCAATCTAAATCACACGATTTATTACGACAGCTAGCGTAATAATGCTGCAGATCCAAGCTAGAGAGAATATAATTATGATATAACTTACATTAAAAGTGATAGTGAAGTTCTGTTCAATCGGAAACCGGGCATTGCCGTCAGCTGTCTTCAGCAGCACCCGGCAGCCAGAGTTGGAGGGGCAGTGCTTGATCGGTATCGCCGTCTCGTGCTTCTGCCCGTTGGCTGACACCACTGCGTCTATATTGCTCTCTGTAATTTGTAGCCAAATATTTTTCGCTGTCAGAAATTGCTTTCTCGGAGATCTTGGTAATAAAATGAAAAATTTGTAAACGACAATAGTACATAGTTACCCTAGGGGTGAAAGTAAGGGCGCTAATAGTTTGAGGGCCTAAATAAATCTTTAACTCCGAGATAAACACTGTGCTTTTCATTACGAATACAAGAAAACTAAAAATAAAAACATGAACTGACTAAAGAAAATATGAGTGAATTTTATTTTACATAAATCAAAATTGACGTACTATTTTAAGTATCTTTATTTTGATTTAGGTGGTAAAAGGTTTTCCAGTACTGCTTTAGCCTCTTCTCTTATGAAATCAGGCGTTAAATCCATATCGTAATCAGATGAACTCGTTGTGTTAATACAAATCTGCTTTATGGAAGTATAAACAAAACTATAATGAAGATTGGATGCCCGCCAATTATTTTTTTTGAACATTCTGACACTGGCAAATGCACGATAGGTGTGGGACCATAAACCTCTGTGAGAAAAAAAAGTTGAAACATGGTTCAAAACAAATGTGAAATAAGAACTAGTTTTTTTTTTATTTGAGTGTATGTCAGTTGTTTATATGGCATTTTTTTCCGAAGAAATCGTAGACGAAGTCGCGGGCTCAGCTAGTTGTATAAAAAGGCGATGTATGTATATATGTCCCCAAAGGGATTTGGGCTCCAAAACGGCTGGTCCAATTTTGACGGGACTTTTACTGGCAGATAGCTGATGTTTATAAGTAGTAATCCACGCGGGTGAAACCACGAGGTGAGGCTAGTCCTGTATAAAAGCAGTAGCATAAATCTCAAGGATTAAGTTAGAACATCATAGAGAAAAAAATGAATTGAAAATATTATTTTTTACATAGATAATAATAGAGGTACATTGTATCTCACCAGGCAGGTCAGGCTGGTAGTAATGTAGTACCAGCAGGTAGTCGCCAGGAACAGGCACTTTTCCCTCCAATGTGACTGCATCGGCAGGAGTCAGGTACACCACGGCAGTAGAATTGTCGAGGATCGGGGGCCTCTGCTCTCTGTTGCCGCCTGCGCCTGATTCTATCTCCATCTATAGACGAATATTCAAATTGAATTGATGAAATACACAAACTTGCTTGAACTTATAATACGCACGATAACAACTAAAAATCAATTGAATTTTGAACAACGAAATAATTTGCAAAAAAAAAAACATACCTATTGTTTTTTTAAAGCAAAATGATATAAATTTTGATAATATAAAATACATTAATACACCATGATAAGTAAATCAGAGCGAATGAAGTCACGACTATAAAACAAATACCATTTTCCCTAAATTCTTGAACACTTCATCATAACATTTTTAAGAGTTTTCATCAATTATTTAATTTTGTGAGATCCTTGAAAGTATTAAAATCTCACCCCCACCAAAACACCGTTGATGCCTTACGGTAGCGTTAGTGAATATGGTGAGTCGGTAATGCCTCCAGTGTTATAGCTGGCCATAAGCGATGTACATTGCTAGTAATCAGATAGTCCACCACCTATGGCTCATCATCATCATTTCAGCCATAGGACGTCCACTGCTGGACATAGGCCTCCCCCATAGATTTCCAAAAGGACCGGTTGGAAGCGGCCTGCATCCAGCGTTTTCCTGCGGTCTCTTTTAGGTCTTTTACGTCTGTCCAGCTTGTGGGTGGACGTCCTACACTGCGCTTACCAGACCGTGGTCTCCACTCGAGAACCTTTCGGCCCATCGGCCATCTGTTCTGCGCCACCTATGGCTAATATTTTTAAACTATTAACCTTCTTAGAGTCGACAGCAGCACTGAAGACAGCTGGCTCGCACTTCCCGTTTCGCCTCAAGCAGTAAGGCTGCGGGGTAATGTAATCCAGGTGCCACTGGGCCTCAGGTATTGCTACAATTGACTTTATCCCTGCTAGAGTTCCTGGATCAGCCTGAAATGTAACATTATTGTTGCTATGTTGGCCTTCATGTACAAATTAATCTGAAATTGTACTGGTATGTATGGGTATAGTCTTGTTGATTAATATCATTATTGCGTACCATATAATCATATGGGATATATTTCTAGACAATAAACATATTCAAAGATATAATTGTATGTTTTCATATTTATCGGGACTTATCGCGCACTATTAATGTTACATCATGTTACATCATATTCATGTTACAATGGCCGTGGTCACGAGCTGACTCTTTTTGGTCAGTCAGCTCGTGACCACGGCCATTGTAACACGGTCGAAACGTCGAGCGAAAGGTATCTATTTTTACCTATATTTAATAGTGCGCGATAAGTCCCGATAAATATGAAAACATGTGTTCGAATCGCGAAAGTTTAAAAATTACTACTGATATAATTGTACTCATTATGGATTTTTACTTTGGGATCAATAATGATATCACGAAAAAAAACCTATTTATTTGTAGAAAAATTGCATACATACATAGAATAGTATGGAACTGCAATTTGTTTCCGCGATTTCTGCTAAAGTCCCAAAGTAAAAGTTGTTTATAACGACGAGTACAATGATATTTTTGAATATGTCCGTCGTATAAAAGAACACCCCGTATATCGCATCAGTGACTCAAATAGAAGTAAATATTGTACCGGTGAGGTGATCTGATAGTTTTATTAAACTTGGGAAGAAATAAGCACTGGTAGGACCAACGCTCTATATGTTTGGGTAGGACAGTTAAATTAAGGCTCATTTATTTTGTTGTTATAAATATGGTTTAATTCATCATCATCTCATTCAGCCCACTGCAAGACAACCCTTCTCCCTCTTTCACCAATTTCCCCTGTTTAACACCAGTTTAGTCTACGTTTGTTCGCAAAATTCTATGCTTTCATCCCGCCACCGCTGGTCTTCCAGGACTACGCTTTCCTTCGTCTGGCCACCGTTCCGTTAGAGACCTACTCCACCTACCATCACCGCATCTGGCCAAGTATCCTGCCCAATACCACGTGAGTTTACTTATAAGGGATTCGGTGTCTTCTTCTTTGATTCTTCTATGGATCTCTTTATTTCGAACTCTATCGCATACCTAACATGATGCCTATTGTGGCACTCTCCATGGCACGTTGTGCGACTGGCATCTTGTGCTCGGTAAGCATCCATGTTTTGGCATCATACGATATGTCATTGGGAGTAAGACATATTGGGTATATAGAGAGGCGCACGAGCTCTCGTATTCCAGCAGCGGCCGGCGCGGTGCGTGCATGCGCACGCCCGGTGATGTCTCGCAGGTGAAGGTGGCCGAGTGATCAGCCCTGGTGCTACAAGGTCTTCAAGCATTGTGGTATTTTTTGGATTCTAAATATGTTGGCTAGCATCTAGCATGCTAAATGCACCCCATCCCAACTGAACTTTGTAATTAGATTAATTACAAGCCAGTCAATGTGGCAGAATGATGACTAATCCTTTCTTAGAGAAAATCATAGCTCCTTTGATTTTGTACTCATTGGTTTTGTTATCATGAGTACTTTTCCCAACAAGCCAAAATGTTGATTATTATGTTTTTTACCTGAAGTGACACTACAGTGTGTGTACTTACCCTCAAACGCAGGACATTGTCAGGTTGTTGCACATTAATAAACTCAATCTTGGCCATTGGGTCGACTACAACTTGCCGGCAGGGTGTCGTGTAAGGACACTCGTTTAGATTTGCAACTGCGGTAATGCCACTTTGATCCCTGGATCCGAATGTCACAAGCACTACTCCCCGAGCTGACGCATCGGTCTCCGTATTATTCTCGTAGTGAACTGCCACTTCTCCAGTTACTGGTGTTACATACTCCAGTACTAGAACATAACGTCCCGGGGGGTCGATTTTCATGTTGTATTCTAGTTCATTCTGTTCGTTGCTCAGAAGTGGGATTGTGTTATCGGCCGCGTTTATTTCGCTTAGTTGCTGAAACAAGAAAGTATTCTAAATAAACTTGTGGAACTATATGGTTAAGGACCAATAAATAATTTTGATTTAATATAAGTGTAATAACAGTAGCATTCATTTACTCTGATAGCTGCAATAACATTGTAAAAAGCTAAGGAAAAACATTTTCTTTTAATATTTCATTGAAATATATCGAGTACAGTTTTACGTTCAAAAACCTAGCGTAAGTTTTTTTTAAATTCCGTTATAGACTTGCGTTTGACCGCCAACTCGCCTGATGTTAAGCGATGATGCGGTCTACGATGGAGCACGCTTGCCTACAAGAAACCGATTCACTCGAGATTTGAAAACACCCAGATTGTAACAATCAGGAAACACCCATCGGGGAAGTGATCACTTTTTGTGGTTTTCATTCAACTTTTTACAATCAAACTTAAAGTGAACTTAAAGTAAAAATTGCAGTTGTCAGAGTAAATAAATGCTTGGATCGCTAGTGTCATCAAGGTTCAATTGAATTGTGTTGTGCGTAATGTATCCTTACCGCCGGGTTGTGTATGTACTCGGTGACATCGGTGGCGAGGTGGCTGGAGTCCACGGCGGAGTACCCCGCCAGGCTGGGGTACGCGAAGTGTCGGCACAAGGAGCCGTCGCCAACGATGCAAGGTTTATTCACCAGCTTCGTGAGCACGGTCGCTTCGTAGTACGCTTCGGGAATCAGCACGAAGTAATCCTGATATATAGATATACAGGTTAAAGTAATTCTGATACATAGAGATACAGGTTAAATTATACCTGATACATAGAAATACAGGTTAAAGTAATCCTGATACATAGAGATACAGGTTAAAGTAATCCTTATACATAGAGATACAGGTTAAATTATACCTGATATATAGAGATACAGGTTAAAGTAATCCTGATACATAACGACACAGGTTTTATATGCACAATTTTTAAAAATATAAGGATTTGCGTTTTAAATTTTCGTGTGTGTAACTAGTGTGCGGTTTTCTTTATTCCATCGTAACTACTAAAGTTTGAAACGACTGAAATGTGTGTGGTCAAACTTAGCATAGCAACATTAGCTCAGATTATTTTAAGTAGATGACTACCTATATTATCCTGGGTAATATAAAAAACTTATGCGATTAAGTCGAGCGTGTCGAGACACGCATAGGTACATAAAATGCTCGAATGAAGCTCTACGGATTTGGTCTTATCTAATTTATATTATTTACTACCAGTTTCCAGCGCCTTCGTATGCGTAAGCTTTCGTTTAAAATTTCAAAGACTACTTAGATAGGTTCTTTGAAGATATCCTTTCTTAGCGGATCACTACACCCCTTAAAGAATCTACCAGCCACATTTTAGCATCGTAGGCCAAGTAGATTTCATGACAAATTAGTCAGCCAGTAAATAAATGAGGTAACCTGTTTCGCTTTTGTATTAAATAACAAATTTGGATAGAAATAGGTATACCAGGAGAACCAGGATAGGTGTAGTGGTAGGACTTTTTTGCAGGTGTCCGCCTGAGGGAGTACCACACGTTTTCCAGTTATTCAACCGCCAAGCAGTAGTGTGCAAACACTAATGTGTTCCGGATTGAAGGGCAATGTTTCCAGCGAAATTACAGGGCACACAGAGATTTCACATGTTATATCTCGGGGTGACGAGCGCAGTGCATTGCCATCCAGGGTTTTGAACTGTTGAAGCTCAAAATACTGAGTGACGTTGAGCTGTTATGGGCAAGCGTGAAGAGCTATCAGATGAGCGACTGCGCTCGTCTCGTCACCTAGTATTATAAAAAAAAAAAACATTATTGGTTTTGTCATAGTTTGTATTGACTTACGATCATGATTTCCTTAGTTGTTTTTATGGTAATGGTCCAGTTGCCAGGATTCATGACGAACGGTGAGGGTGCGTTGCCCTTATCACCTGCAACTGTCACCAGCTGCGGCTTGATGGTAGGACGCAGGTATACGCTGAACCTGTATGAGACATTTAACGAGATTATCATTTACTTATTGCAATAGAAGCTCTGTGACGCGATAAGGGACAATGGGCCCTGCCCAAGGCATAATGCCCGTTACAGACGATGCGCAGTACATGCGTGCACCGTGCACCACCTGCCAGTGGTAGTACAAAATGCTTAGTAGTCTCGTCTTGGTCAGATAAAAAGATTTACCACGTCGTGTGATGAAAACTACCGATGCAATCCATTGTCATGTGTTTTGTGTTTGATAGAATCAGAACGCCGAAAATCCAGTTTTCGTTGCTTTTGTCGTCAAAAGATGTGAGGATGCTTTTGATAACAGCAAGAGTAAAATCCGTCTACTGCCATCCGTATTTCGAGACAACTGCAGCAATTTGTTCAAAATTCACAATGGCATCGTATTGACTATATCATCTGTGCCTCTCCCAACTTGGGACAGATTATGTGGACTGCGACGCTAAGACATGGACTGTTCCAAATTATTATTTGTCTCCAAGCTTCTGAAGCTTGCCATGTGGCAAGAGTTCTGCCATTGTTTAGTTCAGTAAAGAGCATGATTATTATCTTACTTCTGTTGAATATCGACCACACTTTCTGGCGTGATGACGATGGTAGCAGTGACAGGATCTTGAAGAGGGTTGGCATACTTCAGAACCATGCGGTACAAGGACGACTTCGGGATCTGGACTATGTTGATCACTTCGTTCTGGGAACAAATTGATTATGGAAACATTACGTTAGGTTCTGGTGCGTTACCATAATCTCAAAAACATTCTTATAATAACCTTATATTGGCTTTGGTCTTGCTCTCTCATTAGCCGAGAGAGCGAGACAAAGCTCAAAGTAAGATTATTTTAAGAATGTTTTAGAGGTCATGGTAGCCCCCAGGTGTTTTACTCGTACACTTGTTTCAAAATAGGAATAATAATACTACCTCTGTTTAGCCGCTATATATCTTGTGGAATGTATCCAGTAAGATGGGTAAAAAGTCATGATATGAGGGTCTCAACACGAGAAGCAATCTCCAGACAGATTCCGAAAACAAAGGTGGTTAGACGATCTAAATTTTTTCTGCGAAGAATCGTAGAACGCACATGAGGGGAATATAATGATGGAAACGGTGGAAGCCTTTCAACAGTAGGACAACATCGGCTAAGAGAATGGAAGCAACATGATTTTACAAGTGTTATTGTCTGGTTTAAATTATAAATGGTTTTTCAATCGCTGCAAACTTTTGGAAGCTATCGTTTTGTAGCTGTTTGGTTTGGATGACATTAAACGATGATCATTTAACTGCCTCGGTGGCTCAGTTGGTAGCGATCCTACTTTCTGTGCTTGGGGGCGTGGGTTCGATTCCCATCTAGGACAAACATATGTGTGATGAACATTTGTGTTTGTTCTATGTCTGGGTGTTAATATCTATTTAAGTATGTATTTAAAAATATATATGTATGTATATCAGTCTCTGGCAGCCATATTACAAGCTTTGCTTAGTTTGGGGTCAGATGACCATGTGTGCAATAATGTCCCAGATATTTATTTATTATCGTAGTGTTTAGAGACTAAAATATATTTATCTCAAGCGGGAAATCAGCGCGGGACAGACTGCTCCCAAATTTGAATGATAATAGAACGTAATGACTGAAACTTGATGGCAATTGAAAGCATCGTCATCATCATTGGGCTTGTTGGTTTTGATCAATTCAAAACGTACCATTCTTGGTAGTTTTCTACACCGGGGAGCAACTTAATTTCATTTATGTTTTTTCTTTTAAATATAATCTTGTATATCTACGTGTATATAAAATTGATATGTACGTATGATGACAATTAAATAGCAAATAGCAAGTTTTAATGAAAGGGACTTGTTACCTGTAATATAGAAAAGACGACATATCCCTTCCACGAGTAGTCCGGGAAGACTTCCTCCGAGTTTCTGTATCGGACTGGCCCAGACTGCGTGACCCCATCCTCCACTTCGTATTGGAACTGGTGTAGTGTGGGGAAGTAGTGCGCGCGGATGGGGCGGTCACAGCGACGGCCCTCGACGCGCGAGTGGCACCGGCATTGCCCGGTTTGCTTGTCACAGCTGTTGTCGATTGAGCCGCCGATGTCACAGTCGCAAGCTGCCATCATAATGAAGATTAGTTTAGAGGAAGTCAAAAGAATTTAATACCTAGTCCATAAGCCAGTATTTTATTTTATTTTATTTTATTATTTTCGGAAAACTAACAGCTACTTAAAAAACATTATTTATTATATATATTACTTACGGCTAATTAAAAGTTTTCACAAATATGAAGCTGTGTTTTTAAATTTCGTACATGGTAGACGGACGTGCATGCAAAAAGCTAACAATAGAAAAAGAAAATAACCTAATAACTAACATTGAAGCAACTCATGAACAACTGCCCCATCGACCCGCAATACACAAACTAAACAGACTACCTACTTAGTTTATTCAATCTATCCATCACGAGTCAAAGAAACAATCGTTCATAAGTCGCTTGAGCCTGAACGCCGATGTATTAAACAGATCTACATCAATTTCTCTGGCCAATGTATTATAACACCTGCATGCGTTGCGGGGGTCCGTAGTCCTATTTGTCCGAGCAGCTCGGGACAATCGATCGTGCCATTCGCTATATTGACAAGGTAAGCAACGTCTGCCACACGTCGTCTCTCCTGTAGTGGTAGTAGATGAAATTTTTTGCAGCGAGAATTATAATTGTTTAAGTAAGTTTTCGAACGGAATTGCAAATAACGGAGAAATCGTTTTTGGATACCTTCAATGCGGTTAATGTAGATATTGTAGCACGGGTTCCAAACTTGAGACGCATACTCAAGATGACTTCTTACATACGCGCAATACAATATTTTTAAGGTTTTTAGTGATTGAAACTCAGAAGACATGCGTAGAACAAAGCCTAACGCTTTCGATGACTTTTTAATTATAGTATCAACATGCTTATCAAATAAAAGTTTCGAGTCAAAGACTACTCCTAAATCAGTGACAGTATAGAAGAAGAAGTGAGAGCAAGTGCGAGATCAGATAACGCGCGGTTCATACTGGCTATATGGCGGATAGATTTTTCACCGTCAGCGTGCAAGTTTGTCTGTCTTATGCTTTACAACGGAAAATGGCCAGTATATTCTTTGCGGACAAGCCATTTAATTTTTAAGAAAATATTCCAATTCTAAGGGTGAAAATTAGCTCGGTTTCAATGTTATAACAAAGAGGTCGTGGTCGTGCAAGGTACATGATATATAGCACGATGACGCGAGAATGTGTGCTGCGCAGTAGTAGCTATATCTAGTCTTTTAGGAGTAAATTGGGATGTAGGCAGGAGAGGTGGTGAATACTCACGGGTACATCCGAAGAGGTTGTCAGACTGCAGCCGGTAGAAGCCGTCGGCGCACTGGTCGCAGGCGCGCGCCGCGACGTGCGGCTTGCACGTGCACTGTCCGTTGCGCGTGTCGCACGCGCCCAGCCCGCCCAGCGTGCCCGCCAGGTGGCACGAGCATTCTATATTACCGCACAAACCAAATTACATACAGGGGTTACATACATACGTTCCATAAGTTTTTTTTTACATACGTTCTCCTAACACCCCCTTGAATTGAAATTCACCTATGACATAATTATGTAGGCCTTCTTCTTCTTCAAGTGCCTCTCCACTACTGGAGGTTGGCCGTCAGCTCAGCAAACTTCTCTTCATCCTGTGCTAAGCGAAATAATTGTTCAACGCTGGCTATGCTGGTCCACTCCCGGATATTGCGTAACCACGACTTTTTCCTTCTTTCAGCGCGTCATTTGCCTTCAACTTTGCCCATCATTATTAACTAGAGAAGCTGGTATTTTACGTGTCGCAAAACGTGGCCAAGATACCCAACTTTCCTATTCTTGATGGTCTGCAGTATGTAGATGTAGGTCTATTAGCATAATTTTTATATGCAAGATAGTTTTAGGGTCCTTGCGCAGTACTCTGGTCCACATCGCGGCTGATCTCAACCACATTGTGAAGGTGTGCAGCCCCGCTTACAAGTTGCTAGATATTGTCACGAGACAGTCTCTCTCTCTAAGTACTATGTGTTTATACGGAGTAAACAGAAACGCACTGGGACCCTCAAGAAGGCAAGTACGAACTCATAGTAGACAAGATGCAAAAGTAGTTTACAATACAATACTCAATAACATAATAACTCCATAGTTACAAGACAAACTTCTCCAGTACAATCTTCTATAAAATTGTATTTACACGATATGTATCACAAGCAAGTTATATGATTATTTACCGTGGTAAGGTTGTGGAAGGAGTTCCCGATATTTCGGCGCAGTTACATGCACCATGTTCACGGGAAGACCCAAATATCGGGAGCTCCTTCCACAACCTTACCACGGTAAATATCCCGTAAATAATCATATAACTTTAGTGAACAACCGTGATAGTTTAAAACAGTGTATCACAAGTACAACAATTAGTATAGATATAGTGATATATTATTAGTATTTATATCCGTCCCTATTTGTAGGGAGATTATAGATATTCTATCAGAGAATTGAGAGTAGAGGGGGCATACCTTCGCATCCATAGGGGTTGTACTCCTGAAGGTTCCAGAAAAGAGGCTTGCAGTCGTTGCAGATGCGGCCCTGGACGCGACCCTTGCACTGACAGAGCTCGCCAGCAGGCACCGAACCACATCCTGAGTAACATTTGTTAGGTATCATTATGTGGTCTCACAACCATCAAAGATTAAACCAGAGTGAAGTTACATAGACCCGGGACCCGGGTATGTCCTAAAACTGCGACCAGAACCACCGGAGGATGGGCAGCAGCGTCCTAATAGTACACGGTGAACGTACTGCGATCCCAAAGCCGCCTGCCAAGCGTGGGGATTATGGCAACACCCCTCTCTATGAGGGAGGCCTTGTCCAACAGTGGACGTTAATTGGCTGATGATGTATGATGTGAAGTTACATAGAAGCCTTCTATAACAACCTATACGTTATTTAATTAATACATAACCGATCTGTTGAGCTCGACTCTTTATACTGATACTTTATATCGAAGATTAAGAGAATGGAATAGGGTGATGGTGTCCGAGTGAAGGTGGCAGAGCGGTTGCATGTGCGCTTTATAATGTGATGGCACCCGGTTCGCTCTTCGGCCCATTGACTTATTTAGTAGGTACTTCAAGAATTATGAGCAGTTTCGATGCCATTGATTAACAAACGGTGTAGAAAAATATCGTGAGGAAACTGGTATGTCCAAGAACCATAAAGTTTACAGTCGTATGATATAAACTAGGCCAGGCTGGCCTAATACACCATGCATTATGGCCCATCCTATCTCTCTCTGAGAGAAGGCCTGTGTCCCAGCACTGGTTGGATAGGCTGATAATGCTGATGATGGTGTACGTGCATAGGGTGGACGTAGATGTAGATGGGTTCTGTGGCAATGTAGAATTGAAACTTTTGACGAAAATAAAATCGAATAAATAAATAAAATTATTAATGTTAAGTGTGTAGTTGTTTAGTTTATTTATGTTGGGTTGTTGTTATATTTTTTGAAGAGAAAACTTCCTTATGCGCGTTGTGCACTTTTTTGGGTAAATAAAATCATGGAACTTGCGTCATCCTGACACTGTCACAGAATACATAATACATAGTACCGTGTATTTTAAAACAGCGCCATCTCTTGTAGAATAGGTGAATTACTACTTAAGTTTTCACTTCTGACGTCAGTCCTATGACTGATGTGTGTTTTTCTTTTACAGGTGTGGGAACAGATGGCGGTCTCAAGTGATCTGTCACAGTGTTACCGGCAAAGCTAGCGACGACCCCGCGCGGGTCACAGTTGCACTCCTCGCAGGCGGGGTAGTTGTAGAAGGATTCACGGCAACGGTCGCACTTGACGCCCTCGAAGTTGGACTTGCAGTGGCACAGGCCCGCGTCGTCGCACGTCGACCCGATCGATCCGGACGGATCGCAGTTGCAAGCTGCAAACAATAAAACATATCAACATAACGATTACTCTAACACGTTTGCAATGTTATTCTAAAAATAATGCCCAATGTTTTTTTTTTACTAAATATATTATTTTATTACTAATAATTTTTATCTGTTTAAAATGTTGAAAATGCTAGAAAGAGATATCTCTGATCAGTGAGCGCGTCCATAAGGCCAGTTGCTTAAGCCACGTTAAGATATGGTCCCATTTCTATGCGTTTGACTTTTAATAAAGTAATTAATTAGGGGTTTATGCAACTGAAACATCTGGAACATTATTGCACACACGGTCATCTGACCCCAAACTAAGCATAGCTTGTAATATGGCTGCCAGAGACTGATATACATACATATATATTTTTAAATACATACTTAAATAGATATTAACACCCAGACATAGAACAAACACAAATGTTCATCAGACAAATGTTTGTCCTAGATGGGAATCGAACCCACGCCCCCAAGCACAGAAAGTAGGTTCACTATCAACTGAGCCACTGGGGCAGTCTAGCTGTCAGTCTAACTATCTAGGTCCTACATTTCAATATTTATAACGACTGCTAGTTTGTGGAATGCGCTGCCTAATGGTGTTCCTCGATGGTTACAATCTGGGTGTCTTCAAATCACGAGTGAATCGGTTTCTTCTAGGCAAGCGTGCTCCGTCGTCGTAGACGACATCATCGCTTAACATCAGGCGAGATGGCGGCCAAACGCCAGCTTATTATTTAATAACAATAAAAAAACGACATAAAATAACTGAATATATCTACGAAACGTGTAAGAAACATAAGACCTCAAGATTAAAATTTCAAACTGTCAACAAAAAAATTATATGTACTTAAAAAAATGTTGTGGAACAGAGTTATTTACCTTTACGTTTAATGTCAAGTAAAAAATCCTATTGAAAAAAAGTTTGGGGGGAAGATAAGTGCAACGCTCCCCCCTGTCTGCTGCCCTGACATTACTCACTTATAACCTGCGGGAGAGGTTTGGCTGCAGCACCTTGCTCCTCATAGCGGAAACCTCAAAAATTAGAATTGCCCGGATGCTGTTAAAGTTCTGACGAGTACGACACCCAAAGAAGAAGGATTATAATTGAGAAGGTAACTAACGTAAACAGTCCGGGTGTTTGTAGAAGCCGGGCGAGCACTGGTTGCACTGCTTGCCGCCGAAGTTGACGAGGCAGTTGCACTTGCCGTCCGCTGAGCAGCTGGTAGAGGTGGAACCGGTGGAGTCGCACGCGCAAGACGTGCACACGCGCTCGCGCCCGCGCACCTCCATGTAGTACCTACCGCAATATTTGCATAATTGCACAACTATACATATTTACAACAACAATAAATTGTTTTTTTTTAAGCGCTGATAATCTGCAAACTACAAAACAGATTTCCTTAAATCATAGTTAAGAACACTCGCGATAAAGTTACTTAAAAAAAACATCAATTTTGGTTCAGTCGTTTGGGAGCTACGATGACATTATGATTAAGGTATATGGTAGATGATTAAGGTTGCCTGGAAGAGATCGCTTATAGCGATAAGGCCGCCAATTGTTTCACTAGTTTTTAAGTTGTTTTTATGTAAGTACGTTTATAATTTTTGGTGTGAACAATAAAGAGTTCGGTGTGAACAATATCTTTCTATCTATCTATGACACAGACAGACACACTCACAGATACACACGTTAAACTTATGGCACCCCTCTTTCCTAAAGAGGTGTGCAACCGACGAACGACTATAACAAACCAATAAACTATGCATGTACATAATGCAAGAAAAATTAGACTGCTCCAGCCTCCATAGTTGGGTTCAGAAACATGAAATTATGCAGGTGTTTATAACTTAAGTTTAAGGAAGGGTTTTTGCCAGTTCCTCCCTTAAAACGTTTAAATAGAGAATGACGAAGCTCGTACAAACTTTCACCCCTTAACGATGTGAATGAAGTCAGTATATAAGGTCGGGGAAAAAGTTTCTTCGTATTTTATAAACAAATTCAAGACATATTTTTTTCGAGTTTAATTACATTTAATTATAGAGCAAGAGCCCGTGAACCCCAGACCTTTGTTATTTTATAAAAGCTGAAAGTTTGTCAGCGCATGCTTCCAACACAGGTAAGAACGATGGACCATTATGAAGTTTGGGTTACCGTGGCTTTGGCAGGTAAGGCCTGACCAACTTATTTGTGCAGTTGGGCAAATGATAAAACTAAAATATTCCAAGACAGGCTATTAGTTTTGTTCAGAAACTACGATGGTGGCTCCAGCATTCAACTAAGCAGATAAATTTGTCGCACTGTAAACGGTACTAAAGGTGTGTAAAATACCGATCTAAATTCATCATATAATAAAGTGTGATTTTTTGGTATTACCTTCAGAATATTATTAAAAAATCACGTTATTGATTGCCAGACACTTAACATCGTGGGCGACCAGAGCGAGCTGCATCTTTGACATCAAAATTCCCGGACTGAAAACGCTTGAACCAACATTGTGCTACTCTTTATGACACTGCATTACGTCGATAAATGTCACAAATTTTATTCGCGGCTTGTGTCGCATTTTTCCCTTTTTTTGTAATAAAATTTCATTAATATAATATCGAATTTCTTCGTTATTTTACTTTGTGTATTCCTTTTTTAAAATGTCATATTTTTAATGATATCAAAACCAGCCAGATACAAACAGTACAACCGATGAGATTTTTACTACAACTTTATACATACAAAATACGAAAAGACTTTTTCCCCGACCTATTACATACCAACTTTCATCCTCTTTTTAACTCTTAGCGGATAAATTTTCCAAATTCCTTTTAGTGTTCACCTACGTTGTATAAGAAACACTTACCCTGGGAGACACTGGTCACAACGTGCACCTCCAAATCCAGTTTTGCAAATACACTGTCCTGTGACGTCATCGCAAATGCTAGCTTCTGTCCCGCTGACGTCACAGTTGCAATCTGTAAGAGTAATTAGCACATCATCATCATTATCATCAGCCAGAAGACGTTCACTGCTGAACATAGGCCTCCCTCTTTAACCTCCACACTGAACGACATCCTGCCATCTGCATTAACTGAATGTCCGCGACTCTCACAATGTCGTCGGTCCATCTAGTGATAGGCCTACCTACACAGTGTCTTCCGGTTCGTAGTCTCCATTCAAGAACCTTTCTTCCCCATCGGTCATCAGTTCTTCGGGCGATTTGGCCTGCCCATTGCCACTTCAACTTGCAAATTTTTATAGCTATGTCGGTGACTCTGGTTCTTTGGCGAATATCTACGTTCCGGTTTTACCGTACACACCATACACACACCTGCCTGTAACCTATTAGGAAAATGTAGCAGGACCATGGATAGTTGTTAACTTACGTTTGCAAGTGGGGTAGTTGTAGTAGCCAGCCTCGCACTGGTTGCAAGTACGACCGCTGTATTTGCTCTTGCACGTGCAGTTCCCTGATACTTTGTCGCAGATGTGAGACACGGACCCCACGGAGTTGCACTCGCAATCTGTTTAACAATTAGCAAATATTACCAAGTCTGTCTGTCTCAACGTAAACCTAAGCATTGCCATGCAGCGTGATGGTGCAGGTAGCATGCTGGGTGTACTGCAGTGGACTTGAACATTTGGATTGTCTCTGAATTTATATCGGTCTATGGACATTTCAATTATTTTGTTGTGTAATAGGCTAAGTAATTTAGGTATTTAAACTTAGCTTGTGTTATTGTAAAGGCTCTTACCTGGTACAAATATCTATATTCAGTTATGACCTTACTTAAAAATGTTACTAAATTTAATCTATGCTTAAAATTTCTGTCTCGTTTTCACGTGTGACCATTGCCATCAGTGAATTTGAGAGAGCAATTTTAAGTATAGATCAACATGGGTAACGTTTTTAAGTAAGATCCTAAATGTTATATAACAAAGAATGTTATTGACAACTCGACTCGCACAGTCCGATTTTATAGGTTCTAGTTATAAAATCGGACTGTGCGAGTCGAGTTGTCAAATAGAATCATAATAATATACTAGTATACGTTTATTTCAATATTGAAAACGTAAAGTATTTAAAGCATTACCTATATTAAAAGCCAGGAATGTACAGAAATTTATATTTTTATACCAAAGATATCAAAGAAAAGTAATATTTTACATTTTACTTACTTTTACATTCGGGCGAGTAGTATCCATCTTCGCACATTTCACACGATTTTCCGGCGTAGTTGAATTTACATGGGCACTATAAAAATAATTTTAGGAAAATAAAAAAATCACAAACCGTCTTCAAGACTATAATTATACATAAAAAGTAGAACAATGACAGTTAAAACACAGATTTAAAATCCTCATCAATTTTTTTGCTGGACGGAACCACAAACCAAAACCTCATCTGTGTAAAATTATATATTTTTTTATTGTTAATTTGTTCAAAAAGCGCTGAATCAATTTCGATAAAATGTATACGGGAACTGAACCTACCTGACCTGAACTACCTCTGAAGTATTACTTACCGAACAAAAAAAGAAACATCAAAATCAATTCATAATTGGTGGAGTAATCGCGACTAACATACAGAATAAACATATAGTCAAATTGGGAACTTTTATGAAGTCAGTTAAAAGAAGTACTTAGCTTACAGTTAATCTAAAGAGCATACATGCTTATTATAATATACCAAAAACCTGTTGCCGACAGCTGCCTTAATTTATACTTTTTTACATTTTTTTTTGCATTTTGAGGTCTTACCTAACCTAACCTAACAATCACACAATCTTAGATATATTTTTTACTTTCGTCTTTGATAGGCGCAGCTTTCTTTCTCATAATTAGCGTACAGTTTCATTTAGAGTAAATAATTAAAAACACTAATATTTTAGTTTTTGTATAGAAAAATAGACGTATTAACAAATGTCATGGAACGTTGTTATAATTATGATGTAAGTAGATTACTTTTACTTGCAAGCGGTTTTGCTATATTAAAGTAACCCTGTACGGGCTCTATCGGTAAGTAGAGTCTCACCCCAAAAACCTTAGAACTCTACACTGCTCTATGACATCCTGCCATCTGCATCCACTGGATGCCCCGACTCTCACGATGTCGTCAGTCTACATATCTAGTGGGAGGCCTATCTACGCTGCTTCTTCCGGTCTCCACGCAAAACTTTTCTTCCCCATCCCAGTTCCCCAAGAAACTCCGAGCATAGCTCTCTACATTGCGTACTGAAGTTTTCCAAATAGAGTCTGCATCAGTTTAATAAGTATAGTGTCACTTACGATGCCTTCAGTAGGGGTGCAATGATGTCCCTCTGTGCCGTTTAGGTTGCAAGTGCAAGGCTTGCAGTTGGGATAGTCGAAGTATCCATATGCGCAAGAGTCGCAGTTGGGCGGGTTGAACTCGACGCGGCATTCGCACCGGCCGCTCTCTTCCTCGCAGTTGCCAGTCGAATAGTGGGGGTCGCACGCACATGCTGCAATGTAATTTAATATTAAACCCCATGTTTTAAATTTTTATTGGGAGTTATCACGCATTCTTTATTTTAGGTAAGAATGGCCGTGGTCACGACCTCACCACGGCATTGTAACATTATTAGTGTACTGGTAGGAGTTTTTTGAGTCAGTAGTCTGCAAATACTGTGTTCCGGATTGAAGGGCAATGTTTCCAGCGAAATTACAGGGCACACAGAGATTTGACATCTTATATCCCGGGGTGACGAGCGCAGTGCATTGCCATCCAGGGTTTTGAAGTTCAAAATTCTGAGTGGCGTTAAGCTGTTATGGGCAAGCGTGAAGAGCCATCAGGCGAGCGACTTCGCTCGTCTCGTCACCCAGTATCATTAAAAAAAAATTGATCGAAACGTCGAGCGAATCGTTCTTATGTTTATCAAAATAAAATATAAGTCCCGAAAAACATTTCAAACACGTGTTGGAAACGCAAAAGTTTAAAAATTACTTTCTTTAATATTAATCTCTTATAGAAAACAAATAATATCCTATTGAAAGATAACGTAACGTTTAAGAATCGTCGCTGTATCAGTACTGCGATAATCCCGAAGACAAAGAAACACGATTTAGAATTCGAAAGAAAAATTTATATTTAATTTATATTACGGGAATTACTCACGGAAGATTAAGCCAGTTACTCCAACTATAGTTTCAACCGCATTCGGCGGTCTTTTTCAAGGTGAATGTGCAAGCCGCAACCGGTTGGAGTAACCGACTTAATCATACGTACGTGAGTAGTTCCCGTGTTATATTAATAAAATGTGTGAAAACCAAGCTAGTTTCCATAGTAAAAATGTAAAATGTTTTAGTTAAAATCCTTAAGAATTGATGGTTTTCATGAATCATAGCTAAGAGCACTCTGCCACATACAGAAACACGGATACATAGACAGATCCACACATTGAACTTATAACACCCCTCTTTTTGTATCGAGGGTCAAAAATGATCACAACAGATCATCCGAGACTGAGTCACGGTTTATAAATGGCATTATAGATTTTTTAAACCAGCCAAGTGCGAGTCGGACTCGAGCACGAAGGGTTCCGTACCATTATGTATAAAACCGCAAAAAAATTGTCTGTTATATGGGAGCCTTAAATATTTATTTTATTTTAATTTAATTTTATATTTTTAAAGTGAATATATAACTAAATATTCTGTGAATATTTCAAGCGTCTACCTGTTGCCGTTATCAATGTCGAGCAAAAACGAGAAAAAAATCACGTTTGTTGCGTGGGAGCCCCCTTAAAAATTTATATAATTCTGTATTTTTTTTTGTATCTGCTGTTATAGCGGGAACAGAAATACATCATCTGTGAAAATTTCAACTCACTATCACGGTTCATGAGATACAGCCTGGTGACAGACGGACAGACAGACGGACGGACAGCAAAGTCTTAGTACTAGGATTTCGTTTTACCCACAGAAAAGTTTTTGTTTGTTTAAATTAGAACGGCTGTCATGGCATTTTTGTAAGAAACTTGTTGTAGCCACTTGCACCCATATAAACCCATAGCAACTGTGTTAGAAACTGTGACGCGGAGTTCGACGCGTTGACATAAATAAGAATGTTCAATCACAATACCTAGCGACAGAGTTTCCTTCTCATTTCCGTTCTATTTACTTCTCTTTTCTGTGGTTTTACCCTTTGAGTACGGAACCCTAAAAAACTAGCTGCACCCGCGATTCCATTCTCAGTATCAGCTGAGATGGTCAAACGCCTAGTGTATATCTTAGAAGAATGGATGTAGAAGATAACTCACGTCTGCAGACGTCGACCTCGTCCCATCGTTTTCCGTAGGGCCTGTAGAAAGTAGGCTTGCACTTGTTACAGTTGATGCCCTCCGTGTTGTGTTGACAGTTCTTGCAGACGCCGCCGCCCTCGAACCGGCCCTGGATGTCCAGCGACAGGTGCTGCTCATCCACCGCGACCTCGTAGTCACACTCCGTCGTGTGGTTGTGGCAGTTGCACGCTGACATGGTACGAATAGGATATAACATTGGAACAAGTACGTACATATGTTTCAAAATAAATAATGTCAACAAGGTTCTTTGGTGCCTACTCGTAATAAAATAAGTAAGATAATGCCAACCAGGTGGGTTACCACACAGAAAAGAAAATAGTTTTTTGTTTTTTACTTCTCTTTTCTGTGGGTTACCATATTCTCAAAAACATTCTCATAAAATAACCTTACATTGAATTTTCTCTCGCTCTCTCGGCTAATGACAAGCACAGGTTCGGTCGTACATGGAGTACTGCTCTCACCTTTGGGATGGATCAGCTAAGTACCAGCTTGGGGCGTTAGAGTCTATTGAGAGACGTTCCAAGAGGCTCATCGACAACGAATCCCTGGTTCAGACAAAGCTTCTTAGTCTTGAGAATCGGTGCAAAGTTGCTAGTCTATCAGTTTTTTTATCAGATACATTTCGGAGAGTGTGCATCGGATCTGCATGATCTAATTCCCTCCTGCCCAGTTTTCTATCGGACTGCCATAGCAGGCACGAAAAATCGACACCGCTTTATGGTTGATATTCCGAAAGCCCGTACGAAGCGCTTTGATTCCACTTTTATTGTGCGTACTGCTGGTCTATAGAATGCACTTCCTGAATGGGTGTTCTCCGGTAGCTACAATCTAGCGGTCTTCAAATCACGAGTGAATCGGCTTCTTCTAGGCGAGCATGTTCTATCGTAGACCGTATCTTCACTTAACATCAGGCGAGTTGGCGGTCAAACGCAAGCCTATTTATGCATTAAAAAAAGAGAGAGAGCAAGATAGAGCGTTCTTTATACTAAATGAGTTAAAAGTAAGATGTTTGGGTCAAAATGAATGAAGTCAACTTACGTTCACAATCGAATCGATCCCAGTACTGTGAGATGCGCCACTTCTTCTGTCGGAAGCCAGGGCAGCACTCAGCGCACTGCGCGCCGCAGGTGTTGTGCTGGCAGCGGCAGACCAGGATGTTGGTGTCAGCGCTGGGGTCCGCCGGGTCGCAGTTCTCCGCATGCCCGTTGCACATGCACCGTCCGCCGATACTGATGTCCTTTATACTGTAGAAGTACTGCACAAGAACGTGATATTTCAATTATTGTCAGTAAAAAAACCGACTTAATAAAATTTGTTTATAATTATCAATACATATTTAAAAAAAACAACTTCTTTAAAATATCAGAACTGGACCAAATTGACCACATGGACCACACGGGAAGCACCAGCTTTCAAATAAAATAAGAATCATCAAAATCTGTTCACCCAGTCGAAGATTATGAGTTACGAAGATATTAACAAACGTAAAAAAATACAGTCGAATTGAGAACCTCCTCCTTTTTGGAAGTTGGTTAAAAATAGGCTAATTCAGTTACTTAGTTCATCATATTATTGTCATTCAGATAACATCATTTTCCAGTTACAGTGTAAACTCTTTTTAACGAAACTCAAGGGACTGAGCATTTTTTATCGTTATAGAGAGTTATCGTTATATGGAATGAACAAAAAAACAACCAAATTGACAAGAATTTTTAATATGTACTGATAATATGATAGGTACCCAGTATGCTTGGTCGAAGACCATCACTTCCGAGAAAGCAATGCGTCATACTGCACGTGTTCAAGGCAATTAAGGATAACAAAAGCTAGAACGACCTTTCGGAGCTTCAAAGTCTTTTGTTACCTGATAACATAACATAAACAATAATACTGATAATAAATATTTACTGTCTAAAAATATGAACACATTTCTTCGTAATAGAGAATGGCGTATCGCTATAAAGAGTGTTTCAATACGTGGGTTTTAACGCAAACCAACCAAGTTGGGCTCACTTCAACGTTACAGGGAGTTTATTGTTATAAAGGATAACGTTATAAAGAGTTTACACTGTATTTTGATTTAAAAGCCAAAGTACTGAACCGATTTAGATGAAATTTCTATGGGACCAAATTAGAAGTATACCCTACACTCTATATTTTAAATCGGTCAACAAATGACAGAGAAATCGGCGAACATACATTACAAAATTATTAAAAACAGTATCTTAAAATTGTCTATATTTGTAAAAAAAATAACATTAATGCTAATAGGTAAAAAAATGGACTATCCCTATTTGACAGTTGCGTGCCACTTTTTTGGGTAAAGTTGTCTACACATCAAAGCACAACCCGACGTTTGTGCTATTTATTATTCTAAAAGATTAATGTGTAGTAACCGCAGTATAGGGTCATTTTATTATTCACATATTTATTTTTCTTCTTAAATTGAAGTCGTTCTACAATATCTATATAAAAACAAAATATTTTTTTAACCGAGGGTGCTGCCAGCAGTTGGGTAGGGCCCAAGCTACCGGTGGTTAGGGCTGCAGAGTGAGGAACCTCCTGACAATGCGTGCTGTGTCAAGGATTACCGCCTTCTGCATCTGACCCTTGACCCAACCGTCTAGCGAGAGCCTCTTAAGGTGGTGGTCTAGGCTCTTCGCTTTTTATTATTATTATTATCGCGAGCAAGTCCGCGTTTGACCACCAACTCACCAGTATATGGTAGTAAAAGAGCATCCTGATAAATCATGAAGGACTTACCCGTCGCGTGACCGTAGGGTCCTGTCTGGCCACGGACATAAGATGCCCTAACAAGTTCTTGGTCCGCAGCAGTCGGAGTCTCACGTTGGTGGCCCGGGTCCACTCTTGCAGCACCGGAGACTGGAAGTACTTGTTCGCTGACGGGCGGTAGTTCAGAAGCGATATCGGGATCTAGTAAGATAACCATAATGTTATCCACTGTTCACAGCCACATCGGTCTATATCTATAGTAAAACGTCGGTGGCCCGTTATTGTTTTCAAGGTCGCCTAAGCAGGCACGGATCCAGCCCTCAAAACAGGTTGTGGTCACAGCCACCCGAAAATCGGGCAAGTGCGAGTCAGCGTATGAACCTTGCATCGTGCATGATCGATATAGTGCATTCCTACAAAGGAAATGTTTATAAAAAATTATATGACGACCTGACCAAGATTTTGTACAGTGTATCGTAGTTTCACGCGAGTAAAGCGCGCGGGTGGGGCGTCACAAGTCACGTATTAGGGTTGTGGGCATGCCCATTGCCCATCGTGCCCACAACGGTGGATCCGCACCTGCGCCTAAGCACCTCAAAGATTAAGCAAATTAATGTTCTAAAGCTGGGTCTTCTTGCTCAAAATTTCCAAAAAATATATTTCCCAGTATATTTCCAGAAAAGAAGTCAAGTTATTACCCGCCAGAAAAGAGCCAAGTACACTAACCTATTGTATCAACCTCCTGTCAGAAAAAACTTGTACGATTTTTTTTTATATAATATGTCTATATACATTTATAATAAACTACCAAATGAAATAAAATTATTGGACGGTTTCAAATTTAAAAAATCGTTAACGGAGTGGCTACTTAAGCATTGTTTTTATAGTATTAAGGAATTTGTCGATTTTTTTAATATAATATAATTTAATAATAATAATACCTAATTTAATATAATAATATACCTAATTTAATATAATAATACCTCTTAAAATTTATAATTTATTTAGTTTAAGAATATTTGCACGTCTGCTTGCAGACTGAATACTATGACACCAAAAATAATTTTAAGACCTCTTTATTGTAATGTATTCTAGCAAATAAATGATTTGATTTGAAAACATTACAAAAAAACACTAAGGTAGAAAACAAGATTGTTTTCCAAACATTTTTTTTTGAACCGGGTATCCTGCGTTTTTGTTGCCGTATGAGTCGCTAAACAATGTTTCGTGTACATGTTTCGGTGTAATGTTGTAAGTTAGACTTAACCGGGACCTACAATTTAAGTTGTGTAATTTGAGGCACGAAGCACCACAGAAGAGAAGTAAATAGAAAGGAAATGAGACGGAAACTCTGTCGCCAGGTATTGTGACAGATATATGATTGAACATTCTTATTTATTTCAATGCATCGAACTCCGCGTCACAGTTGCTAACACAGTTACTAAGGGTTTATATGGGTGCAAGTGGCTACAACAAATTCCTTAAAAAATGCCTTGACAGCCGCTCTAATTTAAACATATTAAAAAAATAACTTTTCTGTGCACAGCACGGTAGCGCTCAGTAGTTTTTGGCTCATGTGAATAGCCAAGATTAAAGTGCTCATGTTTTGTGTCGTACCTCCACCTGAGCCTCAATTTTTTCACGTAGGTACCTACATCCAATAAAAGTTTTTCTAAGTAATTTGCAAGCCGCGACGGTAATGTACAACATCATCATCATAATCAGTCTATGTTAGTTACTACAAAGATGTCATTGGTCCACTGGTACAGTGATGTACCTGCTACTTATGTCATGATTATGTCCTTTCTAACAGTTAAATGATGAAAGTTAGGCTTATCTTTGTTTTACTGTAGATACATAAACGCGCTTGGTCTGGAAAATTTACGGTGGAATTATAATCACCGTCCGAATTTGTGTTCACCGGACAATCTCCTTCGTTTAATAGTGTATCCCAATACGTTGCATTGGCGAAATTGTGGTGGCTCCGCTCCACAAGAGAGGCCATTAAATAAGAGTCGAAGTTACAAACCTCTCCACCTTCCAGTGGCACGATCTGGGAATACTCCGTGCTGCATATGACGGAGTCATCACTGGAGATGGGTTGCAGACTTGCCTTTCCGAAATATCTTTCACAGTCCCTAGGAAAATCACAATTATAACCTCAGAAGAAATAGATTATAACGAAACACGCAAAGAGTTTATTTCACAATATTAAAAAAAGAAAAAAATACTATGTAAGCCAAATTATAGCTTATACAGTGAGCTTATACTCATAGATCAGATTTTTACCAGAGTATATATCGGGAAACTTATACCACATATGCTTATACTCTTGATATTATTTCGCCCCACAGAAAGAAGGGTAAAGGTTTGTATTTCGCCCAAAGGGCTTTACTTAAAAACGTTATTCAAGTTGATCTATGCTTAAAATTGCTTTGTTTCGTTTTCGCGTGTGACGATTGCCGTCAGCGAGATCAACTTGAGTAACGTTTTTAAGTAAGGCCGTAAAAGTATAAGTATGAAATTTTTGATTTTCCATTGTTATCTTAGGATTTTCCTGATATATACTCTGATCTATGCTTAGGATCAAAAAGCAAATAGAATACAATAAAAATTGTGATACATTCTCTTTGGTTATACTGAAAAGATTAAAGATTATCAAATCTAAAATGACAGGATGAACTTGTCCATTCTAACCTCTTTGGGCTCCGCGGAGGTCTTAGTGGTAGAGTGACAAGTTGGAGGAGGGTGGAGACCACAGAAAAGAGAAAATTATCACTTCAGTGGTGGAGACGAGATATCTTAGATAGGAATGTATTTTTGTATAAAAACAAAACAATTTTAAGCAGCCAAAGAGATAAGGTTTGAGGTTTCACAGAAAGCCAAACATGAAGCCTGAAGCCATACGTGAACTCATTTTGGACAATGGAAATATATTATTACGTGTCGAAAACAAGGCGTACCTACATAAATAGCAATGAATACAAAAATTACAATTATAGTCTCCTCCATCAATTTTGAGAACCTATAAGTTTTCAGAGTAGACCATTACACGAATCCTACGGGAGCTGTGGCCTTAGTACGAGCATTTGCGAAAAAGTTATCATTACGTAAACGATAGCAAATGTGTAAAAAATCAGTTTCCTTTCACGTTTGTTTCCGATTTATGGTTGACATTCCGAAAACCACTTTTATTATGCGAACTGCTAGTCTGTGGAATGCGCTGCTTGAATGGGTGTTCCCCGATAGTTACAATCTGGGTGTCTTCAAGTCAAGAGTGAATCGGTTTCTTCTAGGCAAGCGAAATCCACCGTAGGCCGCATCATCGCTTAACAACAGGCGAGTTGGCGGCCAAGCGCAAGCCTATTTAGCAATAAAAAACGTCTGATAGAGGCACTGTTCAATTTTTCATACATATTACTATCGTTTACGTAACGATAACTTTTTCGCAAGTGCTCGTACTATGGCCACTGGTATTATTTCGTCATTGAACGAGAGTAACTATACTCGCCTTCTGTAGATGTCATCTTGTGACTATAGAAATGACAGAAATTTAACGGGGGGTTACCTTTTTAGGAGGAAATTTTTTTGACCTTACTTAAAAACGTTACTCAAGTTGATATATGTTTTAAAATGCTCTCTCAACTTCTCGCTGACGGCAATCGTCACACGCGAAAACAAGACGGAGCATATTTAAGCGTATGTCAACTTGAGTAACGTTTTTAAGTAAGGCCCTTTATGTTTATCGGGAGCTCATCGGGACTTATCGCACATGTGTTCTTCGCTAAATACCGAAACTTTAAAAGTTACTTGAGGTAAAATGTCTTTGATTTTTAGGGTTCCGTAGAAAAATAATATGGTTTCGCTCAAAATAAATACAGGGTTACTTTGTATGAAATATGAATATGTAAAATATGTGAACTTACTGTGGCGAATCAGAGAAGTACATCCAAGGTTTGAAGGTCTTTCCGTAGTCAGTGGATTTTTCCAATGCCCAGAGTCCTGGTCGCGGTGAATTACCCATTCTTACGAATACGTATGCGACGTGGAATTCCTGGACAGATAGGAACAATTATTATTTAAATGTAATGTGTAAGTATGTTAAATAATGTTTGTGTATTTTATTTATTGTATTCATTTATTAAAGTTATTTTTTTTTTGATCGTTTGTTATTTGCTGAAGTATTTAAGGCCACTTTTTATTCCTCTAGGTAATTCCTTTCCGTGCATGGTTGCCTGGAAGAGATCGTTTTAAGCGATATGGCCGCCTATTAAAAACCCTAGATAACATTTTCATTTGTATGTTTTCTTTGTTTCTGTGGTCTTTTAATAATTAGTTATCCTATCTTATTTGTATGGAAAATTCATAAATTTTACGACCGACATGATTCGAACCTGTTCAGGTAAGTTACCTACATTACCCACGTATCAGGATATAATTTTAGGAGTCTCAGCTTTTGAGTTCTCATTTTTGTGTAAAATAAATAATTCCTCAAACGTACAGGAGAGCTTGTTTTATAAGTTCTCATTATATGTCATTATGCTAGTTAGCTACCATAAATGCGCATACGCAATTATCATTTTTCGTATTACCTAGTCAGTAGTAATATAGTTGTCCTTTGTGTCTATGTGATTATTTTTATTGATGCACATTTGAGAATTTGCACAATAAATACATTTAAGAGAATACAGATTTTTAAACGCAGAGAGTGAGAGAAAGTCTACAAGCTAGTCACCGTGTACCTACTCACAGCCTCTGCAGCGTGATGTAATATGAGCCTGGACAGTAGTGCCTCTCATGGCTCACTACGGGCGTTTATGCCAATATTCAGACAGGCCTGGATCTAGGGGAGGGTAAATAGGGGCACGTGCCCCGGGCGGTAGCTTAAGGGGGCGCCAAGTTCCACTTTTTAAAATCATTAATCTCTAATTCTAGAGGTGAGTGGCGCCAATGTCAACTTTTTGACCCTGCTCGGAAAAATCGTAGATCCAGGGCTGTATTCAGACCCTAGTTTTGTCTCAACTTGTGAAACATTATATCGAAACGAAAGTACAGAACTGGGGTAAAGCTCATCCCAGCTACCACAGGGGCCTTACTCCTAGCTTCACTTTTGCGAGCCAACTTTTAGTAGGTACCTGATAGGTACCTAAAATTAACCAACTCATTTAAGCTGCATCGTTTAAAAGCGTCTAACTTGAATGAACGAAAATCCGTTTCACTATGCGTGTGTGCGTGAAAATAGCAAAGCTGGCGGCTATCAAATAACTACCGCTTATCGTAGTTGATGTTACCGTTTAGACAAATAACACCTATGCGGGTCAACTTTTCGAGCTAGGGGTAAGGCCCCAGGTCTCGAGACTCAACTGGCAACGATCTTTCTACGCTAACATTTATATCTACACAGAATCTTTGACAGAATCTATCGACACTATTCGACACCCACTCAATCCTGTGTTAGTTTAGGCCTGAGTGATGTCACCATGGAACGAGTGACGCATGTTGGTGATAGAAAATAGCAACTAATAGAGAGTAAAATAACATTTTATTTTCTTGTGAATACGATATTGTGTCTGTCCCCATCGCACTCACGAGAGACAGTGATAAACCAGGTTTTGGAGTTAAATAAATAAATAAAAATAAATATCTGGGACATTATTGTATACATGTTCATCTGACAACAGACTAAGCAAAGCTTGTAATATGGCTGCCAGAGACTGATATACATATATATATAATGTGTGCAATCCTTATAGTTAATCCTAATAGTTTTATATAACTATAAATGTAATATAATTTTATATATTTTATGTACATATTAACACCCAGCCATAGAACAAACACAAATGTTCATCACACAAATGTTTGTCCTAGGTGGGAATCGAACCCACGCCCCCAAGCGGAGCAAGGCAGGTTCACTACCAAGTAAGCTAACGAGGCTGTCAAATTAACTATAAGGATTATCATAATCAAGGTATAAGGACATCTGTGTTTCTGTTGTTCTGATGATCTACCATAACCTCAAAAAACATTAATTTTACATTTAATTTTGTCTTGCGCTCCCTTTAGCTGATGCTGTGTTTTCATTTATTGTAAATTTGATTTTAAAGGTGCAGTTAAATGCATGCTCAATATAATTAGCTTGTAGGTATGTATGAAAGTACTACTTAGTAGGTATAGCTTATTCTATTTCCGTGGTTTTCGTAGGTACATAATTATATGTCATGTCTCACGTGCATACTTATACTATTTTACCGACTTCCAAAATGGAGGAGGTACTATGTACGTCTGTATGTTTTTTTTTGTTAGCGTACTACAGAGGTAACGTGAACTTAACATTTGTGATCAGTTGAAAAATAATTTATTTATAAAAAAACACGTTTTAAAAGATCAATAATTGTTATTAGCTATTAATTTGACGAAATAAAATATATTATATAAATCTATACGTATACAGGGTTAGTGGTAATCAGTAAGCATCCTCATAAGTCTAAAAAAAAAAATTCTCAATATAAAAAACCGACTTCATCAGAACTGGAACAAATTGAAATGGGACCAAACAAAAAGCCCCAGATTTAAAATAAAAAAAAGAATCATCAAAATCGATTCCCCCAGTCAAAAGTTCTGAGGTAACAAACATATTTAAAAAAAACAGTCGAATTGATAACCTCCTCCTTTTTGGAAGTCGGTTAAAAACCGCTGTTTCATTATTTTGTCGGGAGTAATTGATTTTTTTACATGGAAAGGTAGATTTCTTTCCACGAAATTCTCAAGGTCGTAGAACAATATTGTTTATTTTGATGTACTAAGGACGCCCTTAAGAGGATGTTAACTAATTACCAGTGACCCTGTATAAAAAAGCAAAGAAGGTACCATCCATTCATTCACCGACTCATTACAAAATCTCAGAAATGACATGTCTTATGAAGCTGAATGGCAAGTACGAATAGATTCCATTTAGTAGCTTAGAAGTCCTGAGAAAGCATTTAGCAAAAAGCCGAATTAATGGAAGGCACGTCTTTCTTTTTCTTCTTCTCTTTTTCTTCCTTACATGGGGGTAAAATGTTTAAGTCTACACGATACGAAGTCGCGAGCAACCGGTGGTATATATATATATATATATATATAAAAATTAGCAGCTGCCAAATTAATAAAACTAATGCACAGCATTCTCTATAGATTTATTCGCATATAATAATCGCTCTTGTTGCGCAAGAGTTCATGTCGCAGTGTTTATCTAGGCGCGTTTCAAATATCACATTCGCTAAGCAATTCTGTAAATGTTGTTATGTAAGCATTCGTTGGGAACTCCGTTCTAGAAGTTGTTGACGCGTACGTCTACCTAGGGACAAACAGTCCAACTAGGCAGGTCCAACTTCAAGAAAGAGGTCAATCTACGAATCAAACTCGGCTGGGCAGCGTTCGGTAAATTTCGCAACGTTTTCTCGTCCAAAATACCTCAGTGCCTTAAGACGAAAGTCTTCAACCAGTGTGTGTTGCCAGTGATGACATACGGAACTGAAACGTGGTCTCTCACTATAGGCCTCATTAGCAAGCTCAAAGTCGCACAACGAGCTAGGGAGAGGGCTATGCTCGGGGTTTCTCTACGAGATCGAATCAGAAATGAGGAGATCCGTAGACGAACGAAACTTACCGACATATCCCACCGGATTAGCAAGTAGCAGTGGCAGTGGGCAGGGCAAATAGCACGCAGAACAGATGGCCGATGGGGCCGAAAGGTTCTCGAATGGAGACCACGGACCGGTAAGCGCAGCGTAGGACGTCCACCCCACAAGATGGACAGACGACCTAAAAGAGACAGCGGAAAACGCTGGATGCAGGCCGCTTCCAACCGGCCCTTTTGGAAATCGATGGGGGAGGCCTATGTCCAGCAGTGGACGTCCTATGGCTGAAATGATGATTATGATGAAGCATTCGCAATGATGCTAGATTGACCAGCTACGTAAATACGCCAAATTAAGTTAGGTACAATCACGTTTTCAGCAAGTAGCCTACTTAAGGACTATAACAAAAGTAAATATAAAACGAAAAAGGACTTAAAATTAAGTAAAGAAAAAAAAAACGCTCATTAATATCGACTAAATCCTCGCTATGTTCCAGAAAAGTATTATAAAAATGTTGGCAGCAATTATACATTGACAGGCTTCCATCAATCATATTGGGTGGCTTGGCTTAGCTTCAGCCTGCGTTTTCCACGTTCATTACCAACATCTTTGCCGGGTGGACACATACCGTCGTAAGTAATTTACTATTTTGTTGCGTTTCTTGGGAAGTACATAAATATTATTTTATTATATTTCTTTACAAGTTGTTTTTTAATAATACGCTTGTCTTTGCCTGGCACCTGATGCACGATGGAGTTAACCCGAGTAAGAAAAAGGTTGCCTTAATTTTTCTTCAACTGATCACAAATGTAGTTTCATATGAATACGAGCAACTGGTCGTAAATCTTAGTCTATAATTATCTTTATATCCCTCGTGAGTTAACAGGGGTCGATGCACTCAGCAAGGACTATTCCTGGAACATGTCCCGAACATTCTCGGACAGGCGGGATTGGCCACGAGTGAGCCTGTTTGCGACTGGGCAGTTTATTTGGGTTTGTAAATGGGCCAGGCTATGAAACATCATATTGGCCGTATCTTTAGTAACTTTGGTTGAATATTTTATGTTTTGTAAACATGTATTCTATAACGCTGTCGATTGCAAGAAATAATTAATATTACCTTAACTTATTTTAGACTGTTATGTTCATTTTATAAATAACTAAATAGGATTTTAGGTGACTGGGCGATAACCATGTTAAGTTACTATCTTTCCCTTCCCTGGAAAAAGACGATGAGGTTTAATTCTATTTTAAATAGTATTCGCACTAATTAGCCCGACTGCTATTTCATTTGTTCGAAAGTCGAGATATATGTAATATATCTCGACATGTAATTTGGTATATCTTAGAGCTCTCCGTATTCCAAATTGTTTAGTCCAGCTGCATATACAGGATGTGTGTGGCGATGTGAATAATTAACAACATGGCCGTGATGTCATCCGCTCTGTGCCGAAATTATAACAGAATGTTTGGTACCTACCGATCTAAGACTATACTGATACACATGCTAGCATCGTGTCAGAAAATTTCTCAGTACAGTTTCAGTACTATGCTAGTCTTCATTTGTTTTTCTGCCTATTCAAACATAAACGAAATCCTAGAATGTTATTTTTTTTTTACGTATAAAACGGCCATACGTAGAACAGTACGTAGTTTTATACGTAGAACAATTGGTAATAATGGTAATGGGTTAATGGGTATGATACTTACAAACTTATTGTAACACTCCACATCGCCTATGTACCAATAATAAGAGACGCTGCTATGTTGGCATTATTTTTTTGCAGCGTCCCTTTTTATTCAGCATGCATAGACAATGTAATGTCACTATTAGCAAGAACGATAATGGATCCTTGCTATTAGGTATATGTGTCTAAGGTAAAATAAAATTATCTATATAAAAAACCGACTTCACAAAAATGTCAGAAGTGCATCAAATTGAAATGGGACCCACACGGGAAGCACCAGCTTTCAAATAAAAAAATAATCATCAAAATCGGTTCACCCCATAGATTTCGTACTAAATTTTTTTAGGTCTGTGGTTCACTCAGTCGAAAGTTCTGATGTAACAAACAAAAAATTAAATAAAAAACAGTCGAATTAAGTACCTCCTCTTTTTTGAAAGTCGGTTATAAAAAACATGCGTCAATTAATTCAGACTCCTTTGTTTCATTGTTTCTACTAGTTAAGTTCCGAACCTGACTATTGCATTGCAGTCCTATTTTTAAATGTGAAACATCTATTGGCGCCTCTAGGCAGTAAAATCAATTCGTATGCCGTGACAGCAAACAACATAACGCTCTATTATGCCGTCTTGTTTCACATCTGCCAGGCGTCCCATGACGGCCTACTTTTTTCAGTTACTCTACCTTTTTCTTTTCTAGTTTGTGACTTAGTTTGTTGGAGGATAATCTTTGGAACCACTAAACTATTCTGAATATTCTTTTACTTATAGAAAATGACACCTATTCTTATGTGACCTAAGTTTTAAGACCTGAGCCGAGGGCAAAAACTAGTTTTATATAAAAATTAAATAATCATTTACTTTCATATACATACAGCTGAGATTTTTAACAGAGATCAATAAAAAGAGTCAAATGGGTTTTGAAAGTTCATATGAAGTCTACGCGTACGAAGTCACGGGTAATGGTTAGTCTTCAAAAAAAGAGTGCGAACTACTTGTTAAAATTTTATTTGTTTAGTCAGGCCTGGCCCACTCTGCACTTTAGGTATGAAGCTACAAGTAGTCGTCTTGTCGGACTTGCCGAGCCCGCTGCCACGGGATAGACAGAGATAACGCGACAAGAGTTACGCGATGGACAGAGAGGCAACTTCTAGGTATATAGCAGTAGGTAGTTAGCCCTCGCACGTCCTGAATTGGACTTTATTGTGTGGTAGTAAGAGTCCCTACTTATTTAAATGCTTTTGCGGAGTGAACTTGTACTTTATGTATTCTGTGGTTTCGTTTCAAAAGACTAATTGATTGATTGAAGAGTGATGACGGTGAAGGAGCACTTCTGAAGTACAAAACAAAAAAGTATCATGGGCTCAAGGGATGATAGCTACAGGAAAGATGAGCGTGGTTAGTCACCTGTCCAAGGTCGATGGTGAGGTTGACCTCGTTATACTTCATGCCGCGGGAGAGCGGCGGACTCTGCCACCAGGTCTCCATCCCGTCCACGGCGTACTCCGGTGGGTGCTTCTTGGCGTCGTTCGTAGCATCGCAGATGTCGCAAACCTACAAACACATATATGCCCTTTTTAGAAAATGACCATTGTGCCAAATTACGAGTACGATACATTTTTGTAACTCTACACTCTGCCATATATGTAATCCCATCCCACCAATCCCACTAATCTTAGTGGGTTAGGTTAGGTTAGGTTAGGTTAGGTTAGTACGATACATTTTTGTAACTCTACACTCTGCCATATATGTAATCCCATCCCACCAATCCCACTAATCTTAGTGGGATAGTCGTTCAAACTTTCACATATATAGATCTCTATTATATATGTGAAAGTTTGAATGGCTGGATGTTTGTTACTCAATCACGCAGAAACGGCTGGATGGATTTGGATGAAATTTAGAATATACGTTGCTTATGTCCTGGATTAACATATAGACTACTTTTATCATCAATTGTTGCCTGGAAGAGATCGCTTTTATCGATAAGGCCGCCACTTGTGGCACTAGCTCGTAAGTGTTTTCTATTTGTATGTAATATTTATTTCTGGTGTAGACAATAAAGAGTTTCTATCTATCATCATCGTCATCACCGATTTTCATCACCACGCGGGTGAAACCTCGGGGCGTAGCTAGTATATATAATATTAAAAAAATAATTGGATGGATGGATGGATGTTTGTTACTCAATCACGCAGAAACGGCTGGATGGATTTGGATAAAATTTTGAATATACATTTTGCTTATGTCCTGGATTAACACATAGGCTACTTTTCATCATCATCGTCATCGCCAATTTTCATCACCACGCGGGTGAAACCGCGGGGCGCAGCTAACACAAAATAACAAAAGTGTACGTGCTAACCTACTATTGACATTTATCCTACAAATTAATAAACAGTTGGTTAACATAGACCGATGAAGATCTAGAGATACAATTATGGCTGTTAGATTGTCTTTAAGTCTTTAAATGGGACGCCACTTGTGTCGATACTTTGACGCCGTCACATCTTTCTGAGACACAAAGTACAATACAATAACTCTTTATTTAAAACCACAAAAACAAGGATAACATTACAGTAATTATACAATACAGTAATTATCTCACATCTGCATCGCTCGTCACCAGCTGTATCTATTTATTTGTATATCTACACTACAATTATAAAGTGGAAAGATTTGTACCTATTTTTGTATGTTTGTAATGAATAGGCTCCGAAACTACTGAATCGATTTGAAAATTTCTTTCACTGTTGGGAAGCTACACTATCCCCGAGTGACATAGGCTATATTATATTTTGTAGCGAGGCTGAAGGCCGAGCTTACACCCGTGCGAAGCCGGGACGGTAGGCTAGTTACTTAATATATTCACTTTGTAGTATGCGGCGATATAGTTTAAGATATAATGGGACTGACATACCACTGTTGGTAAAAGTCCCAAAATAAAAACAGAATAAAAAAATAAAAATAAAACAGTAATTATCTAGGCTTTTAACAGGCGGCCTTATCGCTTAAAGCGATCTCTTCCAGGCAGCCGTGGCAAAGTAGGGGTGGTGCAGCTGCCAATTCGGTAGAGCAGCATGCAACCACTGCCCAGGGGCCCTACCCCTAGCTTCACTTTTGCGAGCCAACTTTTAGTAGGTACCTGATAGGTACCTAAAATTAACCAACCCATTTAAGCTGCATCGTTTAAAAGCGTCTAACTTGAATGAACGAAAATCCGTTTTACTATGCGTGTGTGCGTGAAAATAGCAAAGCTTAGCGGCTATCAAATAACTACCGCTTATCGTAGTTGATGGTACCGTTTAGACAAATAACACCTATGCGGGTCAACTTTTCGAGCTAGGGGTAAGGCCCAAGGTTAGTATATTTGAGCCGTTTGGGGTCGAGACATTGGGCCCCTGGAGATCTGTATCTCGCATTATTATATTATTATTATTATTTCTCGCATTATTTATTTTCGAATATCTTTCAGAGCGCCTGGTTAGTGCGACGCGAGACCTAAATTCTAAATGTTTCTGGCTCAACGCATAAGCATTGCCATTTAGCGTATTGATGCCACCAGCATGCTGGATACGCTGCCATCTGGTAGTGGGCTTGAGTATTTGGATTGTATTTAACATTTCAACCGCAATCCAACCTATTTACTATAATCGGCTAGTAATTTAGTATTTAGTGTCAGCTTGTATTGTAAAGGCACTTGCAAAAAAAGTACGTAATTACATTGTAATTGAAAACTACTTATTATGTCTAATTGAAATGTTGGTAACCCAAAGCTGTAGGTAGAGGGCCGTCATAACAACAACAGACGCCCGAAAAATTCGTCCATTCACAACAATTTTATTCATTCTCTACACGGCGCGAAACTTGTTTGGGGAGTTAAAAAAAGTGATTCAATTTCGGGAGGCTTTGTTCGAAACAAAAGGAGGAGAGGCGGGATGCGCGCGCGCATGTGCTCGCCATATGTCTGCAAAAAATTCGAAAGCGGTCGAAGTCTGTTATTAGAAACTGGCCGCCCCGCCGGTTCATGATTTACAAGAAGAAGACAAAACGATGCAACAAAGACTACTCAGTATAAAGTATGAATAAACATAGTTTTTCTTTGTAAAGATAGAACATAATTATATTTATTAAAATAAAATAAAAAATATTAGTTACACCTATACTGTATAATTATTGTACCATATTTTATTGGGACTGTACCTATGCTCCAATTATTAATAATGTAGGTAATATTATTATTATTTAAGGTAATGTACCCACATTACCTTAAATAATAATAATAAACGCAGGGGCGGCTTTATGGCGAGCCGTCGGTGAGTAGTGACACCGCGTACCCCGATTCCATGGAGCTAATTCTAATTGTTTCTCATTCTATAGATCTGTTATTCCATCCACAAGTTGTTTACCACAATAGCCCAGATTTTTTTTATCCTATACTGTACAATAGTTTCATATTCAATTTTATACACATTCCATTATTGTATTTTTTATATTCAAAAGGGCCTCTTGGTGTTGGCTTCGGCTCCACCAATGCCTTCCAAATGTCTGGGCTAGACCCGAGAATGTTATTGAATAAAGTGTTATAATAATTGAATTCTACAAAATTAGTGTTTCTAACACTCACAGTTATGGTATAAGTTGATATTTTCGATATTATGATTTATTTTAATATCAAAATATATCATTATGATCTATTTTTATATTTATGTTCTAAGTAGCGTCTTGCAAGAAGTCTATGTCCAGGAATGGACTAAGATAAGTTTATTGTGATGATCATGATAATTATGAACAAGTGTACAAATATCTTTTATTTAACACTAATAATATAAAGCGGAAAGATTTGATTGTTTGTTTGTTTGCATTGAATAGGCTCCGAAACTACTGAACCAATTTGAAAAATTCTTTCACTGTTGGGAAGGTACACTATCCCCGGGTGACATAGGCTATATTATATTTTGTAGCGAGGCCAAAGGCCGAGCTTACACTCGTGCGAAGCCGGGACGGTCGACTAGTTTAACATAAAACGGTTATCTTGGTCCTCCTATTTCCTCTTCCTTTCTACCTTTTCCTGGCTCATAAGTTTCTTTATCTGTAATTTTTATTTCTGGTGTGGATAAAAAAGGTTTCTATCTATATTTTTAGATATGTCTACCTGTCATGTCGTATAGGTAGGTGAACAAGGTAGAACAGTGAAGGCTAGAAGTTGCTTCTCTAACAGAGATTATAGAATACGAATTTCAATTTTAATTCTGACCTGTGCAAATTTGTAAGATTATAATAATATTTAATTCAAGATTATATATACTGTGGAACTCCATGGTGCTGCCATAATGACAGTTTATGGCACCCGGAGCTTATCCCACTAATGGGCTTATTTTACGGCTTGTAGCAGTAACTGTTATTCATTCTGTGCCTTCATCGGGTTCTTCGAATCGTGAGCAGTAAACAAAGAAATAGTTTCTCGTATACGATGTCGTTAAGGGCTGTGTCAACTTGTCTTATTGTACTTAAACATCAATTTATATGCAATAGGTATGTTGAAACTAGTACCAATCCACGAAAAAAATGACGATTTTTAATCTAGGTATATAAATTAAGATACATCTTAGGATGAGTTCCACCATCTTACTTTAGCTTTAACAATCGACGACATTTTAGTAGAAGTAGCGGTTCTTGAGTGGAGACCGCGAACCGGAAGACGCAGCGTAGGTAGGCCTCCCACTAGATGGACCGACGACATCGTGAGAGTCGCGGGCATCCAGTGGATGCAGATGGCAAGATGTCGTTCAGTGTGGAGGTTAAAGGGGGAGGCCTATGTTCAGCAGTGGACGTCTTCTGGCTGATGATGATGACCGGTTAGGCAAAAGAAATGTGTCACCATCCGTCATAATTTAACTTTAATCGTAACTGCCCGCCCATGCTTCGCTGGTTAGTGTAACATTAACGTATTGTTTATGTTAAATATCAAATAACCAAGGCTTGGTATCAAACACCATAGTCGTAGTTAAAGTGAATGTTTATGACAAATTTGACAATAACAGTAACGCTGACTTTAGCAGTTACTGCGAAATGCATTGAACCAGTGTGCTAGCATAGTTAAAGTTACCAGGGTTGAAAGTCAAATAAGACCTTATTTACCCCAGATGCATAGCTGGAATTATATTTTATGCATCTGACTGATTTAACAGCGTATGTGGACAAACAGTTAAAGTTATGAACGTCATTAAAAAATCTGATGCTGAAAATATTAATAAATATTGGGTCAGCGCTCAAAAAGATGTCCCATTCTCTAAACTAAACTAATCTGACAGGAACAAAATTATCAGCTTCTCTTTTAATATCAATACGTAAGAAAAGAATGGCAACAATTTTGGAGCTGTCAAATTAAGTTAAGTTCAGCGAATGGTACGTCAGAATTGACGTCATTGCATGGTTAGCTAAATGACGTCATTCTAAATCCAATATGGCGGACTACCAAAGAAGGCGGACCTGTTATTTTTTATGCACCCCCATTATATGGGTATCAAATGAAAGGGAAGGGCAGGGAGTTCCAATCTTGGCAGAATGTATCATACCTAAATGACGACCCAAATCGTTGTGTATTGTCTCATATTAACGGCTATTGTAGATGGACAGATGACCTAAAAGAGACCGCAGGAAAACGCTGGATGCAGGCCGCTTCCAACTGGTCCTTTTTTAAATTGATGGGGGAGGCCTATGTCCAGCAGTGGACGTCCTATGGCTGAAATGACGATGATGATGTTTAAACTGCTTAATGTGTGAGGTATCGTTGGATTCGTCTTCATGATCAGAGTGATAGGGTACGATTTACGGGTATTTTGTTATTCTCTTTATAATCAACTTGTCATTTGAATTGGTTGTGTTCTACATCATTCATTAGGGCGGCGTTGATATACCGGTCGAGGGTTATCGGCAATAGAACTTTTGGAACGAATCTGCAACCGTTACATACTTTTGTTATCATTAAACGCCTACACTTACCTACTATCTAATCTAGGTATTTCAATTGTTTTATTTTAAACTGAGATAAGAGAATATAATAGTCGCGTATCCTACTTCAAAAACATATTATGCTGTGTCGGCAGATAAATATTATAGCACATAATTTTTCATCACAACGCACTTAAAATAAAGATATTTTTTTTGTTACGTATATAAATAATATGTCTAAATAATTATTTAATACATATATTAAAGCGAAATACCACTCACTAATCATGAAGTTTCAAGAAAGTTTTAGTTTGAGTTTGGTACAAAGATGACATTTGGCAGACATATTCCGTGTTTTAAACATATTTCCCAGTCTAGAATATATTCTAATAAACATATCTTGTTCATAGTCGCGGCAACAGCTAGTGTCTTTATAATTTTATTATAAGTTATACAATGTCTGTTATATATAAATTTATAAAATCTCTAAGACCAGGAGCCTTACTCCCAACTCTAAACGCGGGCCCGAATAGGTGCACTTTGCAAAATCACGCGAACGCGAACTTTAACGCGAGATACGGTTTGCGGTCGCATGTTTTTGCAAACTGCACTTATTTGGGCCCGCGTTTAGAGTTGGGCGTAAGGGCCAAGATCATTAATAAGTGAAAAAAAAAGTTTAAATTAATTTAATTTCACACCCAGTCAATCAAAAAAGCATTATGATTTTTATTCGTGCATCTTTACTTGTATTAGTGGTGTAAGAGTTTAGGTGCGAATACTTTCTGTAAAAGCTTAATGTTCCCAAAATATATGTTGTGTAAGATACTCGTGCAAGTAGTAGCAACCATTAATGAGTACCGGTCGCGGCGAGCGTCGAACCCGCTATCAGGGGATGCGTACCAACAGGACGCGAGATAACCTTTATCAGTGCTCCCTGTTATCAGCCTGGAGCGAGTACGTTGTGTCACTTTATTCTAAGCATTCCATTACTGGAGTATTTGACACAAATTAAATAGAGAATAGACTTCGTGTGTATAATAAATAAATAAATATCTGGGACATTATTGCACACACGGTCATCTGACCCCAAACTAAGCAAAGCTTGTAATATGGCAGCCAGAGACAATAGACAAGGTTATATAGTTACTAGCTGAATCTCGCGGTGTGAGCCATGATTTTCTAGTTTTTCCGAATTCTGAGAGGAAAAAGTACCCTATGTTTTATTCAAAATTTATCTATTTATTTATTTGAATTTGCTTCATTTATTTGCCGTTAGCGAGTGATATGATTAATGAAAAAAAAATGCTACTTTTGTTTGGGATTACGTTCGAAAGTCAGTCATTTCGCATGATATTTTAGTTTAGAGCGAAACAGACCTATGAGTGATTAAAAAAATCGAGACCCTGAGAGTTGAGTTCCCAGAATTTTCGCCTAACTAAATAATATTGATTATAAATGATTTTTGCATTGGGTTGGAAAAATAAGCCAGCACAACAAACAGGTTTTTTATGGCGAATAATTCCGCGTTTGACCACCAACTCGTCTGTTGGTAAGTGACGAGGTAAGTTTAAGCTTTATATATGTATGTTTAAAATAACGGCTATCCAACGGCTATGCTGATAAAATGCCTACTTTGGCCACAAAATGATTATGTGCTTTGTAAGCATACAATTAATAATGTACAATAGATTATGTATAGGTATAATTACGTCATGTATTACATATTATCTATTCTGTGGCATAGCTAGCTTAAGTACTTAATTAAGTATCTGTCAGCGGTCTATTATTTGCACCTACTACTCTACATTCTACCTACTACTGCTACATTCTACCTACTACTGCTACAGTCATGGAGATAAGTGTGAAAATAAAGAGAAAAGTAAGAAAGAATGAAAGAAATACTTGTATTGTGCTTTTCATACAAACATATTGATGACGAAAGTCTAATAAATTATCAATTATTTTATTTTTATCTTACGTGACTAATTCCCGTGTAATATAAATAAAATGTCTAATAAATTCTTTTTATTTTGTCTTCTGAAAGTTTACCATTTTTATATTATAGTTAATGTCAGAAGATAGCTTACCTAAATGTACTTAAAGTAACTTGGAATAGATTTGGTAGAGTCAAGGAAGGAAATCGGGTAGGCGCTCAAGAATGTCCACACTAAATTAGATTAGACCAGAGTATATTGAAATAATATGTGGCTATACGTATAATAATAGTTTTCTTTTGTTGCTAACTAAGTCAGACTTCTAAAATATATCTATACTAGCCGTCCGCCCCGGCTTCGCACGAGTGTAAGCTCGGCCTTCGGCCTCGCTACAAAATATACCTAATATAGCCTATGTCACCCGGGGATAGTGTAGCTTCCCAACAGTGAAAGAATTTTTCAAATCGGTTCAGTAGTTTCGGAGCCTATTCATTACAAACATACAAAAATAGGTACAAATCTTTCCTCTTTATAATATTAGTGTAGATGTATAGGTAAACTCAGGTTTCGTGAATTTTGTACATAAATTGGTAGAGTATTGTAAAGTATGTAACAAATTGTAACAAAAATGAAAATGACGTAAGTACACCTTCTTGTAATCAAGACATTTTTAAATTCTAGCAATCTTTTTTTGATTTATTGAACTTGATTTCAATCGGGGACCAAAATTATGAACGATTAAGCGTATCAGTGTTATTAAATTTAATATTTCAAATATAACAAAAATACCACTACCATGAAAAGTATAACAGAGTGAGAACAGGTAAGCTGAAATGTCAATTTCTCTATTTGTAAACTTCCTACGAAAGTGAAGTGGACAACAATCGTCAAGACAAAAACATACCTGTCCTTGTATCACGTGCTCGTCGTGGTCTGCGTTTGCGCCGACCAGCTTGCAGTAGAGCTCGGCGCCCTCATCGCCGCATGTCGCCGTCGCTGTAATCTTCTTCCCGGTGGCCAGGTTGAAGTACGGCGGGGTGAGGATCTCTGCTGAGACAGTTGTGAAGAGTAGAAGGAGCGCCGGGAGCGCCGTGACGCGCACCATCCTCTCTGCGCGGCGCCCAGTCGCGTTATGACGCCCGAGCGCTCTGATAGGGGTGGCGCAGCGACGCCAGTGGCAGGCGCAGCGCCGGCGCCGATAGCGCCTCCTGCCCAGTTCATGGCAGGGCTTATGGCATCCCGCATACATCCACTAATGTTCTAATGGTTGTGACTTCACTGAACTCTACTCTACTCTACCTTTTTTCTTTGTCAACTCATTAGCATAATAATCAAGATTGTAAATTATTATTTTTATACCAGACTAGTTCAGGAGCCTCTGCGATCAACACTATAGCTTACTTTATATTATGCTCGAAAAATGATTTGTATTTCTACTATGTGCTTCCAAAAATAAGTACATTCTGCCAATATTGTAAAAAAAAGTTGCATTAAAGTTGTTAGCGGTCTCCAACGAACTATATCTATATATGTGTGGTCTCAAGCCCATTGTACTTGCTACATGGCAACAAAACCAAGCAACTGCGCTTATATATTTACTAATATGATACCATAGCTACATAGCTACTGTACTGTAGCTATATAGCTACAATATTATGGTGGTAGATCTGTGATAATATGTCTTAATTTTTTGGTTTGTGTCAAATTCGCAATGTGTAAAATTACGAATAAAGAGTTTTTAAAGCTAAAACTTATCCATATAGATGCGCCCTGCAGTTTCACTTGTATGGACATTCCCTTTGTGGATTAATTTTATCTTATGTCACTTTTCGGCCCTCCAACTATCTCTGTGTCAATATGTTCGACCCGTTGGTCTGTTTCTGCGTTCAAGAGGAACAAACGAAGCAACAAACCAACACTTGTATTTATAATGTTAGTAGTACATTGGGGTAGGTATACGATATGAAGGGTAGCATTTGCGGTACGAGACTAGGAGCGTAGCGAGGGCCACTATCCACCCGAGTTCATACATGTGTAGTTTCTCCCCCAAGGCTTGTACCTATACAGATTTTTACCATACATACGAAGAAATTGCATGATTTTTAAAGAATTTTCACCTGGTTAGGGTTCCGTAGTACTACTAGGAAGACTTATGTATAATATAGCAAAAAAATTAAATATTAAATAAAAAAAATTAGGTCTGTGGTACGTACTAACTTATTAATACAAAAAAATATCTTGTTTTTCTAATCTAGTCTGCACCTATAATTGTGATGACGTTTAGTTTAATTCTTGTGCGTCGGCTCTTCTGTGTAATGTATTGATGTAGGTACATCATGTTGGTGTTAATTAAATAAATACTTATAGAATCGTTCTGCCCGTCCATCTGTCTGTCTGTCCGTCCTAATCTTTTAGAATTAACCTTCTAAATTCTATAGTCATTACCACAGAAAAGAGAAGTAGAAAAATTCTCACTTCAGCGGTCATAACGGTAAGCGCATGAAACTACCTACAGTTTAGATATAGATATTAATTAAAAAGGTTAAAAAATATAATACTGTATAAGTGTGAAATACTTAATAATTTATTGCATATTATGAAATTCACATATAGAACTTAGGTAACATGTAATATGACTTTGGATACTAAAAACAGAACCCTATCATATTGTCTCGAGCTTAGACACGCTCTAGGCCAGTTATTTATATTAAAAAAAACTGTATTTTGAGTTCAGTTATTAATGCCATCTTGTGAAGCTTTTTTTCTTTTTTTTAATGGCAAAGGTTAAAAAACATTTTTGCCAAAAACAAGTAAATGGCTGCGGAGAAAAAGACGGAATTTAGAATTAAGCTGAAACAAAAAGAAAATATCCTAAAAAATACAGAGGCAACATAACAAAATGAACACTTATTACATATATTATTACATATATATATATATAAAAGCAAAATTAAAATAACTACAATTTAATATTATTTACAGAAATAATATGTGATAATGAAGCGATTGAAGGGGGGTCTATATTATGAAGAAGATTGTCGATGTGAATGGGAAATGGAAATTTATAATGAGTTAACAAGTTGAAAAATGAATTGTGATCCAAATTGCTACTTGTGAAGCTTACTGACATTGTATTCTTCTATTGTATTCTCTTTGCCTACTGAAAAGAAGGCTCACTGTCACACTGACGTTGTCTCTGAGGTCTTAAACCTATTTATATTTTAAACATAGAGTAACATAATCCGCTGAAGGCCTCAAAAGGCGCAAATATAGTAGTCTAGATAGTGGATACATGTTTGAGCCTTTTGGGGTCGAAACTTTAGGTCCGTGGGGGTCGGATGCCAAAATTATTTTCAATTATTTATCCAAACGCCAAAATGCTGGCCGGTATCTAGCGCAACGTGTTAGTATTGCAATCCAACGCGGCCAGCATTTTGGGCACGTTGCCTACAGGCAGCGGTTTTTAGATTAGTGTAGTTTAATATATTTAATTTATTTTATAATAATAAGTCTGTTTCTTTCTTTTAATTTAGGTTAGTTTATTTAATTGTATTTACTTAGGTAGTTATTATTTTCAAGTACTTGTTTCTTTTATTCCTATAAATATATATTATATACACCAGTAACATAGAGTTTTTCTGTGTGCCTTTTTGTTGCTTAGGTTGCAGCATGAGACTATTATTGTACGAAGTACTTATTGCCAAAGAGAATATAATCACACTTTCATGGAGTAATTGCTCTTTTATTTTTGATTATTTTGACACTGTCTGAATGCCTGGTTGTCAAGTAACTATTGTCAGTTGTCAGCTTAGGTCTGTGGCTTTTGTGAATAGTAAACACGTAGTATCGAGTTATCTTTTGCTCTTTGTAGTAAATATTATACTGTGTTATTATAGATTTAACGATCTTTTTTATTTATACAAGTCTATTTTAGTTTTCCAATGTTTACACTTTCTAGTTATAATGTGTGTTTTATATTGTGTGTAGTAACAACAACAAAGTCAGTCGAAACTTTACATTCACGCCGAAAAAATCCGTTGAGATACGAGCTTACAAGTGAAGTGATTATTTTACCTCAAGATTACTACGTCGATGATATAGAATCCAGTAAAGTTACCGAATCAACTCATCCATTTCTTTGGACGGTAAAAAAAGTGATATCAAACATGTCTGAAGATACGTTATATACGTTACCGAGTGATGTGCTTCAAGATACAACTTCCATGATTGATGTGGACAATCAACAATTATGGAGACCAACAAAAGAAGAACTTTCAGGTTTCATAACGAGTGAGTGGAGACCAACAGTTGGAATATTAGACGATAAAAATGATTCAGAAATAAAAGAAAATGATCAGAGCTTTCTCAAATTTCTTAATATTCACAAATTTATCGATTCTAATGATACTGAAAGTTCAACAGAAATTCAAAACATGTTGGGAAGTTCTCAAGAAGTTCTAAATACAACAATAACGATTACAACAAATAATACGCTCAATGATAGTAATTATGATTTTCGACAAGGAACTAGCCAATCGCCTACTTTTAGAAGATTAATTAATGATACAAATCTTTCTATCGTAAGCACCTCAATAAAGATAACTCAATCAAGTAATAGTTTTAAAAATGAAAATACAACGGAATTCACTCAACAACCTCTTTTAGAACTATTAATCAGAAATTTTACAAAAGACAACCAGCTAGATTTTTCTAAATACCCAAGAAAAGTGACTATTTTGATAATTATGCCGAAAGAGCTAGCACCCGCCATATCTCCACGTGCTAACATAGGAGATAAACCTGTTAAATGTTATAATTGTGGCATGGACTTAACCAAGTTGAGTAACACTGAGTGCCATGATATTTTTACTAATAGCGACGTATCTAAAAAAAGCAAAATGAAAACCACATGCTCAGAAGATAATTATAAAAAGGGATGTTTCAAGAGATTTTTAGATGTTGGAGATATGTATTACGAACGAGGCTGCAGAACATGGCCACCCAAAAAAGGAAAAAGTTATGCTTCAAAGAGACTGCAAAGTATAGAGCTTATGTTAAAAAAGGTAGATCGAGGGTGTCGGTTTAGCCCATTTGCCAGTCTTACACCGTTTAGTCGAGCCATATCTCTGTATGTAAGGTATCATGTATGTGTATGCCAAGGTAAGTATTGTAATACAGGCAATATAATAGCAGTTCAAGTCGTCGTGATTTTGTTGTGCTTTCTATCATGTTTTGCTCTTTAAGAAACTATAGCTAGGTTTTTTTAATAAAAAATATACAACAGTTATCTAAACACTTCACAAATTCGTTATAATTTGTAGAGGTCATTAATCTAATTTATTTAGGCTAGCATTTTATTTGAAATAGGCAGCCAATAGGCAGTGAAAATAATTTACATAAATATGTTAAAGCTAAGAAAATCTATTTTATTATTTTCTACAGTTTTTACAAATCTACAAAGAGTATTGATATTTGTGGCCCTCCTCTGATTTAGGTTCTTTAGAAGCTTTCTCTCCTTTAATACTATCTACACTACTTTGCCTTTGGAGAGATTTTGTATCTGAACTGCCCCTTGGATATTTTTTTTCAGAATCGTCATTATGTGCTCTACTTCCTTTTATGTATTCTTTGTGCTTTTTTTCTTTGGTTTTTGTATCTTTTTTACCTCTATCAGTTTGCAAAACTTCTTCATCACTTTCAGTTGTACTTATCATTATAACTGGTATAACGGAACCAATTGAATCCGACTGCCTAGATTGTGTGCTAGACTCTGATGCTTGTTTTTCATTTATTTTTCTTGTTTCGTTGTTCTCTTTTTTCTCCTCTTCAACCTTAAAAGATTTTGGTTTGTTAACGTTAGCATCAGGAACGCGTTTATTTTGTTTTTCTACTACAGCTTTTTTTTCAGTGCGATCATCAATATCTTCAGGCTTCACGTTGAGAGTACGGCTTTTTGGTTTGGTTTTCTCATCTTTATCAGTTTTGAATTCCACACTATTTTTCTTTCTCTGTTCAAGATTTTTTAATATTGTAATATCTTTGACCTTGAGTATATCTTTTGGTAACGTTTCATGAAAATCTGTATCTGTTTCATCGTCAATGTTGTAGGAATAAGGAGATGGTAAATCAGAAGTTACTGACACATCAGATTTTTTATCAAGGGCCATATTCACAATTTTTGCAAATATTCCTCCTAAAATAATGATCAAAATTAATATTGAAATGAATAATTGTTTTTAAAACTAACTTGATTTACAAAATGTTGCTTACCTTTCTTCTTGACGATCTTCAAAGGTGCTGCATTATCTTCACATGTTTTTCGATCATCTGAGTCAATCGATTTACTTAGTGGTAGAGATGGCAAAGCTTTTTTCCATCGTGCAAAAGGTGTGTTGTCCATTGCTGATGAACCAGCTCGTCTTCTAGTATCCGCTAACTGAAACATTTTCCTACGTTCCTCGGTTCTTTCTCGGCGTAACTGAATCTGCAAACAAAAACTTTAAAGTCAAACGAGTTCCGTACACACAATTTGTTATTATTGTGTAAAAAATAGTAAACTTACTTTTAAATCATTATTTGCTTCCCTTAAAGAGTTTGTTAATGAAGTCAAATAATAGATTATTAATATCAGTAATACCAGTAAAGGTATTACGATTGCAGGTGATGCAATATACTCCAAAGCAAAATTAACTCCGGGTGGTAGCAGTTTGTAAATGTTGTCTCTTAGTATATAGTATATTCTCTCGTACTCAGAAAAAGGGCCACAGTGCCATGATGGTTTGACCCACACTATTGAATAGCCCACGGGCAATACACAGAGGAATAGCATCGTAAGAAGAAGAGCTAAATAGAAATTGTTACTTTTTGAAACTCTAAAGACTACTTCGTGAGGAACATTACAGGTCATTACAGCCCAGGACCTGAGGTACATCATAATCATAAGTTTGACAACGTTTAATACAACGAGTCCTGGTGAAAAAAACATGCCCATCCAAACCATCCCTTGATTGTTTATGAGGTGTAAAATGTTTTCAGCTATTTTAAAATCTCCATATTCAGGAAACTTTTTTTCTAAGTCCCAGCACCAGCAACGGTTCATATATCTCACAAATAGTGCGCGAAAAAAATCCATAAATAAAGTTCCCAGCAGGACAAATACCTGCAATATAATTTAAAATAATTACAAACTGTGTATAATGCTAATTATATATCATACCTACTCAGTTTTAAACTAAAGCAAAATACAATAAAGTAATTGCATTTTCTACATCATCAAATCATGCATTACTAAAATTACTATTGCATGATGGATCAGTATAACTAAGCAAATGCATCGATTATAAGTAAGTTCTTATTATAGACTGAATAACCATCTGCACTATTATGAGTTTAAGTATCGATAAAGTATATTAAAATTAAAAAATGTTGAATTACCAAATCCATCATAGTTAGTTTTACTAGCTCTTGGCCAAACATTGTTTCCCAGCAAAGTTTAAGCAACTTTTTCTGAGTTTGCACTGTCAAGTTGTATTGGGTAATGTTATAATCATCAACATACGCTGTGTCTATTATAGCATTAGTTTGGTTTTTATCGGCACCTTTTATCTCAATATACTCATATATTTCACATTTCTTTTCGTAGCACACACTTTCAATTATAGTGCAATTAGATATAGTGTACACTTGTGTAATGGTTCTTTCTCCACAATTTAATGAGCAATTAAATGACAGATCAGGACAAGATTTTGAGATATCTGTAAATGTAGATAATGTCGTTTCTTCTGTGTAATCAAAAATGGAATCCGTTGAATCATTATTTAATATTGTATCATAGTTACTGGATATGTTCAAAAAAGTTGAACTTGTTGATATAATATCTTTTTTGGTGTACGGTATATTTATCTCAACAGTTGTGTAATCACTTGTTGTTATATTAAAATAATTATTTTTTACATTATTTTCGTCAGTTTCAGAATCTGTTGTGGTATTAATGACAGAATTTTGGGTCTCCGTGTCTATAATTTCGGTGGTAGGATTAATATACGACACATTTTCAGTTTCATTGTCTATATCTATACCAGTTGTTGTTTTTAAGTTTGTAAATGTGACGTTATAATCAGTATCATCTGTAATTATTTCATTACTATAAGTATCTTCTTCATTTGTGTCAGTGCTTACTTTAGTTAAATACAATGAATCATCTGTGGTCATCAAACTAGCTTCAGATTCTATAGAATAGCTGTGATTATTAATGTTAATTGACGTAATTGTAGATACTTCTTTGTCACTTTCAGAAAAGGTATCATTGGTGTTATCATAATTATTATAGTAGTCGTTATCATCAGAGTTTGAATCAGTATTATTTGTATCAAAGAACTCATTGGTATTCACAACGGTTTGATTGTTTTGTTTTGCAAACATTCTAAGTCTTAATATTTCGTTTTTTATGGCTAATGCTGTATCTATTGTAGTAGATTCAATATTTTCTTTGTATTTCTCTATGTTTGCAGCTATTAAATTGTAGCTTGTAAATTTGGTAGCTTCAGGAGCTAAATTAGTATTTTCAATCATCGTAACATTTTTCCTAAAAGTTTTGTTTTTGCTAGTTGATACGTTATCTATGGCTATCAAAGTAACTTGGTGAGTACATATCCCACAGGACACAATTTTTTCTGTACATATACTAGGTATTTGTTGCACAAGCGATTCACTGATATATAACGTGTTGTTAGAAATATTCGTCGCATTCAAGTTTAAAGTTGGCTTAAGCAAATCTAATTCTTTGCTCATTCCGTCAATTTTACTGAATAACGCAAATATTAATGAATAAAGATTCAGCAAATTCAGGAGCATTATTCTGAAACCAAGATCTCATAATTTAGTAACATACTACTAAAGTTAGATATATAATTATTTGATGAGTAATTTTGTCTTTTACCTTGCAAGTTGTAACCTTAACTGTTTTCTGGGATGGTAATGTTCCAAAAATCCAAGCAGCTCAAAGAAGACTGGGAATGTTATTGAAATGACTGTCACAACTATAGTCGTCTCATTCTCTCGCCACCAGTTTCTTGTTTTGGGGTTGTCGTCTGAGCGAGACACGACAGTGACCACAGCGTATGCTGACAAGGCGAGAAGCACAACGACGCATATATTAACGAGAGCGCGTAGAGATATGATACGCCAACTGAAAACATTTAATTGATTGATTGAGTGAAATTTTTACAAAGTACCTAAATATTAAGTTATCTTAAAAAAAGCATATTTTGTATTACCGAGGGATTTCTAAATGATGGCAAAGAGCTTGTTGAGATACGCCAATTATAATGATCCGTAGCCAAAGCTATATAACAGTAGTTACATCCATTGTTCAGAAGTCGGTGGTTTTAGAAAAGTCTTACATACGAAGCTCAGTTAGACTTAGCAAAGTTTTAGTGAAGGTTCATCCCGGCGTAACATTTACTTATTTTTAAGGTCAATAACGTTTGAGCTAGAACGTCTTGAAATTAGTAGTCTTATCGCTACAACTCAAAAAGATCACTTGCGATGCGATCACTTCATGTCCGAAATAATTTTGAAAAATAGTTTTTATGACAATCTATCAGCATGGCAAATAAAAAGTTTCTATATCTAATAGTTTAGATATGCAGGGGGATTAACTTAATTTATTCATTTTCAGGATTAGTTCTATAGTAAAAGATGTTCATAATGATGAGTACAATGACCTCCTTTCGGGTAAATGTGTAACCCTGTAGAATTTTATACAGAACTTACACATGACTAAATATGCAACTTGGCAAGTTGTCGCACTTTATACCTACTGTAAAAAAACAAGTGTATGAACTCGTATAAATTGAAAACGCCGACTTATAATTGTACGAACCGCACTCCAATCACGAGCTTCGCAGCAAATAACATCTTGCGGCATGGTTTCAATCCTGTCTTCTGGCCTTATGCGTCTATTTTTAACCCCCGACTCAAAAAGAGTGTTATAAAAATAACATGTGAATTTGTATGAGGCTTTATAATCGTAATTTGGCTATTATCTGTTCCTTTTTTATTTCTGTTAATTTAACTTAATATATCTTCACTACTTATCAACTATCTTACCTACTGTTCAAATTTTATCTATCTATCCAGGCCTAAATTGGTATGCTAAGGGGCATTTACACTATTTTAGTTTGTATTAGTGAAAAATTCTTTTTGGCTTTTGTGTAACTATTCATTCGTATCTACCGTGTTTGTTAGCAGCTGTTTGCTTTCCATGTAAAATAAAATAAAAATAAAATAAGTTTAATGTTTCTGTGTATCTAAATGTCTGTCTGTGGCATCGTAGCTCTCAAATGGCTGTACCAATGTTGAATTAGTATTTCTTCTTTGAAAGGTAACTTGATCGAGAAGTGTTCTTAGCTATGATTCAAGAAATACTGTTCAGACGTTTGAAGTTTATAAGCTCTTTAGCGGTGGTTAAAAACAAGTATATTTTTTTCAGTCCAGGAGCTTGAAAATGTCCTCCAATGCGTTAGTGAACAGTTTCGGAGAGATAACATCTCCCTGTCCCACGCCTTTCTGAAACTGGATTGGTTTCGTGCTCTCGTCCTGTAATCGGATCGACATGGTGGCGTTTCTATACAAACACTTCAGCACTTCGATATACCTATAGTCGATATGACAACGCTGGAGGGACTGCAATACTGCCCAGGTCTCGATTGAATCGAAGGCTTTTCTGGTCACATCGCTCGAAGACCTGGTAACCGATGGGGAAGAAAGGTTCTTGAGTGGAGATCACGAACCGGAAGACGCAGCGTAGGTAGGCCTCCCACTAGATGGACTGACGACATCGTGAGAGTCGCGGGCATCCAGTGGATGCAGATAGCAGGATGTCGTTCAGTGTGGAGTTTAAAGGGGGAGGCCTATGTTCAGCAGTGGACGTCTTCTGGCTGATGATACTTTTTTGATTAGAAGAAAACTCTGCTTACTTCCTCAAGTCCTTTTTCTTCTCAGCCTCCTCAAGCAACGCCTCCTTAAAGCCGAGCACGACAGACGCGATGCGGTTGTGAGCGGTCTCAGCGTTGCCAATCATAAAGTCCCATCCGGTGAACAGTTTCCACGAAAATATGCATTCGTCTTCCTTCTCGGACAGTTTCGACATGCGGGAGTTCTCCGCCATTCTGTAATTAAGTAGGCACACTACTAATAAATCTATTTAACTTGCAAAATATATCCCTACACGTGAAATTAGTAAGCCAAATAGACATCTAGATAATCTATTACTTATAACACTACTCAACACTAAAAAAATATCTGATTTGGTTCATATTGTTTCATATCGAGGTTGACTAATAATAAATATATGTAAGCATTTTTTTTGCGTCTAGAAACTGAGAAATATGAATTTTAAGTTTTGACGTAAGTTTGATTTTTATATTGCGGGTATTTTGAAAATCGAAAAAAATGAGATATTATATAAAAATCCTATTTACATATTTGCATTAAGGTCAATAACAAGGAATTATAATCACATTATAGGAACTCAGATAAAATAAATAGACCATAGGCCGTAGGCCGCATCATCGCTTAACATCAGGCGAGTTAGCGGCCAAGCTCAAGCCTATTCTGCAATAAAAAATATATATTTAAAAAACAAAAAATGAGATGTTATATAAACATTCTACTTACACATTTGTATTAGGTCAATAACAAGGAATTATAATCACATAGTAGGAACTCAGATAAAAAAAAGTTTGTTATTTGTTGAGTGTAATATTTACAAATAAATTCATTCTTTCATCATTATCAGCCTATCAGGTTCCCATTGCTGGAACACAGATCATTTGTCAGAGAGAGAGGCTGGGCCTTAATCCACCATGCTGGCCCAGTGCATGTTGGGGAATGTCATGTCTTTGAACTTTGAGGTTCTTTGACATACCGGTTTCCTGACGATGTTTTCCTTCACCGTTGTTAATCGATGGCATCGAAATTGCACATAATTTATTTAAATATTATATAATTTATTTGTCTGGGTCCGAGAATTGAACCGGGTGCCATCAGATTGTAAAGCGCACATATTTTCGTACAGTCACCACCATTTATCAGGTTATAAAATTGATCCCATAGAAATACACACATTTCAAGTCAAACACATTATTTAAATTTAAATCGAAAGTCATTCATTCTTTCGCGTAAATATTTTGTAAGTGTATAAGTAAAATAAAATGTTAAAATAACATTTAATAAACAAAATGGTAGGGACTAGTAAAGTAAATTAAAGTTAGTACTTTCTTTTCAGCATTGGCATTGAAATGTGTATACTGCAGCAATACTGAAGGAAAACATGATCTAGTCTGGTCGATAGAGTGGTGTTGGAGCTGGCCCGTACTCTGCTACGTACCAAGGACGGGCTTCGCTTGCACATGGTCGTGTGGAAACAATCTGTTCCAGACTTCAAGAACATACCCGAGGCGTTCCAGAACCGGGGCAGCTCCATTACCACCCTGAACAAAACTTAATAGAATATGAAAAACTTACAAAATAATTAATTAATTTTATAATATACTTTTGTTCACAAAGAATATCAACCTAAAGAAGAATCAAGCTGACAATAAATATAAGTAAAAGAAGTAAAAGTAAATAATAAGTAGTTAAACATAGGTAAAACAAGAATGTTGTTACCTGTATTTTTTTAAAGTTACTCACTTCCTCAAGATGGCAACGAAGCTGTAAATGTATACCACCAAGCCGGTCAGAAAGTAAGCAAGCGGCATTCTATACTGAACACGCTCGATATTGCTATAATACCCGTAGAATATTGGTGAAAACTTCAAAAGACCTTCAAACTCCCACAGGGTGAGAAGGTTCGTTGCATTAGGCAATTCGTCTGGCATTATAATTTTACGGCCGCCGTCTTGCTTAGCGTTCGCTGTTAGATACTGAAAAAATACGATTAGTCTTGATATACAGTCTTGATCTTGAGTACAGAGGATTTAAAAACAACCTATTTCAATGAATCCTAGCTACACAAACACGATGAATTGCCAAGTAATAAGAAAAAAAAAAACAATGCCAGTTGTTTTGCTGAGCCTTCTTGTAACATTTCTACTTAGTGAGTAGTGACTAGTGTGGTACCATCGAACGTGAAAACGTATTATTTAGTTATCAAAAGACAATAGACATACCTCAGGCACAATGACGAACACCAAAAGGATGAAACCAATGACCAGGTTAACCCAGAACAGCCAGCGCAGGAAAGTGAAGTACGATGCAACTACGGAGCCGAAGTGAGACTCGATCTCTTTGATGCGCAGCTCCCAAGGGATCAGCAGGTTGGAAGTGTTCGCAGCCTCACGCTTCATTTGCTGCCATTTCTGGAAAGACCACGTATATAATACTTAGGGAGAGTTCGTCATGTCCAGAAACTAAACGAAAATAAATAAAATAAAATAAAACTTTCCATGATTTTGAATGAAGAAGTAAAAGAACTTAGATACTATAAGATGGCGATAATTGGTGTTAATCGATGGGATATCATATAAATAACATAATCACTAAGTGCTTACTGAGGCGATCAAAATATTGAATCTCGCGTATATATCTCTAGTGCTTTTGGACTGTGCTAGTCTCTCTTGCAGTTGTCCTTCGTGTCGCTTGATATAACCTTTCGCCTGCAATCAACCAATAGAGAACATTTGATGAATAAGCTCCTATATCAGAGTACCATCAACTATTCAGTTAGAAGTATATTTGATTCACCTGGTGCACAATCTTTAGCTTTCTCCTCATTCCTAACGGCTGTTGCTTCACGGATCCCAGCACCTCCTTATGCAGGTGGATGTTTTCAAATATTTGCTCTTGGGTCACGATGGCTGGTGCTTCTTCTATCGAAATAGCTGTACTGGTTTCAAAAATATGATTTATTTAGATTTAATGCTATGGTGAATTCCCTCGTGTTATTAGAGGTGTGAAGGTAAATACGGTACTAGTTCTAATGGAATTATATTCTGACACTAATTAAATGTTATAGTCCAAAATTTCGACGGCCTACGGGTTACGACTGATATTGCCAGATTTGGGCAATAAAATTTTCGTCTCTGTTGGACTAACGTGTAAAATGTGAACTGTCGATAATCAATTTTTCTAGATACCAAAATAATTATTGCCTACTTCCAAAATACATCAAGTCTGCAAATTGACTTTAGCTTGGTTGTGCAGCGCAAAATTACTTTTGACTTTATCTAGCTACGAGTACCAATAGTTTAGAACAACTTACTCTCCAGAGCTAGTAGTAAAGACCGAGGATCGTCTGCGAGGTCGGTTCTCATCTGGCAGGAAGGGTGAGGAAGGGCGGCGCGCGCGGCCTTTGCGCGACCGACGCACGCTGGCGCGCCGCTGACGCAGCACGGCGCTCAGACTGGCCGAGTAGTCTTCGTCTTCTGAACCATCTTCATTGTAATATTAATAGTTTAAGTGATTACGTTTAGTCCAATCTTTAATTGGCTACAGATCTATATAGGCTAGAGTGAATATATTTCTTCTAGATTAACGTGTTCCATCCTCGGCGACACCGTCGCTTACCATTAGGCGAGTTGGTGGCCAAACGTAGATCTATTCTATATAAAATAAATATACAAAAATCTTTGTGGAATACGGTTGTTTCCGATCAAAACATTTTGAGTTTCTAAGAAAGCGTGCTTTATCGTATACCATATCATTACTTAACAACATCAGGCGACGTAGGGGTCAAATGTAATACAAAACCTATGTTTAGCCACCAACTCGTCTGATACTTACCGAATATGGGGTAGGGACGACGCCAGAAGAAATCTATTAAGGGTGTCTGGATTGTATTTTTCACAAAACAAAATTGACGGCAAGTTCCATTAAGAATCTGCATATTTTTTTTATTCGAAAACTTTATCGTTCAAATTGATCTAGAGGACATTCTTATCTTTCTTATGTATTTTTAGTCTAGTTTCTAAATATTTTAAAAAAATCACTAGCTATTTCGGCAAATTTGTAAACCAGTTTCGTAGCACTATCGTGACTTCAGTTCGATGAAATGATTACGGGGTTTCGCAATAGGGTTTAACTTTTTAAACGGCATGGCGGTTAGTTTTTAATAAAAATGCAAACTCATCAACCGATCACGGAAGGACCCTGATGTGCAAAATACAATTTTTAAGGAAAGGAAGTTCTACTGATTATGAGAAAGTACTAAAAATGCGAAAACGTGCAGCGACAATTCTGGTTGATAGTAAATAAATAAAAAATAACGTCAGTATTAGTCGGTATACGTATGATTTAAAAAAGTACCTACTCAAATATGTAAAGAAATACATATAAATGTAAATTAAAACAAGTGAAAAGTTAGCAAATCAAACTATAAAACACTATTAGAGAGTGGCAACAAACCCACGACTAACATGACAAAAAAAGATACCAACGATTATGACCAATCTTTGTTTATGAAGAAAGAATTAAATATAATTCTCCAATGGATGGAGATGCTTTTGTTAGACAGGTCAATCTATACGTTTAAGGAGTATTTTGTGAATATCTGACTATAGTTTTAGAGCCTGTAAAATAATTTTGTAATTATCCACCTATTTATTGTTTTTCACATCACCTGCTTGACAATGTCCAAATTATACTATACAGTATACAGAGTGAATTTTTCAAGTGGGCGTGGATGGCTAAATCCGAAACTATGAGGAATAGGGAAATAGCGAAGTACTCAAAAGAGTCGGGCCCGATTTGAATGAAAACTAAAACTGCATCATTGGATTTTTGAAAAAAACAATAGTGTTAGCCAAGAATCGATCTCGTTGATTTTGAAGAGAAAAAACAGACTGTATTAATTACACCATTCAATAGTGTCTAATTCTTCCCAGAATTTGATCCTTATTAGAATAAGGATCAAATTCTGGGAAGTGATGACAAAAGAATAATATAGTGTAGTGAAATTCGACATTCAACAATAATTTGTGTTCTTTAAATATGTGTTTATTATTATTTAATGTCACAGAAAAGAGAAGTAAATAGAACGGAAATGAGAAGGAAACTCTGTCGCCAGGTATTGTGACAGATATGTGATTGAACATTCTTATTTATGTCAACGCGTCGAACTCCGCGTCACAGTTGCTAACACAGTTGCTATGGGTTTATATGTGTGCAAGTGGCTACAACAAATTTCTTACAAAAATACCTTGACAGCCGTTCTATTTTAAAAAATTTTTTTTTCTTTTCTGTGTTTAATGTCGAATAATTTGATTTTCTTTCTTTCATTCTTTGAAATGAAGAAAAGTAAATTATCAATCTTTTTAAATAAACGAGAACAGCTTTACCTGAAATCTAATTTTAGAGATTTAAAACGTATTTATGGAAAGAATAAGCTGGAAATGGTAATTGGATAATCGATTCAAGTTTTTTTAGCAAGATAATTGCGTTTGACCGCCAACTCACCTGATATTAAGCGATGTTGCGGTCTAGCACTTGTACATACCTCCGGCAGAGGGCGAGAACTTCACCTCATTGGTGACAGGAGTCTCTGAAGGCAAGTGGAACAAGTTCACCCCCGAGGAGGCCATGCTGCTAGGGTCAGCCCACGTCACCGACAGCCGGTCGACCGACGGCTGTGGAGACGCTGGCGGTAGCTCGCTCGAAACCTGCACATCACCCGATTGGAACTTCTCTACATTCGTAGCTTTGAAAAGTTCACCATATAACATTGATTATACAAACACAATTTAGTTTTTCATCAGCCAGAAGTCGTCCACAGCTGAACATAGGCCTCCCCCTTTAACCTCCACACTGAACGACATCCTGCCATCTGCATCCACCGCATCTGCATTAGGGCGGATGCCCGCGACTCTCACAATGTCGTCGGTCCATCTAGTGGGCGCCCTACCTACGCTGCGTCTTCCGGTTCGCGGTCTCCACTCAAGAACCTTTCTTCCCCATCGGTTATCAGTTCTTCGAGCGATGTGGCCACATTTAGTTTTTAATATCTTTTATTTAAACACGTGGATTTATGGAATCTACAGGACTTATCGGCCATAAAGCTTTCTATGTAAAATCATCGCAAACTTTTGGCCAAATGCTGCCTGCCTTACTTTATTAGAATCCAAATTAAGATTTCTGAATTCAGAGCACGCACGTATCCTCAATCTTCAGCTCCATGTGTCTGTCTACCCTTCGCCATTTTAATGGAATAATGCAATTAATCTTACTAATATCATATACGAGTATGTGAAAGTTTGGATGGATGTTTGTTACGCAATAACGCAGAAACGGCTAAATAGATTTGGATGAAATTTGGAATATACATTGCTTATGCCCTAGATTAACACATAGGCTACTTTTAATCATCATCATCACCGATTTTCATCACCACACGGGTGAAACCGCGGGGCGCAGTTAGTAATATAATAAGCACAAATACAACAAATAAAACTTATAGTTCTATTGCAAAACAGTACTTAGGTATATATAAAGAGTAAAGTTAAAAATATAACTGATAAACCACGTATTTTCTCAAAAAGAACTTTGTCATCGTTAGATAGAAAGTAGGTACTTGCTGTAAAACGCGGTAATTTATACAAATTAATATCCAATTATCCAGCTTGAACTAAAACAGAAATTTTAATTTCACTTTCATTACTTAGCAAAACATTTCGCAAACTGTAATTATTTTCACTTAACTTTTTCATGTTAGATTTTAATTTGTAAAAGTGCGATTATTACTTTCGCGTGTTTTAACATAGTTTTTAATTATATGAAAAACTTTATTGAGCTCGACCGACAACATTTTATTTTATTATTTTACGCGTATTTATTACATTATTTGTGTATGATATTTTAGAAAACTCTCACCGCTTATTTTATAATTTGTGGGAAGTAACTTTTCTGGTGGTCAAGTGTAGTGACTAGTAGAACAAAAGTTATACTGCGCTGAAGCAAATACGAAATCGAATGAAAAGAAATAAGTAAGGGGCGGCGTATACGAGACTATGAAACAATTAAGTGGTAGGTAGCGTCGACGAGGTCGAAAATATACTTACTTATCCTTTTCCTGTCATAACTAACGGAGTCAGGTAAATGCATATCAAGGGTAATCTACACTAATATTATAAAGAGGAAAGATTTGTACCTATTTTTGTATGTTTGTATGTTTGTAATGAATAGGCTCCGAAACTACTGAACCGATTTGAAAAATTCTTTCACTGTTGGGAAGCTACACTATCCCCGGGTGACATAGGCTATATTATATTTTGTAGCGAGGCCAAACGCCGAGCTTACACTCGTGCGAAGCCGGGACGGACGGCTAGTTGAAAATAAAGCTACAGTGGTAAAACAGACAAATGGTTTAAAAGTACTAAGTTATTTTTTAAGTAAAGTTTATAAGTATGGCCGTATATCTATAACTTATTTTGTTGTTTCTAGGGTTCCGTACTACAAGGAGTAATGTCCTAATTTAGTTACTCATATACTATTACAATAAGTTAAATAGATAGAAATACCTGAAAACAAGTCGGACTGGTAGTGACGTACCAGATACGTTTTTATAGTTATAGTTTAATTTAGTTTTAGAACTTTTGGACCTTTTTATAACAAATTTATAAGTGGTTTTAAAAAATATATATTTAAATAATGTATTTATAATATATATTTTTTGCTCCGGCTCGTACCTTGTACAAAGGTTGGCCATAGCCATTCAGCGCGGCAATGCTGCTAGTGTTATGGGCACCTTCGCACAAGGTACAGTTAGGGGCGGGTTATTTGATTAAACATGTTTTTTGTTTGTTTGTAAATTAAATTTAAATAGTAGTTATTTTGATAAGGATTTAGTTTTAGTTATTAATTTAAACATTTTAAGTAAATATGTAAATTACCTAGTAATTAAACTAAATAACTATTATTACTAATTAAACCGTTAGTTACTAAAAAAGTTGTTACTAATTAAACCATAATTTAAATTTGTAAATATTATATTGTGGTTGAAAAATTAAAAAAAAAGTACTTATTCCCGAAAACTCTAACTCTATCGCATAATCTCACTATGTTTGTTTGTGATTGTGTAAAGAAGTATATTTATTTATTTAGGAAATTTATGTTTTGTCAGGATACGATAGGGCTGACATAGACATGTTGTCTAAAAGCCCCCCCAAAAAAAAATAAGATAATTTTTTTATTAAATAATAAAAAAACTCACTATGTTAACAAATATTCAAAAACTATTAGTATGTGTGCGTCGTTCCTTATACAGTAAATTAATATAGACTACGACTTGTTATTGGGAGGTGTGGTGAGAAATAACTTCTGTTTATCAAGACTGTCACGCGCACAATTACTAAGTCAAAACAATAATCATCATTATTGTTAAAAACCAAAAAACATGCATTAGTTTACATGCTTTACAAGCATTGGAACACTCTGGAAAAACAGGTAAAAGCAGGCAAGTAGGAAATGTCTTTTTTTATTTCAAAAGTACGATTGCTAGGCAACGGTTTCAAGAAATATGAGAAGTAACTATCAACATATTAATATATCTTTACGTGAGTTTCAACGCAATGAAAAGAAAATTACTATACAAGCCTTATGCATGCAACTGAGCATTTGTGGACTCGAGTATAGCGGCCTCGGTTACGCCTCGGCCCACATTTTGCGTTCGGCCGTAATACTTCCGTTATTTGTGGCTGCAATTATGTACCTAGTATACCTATTTTTTTATTTTATGTTTTCAGCTTACAAAGTGGTTGTTTCAAACGCTTAAAAAATCCAAAAAAATAGTTTTTCACTAATATAAATGAGTAGTACTGTTGCCTTTTAGGCAATTTTAGAACAAACAGTCATTTGCTGATAGAAAATAGTGAAAGCATTTCTGTATTCGGTTGTACATAATGATATATTTACGGGCATCACGCAAAGCGTTCCATTTTTGTCCCGCTGCTTTTCTTCTGAGTTTAAATAGGTACAGTACTGGTACAACCAGGAGATATTTGGAAAAAAAGACTAGAAAGAGTAAAAAATATATAATAAAATTTCAGTATGTACGAAATTAGAATTATAATCCAGGACACAATACTCGTACAATTTAAATGGGTCCGTCGATCGGTTAGCTGATTGTCCCTGATTCTATGTAGATAAATGATGCCTATAAATTTAAAGGTTGTCATTTTTGCTGAAAACAATTTGTGAATGGGGCAACACTCAAAATTTTTTACACTTTTTGATGTATCTCAATTTCCATATCAATAAAGGCAATCCTCTATAGAAAATCCACTTGAAAGCTACAGGTTAGTAAGAAATCCGGCCATCTGCTATGTTTCAAATAAAGCAGCATAAACGTTTTTCTTACATTGCCACAATTTAGCCAAAGTACAGATAACCGCCTTTCTATAGGCCTCAAATTTAATTCAAAGTTATTTTAATGCGAGCAGAAATAGAGGCAGTTGACTGACACAAATATCGACATGTTTGCCGCAGCTTTGCCTCGGCGCACTTTGTTCAAAGTTTTGCTTGCCGCAACTGTGGCAATATCTGATTGATTCTTTTGACTGTTGAGCTGTTATGGGCAAGCGTGAAGAGCCATCAGGTGAGCGATTTCACTCGTATCGTCACCCAGTATCATAAAAAAAACTTTATAACGTGATACTGTATGAAGTGAGAAGAACTGTGAAACAAATAAGTAGGTTTTAAATTAGTTTTTCAATAGGTTACCTCATATCTCCGTCATTTATGAACCGATGTAGAAAATTATTTTTATTTTTTATTGAAAGGATATATTTTACTTTCACATCACGTACACTTGTACTCACTCAACCTCTGGACCACATCACTAAAGCATGTAATTCTAAGACTAACATTAGGTATAAACTACATTCTTAGTCGACTACTATTTATAATCATAATTATGACATCAAACGGACATTATGTTTTATTACTAACATTACATTCTATTATAATAATTATTCTTAACTAAATCTTAAATTTAATATGCCCTTATGTGTTAACTTGCATTAATTGTATTATATAATCTTAACTTTAGATTGTAGGTGAATAACTCTGAAATCACTATGTATAAAATTTCCATGTCACAATGTTAGTTACCGTACTCCTCTGAAACGGCTTTACCGATTTTTACCAAATTTTATATGCGTATTCAGTAGGTCTGAGAATCGGCTACTATCTATTTTCCATACCCCTTCACCGATTTTCACCACCATGCGGGTGGTGAAAATAAATAATAATAAATAAATAATAGGTAATAACTAACTAAAATGACGAAGTGTACAAAAATTGTTTTATAAACGGGTAGGCCTAATTCCCAAGATACGGGTGTATTCCACACCTAGTTTGGGCATTAGGGATATACGAGAGTAAATGTACCAATTTCTGAAATAATTTTTTTTTTTTTTCATATTGGCCTCATAGCAATTCCATCAAAATAGCTTTAGTAGTTTTAAAATCAAAACAACTGAAACATTGAATTTGCATATTTACAAAGTTCTATTAATTCTGCGAAGTCAGTTTTTAAATTGATAGTTATATATTTAAAAAAATAAATAGTAATACAAGTCGAACTTACTTTGAGCTATCAAATGGAGGTTTTTCGGTAGAAATACGTAATAGCAGGTGATTCCAGATCACGTGACCGGTCGCAGTCAGTCTTCAGGTGGCGTTAATGAGGGGCCAATCGGTGACTCTGATTATCTTTCTAGTCAGGGCTGTCGCATATTTGCTTCACTAGATTCTCGAGTGAATCGGTTTCTTCTGGGCAAGCGTGCTCCATCGTAGACCGCATTGCGCTTAACATCAGGCGAGTTGGCGGTCAAACGCAAGCCTATTACCGAATAAAAAAACTAGATATATCAGAAGATTATATAGTAATAGAATTGAACAAACTATCGGTTACCTACTTCATTAAAACTCGCATGATGATTAATTATAACTTACTATGAAAAACGGCTTATCACATTTTGTTTGTCGATCGAGACGATCGACCGGTTTCGGAGCCATTAGAACTCCTTCATCAAGGAATAGGCGCGTTCACGGAGACGGTCGCCTGCGCACTGGTACTGCCAAAGCCGCGGTGATGCAGGAGCTGATGAAGGAGCACTAATGACTCCTAAACCGGTCAATTATCTCGGCCGATAAATAGTGGGATAGACCGACATAAGATAAGTGTAAGGCGTTTTTAGGGTTCCGTACCCAAAGCGTAAAACGGGATCCTAGGCTCCGCTGTCCATCTGTCCGTCTGTCCGTCTGTCACCAGGGTGTATATCATGAACCGTGATAGTTAGACAGTTGAAATTTTCACAGATGATGTTTTTCTTTTACAGCTATAACAACAAATACCTACTAAAAAATTGAACAAAATAAATATTTAAGGGGGTTCCCATACAACAAACGTGATTTTTTGCCGTTTTTACAGATAATGGTACGGAACCCTTCGTGCGCGAGTCCGACTCGCATTTGGCCGGTTATTATTATAAGTAACGATTAGGTTAACATTTAGGTTATTGGTTACACTGTTGTTATCTGTTCTAGGGCAACTTCATCATTATTTCTCCTGGAAGTGGCTGGAAGCGAAGAGCCGAAGATCGTGCTTGCGTGCCTTGCGTATTTATTTATTTTATACTAGCCGTCCGCCCCGGCTTCGCACGAGTGTAAGCTCGGCCTTCGGCCTCGCTACAAAATATAATATAGCCTATGTCACCCGGGGATAGTGTAGCTTCCCAACAGTGAAAGAATTTTTCAAATCGGTTCAGTAGTTTCGGAGCCTATTCATTACAAACATACAAAAATAGGTACAAATCTTTCCTCTTTATAATATTAGTGTAGATTAGGCTTGCGTTTGACCGCCAACTCGCCTGATGTCTAGCCCTATATCCAAAGTTGGATTGAGATATGATGATGATGAATGTTTTCGTGAAGTGTGTACACTGCACACCCCTAGATGTTCATTCCATTAACTACCGCCCCGCCTCGGCTGCTTTTATATCACTCGCATAATAATTAACAAGTGATTTTTCACGAAACAGAGGTCAAACTGATGCCTCCCTGATACGGCGGTAATCGTGAAAAAATAACATGCATATACTTTGATATATTTTACTTACCGGGTGTAATTTAAATAAAGTTTATGATTACATATATATATATCTACACTAATATTATAAAGAGGAAAGATTTGTACCTATTTTTGTATGTTTGTAATGAATAGGCTCCGAAATTACTGAACCGATTTGAAAAATTCTTTCAACTTTTGGGAAGCTACACTATCCCCGGGTGACATAGGCTATATTATATTTTGTAGCGAGGTCGAAGGCCGAGCTTACACTCGTGCGAAGCCGGGGCGGACGGCTAGTGTAATATATAATACATATGTATATATATACATATATACATTACGTATATCAGTCTCTGGCAGCCATATTACAAGCTTTGCTTAGTTTGGGGTCAGATGACCGTGTGTGCAAAAATGTCCCAGATATATTTATTTAATTACATTTTTGTTGTAAATTTAACCCGGTGACGACAAAATCCTGTTCTAAATATGACTCCGGTATATTTCAAAGGATGAAAACGGGACCCTATTACTAAGCCTACGCTGTCTGTATGTCCGTCTGTCCTACCTTTTAACGGCTGTATCTTTCGACCCGTAGTAATAGATAACCAGTTGAAATTTTCACAGAATATGTAATGTTACGGCGGGTAAACTAAGAAATATAATAAAGTCAAAACGTAAGAGCTAAAGGCAGTGGCGTAGCTATCGGAGGGCTAGGTGGTGCCCTGCACTGGGGCCCTTAAACACTGGTGGCCCTCAGACCCTGACCAGTGAACCTGAAACACAATTGCGAAAAAAATCCTACCTTCAGAATACCTCAATAATCACACAAGAAACTCATACTCATGCATGTAGTAAGTAGCTTTGAGCACAATAAAGAGCTGATAATAAAGTAGTTTTGTACCTTTAAAGTAATTATATTTTTATTTGATAAAACCTAATCTGTTTAGATAGGGCCCCACTTTTTTGCACCAGGATCTTTAGTTACCTAGGTACGCCACTCTTAAGGGGGTCCCTATACAACAAACTTTTTTTAAACGTATTTTTGAAAGGCGTTTAAACGTATTTAAAAAAAAAGTAACACAATGAATAGTAAATACTGGCCAAGTGCAAGTAGATCGAGATAATTATCCCTTTCCTACGCTACGTTGGTCTAATACGTAGCAATTTTTTTTTGGTTTGTGTTCTAAGCTTACGGCTCACAACTGTCATGAGTCATCTTCCAAAAAGGAGGAGGTTCTCAATTGGACTGTATTTTTTTTAAATGTTTGTTGCCTTAGAACTTTCGACTGGGCGAACCGATTTTGATGATTATTTTTTTATTTGAAAGCTGGTGCTTGCCGTGTGGTCCCATTTCAGTTTGGTCCAGTTCTGTAATTTTTTATGAAGTCGGTTTTTTATATTGATAATATTTTTTTTATATTTTGCTTTACAGCTGTTAATTGTTAAGATAGAATAAGTTGCCACGGTTAAGTGATCACGGTTGCCTGGAAGAGATTGCTTTAAGCGATAAGGCTGCGTGTTAAAATCCTAGATAATTACTGTAATTTATAATGTTATCCTTGTTTTTGTGGCTTTTAATAAAGAGTTATTGTATTGTATTAAGGTCTTAAATTAGTTTTTCGTTCCCCCCCCCCCTGATTATTAATGTCTCATCACACCACAGATCAGACAAACAAAGGAGATAATTATGGTAAGGTGGCGTGGCCGGTGTGAACGTATCTGGCCTAAATCAAACTTGATGCCTTTAGTCAAACTCACCCTGATACCATGGCTGAAAGTATCTTAGCGTGCGTAAAACATTAGTAAGTGTACCGTACATAATAGTTTTTGTGTAAAATGTTTACAAAACAATACGATACTTTATTAATAACTCCATCGTTAGAAGTCAAAGTTCTCCAGTACACTCTTCTACACAATTGTAAATAAAATTATATCGTAATAATATTATTGTGTATAGGTATATTAATTTAAATAATATTTAGTTTTTGTGTAAAAAAAATGTGACTGAATCATGGAGACATTTCAACACGCGGCATATCTCCCTCGTTTATCTGATCTGAGATTATTGCTATGTAGTTAGTCAGTGTTGGGTATCATTTTGTTTTATTGACCTAACAAATTTTACAATTAGAATTTCGTACTGGATTCGTTATGATTACCTTTTGCAGGCGTATTACAACATTCGCTATAAATGTGGTTACACTCTAAGAAATAAAATATTGAAGGGAAAATATTATTGTGATAATATTAACCCATGCTCAGTGGGCGTCAAGATAATGTGAGGCAGTCATCGATATACCACAATAAAAAAAACCGAACCAAAATTTAGCGCACTGTTCAATGTTCTTTAGCATTTTACACTAAAAACCACATATCATCACCAGCCAGTAAATGCCAACTGCTGAATAAACGCCTCTTTTTTAGAGAAGGGAGTTGTCATAGCCCCCACGCTTGGCAAGCGGCTTGTAGATCTCAGTACGTATATACACCGTATTTTTATAGGACGCTGCTACCCATCCTCCGGTGGTTCTGGTCGCAGTTTTAGGACATACCCTGGTCCTGACACTTAGAATGCTATTCATCTTATACCACAAGGTAGGTACAATATAGTGGTTAGACCAAGATAAGTGATGAAAGTTGAAGTAAATCCCAAAGTGCGGTGGTCGAGGTAGGGTCAGCAGAGATCAACTATACTGTCAAAATATCGCAGGTTCACTTGGGAACGCATGAGCAAGGCAGATTGCATACCAAGAGAGAGGTATACTCTTATAAAAAGATCGATAAATATGCAGTTGGTCTATTCGATGGTAACCCCCGGCTCTGGATACCTGCAACACTAGTGATTCACAACCTTATCACGGTAAATATGCTGCTGATGAGAGGTTTTTGTAGAAAACCTTATTAAATAATTATATTCACTCTATTGGTAGAATTTTGACGACACAATGAGATACAAAAATATCAGAACATTTCTCAGTAATAGGCAGTTAAAATACAGAGATAACCCGAGTCTTTTGAGAGGCAAACTGGTTAACTGGTGAGCTTTGGATCGGCCTGTATCCAGCAGTAGTATAAAGCAGACTGTTTATAATGATGGTCACAAAAGAGTGCATGTGACCGAAGCGTGATTCTTAGTCAGTACACTCAGTAAGCAAGCAAGTAAGTATAGTAGGTAGGTATTACATTTCGTTAATTGGCGTTGGTTCGACGCATTTTAGCGCGGCCGTGCCCCAATTCATTTTGTAATTACATAAACACACTGTTTGCTGTAGCGGCACTAGCTCTTTGCCTAATGGCTGGGGTAAATAACCAGCGTGACTCCAGCCACTACAATCTAAATCAATCAGTTTTGGAATATTATCGGTTAAACATACCTACCTACTAGTAGAACTCATTGGTGGTGCATGGGGTTAAGCTTTTGGTTAATCTCTAGACGTTCAACCTCAGCAACTCTTCAGTCGAACTTCATTAAAAAAATATACGTGTTGAGATTTTTCATTCTATATGTACACGCCCTTCCATCGTTTTTAGGGTTCCGTTCCCAAAGAGTAAAACGGGACCCTATTACTAAGGCTCCGCTGTCCATCCATCCGTCTGCCACCAGGATGTATCTCATGAACCGTGACAGTTAGACCATTGACATTTTCACAGATGATGCATTTCTGTTGCCGCTATCACAACAAATACCAAAAAATTGAATAAAATAAATATTTAAGGGGGCTCCCATACAACAATCATGATTTTTTTGCTCGTTTTTGCTCGATATTGATAACGGCAACAGGTAGACGCTTGAAATATTCACAGAATATATTTTTATATTGACATTAAAAATAAATAATTAACAAAATAAAATTAATATTTAAGGGGGGCCCCCATACAAACATTTTTTTTTTGCCGTTTTTATATAAAATGGAACGGAACCCTTCGTGCGCGAGTCCGACTCGCACTTGGCCAGTTATTTTGTAGTATTTTGTATGCGTAGTGTGGTGGAGGGGCGTGCACATTTAGAATGAAAGATCTCTATATCTACACTAATATTATAAAGAGGAAAGATTTGTACCTATTTTTGTATGTTTGTAATGAATAGGCTCCAAAACTACTGAACCGATTTGAAAAATTCTCTCACTGTTGGGAAGCTACACTATCCCCGGGTGACATAGGCTATATTATATTTTGTAGCGAGGCCGAAGGCCGAGCTTACACTCGTGCGAAGCTGGGGCGGACGGCTAGTAGTTAATAAAGGTACTTGCCACTCCATATAGAAATAATTTTATTAGGTATCTATCTAATTCGACAGGTACAATTAAATCTTGCTCGAAGAACTGATGACCGATGGGGAAGAAAGGTTCTTGAGTGGAGACCGCGAACTGGAAGACGCAGCGTTTAAGTAGGCCTCCCACTAGATGGACCGACGACATTGTGAGAGTCGCGGGCATCCAGTGGATGCAGATGGCAGGATGTCGTTCAGTGTGGAGGTTAAAGAGGGATGCCTATGTTCAGCAGTGGATCTCTTCTGGCTGATGATGTTGATGATTTAAATCTTGTAGCATATTATCGGTGATCAAACAACAAAGATTGCACAACAAGACTACGTGAATTATTTTCTAGTTTACCATCAGACAGCAGAAATGGTTGTGGTATTTAACGCTGGGGAAGTACCACACCTTTGCCAGTTCAACCACTAAGCAGTAGTGTGGAAACATTACTGTGAAACTGTGACTGTGTGTTCTTTATGACAGCTATTTGGGGAAGAGAGAGCGGAAGTGGGTGTAGGTAACGGCTGAGGAAAGGAGAAGGTGCGGGCGGAGAGAGCGGGGCTGTATAGTGCCGAACTACTGGATGTGCCGATGTACTGAAGAGCCGGATTACTGAGACTTATCTGTATAGATAATAAATGCGTATCAAATTACCTATAGAATTTTCACTTTAGAAATTAACATTTGTGTAGATCACGTGTAGATATACAAACGGATTTACGCTCGTGAATATTTGCGCTTGTCACGCGAACTTGTATCATGGAGTTTCAAAACGCACTACAGAGAACACGGTTTTTTTAAAGACTATTTAGTCTTACCTGAGGAGTTAACTCATATCTGTTCAACTCGATGATCACTCTCGGCCGAGGTTCCAACTTCAGGATCCCACGTTCTTTGCCCTGTTAACAGAGTCTGAGTTGTAACTAAATCATATGGTTAAGTCTCTATCACGTCTCTACACAGGCCCCTCATTCCCACTGGGCACTTTTGGCACTTGCCCAAGGCCCCGCGATCGACAGGGGCCCCCTTGTTTCCAGATGCCAGATCACCAAACGATAAACGATATTTATTACCAAAAATATATTTATATATTTATTATATATTTATTTCGAAAACATCAAAGTATAATGACTGACTACAATACCTACATGATTATTAGCTTTTGCATGCGCGAAGATACTCTACTCTCGCCCGAAAATAGTGCTCTGTCAAGTTCATAGGGGCCTCATTATCCTAATGTGCCCAGAGCCTTCAATACAGTGAATTGGATAACCAATTCGCTGCTCCAATAGTTTAAAGACGGCCCTGTCTCAACAGTACTGACATCGTTGGCCCTAGCCTTTGATTAGAGAAGAACAAGATTATCTGTCGGCACGTATCATTTCTGAAATCTATCGTACAGGAATCGATCATATTTCCAGAATAAAAAGTAGCCCATGTGCTAATCTAGGATGTAAACTATTTCCACATCAAAGTTTTATTCTGGTTACAAAAAGTGCATGTTATCCAAGACTTCCTCGCTGCCCACGTCCCGAGGCGCAAGGCGACATAAAAATATATCTTTCGTTCACTTTTTTCCGCGTTTATCATTTTTATTTTTGCGCCTCTTGCTGTCTCGTGCCTAGAGCAACCGCTCTTCTTGCTCTACCCCAGGCCGCCGCTGACTACTGATTTGTCTCTTACTTAGGGACTATAGGGATTCTAATACTTATCTAGTTTCCAGTGGCTTCCGCTTTGGCGTATTCTATTGGCTACTACAATGGTGATTACAGATTCTCTGACTTACAAGATCTTGTCAAGAGATTGATTCCACCTTGTCTGGGCTGAGATATTTATTGCGTTAGGTAAACACCTAATTTATCAATTAGTTACTTAATAATATAGGTATTACTATTTGTTAAGTAAAATAAGTAAACAGCGTGACTATGGATTATACACAATTTGAAGAAAGTAATACCTAATATGAGTCACACAATGAGCAATGGAGAGCTATGCTTGGAATTTATTTGCGCGATAGAATCCGGAATGTGGATATTCGCTAAAGAACTAGAGTCACCGACATAGCTATTAAAATTTTCAAGTTTAAGTGGCAATGAGCAGGCCACATCGCTCGAAGATCCAACAACCGATGGGGAAGAAAGGTTCTTGAGTGGAGACCGCGAACCGGAAGACGCAGCGTAGGTAGGCCTCCCACTAGATGGACCGACGACATTGAGAGAGTCGCGGGCATCCAGTGGATGCAGATGGCAGGATGTCGTTCAGTGTGGAGGTAAAAGGGGGAGGCCTATATTGAGCAGTGGATGTCTTATTTATATGAGAATTGAGTGCATGAATAAGAAAATTGTGGGTACCTATTATATGTATAGGTAGAAAGGTACAAGAATGTTTTACTAAAACAACCCCCGTATTTAGCACACTATGTTTTTAAAGATTATGGTGTTTAATTTACTTTGAGGAATGGTACTAAGTTATTCATTTTATCGGCGACGAGCAATCCATGCGTGCGATGGTAACCGACACCTCTGACAATTGCTGTGTGCAATATTGAAACACCCTAACCACCGTGAAATATAATGGAGCGAGTATAATTAAAGTGGTGGCCATTGATTTACAAACCAGATGGATGCCAGATCCAGTACTAAGTTCTTGAAAAAAAAAACTCTGTTTACTCTGTTTATACATTTAGTTAGATACATTTTAAAAATACCAATGAACAAATTTTAATCCTATATCGTTAAGACAAAGTCTTATTTAGGTTGCAACAAATGAAGATTAAGTGCACTAGAATAGTTTTAGTGTACTTTTGGTTGGGAAATTTTTGTTGTGCAGACCCAAACTAGTTTCAAATAGCTTCGCTTGAATTATCTTTGTCGTAGGTGGAGTGGAGAGGAGTGCAAGATGTGCGCTTACCTTAGCGTCCATGATGTCACCTCAGCAAGTGATCAGCGGCAAGTGGACACCACCAAACGAAGACAGCAACTGGTTGTGCCTTTGCGTGTTATGAACACCCCGCAGGGAAAACTATGTAAGTGCGATTATTCAAATTATGAGTGCTCCGTCACATGACAGACTTTACGATGTTATCGCGGTCTGTTACCATTATGATTAATTTTATTAATACTTGCCGCTGACGTAGCTGTGAATGGTTTATTATTTAACCTTCCGTTAATTGACAAAGAAATTACCTAAAAACAGCTATTTTACTAAATCGTTTAATTTGCATTTTCTCTGTTTGCCTACCTTATTACTTTGCCTTTCGTAATAATAAGGCAAATAGATTTTGATAACATTCTAATGTCCGACAAAATAGTGAGCTTTGCGTGCTTGAATTGATTAAAAACTACACACTCAGACAAAACCTGGAAAATCTGGAGTTTTCTTTAATTTCTAAAACTAACTCAAGTTTATTTTTTTCTGAGTTACACCGTTTTCCATTGGGTTGTTGGTAATTAGCGCGAACTGCGCGAGGGTGGTAAAAAAGGGTGAGACAATGCTGCCGGCTCGTTTGTTAATTACCATCCACTAAAATAATAAACTATCAGGTTGTGATTGCACAAAAGTAATTGGTTTCGAGGTCAGGGTACATACTATATATATATACGCATATACTATTTAGTATTAAAGTTTAACAACAGGGTGATATTAGAAATAATACTCAGACGTGGTCCTGTTGACCTATTGGAAAAACTCCAATGAGCACTCGAGATAGCTAGGAGTTTCTTCGCGTGAATTTCCGATTATTTAAATCCGGAACGTGGATATAAGCCACAGAATCAGTCACCGACATAGCTATAAAAATTGCAAGATGAACCGATAACCGATGAGGAAGAAAGGTTCTTGAGTGGAGACCACGAACCGGAAGACACAGCGTAGGTAGCCACCTCCCACTAGATGAACCGGCGACATTGTGACAGTCGCGGGAATCTAGTGGATTGAGATGGCAGGCTGTTGTTCAGTCTGGAGGTCTAAGGGGGAGGCCTATGTTCAGCAGTGGACTGGAGTAGTCTTCTGGCTGATGATAATGATGATTAGAGATATATTTTAATACCGTACTTCGCAATGTTGCCTGCTATCCTATGGCAGCTGGTATACGAACATATGTATATAATAGGCGGTTTGGACTATCTGACCACCAAATCTCACCCCTGTGATTGGCATACCTATTTCCTAACTAGCCACGATTAGTACTTATATCACCACCAGTGGTGTTTTTATTTAATTTATATTTTTATTCTTTATTTATAAAGAAGTTTTGTTGATTCGACATAAATTTAATTACATATTTAAACTATTTAAATCTAATGTTGACTGCCTCGGTGGCTCAGTTGGTAGTGATTCTACTTTCTGTGCTTGGGGGCGTGGGTTCGATTCCCATCTAGGACAAACATTTGTGTGATGAACATTTGTGTTTGTTCTATTTCTGGGTGTTAATATCGATTTAAGTATGTATTTAAAAATATATATGTATGTATATCAGTCTCTGGCAGCCATATTACAAGCTTTGCTTAGTTTGGGGTCAGATGACCATGTGTGCAATAATGTCCCAGATATTTATTATTATTAATGTAGTATCCATAGAGCACGACGATCCAACGATCTCCAGTCACATATTTACGAGTATCAATACAAACCTGTATCAAGCACAAGTTCGGTCATGTAGTACTGCTCTCACCTTTGGGATGGATCAGCTTAGTACCAGCTTGGGGCGTTAGAGTCTATTGAGAGACGCGCCAAGAGGCTCATCAGCAATGAATCTATGGTTCAGATGAAACTCCTTAGTCTTGAGCATCGGTGCCAAGTTGCTAGTCTATCAGTTTTTTATCGGATACATTTCGGTGAGTATGCATCAGATCTGCTTGATCTATTTAATTCCCTCCTGCTCATTTTTCTATCGGACTGCCAGAGCGGGCACGAAAAATCAACACTGCTTCATGGTTGATATTCCGAAAACCCGTACGAAGCGCTTTGATTTCACTTTTATTGTTGTGCGTGTCTGTGGAATGCGCTGCCGAATGGGTGTTCCCCGATAGTTACAATCTAGGCGACTTCAACTCACTAGTGAATCGGATTCTTCTGGGCAAGCGTGCTCCATGGTGGATCTGATCATCGCTTAACGCCAGGCTAGTTACACATAATCGTATAACATAACATCAGCTATCTGCCAGTAAGAATCCCGTCAAAATTGGACTAGACGTTTCGGAGTCCATAGGAAATATATATATAATACAAATATCAGACAGATTCATACAGAAAAAATCACACAGCTAAAAATTTTTTTGCTATTAAATCTATGGAAAAAATGCTATGAAAATGTTCCTTGTTTAGTAAAAGCGACATCTCCCTATAAAGCTTCGAAGTGTAGTATAAAGCTTCTACACACCACCCCTGTACGGGCACGGGGTGGCTTCGAGAAACTTTATCGACAGAAGTAAGAGATGTCATGCCTTTTTAACAATGTATAGGAAAATATAAGAAAATATCGTAAATCATAAAATGAATTGTCAGTAGCCATGAACTGGCAATAATGGCAAATTAAGCATGCGAGTGTTCTGCGCTGCTTCCAAAGTTCCAATACATGCTATTTGAATGAGTAGGCAAGTAAGTCTGAGCGCTAAGCAAGCCACCCTGCCAGCGTACGTTTTAGATTTAATTCATATTATTCATCTAAGTAAGTTAGCTGCGCCTTTCGGTTTCACTAGCTATTCTATAGGAACCACGATTTTTGACGGAATAAAAAAAATGCGTTAAGCCAGGGTACCTACAGTCTTTTGGAAAAAAAACAGAGTTACACAGCGGGCAATGGAGATAGCTATGAGTAGAGTTTCTTTGTGCGATAGAATAATAATAATATTCAAAACGCAGGGGCGGCTTTATGGCGTGCCGTTTGTGAGTGGCGACACCGCGTACCCCGATTCCATGGGGAATGAGACCTCTGACCCCTGGCTTGACCGGCCGTCCAGGGGTAGAAACCGCAAGAGCTAAGAACCTAAGCTCCAGGGTGGAAGTGTTAAAGGGCATAACACCGCGAGTAGCTCTTAGTAAAAGTGCAGCAGACATCTCTACACCCTAAGCCACCCACGCCAATGTTGCCTTTCCGGTGCCAAGATACGGCAGCCTTTATGGGGGGCCCATTCAGTGGGTGGCAAGTCATCACCTGCGTAAATATATTTCGAGATGAGACAGGATAAGGCAGGTGCCGTTTCTCATTCTATAGATCTGTTATTCCATCCACAAGTTGTTCACCTCAATAGCCCAGACTTTTTTAATCCTATACTGTACAATAGTTTCATATTCCTTTTTATACATATTTCATAGTATCATGTATTTTATATTCAACAGGGCCTCTTGGTGTTGGCTTCGGCTCCACCAATGCCCAGTCCGGGCTAGACCCGAGAATTGTTTGAAATAATGTTAATCACGTCACGTGGTTATTCGCTGAAGAACCAGAGTCACCGAAATAGCTTTTAAAATTTGCAAGTTGAAGTGTCTATCGACCGACCACATCGTTCAAAAAACCGATGACCGATGTACAGCAGTAGGCGTCTTCTGGCTTATATGATGATAATGACTCCAGGGTACAGGCTACATCCATAAAATTAATAATAATAAATATCACGGGCATTATTGCACACATGGTCATCTGACCCCAAACTAAGCAAAGTAGTAATATGGCTGCCAGAGACTGATATTCATACATATATATGATTAAATACATACTTAAATAGATATTAACACCCACCCATAGAACAAACACAAATGTTCATCACACAAATGTTTGTCCTAGGTGGGAATCGAACCCACGCCCCAAGCGCAGAAGGTAGGTCCACTACCAACTGAGCTAACGGGCTTTCTCCGTACCAAATTATATAGAAAATCATTCAGCTGTTACGGAGTTGAGTGCGGACAAACATACACCCTTACACATAAACTTTTGCGTTAATAATATTAGTGTGATTAAGCACTATCAGCAGTCCAGCAGTGAACTCATATGCTAGGGGCTGATGATAATGATAATATGGTTTATATAAACTAAATTATCAAAGTTGTTCCGATATTTTAGGCTGGTATTCATAAATTGTGTTAAAATACTATCTTTATTAGGCACACCAGATACATTTCGTCACAGAATGATGTCACGAGTTCTTTGAACTTCGTTATCAGGATCTTTTGAGCCATTTCCTTTCATCTAAATATAGTCTTTATTGTTATCTGTAATAATAGGACTATAACGAAGTCTTAACCTTAGACCCGTATTATTACAGTTTTTTTTAATAGTACAGAAAGTTACGAGAGTCGCATGTCGATCCCGTGTGGTAACCTACTCGTACCATGCTGATCGATACTTGCAACGGGTGCAAAACTTCAATAGTTTTATTGTAGTGGTAGGACTCTTTTGCAGAGTCCGCCTGGGGAAGTACCACACCTTTGCCAGTTATTCAACCGCCAAGCAGTAGTGTGCAAACACTACTGTGTTCCGGATTGAAGGGCAATGTTTCCAGCGAAATTACAGGGCACACAGAGATTTGACATCTTATATCTCGGGGTGACAGCGCAGTGCATTGCCATCCAGGGTTTTGAACTGTTGAAGTTCAAAATTCTGAGTGGCGTTATGAGCAAGCGTGAAGAGCCATCAGGCGAGTGGCATCGCTCGTCTCATCACTCTGTATCATAAAAAAAAAGTTTATAACTCGTCAATAGAATTTAAAGATTAGGTATAGCTAGGTTAGATCTTAACTTCTGCCATACAATTTCACTGGAAACAAAAAACCTGTGGTACTTCTTTTTCCCCAAGTAGACAATGCCCATTGTCCCAGTACTCATGATGGCGTTATGATAAAACTTTAAACTCTTCAATTTAGTCTACGGATAGGTACAATTTACAAGTACTATAAATTAAAATACTTTACCGATAGAAAATTTTAAGTCAAGAAAGTATTTTTTATACATATTAGAGTGTTCTCCACTTTAGGATTACTATTAAAATCTATATATATACACACACCTACCTATATCTATACATACAATTAAAACGTAAAGTTAAAAAAATCAGTAATTGCGAGATATAAAAAAAAACATACAGGGCGTCTTAAAATAAGCAGCTGAACACGTTAAGATAGTTTGTAGAATTTTAGTCTGTTTGTTTGTTTATTTGACATCCCCGTTAGCTTAGTTGGTAGTGATCCTGCATTCTGTGCTTGGGGGTGTGGGTTCGATTCCCACCTAGAACAAACATTTGTGTGATGAACATTTGTGTTTGTTCTATGTCTGGGTGTTAATATCTATTTAAGTATGTATTTAAAAATATATATGTACGTATATCAGTCTCTGGCAGCCATATTACAAGCTTTGCTTAGTTTGGGTTCAGATGATCATGTGTGCAATAATGTCCCAGATATTTATTTGTTCACGCACATCCCTAAACCACTGGAAGGATTTAAATTAGTTTTTCATGATTATGCTTATCTATGTCAAGATTGAAGTATGGGCTATGTTATTTTGCGAAAGGGCCGGATTAGGGTCGGAAAAAAGAGTTAAAATTTTATATGAAAATCTACGCGTACGAAGTCACAGCACTAGTATTATATAATTATGTTATATGACCTTATTCCAACCTTCCCATTTTACTACAGGACAAGTAGAAGGAGCATTCCTTCTACTTGCACACACTCGCTGCCTTGTGGAAATTCAAAAGATTCGTACACAACGATTTGGGTTGTCATTTAAGATACGTACTGACCAAGAATAGAACTCCTGCCGCTCTCCTTATATCTGAGAACTACAATCTAAGCATCTTCAAGGCTAGAGTGAATAGATTTCTTCTAGATCAACATGTTCTATCCTCGGCCACACCATCGCTTACCATCAGGCGAGGTGGTGGCCGAACGTAGATCTATATTATATAAAAAATAGATGTCGCAGAGGTCGTCGATTTTATGATTTGTCTATAGATAACATTTACAAAGAAAAATTTATTCTGGTTTCTCAAATTTATGTAATTCTCATTGAAGTGATGACATCGCACCCTTACTGACCTCTATATCGCTTATCGGAAGACTCAGTGATGACCTTTACTAGGCCCTAGTATAATTTGAAGTATTTTTCATATATAAAATTTAAGGAGTTTTATGACATGTAACATTCATACTAGAATACACAGATGGTACAGTTAGTACATAATTATCAGGTGTTTTATGATAGGCAGGTATGTATGTCATCATCTTCATCATCATCAGCCAGAAGACGTCCATTGCTGGACATAGGCCCTTTAAACTCCACACTGAACGACATCCTGCCATCTGCATCGACTGAATGCCCGCGACTCTCACAATGTCGTCGGTCCAATTAGTGGGAGGCCCTACCTACGCTGCGTCTTCAAATTCGTGGTCTCCACTCAAGAACCTTTCTTCCCCATCGGTCATCAGTTCTTCGAGCGATGTGGCCTGCCCATTTCCACTTCAAATTGCAAATTTTAATAGCAATGTCGGTGACTCTGGTTCTTTGGCGAATATCCACGTATGTATGTGGTATATATGTATATTATTCTACTTAAAATCGCATCCGCATGAGACAGAAAGAGCTCGATACACGATCGGGTTGGTTCCTGGCCCAGTGGATTTCACTGGCAAGTCAGCGGGGGAACGCGGCCAGCGTATTGGGGACTTTCAGTTAAGGTTTCGATAATTGATAATTGACTATTTATTGTATTGTAATAATTTCGGTAATTACCTATATTAAAGACATTCGGAATAGAAAATTATCAATGATGTGTTGAGTATGTACTTGATTTATTTTGTACACATATATGGTGGCAATTAAGCAGATTAGGGCTACCAGTGACCTTAGTACGAGCACTTGCGAAAAAGTTATCGTTACGTAAACGATAGCAAAATGTATGTCTCAAACTGAATCAAACTGAAAAATTCCGTTTCGTTTCACGTCCGATAGAGGCGCTGTTCAAGTTTTCATACATTTTGCTATCGTTTACGTAACGATAACTTTTTCACGAGTTCTCGTATTAACCATTGATCGTAAGCTATCACCATCGCCTATGGATACCTGCAACAGCAGAGGTATCACAAATGCGTTGCCAACCTCTTAAGATTTTATTAACTCTCCTTTTAAAGAATCTCATATTTTTGTTTCTTTGGAATAAACCTACAAACATGACAACCTGAAAACCTACTTTTAAAATTACCCCCAAAGGAAGAGACTATAGCTTAAAAGGTTTTACGACCTAGTGTCAAGGAGTTTTATTAATAGGAATAAAATAACATATGAGTATGTAGGTGCTTAATTCAAGTCCGCGTTCACTATTAAAATTGTTATATATCTAGATATTGAGCATAATTAAATGTGTTGCACAGATGGTCGCCATGTGCTTAGCCTGCATGGACACAGCTAATTGTTTAGAATTCAAACCAATTAAAGCATATGTAAGCAATATAGTACGACCGTTCTGGTGGGCTACCACAACCTCAAAAATATTCCTATAATAATCTTACATTGAATTTTATCCTACTCTCTTATTAGCCAAGAAAGCGAGCAAATCTCAATGTAAGGTTATTATAAGTTTGATTTTGAGGTTGTGGTAGCCATCCAGTCTTTGTACACTTTTAGAAAAAATAAATGTAACAACTACCACGGAGCTAGACAGAGCGAAAGAGAGGCCTATACCTACCCAGCAGTGAGATGAGGAAGGCTGTGGATGGTCAACAGTAAAGTATGTTGGAGAAAACTTTTCGCACTGCATACGTTTTGTGGAATTGGCAAAACATCATTAAAAGTCATATAGTGGAAATCGTATACTGTGCGATTCATAGATCTTTCTTGCCTCACGCTTGCAAAACGTGAAATGAGCTACCTTCCGCGGTGTTTCCGAGAAGAAACAACATAGGGTTCTTCAAAAGGCGAGTTAATAGTCTTTTTAAATTTTTAATTTAATACCAAAAATGTACAATGTTTCACATCATAAGTTGCCTTAAAACATAAATAAGGTTTGACTAGACAATTAGATCTGGCCATTTACAAATTTATATACCTAGTCTAATTAACGCAAAACAATATTATATATAAAAAAAACACATTCGTTTAGCTAAGCGTTGCGCATGAGCACACAGAACAGCCGTAGTAGGCATTTACACGTACGTCTCGGAATAATAAAGGGTGGCAACGTATTTGTGATGCCTCTGGTGTTACAAGTATCCATAGGCGACAGTGACAGCTTACCATCAGGCGGTCTGCTTGTTTGCTACCTATAGCATTAAAAAAGTAGATAAAATCACTTCTCTAACAATTTCACACGGTCTTGACAGCTTATTTATATATCACACAGATATGACATAAGCACACCATCAAGAATATTTGTGCAGAGTCGCCTAGAGACCGGACAGTGGAGCCCTAGAACGAGTGTGACAGCGCTATCTGAGAAACGAGCGTAGAAACAGAATGACCTAATGCACTGTGCGTCAGCATTGTAAGCCCACCAAAGTGTATATTTATGTAAGACAGCTGGTGTCCGCGGCTTCGTTTGCGTACTATATTATTGTAATTAGTATTATTATAACCACATTAAAGGGGAGGTTGCTTTTATTTTTGATGAAATGGGGAAGTGAAAGTCTGGATGGTGATAAGATAGATAGAGAAACTCTTTATTGTTCACACTACAATTAACATACACATGACACGATAAAACAGCTTAATAACTAGTGCAACAATCGGCGGCCTTATCAAGAGCGATCTCTTCCAGACAACCTTAGAATGGAGAGGATTCATAAAGGAGGTAGAAGGTATTATACTTATACTACGTCAGCAATATTTATGCTTTTTTCTGCAAAATGTGCTCGAATAAATATTAAACGGGCATTTAATTACCATAACGTCTATAAATTCCTAGAATAATAGAATAGAAAATAGAATTCCTTAATTTCTAGACTCATGACTAAATTTTATCTAGAAGATAAAGTTCAGTCGGAAAGAGGTAACAAAAAGATATAAATAAATTATTATAGGTTAATTTATATCAGGATATAAATTAACTTTATTGTGAGATTTCAGATGACTCTAGTGTGACTTCTAATTTCGATTAGGTATTACTAGTGGGTAGGTAGGTATATTTGCATTTATACATTTTTATTTTTATTGAAAACCTATATTGAAATTAAAATGTAAATTTATTTATTACTTGCTTAAACTTGCTGGTAGAGCTGCTTGTAATAACGTAGGTTACTGATGTGAGTAATTGACTGCCTCGATGGCTCAGTTGGTAGTGATCCTACTTTCTGCGCTTGGGGGCGTGGGTTCGATTCCCATCTAGGACAAACATTTGTGTGATGAACATTTGTGTTTGTTCTATGTCTGGGTGTTAATATCTGTTTAAGTATGTATTTAAAAAAATATATATATGTATGTATATCAGTCTCTGGCTGCCATATTACAAGCTTTGCTTAGTTTGGGGTCAGATGACCATGTGTGCAATAATGTCCCAGTTTTTTTTTTTTTTTTTTATCATAATGTAAAGAAATATATACTTCCGAGAAGTGAATATATCCGAATGAAATCAAAAATCAAAAATAATAAGCTATGAATACAAAATGCTAACAGATGACATTCATTTCTAGAATTTTATTGCTCGAGAACCCTTTTCATAGTTCGCTGATTTCTTCCAAATGGGTGCACATGGCAGCTCGAAACAAAAGCTCGGCCTTTTCAGGTTCGCTTACAAAAAAACGGTGGTTTGGGTTTGGGGCCACGTTCTCCACGGCTGCCTCATCACGGCAATGACTATGGTGCATGGAGAGGGGACAAGAAGTTCGAAGTAAAGTTTAAGCACCTAATCTAACCTAAAAAGGGCAGAAGTACGTTAATTGGATTTATTCGTAAAATGACAATTTATTTAAACACTTTTTTAAACTATCACAGTTGTTCACTGCAGTTATATGATTAAATATCCCGTAAATAATCATATGACAATTTATTAGTAATTATAATAGTTTCACAAAAACAGTGATAGAGTCAAAAAAGTTGTAGAGTTCTTTTTAACTTAAATAGGCACCTATATAACATGCTTTAGTTAAAAACGAGCTCTACCATAATTTTTACTACGCTCATTATAGATTAATTAAAACAGAATTATTTTAATTTGAAATTAGACCTTCGCTCTCTCCCTAATGTAGAGATAGGACGAGAGACTGGTATAACTAAATGTAAGAGGTAGTTGTAGAACGGCATATAAAGGTGGAGCACAGCGGGTAGGTATGTGGTGAAGTAGGCTGCCTCAGAGAGGCGCGTGAGTGGTTCGGTTCTCAGCCAGCTGCCTGCTCTATGGCCGTGTTGTGAAACGCGGGGTCGCGGGCCGCATCAGTGCTCGGCCGACGATCGGCCGTGACGACGGCGGCGTCCCTAGCGCTCAACAAAATGGCGCGCCCTGTCGTCCTCATAAACTGTCTCAGGCTTTTGTTACTGCTGCCCATCGCTATCGCACAGAACTACAACCAAACCCCTAGGTCGTCGCACCAGCTCGCCTCCTGCTACAACTCTGAAGGGTTTCCGCAAGTAAGTACAACTACACGAGCTTTTACAACTTTTTGATCGTGGTCATTATTTCCATGTGAACAGAATGCCGTTTGTTTTTGTTTAGAGTTGTTAAGCAGTTTGAGTTGATGAGTTCGTATAAAAGCAACTATTTAAAGATTCCGTTTTAAAGCAAAGTGATCAAAGTTTAAAACTTCATGTGTGCTATCTGGCTCTACCAACTCTACCTACTTCACATTCTTGGAATTGATAGAGTATTGTCAGCAAAAATAAAAGATCCCGTGTCAACAATTTGATATGCTTGCTTTACCTATATATGGCATAGATTAAGTAACAGCCGAACATAAACAAGTAAAATTTAAAACAGCATCTTTCTGTAGATACCTATCTTATTAAAATGAAGTAATTATTGGTAAAGTAGGTACTTATGTAGGTTATGAATGGCGCGGAAATCAAACTGGTGTGGTACGTTGCCCTATAATGAGTTGCCAAGTGGTAGTTTTGGCAGATAATCGCGAGGTTATCGGTGTCGCCGGGACTATTGAGAACAATATGAAAATAATGGGTTCGTTTACTCGCAGTACGGAGCCCAATGTTGCCTTATCAGCACACAACGGAACGCGTTATCAGCTCGCATCCGTTACCCGGGAGATGTACCTCATTGTCTGTTCTACACGGATTGAACTGACATTCAATATCATCATCAGCCGTTAAATGTCCAATGCAGAACAAAGGCCTCCTTTTTATTTATATTACACGTGAAAACCACGTTAGTTTCCATAATAAAGGCCTCCTTCTTAGAGAAGGGTATTGCCATAATTCCCACGCTTGGCAGGCGGCTCGGGGATCGCAGTACTTTCACCGTGTACTGATAAGACGCTGCTGCCCATCCTCCGGTGGTTCTGGTTGCAGTTTTAAAACATACCAGGGTCCCATTAGGTACCTATATCCGTCTAATTATTTGTGCTTTTTAAACTCTAATTAATGGGACTGTTTTTGTGATAAACTGGACTAATGTAAGAAATTTATGAAAGTTTTAACCTAATTCTTTCAAACATTAAAAAATTATGAGATTCAAATTAGTACCAAATTAGTTTTTCATATATGAACTATTAACCTACTTAAGCAAGTATAGTAATTTTTTTTAAAGGTATCTATTTTTACCTATATTTAATATTGCGCGATAACTCCCGATAAATATAAAAAACAAATTCTAAGTTGACATTTCGAATTTATAGCATACTAGCAGCACCCCGCGGTTTCACCCGCGTGGTGATGAAAATGGGTGATGATGATGGAAAGTAGCCTATGTGTTAATCCAGGACATAAGCAACGTATATTCCGAATTTCATCCAAATCCATCCAGCTGTTTCTGCGTGATTGAGTAACAAACATCCATCCAAACTTTCACATATATTATGTATATGATATTAGTGTGATAATTATTATCTTAGAATGCGTACAAAGAATGAGAAGGGATGCGTTATCAATACCAAAAAGGTCGACCATGCAGATACTGATAAATGGCGTTCCTAGCTTTGGGAAATCAGTGTGAAGCAATGTTGGTTTTTGTCCCCAATATATGAAGTAGTCATTTTGTAGTAATTACACTGTGGTGCAGTGGTGAACGTCCTGTAGGCGACGCATCGACTAAATATAGCTATACTATTTTGGCAGTAAATCTCCAGCTGGGTGGCTATAAACCGATATTGCTACTTGTTTCGATGTTATGTTTGCGTCGAGGTTTGGGGGTGTTTGGGGAATTTAAATGCAGACGTGGTCTTTCCATCCAAACCAATTTTTAACCGACTTTCAAAAAGGAGGAAGTTGTTGATTAGACTATTTTTTTAAAATGTTTGTTACCTCAGAACTTTCGACTGGGTGAACCGATTTTGATGATTCATTTTTTATTTGAAAGCTTGTTCTTCCGGTGTAGTTCAATTACAATTTGGTCCAGTTCTAACATTTTTATGAAGTCGGTTTTTTACATTGATAATTATTATAAGTAGCTATATTTGATGTTGAACAGAGATGCATACCAGAGTTCGAGAACGCAGCTTTCATGGTGCCGATGGAAGCCACCAATACCTGTGGAGACAATGGCCCCAAGCTGTACTGCATCCAGACATCAGCCGGAACATCCACCAGGTACACCATATTCTCTGTGTCTTCATCTTTGCCTAGCCGTTTTTAATGTTCCAACTTCTCCTTATTGAACGGGTAAGATGAATTTCAAAGCAAAATACCTTGTCTGTGGATGGTATCAATATCCAGTATAATTCACTTTATTGAAACTCATGCTTGCAAAACATTTCGCTGATTCGAAGGGTCACGAGAAAAATGTAACGCAGACCATTTATGCTACAACATTCCTATTGGACGCTTCTGATGACGATCGCATAAATATCTTAGGACACAACTATATTAAATTGTATGTGCGCTTACAATGTAGACCAGATACCTACTCGTATATATGACACGTATCAGCATAGGTACATAACAGAAGCAAAATGTATCTTTTGGACCCACCGCTTATATAGTAACAAAAGCATAGGACAAAACTGCCAAAACATAAGCGGACTTACTTATCAGTTAAGCAATGCTAACCACCACCAATGAACCACGAACCGGAAGACGCAGCGTAGGTAGGCCTCCCACTAGATGGACCTACGACATTGTGAGGGTCGCGGGCATCCAGTGGATGCAGATGGCAGGATGTCGTTCAGTGTGGAGGTTAAAAGGGGAGGCCTATGTTCAGCAGTGGACGTTTCCTGACTGATGATAATAAAGCAATGTTTAAAATTGCTCTGTACACATAAAAACGAGACAGAGCTATTTTAAGCATTGCTTAATTTAAGTACCGTTTATAAGTAGAAATGTGTGTAGTAAGAACCTTTTGACATGTGTTAAGTAGGTGCTTATTTGTACTATTTCGTTATCCAGATCATGTGACTTCTGCACGCCAGGGCAGTTCTCTCCCTACTTCCTGACGGATCTGCATCACGACTCAGACAACCAAACGTGGTGGCAGTCAGAGACTATGAATGAGGGTATCAAGTATCCTAAGCAGGTCAACCTGACATTGCATTTAGGTGAGTGTTCAATTAATTTATCTAGTAATCAATTGGTAGCAAATTCATCATTACTTTTTCATCATTTAATAATAATAATTATAAATTCCACCATGCTGGCCCAGTGCATGTTGGTGAATGTCATGACTTTGAACTTTGTACTTGGACACGGTTTCCTCTGTTTCACCGTTTTTGAGCGATGACATCAAAACTGCACATAATTGATTAAAGTAATAAGTGATTGGTGCAGGGCCAAAAATCTAACCGCGTTCCACCAGATTGTAAACACATGCTTCCACCCGGCCATCGTCGGTCTCAGACAAATTGATCCCTTCATATTGTTACGAAATTTGCTACAATTATGCTCACGGTAATCGACCACATCTTTTACAATACTGCCCAAAAGTGTTATAATTTATAGGCTTTTCAATTCCTAATTGAAAATACATTGCAATGGGTGTCGTATCGCCACAACACGCAACATTGTCCCATTTTTTAAATATTTAAAAACTAATTTTTAATTGTTAGATAGATAGATAACTCTTTATTGTTCACACCAAAAATTACTTAGCTACATAATGATAAAAACAACTTAAAACTAGTGAAAAAATTGGCGGCCTTATCGCTATGAGCGATCTCTTCCAGGCAACTTAGTATGGAGAGGACATACAGTAGAGGTAAAGGAATTGTTGTTTTGTGTTAATAAATAATGTTATTGTTGTAACCAGGCAAGGCTTACGATATCACCTACGTGAGGATCGTGTTCTACTCACCGAGACCGCAGAGTTTTGCGATTTACAAGAAAACCGCTGAAGACAGAGACTGGGAGCCATTCCAATACTTCAGGTGCCTATACTTAAAAGCTTCAGACTGAACTTATTTTACGACTGTCTCGGTGGCTCAGTTGGTAGTGATCCTACTTTCTGTGCTTGGGGGCGTGGGTTCGATTCCCATCTAGGACAAACATTTGTGTAATGAACATTTGTGTTTGTTCTATGTCTGGGTGTTAATATCTATTTAAGTATGTATTTAAAAATATGTATGTATTTATATCAGTCTCTGGCAGCCATATTACAAGCTTTGCTTAGTTTGGGGTCAGATGACCATGTGTGCAATAATGTCCCAGATATTTATTTATTTAAAGTTATATGATTAGTTACGGGATATTTACCGTGGTAAGGTTGTCATATGACTTTAGTGAACAACCGTGATAGTTTAAAACAGTATTTATTTATTTATTTTAGTTATTTTATTTATTTTATTTATTTTATTTATTTTATTTATTTTATTTATTTTATTTATTTTATTTATTTTATTTATTTTATTTATTTTATTTATTTTATTTATTTTATTTATTTTATTTATTTTATTTATTTTATTATTTTGTCAAAAACTTCATTGGAATCAATAACATCTATTTGTTCTTTGTCATCAATAACATTTAGTAAATAAGTGTTTTTATTACCGGATTAAAAAAGAATTAGATTTTTAATTTGATTCGAATTATATTTGTACATCCATCTTAAACCTATTGTCAAGTCAATTAAAGTGGAGGATACTCACGTAACATGGTCAGCCGGTTTGTTCTGCAAGCTAAGTGAACGAGCAAGACAGGTGATAATCTAAGTGACCGTGGATTTTTCTTATGGATTACTATAGAGACATGTCAAAATGTCAAGTGATCACCCTTGATTGTAGTTACCCTTATAATTCGATGTTTTGCCATTTATCTGCACAAATAGGCAAGAAAAAATCACATTCACTTAGCTTATCACTTCACTTGCGTGTTCACTTAGCTTGCAGAATAGACCGGCTGGTTTGCCCAATAAAGGCAATAGAGATAAATGGTCTTGTGACCTTTTCACTATAGGTTCATAATGATGAAAGTCCGGACCATTTCAGTATTAATATCCCGATTCTGTTACAAGTTATGTCGATACCTATGCATTTTTGTTTGTAAAATGTAGTTGTTAATTTGTAGTGCCTCGTGCCGAGATACGTACGAGGTGCAAGAGCGGCGAACAGCTGAGCTGGGTGCGGAGACCCGGGCGCTCTGCACCAGCGAGTACTCCGACATCTCACCTCTCTCCGGCGGTAACGTGCTCTTCTCCACCCTGGAGGGACGCCCTTCTGCTTTCACATTCGATAGCAGCCCGGAGTTGCAGGTAATACGCTTCATTGCTTTTCTTATATAAAAGGCTAATGGTCGCTTTATGGTTAATATTCCGAAAACACGTACGAAGCGCTTTGATTCCACTTTTATTGTGCGTACTAATGATCTGTGGAATGCGCTGTCTGAATGGGTGTTCCCCGATAGTTACAATCTAGGTGTCTTCAAATCACGAGTGAATCGGCTTCTTCTAGGCAAGCGTGCTCCATCGTAGACCGCATCATCGCTTAACATCAGGCGAGTTGGCGGTCAAACGCAAGCCTATTTATGCATTAAGAAAAATGGATTGTCTGTGGCGTATGGAGAAGCAGATGGACATACAAACAGACGGATTCAGCGAAAATAAATATTCCTTGTTTTCTTACAAAACCCTAAGCTAAAATTGACATACTGATTGACATTGTTTTGTCTGATTTCGTGCGTGGCTGAGATTTTGTCATTTGACATTTCAGCTTTAAAACGAAAAAGTGTTTTAGTTTGTTCATTTTCTCCAAAGAGAATACAATAGATTTTCTCACAGTAGAGCAACGGGTCGTCGTGATTTGCATGGGTATGGTTCAAGGGCCGGCGTCCAAGGGGAGTGACATAGCCCTTTTTTATTATTATTGTAAAATAAGCTTGCGCTTGGCCGCCAACTGGCCTGATGTTGAGCGATGATGCGGCTTACGATGGATCATGCTTGCCTAGAAGAAACCGATCCACTCATGATTTGTAGACACCCAGATTGTAACTATCGGGGAACACCCATTCAGGCAGCGTATTCCACAGACTAGCAGTTCACACAATAAAAGTGTAATCAAAGCGCTATTTTTATCCCGGATAATGTACCATTCCACGTTGAAATAAGAAACAATTATGTTCTTAATGATTTCTGTCACCAGGAATGGGTAACAGCCACCGACCTGCGCATCACCCTGGACCGACTGAACACGTTCGGAGACGAGATCTTCCACGACGTGCAAGTGCTACAGTCGTACTGGTACGCTATCGCGGACGTGGCGGTCGGAGCGCGTTGCAAGTGCAACGGGCACGCGAGAGTCTGCGACACCGACGAGTACCCTGACGGCACCAAGACAAGGAACTGCAGGTAATCACACCTGGACTAACTTATGAACGCGTTCGATTGCTGGCCGTCCAGTTTCAATTATGAATTTAAATGGTTCTTGGCCATAGCCACAGAATACATATAGCACAATTACAGAAGGTTCACTCCGAAAAAGCATTTAAATGAGTAGCGACTCTTACTACCACACAATAAAGTACATTTCAAGACGTGCAAGCGCTAACTACCTAAAGCTATATTAACCTAGAAGTTGCCTCTCTGTCTATCGCGTAACTCTTGTCACGTTATCTCTGTCTATCGCGCGGCAGCGGGCTCGGCAAGTCCGACAAGACGACTACTTGTAGCTTCATACCTAACGTGCGGAGTTCGCCAGACCTGCTATAGCTTGAATTGCGAATGGACTTTCAAGTGATGCTGTCGGATTAGTTTTAAGCTCTGTGGTTTGCTTCCTAGATGCGAGCACAATACGGCGGGTCCAGAGTGCGAGCGCTGTCTTGATTTCTACAACGACGCGCCGTGGGGCCGCGCCTCTCCTACCAACGTACATGAGTGCAAAGGTTTGTCAGATCATTACTGCTGCTGTGCGGTGTTTTACTGACTGTTAACTGACTTTGAACTGTTTTAAGACCTTACTAGAATATTTTTTTGTCCTGGAATGTCTAATGTCTGGTGTTCTTTGTACATTAGAGTTTGAGAGAATGTTCATTATAAAATTCAAATTAACGGTAGGCCCCTTCGATAGAAAAGTACGACCACTGCTGGCACGAGAGATACCTATTGCCTGAGAGACTGCCTCGGTGGCTCAGTTGGTAGTGATCCTACTTTATGTGCTTGGGGGCGTGGGTTCGATTCCCATCTAGGACAAACATTTTGTGTGATGAACATTTGTGTTTGTTCTATGTCTGGGTGTTAATATCTATTTAAGTATGTATTTAAAAATATATATGTATGTATATCAGTCTCTGGCAGCCATATTACAAGCTTTATTATTATTATTCTCATATCTATTTATTTTCTTAATTTTTAAGTTTTTTACATCAAATATAATTATAAAAACATAAATAATATAAAAAAACTTAAAAACTAGGGTGCCGCCGGCAGCGGGGCAAGGCCCAAGCTACCGGTGGTTAGGGCTGCAGAGTGAGGAATTATTATTATATATTGTTACGGGTAGCAGCTATTTGGGTGGGTTTCTGGGTTTTTAGTTTTGTCATGTTCCCACTGCAGAGATACATGCCTTCTCTCAGAGGGAGAGAGAGAGGATGGGTTTTATCTTTTATTATTTATTTTATTATATCCACCATGCTGGCCCAGTGAATGTTGCTGAATTTAGTTCTTGAAAATATTTTTTTTGTCGCAATGTTTTGCTTCACCGTCTTCCATCAAAAAATACAACGCCACAATGACGCGCCAATCGCGGCAATACTCAATCTGTCTGGACTCAATACGCAGCCAGAATGGATTCAAAGTCATGTGTTAGTTGCACAAGCCGTAAGAGCCATCAACTTGGCACGCGAACCACCGTCTGACCAACGGGAGAGTAAGAGAAAATTATCTCTTTCTCTCGGAAGAGAAGTTTTTACTTGCGATTCAGACATGATCGCCGTCTCGCTTGCTCAATGACGGTTCACGAGTTTTGACGATGTTGTGCAAATCGAACAGACATTAGAGAACTGAGCCGTAAATGTATAAATATACGGTTGGTTTTGATAAAATAGTTTTGTTTCGATATAAATTGTGTACAGCTATGTTTATATATGAAACTGTGGATGTTTATTGACTATAATTTTCTACGCGTTGTGACTTCTATGTATAGTTTTTAAAAGTTCACCGTTTTGAGCGATGGCACCGAAACTGCACATTATTTATGTACTAAGTTAGTGATTGGTTCAGGACCGAGGACTGAACTGGGCGCCGTCAGATTGTAAAGCGCACATGCTATGGCTTGGCTACCATCGCTCATTCGTTTATGTCTCAGTAAATAAATTTAATTTAATTGTTTTGGTATGATGTACTTGGTGGTGGAATATGCTCGGTCAGGACTCTTGTCTGAGTTATCTATTTCTATGCAAATGAAAACTGACGATAGCACCTATCTACTTTGTAGATGGATAATGAGCAAACTTATATTTTGTGTTTTACTTGTACTATTTTACATTAAAAGTCATAAAATGCTGAGCGATTATACATTTCGTTGGTAACACGACGGAAGTCTTTATTTGGTAATTCTAATAAACGCCCATTCCAACCTCATAAAATTAAACTTTCAATTCGCTTAAAACTATGTACAGAACTTTTTTTATGTGTATCATTTTAACCAAGGTCATGTTTGTGAGCATGGCCCTTCTCAAAATAACTATCTGGTCAACAGCATGCAACTGCAACGGGTTCTCGAACAAGTGTTACTTCGACAAGGAGCTATACGAGCGCACCGGCCACGGTGGCCACTGCATCGACTGTGCAGAGAATAGGGATGGCGCCAACTGCGAGCGATGCAAGGAGAACTTCTACCAGGGAGCTGAGGATATCTGCATTCCTTGCAATTGCAATCCTACTGGTGAGTGAAGCACTATCTATGTAAAGTAATGGTTTATTTGTTAACCAGTGCGGAAACGTGGACACTTGCAGTTGGAGCGGTCCACAAGTTCAAGGTCACTCAGCGAGTTATGCAGAGAGCTATGCTTGGGGTTTCTCTGAGGGATCGTATCCGGAACGAAGTAATTCGCCAGAGAACCAAAGTCACCGACATAGCTCCGAGTATTAGCAAGCTGAAGTGGTAGTGGGCCGGTCATATCTGTCGCAGAACCGATAACTGTTGGGATAGACGTGTTCTAGAGTGGAGACCGCGAATCGGCAAACGTAGTGTAGGACGCCCTGAGACTCGTTGAAGTGACGATTTACGTAAGGGAGCGTTCAAGTATTATGTAACGAATTTTTTGTCTTGTAAAACGTTACGATGCGTTACAGAGGCGGGAGGGGGTGTTTGAACTACGCGTTACGTAACATTGTTTTTTTTACCTTTCAGAACGGTCGCGTAATGAGATTCTCTTGCGCATTTCTTATATAACAATTTTAGCGATTTTTGTATTTTAGCGACTTTTCGGTACTTGACGCCGTTTAATTGTGACTTTTAGGTAAAAAGGGTCACTTGGTGGTTACGTAACGTTTTACTAGGGGCGAGGGGGGGGGGTTACATAAATACGTTACGGCGCGTTACATGGGGGGGAGAAGTGTCCAAAATCTCTAAAAATTGCGTTACGTAATACTTGAACGCTCACTAAGACGGCTGGCAGTGGCTGGAAGAGAAAACCCGAAGATCGGGCTGAGTGGCGTGCCTTGGGAGAGGCCTATGTCCAGCAGTGGACTACTATAGGCTGATGGTGATGATGATTTGATTGGTGCTTCATCCTGCTGTCACCAGCACACAAAAGTACCTACAGATATGACTGCCGTTGAATACCTAGATGCTTGTTTCCACTGCTATTATTATTAGGTACTGTAGTAATCAAATCGCTTGTCATCCAGACGGATGTATGAGTTAGTCAGCATGTGGCATTTTGATGTTGTGGGAATTAATTTCAAGTGACAACAGTAATTTCTGCGCTACAATTGAATTGCGTATCCATCTAGCTAAATGATAGAGATTATGACTTAAGATTGTTATTATATGTTTACAAAGGATAGACTGTTGTTACTCTCCATAACTTTCTACCTACACTTTTATGTACATAGTTCATGCAATAAATTATATCTGATTGTAATATTGTATTCTGTACTAGGATCTCGTAGCCTCCAATGCAACTCTGAAGGCAAGTGTCAGTGCAAGCCAGGCGTGACGGGCGACCGGTGCGACGTCTGCGCAGCAAATCACTATGAGTTCACGAATCACGGGTGCAAGCCGTGCGGCTGCAACGAGTCTGGCTCCTATGGCAACACCCCGCAGTGCGACCCTGTCTCTGGTGTCTGTATTTGCAAGCAGAACGTCGAAGGGAAGCAGTGTAGAGAGTAAGTACAGCCAACCAATACGAGTTATGGGCAATGTTTGCAAGGCGTGTGACTGCTACTAGTCTGGCTCCTATAGCAACACGCCACAGTTGGACCTTGTCTCCGGCGTCTGTATCTGCAAGATACATATACGTCGACAGTAAACAATTTAAGGTACTCTTTTTTGAAGTCTAGGCATACCGAGAATGAGGTAGTCCGGCGACGTAAATACCGGAAATGAATATATGGGACTGGATATACAAAGTGCGCAGTGTAAACGAAAATGGATCTTTTGTGTGAATCTTTTCCTTTCTTTAACGACGCTAGTGTTGCAGGTTTCCATAGGCGGCGATTACCGCTTACCATCAGGTGGACCACTTGCCATTTGCCGCTCTTTTCTATAAAAAAGAGAGTGTTATGTCCAGCAGTGAGTAATCTAGTGATGATTGCTACATTTGCAAATCAATTAGCAACCAGATCTGAGTACTGTAGGTTAGGAGGGACAAGTAGATTTATATGTCGATAAGTTTATTCTTCAGGATTATGCTTTCGACAGATTGCCCTCTATCAACTCGTCCAAAACGAAAGTTTATGGTTCAGTAACAGTAGTAATAATTAGTGTGTTCTGGAAAGAACACACATTTGAACATACCCATAAAACTGCACGAATAACAAAAAAGATAAACAATAAATGAATGAATGAAATCTTGTACCATTCTGAATATTGTGGCTGAAAAATAAGACTGAAAAAATAACTCATTTCCAGATGCAAGCCCGGCTTCTTCAACCTGGACCTGTTGAACGAGTTCGGCTGTACGCCGTGCTTCTGTTTCGGACATTCCTCTCAGTGCAGCTCGGCACCCAAGTACCAGGCGCACGAGATCAGCGCCCACTTCATCAGAGATGCAGAGAAGTGGGGTGCGGAGGATGATCAGCGACAGCCGGCTATACTGCAGTTCAATGCTAATACCCAGAATATTGGTAAGGATGGTTACTACAGACTATATTGAATGCCAATTTTTATATCAGGATTGGCATACAAGTATAAACATTGTCATTCCGGTAATGCCATCAGCAAAGCCAAACTCACTGCCTGTATAGTAGAGGGCTTTGACCATTCAATTATCCTTATGATTATGATTATATATATATATATATATATTTTATGTTATGTTTCTTATTTCTCTCAACTTGAGATTTTTTATAAATTGAAGGTGTTTTAAAATCATTCAAAAAATTAAAACCTACTTGATTTTTTTTTAAAGTAACAGAACTGGTAGGAGATTCAATTAGGGTTTCATTAAAACAAACCATCTGTTAAATTACAGCTGTAACATCAAAGAGCTCTGAAATCATCTACTTCCTGGCTTCAAACCAGTTCCTGGGAGACCAGCGGCCATCGTACAACCACGACTTGAAGTTCACTCTGCGGCTTGGAGAGAACCGTGGCTATCCTTCTTCTCAGGACATCATCCTTGAAGGCCATAAAACGTCTATATTCATGAACATCTACGGACAGAATAATCCAGAGCCGACTAACCAGGTTTGTATTATTTGATATGCATTGCGATTCGATTGATAGCGATAAATTTTTTGCGTGGCAAATTTTCTGGAAGCGTAAAGTTTCTGCGAATTTCCAGCTGCAATTTAAATCATAAAGTCTTCAATTGTTCCAGACTCAAGAGTATGCGTTCCGCCTTCACGAAGATTCCCGATACGGTTGGACCCCGACTCTCTCCAACTTCGAATTCATGTCTATCCTTCAGAATTTAACCGCTATAAAGATCAGGGGTACTTACAATAAGGGCGGAATTGGGTACCTGATGAACTTTAAGCTAGAGACCGCTAAAGTTGGGAGAGAGAAGGGTTCGGCTCCGGCGAATTGGGTTGAGAAATGTTCGTGTCCGAAGTCGTACGTCGGAGATTACTGCGAGGAATGCTCGCCTGGGTTCAAGCATGAACCGGCTAATGGCGGCCCCTACTCCACCTGCATACCCTGCGACTGCAATGGACACGCTCATATCTGTGACACCGCTACTGGTAAATATTCAAACTTTGCGAACTTCTACACATAGTTCGTAATCTCATTGAGCCAACTTTAAAATCATGGTTGTTGGTTTTAAATCAACTTTAAAAGAGCAATTCGACTTATAACAGTTTCATGTAAATTTTTGATAATGCATGCAATCAAAAAATGGGTACTAAGATATATCTACACTAATATTATAAAGAGGAAAGATTTGTACCTATTTTTGTATGTTTGTAATGAATAGGCTCCGAAACTACTGAACCGATTAGAAAAATTCTTTCACTGTTGGGAAGCTACACTATTCCCGGGTGACATAGGCTATATTATATTTTGTAGCGAGGCCGAAGGCCGAGCTTACACTCGTGCGAAGCCGGGGCGGACGGCTAGTTTTTTTATAAAATTAATTTTCCCTTTTCTGCGATCATCTGGGCCATGAGCAAAAGTGTATATGTGTGGTGGTGGATTTACGGGTTGAGGTTCAGTAACTTGATATCCCTGGTGTATTATCCTCATATTTCTGCAGGTCTGCAAACTCTTTTTAGTATTTTTTATGATTACAATACACGACTGAAAACGAATACCTACAACCTAGCCTTAAAGCTCGCACATCCCATCAACAACCATAAAAAAATCACCTTGATGGTATATTCTTGTACGACATATATAGACACGTATTATAAACAGATAACTAAGGCGATAAAATTTAGTTCATAGCGGTAGTGTCAGTGACGATAAATTTTACGCAATTATGATGTTAAACGGTTATGAGAAATGAATCGACGTACAGGTTTCTGCATCTGCAAACACAATACAACCGGCAGCAACTGCGAGCTTTGCGCCAAGGGGTACTACGGTAACGCGATCGCTGGCACGTCAGACGACTGCAAGCCATGTCCCTGCCCTAAGGAGAGCGGGTGCATACAGCTGATGGACAAGAGCATTGTGTGCACTGACTGTCCCGTGGGATACGCTGGTATGTGAAAAAAAACCTTTTTCTTTTTAAATAGGAATACTTTTCTTGGATCATAATTTGTTTGAATTTGTCTGCTAAGCCTGGCCAGGCTAAAAATTTACATCTTGTCTCCTGTACTAGTTTCTCCGAGTATCCTCCATCTAAAGATTATTTTCACCATGTAAGCATATTTAGTTATGTATTTTAAAATATATCTACGTATATCAGTCTCTGGCAGCCATATTACAAGCTTTGCTTAGTTTGGGGTCAGATGACCGTGTGTGCAAAAATTAACAAGATATATATATTTATTTACCTCCGGGTTGAGTCGGATGAAAGTGGCGCCACGAGCAGAACTCACACGACAAATACTTGACCACCAAAGGCAAAGACCGGGCATTCAGAAACGAGAAAAGGGGAGCTTTTGCCTGGTCATCCAGCCTGACCCACTGCTGGCAGTCCAACAGCGGGAAAATTTCATGCTCAAAATAAAAACTTGAGAGGTGTCAAAGGACACCCGGATGGAACGAAGTTAGAGAGACAGAGAGAGCAACACGCGCTCGCTGCACGCTTACAACTATAGCAAAAAGTGTCGTTACAACTTTTGGTCTTAATTTTTTCCGTCTAGCCCCTTCGCAACGCGCGATAAGGAACTTCGTTCCAATAATAAAATGTATCAATAACATACTTCATCTTATTTACTAGCTTATTGCTGGGCAAAAGCTTTCCTTTTCTTGTTGCAGTTGTTCCCTGCCATTCATGCCAGAATACTTCTAGATCGTATCACCAACATTTGGGGGTCAGTCCCGACAACGGCACTCGTCTTAGGCATCTATAGAGTGATTTTGTATACGATATTTTCCTCCAGGACCTAAATGCGAAGTTTGCGCCGACGGGCACTTCGGCGACCCACTGGGAAAGATCGGCGAGCCGCGCGAGTGCGATGAGTGTCAGTGCAACGGCAACGTGGACCCGAACGCAGTCGGAAACTGCAACCGCACCACCGGCGAGTGCCTCAAGTGCATCTATAACACGGCCGGAGAACACTGCGACAAGTGCTTGAGTGGTAAGAGGATGCACTTTTTGCAATGAAATTTAATTCTGCTATCATTATAAGTACCTTTGTACCTAAAACAGTGAGGTGGGCAAGTTATATGATTAAATTTGGCATGTGTTCTTCTAAATTCGACCAATAGTGTCTGACTAATTTAATGTAACCAGGCTTCTATGGAGACGCACTGGACCCTACGAAGAAAAGCGACTGCAAGCCATGCTCGTGCCACGTGGCAGGCACTGTAGAGAGTGCGGAAGGCCCGCCGCAGTGCGACGGCCTCACTGGCTTCTGTTCCTGCCAGCCACATGTCATAGGAAGGAACTGTGATCGCTGTGAGGTGAGGTATAAGAAGGAAGGCGACTGCAAGCAATTTCTTTGACTCTAGATTTCTGTAACTAGATCAACGTGCTCCATCCTTGGCCACACATCTCAATTATCACTGAGCGAGTTGGTGGGCAAAAATAGATTTATACTTAATATAAATGAATAAAAAGTACTTACATAGTTTAGACAATTTGTGATCATATTGGACTAAATCCTAAAACTGACTGAGCTGTCAAAGCTCTGCGCCCATAGAGTGTGGGTAGGTAGTGAGCAGGGTGGGTAGTGGGCAGGCAGTGAGGGTAGAGTTCATTATAATTTATCCACTTTGTCGGTGGGTACAACGGATAAAAATTGCTTCGTCCAAGGATACTTTAGCATCGTTGCGTTGTGGTTTTAACGCCATCTAGTAATCTTTTTTGTACTAATTCTTCAATTAGAACGATAGTTTTGTTAAAAAAAACTTACTAAGGAAACCAGTATAATATGCAAATGTAAAGCGTTTAGCCACAGAAGAAACAATTAATAATTAAATACAAAAATAAAATAAAAAACAACCCGACAAAGGGATCACCAGGAAGATCACCAGGATCTTCAAAGTTCAAACGGATGAACAGATTTTCATGAATAGCTAGAAACACTCGATCAAGTCACCTTTCAAACAAAATTGATTGAATCAAAATCGATTCATCCGTTTGGAAGCTACGATGTCACAGACAGATACATACCTATGTATACATGTAAATTTTATTAAACCGTCTGTTTGCGTCGGAGGTCAAAAAAGCGTACCGCTCGCACAGGGAGATGACTAAAATTATATTTATTGGTTGTAATGACAGGATGGTTACTACAACATCAACTCTGGCGATGGCTGCAAGCCTTGCGAGTGCAACCTCGAAGGCTCCTACAACACTACTTGCCATCCGTTCACCGGACAGTGCTACTGCAAGCCTGGAATTGACGGGTAAGCAAGTTTCACCAACAAAAAAAGTAATGGATGCCCATTTTTTTTTAACTGCCAGAGGGCACGAAACTTCGACACCGCTTTTATGGTTAATATTCTGAAAACCCATACGAAGCGCTTTAATTCTACTTATATTGAACTGCTAGTCTGTGGAATGCGCTGCTGGCGTAACCCATTACAATCAGGTGGGTTACCATAATCTCAAATACATTCTTGAATGTTTTTGATATTATGGTAAACCACCTGATACATTACATACATAAGGTACATAGTACATAAGGTTACATTGAATGTTGTTTCGCTCTCTCGGCTAATGAGGGAGTAAGACAAAAGTCAATGTAAGGTTATTATAAGAATGTTTTTGAGATTATGATAACCCACCCAGGGCCGTCTTTAACCTATTGGATGCCCTGGGCACATTAGGAAAATGGGCCCTATGACCTTTACAGAGCACTATTTTCGGACGAGAGTAGAGTAGCTTCGCGTATACAAAAGCTAATAAGCAAGTAGGTATTGTAGTCATTATCCTTTGATTTTTTCGAGATTTATATGTATTTTTGGTAATAAAAATATCGGTTATCGTTTGGTGATCTGACAGGAACTAGGGGGCCCCATGGGGCCCTGGGCAAATGCCCAGAGTGCCCAGTGGCAAACAGGGACACCTGGATGTATTCAAATTGCAAATGAATTGGTTTCTTCTAGGCAAGCATGCTCCATCGTAGACCACATCAGGCGAGTTGGCGGTCAACCGCAAGCCTATTAAGTAATTTGTAATTAAAAAAAAAACACTTTCGTATCTAAATAAAATGAGTACCCAAGTATGAATATTTACGGGATATTTACCGTGGTAAGGTTGTGGAAGGAGTTTCCGATATTTCGGCGCAGTTACATGCACCATGTTCACGGTAAATATCCCGTAAATAATCATATAACTGTAGTGAACAACCGTGATAGTTTAAAACAGTTTACCTAAGTATGATTTAAAATGGGGCTATGTTTGATTCCATTACTCCTAGGGCCTTACCCCTAGCTTCACTTTTGCGAGCCAACTTTTAGTAGGTACCTGATAGGTACCTAAAATTAACCAACTCATTTAAGCTGCATCGTTTAAAAGCGTCTAACTTGAATGAACGAAAATCCGTTTTACTATGCGAGTGTGCGTGAAAATAACAAAGCTTGGCGGCTATCAAATAACTACCGCTTATCGTAGTTGATGGTACCGTTTAGACAAATAACACCTATGCGGGTCAACTTTTCGAGCTAGGGGTAAGGCCCCTGATGTCTAGTAATTAGCTGATCTGTGATGATACAAGTGCTCCATGCTAACGATTTGTAAACAGGTTGTAATGCCAGGTTGTACCAGGTTGCACTAACTTCCCACTTGGAATGTTTTGTGTATCTCTCCTTACTAGGCCAGCTCCTGAACAAGTATAATGACAAGTATGTGTTGTAGCATCCATTGCGACCGGTGCCGCGCGTACCACTTCGGCTTCTCGACGGAAGGCTGCCATGACTGTGACTGCGACGAGTGGGGCTCCACCAACTACCAGTGCAACATGGCAGGCCAGTGCTCCTGCCAGGATAACGTAGAGGGCAGGCGCTGTGACAGGTCAGCACAACTACTTTTTGCACGTCATATTTCACGGAAAACTCTTCACGATTAACAGCCACTCTTTCATCTTTTTCTCTTCTTTCTGAATGTTTCTAATTTTTTTTTCCTTTTTTCATATTTTCCTCGTTTTCATGCAGATTTTTATTTTTTTGCCATTATTGCCTACTCTATATTTTATCTTCATCTTCTGGTTTTTCTTACTCTGTTTTTTATTGGCGTTTCTAAAGCTGTCTTCATTTTACTCACTCACAGCGGGTTGGAATTTCACAGCTCTAAAAGCTTCATTAAAAATCGATAAAGTTCCATTCATCATCATCAACAGCCTATAGACTTCTCTAGCTGTAACACCTGCCTTGTTTCTGGGTTAATCTAGTCCAGGTTCAACCCGCGATTTTCATGTTCCGTTATGATATTCCGAATTTGTACCAGGTGTATGGAGAACAAGAAACGTCGTGCGGACGGGCAGGGCTGCGAGGACTGTCCTCCATGCTACAACCTGGTGCTGGACGCTGTCACTCAGCACCGGAAAGAGCTGCATGAGCTTGGTGATGTGAGTCTCTCTTATCAATAACTTTTTGACCAACGTCGAGAACTACAGCAGCTCAGGACTACACATTTACAAGACATGCTACAGAAGCATTTGCAGGACCCTTTTTTTGATTGATTGTCTGAAAGTTTCTTTTCGACCGAAGGGGGGCTCTTTCCATGTGCAGTTCTGATCCTCAAACATTGTCACATTATTTTATTGAAGATAATCCTGGATGTAGAACCGTAAAGAATTATTATATAACATAATTATTTGACTGCCCCGGTGGCTCAGTTGGTAGTGAACCTAACTTCTGTGCTTGGGGGCGTGGGTTCGATCCCCACCTAGGACAAACATTTGTGTGATGAACATTGTATTTGTTCTATGTCTGGGTGTTAATATCTATTTAAGTATGTATTTAAAGCTTAGTTTGGGATCAGCAAACCGTGTCACCGTGTGTGCAAAATGTCTCAGATATATTTATTTATTTATCACATATTTTTATATCATCAATGATACTACAATATATTAATAACTTTTAAGCATCTATACAACTGCAAAGTTTTTTCTTTTTATTTGTAAACCAATTTAATTACGACAATTCTTAGCTATGGGTGATGAAGAACTGTTCTGTTTTTTTTTTTTGCTTTTATTCATTTTGTGAAATATATTCACCTACGTATCCAAGTTACCTAAATCTATAACTATCTCATTATTTATTAATTCCCATATAGATTCTAGGAAAGATTGCGAAAGCTCCCACCGTGGTAGAGAATGCAGACTTCGACAATGAGCTTCAGATAGTGAGGGAGGAGATAGAACGGCTGGTTCAAAGCGCCCAGGCTGAGTTGGACAGCGGTCCTGGAGCCGGTTCTGGAACCACCTTGACAGACAACTTAGGAGATCTGGCTGACAGACTCAGTGATATCAGGTGAGATAATATATTAGAATCCATTACACTAGCTGTTACCACCAGGAAGCTCATCTTCATAACATCTGTGGAAATGTGAAGGTTAGACAATAGTTCGTCACGATGGAATTTCGAATTTTCTTTCCGCACTAGCAGATAAAACTGCTTTTACACTTAATTTTACGGGATAAAAAAGCGATTCCCAGCTGCTGAGATGAAATAGTACATTGTTCTTCTAGGGGTGAAAGTAACTTATTTAGTCCCGAGACGGGGGTTGGCTAATAGTTCGAGGGACTAAATAAGTCTTTAACCCTGAGGTAAACACTGCACTTTTCATTACGAATACAAGGAAACTAAAAATAAAAACATGAACTGACACTGGCAAAGGCACGAGAAGTGCGGGACCATAATCCTCTGAGGAGAAAAAAAGTTAGATAATGGTTCAATACAAATGTGAAAATAGAACTAGTTTTTTTGTTTTAATAGATAAGTGATTCTCCCTAGGGCTGTAATGCATTACTTTCAACCCGCTCCTCAGGCAACTTTTGACCTACTTTCCGAGTATGAGTAATGAAAATAATATTTCACAGTTTGTTTGGGTTTTATTCCTTTGTCTCCTTAAGTTCGAATGAAGTACTCTCTAAGATAGATTCACAAGTTTTCTATTTACAAATACTTCTTGTAGCTACAATGTACACGATTACTACGAAAATATAATATACTTACTCGCTTAAACAGCTCATGAGACGACGTTAATATCTTCGATGTATGATAGCAGCTATTTGGTCATGTCTGAAGTCTGTTTGCGTTATTGGTCGCAATAGGATATTGATACAAGTAGTATCAATACTCGCCCTCACACATGACGTATACGTTACATAACAGAAATCAGTAAGACTATATACTATGATATACGATATGTATATCGGACCTTGTTTGAACTCAGAAATTGCGTAAAATGAGAATTTTGTGACAGAAACCGACTTAAAACAAACTAATCTACCGGTATTTTAATTTGAAACTGCCTAATTTGTGTAGGAACATGTCCAAACGACTGTATTGGTGTCATTTAATTCTGAAAATTTGTGGATCGTGTGTCGAAAGCGTTGCAGTCAGTGAAATTGATTAAATTATTGTCCAAACATCGATAAGTCTTTACATTATTTAAAAATAAAAACTACCGATTTAACGGCTTCTTTTTACCGATTTAACGAATTTTTAAATTCGATATTACAGAAAATTTGCTTGACGTAAATTTTGTACGACTCTATAATTTTCAAGCTTCTGTAATTCAATAAATACCTACTTTAGAGATATCAGTGTTTTTTAGATAAAAGCCTTATATTTTCTCTACCATTTACAATTCGTTTTTTTGTGTTTACTTAAAATAATACGAAAAAAATCTGTGCAAAAGTACGACAACGCCGTAATGTACAACCTAATTTCGTGATTAAAAAAAAAATACTTTTTTCGGAGTGAGTCGCTACTGTTCAAAAGGTGCAATATATCACAATATATTATACCAAAATCCTGTACAGTGAACATCTCGGAAACAAGTTAGGACAAACAGCCAAAATTAATACTAATTATTGCCCGCAGCTCATTCTAAATTATAGTTATCATCATATATATATATATATATATATATATATATATATATATATGTTATATCGTTAGTCAGCCATCAAGAAGTAACAATGACCCAAATATTAAGTACCATCTATCTATATAGTAATAAAATCAATAGTTCATCAAACTCTCCCATCCTCATTCAATAGTTTTACAAAAAAAAAAGTATCAGGACGTTTTGTTATTGACTTCCCAACAATAAAAAAAAAACGGGTGTAATCGTGCGACTCGAAATACAGACGTAAACGAGAGAATCTTTTTTTAATGCCATAGGTGGCAAACAAGCAGACTGGGCGCCTGATGGTAAGCAGTCATCGTCGCTATGGATACTTGTAACACCAGAGGCATCACAAATACGTTGCCGACCCTTTAAGACTCTATTAACTCGCCTTTTGAAGAACCCCATGTTGTAGCTTCTCGGAAACACCGCGGAACATTCCACATTTTGCAGGTGTGAGGCAAGAAAGATCGTGTGAATCGCACAGTATGCTATTTCCACTGATCTAAGATATGTGGATGAGCTTTCAAACGGCTAGTGCGATGATAAAACCGCGACGCCGGCATTACATCGAATAGTTCTTCACAACACTCCCCATTGTAAATGCGATAAAAGATACAAAGAGAACCAACCTCTCTGCGCGTGAATCTGTTATTTTCTAAATACAAATAGGTCAGAGTTACAAAAATGTCACTGACTTTAGTCCGCTATAATAAACTAAACTTGGCATTGTAACATTCGTGTAATCCATGCCAAGTTCAGTCCAGATTCGATTTATTTCGGAGCCGTCGCAGTTTCATATGACAGCATAATCGAAACAGAATAGAAAGATGACCTAATTTGTCTACCCCAGATTTCAGTATTAATTAATAGTCTCTTTCGGCTCGGCACGTGCAGTCGCTGACAGATATTTATTAGCTTATTCTTGTAATGTTCGTGGTTGAATGACGGTGAAAATTGTGATAATTTAAGCATATTGCTAGAGCACAAGCTTTTATATATTTTTATATAGAACTAGCTTTTTTGCCCGCGACTTCGTACGCATAGATTTTCATATAAACCTTCAATCCTTTTTTCTTCCCTTAATCCGGCCTTGCGCAAAATAACATAGCCTATACTTCAATCTGGTCATAGCTAAGCATATTCGTGAAAACCGCATTTAAATCCGTCCGCATTTTCTTCGAGGGGTGTAGGAGATGTGCGTGAACAAACAAAAAAAAATCTAAAAACTGCCTTAACATGTTCAGCTGTTTATTTTAAGTCGCCCTGTGTGAAGTATTGATAGAAGCATAAAAGTAATAAATAACACCGTCAACAGTTTTCAAATCAAAAAGATAATGTGACCACAGTGCAGAGCATGTTTTGAAATTTTCTTTTTGTCTAAACCATTAAAAGTATAAATCATGTCATGTCGGGATGATATACATCTCTGAAATTTGACTGTCCAGTTTCGCTGGCCACGGAACCCTGACATAATGCTTGTCTTAACACGCTCTTGGCTAGTTATTTCTTATTTCGCGTGCATTTGTATGTATACCTTGATTAAAAAGCCATGAAATGGAACTACTCTATTTATCTGTTAAAATATCACAGTAAAATAAAATTATTTCTATATTCTTATTGCAAACTAGCTAATACCCGCGACTTCGTACGCGTAGCGCAAAGTAATTAGTGGGTGGACGATTAGATTGACATATCCAAATATAAATGTTACACTAACGAACACGAACGGAACTTTAAATAGGCACAAATCCATCGGATTATTTATACTGAATATTTTATAGATAATACCTACACATATGACATGATTGTAGATTTATTGCTCTCCATTTTAATGCGGATTGTCATACTATCGTCATAGTATGATTTTAGTCTAGTTTTAATCTGACTCGATACAGGTATCCCGACATGTCCATAGTTTCAAATATATATTTCAAGCAAATAATATATTACTTTAACTGGTTAAATACGTTGGAAGTGTGGAGCCATGGAGCCAATAAGGAAAAAAAAATGGTATAAGTCAAGCGAAATGTCATGCATGACAAACGTTATTATTGAATTATTAGTAAATAGTAAGTAGGAAGCATGGAGCGGTATCTATAATTAATCGCTGTTATTTAACATTACTCCGCGTAAAGACTGCCAATCAATGATGTCTAAATAATTTTTGCCCGCCTTCTGCGCCTCGACCCTTCCAACAACTAAACCGCTTTCGTTCACCACCATAACATCCAAAATAGCTGCTAATCATAGATCAGTAACAGATTAGATGCCGCGAGTTCACCTATTTGCGTGTCTGTTATTGGTCTTAAGTTTGATCCTGGCAAAAAAATGTATTAATTTTAATCGCCGTCGACTTGGTATATTAGCACGTCAGAAGTCAATACAAAAATAAACGTACTTTAAATTACGCCATAATAAACTGTAAAACCTCTTCAAAAGCAGTTGGCTGTCCTGAAAATAACAAAAACAAAAAAAACTATTTGGTGCAGTCTATCGGAAGTTATGCGGGTACATACATTTCGGCGATTCGTTTTTATTTCATCATTTTCATCAGCCAGAAGACGTCCACTGCTGAACATAGGCCTCCCCCTTTAACCTCCACACTGAACGACATCCTGCCATCTGCATCCACTGAATGCCCGCGACTCTCACAATGTCGTCGGTCCATCTAGTGGGAGGCCTACCTACGCTGCGTCTTCCAGTTCGCGGTCTCCACTCAAGAACCTTACCTACTTCCCCATCGGTTAACAGTTCTTCGAGCGATGTGGCCTGCCCATTGCCACTTCAACTTGCAGATTTTAATAGCTATGTCGGTGACTCTGGTTCTTTGGCGAATATCTATATTTTTATTTACATATAGATTATATGGCAACAGCCGCTTCAGTCTTCCTACCTACCATGTCTGCGAGTAGAAGTCTGTCATTACGACAACATTACTATAAAATAAGCTAGATGGCGTTATAAATAATGATTAAAAAAATATTTTTTTACTATTTATTATCATAAATTAATATAGCCTATGTTTCAATCAGGTATTTTATAAGCATATTCATGGAAACTGCTTTGAAATCCTTCTAGTAGTTTAAAAGATGTGCGCGGACAAACAAACAAACTGACAGCCGTCAGATTTGTAGTTCCATAGTTTGAAAATAGATTGCGTACTAAAACTATGTTTTGCGAAAAAATTGTAAATTTGCTTAAACTTTACGAATAATATTATTAAAAACGTAATAAGGTATTAAATAATTCCTAAAATAATGAGTGTAAATGGATCGTAGTTTCACAAATATGAAAAGTGCGTCTATTATAGGTAAATACGACACTTTACCTGAATCACGCAAACGGGATTTTTTTTGCAAGTTAAACCGATATCAGGTATTGCTTCTACTTAGTTAGAAGTCATGTGTGAAGGTATTTGATCTACACATTTATAATATGGTAGGGATAGGGATATACACTGTATTCTTCTAAAAGCTAAGTTTATATACCCTGCATAAAGGGTGCAGCAATGACTTATGTAGTGGCTATTCACAAAACCAGACCACAGACATAAACATATAAATTTAAGTATAGTTAAATCTATTACATAAATATATATAAATTCAAACTTAACCTAGGGTGAAGTAATTTTACAAAACAAAAATAAACATACTTAGTGTGATAGGTTACTTAATTATATATGAGATGATACAAAACTTATGACGCTACTTTCTTAACTATTTATATATCGATATTTATTTTCTAATTATTATTTTCTAAAATTTATCGTCGAATAAATCTTTTATCGCGTAATAACATTTTTGGGTTAGAAACTTACGAAGTTGGTTCTGAAAAATGTTATTATTTCTTTCTTTCTTTATTGCGTCCGGAATTTTATTGTATAGGTTTATTTTCATGTACAAAGGGCCTTTTTTGAATATTTCTATTCGCGGGACTGAATTAAAATAGGATGCGGTATATTTTGTGTTTTAAATGCTAACATAGAATAAAACCAAGAGAATGTAATACTCCTACTCCATGCACTGGAATGAACCACCAAAGAGGTTGTAAGGCCTATAATATGCTTGATCTACACGTTCATTCATCTAAGAAGGTTAAGGAACCTTTTTTAAATTTAAACTGATTAACCGAATGACAGTTGACAGTTTCAAAATTTTCATGGCTATGTCAATAACATTCTCTTTACTTTGGATCTCCTTGCTTGAGGCTATGTGACGATCCTCATATTACGTTTCGTGTAACGAAGAAATAAATCATTGATTTTTATTTTCGTTTATGTAAAAATAAAGAATTAAAATAAATGATATAAGGTAGCCTATGTTTTAATCTGGTAATTTCTAAGCATATTCGTGAAAACCGCATTTAAATCCGTCCAGTGGTTTAGGAGATGTGCGCGGACAAACAAACAAACAAACAAACAAACAGACAAAAATTCTAAAAACTGTCCTATCGTGTTCAGCTGCTTATTTTAAGACGACCTGTGTGTTTTTTTTTTGTTATCTCGCAATTACAGATTTTTTTATCTCTACGTTTTTATTATATGTATAGATATAGATATAGATAGATAGATAGATAGATCTACGTTTGGCCACCAACTCGCCTGATGGTGTTGCCGAGGTTGAATGAATGAAGTACTAAGAATTCAGTTTTATAATATGTATCATGATACTTAAAATTCTGTAATAGAACGTATTTGTTAAAATGAAGATATTTTTTTTTTTTTTTTTTTTTATGTTTTAATGAGCCCTCAACAAAGGGTGTTTTTCAGACTAGAACTAATATATTTTTTTATTATAATTTTATTGCAAATTTTGCGTAATTACTTCTCAAAAAGGAATATTTTAAAAAACTATCTGGATATGACCTTTAATATAGTCCCCGTAGAGCGAAAACTTGATATTTCCCATTTTGAAATACGAGGGCTTAAAGTCGTATAAGAAAAAAATCTGTCACAACTGATGATATATAATAAAAATTTATAAAAAAATTATGACGCTCTAACTCAATTCGTGCATTTTTCAACTTGTTTACTTTTCACTCTACGGAGACGATATATTTACTTCAAATTTGCAGCTGAAGGCAAGAATTGCAATGTCGAGCCAAGTTCAGGCCCAATTAATCAGACAAAAAATACGGCAATTTTTTTCATGTTTTGACATCTAGCTAGATCTATGTCAAAATTCAATTCGATAGATTTAATAGTTCCTGCGATAATCAGCTGTGTACATACTGTCGGACAGACATTATTATTATTTAATGAAATTCTCGGGTCTAGCCCGGACATTTGGTAGGCATTGGTGGAGCCGAAGCCAACACCAAGAGGCCCTGTTGAATATAAAAAATACAATTATGGAATATGTATAAAAAAGGAATATGAAACTATTGTACAGTATAGGATTAAAAAAGTCTGGGCTATTGAAGTTAACAACTTGTGGATGGAATAACAGATCTATAGAATGAGAAACGGCACCTGCCTTATCCTGTCTCATCTCAAAATATATTTAGGCAGGTGATGACTTGCCACCCACTGAATGGGCCCCATAAAGGCTGCCGTATCTTGGCACCGGAGGGGCAACATCGGCGTGGGTGGCTTAGGGTGTAGAGAGGTGTGCTGCACTTTCACTAAGAGCTACTCGCGGCGTTATGCCCTTTAACACTTCCACCCTGGAGCTTAGATCCTTAGCTCTTGCGGTTTTATTATTATTACATATAATATAATGAAATCTCACTATGCGCTCCTTTTTATTATTTTGGAATGGAACCGTAAAAAAGAACCGGCAAGCTAAACATTTCCGTTGTATTCCCAGAAACATGATGTACAAGATAGAAGCGGAAAGTTTCGATGGTAACGAAGCCGTGGAGAGAAGCAAGAGCAATGTATCAAAAGCGGAGGATACGATCGAGGCTGCTCAAAAGGAAATCAACGTAAGTTCATCGCCCTTTTTTCTATCGGACTGCCAGAGCGGGCACGAAAAATCGACACCACTTTATGGTTGACATTCCGAAAACCCGTACGATGTGCTTTGATTCCACTTTTATTGTGCGAACTGCTAGTATGAAAGTAGTAGTAGTAGTTCGTGGAATGCGCTGCCTGAATGGGTGTTCCCCGATAGTTACAATCTGGGTGTTTTCAAGTCAAAAGTGAATCGGTTTCTTGTATGCAAGCGTGTTCCATCGTAGACCGCATCATCGCTTAACAGCAGGCGAGTTGGCGGTCAAACGCAAGCTTATTTATCCATTAAAAAAAAACATGCACACGACTCAAGATTTCCTGTGAGGGTGCCCGTTTGATTTCTGTAGGTAGCTCATTCCTCAGCTTTCATGTTACAGTTGGGTGAACAAACTGAATAACTGTTCGCTGGGCTGGCCTGGACCATTGTAAATTGTTTCATAATTGCCTACAGAGTGCGCTTGAATACCTGGACGGCGAAGGTGCCGCCGCCCTCGCCAAGGCTCGCAACCGATCCGACCAGTTCGGCAAGCAGTCAGTGGACATGTCGGCGCTCGCCAAGGAGTCTCGCCTCTTAGCGGAGAAGCTGGAGACCGAGGCGCGGAACATCCGAGAAATTGCCGACAAAGCGTTCAATACGTCGCTCTCAGCCAACCAGATCGCTAAAGATGGCCTAACGAAACAGGCCAATATCAGGTAATTTTAAACATATCATGAACATATAAACAGATGTTTTAACCGACTTCCAAAAAGGAGGAGGTTATCAATTCGACTGTTTTTTTAAATATTTGTCACCTTAGAACTTTCGACTGGGTGAATCGATTTTGATGTTTTTTTTTTGAAAGCTGGCGCTTCCCGTATGACTCCATTTCAATTTGGTCCAGTTCTGACATTATAATGTTTTTTTTTTTTTTTTATTGAATTAGATACTCCCCGACAGCCCCGTTAGCTCAGTTGGTAGTGTACCTTCTGCGCTTGGGGGCGTGGGTTCGATTCCCACCTAGGACTAACATTTGTGTGATGAACATTTGTGTTTGTTCTATGTCTGTTTGTTAATATCTATTTAAGTATGTATTTAAAAATATATATGTACGTATATCAGTCTCTGGCAGCCATATTACAAGCTTTGCTTAGTTTGGGGTCAGATGACCATGTGTGCCAGAATGTCCCAGATATTTATTTATATTAGATACATGTTAAACACGATAGAGGACGAAAAAGTGTTTTTTTTTTTAATAAAAACATTTGTGAATGTCTAAGTATGTTTGTCACCACTCTCTACGGCTAAATGGATGTTATCCTTATCATTTTCACATTTACATAATTGCGTTGCCATGTTCACGCGAGCAACGTCGCTGGTAAAAGTCAGTGAGCTCATTTTCATGAAGGAATGATATTTCAGCAACGAGGTCCAGATACTGACGAACGAGCTGAACGCAGCGTCGGGCAAGCTGAGCAGCATGACAGAGCTGGCGGACCAGGCGCTGAAGCGCGCGCGCACGGTGTACGACGAGGCGCTCGGGCTCTACGCCGAGGTGAACACCACGCTGCTGCCGGACATCAAGCTCAACAAGCTGTACGATGACGCTGTCAAGATGAACAAGACCGTTAGTACATTACACCACCTTTTATACCACAGAAAAGTTTTTTTTTGTTTAAGAGCGCTATTACATTTTGACGCCGCGCAAAGTTAGGTATTTTCGGTGGCCCACTACTATTATCTATTCTGTGTAGTGGCGAGACACGCGCAGTCTGCAGTGATACAGCTCGGCTAATGACACGGGTTGACTAAACGGTCTTGATCCATACAGTATAGTTTTTGGAGGAACTTTGATTAATCTAAATTAAGGTTTTTGTAAACATACGTGACGTTATACTTGGATGGGTGATCTACGATATTTGCGCTAAACCCCACATTCATTTTGGGTTTAAAAATTCAAAGGTAACAAATACGCGTTTAATCAGTACCTACATAATTTTAGCCATTAACGTGCTCACTGCTCACCTGTTTTACTACCAATATTTGACTGCCTCGGTGGCTCAGTTGGTAGTGATCCTACTTTCTGTGCTTGGGGGCGTGGGTTCGATTCCCATCTAGGACAAACATTTGTGTGATGAACATTTGTGTTTGTTCTATGTCTGGGTGTTAATATCTATTTAAGTATGTATTTAAAAGTATATATGTATGTATATCAGTCTCTGGCAGCCATATTACAAGCTTTGCTTAGTTTGGGGTCAGATGACCGTGTGTGCAATAATGTCCCAGATATTTATTTATTATTATTTATTTATTTAGGTAAATAGATTTCTGTTGGCTGAGCTTACACTACATAATGTTATCGAACAAAAAAATTAACGTTCATTGTTCAAACTAAAATATATGACTCCAGGTGTAGGTTTTAGCGGTATAATATTAAGTTTAAAGTTAAAAGATTATCAGATGTGGTACCTACAGGAATAGGTTTTTTGAAAAAACAAAGTTATTTTATTATAGATTATAACACGCAAATGACACAAAAAAGGTTAATGTTTGGTTGTGTATGTTTCTCGTCTCTCTATCGTTAAAGGTCTAAAATAAATAATAGTGGTGTTTGAATAAATTAAACAAACAGGTGTAACTTGTGACAAATTTATTTAAAAAAAAATACACACAAAAATTTATAATAATATTACACTATGTTAAAAAAAACCGGCCAAGTGCGAATATAAAACATACAGACTAGAATTAAGGTAGGCTATGACCGGGATTAACATATTATAGGCATGAAACAGCCAATTAGAAGATCACACAACGATCAAGATCGGCGGTCGTAGTTTACGCCTGCTTAGCACGCACACAAAAACAGTGATGACGCAGCTGCCGGTGCACACAGCGGTAGAACTGATACGAAAAAGCGCGCGAAATCAACAAACACAGGTCCGTCCTTGGCAAGCGCGAGTATTTTTCATGTAATAGCTAGGTATAGAAGTTAAGACAATGCATCATATTTTGACGACGAAAAAATTGCAACTAGGCATTTTTTTGTTGTAACGCTCTTAAATTAGAACGGCTGTCAAGGCATTTTTGTAATACATTTGTTGTAGCCACTTGCACCCATATAAACCTATAGCAACTGTGTTAGCAACTGTGACGCGGAGTTCAACGCGTTGACATAAATAAGAATGTTCAATCAAGTATCTGTCACAATACCTGGCGACAGAATTTCCTTCTTATTACCATTCTATTTACTTCTCTTTTCTGTGTTTTATACGATGCTTTCATTTGTATTTCGTGACCTTTCTGTACCTAATGACGTATCAATGGCAATATAATGCTTGGTAGGTAATACTTTGGTAATATTAAATTAAGTTCATTTATGAGCTAAGTGGCCAGCCGTAATCCTTTCATTTCTAGGACACGTAAAGACCCCTGAAAAACAACCAGGGCTTACCTACAATTTTACGTAACTGGACAAATGTATGTCTATATATATAAAAGAAAGTCGTGTTAGTTACACTATTTATAACTCAAGAACGGCTGAACCGATTTGGCTGAAAATTGGTGGGGAGGTAGCTTAGAACCAGGAGACGGATAGGATACTATTTTGTAGCGAGGCCGAAGGCCGAGCTTACACCCGTGCGAAGCCGGGGCGGTCGACTAGTTTGTTATAAATAACAGGCGTTAAAAATAACAATAATTAGTAAAAATGTAAAAATATAGTTAAATGTACAGTTATATGATTATTTACGGGATATTTACCGTGTTAAGGTTGTAGGAGCTTCCCACATACATAACATAGTTAAATGTATTACATATACATACTGAAAAAGCATTTAATGTTTTTAGTTGGATTAGGAAAGGATGCTCCATCCCTGTTCCGCAAAGCAAGTGTTAGTGTGTATGTAAGACGTACTTACAAGTAACTTCATTTGTGAGTATAGTACGCTTTCTGTCTACCAAGTCTAGTCTGGTATTCTACGAGGAAACGGCCCATTCAAATGCTTATGTCATCCTTAATTTCGAATAAATTAATTTTATTTTCGGTTCTCGGCTTTATTAATGATTAGCCTATTTAAAAGACAATAAAAAATAACCAGTCCAATAGCCTATTTTAAAATTTGTGTTGGAATTAATAAACCTACATGAACCCTAATAACTGAACACTCCTTGTTTGGGCTCTGTGTAAAAATGTCTTGTTTTACCCCAGATCGATGAGAAAGCGAATGAGCTCGCACTTTTGACAAGTGAAAATGAGGATACTCTCCGCAATCTAGAAGATGCGATCCGACGCGGGCGCGACCTCCTCGACCAGGGCCACGACCGCCAGGACGACCTGAACGAACTGCTGGCGAAACTGGACGAGCACCAGGCGCAGGCGAAGAACGATGTTGAACTCACCAAGGCCACACTCAAGGACGCCAATGAAATTTACAAGACTTTGAAAGGTATGTGTAACGTATCATGCGCAGTTTTACATTTATCTATGGTTACTAAATCAAAGTAAGAAGATGAAGAACGACTGGAACTCATCACAGGACGCCAATAACATTTTGTTAAGTATTTCTATAGGGAGGCAGGTGCGTAGTTGTAACAACAGCGAGAATCCAATCTCAGCAGTTATATTTTACATAAACTTGCCTGCATAGCGTGTAATGAAGCAGACGACTCCGGCTGCGCCTACCACCAGGCCAGACCTACCTTGCCGGAAGCACGTCTGCCACACCCAGTTATTAGGGAGAGGAGCAGTTGAAGACTACCTATCCTAAGTATGATTATAAAAACACCACCTCACAGACCACAAGTTTAATTAATGTTCTTAAGACGGCACTCACGCACATAATATGGAATATTTTAAAAAGATAAGAAACACTTCCCCGATTTCACTAGATGGACCCCGCAGGGGTCAACGAGCGTAGAGAGAAGTATTCGTTCTTCGAACAAGACTTCTTCCAGTTTTAGCGTCGTCTTCAACAGGGTTTCAAGTCCGACTTCAAGACAAACAGATTTAAGATAAGCCTCCAGGGTTTTTCATCAAGTTCCCCGCACGACCGCTCCGTTCGAGCGCCCCCAATCGAATCCCGTCTCAGTGTTCCTTTTTTTCGTTTCTCTCAAATTCAAAAAAACTAAGGATATATTTCATATAGTATTAGTGGTCTGTGAAAGTAAAAAGGTTTAAATGTAAGTTAAAGTAAGGTTAAATGAGAATGATGATGAGAAAAGATATACTACAAGCGTAACATGGAAATTACTAGAGGCGTCCAACAGGATAAACTGTTCGATCTAAAACTTTAAGTAACCATCTTTGTACACAGTTATAAGCAATAAACATTATTCTATTCTAAGTATTCTCACAATATACATCAACTACCATTACGGTGAACGTCAGAGAAGTAGAGAGATAAATTTATGGTTGCGTTCTTTTTAACCAAGTTGACTTTGGCTATTACAGCATTGGATGCGTACACAATGTTTTTACAAAGCATGCCAAAAATAACAAAGGTAAACAAATTTTAATACATTTACAAGATTTTGAAGGGAAGATTTTAATCAGTGCGTTGCGTAGGTAAGTATGCAAGATCAAGGTCACAATGCCAGCACGAGCTGAACATACCCCTGGCAAAGCTGCCGGTCTATTCTGCAAGCTAAGTGAACGCGCAAGTGAAGTGATAAGCTAAGTGAACGTGTATTTTTCTTGTCGATTACTATAGAGAAATGTCAAATGATCACTCTTGCCTGTAGTCCCTTACCCTTATAATTCGATGTTTTGACATTTATCTGTAGAAATAGGCAAGAAAAAATCACATTCACTTAGCTTATCACTTCACTTGCGCGTTCACTTAGCTTGCAGAATATATATGCTGAACGTGCAGCTAGTGCATGCCCAGAATAACGGGGAAAGCCAGTTTCTTTAAAACTGCTGTGTTTTTCCACCGTCTCGTGTAAACCTGTATACTTCGTTTTCAGCCAATCATATTCCCAGGTGAATCAGGCTTTCTCTCAGAGAGAAGACGGGTCGTAATCCACCATGCTGGCCCAGTGCATTTTAGTAAATGTCATGTCTTTAAAGTTTGGGGTTCTTGGACATACCGGTTTCCTTCACCGTTTCTCAAATCAGTAATAATAGTATTTAGCCATAATCATTAGTTTTACTAAGTGCCCCGTGTGGTTTGGTATATACTAGAATTCAGCGACCAAGTGACGGAGTCCCGGCTGCTTGCGGAGCAGGCCGCGCTGGATGTACCCGGGGTGCAGCAGAAGGTTGCCGCCGCCGAGGAGAGCATCAACAACATTGCTGAAGAGCTCACCATCGCCAGCGACAAGGCCAAGGAGGCGCGCGACCTGGCGCAGACGGCACAGAAGGAATACGCCGACAAAGCTTCGGAGGTAACCTTAATCACACTCTGTTCCTCGGAGAAAATTGGGTGAAGCTTTCACTAAAGCCAGTGTTTCATTGAAAAAGTTAATTACATGAAACTATACTGGGTTACGCGGAAAGGGTGCTCTAAGCCGAAAGGGGTTCATATTACCCATTATTATGAATCGGTTAGTATGGGACCGATTCTGAAATCACGAAAAAAAAGATCAGCTATCATTCACATACACAACACGATCAGAAAACGGCAAAACATATGGATGGAATATTTTTTCGCAATTTAAGATTTGGTCCCGTAGTAAAAGTTGTTCATATTACCCAATGATGGGTAATATGTACAATATGGTAATATGGATCCTTTTTACCTTAGTTTACACTTTCCGCGTATAGATTGACAAAACTTGCATAGCGTGCTCCATCGTAGATCGCATCGTCGCTTAACATCAGGCGAGTTGGCGGTCAAACGCAAGCCTATTACAGAATAAAAAAAATACATAAATATTTACAACAATAAAAAATAGCACCTAAAATGTAATCTTTACTGTTAAAGGCCGCGCATGAGATCAGGAAGAAAGCGTCTACGTCAAGAGCAGAAGCTGTCAAACTACGGGATGAGGCTGACAAGCTGTCCAGTAAGTATCAGCTCTCTTCAATACAAAAGTCTTAACAAACAAAATGATAATATACATGACAATAAAATATTAGTTTCGCTTTAGAAATAACGTAATAGCATATAATTGTTTTTTAAACAAACTTTTAGACTTTGCAAATAATATGTAGACCACCATCATGGAGTGGCGGCCATATTGAAATAAGCGTGATGTCACTTTATCGTTTCCTACTCTTCAATTATTTCATTTGATCTTTCATAGACTGTCCCGTTGGCCTGGTTTGTTGGTAAACCTGCCTTCTGCCCTTGGGGCATCCCAGCTAGGGCAAACATTCACCTGATGTACATTTTGTGTTTGTTGTATATACAGGTGTTAATACATTTAAGTATGTTTTTAATTTGTATGTGTATTAGTCTCTGGCAGCTATAATAAAAGCTTTGCTTAGTTTGGGGTCAGATGACAGTGTGTGCAAAATGTCCGGAATATTTATTTATTTTATATCAATATTACACCAACCGCCATTTTGTAGTAGCGCTTATTTTAAAATGATTATAATATTGGACATAATGTATTGTCACCACAACTAAAGATGTATGAAAACTTCAGCAAAATCGATAAGGAATAACTGGTTATAAAACTTGCAAGATTTGACCTTAACAAACATACAAACACTGCAAGCTAAATAAAAGCTTGTGAACATATGATATACGCTATAATATTGTACAGCTCGCGTCCAAGGCACTGCGAAACAAATCGAGGACTTGGAGAAAGGTGCGGCCGAGAATATGCAGCTGACACGTGACGCCAAGATGAAGGTAATTACAGGGTTTTGGTTATTAATGTATCACACTAATTAATCCCATCCCACTAATATTATATATGTAAAAATTTGGATGGATGGATGTATGTTACTCAATCACGCCAGAACATCAACGCCAGATCTGGATGAAATTTGGCACAGAGATATATTTTAGTCTGGAATAGCACATCATCATCATTTCAGCCATAGGACGTTCACTGCTGGGCGTAGGCCCATCGATTTCCAGAAGGACCGGTTGGAAGCGGCCTGCACCCAGCGTTTTCCTGCCGTTTCTGCGTGATTGAGTGACAAACGTCCATCCATCCAAACTTTCACATAATTATATGATACTAGCTGTATCCACGAATTCATCCGCGATTTCTTTAGAAAAAAATAACCTATGTCCGTCCTTATGATACATACTATTACCTCTCAAAATTTTATTGAGATCGGTTTAGCCGTTTATCCGTGATTATGTAGCAAACAGACAGACAGAGTTACTTTCGCATTTATAATATTAAGTGTGATTAAACACTGTTTTAAACTATCACGGTTGTTCACTAAAGTTATATGATTATTTACGGGATATCTACCGTGGTAAGGTTGTGAAGGAGCTCCCGATATAACCGTAGCACAACCTTACCACGGTAAATATCCCGTAAATAATCATATAACTTAAGTGTGATTAGTGAGATATATAAGTGTGATTATTGTAACAGGTCGGGCAGGCCAACACTGACGCTAGAGAAGCCGAGAAACAGGTGAACAAAGGTCTCGAAGACTTGAAAACCATCATGGATGAGCTGCAGAACCTTCCAACTCTCGATGATGACGCTTTAGACAGGCTGCGTAAGTATTACAAACAGTACACTCATTTAGCATAAGTCATTGCATATGAATGAATTAAGGCAAAATGAAATATATTTTTTAAAATATGAATGACTAGCCGTCCGCCCCGGCTTCGCACGAGTGTAAGCTCGGCCTTCGGCCTCGCTACAAAATATAATATAGCCTATGTCACCCGGGGATAGTGTAGCTTCCCAACACTGAAAGAATTTTTCAAATCGGTTCAGTAGTTTCGGAGCCTATTCACTACAAACATACAAAAATAGGTACAAATTTTTCCTCTTTATAATATTAGTGTAGATGAATATGATTACAATGATGCATTTATAAAGAAACTAGCTGTACCCGTGACTTCGTTCGCGATTTCTTCAGAAAAAATAGCCTATGGTCATCCTCATGATACATACTATTACCTCGCAAAATTTTATCGAGATCGGTTAAGCCGTTTAGCCGTGATTATGTAGCAAACAGACATAATTACTTTCGCATTTATAATATTAGTGTGAAGTGTGATATTAGTGTGATTATATTTCCACGCAATGAAGACAGAGAATTGAAATTCTATAATAAATAAAAAATAAATCTGAAGTTTTTTAACTGCCGATACAGCAAAATTTTAAATTATTGTTTCCAGAGTTTATATCTTCAGAGTCAGCGTGTTTCATTTTCGACCACATAGTCACTTACAAACATACGAATTGTTAGTAAAACACAGAAACACACGCACACGATATATTTTTTTCTGTATTGATCAAGTTTTCATGTGTTTCTTTGCAATACAAACTAATTTGTTGTGAAGCTATTATTATTATAATAATAAGACTTAAATTTTATGCTTATGCGATCCCCAAGCCGCCTGCCAAGCGTGGGGATTATGACAACACCCCTCTATATGAGGGAGGCCTCTGTCCAACAGTGGACGTTAATTGGCTGATGATGTGATGTGGGTGTGTGTTATGCTAATATCTTACACACGAATAAAAAAGACAGGTTCATTTACCCTTAAATTTCCCTTGCAGAGAAAAGTTTAGACGAAGCTGAAACAGCGTTGCGCGAGGTAGACCTCGAAGGGAAAATCAAGAGCTTGACAGAAGCTAAGAATACGCATCAAAGGTAAGCTTGAGTCATTGAGAATAACGATTCAATCATATTATCAACTAGATTACTTTTCATGTAAGATGTCCCACGACCAACAGCGGAACTAAAATTATAGTTTCGTTGTAGTTGTCAGGTGTTGTTATTATGTTTGGACGCTAATGAGATTTTTATTAATTTGTCAATGTTAAAGAGTTGTGTACGATGCCTAAAGTTGTTAAAAATGCTGCTCGAGAAATGATACTGATAGAGATTGATACGCGATGACAGCGCCGTGTCTGAGTGACTCCTTTCACGAACAGCACTCAAATCAACCCCGTTGTGTTTGTTCGTCTAATTTGAAGTGAAAAGGACCGTTCTCAATTCTCAGCTGCCAGTACTACCTACATTGTTCTTTCTTACATCTCTCCTCTCATCGTTCGACGATGATTTTATATCTCAATTGCAAAATTAAAATAAATGTAAGGTGTACGAGCGAGATAGCTGTGACCCTATAATCAGGCAGGACAAGGATAAGATGATCTATTGTTGCACTGTTCTAAGCCCCACGTGTATTGTAGATGGATAAAGCAGTACCAAGACGAGCACGAGCAGCTGCGCGGTGAAGTAGATAATGTCAGGGTGATTCTGGAGCAGCTGCCCGACGGTTGCTTCAAGCGCATCGTCCTAGAGCCCACCGAGGGCCCCAGTCGAGGAGTCAACTTCAGGTAGAGAATCACCCGCGAGCTCTGTGGGATGTCCCTAACACGGAACAATTGGCACATCACTCAAATTTACAGAGACTGTTTTGTCACATTTACTTAGTTTTACTGTTTTTTATTTCAAAATTATCTGAATAGTTTGGAAGGATTCGCATTTGGCTAGTGTATGATCGTAAATTCATGTCTTTGTATGAATGAGTTTTTTATTGCTGAGTATCTAAGTGGGCGGTCATTTCTCTTAGTACAATATATTTGTGAGTTTTTGTTTGCTAAAAATATTTTAAGCTAAAAAAATATGTATATTATTAGTACTTATTTAAACTTATCAAGTTATCCTGACTTGAATAACAGTGTACTCCTGCAGTGCTCGAAGTCGTATACTCACAATGTGTCTTTAGATGTTGCCTATAGGTTAAATAATGCAATAATTTTGAAAAAACTGATCTAAATATCTGGTATTAACTTAAAAAGACCAATCTTTATAGTTAAGAATGTGTTGAAGAAGAAAATGATTGTTATACGATTTGGTATCATTGGCATCGTTCCTTTGATGTGGTTAATTATATTTTGTACTAATAGACTGCATTTACTATCTGCCTTTTATTTACTTAGTTTTAATTCTATTAATGTAGAGTTAGTGGAGGCTTTTCAATTTTAGTGAAATAGTGTCTGTGCCATATATTTTGTCGTTTGGTACATTTTGTAAATATTACAGTAAAATAAGTACAGTTTTAACAACGTTGATATAAGTACTATTTACTGACCAACATTTGTCATAATAATCGGTTTTAATGTTTAATTTTCTTCGTGAAGTTCGCCAAAGAAGATTTTTTCTTGCATAATTTTATGATATTATAGTGAAATGAAATTTTGTGAGTAATATAATTTGTATTTTAGCTTATTTATTTGCAATAAAATACAATAAAAAGTTACTGTTTTTATTTATATTTACTAACAACTAGCATTCCTAATAAAAAATATCAATAGAAAAAAACTGACTTCAATATTAGTAAAATACGCAAATTTGCTTACTTGGATGACATAATATTGTCATTGGAGTAACCGGATTTTCTAGTTATTTTGATTTAACTACTGCATCGATATGATGCCGATCGATTGTGATGATATTTCTATAAGACCCCTCTGAAAGTATATCCTTTCAAATAAAAAAAGAATTTTTGAAATTGGTTCATAAATGACGGAGTTCTTAGGTAACACACATTAAAAATACCCATTCAGGCAGCGCATTCCACAGACTAGCAGTTCGCACAATAAAAGTGGAATAACAGCGCTTCGTACGGGTTTTCGGAATATCAACCATAAAGCGGTGTCAATTTTGCGTGCCCGCTCTGGCAGTCCGATAGAAAAATGGACAGGAGGGAATTAGATCATGCAGTTCCTATGCTTCGACCAAAATAAAAGAATGGACGGGCCCTAACCATTGAACTTGATCAGTAAAAACGAGTCAAAACCGTCGGACATATACTTCAACACCTAATTATAAAAATGTACAGTATATTTGTTACAAAAAATAGATATCGGTTTTATTTGTGTATATACACTTCGGTAAAGCATACGAATTCATAATTTTGTCAGATGTTTCGTTATCGCGTAACAATAGACTCGTGTTTCACTTCCTACGGCTAGAGACCGACTGAAACGAAATGAGAGCTGGCGCTCATTTTGTAATCTTCAAAAATGCTCTTCTACTGGGCCCGTCCATTCATTTTATTTTGGTCGAAGTTCCTATGCACACACTCCGAAATGTATCCAATAAAAAACCGATAGGCTAGAAACTTTGCGCCGATGCTCAAGAATAAGGAGCTTAGTCTGAACCAGGCTTCGTTGCCGATGAGTCTCTTGGCTTTACTTCTCACTCAACAAAAGTTCCTGCTTCTCCTCCTGGTTTTACTTTTCTAGACCATGAGTTGAATCGGATCTCGATGAAGTCAACTTGACTTTTTATCTAGGAAAAATGCAGGAATGCTGGAATATCGTGGAACTGGGGCACGCAGAGAATTCCAAATAAAACTGCCAAGAAGAAAGAGAACATTTTTGTCCTAGTATCGCTACGTTCGCGTGTAACAACACCGCTTTAAGTTAAAAATCTACATAGAAACGTGCAGGTCGCGCTGTTATGGGCCCGGACGATAAACCTTAAGTGGTGGGCTCAGTCAGGGCTGTACCACGCGGGAAATCATCTCGGGCTCGGCTCGGCCGACGCGCGGCGTGCCGGCGACGCGCTTCACGGGCGTGTGAGAGGGCGTGAGGCTGTGTGCTGCGCTGGGGCGACCATACGATACTGACGGTTAGTTGCCACTACTCATAACCCTACCTCACACATTTTTATGTAGATAAGTCCAGCAAGTCCGTCAGCTTGCATGAAAACCCAGCGTTCCGGATTTTTTGTACCTACTATGACGTCACAAGATCAATAAGCCATCGGACAGGTATTTGACTTTATCAAAATAACAGATTAAGTGAAAAATATAATTACACTTACTGAAAAATTATTTGAATCGACTAATAACATTCTGAGATATAAGTGTTTAAATTTTTCGCTTGGATAAGGAAAGGATGCTCTGTTCTTTTCCCATAGTGTCAGTATATAGTATGTACGGCGTACCTTCAAGTGACGTAGTGACGCGTGAGTGTTCTGTAAATAAATAAATAATAATAAATAATAAATCTTTATTCACTAATAAACAATTACACTGAAATTAATTAATATGAGCGAATACAAGGCTACGTGGTTGCTAAAATAATATTTGAGTGGCTGCTGCCGGACTAGGTTTTAAACCTGTCTTTCGGCAGACAAGTAACTCTCCCATATGATATATAATAGAATGGTTTGCCTATAGACAACGTCATATGTGACCTGTGAATTTGTACCTCTCCGTGTGTGGTGTAAGTGTATGTATAAGTTACCTTTGCGAATACCATGTCTGTGGCGATACACACAGCCTCCGAAGAGGGTTCACAAAGGTGATATGTATGTGTGTTATGTACTTGTGTGTGTGTATGAGAGGGTGTGTGCTGTGTATTGTTATTTTATTCCACAACTTTCATAAGGTTTTCCGTTTCCATGTAGTTCAATGTCTTGAGCCATTTTGTGATTTTAAATTTAGTTTCCACTTTGGATAATTGGTTGGAATTTAAAATTTTGTCATACAAATATGGTCCTAGGAATGATAAATATTTTTTGATGAAAGATGTCCTTACGCGTATGGCAACATACACACTGTAGATTTAGAATACTTCTTATATATTGAGATAAGATAGTAAGACTTTTTGTCATTGACGGAAAAGCTTTGTAACAGTCTTCTATATCACATTCTAGAGATTTGGAAACTGTTATATTATCTATATTTTGAGACAGTTCTATAGTATTATCTGACATAATTATAAGAAGTTTGTCGAATTGGTCGTAAAATTTGGACTAAAATCTCTGAAAAAAGAGAACCAATTTTGTAATCATAATTTAGGATTGTACATAATGGCTGTAAGATGAGTTTTAATATAGTACTTGTGGAATGTTGTAAGTCTAGCGTAAATGTTGAGTGTGTGTATGGAAGTGAATTTAACGAGAATGTTGTAAAAGATACATCTAATTCTAGTCAATTTTCAGTTTTAAGTGATTTTAAACTTTCTTCGTTTTTGATGAGTACGTGTGAAGCTCCTTCTTTTTGACGGAGAAACACCCTCCCGTTTGCGACCCAGCAGAACATATAGCCTTCATTTTTTGCAAAGTCTTTAGCCAGGAAAACTAACTGCTAGTCTTTTGCTGTCATGTGTTCAGATAGAAATAGTCTTGCCTCATCCCCCTTAATTCTGTGATGGTGAAAAGTGAGTTTGTAGGCTTTACTAAATTTCTTATACGCTTCTTTTGTGGCGGTCTTGGTAAGGGTGCTGCTAAGTTCAATCACAACAGTTGATTTGTTGTGGTGTCAGGTCTTACAGGTTAACGGTATACATCTTTCAGATCAGTTTGCTGGTATTCTACTTCTAGAGTTTTCAATAGATTGTGTGCAACGTTAAAGAGGTCAGACTTTTTTCCGGCTGCTGGTTTGGGAACATCCCTTATTTCTATAGAAGTTTTACGATTGTTTCTCTCCATATTATCAATCTTATTGTTGATTGTTTGTATTTGCTCCGACACCTGCTTGCGATCCTTTTCAAGGTGATTTATGTTGTTTTGGAGGTCTTTCAGCTGTCCTGACATGATTCCGAGGGTATTTTCAAGTTCCGTATTTGAAGTCTCAATTTTATTAAACAGTCTTTTTTCAATATTTTCTAGCCTGGTTGTCTGTTTAGCCATCATTGATGTCAACATTTCTTGTTTAAAACTATCTAGTTCATTGTAGTCATCGTTTTGCGGCTTACGACGTTTTTCTGCCTCGACGTTTTTTTGCGCGTGGATTATGTTCCAATGCTTCAGACATAGCCTTGATGTCGGAAGATAAGTAAGACTTGGTTGGAGCTGTTTGAGGCATAACAGAGCCTCAAATTAGCACTTAGAAACTTCGACACCATAAAATTTTGTTGGCTTATGTAATTTGCCTGCAGCAATCCTCTTAGCAATCCCGCAGAAATAATTTTCTATAGGAAGAATTAGTCGGTGTATGAGGCAAAAATGTGTTGCAGTAACGTTTGTGAGCTTCCTGCGTGGTGTCCACTTTTTATGTTTTTTTTTTTTTGAGGGTATGACTTCACAGTTTTTTGGAATACTTTCTGTAATTTCTACTGAAAAAGACCACAGCACAGCACACAAATACACTCATGCGGATACTTATGATGTACACTACTTGAGAATTTACAGTAGCACTTGTTTTTGCGACTATTTTACTACAATCTTATTTTTATACACAGAGCACAGATAATTATGACTGGTCAGGTTGACGTCCGGGGGGGGGGGAACGAGTAAGTATGTAGTGCGTCTCTGTCTATGTAAATGATTATATCTTTCTCAATTTTGAACACATTTTAATTAGGTTTCGGTAATCGGCTGCAATGATGGTCACCTCTTAAATCACAATTAAAAAAATCTGTCTAGTTGCTTATTTTAATACCATTTCTACAACCAACTGCTTTTAAAGAGTGTTTAACACGCTGTTATTATCTTGGTATGTACGATATGTAACGGAATCTTTGAGCTTGATTTTCAACTACTTCAAAACGTCGAATTAAATTGAAATTTTGCACACTTATCAAGGAATGATGACAATGCAATAATTTAAATAGTTTGTCACATTAAAGCGTGTTTTTTAGATTTTATTTATTAGTATTGTTACAATGTACTATGGCGCAATTTGACATTTTTGTATTCAAATCGAAATTTGTTTTGTGATCGAATCGTTGGAGCCACAGACTAGGTATAGCTACTACGTAGCCCAGACTTGTAGTTACGATTATTTTAAATGGAAAAAAATCAGTCAAATACCTGTCTGGCGGGGTGAGGGGTTACTAAATGCTAATTGGCCCATTCAACGTCAGTTCAAAATGTAAACAAAGCATAGTGATGGCGTACCTACGGTATTGGTCGGAAATGACGTGACGTTCAGTGGAATCAGTGGGCGTGTTTTTTATGTGTCTGAACATATTCGCCCTGCATTAAATGTCTAGTTATAGAAAGTCTTTGGATGGAGCATTTTCCTAAATGTAACCAAACTGTACAAAGGTTGGGCACCCTACTCGGGCGGTATGCAAACGCTACTCCCGAGTGTAGTACAATTTATGGCTAGCATTTCACTGAATTTTCTTTTGTTTTTCCAAAGTAACGCTCTCTCTGCTCTCCTTGGACTGCCGTAGTATTTACATATAAGTAGGTACATAGTCCTTTATGAACATATACCTACAAAATCTCTGGGGGTGGCAGCCCTGAACACATGTCTATATACCTATAGAATAGGTATTATTAGATACTAGATATACTCTTATGGTATTCATCATCATCATCAGCCATAAGACGTCCACTGCTGAACATAGGCGTCCCCCTTTAACCTCCACACTGAACGACAATCTGCATCCACTAGATGCCCGCGACTCTCACGATCGGTCCATCTAGTGGGAGGCTTACCTACGCTGCGTCTTCCTGTTCGTGGTGTCCACTCAAGAACCTTTCTGCCCCATCGGTTATCGGTTCTTCGAGCGATGTGGCCTGCCCATTACCACTTCAACTTGCAAATTTTAATAGCTGTGTTGATGACTCTGGTTCTTTGTCAAATATCCATGTTTCAGATTCTATCGCGCAAAGAAACGCTGAACATAGCTCTCTCCATTGCCAGTTGTGCGATTACTTTTATTTATGGTATTAAATGTATTGAAGACTAGCTTTTGCCCGCGACTTCGTACGCGTAGACTTTCATATAACTTTCAACCCCCTTTTGTCGCCATTCAGCTCTTTCATAAAATAATTTTAGCGAACCCCACGTTTCCACGTTATACCTGGCAAATTTTAGTTTTGTAGGTCAAGTAGTAACAAAATTTCGTGATAAGTTAGTCGGTGAGGTGGTATTTCACTTTTATATAAACCCAAACCTTATAGAATTCATATTTTAATTCACAATAGGTACACTATTTATAGGCAATAAGATCAAAATGAAACAATCTCTGTCTATTCACTTCCAGCCACTGCCTTACGTACTATATATCGTCACGTAAATTATATGATCTAAGACTTAGATTGTAAGAGCTGAAGGCAGGTAGATTCCTTATGAGGAGTTCACATTCGATAAGAAAGGGTTCTACAACGAATATGACATAGGGACGAATTAAGGGTGACAAAATGGGGTTCAAATTTTAAATGAAAAGTCCACGCGTAGAGATCTTTCATTCAAAATCCCCCTCCACCACATACAAAGTACATTTTTTTTAAACTGTAAAATAGGCTTGCGCTTGGCCGCCAACTGTTAAGCAATGATGCGGCTTACGATGGATCACGCTTACCTAGAAAAAAAAAATACGGTGGAGGGGAGAGCACGTTTTGAATGAAAGATACCTAGTCGCGCACAATAGCTAGTTAAAAGTCGAATGAGTGATTGATCATATGTTTAAACACAATTGCTAGAGCCTTTTTTTGAGCCTTTTGGGGTCGAAACCATGGGCCCGTGGGGATCAGGAGCCAAAAAAAATTTCAAATATTTATCACCACGTCTGGTTGATGCAACTCGTGACCAGAATGCTGGCCTCTACTTTGCTCAAAGAGTGAGCATTGCCATACAACGTGGTAATGGGGCCAGCATTTTGGGGACGGTTCCCACTGGTAGCGGTTTAATAGATTAGTTTAGTAGTTAGGTATTAACATATCGGTTTTTTTTATTTATTTTTACTATTGGAATGTTGTTTAAGTTATTGTAATAAATTATCAAAAATTGTATCAACAAAAAAAGTTACATTGCTAGATACGCAACTTAAATTAGATGTTGATTTCTTGTCCTGTTAAGCGTTTAAATAAAAATATTGTCATCTTTGTTATAATTTGTTATCGAGCCAATAATTCTTAATTACGTTTCTTTTCTTGAGATAATAATTAGTGTATATATAATTAATTAATTTATGTCCTTCCTTTTTTTTCATCAATTAATATTTTAATTTGTAAATACCATAGGCGCAGAAGAAATAATAGTACAAGAAGTACCTACCATAAGGTTCAAACAAAGGTCGATACACCGCAGCGCGTGCCATTACCAAAGAGTATCTGAAATAAACTCATTTATCAAACAAATCACACTATAACAGAGTTAATCAGGCATCACTTAAGCAGACTACAATTTACCTCCCGATATATTTCCCAAACCGACGTAATAAAGCCGTTGTCACGGAAAAAATGCTCCAATAAGCGACGAAACTAACCGGTAACAAAACAAATTTACAACAACGAAATTAGCAAATATCTCACTGTCCGGGGGCGCAGAGTTTCCGAAATACCGTACTAACCTAAAACTAAATAAGTGGGCGAAAAATGTTATCTCACCGTCCACTTTACATAGAGCCGTAAAAACTGCTTTTATTCGTACACAGCGATGGAGGGTTGTAGCTCTACTCATGGCGGTGGTAACAAGTGGAAAAACAAGGCGGTTAATCCGAAAAGTTTTCTTAATTACGGTAGGAAACTAACTCCCTGAACGAATTAAGTGTGAGATGAAAGTGGGTGAATTTTGGAATCAGATTATAAACGCGTCCTCTGGGCTCGCCCGTCCGTACGTACGCTCACAACTCGCGGTGATTTTTGCACTTTTAAAAACTATTCGCGGGCTTATTTCCATTTTGACGCTCCATTAAAGAACTAAGAAAGAAAGAAATATTCATTTTGTAATAACAACTTAACATAACATAGTAGGTATATATATAATTATAGTCGTTAGTAAAGTCGTGTCACAAAAAAACCTCAACTCAGCATAATGCTGTTTACTAAACAGCGCTGATCTTAGAATTAATTAACAGATTCCGATTCTCGTTATAAAATAATAAAAAGTAATACAAAGGAAACTATCGAATACGGTCTAACTATATACATTAATTAATGTTACCGACATCTAAATTAGCAATGCATAGCTCCGGCCCAAATCCAATGGCCATCAAAATATATAATAAACTACCAGTACAGATAAAGGATATAGAAAATGAAAATAAATTTGACTAAACCCTAAAAAACATGTTGCTAGCAAAATGTTATTATAGCATAAACGAGTATTTAGAAGACAAATCAATTATGGAATAAATCGTTCCGCTCCGCACTATATTGCCATACCCAATCAGGGTTATTATTATCTATTACCTAATTTAAACATGCTACCTAACATCTGTATGTGAACTTCATAATAATTATGCAATAAATTATTGAGTATTGAGGATCCATTATAATCATTCTTGGTAATACTTGCCTAAATATAAACAAAGTGAGAAACGTAGGCTTTATTGCCATGTAGATTAAATATAAAAGTCCCATAAAAAAGCGTAGGCCAAGTACATGAATAGCCGATAACAGTACCTATGTCGCATTACAATGTTTAAGTAAGTATCTACTTACAACTAAGAATCACTGTTGAGATTTTGTTTATCCTGGGCTACCTACCATCAATAAACAAACCTTTGTTTAAACGTAGTTCTTGGGATCGCGGTCGATCTTTTTAAAGTAATCTAATCTGGATATGTAAAAGCAAGTATGAGTGTATGGTTCGGCGTAATAAACCGCATATATGGCTTTGGAATAGGTTCCTACAGCTTTATATCGACGTCCAAAAAGGAGGTTTCATGTTCGTCTGTATTTTTTTTTGTGTATGTTGATTGTGACGAGACGAGCGAAGTCGTTCGCCTTATGGCTCTTCACGGTTGCCCATAACAGCTCAACGCCACTCAGAATTTTGAACTTCAACAGTTCAAAACCCTGGATGGCAATGCACTGCGCTCGTCACCCCGAGATATAAGATGTCAAATGACTGTGCCCTGCAATTTTGCTGGAAACATTGCCCTTCAATCCGGAACACAGCAGTGTTTGCACACTACTGCTTGGCGGTTGAATAACTGTCAAAGGTGTGGTACTTCTCCAGGCGGACCCCTGCAAGAGTCCTACCACTACAATAAAAACCGTAATTGTGTAATTGTAAATCGATTTCAAAAATTATTTTTTAGTTCGAAAGGGTATAATCCTGAGGTAGTCCCATTATCATCAAGTCAGTATCCGATGATGGGATCTCAAGGAAATTGAGGAAAAACTAACTAACTAACAGGTAATTAAATCTTAGAAGTCGATGTTTGACCCACTTCCCGGTTTCCGACTGAGCTGAAATTTTGCATACTTATGAAAGTTTAGTAACAATATGCAATAATCTGGTACTATTGAGCTGATCTGATGATGGAGTCAGGAGGTGGATAGTGGAACTCCTCAACGGCGAACAGCAAAGACATGAAATTTTGTAAATGGATTTAACCATAATAGCCTGTTCTAAATTCCATCATGACATGGCTGATGCACCCGGGGTTGACTTCCGGCGAGGGAACTCCTCAACAGTGAATAGGACAGACATATTTTTTGTACATGCATTTAATTGTGATAGCCCATTTTAAACTTCGTCATGACGTGGCTGCTAGATCATAAAAGCTTGTCTTTAAAATATTTTTTTTATTAAAACTTGTTTTGCATTAAAAAGGGTAAAATAAATTATTTTTAACAAAAAAAAACAAAACTAGGCACACAAAAGCAAAAAAATAATATAATTATTATAAGCGCTACCCACTCATCTATTTGAAGTCGGTGCCAGCCACTACTTTACTAGTAAATACATAATATTACAACAGGAAAATCGTATAGATTTTTCTTCTCTCCATTTAACGACAACTCTCAATAACACCATAAAATGCGCAGTCCCTTAAGTGTAGCTACATATATAGAGTTTACAATGTTTGACTACCCCGGTGGCTCAGTTGGTAGTGAACCTAACTTCTGTGCTTGGGGGCGTGGGTTCGATTCCCATCTAGGACAAACATTTGTGTGATGAACATTTGTGTTTGTTCTATGTCTGGGTGTTAGTATCTATTTAAGTATGTATTTAATAATATATATAAGTATATTAGTCTCTGGCAGCCATATTACAAGCTTTGCTTAGTTTGGGGTCAGATGACCGTGTGTACAAAAATATCCCAGATATTTGTGTATTTTCTAAGAACGCGATCTACATATATATTAAGTATAGGTCCATGGTCTTGCCATATTATTATATATTCTGTATTGTTGACGAGTGTAAAATAGACATCTATAAAAATAGAGTACTCAGCTAGGTATTGCCATGATATCGGAACAAAGAAAAGATTGTAACTGGGCGCCAACTGAGCGGTTTAAATATTCATGCCGAAAAAATTCATCGCCGAAAAATCACCTAATTTTTTTAAACAACTTCACTAAAGGGGCCAATCAAAAAAAGTGATTAAAAAGGTGAAGGTAATAAAACGAAACATAAATTGAGCAATCTTCGCACGAATGGGCACCATTTGGGCGGGACTTAATTTGGACTTAAAAAAATTAATTAGACTTCGAAACGCCCCAACAGAACTTGCGGAGGGAGAAATTTTAAAACAACTTTTCTTTGCGATGGAAATAAAAATATACTTGCAAGAGCCGTGTCGTATTAGTTTATGGCTTGACATCTTTATGATAACATTTGGAGCGTTTATTATTGAAATTGTAATATAATTTTTGCTGTTCGTCAGTTCAGCTTCATTTGTGATTAACTATGTAAACAAATACAGGAAATCAATTTTATTTTCTATAAATTGTAAATCCGTTATTGGCTGTCAGTATTCTAAAAGTTTAATGTATTAATTTCGAGACCCGTGGATTTTATTTAATAAATAAAATTAAATAACCTACTTCTTATTGTAGCATGGATTTATAACTTTGCAAATATAATCCCGATGGCATGAACTGGTTGTCTAATCAGTTCATATCATCAGTTCATATCAAGATATCGTATTTTAAGTGTAATAATTCAACTTTTTGGCATCAAAATAGAAGTGATTGTTTTATGATGAATATGTAATATATTTGTCAATAACGTTCTGATTTAACTCCAAATTATAAGACCGATGTTTTTGACAGTTTCGATACCTTTCCTCGAAGAATAGAGTTAATTAAGTAGTCCTAAATGATAATTAATTTCAGGTAGAGTGTCCAAAATGCTGGCCGCGTTGCCTCGCTGGATGGCGAGGCTAACTTTCTGACCCAAATATAGGCCAGCATTTTGGTCACGCAAAGAACTTTCAGTCTCCCCGACAAATCCTTAAAAATTTCGAAAGCACTTGGCCCCCCTGGTCCAAGTGTTTCTACTTCAAACGGCACAAATAAGTAACCTCTGTCAAGGCTACAATAGCTGCTAGCAGTTTATTTTTTCTTCACACAATCTGTCAGCATCAGCATCCAAAAACATCAACGCCATTTGATCGAAATCGATTTTGTAACAATCTTAGTATTTTTGTCATTCAAAATCGACTGCAACCAACGAGGTAGATTTCAATACGCAAGGCAGGTATCAAGGTGCTGACCGAGAAAAACTGTTGGAAAAGTAAATTGTATCAGGGAACAGTGGGTGAAACTCCAGGAAAATCACTGGCCTGCCTGCTGAAGTATTCACACGAAAAAACTGGTAATGAGGGGCGCTCATCAAACTTTAACGCGCGTAGGAACGCGAGGAATTACTATCGATACTCGTTCTGAAATGTGGAGTACCAGTTGCTGCATAGACGACGAGACTCAAACTACTCTAACATGACTCTAATGTACAATAAGAGACCGCAACTTATTAGTTACCAAAACAATATTCTGATTGCCTCCTACTTGGATAGATGACTACAATCGAGCAACTAAAATTAACAAACCATATTATTACGAACTTTTACTTGTATTGCTTGTATGTTAGTTTCAACTAACTTGCAAGGTCAAATCTTGCAAGCTGAATTAGAACTTTGACAGCCCCGTTAGCTTAGTTGGTAGTGAACCTGCCTTCTGCGCTTGGGTTCGATTCCCACCTAGGACAAACATTTGTGTGATGAACATTTGTTTATATTGTGTGTGTTTGATAAGTATGTATTAAAAAATATATATGTATGTATATCAGTCTCTGGCAGTCATATTACAAGCATTACTTAGTTTGGGGTCAGATGACCATGTGTGCAATAATGTCAGATCCCAAATATTTAGAAAAGTTTCTTCCTAACCGATGTTACTGAAATGTTGCTTGCACCTTTTGTTCTGGTGGGACATTATTATTGCACACATGGTCATCTGACCCCAAACTAAGCAAAGCTTGTAATATGGCTGCCAAAGACTGATATACGTACATATATATTTTTAAATACATACTTAAATAGATATTAACACCCAGACATAGAACAATGGGGTATTGGTGATAATACAATATACATAATTGTTATATTTTCTAAGTGGCTACGGCCACATGATGGCGGATGGAGTTTTGCGAACTCCGAAACACCGACTGATACGACGAGACTTTCACTGGCAGACGGCGCTATAGAGTAATGCGCGCGGGCGAAACCGCGGGGCGCAGTCAGTAAAAATACACCGCTTAGGCATTTTTGGAACGTACCAGTGTTCACAATACCTAATTAACAAAGTAATTAAATGTATTTTAGACGCAACGAAATATAATGTTTGTTTATTTTATCGATAAGACGTTGGGCATCCCTAACCAGTCGACTAAGCTTCAAGGTAGACTGCACCGTGCAAGTTTTAATACTCTTCTCACGAAAAACGACGTAATTGCAAAACCGATAGCAGTAAACGGTTTTGTATTTAATATACCTTAGTTACTTGTCGTACACGTGAGCACACAACGCTTTTTTGCTTCATAAAAAGAACAGTAACCATCTTGAACCAATTCAATGGACCAAATGACTAAAAATATATAATTTATTTTAGTTAGCCAGGTTTGGTTACAGTTTAGCTAAGTTAAAAATGTAGGTAGAGCTAGCTCACGCTGATTTCGTCACTACCGAAAAGCACACACGGTCATCTGACCCCAAACTAAGCATAGCTTGTAATATGGCTGCCAGAAACTGATATACGTACATGTATATTTTTAAATACATACTTAAATAGATATTAACACCCAGACATAGAACAAACACAAATGTTCATCACACAAATGTTTGTCCTAGGTGGGAATCGAACCCACGCCCCCAAGCACAGAAATTAGGTTCACTACCAACTGAGCCACCGGGGCAGTCACCGCATAGATAGAGCCAAATAGGAGCAATGGTGGACAGGCGGTAGCAGTGCACTTTACAATCTGACGGCACCGGGTTCGATGCTCAGCCCTGCATCAATGACTTATTTAGTACCTACTTAAATTATGTGCAGTTCCGATGTCATCACTCAACAACGGTGAATGAAAACATTGTGAAGAAACCGGTACATCCAAAAACGTCAAAAGTTCAAAGACATATTATGTCCTTCAGATTCAACATACACCTGCAACTCCTGCAAGGTGGATCAGGGCCCATCATATCTATCTGAGAGAAGGCCTGATTCCCAGCAGTGGAAACATCATAGGCTGCTAATAATGATAAAAAAACCAAAATTAGAACGGCTGTCAATGCATGTTTGTAAGAAAGTTGTTGTAGCCACTTGCACCCATACATAGCAACAGTGTTAGCAACTGTGACGCGGAGTTCGACGCGTTGACATAAATAAGAATGTTCAATCACATATCTGGCACAATACCTAGCGACAGAGTTTCCTTCCGTTCTCATTCTCATTATAATTTCCGTTCTATTTACTTCTGTTTTCTGTGAAAAAAACTGTAAAACACTAGTAATATTTTACTCTTGCCGTCGTTTTCAGGAAGAGCGAGCCATTGTTCCTCAGCTGAAGCGCTTCGCTCGTTGTCTTGTGCCAGTATTGAAGATTGTTTATACTGCACTATTAGCTTCCTTTGTGTTCAACTATATGCTGGAGCGGATGTACTGTTGGCTTGCCACGAAATTACACGAGCTTCCCTGAACTGCATATAATTTTATCCTACCCTTACAAGGAGGATATTAGTAAAATAACTTATTAGCTTGACTAATAATATGAAAAAAAAACCTGACTTTCCTGCTGAGTCTTGGAAGGAATGACATTCCTAAATTCTTTCCTAAATTTCTGAAGAAAATCCTTAATTTAGAAATGAAATCCTAATTTTAGAAAGAAAAGGGACATCTCGCCTTCCAAAGCCGATGCTTCTTCGAAGACTCATCAGGAGATATTTTTTTTCAGTGTAGGTTTTATAACTTTATTTTTTACTGAAGGAAATGAAGGGTTTTTATTGGTTGGCGTTTAATTACTGCAAATATAAATATACAAGAAAATAAAGTTCTATAGTACCTACATACATTGCAGAGAGACGTTTTTGTATATTGAAAATTACAGTACAGTAAGTTGCTTTGCATAGTTTGGGGTCAGATGACCATGTGTGCAATAATGTCCCAGATATTTATTAATTTTTTTACATCTGTTTCCTCTCTAGGCCAAGCATGTATAGAGGAATCCTGATTACAAAAAGTATTAAATTTATTCATCCTCTGTCGACATAATGGTGTTACAAAAAAATTGCATAATAGAAAAATTATAGATTTTACATCGATAATCTTATAATCTTTACCTAACATTTGAAGTTAAGTGTACATCAGCGTTGTGAATGCCTAAGCGCGTACTTAGTTATTCAGAAACTTTTAAAAAATTACCTAAAGTTACCATAATTCCGGCTTCACACGTTTCACACATAAAATTAACAATTTCAAAAGATTATTTCAAATCTAGCTGCATAATAGGTAATAGATACCAGGTGGGTACGGAACCGACCAGTTGGTGCTATAAATAAATCAATTCCAGGAGGGGTGTCCTCCACGCCTGGGGAACCCTAAATTTAGTCAGAGTGCCATTAAATCATCGTTATTGGTAAATATAATGTCCGAGGTGGTCAAGGAGCGCCATTATATTCCGTAAATCAGATGATTATATCAAGGAAAGGTTTCTTACAGTTTGTCAAATGTTTACAAATTATAATCTTACAAGAAACGTTGTCAGTTAAAACAAACGACCCGAGTTTAATTAATTAGCGACCACATCGTCGCTTACCAACAGGCGAGTTGGTGGTCAAACGCGGATTTATTCGCGTTAAAAAAAAAAACATTCATTACAACTATTTTGACAGGATAATCCTAATACAATAGTATAGTGTAGTAAAAATTATAATCATCATTATAAAATAAATAGAAAAATATGAGCACTGAATAAAGGGCACTCTGTTGAACATATACAGGGTTACGCATATTTACTGTACTCAGCCAAAAGGAGGTCTTGTACTCAAATAGAAAAATAATGATGACATTGTAAACAACTTTTACTATGGAACCAAACCAGAAATCGTGAAAAAATATAACGTTGCATAGAAACGGTTATTGACACTCGTCAAAATGTATGGAACAGATGATGATTTATTTTTGACGATTTCAGTTGGTCCCGTAATAAAAAATTTACGTAATTGTGGCGGAACTCTTTTTCACCAGTGCGACCTTCGCGGTCGCCTTTATTATTTTATTTCAATAGAGTTGTGTTTTGTTTTATTAGAGATCTGTCAAGAGGTGAAAAATAGATGTTTTCGATTCCGCAAAATAAATTGTTTTAATAATAGGAGTAATAATATCCTAAATTGGTGACCCCGATACGAACATAACATAAATTAAGACGATTCGAACACAAGAAGAGCAAAGGTACGCAAATATGTACGAGTACTTTCTTTGGTGGTACGAGTGAAGCGACCACGGTCGTCTGATTGTTCGTCGACGAGAATACGAAAACGTAGAAAAAGAAGTGGTGAATTCGACTACGAGAGCTGTGCTGCTGACTGCTGGCAACAATCGCATGGAGCGCGTCAAGACTAAAGTCGAAGTATCTTTTGGAAGAACCAGTGTGGACTAAAAAGACTAAGTGTGATTTATATTGTTGTGTGTTTTTGTGTGTGTATTTAATTTTATTTTATTTTGGTGAATTTTTGTACATATTTTTAGGATATTTTTGTACCAATGTTTTTTGTAGGGCATTCGCGCACACCACACTCCCACGTTTCTTTTGTTTTCAGTTTTTGTTTTTGAATTTTGTTTTTCTCTTAGCATGGTTTTTCATGACAGCACACGTCATGAGTGACAGTGAGCAGGAAGACTTCAAACCAGCTTCCGCGGGTACGGGTGGACGTGAAATGTCAAGCAGTGACAGCAGATCTGGCACAGGCGGTACGGAGAAGGTAATGATTAACAGAGTATCTATACGTACCCCTCCATTTTGTAGAGATCGCCCGGCCCTATGGTTTGCGAGTTTAGAGGCGCAATTTTCCATCAATAATATTAGCCAAGAAATCACAAAGTTTAATTACGCAGTTGCGCACCTCGATACCAATTGTACTCGCGAAGTAGAGGATTTCATAATCCAACCTCCGAGGGAGCAACCCTACACGAAATTGCGCAACGCAATAATATCTAGGTTCTCAGATTCTCGGGAGCAGAAAATACGCCGTCTTCTAGAGAAGGAGCAGATCGGCGATCAAAAGCCGTCGTTTTTTCTGCGTCATCTGAGATCGTTAGCCGGTGCAGCATTTCCGGAGGATATTCTGAAGACAATTTGGATGAGCAGGTTGCCACGATATCTTCAAACTGTCTTGGCTGCTCAACGATTAGAATCGTTGGCTGAGCTAAGCGAACTAGCGGACAATTTGGCTGAAATTAACGCTCAATCAACTTCATTGGAGGTATGTACGGTTTCGCCTAACTCGAATACTGATCTTGTACAGGAGCTGACTAAAAAAGTTGATGAATTGACCCGTTTAGTAGCGTCACTTTCCTCTGCTGGTTACAGCTCGCATGTTGGTACGCGTGGTCGTGACTTCAATCGTAACCGTAATCGTAGTCGCAGCCGATCACGTTCACGTAACTATGATTTGTGCTTTTATCATGACCGTTTTGCGACAAAAGCACTTAAATGTGTGCCTCCATGTAAGTGGTCCGGTTCCCCGCCTAGTGATCAGGGAAACCAAAACAGCAACTGTTAAAGGCGACATCCAGTTGCTCGCCAGCTAGTCGCCGCCTTTTCGTGACCGACCGGAGATCCAACCGGAAATTTTTGGTGGACACTGGTTCGGATATTTGTTGCGTTCCTCGTAGCTTTATAAAAGGACGTACGCTTCAGCCATTATCATATAGTTTAGTTGCAGCTAATGGCAGTAAGATTATCACATATGGACTGGTACAGTTGAACTTAAATTTAGGGCTACGACGGGATTTCACCTGGAACTTTGTCGTGGCGGATGTGGAAAGTGGTATTATTGGCGTAGATTTTTTGTCGCATTACCAGCTTTTACCCGATTGCTCAAAAGGTAAGCTGTGCGATAGTAAAACTGGGCTTATTTCGTCCGCGGACCTTTATACCGCGGAACAGCAAAGTGTGAAGGTAGTATCTCTTCCTGACTCGCCATTCACAGCGATCTTGGAGAAATACCCAAGTATAACGCGACCACCTGGTGCACCTAGAATTATTAAACACAGCACCGTACATTATATAAACACTACCGACGGTCCCCCTGTGACATCTAGACCGCGTCGGTTGGCACCATTAAAACTGGGCATTGCAAAGAAAGAGTTCGAAGATATGGTCCGAGCTGGTACTTGCCGACCATCTGATAGCTCTTGGTCATCGCCTCTGCATCTCGCACCTAAAAAGGACTCAACGTGGCGTCCTTGCGGTGATTATCGTGCATTAAACGCCCGAACGATTCCTGATCGCTACCCTGTCCGATACATAGGTGATTATGCGCACAACTTGTCTGGCTGTACCGTTTTTAGTACTATAGACTTGGTCAAGGCCTATCAACAGATACCGGTGAATCCAGGCGACGTGTGCAAGACAGCGATAACTACTCCATTTGGATTATATGAATTTCTGTATATGACTTTTGGTTTGCGTAATGCTGGGCAGACTTTTCAGAGATTTATCGATGAAGTAGTCCGTGGCTTAGATTTTTGCTATGTCTATGTTGATGACATTTTGGTTTACTCAAAAGACCAAATAGCGCATGCGCAGCATCTGGAAATCTTGTTCCAGCGATTGCACGACTATGGCGTTGTGATTAATACAGCCAAGTCCGTATTTGGTGCCGCAGAAGTATCTTTCCTTGGGCATCGAGTCAATGCTGCGGGCACGCGTCCTCCTGAGGACAGAATTCGTTCTCTGGTGGATTACCCGCCCCCAAAGACAGTTCAGGGTATGCGCAGATTCATAGGCATGGTCAATTACTACCGCCGGTTTTTGCCAAGTACGGCTAAGTACCAAGCGCCGTTAATTGAAGCAATCACTGCTATTCAAGGCAAAGGCAATAAACCTTTTGTGTGGACTCCTGAGCTAGAAAAGTGCTTTGAAGAATGCAAGAAAAGCTTGACGTCCGCTACAATTTTAGCACACCCAAATAACAGTGCTGAGGTTGGGTTGTTTACTGACGCTTCAGGAACGCACGTTGGTTCTTGCCTACAACAGCGCGTCGATAATGATGATTGGCAGCCACTAGCCTATTTTAGTAAAAAGCTGACTGCTAAACAGGCTCAGTGGCCGGCGTACTATCGGGAACTCCTTGCGGTGTACGAGAGTGTTCAACACTTCAGGCACCTGTTGGAGGTACAACACGTCACTATCTACACTGACCATAAGCCGCTAATATACGCTTTTGTACAACGACGTGAGAAATTGCCGCCTATCCAATTAAACCAGCTGTCTTTCATCAGCCAGTTTACTACTGATGTAGTGTATATTAAAGGGGTTGATAACATCGTAGCTGATGCCATGTCGCGCGTTGAGTCTATTTCTCTTGAAGAGGATTTTGCTGCACTCGCGTTATCGCAAGAATCGGATGAGGAGCTAGCTAGTATGCGTGGGAATTCGTCTTTGAAGCTCGAACCCATCCTCATCCCTGGCACAAATATCACAGTAATTTGTGATACTTCAACTGAGCGACCACGTCCATACCTGACACCAGCATTCCGTCGAGCTGCATTCGACAGGTGTCACAACCTCAGTCACCCTGGCGCGCGGGCAACCACTCGCTTGGTAACTGAGCGTTATGTATGGCCTCAAGTAAACGCAAATTGCCGTGAATGGGCTCGAACTTGTTTACGCTGTCAACTCAGTAAAGTAACTCGACATATTAATTCGCCACTTGGAGAGTTTAAATTACCGTCAAACAGATTTAGGTCGGTGCATTTAGACATTATTGGACCACTTCCTCACTCGAAAGGGTACAATTATTGCCTGACTGCGATTGATAGATACACACGGTGGCCTGAAGTATGGCCTATGTCATCAATCACAGCAGAAGAGGTAGCAGATACATTCGTAACTGGTTGGGTTTCCCGTTTTGGGGTACCAAACATTTTGACAACCGACCAGGGCCGGCAGTTTGAATCTGTGTTGTTTCGCCGTCTAATGGATGTATGTGGTACCAAACGGGTGCGCACGACTAGTTACCATCCTTGCGCAAATGGTATGGTGGAACGCATGCATCGGCAGCTTAAAGCATCTTTGATGTGTCATAATGACACATGGGTAAGAGCTTTGCCGTTAGTTTTATTAGGGATGCGAACGGCGCTCAAAGAAGATTTGAAGGCATCTTCTGCAGAGCTCGTTTATGGAGAGACTCTTCGCTTGCCTGGAGAACTCGTCATACCTCCAATAACATCGCAGAGCCCAAGTGACGTTGTAGATTTCGTCCGTGAGCTGCGCAAATATATGGAAGCTCTCCGTCCTGTCCTTGCTACACGCCACGCCCAGCCATCGACTTTCATATTTAAAGATTTAGTTAAGGCGTCGCATGCCATGCTACGCGATGATTCAGTGCGAAGGCCGTTGCAGCCGCCTTATTCCGGTCCTCATCGTATCATCGGGCGAAGAGACAAAACGATCACTCTCGATATTAATGGAAGGGAACGTACAGTTAGCATAGATCGCGTTAAGCCTGCCCATTTGGATTCGGCGTTTGGCAATTGTGAACCAATTGTGCCGCCTGCGCCAACTCCAGCTAGCAGTTTCACGCCTGCGTTGGTCCCTGCACCTACACCAGCTCCTGTCATCACCCGGTCCGGGAGGAGGGTGAAGTTTAGAAATATTTTAGATATGTGATTATCTTATTTATTTATAAATTTTTCAGCTTATTCTTCCTTTCTCCGTGGGGGGGTGGTGTGGCGGAACTCTTTTTCACCAGTGCGACCTTCGCGGTCGCCTTTATTATTTTATTTCAATAGAGTTGTTTTTTGTTTTATAAGAGACCTGTCAAGAGGTGAAAAATAGATGTTTTCGATTCCGCAAAATAAATTGTTTTAATAATAGGAGTAATAATATCCTAAATAATAATGAGTATAATTACCTTCTTTGGGCTTAGTACAGTCTAAATGGATAACCCTGTTTAAAAGCCTTTTGGTTCTGCCATTCTTTTAATTCCCTTGCCAAAAATGAAATATTTTTTTAAAAAAGCCAAAAATATATCTGGCTGATTATCTCAATAACATTTGACAGTTTCAAATTTTTTATGGCTATGTCTTTCAAAATAATAATTATTTATTGTGATTAAAAATATAAAGCCAACAAAAGATAATAATTTACTTATTTAGATAACACTGGGTAACATAATTATCAGTGAAAACCGTTTAACCCCCGATGCAAAAATAGGGGTGATTTAAGTTTAACGTGTGTTCTGTTTGGCATCGTAGCTCAACAGCTGAATCGTTTTCGATTTAGTTATTGGTTGAAAAGTGACTCAATCAAGAGTTAGTCGAGAGTGTTCTAATTATGATTCTAGAAAATCTGTTGATCCGTTTGAAGTTAATAACACTTTTACCTTTTTTATGCATGTTATAATAATAACTATAGAGTTATATAGTGGCAAACAAAACTATGAAAAATCATCAAAGACCGGAACGCAGCAGTGATGGAAACCCTAGAACAGGAAAAGGCAATTTAAATGTAAAAAAGACTGAATTTTTTAGACAACCCTTTTGCAATATATTTATTGACATATTTAATTAAATATAAAATACTTTTCATCCATTAACCAGATCGGTGAAGGTCGTTCTATGGCGGGATCCTATACTATGAGGAGGGCGATGGCTGGCACATGAGTCATACTAGTGATCGGGTGCTGCTTGCGGGTCGCTGGTCAGCAGTATACACACAAACTAGTAGTAACATGACTTAATTGTTTTAACCTTAGATTAAAATCTAACTTTTCTTTCCCAGTATTTTGTATACAAGGTTAACAAATTGTCGTTAAATAAAACAAAAGCCACGGACTTTGGTTTTCATGGAGTTGCAAATAAAAAAAAACTAAGATAAATTGTATCAAATAAATAAATATTTGGGACATTCTTTTAACACACGGTCATCTCACCCCAAACTATACTTACCACCATACATGCATTAGTCTAGTGGTGTTATTTCCATGGTATAATTTCATGTACTTAAATATTTCATAATAATGTCATCATCATCTCCATCAGCCAGAAGACGTCCACTGCTGAACATAGGCCTCCCCCTTTAACCTCCACACTGAACGACATCCTGCCATCTGCTTCCACTGGATGCCCGCGAATCTCACAATGTCATCGGTCCATCTAGTGGGAGGCCCTACCTACGCTGCGTCATAATATGTGTTACTAGTATTTTTTTTAACAGGCATGTGTATTTATTAATAAAAACATAATACAAGCTAACACTAACACTACATAAATAGCGACTGTCCATAGACGGTTGAAGGTCTAAAGACAATCCAAATTCTCAAGCCCACTAGTTTATTGAGCCCTATGTTTATGCTAATAAAAACAAATAACATTTGTTTATCTCAAGCGCTGCTGTGGGTTCCGACGTAAGGCAGGTAGCCTTCACTATATCACACGGGTGCATTGTGTAAATCAAAATCCACCGGCCCGGCTACCCCTCAACTATTTATAGCGAGGTCGGTTGCTGGTTACCATCGCTATGCACCCGAGTTAATGCTATTTATGTCATCTAAAGATTTGATTACTATTTGTACGAGTTATACGCGTGCATTTATAGTTTTAACGAAATTGTGCTACTTTACGAATTGAACTAATAACCGGCCAAGTGCGAGTCAGACTCGCGCACGAAGGGTTCCGTACCATTATCTACACTAAAAACGGCAAAAAAATCACGTTTGTTGTATGGTAGCTCCCCTTAAATATTTATTTTATTTGAATTATTTATTTTTAAAGTGAATATATAACTTAATATTCTATGAATATTTCAAGCGTATGCCTGTTGCCGTTATCAATATCGAGCAAAAGCGTGCAAAAAAGTCACGTTTGTTGTATGAGAGCCCTCTTAAATATTTATTTTATTAAATTTATAAATACATCATCTGTGAAAATTTCAACTGTCTAACTATCACGGTTCATGAGATACAGCCTGGTAACAGACGGACAGACGGACGGAGCCTTAGTAATAGGGTCCCGTAATACCTCTTGGGGTACGGAACCCTAAAAATGAATGAAGCATGAATGGTATAAGCGATATGGTTGTCACTTGTCGCGCCTTGTTATTATGTGAAGTCAGTTGCTTGCCGCAAACATAAATAGACACGTGTATTTATATATATGTATATATAAAAGGCAAAATGTGTATGTATGTATACTTCCTATGGACTCCAAAACGGCTGAAACGATTTTGATGGGACTTACACGGGCAGACAGCTGATGTTATAAAGAGTAATCTAAAAAAACCGTGGGGTGCAGCTAGGGTTGCCATCTCTAAAATTTAGCAATCAGGACAAGACGCGTGGAAACCCCGGATTTCAACACATGTACGGGTTCTAAAATCCGGTTTTTTAAACATAGTGTAAAAATCGCGGCGTGCGGGCATAGTGCGTGTGCTGCGGGCGGCCCAAGACTTATTTTTTTTTAACCCGGACTACAAATGAAGCCCCGCCCGGATGCTCCCCAGATACCCTCTAAACTAGGACATATCCAGGGAAACCAGGACGGATGGCAACCCTAGGTGCAGCTAGTATTATATAAACACGTATACTGGGCTATGCTTTCCGCGTAACCCAGAATACACACTTCAATACAATACAGATAGTAGCGTTTGCTTTTTTGAAGTATTAAAGCACTCTTCAGATTAATCTCTTGATATTTTAGCTATTTATGTTAATATAATAAAGTAAATGACAATAAAAAAGGTAGCATATAGTTACGTACATTGAAAGAAGCAAAGCAGATTGATGAACATGAAACTGGTATCAATGGTGATCCTTCTTCCGTTTCTGAGGCTCCAAACGAGCTTTTACAAAGCCTATATTGGACCATTGTTCGGAAGCTCGTCAATACTTAGCCAATATCCAAACATAGCATTGAATCCGCACAATCGTCTCAAATCCGGCAAACAGTGGTGCTCAAACACCGACTTCCAATTAGACGGCAATCCAAACAGCTAGATTAGTCAAATATTGTTTGTAATACAATACAGATCTCCATACATTCGATATAAGGGTGCGAGGGCTCCAGCCGGATGAATAAACAAGCGAGAGCCATTGTGGCCGAGCCCTGTGTTCAACCGTTGTAATTAATTTCTCAAATAAATCTATCATTATTTTACTTCACATTATTTGTAACTGTAGCAGTTTTTCTTCGTTAAATTATAGGTTACGGCTGTTTGTACCGATAAGCCATGTCAAAGGCCTAAGAGTGGATTAAATAATCTGACAATAAAGCTAACCACGGAACCTTGACAAACTTGCTTCTTATCACTTATACTGGATGATTGAACTTTAGATAAATAATCTTTGTTTGAACCTTTGTTCCCGATTTCTCAAACGCTAAGCAGAAACTAGAGTTATTAACTTAACTGATCTACTAAATCTACATCTACACTAAAATTATAAAGAGGTAAAGTTTGTAGCTTAGTTAGTTCAGAAGTATATATGAATGTTTGCAGGAGCTGATATCTAAACTACTTACATCATCATCATTTCAGCCAAAGGACGTCCGTCGATCTCCAAAAGGGTTGGAAGCGGCCTGCATCCAGCGTTTTCTTGCGGTCTGTTTTATGTCGTCTGTCCATCTTGTGGGTGGACGTCCTACGCTCCGCTTACCGGTCCGTGGTCTCCATTCGAGAACCTTTCAAATCTTTCGGATTTATTCTGCGTACTGTTTGCCCTGCCCACTGCCGAAACTTTTTTAGTAAAATATTTTTTAAATTGGTTTCATTATTTTCCTAATGGAAAGGAAGTATATTTCTGAGTGCCATAACCTATGTATTATATTATAAAAAAAATATTTGACGTGATATTTACCGTGGTAAGGTCGTGGATGGAGCTGAAACGATTTACCCTTCACAAAATTGGCTCTACAGAACTAAAAATCTGTACTATTGTCTATTACCTAAACTATATTTATTCATTTACCATGTTCTCCCCTATTTAATTCGTGCAATTTAAACATTTGCGAACATTCATTCGATCGGTTTGCGCCGAAAATTAAGAGAGTGCAAACAATGGCGGCACAGTAAACGCCCGGAGCAATGTTACTACAACATGTTGACGGTTAAGGGCAGGCAACTCCTCGACTTGTTTAAATGCTTGGGGTTGAATTAAAAAACTCTATTTGTTTATATCGATCTTTATTTCATTTGTTTGTATAAAAATATTATAATTTTAATTGATGACGGTTCTAGACACGTCTTATAACTATAACTTATTGTCTTGCCTTTTCATTAGACGAGAGAGCGAAACAAAATTCAATGTAAGATTATTATAAGAATGTTTTTGAGATTATGGTAACCCACCTGATTTCTTCTTTCTTTCTTTCTTTTTTAAACGTCTGAGTTACCATTCAAAATAATAAATAATATATTGCTCCGATTCCATGGGGCTAAATGAGACCCCGACCCCTGGCTTGCCTTAACCGGCCGTCCGGGGGTGGAAACCGCAAGAGCTAAGAACCTATGCTCCAGGGTGGAAGCGTTAAAGGGCATAACATCGCGAGTAGCTCTTAGTGAAAGTGCAGCACACCTCTCTACACCCTAAGCCACCTACGCCAATGTTGCCCCTCCGGTGCCAAGATACGGCAGCCCTTATGGGGGGCCCATTCAGTGGGTGGCAAGTCATCACCTGCCTAAATATATTTTGAGATGAGACAGGATAAGGCAGGTGCCGTTTCTCATTCTATAGATCTGTTATTCCATCCACAAGTTGTTCACCTCAATAGCCCAGTCTTTTTTAATCCTATACTGTACAATAGTTTCATATTCCTTTTTATACATATTTCATAGTTGCATGTATTTTATATCCCATCAAAAACATAAATGTGAAATGAGAGCCAAGTGAATATTATGGTATATGCCTTGGTTGTTGACTTCAAAGACAAAAGAAGTGAGATCTAACTTAGGATAATATATTGAAGCCTAAGGTCTGACTTGGTTAGTTCGAATATATGAATTATATTATAGCCTTCGCAAGTTCTAAAGCTGAAAGTTCTCATTTATAAATCCGAAAATTTGGCTTGCTGGTAGAAACCAGCAATCGAAAATAGGGCTCTTCCATGACTGTTGTAGTAGCTACATAATAATAATTCGTATATTAGAACTAGCCAAGTCAGACCTTAGGGTTCAATATATTATCCTAAGTTAGATCTCACTTTTTTTGTCTTTGAAGTCAACAACCAAGGCATATACCATAATATTCACTTGGCTCTCATTTCACATTTATGTTTTTGATGGGATATCATTACTTTTTGTACAGAAATTATTAGTAGGTACTTATTCATAACAAAATTAATACGCGCTGCTGTAGACACTTAAATCTTCCAGTTACGACATATGTACTGTGACGTTGCGGTTAGCGCCGTCATTTATTTATAATAATACTAAAATTAAGCTTAATAATCTAAAAATCTACATAAATTAAATAAAACACAAACTACTAATAATACAAATAAATTAATTTAAAATAACAACTAAACTTCTATATAACTTAAAAGATTTATTAGTATTTCAATTAGTTAAAATAATCTAAAATATTATATTATTATTATGCGGAACCTTGCGTCTTGCGTGCGTTCGAAATGGTTTGCTTAATCCTTCGCCGCGACATCGAGGTGACGCTAACTACATAGTTACTATTACTTGTACTGTGGTCGCTGTGCATTCGACGCCGCGCTCTGGGTGCAAGGAGGGGCAGTGCTGAAGCATGCATGTAGCTCTCAGAGCTATCTCAAATTATTTTAAAATCATCTATAATCAATCCCTCTAGGGTGAGTTTTTATTATTGTTATCACTACTGTGTCATTCCAGCGCTTTTCTTCACAATTTTTAATTGTTACTAAACTAAGCTGTTCTGCCGCGCCTAGCTGACTGCAGTTAAGGGCATTTCGTGATCGCTGTGTCTGACGTGGATTCACACTGCGTTACTGCTGGAGACTAACCTTCACGCTATCTTACATGGCCTGGCAGACAGTACTTCCCGGAACGAATTTTAATGCCTAGCTACCTCGTTCCAGGATTTATTTTTTATCTTCACTGCACGACCTACGTGACGGCGTCCCAGAAGCAGCTAGACGGTTCGTCCCGAGATGATGGTCGACTACTACCTACTTACAACCTGATGGTGACAGACGGGAGCACGTCCTGAAGGCACTACGCGGATGCGAGTGCATTATACGCTCAGGCCAGTGATCCTCTTTACATCTACCTACTTGGTGCGAAAAGTGTGCGGCCGTGCAATGTTATAGGACAATAATACACATCCTGATGATTTCCTGTGGTTTTCTTGCCTAGCCGGCACCCTAACCATCTACCTACCTGCGGGCAGTAAGAGGTTATAAGACTACGTTAAACTCCATAAACGCCACAGTACATACTCTACTATACAGCTTAGGTGCTCTTACAAATCTGTCAGGCGTTAGTCGTTACAACTATAATACTATTGGTACTGAAACTGATATTGTTTTAAACTATCACGATTGTTCACTACAGTTATATGATTATTTACGGGATATTTACCGTGGTAAGGTTGTGGAAGGAGCTCCCGATTTTGCGGCGCAGTTACATGTTACAGTTACATGTTCACGGTTCCCGTGAACATGGTGCACTTAGTAAAGCTGATTTGTTTGAATTAATAAAAAATAAGGGTGGTCTTCCACTCGTTATATATTCACGTAATTATATATTCACGTGAAAACCTTAAAATCCACATAAAAACCAGCTGCAATCAATTTAGATTGCTAATTCTTAAATTACAGGCGCTATAAGTAAGTGTTGCTCATAGAATCAATTAAATTGAAAAAATATAATAAAATAATACAAATTTACCAGTTTCTGATTTTTTCCTTTCTATTGACCCAACTACCTATCTGTATGCCAAATTTGAACTTTCTAGGTCATCTGGAAGTGGGTTATAGTTTTGATCTATAGGTCAGTCAGTGATAAAAATGTCGATTTTTGGACGTTAATATCTAAATAACTGTTTGAGGTGTGCTTATGAAATTTGGAGCACAAATGTATCTCACAAGCCTCAATACATATGCCAAATTTGACATGTTTATGTGAAATCGTTTTTGAGTAATGATGGGGACAAAAGTGGCTCTAAGTGATTCGTGTAATATTACACACGGTGCCGCTGGAGCTTAGCTCTGACGCGCTCCCGCGCGTCTAGATTCAACTGGGCTTCTTGGTGTTGGCTTCGGCTCCACCAATGTCCACCAAATGTCCGGGCTAGACCCGAGAACTTTATGAAATAAAGAAGTATAGTAATATGCTATCACATCAATTTTGTTAATTAAAGCTTATAATTTTATAACTTAGTAACATGAACTAGGTATTATTTTAAACATTATTTTATTCATCATCATCAACAGCTCATTCAGCCTACAACAAACAGGAAATAAGGCTCTTAGCATTTTCGACAATCCCTAAAGTTACCGTCTATGTATTTTTGCCAAATTTGATTACGACATCCCACCACCGCAATTATTTTATTAGTATAGATCAACCATTATTGATAGTGTTGCTTCGCCTAGTTATAAATGTGAACAAGGCCAGTGATTATGTTCAAATGTACAACAGTTTTGTGTATAAATTGGAGGATAGAAAAATAAATTTAAACCTTCAACGGAAACATTAGGGGGAAGTCCCCTAGTGGCGGACACCTAAGGTTATTTATAAATAAAATAAAAAATATTTTACGAAATGTTTATTAAATTATGACTTATGTTAGATAACAAAGTTAGAAATCAAATTAAATTAACAAAAATGCAACCTCTGCTAAAAAATAATTTATACTATCAATCAAACTTTGGTAACAAAAAATATAATTTTAAAAAGTGGCACCTAGTACCGGACGAATATTTGTGCCATACCCCTAGCACCGGACATTTCAAAATAACCTACATCGATCACATATGTAGCCATCTCCACACTCTGGAATGTCTGCACATGCTTCATGTACCCACCCACGACAGGATGAGCACTGGATCCAGTCTTCGTCAGTGTCTTCTAAGCAAACTACGCAAATTGTTATGTTTGTGTTAGATGTTTCAGTTAATGGTCGTACTTCACTTCCTTTCTTTCCTTTAGGTTTCACGTTTGTCGCTTCTTTTCCCTTGTCTACGCTCTTTCCTTTAGTTTTAATTCCTTTGGTTTGCTTTCCTTTACCTCCCATTGCTACTTCAAACTTAGATTTTATTTCCTTCTTTTTATCTTTCATGTTCTTTTCATTTTCTTTTTCTTCTGCCACTTTTTTGTATGGCGATGAAGTTAAAATTTCACTTCGTTCACTCTTTCTTTTTCGAGCTGTTGTTCGTTTTTTTGCTGCGTCAGGCAACGGTGATAAGTTATGGATTAGTATCTGAACACGATCGGGAGCAGAACTTGTCGACGGTTTGGGACTTGTGGTTATAAGCTCACTAATAGATTGTTCAGATTCTTTCATTTGCTCTTCTATGATTGAGTTTGATATCACGACAGCTTGTTCGTTGTTTAGTGCGTTCGATGAAGTTTCTGTTTGTTCTAGTGGTATATTGGTCATATCTGCAGCCAAATAATCTAGGTCAGAAAATAAATGTCTGTCAAATGGATGGATTCCAGTGCATTTGAATCCAGATACTGCAATATCCAATCGAGCTACTTTTATAAATGCTTCTTTGACCAAACCAGCAATGTCGTAATCCGTTATCCGACATCCAGCATTTGTTCTCATCCACAAGTCGCATTGTTGGCTGTATGCATCTTTAAATGGCTTCATAAATGTCCTGTCCAGAGGCTGGAGCTTGTGCGTAGTGTGTGGTGGTGAACTCATCAAGTGAATATGATTTTCTCTGCAAAAATTGATTACCGCCAATGTCTTGTGGCTGCAATGGCCATCCAGTAGAAGCAGCACAGGGTTCTCTTTGGTTGGTTGCGTGTGTTTGACGAATATTCTTAGATATTGCAAAAAAAAGTCACTATTCATCCACCCTTTTGGCTGGGCCACACCGATGCTCTCAGCTGGAGCATTCATCATAAGCCTTTCATTCATTCTTTGCCTAGGAAATACGAAAAATGGGGGTATGTAGTGACCGTTAGCACTCATACAGAACAAAACTGTGATGTTTTTGCCTCTCTCAGCAGAAGTGAGCTTACCTACTTGACGGATGGCTTTCGGAGCGAGAACTTTTTGATGTTTGTGCACGCAACTGACACCAGTTTCATCACAGTTATAAATTCTTGAGGGTGTGAATTTGTACTGTTTCATCAGCTTTTCAAGGTTGTCGTAGAATAGATCCACTTGTGGTTTGTTAAATCCTACGGCGCGCATCATGCTTGTCGATTCCGGTGCTCTCAACGAAATGTCAGAATGCCTTTTCATGAAGTCGTAGTAAAAATGTTTACCAGCACTGCCTTTTTCTTTATTAAATCGATGAGGAATCTTCATGACTTCAGCTAAGTCGTATGCTAATTTTAGAAACTCCTTTTTCATGAGCGGCATGCATCTATTCGATAAATCTTTAATGTGATCCACCAAGACTTGTTCATACTCTGCTGAGAAGGTGCTAGTGAACCTACCTAACTTTGGTTTCATTGTTACTTCTTCTCCTCGATTTAGGGCCTTTATTTTATCATGTATAGTGCTTTTAGGAATATTGTATTGCATTGCAGCTTGTCTTACACTCAGTTCTTTTGACATAACCTTATCAATAGCAGTTTGTAAGCTCTGTGGCTCCCAGGATCCTTTCTTTTTCTTCTCTTCCATTTTAATTATCTTCTTTCTTCTATACTCTAAAACAAAATTAAATAATTAGAATAAATGACGTAAATTCTCACAAGAAATATCAATATGTTTACTGTCCGGCGCTAAGGGACGACTTAGTGTCCGGTGCTAAGGGACAGACATTTTCGTTCATTAGGTGGTACCTACTAAAACTGTTTAAAAGATCTAATAATATTCTACCATTTTACGGATAACAATCAAGTATTACTTTTATCTTTGAATACCACTCAAATGTAAATGCATAAATATACTAGAATTACTTACATTGATATTTAGGTGACGCCGTGATTTTGCGCCTAAAACAGCAAACGGCTGCTCCCGTCGTGGCCGTGTGCGTCACTGGCGAGGCGCGGCGCGTGATCCTGTACCTGTGTGCCCCCCGCGCCCCTTTCACTTGTATTTTGAAATAAAAAGATTTATACTCGCTTAAATAGTACGAGTGTCCGGCGCTAGGTGCCGTCCGGCGTTACGGGACTTCCCCCTACTGAAAGTAAAGAATATACTGAAAATGTTCTGGGAAAAAGGTGTGACATTTGCAATTATATAAGCAATTCAAATCATTTGATATTCACATAATTTTACAAAAATCTCGAGACCCTCTTTGAGATCTAATTTCGTGAACATCCTCGGAAAATAAAATCGCCGGGAGCCAGGATTACAAGAGCAAAACATTAGAAAGTAGCTACCTCCGCTAATAAATACTTTCCATCACTTCTTGGAAGTACTGGCTACTATTTCACACATGCCTGCCAAGTCAAGTAGTATCCAATTATGTCTAAATTAAAAGGCAAACTGATCACATGAGAATGTTTCAAAAGCATGAGAAGTGAAGCGTTCGTGGCAAGGCGGCCAAAGTGAGGCATTCGAAGGCAAGAAGCTTGAAAGCAGCCGCGTCGAGCGTGAGTTAGGGCCCCAGCGTGCCATACGTCACGCGCCGCGTGGGGCTTCCGGACATGGACATACTGCGTAACTGATTACAACTGAAAAAGTAACTCTAGAAGTTGGTAATCTAGCATTTTTTGTAGACATATCCGACTTGAAACGCTCGCTCTAAAAACAACTGGCGTTCTAAGTAAATCGAATAGTTCAAATACCAAAAGTTCAAATATGACGGAAAATACTAACAGGGCCCAAACAGGGCCATCGTGAAACGAAGAATAATAAGTTTCATATCACATCGCCTATTTAAAATCAGCAAATAGTCAGAATAATAGTGCGCCCTTTTATTTGAAGGTTTTCAAAAACCAGACAGGTTGAATTAGAAGGCAAACTTTTCCAAGTTTTTGAATGAGAATGTGACTAAATAATGTTAGTTTTTAATTTGTAATAAAAAGGATAGGTCGGCGTTAACCTGCAAGTTCCGAGTTGCTTTTAGTTTTTTTTTGCAATACAGCACACAAAAAACTTGATCCAATGTAAGCTGAGTCTGAATGCTTCTGTGATAATATTGTGAAAACTCAAAAATAGCCTATCAAACTGATTTATTTTATAAAAGCTGACCATAATAAAGCCGAACACAGAAAACAAAAAGTTTAATGTTCAAAATAAAGGAACATGTTTGTCAGCATTTTATTATGTCTTGCTAGACAGAGAGAACAATATACTTACGTATGACGTCACATGCAAACTCTATACTGACACTCACCAAGGATGATTTTAACTAGTCGTTCTTGCACTCACCTAGTGAGAAAGGGACAAAGCATCCCGTCCTAATCCGATCAAAAATTTTAAACGCTTATTTCTCAAAACTTTATTAGGCGATTTTAATTGTTTTTTTTAATTGCGAATAAGTCCGCGTTTAACCACCAACTCGTCTGTTGGTAAGCGACGATGTGGTCGAAGATGAAGCACGCAGTTTTAGATACTGTAGTATTCCTTCATATTCATCCTCATTCATATCCATTTTTTATATAAAATTTGTAAACCTTTTTATCGGTTAGTTAAAACTTTTTGGGTACATTATCCGCAAGTCGAAATTCAAAAATTTGAAAAATGAACAGCGAAAGCCATGACGCCAAACAGAGGGGATCACGCACGGAACACTATTACTCGCGAGGGGATTCTGAAAAAATCTTGAAAGAAGCATCATCAAATTGTAATAAGAGAAATGAATGGATAAGTGGAGGAAAATTGAAGCTGGACTGAACTAAGAGGAAAGGAGGACAGGTATGCCGAAAGCGGAAGGAATTACGACCCTATAAAGTTGTGGAGCACCCGAAACCGTGAGTCTCTTGGTCAATATCTTACTAATCTCATCAAAGGCGGCGAACGACCTGGATTTCGCTCCGCTGCCGTCCTCCTACTTAACTCCACACTCATCGACTTCCGGATACCAGACGCATGGTGAACCTACGATCTCCATACCCTCTTCAGAAACTTCACATCTTCTTAGCACTACCTCACCGGGTACCTGTTGCTACGGCGTATGAAGACTTGCGGAGCGTCTAGGCCCTTAGAGCTTTAGGTAACATTTTTTTTTTCAACTGTACTATCTGTTTTTATAACCCGGTCCATTAAACATTACTATCCGTCACTTTTGTTGTTTTCTTACTACCCATTAGGAACTGCAGGAACTGATAGGCTGGCTTAATTTCTAAAATACCTAGAAATTGTCCCGGGACGCCTGTTTAGCTCGGCTAAACAGGTGTAACGCTACAATACCTATATTCACTCTAGCCTTTAAAGACCCAGATTAAATATTATCTCTCAGGAAACAAGGCAGCCGGTAGGTTGTTTAATGATATTTTTCACTAAGCTTGTTATTTTGACAAACGCTCCACAAAATGTATAGACTACGAAAACATTACGTTCTACGGTAGATCCAAGCGCGGGCCGCCGACTATAGGTACCTACGTTTTATTCTCGGACGTTGGTTGGGCGGCGAATTAAATTATACAACTACATACCTATCTAGTAAAGACATAGGACCTGAATAGCGCCACACTGGTACTACTTACTACTTGGAGCTTCTTGTGCAGAACTATGTCACTATAAGAGAATTACAAACTCGCTTTTATTAAATTCACTTGTTGACTATGGAAGCAAATATTGAATGTCGATTTAATCTACTTTTTATTGCCGTATCAATCTGAAGTACATATACGAGGTTACGCAAATAGACTGTAATGAGCCAAAAGGAGGTCGGAGGTCGGACTGTACGCATCATTATGATCAAATTTTGCAGGCAAAAGTCGTACGTAATGATGAGTAAAATTACCTCCTTTCGGCTCAGTCTATGTGCGTAGGTATCCCTGTATTTAATTCGGATTAAAATACAATAGTTTGGTACTATCGAACTCATCTGATGCTGGAGGCAGTACGTAAGTAATAAGCAACTCAAGGCTAAGTAAGCCCCTCGAATCCTGCTCATTTGGTTTCTTTTATGAATCCCATACCAAGAATTCTCCAAAAAAGAGAAGGTACCATCAGACCCTTGTCACCAAGTTTAATGATACCTCATGTTTGAGCTTCTTTGGTCGGGTTTAAGGCAATATCGCATGCAGGCAATAACTTGCAATGTTTGTATGCTTAGGTAAAATCTTGGTAACTGAATTAGAACAAACTTATCCTACGGAGTTGAATTTTTACATGTTGATTCAGTTCCGATGACAATTCATTTTTATGAGCATGACAATACAATATCACTTTTTTATTATATATACACCATATAAAAAAATCAAAGTAACTTAAAATTCATACAAAAACGGGCAGTATAGGCGGCCTTATCGCCTTAAGCGATTTCTTTCAGGCAACCTTTGTATGGACATGAACTGAAAGAGGAGTAGGGTTGGTAGTGATAATACATCTAATATACATACATACAAATAAATACTGAATTTACAAATAATTATATGTATCATCATCAGCCAGAAGACGTCCACTGCTGAACATAGGCTTCCCCCTTTAACCTCCACACTGAACGACATCCTGCCATCTGCATCCACTGGATGCCCGCGACTCTCTCAATGTCGTCGGTCCATCTAGTGAGAGGCCTACCTACGCTGCGTCTTTCAGTTAGTGGTTTCCAGTCAAGAACCTTTCTTCCCCATTGGTCATCAGTTCTTCGAGCGATGTGGCCTACCCATTGCTACTTCAACTTGCAAATTTTAATAGCTATGTCGGTGACTCTGGTTCTTTGTCTTATATCTACGTTTCGGATTCTATCACGCAATGAAACTCCGAGCATAGATCTCTCCATTGCTCGTTGTGTGACTCTGAGTTTACGCTTACCTTATTGATCATAATTATATCTTCTACTCTCCAGATAGTGCGAGAAATATGGCGTGAAAGTATTTAATTCTTCTGTGAGTTTTGGGGTGGTCCCTTTTGTTTCTTTATAAATATATTAGTAATAGGTACACGCTTAGTTTCATTGAAGTCGAATGTGTACGTCTAGTATTAGAAAAGCTTAATTAATGTACTTACTAATGATTCTTTTGTATGAAACTTGCCATGGTTTAGGGCCCTCTTAAGAACCGTATTACAAAATGCCTCGTAAAATTTTAGGTACTATTTGGGTTTTTGGGCATAAAACGAATAAATTGAAGCCGTAATGTCAATACAAATATAAAACAAGTATAAACCATGTCATTAAAATTGTTTATTTTATCTAAAATAACGAAATCCACTCTCAAACTTCCCCATCTTCCCCTCCTAGAGTTTTAACAAAACTTCTTTTGTAAATTAGAAGTAATAAGTTGAGTTTTTTCAACATTTAAAGCCGTTATTTAAAAATATAAATGGTCTAGTAGTTATAATAAATAAATAAATAAATATGTGGGACATTATTGCACACATGGTCATCTGACCCCAAACTAAGCAAAGCTTGTAATATGGCTGCCAGAGACTGATATACATACATATATATTTTTAAATACATACTTAAATAGATATTAACACCCAGACATAGAACAAACACAAATGTTTATCACACAAATGTTTGTCCTAGATGGGAAACGAACCCACGCCCCCAAGCACAGAAAGTAGGTTCACTACTAACTAAGCCACCGAGGCAGTTATTAATTATTATTAGTTACTGTTTTTTTTTTTACTTGCAAGTGTTTTATTAACTAAACAAAATGCAAGCTAACAACCCTACAAAACTACCCATAGACATTCTATTTGATAAAATCAGAACGCCAAAAATTCATTTTTCGTTCCTTTTTTAACCGTCTTCCAAAAAGGAGGAGGTTCGCAATTCGACTGTTTTTATTTTTATGTTTGTTACCTCAGAACTTTCGACTGGATGAACCAATTTTGATGATTCTTTTTTAATTTGAAAGCTGGTGCTTCCCGTGTGGTCTAGTTTTGTTATTTTTATGAAGTCTGTTTTTTATATTGATAATTATTCATCAAAAAAGTCGTGAGCCCTCTTAAGATTTGAAATAAAAACGTCGCTTTTCCATCCAAGTGACTCGCAGGTGCAAATTGTAGTGTGTGCAGACCACAGGAAAGAAAAGTAAATAGAACGGAAATGAGAAGGAAAATCTTCATTCTTATTTATCTTATTACAAGAATGTCCATTCTTATTTGTCTTACTTTAAGAATACCCATTCTTATTTGTCTTATTATAAGAATGCTCATTCTTATTTTTATCATTTACTTATTTGCTATGGTTTAATATAGGTGCAAGTGGCTGTAACAAATTTCTTACAAAAACGCCTTGACAGCCACTCTAATTTAATAAAATATATTTTTTCTGAAGAAAAAAAATTTCTTTTCTGTGGTGTAGACACAGGTGCTCCGGTACTCGTGCCGCGATCGTTTGCCTAATGCTGACAGCGATTAAACCCCGCGTTTACGACGCGCCTCGCGAATTAGCGACCTGTAGCTTACAGGTAAGACAACCAGCGTAGAGGGGAACACCGTTAATAGGTACTTAATATACTTGCGCGGGTATTTATTGTCCTTATGTATCTCTATAATACGTACCGATGAACGAAATGTTTTGGAAAGTCAGCAGCTCATTGGGTTGGTACTGTGAGGATCGCGAGTCTAATGTAGATAAGAAATAATTATGTAGGTAGCTAGAGTTTTTTTTGTAATTTTTTTATTATTTTTTATGCCATAGGTGGCCAACAAGCAGGCGGGCCGCCTGATGGTAAGCAATCACCGTCCACCTGCCACCTGTCCACGGCAGGCACCTGCCTTTCTCTGTCTCATCTCAAAATATATTTAGGCAGGTGATGACTTATGATGTAGGGCTCTGTGAAGTTAGACGCTCAGGTGAGGAAGTGACAATCTTGCAATTCGGACATCTACTTTACCACCGAGAAGGTATTACACCTGGAGTGGGTGGACTCGGCTTCTAAGTTAATAAAAGGCTTAAGATCCCAAGTAGTCGAAATTAACAGCTTACCCGATACAATCATATACATAAGATTAAAATGGTGGTTCCATGTACGACCTTAAAATTATTCAGGCACACTCGCCCACAACTAATTACTCTGATGAGGAAGTCGAAAAGTTCTACGAGGATATATCCGGTATTCTTGACAGTATGAAAACCCACTATACTATCCTTATGGGAGATTTCAACCCTCGAGTCGGAAACAAAGAAAACATGTATTGGACAACATGGCCTAGGGACAAGGAAAGAAAGGGGACAAACACTGTTAAACTTCCTTCAACAAAGACGCATGTTCGCCATGAATACATTCTTTGCTAAAAAACCTCAACACAAATGGACCTGAAAACATCCGAATAGCCGAAACAGAAGTGAGTACGACTACATTATTACGGACAAGAAAGCCACCATTGATAATGTATGTGTCCTAAACCACTTCTCAACAGGCAGCGATCACAGGTTAGTCCGGGCTGAATGCTTCTTTGATGTTAAAAGAGAGAGGAAAAATCTCATAACAAAGAGACCAACATCAAACCACGTCAAAATAGATATCATATGACACAACGAAGACCTTATCAAAGAGCATATAGACATCAACCTTTGCGTGGAGAAGTCTGACGAGAAACCTGTCGAGGACATGGATCACGCACTTGTAGAATGCCTAAATTTGGCCCTCAAATCTGTAACTTCATTAAATGAACAGGCAAGGACCCTAAAACTTACTCCTGAAACACTGCGGTTGATTGATCGGAGACGCCAAGTGATCAGCGACGCGAATACCGATGCATCAGAACTGTCTCAACTGCAGAAAACTATTCGCTGTGAAATTCGCAAAGACCTGCTAAAGCATGATGAAAGGATCATAGCAGATGTCATACAGAGAAAAAGAAGCCGCAGATCCTTAAAACTGCAGCTCAGTACAACTGCGATGTAGTCGCAGTCTGTGAAACAAAATTATCTAATTGTTCAAATTGTAATATTGTGGGTTTTGCTTGTTATCGTAAGGACAAGCGCTCTAACGGCACTGGTCAGGGTGTAGCAATCCTGGTCAGATCTGACCTTGTCCACATCTTACTTCCCTCGCCAGCCACTACAAACCTTGAAGTCGTAGGAGTATCCCTTAAACTCTTTAACAGTCATACCATTATTTATGCCTTGTATCAATCGCCCAACTTACCTCTCATAAAAGGCGATTAAGACTCGATCATGGCATCCGGAAGATCAGTGGCAGCAATGGGTGACCTTAACGCAAAACACCCTTACTGGTCTCCTGGACCTTTGAACGAGCATGGGAAACGACTGTATGAACACATGTTGGTTAGCGATTATCTTATTCACGGCCCTCAAGATGAAACTCTTGTTCACTATTGCCCCAAGTATAAACCGTCTACTCCTGATCTCCTACTAACTAAAAACCTACATAATCTAAATCAATTTTTTACGATTAAAGCTTTATCATCTAACCACTTACCTGTTTTTGCCAACTTTGATGTGACAATCACTCGTAAACCAATTAGCATGTTTAATTATTCAAAGGCTGATTGGGTTAAATACCGCCAAAGTATGAATAGCCGCATACACCTTTCAACTCAAACCTATCAATCTGCTAAAGAAATTGATACGGCTATTACCCAATTTCAAGATTTCATTATGGACAGTAGAAACGCTTGTGTGCCCACCTTAACGTTCAAACCCTGGAACGCAACTCTACCACGATGCATTAAGAGATTGATTCAATTAAAAAATCGCCTTCGCCGCTATGCTGCATCTGAACCAGTCCCCTTAATACGTAAGCAGTTAAACCAAAGAGTTCACAAACTGCAATCTGAAATAAGCATTGCTCTAAAATCACACAACGACAAGAAATGGGATTCCAAACTAAAGAAAGTAGATAACCCTGGCACAGACCTATGGCGTGTAGTTAAGTAGCTTCGTTCTAATTCTTCTAATCCTATTCCTGTGCTTCAAACCAGTGATGGAACCTTAACTTCTACTGAACAAGAGCAGTGTGACGCCCTTGCTAATGCCTTTTTAGGAAATATGCTCCTGACTCATCACTGGAGTAGCGATGAACTAGAATCAGTTGCCTCTTCCCTAACAGTCTTGGACAATGATACGCATGACGACGATTACACTTCTCAGATCGTTCGTCTCAATGAAGTTAAAAAAATCATTCGCAAATTAAAAACTCGAAAAGCTCCCGGGCCTGATCACGTCACTAACTTACTCGTTAAAAACTTACCCCAAAAGGGCATCGTTCTCTTGACTAAAATATTCAACACCTGCTTGACTTTAAATTACTTTCCTGTTACCTGGAAAACGGCCAAAGTAATTGCCCCACACAAACCCGGTAAAAACTCATCTAACCCTACATCTTACCGCCCCATCAGTCTACTTCCATGTTTGGGTAAATTATTTGAAAAGATTATTTACACTCGATTATCTCACTTTATTGAAAATAAGTTAATCAATGAGCAGTTTGGTTTTCGAGCAGGCAATTCCACAGTCCAGAAATTAGCCGGAGTTACTGAATCTGTATCGCATAACCTGAACCTAAAACGATCAACCGGAATGTTTCTGCTTGATATCGAAAAGACTTTCGATACAGTTTGGCACGATGCTTTGCTACACAAAATGATTAGCTTAAATATACCACTAAAGCTGGTAAAATTGACTAAATCTTACTTAACTAACCGCTTTTTTTCAAGTTTACATAAATGATTCACGTTCTTCTCTTAAACCTATGCCAGCTACCCCACGGAGTACCCCAAGGTTCTATCCTGGGCTCTTATTCCTGGATTTCCTGAATGATATACCCATACAACCACGTACAAGTATAGCTTGTTTTGCTGATGATACTGCGTCATTTACGTCTTCCGATGATGTTGACCTGATAGTAGGCAGGCTTCAGCTGTCAATTGACCTCCTCTTGGCATACTATCAGAAATGGAAACTTAAAATTAACTCTGCCAAAACGGAAGCCATACTCTTTAGTAGGCAGCGTTCATTACCTTCTCGCAGGTTGCAAATAGACAGCTATCATCCCTTGGAGTCGTTCTGTTAAATATTTGGGTCTCACCCTTGATAATAAGCTTAACTGGTCAGAAAACATGGATAAATTACGACTTAAAGGTACAAAAGCCCTCAATGCTCTAAGTAAAATAAAAAATCCTGTCCTTCTTAATAAAAGATCCTGTCTCAGCAGTCGAACTAAATTGAATATATATCGCACCTTGGTCCGGCCCTGCATATCATACGCGTGCCCAGTTTGGAGTAGCACCTGTCCTTCTAACATTAGTAAACTTCAAGTAGTTCAAAACAAGGCAGTAAAATATTCCTTTAACACCCGTTTATACACTAACCTCAGTAAAATTCACTTAGACATAGGCCTACCTAGTATATCAGAATACATTCTCAAGTTATCCAAAAAAATTTACTTGCACAAAAACCCCACGAATAAAAATGACTTGGTCAGGAATATTTGCAAAACCCGCAAAACCGATTTAACTTACATCGATAAATATAAACGTTACAAATTACCCCATCACTTGTTTCTCGAGTGCGATGAATAGGAACAGTGGCACGCGCAAGCGCGCGCCTCCGCTGCCTGCTGCCGCGCGCGCCATATACGCCCGTATTATCCTGCGATATGTGGAGCGATATGGTGCGCGCGACACCGGCCTAGACGGTGAGCGCTTGCGCGTCCGTCATTCATAACATGCTTCGCTCGCTTGGTGCTTGCTGTTCATTTATTACCTACTTTGCTCCTAGCGCTTAATTAATCTTATTTTACCTAGTAGGTACCTATCCTCTTTCGGTCAGCTTTTGTTAACTAAATTATCCAATATTACATCGTAAAAATGTAATACTATTCCTAAAGGTTACATAATAATGTGAACTTAATTGATGCAAACGTAATATTTGAAGTATAACCTATTAATTGTTTTTACCTCACCAGCTATAAGTTTATATAAGTGTTGAGCTTGAAAACGTATTTATGTAGTATTTCTTTGTACCTCTAGGACTTAATTAACACTAGAAATGTCCAATGTATTAAAAAAAAATGTTTTAATTGAAATAAAGATATTTTAAAAACTAAACGTACGGCGCGGAAACCATGTCTCTTACTGAACGATCAGCCGAAAAATTCAGAGTCGCGCAACGGGCCATGGAAAGAGCTATGGGATTTGGGATTACCTTACGCGACCGTAAGAGAAATGAGTGGATTAGGCGGAAAACGAAGCTAAGAGACATCGTTGAAGTGATTGCGGGGAGAAAATGGAGTTGGGCTGGCCATATAGCTCGGATGGACACTAATCGATGGACGAGACGCATCCTGGAGTGGAGACCGTGGGCAAACATCAGACCACGAGGCCGCCCACCGAAACGCTGGGTTGATGATATCCGAAGACACGCGTGTCATGACTGGATGCTCAAAGCAGAAGATGGCAGGGCGTGGAAGAAATTGGGAGAGGCCTATGTCCAGATATGGACAATGAAAGGCTGAAGAAGAAGATGACTTATGATTACCCACATTATTGTTACATTTTGTAATATGGCTGTTTGCTCTTCCTTAGTAAATAAAATAATTAAGTGAAGAGATCTATGATAAGTAATGGGCGATTTTCAGTGGCTAAAACGGCGTGCCGTGGTCCAACTCATTGCAATAACTGAACAGTTGCAAATAATTTGTACCCTAGGGTAACAATAGAGCTCTTGCAATGAAAAAAACTTATATGAAATCAAGCTCACAGCTCTTAAATTTTAGATAGAGTGTGTAAGTATAATCGTTTTGTAATATTACAATGCGTAATAGTTGTTATCCTAGGGGTAAAAGTAACTAGTTTCCTTGTATTCGTAATGAAAAGCACAGTCTTTAACCCCGAGGTAAACACTGTGCTTTTCATTACGAATACAAGGAAACTAAAAATAAAAACATGAACTGACACTGGCAAATGCACAAGAAGTGCGGGGCCATAATCATCTGAGGAGAAAAAAAAACTTGGAACATGGTTCGATACAAATGTGAAAATAGAACTAGTTTTATTTTATTTCTGTGAGTGTCTGTCAGTTGTCAACTGTTTGTTGAAAGTGATTCTCCCTAGGGCTGAAATGTATTACTTTCAACCCGCTCCTCAGGCAACTTCAGACCTACTTTCCAAGTATGAGTAATGAAAAATACTTTTTCTCTCTTCACGCTCGTAAAGTTCTTGCTTATGGCCGGTGTAAGCAGACTAACTAACTAACTGCTTTTTATGCTATAGTGTATAAAAATATTAACTCCTTAAAAAAAAACAAATATATTTAGTTTATAATATACTAGCTGCACCATGCGGTTTCACACGCGTGGATTAGGTCCTCCTTTTAACACCAGCTACACATGAAAGTCCTGTCAAAATAAATCCAGCCGTTTTTGGAGTCCACATCGACTGATCGATTTTTATATCAACACACATCTATTTTTATATACACACGGTGTCTGATAATGAATGGATGACCTTAAAATGGGTCATGGCAGAACTAATTAATGGCCATTCAGAATAAAATTTACGCACATTTTATTCACTCGTTTTAAAATATACAATTTCAACGTAGAAAAAGAAAGTTATTTGGTGTCAATAGTTGCAAAGAACCGTTGTCTGAACACGATCAAGCACTCGATATGTATCCTTGGTATTATGTAGCCTCTATCAACAAAATATTCGTATCAAGCAAACTACTTCGGAAATTGGTACAAAATATATTTTATGCAACTGAGCGACGAGACGAGCAAGTAGCTGAGCTAGCTGCATACGTGCAGAGCAATCGTGACGCTTGATATCACGTTTTCCCATAACGATTCAGTTCCATCCAGAATTTGGAACTTCAACAGCTCAAAACCGTAGAAAAGAAGAAAAATCATTTCTTATCTTTTTTGTGCTCAAACCCCTATATACGCGGTAATGCGCTGCGCTCGTCACCCGGAGATGTTAAATCTCTGTGGGCCTTACTTAAAAACGTTACTCAAGTTGATCTACGCTTAAAATTGCTCTTATAACTTCTCGCTGACGGCAATCGACACACGCGGAAACGAGACAGAATTTTTTTAAGCATAGATCAACTTGAGTAACGTTTTTAAGTAAATCCCATAATCTCTTAATATTTTGAGGATCGCGTACCCGAATAGTATTAGTCCGAAGCAGATGGCTTAGTTAGAATGAGCCCTTTACCTAGCAGTAGGAAAAATACGGTTGTCCTGTGTAGGTAAAGTCGTACAGACTGGTTATGAACTACGAGTTACGAAGCGTCGGCGTCGTAGCGCCAGCTACTGTGCGTCGTAGCATTAGCTACGCACGTGTCAGTCATACATCATTCATAGGTCAAATTAACGTATTTATTTTGAGTAGTATTTTGGCAAGGGGAATCACAATGAAACAACACAATTTTACTAATATGTCTATTTTCAATTTATTGTTTATTGTTTTTTCAAATAAGATTGTCTCCTTTTTCCTTACATCATAATTAAGAATCAAAAATTGCTCAAGAAAATTTTCTAATACCTACTTTCACTTATTACTGAATTATTTGTGAGAAGTAATATCAATCAAGAATTATTACAGAATCGCTCTATTGATATTTTACTTGAAATGTTTGGCAAACAAAACGTCGTCTTGTAAACAACTTACATCACATTTGATAGGAACGTAACGGTGACGACGTAGAAAGACCATTTGCAGAATGTCTTGCAATATACACGACAGTATTACGCACCTCGACGTGAACCTTAACATACCGAGATACGGTTTGCGGTCGCGCAACTTTTCGTAATCACCTAAACAGAATAGCAGCCCTGTCCGTGAAAACGTCAGGCCAAATCAAATGGCCAAGAACTCAAATGGTCTGTAACACCTCGTCATAGTAAAAGAATCCTTAAGCAAAAAAATAATCTTAGAAGTATAAATCAACGAGTGAAGTTATCTATGTCTCACACAATATTAAAAAATTAGAAACAACTAATCTGACTCGGTGTGAATCTACTTCTAAATCTGTGAAGAAATCTCTCAAAGCACTTAAAATAGAACTTTCGAATATAATTATGTATTTAAAAGTGAGCACTGTTTTTTATATACTCGTACATACTTAAGAATAAAATTGTGACGTAAGCAGTTAGTAAATTGTAGTAAATAACAGCAAGGTTTAAAATAAGCATCATTGGGCATCAGCTCCGGGCAATAACAAGAAATGCAAATAAGACGAACGACGATCAACACCTTCCTCTCGATTCTTTTATAAGGATATATTGAAAATAGATACATCTATTATGTAATTAATTAAAAGTAACAAAAGTTAACACACACGTAAGGTCATATACAAAGTCTAATTGTAAAATTGTAATAAATTAAAAGTTAAAGCGGTGACTAGAATCGACATTATAAAGCATTAATTTTCGATTGTTGTAGGTAAATTTCTTAGCATTTAACGTTGCGATTTACTTAATCGTGGTCTAGATTGCACGTTTCATTTAACCTACTTAACTTTAATCTATATTTACAAAATATATTATATTATAGTTTTATATTGATTAGTGCGATTTCCCACAATTTGGATTCAAGTAACATTCGAGAGAGCCGGCTCTCCCCCCCACTCCCTAACCACACGCAGCTGGTATTTTTTTGGCCTCAATTTTTTTGTTTGGTTACCAAAAAATAACATTTTGGCAACTTTCTTTCTTTAGTATCTAGACAATATAAAATGTTATGCAACAAATAACCACTGATTTAGGTAAAAATATTGTTGTATGACATTCTGTTTAATCGTAGTTCCAACACGTTGGGGCAGTTCAGTATTACAGGGATAAGCGATACTTCCATGTGGGTGGGTACCTAACTAGGGCTCCATCACTCCGATAATCTTGACTAGTTCATGTCGTATTCGTTTATATCTATTCGTACGTAGGCTAAGGCTTAGTTATTAAAGTGTGATTTATTTACAAATGTTTTTTTAATACTATTTTGGCTAATGTCACTATAAACTCTTAATCTAAAATTGTGCCATTTCATAAAAAATATTTAAAATTAAATTACATACAAATCAAATAATACAAAATCAAAATTTATTCACAAACTCATATAGTACTCACTACCTATCTACAACTTATCGAACCAAACTGGAATCTTATTATTATTTTGTACAATTTTAGTAATATACCAAAACAAAACATAAACAATTCTAATAAAGAATGTCAAATTTAATACATTAGATTACTGTGTCCAGATTAGAAGAATGTGACATGGGCGTTACAATGGAAACTATATTAATTGTATTATACAAATCGAAAATAACAAAAACGTTTTAAAATATCGTCACGCATAACCATGTCACAAGGCTAACCTGTCCACATGCGTCACATCGTAGCAAGTGGATGTCGATGTGACAAGAGGCGGCATGACGCGACACGACGCGACACGCCGCAAGTGGGCGCGGCGCGCGGCGTCGCGTGCCGTCGATGCCTGCGCTGCGGCGCGCAGTGGTCAAGTACCTACTAACATTAAACACAGAATATTGTTTATTTTGCAAGGCACATTCTCTTTAAAATCCTGAATTTCAATTTTCATGTACATTTTACTTTACGTTATTTTAAACAAAATTTAACAAATATCTGTAACGACAAATACGAGTAGCTATAATAAAGCTACTATCGTATGTATAGTATGTATGTAGGTGGGGAACTGACGAAGCGACTTCTATTCACTGCGGCGGTATGTATATAATCGATTATTACATACCCTGTGTCTCAAAAATATATCAGAAGTCCTCGTGATCTGTGAATATTAATAAGATAAACAAATTTGGTCTGCTCGTATAACATCTAGTCTACTAATATCTACTACTAAGAAATGGAGTGTAAAGAATGAGATCAAAATGAGATCTTTTTTATTATTGCTCACGAATAGCAGGTGTATGTGTGTGTGTGTGTGTGTGTATGTGTGATGTGTGCGGCGCGGAGGGGCGCGGGCGGCGGGGGCTCAGTAGCCGTACCCGGCGCCCGGGTACAGCAGGGCCGAGCCGCCGCCCGCCGGTCAGTGCTGCGCCGCGAACTTCATACGCTTCTGTTTCTGCCGCTGGTTGCAGAACCACACGCGAACCACGTTCTTTTTCAGGTCTAGTTTTTCCGCGATCGCGGTGATCTTCTCGCCGGAGGGGCGCGGCTGCACCGCGAAGTAAGCCTCGAGACTCCTCTTCTCTGGCGCCGCAATCGACGTCCTCTTGCGCTTCTTCTCGCCGGCGGGCAGCACGCTCGGCGCATCCGGATCCCTCCGCTTGTTCTTCGCCTGCGCCTCCGCCTCCTCGAGCCACGCCTGCAGGATCGGCTTGAGCGCGATCATATTGTTGTGACTGAGTGTGAGGCTCTCGAAGCGGCAGATGGTGCTCTGCGAGAGCGCGCCGACGCCGGGCAGCTTCAGGTTGGCGAGAGCCTTGCCGACGTCGGCCTGCGTCACGCCGAGCTTGATGCGCCGCTGCTTGAACCGCTCGGCAAAGGCCTCGAGCTCACGCGGGTCCGTGTCGGTGTCGGGATGCAGCGCAGCGGCAGGGTGTCCCAGGTGCGCGGGGGGCGCGTGCCCCAGCCCGCCGCCGTGGTGGTGATGGTGATGGTGATTCATCACGTGGTTCATGCCGTAGCCATGCAGCTGGTGGTGTGGCGCCGCCGGCTCGCCCATGGGCGCCAGAGTCGTCATCGAGGACGACGTCAGCGGATCCAGCATGTCCAGCCCCTCCATGCCGTGATGACCCATCTGTGGAAAGAAACCCTTTTGTAATTCGTTTTTATCGTACTGCCAAATCCTGTGCGATTGAGCAGCCCGCTCATTATTATCGTCCGCCGAATTAACTCGCGCATTCATGTTAAATCTGACGTTTTATTGCAAACAAAACGGGGGCGCAACAATAGCCGCGCTCGGGGACGATATGGAAACATAAACAATCATCTTTGTGCAGATTTGCAGTCATTCTTTATGAGAGCAAACACTTGTTTTTTTATAGAGGGGTGAGCGCCGTTGTGACGTTGATTGGTAGCGAGTGTTCTGCCAATATGCTTAAGTTGTTGACCGGCTTTGTTGCGAAAATGAATGTTTGAAGTGGGAGCGGGAGCCGCCGCGCATCCTCCATATGTACGACAATATTTTGATTATTTAGAAAGATATTTTCTGTTCCATGAACCGCATGAGCAGCCATTTAAAATCTACCAAACTTACCGACGAGCTCGAGATTCTGTGACATTTTAATAGTACATTGTTATCCTAGGGGTGAGAGTAACTTATTTAGTCCCGAGACCTAATAGTTCGAAGGACTAAATAAGTCTTTAACCCCGAGGTAAACACTGTGCTTTTAATGATGAATACAAGGAAACTAAAAATAAAAACATGAACTGACACTGGCAAATGCACGAGAAGTGTGGGACCATAAACCTCTGAGGAGAAAAAAAAAGTTGGATCATGTGGGGGTATTATGGATCTTTGATCGGGATCAGTCAGTGTCAGAATTGACAGAATTTTGACACTTGAAAGGGGTTATGACGCAAAAAAAAAACAGCTTTGTCTATTTCCAATTTCATACTACGAAATTGGAAATAGACAACGCTTTTTTTTTAACATAATTTTGACAAGTCGCGATCCCGATCAAAGATTCGTAATTGCCCTGCTCACAGACCCTGTGGCCCTGCTGGTTCAATACAAATGTGAAAATAGTACTAGTTTTTTTATATAATTTGAGTGTCTGTCAGTTGTCAACTGTCACTGTTACTTGAAAGTGATTATCCCTAGGGCTGAAATGTATTACTTTCAACCTTCTCCTCAAGCAACTTCAGACCTACTTTCCGAGTATGAGTAATGAAAAAAACATTAAAACAATCCAACGTGACGAACATTATATTGCCGGCACGCATTGTCAGTTGTGATGGCGTACCATCCGTGAGCACGCCTGAGGTCCATAAGTCTCCACGTGCCGTGTCCAAGGGCCGCGTTATTAGATGTTGGAGTAGTTTCAGCTCCCACGGGGACTGTATTTCACAATTACAAGGACCGTGGCGTGTTGCACGTACCGATATACCAGAAAAGCGACCGTCGCTTCGTGTCCCCTATTATAAAAATGATATGCAGTTTGGGCATAATCCCAAGAAAATGGTGTGCCTTTGAAACAAGAAACTTCTAAATTTTGCTTTTTATTATCTTACCAGCGAAAAAGGCTTGCTTGAGTATACGTGTGAGAATATACATAAGCGTGGTGAGCAGAAATTTAGGCCGTTAAAGTCTTATTGAAAACACTTAGTCGAGACTAGTGAGGCTACAGTTTTGTTTCCAAGAATCTTACTGGAATTAAACATTGTAGGCTAATTCCATTTGTATTTAATCAGTAAGACTATTGTGTACTAGAACCTCCTTTCCCTAGTAACAAGTTATGAAATAACAAATAATTATTCTCAATATAAAAAACTGACTTTATCAGAACTGGACCAAATTGAAATGGGACCAAATGGAGCACCAGCTTTCAAATAAAAAAAGAATCATCAAAATAGATTCATCCAGTCAAAAGATATGCGATAACAAACATTAAAAAAAACTGTCGAATTGTTAACCTCCTCCTTTTTGGAAGTCAGTTAAGAATTGATAACCTCCTCCTTTTTGGAAGTCGGTTAAAAAATGTCTAGAGACTGTTCATGAAAATATATATAAAAAAACAACTCTTGTGAGTATAAAATAATTATATGGAATAACCACAAATAAGCAAGTTATTATACGGACTCCGTATAGCCCCATCAGACGACTTTCTACACTTATGCAATTTAGAATCCTATTAGCTTGGCATATGATCCAGTCGGGTTAGCTGTTTGTCAAAATATAGGTTGCATTAACGTAGAGCCTAGTAACAATTTGTTCACTGTTCACCCTTAGCCATGGGGTATAAATATATCTATAATACGCGTAGGGGCGTGCGCCGTGTAATTTTAAAGTGGTAGTGTTGTGATGCACATTTAACGTTGTTTTATCAACATCGATAATTAAAATATTGGCATTGAAACCGCAAATCAACAGGACCGATTTTTTTAGGATTTTATAGTTATATTGTAGAACCTTTATACCTAGTTACAGATATCTACAATTAAGAGCGTTTTGTAGTACGATTGTTTTCATGCAAACTACCAAAAACAGGTGTACATTATCTCAGCAATAGGATTGACAGGCAGGGAAGCGACGCGGCGCCATGGCGAGTTTAAATTTTATGTTATACTAGAAAACAAATGGTCTCAAACAAATGTGATCTAAACTTAGAGTAGATACACTTGAATAGAAGGATATCTATCTTTGATCCATGGATGGGCAAAATGGGGCACTCTTCAACTGCCAACTCAATAAAATGTGAAATAAATAATTAGATAGATAAGAACTCTTTATTGTGTACACCATAAATAAAAATTACAAACATATATGAAAACACTTACGAGCCAGTGCCACAAGTGGCAGCCTTATCCTTAAAAGCGATCTCTTCCAGGCAACCATTATAAATAAATCTACCGTGTCTATTCTAAGTACGATATTTTCCGTAATACATATATATTTTTACATTATGAGTGTCTAGTTCTCATTTAAGCAACATGGCGTATGATTTCAAGTCAATGTTTAGGTCAAAACAGGCATGTAGCATCAATAAACAAAAACAATACCAAAGTTATATGATTATTTACGGGATATTTACCGTGGTAAGGTTGTAGAAGGAGCTCCCGATATTTCGGCGCAGTTACATGCACCCGCATGCATGTCTTCCCGTGAACATGGTGCATGTAACTGCGCCTAAATATCGGGAGCTCCTTCCACCACCTTACCACGGTAAATATCCCGTAAATAATCATATAACTTTAGTGAACAACCGTGATAGTTTAAAACAGTGTTTAAAAACAATACCTGCCCTAAGTAGTTACGTCACGAAGTTAAGCCGACTAATACACGTACGTGGCCAAACGTAGATCTACTCAATACAAAAACTACTCCATAATTTTGGTATTTTGTAATGATCGTTAACTCTTTATTTTATGTAAGAATAGATAATATACAAATATATTGACGATTATCGATATTAAGCTTTCCCATCTCACTTTTACATTTGATAGTATTGCAAGTGGGTATTAAATAAATGACCATGTCCTTTAATAGTGATTTGTATCACAACGTTATGATTTCAAGTAGCTCAAATTACGCGGGGCATTGAGCGTCCATTAAATTAGAGGTAGACAAAATGAAACATAAAATAATTATTAATATAAAAAACGGACTTCATCAGAACTGGACCAAATTGAAAAGGACCAAATGGGAAGCATCTGCTTTCAAATAAAAAAAGAATCATCAAAATCGGTTCACCCAGTGAAAAGTTTTGAAGTAACAAACATTAAAACACTACCGACTGCCCCGGTGGCTTAGTTGGTAGTGAACCTACTTTCTGCGCTTGGGGGCGTGGGTTCGATTCCCATCTAGGACAAACATTTGTGTGATGAATATTTGTGTTTGTTCTATGTCTGGGTGTTAATATCTATTTAAGTATGTCCTTTACAACCTATATAGGTATACAACCTACAAGGGTTCCGGATGTTGATAGCCACACTGCTAACTGCTTGGACCTTTTGATGACAAATGATCCAGACAGATACTCCATATCGGTATCCCCTCCGCTTGGTGGATCTGATCACTGTCTGGTGAAGGCTGTTTCGTCATACACCCCGCCCGATCTCAGCCCTAGGTGCACTCGGCGGATATGGCGATACAAATCAGCAAAGTGGGATGAGATGCGGCATTTTTTCGCATCTTACCCTTGGCGGGCTGTTTGCTTCTCTTCTTGTGACCCGACTGATTGCGCCAACGCCGTTACGGAGGTGTTGAGCCAAGCCATGGAATATTTTATTCCGTATTCGGACACTCCACCTCCTGGCTTAGCTCACCCATGGTTTAATGCTGCATGCGACCGTGCGGAAGCACGGAAACATGATGCATATTTAGCCTGGGTTGATACTCGTACGCGCAAGTCTGTGGATGCACGTAAGAAAAAGAGAGCCTATAACCAAGCTGCCAAGTCAAGTAGAAAAGCAATTCGCAGAGCACGGTTCGAACACATAAGCTGGATAGGGAAAAAGTTAGCTTTCTACCCAACTGGTAGTAAAGCTTTTTGGTCCCTGGCGAAGGTGGTCGAATCGAAATTCTGCCAGTTATCTCTGCCTCCACTGTTAAAACCTGATGGAGCACTAGCCCACACCGCACTAGAGAAAGCAAATTTATTTGTAACTCTATTCGCGGAAAATTCACGTCTTAATACTTCTGGTGAAACACCACCTAGCGTACCTCGTTGCGATGCTACTATGCAAAACATTCGCATCAACCAGAGAGAGGTACTCAAAACACTCAGAGGATTGGATGTGAACAAAGCTAGTGGTCCGGATGGTATACCAGCTATCGTGCTGAAAACGTGTGCACCTGAATTGTCTTCGGTTCTGACTCGACTCTTTCATCTGTCTTTGGAGACGGGCATAGTTCCAAAGTGTTGGAAGGTTGCGAATGTACAACCAGTTCCTAAGAAGGGTAGTCGTGCCGACCCTAATAACTATAGGCCCATTTCGGTCACATCAATCTTGTGCAAAACTATGGAGCGTGTGCTGAATGGGAAGCTCATGGCATACCTTAGGATAACCATCTTCTAAGTGATCAACAATACGGCTTTCGCCGAAATCGGTCGACTAGGGATCTTCTCGTGTATGCCACGCACATACTGAGCGAGGCTATCGAAGGACACGGTGAAGCTTTGGCTGTGTCTCTCGACATCTCAAAAGCCTTTGATAGGGTTTGGCACGACAGCCTCATTAACAAGCTTCCATCTTACGGACTGCCTACTCCCCTTTGCTGCTGGATTAAAGACTTTTTGAGGGAACGATCGAATCGAGTGGTCGTTGACGGCTGTTCGTCTGATCAATCGGCGATTAATGCCGGCGTACCTCAAGGGTCTGTACTCTCCGCAACTCTATTTTTGCTGCATATTAATGACCTGCTTAAGCCTGGTATCCTTGGGTATGCAGATGACAGCACAGTTGTGGAAAAGTATACATCTAGTCCAAGGGCCAACAAGGCGGAAATTCTGGCATTGAGAAAAGGCATGGTAGAGCGTATGAATCAAGCTCTGAAAGTGGTTTCTAACGATACTTTCCTACTTTTCGGGATGCCTTCTTCCTTATCCATACCTCTGGCAGACCATCTAGAGCTTCTAGGAATTACCCTAACGCCTACGCTGAACTTTGGGGCCTACCTCGAGTCTAAAGTTAAACTGGCTAGTAAAAAAACTTGGCATCCTCAATAAGGTCAGGCGGTACTTCTCACGGGGGCAGTTACTTCACTTGTATCAAGCATAAGTCCGATCGTGTGTTGAGTACTGCTGCCACCTATTCGATGGAACAGTCAAGTACCAACTGAAAGCTTTGGATTCGGTAGACCGGCGTGCTATGAGGCTGATTGGTGACAGCAAACTAGTCGCCCAAAAATTACAAAGCCTCGAGTATCGCCGTAAAGTAGCTTATCTGTCTATATTCTACCGGATACATTTCGGTGAGTGTGCGCAAGAGCTTCATGACATTATTCCACCCTCCCCCTTTTACTACAGGACAAGTAGAAGGACTGCACACTATCACCCCTTCCTCGTGGAAATTCCAAGGATTCGTACACAACGATTTGGGTCGTCTTTTATGATACGTACCGCCCAAGAATGGAATTCCCTGCCGTCCTCCTTGTTTCCTGAGAACTACAATCTGGGCATCTTCAAGGCTAGAGTGAATAGATTTCTTCTAGATCAACGTGTTCCATCCTCGGCCACACCGTCACTTACCGTCAGGCGAGTTGGTGGCCAAACGTAGATCTATTCTATATATAAAAAAAAAAAAAAACATAAACTATATTGTATTCAACGCTATTTCTGTGGCCCATCGCTTCCCTGTTTACACGTATGACAGACGTTTGTCAACTTATTTACGTATGCACTTTTGTTTCTCAGGACACGCGACGTGACGTTCTATATGAAAACCGACCAAGTGCGAGTCGGGCTCGCGCACTGAGGGTTCCGTACCACGACATAAATTGTTAACATTTTTTTTTTAAGTCAGGTCAGGTTACGTATTTTATTTATTATTAAAAACAATAATAAATAAAATAAGTTGAGTTTTTGTATTTTTTATTTATTTTTTTATGCATAGACAGGCTTGCGTTTGTCCGCCAACTCGCCTGATGTTGAGCGATTTCTTATTTTTCATATATTTTTAATAACTAATGCAAAAAACTTAAAAACTAAGTCGTAAAATATCTGGATTAAAATAAATAATAAAATTAACATAGTAGCAAAAAGTAGTGAAAAAGACAATATAACGCCTAGTGGTCACCCATCTAAGTACTGACCGCGCCCGACGTTGCTTAAGGACGCATTTCCGCGACTGTTAAAAATAAGCTAAGTTTGCATACCTTTTACGACGAATCCATAAAACTTAGTCAAATAGTATTATAATCTAAAAATAGAAAGATCTTTTTCCACAAGATTCCGATTAAACACAATAATAACATGATTATCCATAATTAATGAAATATATTTTCCGAAGCCACTTACCACAAATTACATGAAAACCAGTCGTGTTTACATGCTTATATCTCAAAAACTCCAAGATTTTAATAAATAAATAAAATACATACTATTAATATGCATATTAATTAACAGATATGGGCCTAAAAACACCACATTATATAATATTATTTCAAATAGATATAGGAAAAAAATATAGTTCTAGCACTGTTTTCTAATATTTTGCTAGAACCGATAACGCTTAATTTTCGCACTATAAGGTTGGTTTTCCTTTGATCATTTTGTCAAATTTGGTGTTTATATAAACTATCACGTCGGTTCAAGTCTCAGTCAGCGCACGGGCGCCGTCGAAGGCTGATGCACGCCGCTTGACACCAGCATCTCGAAGCAAAAACATCGCTGTATGGACACAGAAAATTTTACAAAGCGAACTTGATCCTGCGTAAGAAAAATGTAAAAGAAACTATTGTAGTTTAGGTATTACTATTATTTTTGAGTTGACTGTACTGACGGTGGCAGACTTTGGATGTGTATTATGTATTCTGTGCTTTGGATGCTGGAGTGACTATACTAATGTTTGGATTTTATGATGAAATCTATTGATCTGATGCTGGTCTAACGATGATGAAATGATCTGACTTACTGCCGGAACTCTTAGACGGATAGGGCTAGATGTGCCGACTTTGGGTTAGTTTAGTAAGACGTGATGAGATCTTACTCTAGGAATGATTTGACTGTCCTGATCGTGGACTTTGGAGACTGCTGCAGGAACTGCCAGACGGGGAGAGCTAGAAGTGCCGAGTTTGGGTCCATTTGGTAGGTCGTGATGATATCTTTCTCCAGCTGGGCTAGCATGCGCACCGGGACAAAATGTGTCGTCACTACGTAGAACGAGAACGTGACAAGGTGCCTACGGTTTTATATAGCCAGTCTCGCTTTGGCACGATAAAAAGAGTCGACAAAATTAAGACCCCCCCCAGAGTTAGAGAGATCCCAGAGAGATTCGACCCACCAAGTTTGGTATTGAAATGGGACCAACCGGGAAGCACCAGGTTTCAAATTAAAAAAAAATCATCCAGAATCAGTTCACGCAGTCGAAAGTTCTGAGGTCACAGAAGAATAATAATAATAAAAAACTGTCGAATTGAGAACCTCCTCCTTTTTTGAAGTCGGTTGAATTTTTTTTGTTTTTCCCCTCCTATCTCAGAAACGGTGCGTCTTAGGGCATTTTTGACTTCAAATTGATCCCCCTTTAGGATACCCCGCAAGTCTCGGCTGTTAGTTCTTATTTAGGTAATCCCCCCCCCCCTCGTAATTAGATAAATTTTGAATTATTGCTAGGTTTTAGACGAGATTCGTCTCCTAAAGTACCACTCCCCCTCAGAGTAAGCCCCCCCTCCCAAGACTCCCCCCGCATCGTAACCCTGGAACCAGACCAGATAGACCCACCAAGTTTGGTATCGTTGAAATCGGGTGGACAAGTTCTACAACTTGGCCAACAACAATAACAAAAACAACTTACTAACAACTTTTTTTTGTTACTGACTAACAAGAAAAAAGGGAGTTTTTCCCTTCTATCTCGGAAACGGTGCGTCGTAGAGCATTTTTGACTTAAAATTGATCCCCCTTTCGGATTTCCCGCAACTCTCGGCTGTTAGTTCATATTTAGGTAATCCCCCCCCTCCCTCTTGTAATTATATAAATTTTGTATTATTGCTAAGTTTTAGACGATATTCGTCTCCTAAAGTCCCCCCCCTCAGAGTAAGATCCCCCCCCCCCCCGCATCGTAACTTTTGAACCAGACCGGATAGACCCACCAAGTTTGGTATCGTTGAAATCGGATGGACGAGCTCTACAACTTGGCTCATACCTACTACGTTAAAAGGTAGGACAGACAGTCATATAGACAGTGTAGGCTTAGTAACAGGATCCCGCTTACATCCTTTGGGTATGAAACCCTAAAAAAGTTTGTTTTGTAATATCAAAAAGGCTCAAAAATGAACTATAAACAAATAACCATGTCATATAGCGAGAGAGGTGACCACACAACGTATTTCGGAAAGAACATGTAGGCTTTATTCTTTGAACGACGTCACGTGGAAATGTCAAAATGATATTTACCAGACAATTTTCCGATAAATAATAGAAAACCAGCATTATACGAGCGGTGGCATGAGTGGTGTCAGCATCTACTGTATATATACCTGTGTATATTTATAAAAGACTAACTGAAATACTGACTGACTAACTCATAACAAAATCTCGAAAAATAGTGGAAGCTTAATGTGGCAGGTAGATTCCTAATGGGGGGTGTATATGATAAGAAAGAATTTTGCAAAAAGCCAAAGGGGTTGATGATGAAGATTAATTAAAAATGTATGCTTACGAAGTCGCGGGCCACAGCTAGTTTTCATCTATAAGCGATTGTTTTAGCGTTACTCCACCAACTCCATCGAAATGGATCGGATTCAAACGGTCAAGTTAAAACAAAATTAACTATCAAACGGATATATCATTCATACTTATTTATTTACTCTTGACTTGAGATTGTAATTATTGGAATGATAACCACAAATTTTCATCACTTTCGCTTTCGGTTTTTGACTGTAGCAAGTACCCGAAACACTCCAGTGAAATATCGTATATCCACACTAATATTATAAATGCGAAAGTAACTCTGTCTGTTTGCTTCATAATCACGGCTAAACGGCTCAACTGATCTCGATACAATTTTGCGAGGTCATAGTATGTATCATGAGGACGAACATAGGCTATTTTTTTCTGAAGAAATCGCGCGTACAGTTAGTATAAAAATAATTATATAAACAGCTTTTTATTGTGCTTCATCTTCGACCACATTGTCGCTTTCCAACAGGCGATTTGATATTCAACTGCGGACTTAATCGAGTTTTTTTTTATTAAAAATTGATTAAAGTACACGCTCTAAAGTAAAACAGCAAATAATAAATACTGGCCAAGTGACAAATTTCTGTTTACAGAAATTAAGCACCCAGTCGTTTTTAAATGTAAAATCCTTCCACGAAGTATTAGATAACATTTAAAAAAACATGTATGAAATCGGTAAAGCCGTTCTCAAGTTATAGCGTGACCAGAAGAAATAGGGGTTAATTTTAACCGATTTTCAAAAAGGAAGGAGGTTATCAATTATATTTTTTTACCTCATAACTTTCGACTGGGCGACTGGCTTTGGCTAGATTTTGATGTTTTTATTTTATTTGAAAGTTGATGCTTCCCGTGTGGTTCCATTTCAATTTCAGTCCTAACATTTTTATGAAGTCGGTTTTTTATATAGATAATTATTATATCTATATATATATAAAAAAATTGAATAACATACGTTTAAAATAGGTCAGTTAATAAAAAAAAGTTGGTGTGAGGATTGTAACCATCAAAAATATCAACCACTTGAAAAAAAAAAACAAATATCGCAAGTAAAACAAACTATAAAGTAGGAAAAGGGCAAACAAAAATGTGTCCACACATGGGGATTGGGGACGAACGAGCACTACACTTGTCAATTGTAGCTGGAGTCACTTGGGACCGACGTATAGGCGTGACTACAGAAACTAATTCTACATGCAGTCTAGCTGCGTGCTTGGCCATATTGAAACGAGTTTGTGACAATGTAGCTCAGTTCATTGCTGTTTTTTTTTTTATTGCTATATAGTGACGAGTCGAGCGAAGCCGCTCGCCTATAACAGCTCAACGCCACTCAGAATTTTGAACTTCAACAGTTCAAAACCCTGGATGGCATTGCACTGCGCTCGTCACCCCGAGATATAAGATGTCAAATCTCTGTGCCCTGTAATATCGCTGGAAACATTGCCATTCAATCAGGAACACAGTAGTGTTTGCACACTATTTCTTGGCGGTTGAATAACTGGCAAATAAGTAAAGTATTGCAAAGTTAGGGTGATCAATGGGCGAAGAAAGACAAGTATCTAGCTAGCTAGTCTAGCTAGGTATAGAGCTAGCTAGTCTAACTAGGTATAAAGCTAGCTAGTCTAGCTAGGTATAGAGCTAGCTAGACTAATCATAGCTAGGTTAGGTTACCTATTGTTTTCATATTTGTATGCTATCGAACCTGTTCTGTCGGAAGTGGTCATCAATCGCTGAGTCAAAATACCGAAGTTTTATTCAATTTTACAAAACAATACTAACAGCAAGGAACATTTAAATTTTAAATTTACTTTAAATACATCTTAAATACGATATATATTTTCATGTAATATCCCCGAGAGTAAATCTCTCTCCAATCTTGTTTTAATATCCAAAAAGCGTCCCTCAAACCATTGGCAAGAGCCCTACAATTGTATTTACAGATTAGAGACCTGTACGGGACCCCAAACTGCCGCGTAAGGGTTCCGCGAGCCATAAAGCACGCATTACGGGCTCCGAGCCAACCCTCCCTCATCCAAAGGGAGTACTATAAAAGGTTCTTATATTTTTTCACACTCCTGTGTATTTTAAAATGCAAGTTTTACGAATGGTAACGTGTCAAAGATTATTATTTTAACAATCCATATTGTAATCCATCTCTGTGATTAGGATAAAAAATTAAATTGATATTTGAAAAAAAAACTTATCCTAACGAATTTTGCTTACTTATCCAGTGTTTTTACTATCTAATCTATACATATCTATCTATACATCTACACATATAATAAAAACGTAGAGATAAAAAAATCTGCAATTGCGATGTATAATATATAAAAAAACACACAAGACGAATTAAAATAAGCAGCTGAACACGTTAAGACAATTTTAAGATTTTTTTGTTTGTTTGTTTGTTTGTCCATGCACATCTAAACCACTAGACGGATGCAAATGCGGTTTTCACGAATATGCTAAGCTATAATCAGATTGAAGTATAGGCTATGTTATTTTGCGCAAGGGCCTGGATTAAGGGAGGAAAAAGGGTTAAAATAATAAATACCTGGGACATTATTGCACACATGGTCATCTGACCACAAACTAAGCAAAGCTTGTAATATGGCAGCCAGAGACTGATATACATACATTTTTTTTTTTTTTTATACTTACTTAAATTGATGTTAACACCCAGACATAGAACAAACACAAATGTTCATCACACAAATGTTTGTCCTAGATGGGAATCGAACCCAAGCACAGAAAGTAAGTGCACTACCAACTGAGCCACCGGGGAAGTCGAAAGGTCGGGGAAGGTTGAAAATATATATGAAAATCAACGCATACGAAGTCGCGGGCAGCAGCACTATTTGCTAAATATAAAGCGAATTTTATCGATCACTTAAAAAACCGAAATAAAGCGCTATGTATCGGACATTCCGTATTATAATGATGTAAAGTGTAAGGTTTTATAAAATGTAACAAAAACGGCGACTCGGTATGTTTTGTACTGGTCACCCTAGCGGGTGTGCGGTGTCACTTGTCATTGTCAAGGGCGGGCATTGGGACTGCAGACGGGGTGTTGGATTGGATCGGTACGGATGTAGAATATTGGATTGTTTTGTTAATGTTACGGCTAATGTGTATTAAAGTTGGATAATATAATTGTGGTTATCTAAAGCAGTGTTTGATTGTTACCTTGTGTTTACATTTTCACGAAGCGGGATAACAACGATAAAATTTCGTAAGTACACGTCCACTTGTTAATTTATACCGACTGCTGTTGTTACTTTTGTGTTCCTACCTACATGCCTGAACTATTACGTTCGATTATATACGTTCCACTATTTGGTTATATTCGGATTTTCCAGGAAAGGTATTTAACCTCGTTAATTTCACGCTATGGCATTAGATAGACAAAACAAATAGATGGATGTAATACTTGAGCCGTAATTGCTTGTTGGAGGTAATGTAAATAAAGAATCAGATGTTGATTCGGATCTTGTGTATTCTATAATAACAACTTACATATCAACTATTATTGTGGTCGATTACTGTGCCTAAAATATCTGGTGGCAATACAGTACTACTGGCTAAGTTGGCCATCGAATTATTACCTACTCTGTTAATTATAAACTTCCGTATTTTATAGTAACAACTCATCTACTTGTATTGTAGTGGATTTCTGTGCTAAAACATAAATAGTGGCACGACAGTACCACTGGCCAAGTAAAACATCGTATTATTTGATGAAAACCAAGTAGGTAGATACTCATACCAGTACCTAGGTAGTTTGTATGAGTTTCCAAGGACAAAAGATCGTACACAAAAAAGGGTAGATGTGGTGTGGGGCTTAAGAAACAAACGAAAAAAAAAACACATCAGTCATAGGAAGGCACCTCAGAAGTGAAAACTTAAGTAGTAATTCACCTATTCAACGAGAGATGGCGCTGTTTTAAAATACACGGTACAGCGTTGTGTATTAAGTGTTGCGTGAGGATGACGCGAGTTCCCTGATTTTTGTTCACTCAAAAAGTGCTCAACGCGCCTAAAAAGGTTTCACTTCCAAAATCCTTATAATAAATTTGTCTGTTTTCGGATTTTATAACATTATGCATCAAACTATTTTCTTTAGGTTATATAATAACTGGTTAGTTGTGATAATGTCATTAAAGTTTGTTTTTATTTTGTTGCGAGTTTCACGAAATGGATGACAGAAATGGGGAAGCCCAGAAACACCACCACGTGGGAGTTCGATGTCTAGGAAAAGCCTGGCCAGTACGAGCTAAAGTCGCAGCCGCAACAAGCAGCCTGAGGCTTGGCCGCGACGCGAGCGTCGCGAAGCTGCCTGGTGCAGTGGAACGCGCAGCGAGTGATGCAGCCGCAGCAGGCTGCCGGGTGCTAGAACGCGCAGCGAGTGATGCAGCTGCAGCAGGCTGCCTGGCGCTGGAACGCGCATCGAGTGATGCAGCCGCAGCAGGCTGCCTGGTGCTGGAACGCGAGGGAGCGAAGCAGCCGCAACAGACTGCCTGGTGCTGGAACGCGCAGTGAGTGATGCAGCCGCAGCAGGCTGCCTGGTGCTAGAACGCGCAGCGAGTGATCCAGCTGCAGCAGGCTGCCTGGTGCTGGAACGCGCATCTAGTGATGCAACCGCAGCAGGGTGCCTGGTGCTGGAACGCGAGGGAGAGAAGCAGCCGCAGCAGGCTGCCTGGTGCTGGAACGCGCAGCGAGTGATGCAGCTGCAACAGGCTGCCTGGCGCTGGAACGCGCAGGGAGTAACGCAGCCGCAGCAGGCTGCCTGGTGCTGGAACGCGCAGGGCGTAACGCAGCCGCAGTAGGCTGCTTGGTGCTGGAACGCGCAGAGAGTAACGCAGCCGCAGCAGGCTGCTGGTGCTGGAACGCGCAGGGCGTGACGCAGCTGCAGCAGGCTGCTTGGTGCTGGAACGCGCAGGGAGTAACGCAGCCGCAGCAGGCTGCTTGGTGCTGGAACGCGCAGGGCGTGACGCAGCCGCAGCAGGCTGCTTGGTGCTGGAACGCGCAGGGAGTGATGCAGCCGCAGCAGGCTGCCTGGTTCTGGAACGCGCAGGGAGTGACGCAGCCGCAGCTGGGTGCGTGATGATGCAAGGCGCCGCGAGCGGTGCAGTCGCAGCCAGCAGTCTAGTAGCCGCGACAGGAGGGGTCGAGGCTCTATTGGCGGTCACCGTACAAAAAGGTCATGTAGCCCTACTTTTACCTCTAAAGACATTATACAAATAATACACTCTATTAAAGAAGTTTTGCCATCACTGCCGATAGATAACTGAATCAGAAAATTATATTCCCGAGTTTAATCTATCGGAAAAGAACAAGCGCGAATAAAAAGATAACAAATGTGTGAAGGTTTACGGTTAAAAAAAAAAAAAAAAAAAAAGTTAGTGCATTGTGCAATGCAAAAACTCTCAGGACTAGCTAAGGCGAGGTGGTACGAGAGCCTTTATTCAATATTGTTCAGATAATAAAGTTGTGACAGATAAAGTTGACAAACGCAATTTCTCTACGTACAAAACTATGGTCAAACTCTTAAAAGATATTATGTTAAAACGGAAAGAAAATTGGACTGGAGAACAAATGAAAATTTACTATCATGAGATGTTAGCGTTACTAAATAAGTGTGAAATAACGGGTAGACGGGCAGTTGACTGCATCATTCATGGCATCAGCGATAGGGCTATGAGATCAAGGGCTTTGACTTTATGTTATGAGGAACCTGATCAGCTACTAAGGTTCCTATTAAGCAACAGTAAGGAGGTCTTCACACCACAAATACCGATTAGAGATAGAGATATTGGAGCAGATCAATTTATTCCATTATTGGAAATTGATTGATAATAATTTGATTTGTCTTTTAATTACTCGTTTAGGCTATAGTAAAATTTTGCTAACAATATGTCTTTTAGAGCTTTGACAAATATTTGACTATTGTTTCTATTTCTTTTATCTGTACTGGTAGTTCATTACATATTTTGATAGACAATGGATTAGGGCCGGGCGATGCATTGCTAATTTAGAGGTTGGTAAGATTAATTTATATTTATAGTTCCGGTTACACCTTATTAGATAGTTTTGGTTATCAGCGAATTTTCAAAAAAACAAATGGGGATACTTTTTAACAAATTTACAATTTTCAAATATATATACATTATATAGGCGACAGTAAATATTTTATATTGAATAATAAAATATGGTCTATGAAAATTTGGTACACTGATGTCTGAGAGTCTAATATTGGGGAGGATACGAGTGCATTTCTTCCGGACAACAAAGATATTTGTAGCATCTACACTATTGCCTCAGAGTGTGATGCCATAGCTGAGCCACGAAAATGCGTTTGCGTAGCTGTGTCCAAGTTTACGTAGCTCAGCGTAGTTCCCTAAGTGCGTAGTAAATTAGCTGCGTCAACACATTCTAATTTATTATTATTATTATATGAAAATTTAATGTCAAGAGAATCTTTTTGAAGGGGTCTAAACTGCATGATTGCTGTTTTGAGAAGTTATTTCAAGATTGTGATCAGTCTCATCCAGTGAATTATATTACTTAACATGTCAGTGGGTTTTTCATTCAGACTATAATCATTATTACACGATGTCAAGATAGATATATCATCTGAAAAAATACACAGGATCCATTGATTATTTTAGGTGATAATAAAACAAATAAAAGGATGCAGCCAGCGACGCTTCCTTGGGGAATGAATGATTAATTGGCATCAGGATTGATTTAGCTATATCTATCATATCAGTGTTAGAGTTTTCCACATGCTGTTCGCGATTTTTTTTTAATAAGAGCTGAACCATTGATGTTCTATGCTGCGTATTCTTATACCATATAGTTTAACTAAAAGTATATCGTACTGAACTTTATCATATAGTTCAAAAGACGATAGGTCGGTCTCCGGCAGAAGTCATATTTGGGATGGGAATGCTAAGTGAATATAACCCGCCTTTGAACGACATAATTAAGGAAACACATGATGACTCCTCGCTGCCATTTATTCGCGGTGAAGTTAAACGCAGAATTGACAAAGTTCAAAAGACGCAAAACGGTATTATGATAAGGGAAGACGGTATAATAACGGTGACCTGTTTAAAATCACTAAGGTCTTAAAAAAAAAAAAGGGAAATTGGTAAAAGCACTAAGCTCATGCCTACATAATGAGAAACCGTTCAGAGTGGTGAAGGTCTTAGGCAACGATCGACACCGATAACAGGATTTGACGGCAAAAAAAAGAAAAAAGAAAGATGACTGTTGCCTTTGACAGAATACGACCGTGCATTCATGCAATGAGTTTGACTGTTATTGGGTTGTTTGTTTTGAGTTTGTTTGTTTTGTTTAGGAAGACATATGGAGAAGTCACATTATGCGTTATTCGCTTGTTTTTATGATTATCTATGGAATCAATATATAGAAATATGAGTAATACACCTTTGTCTCTTGTTAACCAGTGTATAACGTCATCTGGCAAAAAAAAAAAAAAGATGGCATGATATTTGTATACACGCTGATTGATGTCAATGTTAGAAGAATGACAGAATATCTGTTTGTGAATACCGTTTTACCGGCACTTATAATAGCATGCTAAATTTTGAATGATAATTTAACTAGCGTTTCGGTATTCGGGTTTAAAGTCGATGAAATGACTACTGATGTTGGAAATGATGCGAACAGTGAGGATATTATGTCGGGATAATAAATTTTTATCTGTTCCAAATCACTGATGTAGTAACGCTAACGTTTATTTTGCTAAACACTGTTTTAAACTATCACGGTTGTTCACTAAAGTTATATGATTATTTACGAGATATTTACCGTTTGTTTATTTTGTTCTCAATTAAGTGGAGATTGAAGCTGACAAAGTAGGTACACAAGTATTTACTATTTTGCTATTTGATTGTTTTGTGTTGTTTCAGGTCAAGCGCAAACATGGCAGTTCGTGACTTGATCTGAGACAGTTGGATAAACGGATATTATTGGATAAACTGGTTGGTTGGATAAACTGATATTATTGGTTGGATATACTGATATTATTGGTTAAATTGGTTGGTTTGATAAACTGATATTATTGGTTAAATTGGTTGGTTTGATAAACTGATATTATTGGTTAAATTGGTTGGTTGGATAAACTGATATTATTGGTTAAATTGGTTGGTTTGATAAACTGATATTATTGGTTAAATTGGTTGGTTTGATAAACTGATATTATTGGTTAAATTGGTTGGTTTGATAAACTGATATTATTGGTTAAATTGGTTGGTTTGATAAACTGATATTATTGGTTAAATTGGTTGGTTTGATAAACTGTTATTATTGGTTAAATTGGTTGGTTTGATAAACTGATATTATTGGTTAAATCGGTTGGTTGGATAAACGGATATTATTGATTAAATGAGTTGGTTGGATAAACTGATACTACTGGTTAAATGGGTTACTTGGATAAACTGATATTATTGGTTACAAGGTTTGGTTTGATAAACGGATAATTTGGCTAAATAAGATGGCTGGATAAACTGATAGATATAAATTATGGTTATATTGTTAAAATTTGATTGTTACACCCAATTTTTTTAGGCATATACCTACTTAAGTAAATTTAATAATAATTTAAAAAGAAATACTATTCTCTTTATATTAATAACAATGTTTAATTACAATGTCTTTCTTGGATTATCGTGAAATATGTTGATTTGTGTATTTAGATAACATATACTATTTTAAAATTTGTATTGTAAAATGCCCCTCTTGCCGAGTGTAAGGTTCCACCAGGTGCGTGCATGAGGGCATGCACGTTGTCAGGACGGACGAGTGTAAGGTTTTATAAAATGTAACAAAAACGGCGACTCGGTATGTTTTGTACTGGTCACCCTAGCGGGTGTGCGGTGTCACTTGTCATTGTCAAGGGCGGGCATTGGGACTGCAGACGGGGTGTTGGATTGGATCGGTACGGATGTAGAATATTGGATTGTTTTGTTAATGTTACGGCTAATGTGTATTAAAGTTGGATAATATAATTGTGGTTATCTAAAGCAGTGTTTGATTGTTACCTTGTGTTTACAAAAGCAACACAATTAAATAATATTCTGGGAGCTTCTATGTACAATATTGATTTTTTATTTTACTTTGTGAAGAACTAGACCATTAGCCACTGTATTCACATCAAAGCTATGTAGATACATACACAATTACTACTCCTTCAACGGTGAACGTTGTAAACACCTTTTAGGATATTATTACTCCTATTATTAAAACAATTTATTTTGCGGAATCGAAAACATCTATTTTTCACCTCTTGACAGATCTCTTATAAAACAAAACACAACTCTATTGAAATAAAATAATAAAGGCGACCGCGAAGGTCGCACTGGTGAAAAAGAGTTCCGCCACACCACCCCCCCACGGAGAAAGGAAGAATAAGCTGAAAAATTTATAAATAAATAAGATAATCACATATCTAAAATATTTCTAAACTTCACCCTCCTCCCGGACCGGGTGATGACAGGAGCTGGTGTAGGTGCAGGGACCAACGCAGGCGTGAAACTGCTAGCTGGAGTTGGCGCAGGCGGCACAATTGGTTCACAATTGCCAAACGCCGAATCCAAATGGGCAGGCTTAACGCGATCTATGCTAACTGTACGTTCCCTTCCATTAATATCGAGAGTGATCGTTTTGTCTCTTCGCCCGATGATACGATGAGGACCGGAATAAGGCGGCTGCAACGGCCTTCGCACTGAATCATCGCGTAGCATGGCATGCGACGCCTTAACTAAATCTTTAAATATGAAAGTCGATGGCTGGGCGTGGCGTGTAGCAAGGACAGGACGGAGAGCTTCCATATATTTGCGCAGCTCACGGACGAAATCTACAACGTCACTTGGGCTCTGCGATGTTATTGGAGGTATGACGAGTTCTCCAGGCAAGCGAAGAGTCTCTCCATAAACGAGCTCTGCAGAAGATGCCTTCAAATCTTCTTTGAGCGCCGTTCGCATCCCTAATAAAACTAACGGCAAAGCTCTTACCCATGTGTCATTATGACACATCAAAGATGCTTTAAGCTGCCGATGCATGCGTTCCACCATACCATTTGCGCAAGGATGGTAACTAGTCGTGCGCACCCGTTTGGTACCACATACATCCATTAGACGGCGAAACAACACAGATTCAAACTGCCGGCCCTGGTCGGTTGTCAAAATGTTTGGTACCCCAAAACGGGAAACCCAACCAGTTACGAATGTATCTGCTACCTCTTCTGCTGTGATTGATGACATAGGCCATACTTCAGGCCACCGTGTGTATCTATCAATCGCAGTCAGGCAATAATTGTACCCTTTCGAGTGAGGAAGTGGTCCAATAATGTCTAAATGCACCGACCTAAATCTGTTTGACGGTAATTTAAACTCTCCAAGTGGCGAATTAATATGTCGAGTTACTTTACTGAGTTGACAGCGTAAACAAGTTCGAGCCCATTCACGGCAATTTGCGTTTACTTGAGGCCATACATAACGCTCAGTTACCAAGCGAGTGGTTGCCCGCGCGCCAGGGTGACTGAGGTTGTGACACCTGTCGAATGCAGCTCGACGGAATGCTGGTGTCAGGTATGGACGTGGTCGCTCAGTTGAAGTATCACAAATTACTGTGATATTTGTGCCAGGGATGAGGATGGGTTCGAGCTTCAAAGACGAATTCCCACGCATACTAGCTAGCTCCTCATCCGATTCTTGCGATAACGCGAGTGCAGCAAAATCCTCTTCAAGAGAAATAGACTCAACGCGCGACATGGCATCAGCTACGATGTTATCAACCCCTTTAATATACACTACATCAGTAGTAAACTGGCTGATGAAAGACAGCTGGTTTAATTGGATAGGCGGCAATTTCTCACGTCGTTGTACAAAAGCGTATATTAGCGGCTTATGGTCAGTGTAGATAGTGACGTGTTGTACCTCCAACAGGTGCCTGAAGTGTTGAACACTCTCGTACACCGCAAGGAGTTCCCGATAGTACGCCGGCCACTGAGCCTGTTTAGCAGTCAGCTTTTTACTAAAATAGGCTAGTGGCTGCCAATCATCATTATCGACGCGTTGTTGTAGGCAAGAACCAACGTGCGTTCCTGAAGCGTCAGTAAACAACCCAACCTCAGCACTGTTATTTGGGTGTGCTAAAATTGTAGCGGACGTCAAGCTTTTCTTGCATTCTTCAAAGCACTTTTCTAGCTCAGGAGTCCACACAAAAGGTTTATTGCCTTTGCCTTGAATAGCAGTGATTGCTTCAATTAACGGCGCTTGGTACTTAGCCGTACTTGGCAAAAACCGGCGGTAGTAATTGACCATGCCTATGAATCTGCGCATACCCTGAACTGTCTTTGGGGGCGGGTAATCCACCAGAGAACGAATTCTGTCCTCAGGAGGACGCGTGCCCGCAGCATTGACTCGATGCCCAAGGAAAGATACTTCTGCGGCACCAAATACGGACTTGGCTGTATTAATCACAACGCCATAGTCGTGCAATCGCTGGAACAAGATTTCCAGATGCTGCGCATGCGCTATTTGGTCTTTTGAGTAAACCAAAATGTCATCAACATAGACATAGCAAAAATCTAAGCCACGGACTACTTCATCGATAAATCTCTGAAAAGTCTGCCCAGCATTACGCAAACCAAAAGTCATATACAGAAATTCATATAATCCAAATGGAGTAGTTATCGCTGTCTTGCACACGTCGCCTGGATTCACCGGTATCTGTTGATAGGCCTTGACCAAGTCTATAGTACTAAAAACGGTACAGCCAGACAAGTTGTGCGCATAATCACCTATGTATCGGACAGGGTAGCGATCAGGAATCGTTCGGGCGTTTAATGCACGATAATCACCGCAAGGACGCCACGTTGAGTCCTTTTTAGGTGCGAGATGCAGAGGCGATGACCAAGAGCTATCAGATGGTCGGCAAGTACCAGCTCGGACCATATCTTCGAACTCTTTCTTTGCAATGCCCAGTTTTAATGGTGCCAACCGACGCGGTCTAGATGTCACAGGGGGACCGTCGGTAGTGTTTATATAATGTACGGTGCTGTGTTTAATAATTCTAGGTGCACCAGGTGGTCGCGTTATACTTGGGTATTTCTCCAAGATCGCTGTGAATGGCGAGTCAGGAAGAGATACTACCTTCACACTTTGCTGTTCCGCGGTATAAAGGTCCGCGGACGAAATAAGCCCAGTTTTACTATCGCACAGCTTACCTTTTGAGCAATCGGGTAAAAGCTGGTAATGCGACAAAAAATCTACGCCAATAATACCACTTTCCACATCCGCCACGACAAAGTTCCAGGTGAAATCCCGTCGTAGCCCTAAATTTAAGTTCAACTGTACCAGTCCATATGTGATAATCTTACTGCCATTAGCTGCAACTAAACTATATGATAATGGCTGAAGCGTACGTCCTTTTATAAAGCTACGAGGAACGCAACAAATATCCGAACCAGTGTCCACCAAAAATTTCCGGTTGGATCTCCGGTCGGTCACGAAAAGGCGGCGACTAGCTGGCGAGCAACTGGATGTCGCCTTTAACAGTTGCTGTTTTGGTTTCCCTGATCACTAGGCGGGGAACCGGACCACTTACATGGAGGCACACATTTACGTGCTTTTGTCGCAAAACGGTCATGATAAAAGCACAAATCATAGTTACGTGAACGTGATCGGCTGCGACTACGATTACGGTTACGATTGAAGTCACGACTACGCGTACCAACATGCGAGCTGCAACCAGCAGAGGAAAGTGACGCTACTAAACGGGTCAATTCATCAACTTTTTTAGTCAGCTCCTGTACAAGATCAGTATTCGAGTTAGGCGAAACCGTACATACCTCCAATGAAGTTGATTGAGCGTTAATTTCAGCCAAATTGTCCGCTAGTTCGCTTAGCTCAGCCAACGATTCTAATCGTTGAGCAGCCAAGACAGTTTGAAGATATCGTGGCAACCTGCTCATCCAAATTGTCTTCAGAATATCCTCCGGAAATGCTGCACCGGCTAACGATCTCAGATGACGCAGAAAAAACGACGGCTTTTGATCGCCGATCTGCTCCTTCTCTAGAAGACGGCGTATTTTCTGCTCCCGAGAATCTGAGAACCTAGATATTATTGCGTTGCGCAATTTCGTGTAGGGTTGCTCCCTCGGAGGTTCGATTATGAAATCCTCTACTTCGCGAGTACAATTGGTATCGAGGTGCGCAACTGCGTAATTAAACTTTGTGATTTCTTGGCTAATATTATTGATGGAAAATTGCGCCTCTAAACTCGCAAACCATAGGGCCGGGCGATCTCTACAAAATGGAGGGGTACGTATAGATACTCTGTTAATCATTACCTTCTCCGTACCGCCTGTGCCAGATCTGCTGTCACTGCTTGACATTTCACGTCCACCCGTACCCGCGGAAGCTGGTTTGAAGTCTTCCTGCTCACTGTCACTCATGACGTGTGCTGTCATGAAAAACCATGCTAAGAGAAAAACAAAATTCAAAAACAAAAACTGAAAACAAAAGAAACGTGGGAGTGTGGTGTGCGAATGCCCTACAAAAAACTTTGGTATAAAAATAACTTAAAAATATGTACAAAAATTCACCAAAATAAAATAAAATTAAATACACACACAAAAACACACAACAATATAAATCACACTTAGTCTTTTTAGTCCACACTGGTTCTTCCAAAAGATACTTCGACTTTAGTCTTGACGCGCTCCATGCGATTGTTGCCAGCAGTCAGCAGCACAGCTCTCGTAGTCGAATTCACCACCTCTATCAGAAGGTTGCGTGTTCAGATCACGTCGGGGTCACCAATTTAGGATATTATTACTCCTATTATTAAAACAATTTATTTTGCGGAATCGAAAACATCTATTTTTCACCTCTTGACAGATCTCTTATAAAACAAAACACAACTCTATTGAAATAAAATAATAAAGGCGACCGCGAAGGTCGCACTGGTGAAAAAGAGTTCCGCCACAACCTGTTAAACACTTCGACCAAAATAAAATGAATGGACGGGCACTAACCATTGAACTTGATCAGTAAAAACGAGTCAAAACCGTCGGACATATACTTCAACACCTAATTATAAAAATGTACTTACAGTATATTTGTTACAAAAAATAAATATCGGTTTTATTTGTGTATTTACACTTCGGTAAAGCATACGAAATCATAATTTTGTCAGATGTTTCGTTATCGCGTAACAATAGACTCGTGTTTCACTTCCTACGGCTAGAGACCGACTGAAACGAAGTGAGCGCTGGCGCTCATTTTGTAATCTTCAAAAATGCGCTTCTACTGGGCCCGTCCATTCATTTTATTTTGGTCGAAGGTTAAACATAATATAATTTATATAAAATATGTGGGACATATAAGAACCTTCTATAGATATTAATATGTATAATGTTCGTGTTCTTAATATAAATAATAACAAGTGGATCAACCGACTTCAAAAATATATGAAAAACGTAATAAGTGGCTATATAATTTGATGGTTGCTTCCTATTTCCCTGGGATCCCATCATCAGATCCTGACTGGGTGACAATGTGACCAAATTGGAAGTATACCCTAAGAACAGAAGAAAAAACTTTTATTTCGGTCAACAGCTCGTGGAGAAATCGGTGAACATGCATTAAAAAAAACAGTGGACTTTAGAACTGTTCATCTTTTTTGAAGTCGGTTACAAAAGCGAAACAAATGGGGTCATGTTTTTTTAATAAAACTAGCGAAATGCCAATCGATTTTCCTTGAACATAACCTTGACAGAGCCTTGACTGTGAAAGTGTGCCTCCAGCGAAGAGCATCGTCGGGTGCCAGCGGCCAATTCTCAGGAAATCTTGTTAAGAGCTTCGCCTGTCACGTTAGGACCCCAAAACTATTTTTCTTTTACTAAAGAATGACGCGGTAAATAATTTATGAGGTTGGCAGCCGGGTTTGAATTTTCTGGTAGCTAAGAGTACGGCTCATGTATGCTTTGTTTTGAAAAAGTTTCTTCTCCAATGTAACCAGTGGCGGATTTACACATTTGCCGCCAGTAGGCAATTCAAATTTTGCCGCCCCTACCGACCTCTACAATTCGATACCCTAGTTCACAATCACATTAGTTACATATTTTTGTGCAAGAAATAGTTACTTTATGATTTTGAGCACTATCGTCCTAATTATGTTAACTTTTTGCCGTAATTAATAGATACCTATGATTGTAAACTATAGGGAATCGATGTGTCAGTTCCTATATTATTTTTACAACCCATTGATTCAGTTTGTATAAGAAATAGTTTTGGTTAGGTATAATAGTCTAGACTACTTACATAATAAAGATTAGAAAGAATTATCTAAGTATTGAAACATAATTATTAAATGTTGAATTTTTTGTGAACCTAATAACATTTTGGTATATAAATATGAATCTTTTAATTTCAGTAATATAAAAAATAACAGTGGCCCCATATTTGCGCCTCTAAAATCTGCCGCCCTAGGCTCCAGCCTACTCAGCCTACTGGTAAATCCGCCACTGAATGTAACTTTTATTTTATAAGATAATCATCATCATCATTTCAGAGTACGTCCTTTCTTTTGGGACGACATAAGCGTTCCCCATCGATCAATAAGGAAAATAAAGAATCATAACAAAATTATAAAAATATGATATATTATAAGATAATACAGAAACTTGAATGTCATAAAACTGTATTGCGTTTTTTAACATAACCTACGAACGTTCACAGTAATAATAATATATAGATAGAACTGTACCCGCGACTTCGTCTGTGATTTCTTCAGAAACAATAGCCCATGTCCGTTCTCATGATACATACCAATACATCGCAAAATATTATCGAGTTTGGTTAAGCCGTTTAGCCGTGATTATGTACTAAACAGACAGACAGACAGAGTTACTTTCGCATTTATAGTATTAGTGTGATAAAGATAACTGTACACGCGATTTCTTCAGAAAAAATAGCATATGTATATGATAGTATTTATCATCATCATCATTATCAGCCTATCAAATTTCCACTGCTGGACACAAGCCTTCTCTCAGAGAGAGAGGATGGGCCCTAATCCACCATGCTGGCCCAGTGCATATTGATGAATGTTTTATCTTTGAACTATTGTGGTTTTTGGTCATTCCGGTTTCCTGACGATGTTTCCCTTAATAGTTTTTGAGTGATGGCATCTAAATTGCACATAATTTATCTAAATACTAAATAAGTTTTTTAGTATCTTGATAAATTTGATGCAGGGCTGGGAATCGAATCGGATGCCGTCAGATTGTAAAGTGCACATGCTACCGCACGGTCACAATCGCATATTACATACCAAACGATAGTATTACCCACAGAAAAGATATTTTTTTTGTATTAAAACCGCTGTAAGGCATTTTTGTAAGAAATTTGTTGTAGCCACTTGCACCCATATAAACCCATAGCAACTGTGTTAGCAACTGTGACGCGGAGTTCGACGCGTTGACACAAATAAGAATGTTCAATCACATATCTGTCATAATACCTGGCAACAGAGTTTCCTTCTCATTTTCGTTCTATTTACTTCTCTTTTCTGTGGTATTATTACCTATCGAATATTTCCCCTTCTCATAATATTACAGTGACATATGTTCGTCATAATGAGACGGCGTAAAATTTTAATCCAATCAGTAAACGAGTATTCGAAAACAACAAACAACCCTCAACAAACAATACTGAGCCTAACAATCGCTATTACATCGAATAGTGCATAAAATTACCTCATTTTTATAGCACAAAGAACGTGTATCTTATATGGAACCCCTGACTCCCAGAGGAGGCCGGCCCGACCCTCTCTGCCATCGATACTCCCGGACTACACTAGAACACAGCGACACTGCTCCCTACCAACTCACTACTCAGTACTGATCTACGAGTATCACATACTCATAACTACATATTTGAAGAGCATTTTTTTGCTTCGGAACTCTATTTGCGATCGAGTACTCAACATGCCAAAATATTGGCCCCATAATCTACAATTTGAACAACAGACATTTAGCCAAAGATTTTTCTGCAAAAGATTTTTTTTTAAACTAAATGAGCAAGTCTTTCGTCCAATAGTAAGCAGCACGCTTGATAATAAGCACGACAAAAACTGCTTTAACATGGATATTGATACTACTTAGGAGATGTCCGTTTATTACGTAATTCGATAATGTTGTGAATAATTTTTACTCTATTTTTTTGTAAACATATATCTAGGGTTTTTTTTGGTTGATTAATGAGAAAACTATATTTCATTGACCAACCGAAGTCTTACATAATCAAAGAGCTGCTGCTTTCTATTGCTCGTCTTGATTTTCATTGGTGCCTTTCAGGTCAAAGTAGGTAAATGTTAATCCTTGGCTGTTAGTATATCTATAAGTTTAATGGGCTGGATTTTGTTAAATAAATAATATAAATTAATAGTAAAAGGTGAAAGCTCCGGTACTGCTGAGTTATGATTCCAGCGCGCCCGGACTTAAAGATTTCCTCCATACGGTACACAAACATACGCGAAATGCATTTACTATTATTATTGATGTCGGCGGAGGCGTGGAACGATACAATTTGGCTACAACTTTACGAGTGCGCTTTAGTTTTATGGATGTGAAACTCGATTGGTATGATTGGTATGGATTCCGTTTGATGCAAAGGGCGGCGCATATTTTTATTGGCGGAGAGGATGGGTGATGGCACATGGAAATCTTATTGGCGAGGTACCGCGATATCTGCTACTGAAGCTTTTTGATTCGTTTTTGCGAAAGCATAATTAACTTTTCTTGGTCTCTTACTAGGATAAAAAGGTTGGATATGTTTTAGATGTGATGACCTTAATTTACTTGTTTGTCTTATTTTTCAAGTCTATTTGTTTCACATCATCAGCCAGTTAACGTCCACTGCTGAACAAAGGCCTCTCTCTTAGAGAGGGGTGTTGCCATAATCCTCACGCTTGGCAGGCGGCTTGAAGATCGCAGTACGTTCACCGTGTACTAATAGGACGCTGCTGCCCATCCTCCGGTGGTTCTAGTTGCAGTTTTAGGACATACCCGGGCCCAGCCTATTTGTTTAATTTCCATCAATTGATTCAAATATTTCAAAGCCCTATGAAAAAAAATATGAATGAAATGCTGTAGGCTTTGGATTTGAGTGCAGCGATTTCTTGGGGTTAGTTATTAGGAAAGCAGACTAAAAGTCCCGAAGAAAAGCAGTTCGAGTTTTTAGTTATTCGCTTATCATATCAATCACGGTTAGCAAATTCTATATAAAAATCTGTGAAGCTTTTCACTTTCTACAAGATGCACTTATTTATTTAGTCGTCTAACATCTAACTTGGCGGTACGACGTGCGGGAACAAGAAAATTAACCGCAATCTAGCTATTTTATATCATACTAAAGCGCCTCGCAGTTTCACCCACGTGGTGATGATGATGAAAAATACTTTACGACCTATTCTCATACCTACCAAATATACATAAAAAGCATAAAAATCGTTCAAGTCGTTTCGGAGGAGTGCGTGACACGAGATTTATATATATGGTTAATAACGCGTGGTACACCTATCTCTAATTCTCTAGCAAGGCATTGGTAGGGATAAAAATAGTATATCAGTGGGTAACCCAAAACTTATCGCAAATTAAATTTTCACTCTAAATGGTCATAACGTCATTTTGAGGTTTCCAATTGCTTTTTTTTAGATAAAGTAGTGAATAAACATTATAGGCACAAATGTACCTGATGCGGCCTAGAATTGTGAGGGGGCGGGCCGCCGACCCCATGGTGGTACACCATGTCATGCTTGAGCTGTGGTAACGGCGGTCCAGGCTGTGGCCCCGCCTGGTGCTTGCCGATGTCTACCGCCGCCAGCGCCTCCGCCCGGCTCAGCAGACCATCGTTCAGGCCTCCAAAGATGTCGCCCTGCGAAACACAAATTTCAATAATAATTTGATTACGCAGGAAAGTTGAAAGACTGTGACCAATTGCTTGTTCTATGACAGGAAGCCCTACAGATCACTCTTGACGGAGTGAGTTAGATGATGATAATTGAATAGTTCTCGTAAGCCGCGGTAGACCGGTCCAGAGATGGGCCGAAGATATTGAAAAATCTTTCGGAAAAACTTGGCCAGAACTGGCTCAGCACAGGTCAGACTAGCTTAAAATTTAATTAAATTAATTTATTGAGTTAAAAACGATATGATCAATTACATTTACCTCACACCATAGATTTTAGCAAAAAAATGTTAGGTCTGTGCCTCACACGGGTTTTTTTAAAATAATAAATTCATAAACTTCAACTGCATGCAAATAATGTCGGGTTATAATCTAAATGTCAACTAAAATAATAATAAATTCAATTTCCTAAATGTCAAAATAATAGTAGTAGTAGTTCGGAGATAGGGCACAGGCTCAAGGAAAAGTGTGGTGACTCCCGCTCCGGCTCGTTCCTGGTGCAAAGTTTGGCCATTGCCATCCAACGTGGTAACGCAGCGAGTGTTTTAGGTACCTTTGCGCCGGGAACGGTCAGGGGTGGGTTATTCGAATAGTTATTAGTTTAATTGTAGTTTGACTGAGATTTTGAATAAATAATAAAGAAACAAAAAAATTTAGTATATAACTATTTTCTAAATGTCAAACAAAAATAAAAACAGCCCAAATCATTATTGGCTTTTTTGTCCCTATCCGATCGATTTGATTCTTTGAAGGAGTGGGCGTAATGCGCTGTTGATGATGATGATATTGACTATTGAGATTGAATACACTCATGTCAAAGCGGCCATAATTATACAGACAGCGCGATATGGGAACAGTTTTTATCCGACTGCGCAAGAAGGAGGGTTATGTATGATGTTTTTGACGTAACCGCTACGAGTATCTTGCAGGTAATCTAAGAGATTTAGATAGCTAAATAACTCCGTCAACATTTGTATTTCTTGCATTCATTGGTTTTAGTTAATTTAGATTTTAGATAGATAATTTAGATAATTTTATTTTGAACAAAAAACACGAGTAAATAATACATTTTTTAAAAACACAATCACAATAGGTGGGTTAAAATATAAGTCACGTCGAATCATGTTTTGCCAAATAGTAGGCGTACAATTTACATATTAAAAATAGCCTAGAAGATACATGTTTGTGTTAGATAAATGTGATGTTAACACCCGAACTAGAAAAGTCTGTATCTCAGGCGCTAACGTCTTCTTAAATTATTTTACAGTTAATCCAACTCATAAACTTCGCAAATCAGATATAACTGGCCAAGAGCGTGTCCAGACACGCTATGGTAGAGTTCCGTAATCAAAGCCATATAATTATAGTCATCTACACTAATATTATAAAGAGGAAAGATTTGTACCTATTTTTGTATGTTTGTATGTTTGTAATGAATAGGCTCCGAAACTACTGAACCGATTTGAAAAATTCTTTCACTGTTGGGAAGCTACACTATCCCCGGGTGACATAGGCTATATTATATTTTGTAGCGAGGCCGAAGGCCGAGCTTACACTCGTGCGAAACCGGGGCGGATGGCTAGTAGTTCATAAATTGATAGTTATAGAAAAAATCGAACGAACGAAGCTCTATGGACTCAGGCAAATTTCAGCACCATGTACCATCCCGACATAGTATATACTTTTTATGGTTTAAACATAGAGAAAACTGATTGATACACATTGTTGAGACCACTTTACATAAAGGTCAATGACCTTTGAGCTAGAACGCCCTGAATTTATTACAGTTTTATCGCTGTTACTCAAAAAGTTATGATCAGATAATGTTCGAAATTTTGAATGAAGGTTTTAAATATTACCTATCTGTATTGTAAGTAACAAGTTTCTATGTCATATAGTTTAAAAATGCAGGGGGGACCAACATTTTGCTACTTTGGCGGGCTATATTTTGCAAAGTATAGAGTTTATAAATAGTTATGTATCAAATCTTACCTTCATTTTAAAAGATCTTTCCAACGATACCCCACACGAGCAGGTGGAGTGAAAAAAATATTTTTATCCCCATTTGACATGTACCAGCAGGCCTAGCACGGGCCGTGGAAAAATTATATTTCCACCGTTTTTATCCACGCGTAGACGTGACAGAGCTAGAATATGGATACGTTTGTCTCTTTCTAGCGGGATAAAAAGGGTGGAAAGACAATCTGTCCACGGCCCGTGCTAGGCCTGCAGAGCTACCCCTAAACCCCCCCCTGCCCCTATATTTAATATTGCGCGATAAGTCCCGATAAATATAAAAAACATGTGTTCAAATCGCGAAAGTTAAAAAATTACTACCCCTAAAATGCAATATTATATATTTTTTATACTTTTAAAATTGAGATCTATATTACGCAAAGTTTCATGCACTTATCTTAATAGTTATATAAGTTAGAAGGTTCTAAAATATTCGAACGGACGGACATACAGACAGATGGACGGACACAACTAATTTATAAGGGTTCCTTGTAGGGCTACGGAACCCTAAAAATGACTCAACACTGAATCAATTTGGATATAATATGCAAAAAGGCTAAGAATGCGTTGAAATCTTTGTAATTTAGTATGCTCTACTTCCAGTGAACATTACAGTGCTTTACGGTTCTCCTTGATCGTTGTGAAAGGAAGTAACCAACTTATTCAATAAGGTGCAAAGTATAGTATAACAACTCCTGCAAGGCTTCATAGCACAGGCCCTATCCATCTATCTATACTTAAAACAGAACTATAACGGGTCAAAATCTGTATAACAGGCGTATATTGCATAAAAGGCGATGTGTGTATATATGTATGTTCCTTATGGACACAAAAACGGCTGGACTTGGCGGGACTTCCGGTGGCAGATAGCTGATAATATAAGGAGTAATTCACGAGGGTGACACCGTAAGGTACAGCTAGTTGAAAATAAAATTGAAATTTGTTCAAAATTAAGGAAGATATAAGCATCCTAATGATGATATAAGACACTGTTTTGTCGGTGGAAATCCTTTGGCAACCTATGGTTTGCTCGAAGCCTCGAACCTCCAAGCTCAAATAGTGAGTAGCGTGGCAATAGAAAATACTCTGCTAATCAGCCATAATTCCGCTGAAATAACGGAAACTCTAAGGAAAAACTTCTTTCAGAGAGAGAGAGAGAGAGAGAGAGAATAGACCCTAACCCACCATGCTGGCCCAGGGACATTCTAAACAAAAAAAAAACTTATGTATCTTTAAAATACATATTCTTATGCAAAAAATCACGCCAATCCGTTGCTCTGTTCTGTGTGTAAAAGGACCAAAACCACACTTTCACATTTATAATATTAAAATGATGATAAAACCGTCAAAGACTATTTGTTTTAGGGAAGAACCCAGCAGTAGTTGAAGCGTGAGAGCTCTAATGTATTTTGGCTCGCTAATTCGGAAGACGCAATATGTATCGCATCAAATAGTCATGGGGATTCAACCGAGCGGCCAACGCCAGGTTTTTCCCGGGATCACTCTACATTATTTATGAGTGACTCGGACCCGCAGTTGTAAAGCGTGCTGTCTTAGTGACGGCCGTTCGATATTGGGAACTAGTATTTTGATACTAGTTCCAAAAGGTTTGAATGTGTCCTAGTATTTAACTGAAGTCGGCAACATAAAAAACACATGATAGTACTGATTATTACACTGGACCTACTTAGTACGACGGTTGGTTACCGTAGTGACATTAAATAGGTATATTTATGAAGTACTTAACTTTACTACACATTTTAGGCTACTAGCTGCGCTCCGCCGTTTCACCCGCGTGCTGATGAAAATCAGTGATGGTGATGATGGTGAAAAGTAGCCTATGTGTTAATCTAGGACATTACCAATGTATATTCCAAGTTTCATCCAAATCCATCTAGCCGTTTCTGCGTTATTGAGTAACAAACATCCATCCTTCCATCCAAACTTTCACATATATGATACTGGCTGCGCCCCGTGGTTTTACCCGCGTGCTGATAAAAATTAGTGATGGTGATGATGGTGAAAAGTAGCCTATGTGTTATCCAGGACATAAGCAATCTATATTTTGCCTAAGACTTATCAATATGTTATATTATCATTGTTATTTGTTTGGCACCGGCGGAGGGCCCTGGTATGCTATACACAGGGTAAACCTAGTTTGGGTACCAAGGTCATCCTACCAGGATTGTTAATTAGGACATTTAGTTGCATGCTTTATATGGTGATAAAATGATGTTTGTGGATGCTCTATAAAAATTTCTTATTCTTATATTCCAAATTTCATCCAAATCCACCCAGCCGTTTCTGCGTGATTGAGTAACAAACATCCATCCAAACTTTCACATATATGATATTAGTGTGATTAGTGTGATTAGTGTGATACTGCTTCGGTGGCCATTTGGTAGTGAACCTACGGCCAGCCTCTGTCCCCGAGAGTTCCGTTGCCCACAGCCAAATTGCCCCACTCTCAACTCATTATCGCTTCTCTTGCCCAACTTCGCGTTAAAGTCCCCCATAACAACAATGAAGTGGGTCTTGGAAGTATGTATAACTCTACTAATGTCCTCATACATAACCTCCACTTCATCATCTGGGTGCGACGAGGTCGGTGCGTATACCTGAATGACCTTCAACGAATATCTCTCAGATATTCTGAGTATTTCATCCACAAGTCCCTCACTGACAACAATATTACCATCGACAGTGTTTCGAGTAGGGTCGTATACCTAAAAACCGACACCACCTTGGGACTGTTGGTCGCCCTCCTGGTAGAGTAAGTTACCGGATTTCAGGGTTATCGTGTCCTCACCCTCTCTGCGGACTTCGGATAGCCCCAAGATATCCCAGTGTAACCTACCCATTTCTTCTTCCAGCTCAACAATCTTCTCAACAGTCCTCATCGTGCGTATGTTGTGTGTTATCAGGGCCAGTCGTCGTTGACCGCTACCGTAACCAGGAATAGTGGAGCTGCCGGAGACTGGAGGCCTGGTCCTTTTTGCACTTATCATTTGGGGGGGATTGCCAATACTCGCCACGCCTGGCAAGTGGAGTTAGTTGTTGTATTACTCAAAAGACACTGCTGCCCATCTTCTGGTCGATATCCCTTAGCCGACTCCTACGGCACCCACGGGAAGAGAAGGGGGGGAGTACATTCTTAGGCCGGTACCACTATGGCAGTTTGTTATATGTCTGGATGTTAATATATATTCAATTATGTATTTAAAAATATATATGTACGTATACCAGGCTCTGGCTGCCATATTACAAGCTTTGCTTAGTTTGGGGTCATCTGACCAAGTGTGCAAAAATGTCTCAGATATAGTTATTTATTTCCTTATTTATTAGGTTATTTTAAGGCACTTTTCTTTAAGTTCTGTGTCAAAAAGGTTAACGAGGGAACATTTCGAACAATTTTACTTTCTTTCTTATATTCTTCATGAATATATCTCTGAAATATTCGATCTTAAAATGAACAAAGATTATGTACCATTCGTATATTTAAATATAAACGGAATAACACTCGCTCGACTTGACTTGACTGACACGAAATCGCGAAAAGTACTTCATCTATGAAGCAGCAATTTGGGTTGCTAATGTGGAGTAGACATCCACTAAAACACTTCTAAGGGATGACTGGGGGTGTAATAAACTTTGTACATTTATTTTTCCACAATGTCTCAGAACAACAGTCAGTGTGTCCTGCCACTCATTATGAACTACGGTGCTGAGATGTGGACACCCGCGGTTAAGGTGGTCCACAAATTCCATGTCACTTACCTAGCTATGCTATAATAATTCTCGTTCAATAACAAACCATGGAAAAACTACGAGTATATTTGTAGAATATATATTTTATTACCAGTCTTTCACAATTTTTTTTTCACTTTTCTTTATATTTCATTGATAAAAACTTAACTTTCTTTTACTTATGTATACATACGAGACTGACTCGCAACTTTTAAAGCAACTATATAATTTTCCAGTATCCAGCTTTCGAACTCGGTGGTCCCATCCCTAGCCAGTAATTCCTGAGTCTCGACACATGTTCGGGGCGCGGGGTGACTTCCAAACACTACGTTTTACGTCCGAAGACCACTTTTAAAGTAATAGTTTCTCTCGGTTCTCGCGGCTAGCCCTTGTTAGTTTACGCGCCGCAACTGGGTACAAGTTGAATTCATAAAATAGGCTTTACATCTATTTTATTTCGGAAAAATACTTCTCGGTGCCGCAACGTTACTCTACCAGTTAAGTGTGTTGTAAGTTTTATATAAATGTGTACCTCATATTCTACACAACGTTTGAGTAAAGTACTATTCAAGCCCTGGTGGCATCGACATATATGCACTGAAGTATGTCTCGGTCCACATTTCCACATTCGTCCATAAATCCTCCTGCTTCCAGCCACTGCATCATCTACCCTAATATTCACCAAATGTTTTGGAAAGTCATTTAAGGATCATTCTACTCAAAAATAAACCAGCATCGTTGATACTGCTGGACTGAATTACAAACACAAGGCACGTGATTCCACTTCGTTCCTAGTTTTCAGACATCACATGTTTGATTAACAAATCGATGGTTCAAAGTGGAAGGAAATTGCGCCAAATTACAGACGCTTTACGCTAGTTTCCATGTTTCCAACAATGGTTGAGTTTGATAGGAACAACGTGGCTTCAAATTCAATGATTCAACCTCTCTTCGTGCTTCTTGGAACTCCAATCAGAACGTGTAGGTACTTTGTGACGAGGCTAGAATGTTTGCCTACTAGATGATAGCTATTGCCTACAATGTAGCTGACATAAGGTTTAATTTCTTCGTTTACTAGTTATTAATAATCCAATCCAAGAGTAGTCGGGTCGCTAGTAACAAATAAATAAATATTCGTTCTGATAACTTTTAGTTTGACGGAAGTAAAATGGTATGACAAGCACAAAATCCATTTGTTACTGTGTTTTTTTCCACCTAGTTAATTGCGGGCGGGAATAGCTCCCTTAACGACTGCCTTGACTGCCTAGGGCGTACCCGGTTAAAACGTTCAGCTGGATACTATTCTAATAAAAACACTGGCCTTGTTGTGAAAAAACATAGCCGAATTATGATAGTGTAACTTTCTATTGGTGAAACAATTTTAAGAATCCACAGATTACCTCCTACGAACATACAAAGTCACAATGTTATTTTTTTATAATATAAGTGTAAATAGTGTAGATGTATTTTGACCATGTTAGTTTTTAATTTTAATAAAAAAAAATACATTAGCATGAGTAAATCCACCTCGTATTTGCTAATGCGAAACTGACAGTGATGAAGTTCGCTTGTAGTAGGCTGTTTTTTGAGTAAGTAAGTAAAATTAGGTTATATGAACTGTTTATTATTTCCTTAATTTTGGGTCATTTACTTCATTCATTTCATTTCATTCATTCATTTTTATCATAGTTTAGTTGTAAATAACTAGGTTTTATATTTAGTTGTAGTTTTGTATATAAAATATCTTAGTGAAAATAAAAAAATATTTCGTTATGTATTTAATATTGTAAATGAATTTATACGATGATATTTGATGATGATGATGATGGGAATGGGATCGAGTGACAGCTACATATATGCAGTATCAGTATGGTCACTCGTTTATTTGACGATAGAGTTATGGGGTGGGCGTAGCCTCTACAACTTATACATGGCACTATATGTAGTGGTAGGACTCTTTTTCAGGGGTCCGCCTGGGGAAGTACCACACCTTTGCCAGTTATTCAACCGCCAAGCAGTAGTGTGCAAACACTACTGTGTTCCGGATTGAAGGGCAATGTTTCCAGTGAAATTACAGGGCACACAGAGATTTGGTGGTTTGGTCGACTTCATGCAGGGAGGAACTCTATTTGATGAACTCCTTCTTCCAGAAGCGACCTTCCAAAAAGTGAACGTGGATGAGCCCCGATGGATCGACCAAAAATGAGATCGACTTCATCATGACGAGCAAGAAGCAAATATTCAATGATGTCTCCGTGATCAGCAAGGTGAAAACCGGTAGCGATCACCGTATTGTCAGAGGCACATTGAATATCAACATCAAGCTCGAGAGGTCTCGTCTGGTGAAGTCCATGCTCCGTCCTGGTCATGCTCAAATCGAAAACCCCAAAGACTTCCAACACGAACTGCATAATCGCTTCCAGGGCCTAGCCGAATGCGGAACTGTGGATGAATTAAACAATAGGCTGGTGGAAACTGTCCAAGCAGTGGGGTCCAAGTTCTTTAAGACCCCACGCCGGAAAAGACAAATGTGGCAGTGCTCTTCTTCAAAAAAGGTGATAACACCTTGTTGAAGAATTATAGGCCCATCTCACTCCTGAGCCATGTGTACAAGTTGTTCTCCAGAGTCATTACGAACCGTCTCGAAAGCAGGTTTGATGACTTCCAGCCTCCCGAACAAACCGGTTTCCGTAAAGGCTGGAGCACCATAGACCACATACATACGCTCCGCCAGATTATACAGATGACTGAGGACTATAATCGGCCATTATGTCTAACGTTTGTGGACTATGAAAAAGCCTTCGATTCAATCGAGACCTGGGCAGTATTGCAGTCCCTCCAGCGTTGTCATATCGACTATAGGTATATCGAAGTGCTGAAGTGTTTGTATAGAAACGCCACCATGTCGATCCGATTACAGGACGAGAGCACGGAACCAATCCAATTGCATAAAGGCGTGAGACAGGGAGATGTTATCTCTCCGAAACTGTTCACTAACGCATTGGAGGACGTTTTCATGCTCTTGGACTGGAACGGATTTGGCATCAACATCAATGGCGAACACATCACTCACCTTCGTTTTGCCGACGATATAGTCATCATGTCAGAGTCGTTGGAGGACCTTAATACAATGCTCAACGACCTCAGTAGCCTTTCCCTACAGGTGGGTCTTAAAATGAATATGGACAAGACAAAAGTCATGTCCAATGTCCATGTTGTACCCGTACCGGTAAACGTTGGGAACGATACTCTCGAAGTTGTTGACCATTACACCTATCTTGGACAGATTGTTCAGTTAGGTAAGTCCAACTTAGGCAAAGAGGTCGCCCGAAGAATCCAACTCGGATGGGCAGCGTTCGGGAAATTGCGTGACATCTTCTCGTCCAAGATACCACAGTGCCTAAAAACAAAGGTATTTGACCAGTGTGTGTTGCCAGTGATGACATATGGTACTGAGACGTGGTCCTTAACTGTTGGCCTTTTGGAAAAACTCAGAGTCACACAACGGGCAATGGAGAGAGCTATGCTCGGAGTTTCTTTGCGCGATAAAATCCGAAACGTAGATATTCGCCAAAGAACCAGAGTCACCGACATAGCTATTAAAATCTGCAAGTTGAAGTGGCAATGGGCAGGCCACATCGCTCGAAGAACTGTTAACTGATGGGGAAGAAAGGTTCTTGAGTGGAGACCGCGAACCGGAAGACGCAGGCCTCCCACTAGATGGACCGAGGACATTGTGAGAGTCGCGGGCATCCAGTGGATGCAGATGGCAGGATGTCGTTCAGTGTGGAGGTTAAAGGGGGAGGCCTATGTTCAGCAGTGGACGTCTTTTGGCTGCTGATGATGATGATGATGCATTCCTATAGACAATCACTTTTTGTTAGTGTTAGCTTGTATTTGTTAGTTGAATAATGCATCTACTGTATAATTTTTTACTATAATAAAAAAAAACTTTAGATAGGTAATCAATTTTAGCTTACTTTACATACATACGAGTACGAATACTGACAGGCCCGGTGGCTCAGTTGGTAGTGAACCTAACTTCTGTGCTTGGGGGCGTTGGTTCGATTCCCATCTAGGACATTTGTGTGATGAACATTTGTGTTTGTTCTATGTCTGGGTGTGAATATCTATTTAAGTATGTATTTAAAAATTTATATGTACGTATATCAGTCTCTGACAGCCATATTACAAGCATTGCTCAGTTTGGGCTCAGATGACCATGTGTGCAAAAATGTCCCAGATATTTTTTTAATAAGTTAAAACTTTAAAATTGCATTGTACTGAATAAAAAAAAACTTATAAAATAAATTAAAAATGAATTAAAAATAAATCACGACCCACCACTACAAACAATATAATTTAATATGTATATCAAACCATTCATCTTGTGTTCTTAAAACAGTGTTCATTCATCTTGTTTCTTAAAATACAACAATGGAACGAACATCTACAAAATCAATTAAGTATGTATGTATTTATGTAAGCTCTTGACAGACGGAACGGTGGTGCTATTCTATGCATAATTTACATCACAATTTGCCACTATTTGCTGCATCTTCTACTTTCAGTTGAATTTTCCTCGCTCTAGCTCCTATTGCACTAGAGCACGATACATTGACCCCATTACAATCACAGCAAATATTTTTTTCATCCCACCTATTCGAAAAGGACGACTTGGTTCACCTTTAAGGTAGTACGTTTCATGTTTGGCGGGAAATTCAAATTTCAAACAGTTTTTTTGTCCTTGTAGCTAGGCCAGGTAATTATTGTGAAATGACAGTGTTTGCGAAAATTGTTGGTTGTTCTTTACATTATCATGTACAGATATTAATCAGTAACTCACCATATTACTTACATTTGGCAATAAACCGTTTAAAACAGCAAAAATTTGTTTATTGACAAATGTATTTTTTTTATAATGTGCATGGGAGATAAATTACTTTACGCGAGTTTGTAAAGAATAATAATCAACTTTCGCAAATATCATGATCGCTTACAATAATTACTCGGCCTAGCTACAAGAACAAAAAAACTGTTTGAAATTTGAATTTCCCGCCAAACGTGAAACGTTTTACCTTAAGTGCACCCAAAGTTGGTGTTTTCTATAAAAAACTTTTAGCGGGCAGTAATGAGTTTTTAATCGATATATCTCTATTGTTCCAAATTCAAAAAGTGCGCCGCAATTATCTTTTCCGTGCACTTTTTGAATTTGGAACAATCCTCTTTAATAAGTGCGACGGAATTATCTTTTCCGCGCACTTTTTGAATTTGGAAAATCGTAGTTCAAGTTCAATCAAGTTCAGCGCCAAAAACATCGAACGCAAATATTGTTTGAATAAAGACTGGCTTGTACGACGGCCCATAGACGCGCCGCCGTTGAATAAAAAAAAGAAATCAAATTAAAAACGTTAATTTTCACGAATTATTAGAAATTCGTGGTTTTGTTGTGATTTTTTTTAGTTGTTTTATTATTAGATAATTTAATTTCAATTTAGTTGTTACTCTATGTTTTATTAAATAATAATATTACAATAAAATATGAGGCACCTTCTATTTTCTCATAGTGGGTGATGAGAAGTAGAGTGTATCACTCGTGAGCAAAATATTTTTTGGCTCGGGCGACGTACTTTGAATCCTTCGCTACGTTGAGGATTCTACTAAAGAATCCCTCACTACGCTCGGAATTCTACTCTAGAATCCCTCACTTCGCTCTGGATTCAAAAAAGTGCCCTCGCCGTAAAAATATTATTTTGCTCCCATATGTTACAATCTAGGTACTATTTTTTGTTTAAATTAGAACGGCTGTCAAGGCATTTCTGTAAGAAATTTGTTGTATCTACTTGCACCCATATAAACCGATAGCAACTGTGTTAGCAACTGTGACGCGGAGTTCGACGCGTTGACATAAATAAGAATGGTCAATCACATATCTGTCACAATACCTGGCGACAGTTTCCTTCTCATTTCCGTTCTATTTACTTCTCTTTTCTGTGATTACAATGATTGAAGCGTTTAAATTAATCGCCAACAAACACCCCTTTCTCATCATTTAAGTTATTTATTACACATATGTTCCTATTCGATAAATATTACAACATAGACCGTTACTTCATATTTTTAACACGCTTTTATTAGCTGGGTATGTGTCTATGTAACGGAATCTTTGAACGTGATATTCACCCCTTTCAAAACGTCGGATTGGTTTGAAACTTTGTACACTTTATCAAGGACCGTTGAAAATGCAATAATTTGTTTTTGTTTGCTCCACTATCCTTACCAGGATCTTCAGGATTAACGATTGTAAGGAGTGTTTTTTTAGTTATTTTAACTGCACGAATTTTTATTTTCATTATACTCGTAGATAACATTCTTGTGTATAAAATTAGCTATAACATACAGACAGATAGACACCTGGGTTTCAACTTAAGGGTTCCTTTCACTGTACGGGTTTTGGGTTCATTTTGATACAGCACCCAAAAATTTACCATAACAATTAGCGCGCAATTTCTTTCTTTCAATATCTCGTTTCGTGCGTGAAAATCCTACTAATATTAAATGCCTCTCATGTATTCAATAATAGTTTTCCTAATTATAATAACGTGTTCAATAACAGTTTTAATCAATTCCAACTTAACTCGTAATTACGCTAGTCCATTTCGCGGCACCCCACCGTAATAAGATATAAAAAGCAGCGATGAAAAAAGCGATTGAAACATTACACGGGCGGCTAAGTGTGAATTACTGTCAATCCGCGAGGCTCTAAAAATGAGCCAAATGGAGCGTGGGAACGAGACTCCGCCCCACGGTTCGCGAGCTCGAGTAACGCGACACGGACCATTGTAGTTGCTAAATGAGTCAAATCAAATGCAGAAGCTGGCGTTCCTTTAAAACAATAGAACACTATCATATTCTCATTTCAAATAAAACCTCATCATCATCATTTCAGCCATAGGACGTCCACTGCTGGACATAGGCCTCCCCGATCGATTTACAAAAGGGCCGGTTGGAAGCGGCCTGCATCCAGCGTTTTCCGCGGTCTCTTTTAGGTCGTCTGTCCGTCTTGGGTGGACGTCCTACGCTGTGCTTACTGGTCCGTGGTCTCCATTCGAGAACCTTTCGGCCCCATCGGCCATCTGTTCTGCGTGCTATGTGCCCTGCTCACTGCCACTTCAACTTGCCAATCCGGTTGCTATGTCGGTAACTTTCGTTCGTCTACGGTCAAATAAAACCTACTGCCAGTTAATTACTTCGTTTTTGATAGTTGGCTGCGTAGACAGCTAATGCTAATTTCATCAATAGGTAGATATTCAAGAAACTCCAGAACTAAAGGTGTATGCAAAATTTTAGCGAAATCGGTTGGGAGGTACTGATTCTAATTCAGCAAGTTTTTAAATAAACAAACTAAAAAACATTGCCTCGATTTCCCTGGGATCCCATCATCAGATCCCGAGTTGGTGACAATGGGACCAAATTGAAAGTACACCCTACCGAACAAATGAAACTTTTTTGAAATCGGTTACAGTTGGCGGAAAACATCACCTTACATTCAAAACAGATAATAAATCAAAACCTAATTAGAATTTTACTAGGTACAAGTCAATAGTAACAATAATAAAAAAATGAATCAAAATAATATGAATAAAAAATGGAAATCAACTGTCAAAAAATATATACATAAATAATTAACAGTACATTTAAAAAAAATACAATTTAACACTGGTACTATGAGCTAATGACAGCCATTTGCCATATCTATTTAGAAATGCCAAATGATATTTTTGCCTGTATTTTTGCTCCTCCGCATTGCACATGTTATGCGCATGTTAGAATATCTATACAAAACAAGACAATAATGTCTAATTTTACTCGAAGTGTGTTCTTCAAATAATATACAGATTAATATCATATTTGAGAAAATATATTTTGCCCATCTCATAATAAAAGTACCCAGCCTATCTGTACTCGTATCAAATATTTATTAGGGGAAGTGTCATCCCCTCAGGATTTCTGATTCAATTGTAGTTCCATTGACTCCCTAGCAATTATAGCATGTTCATCTACAAATTGGATGACAATAGTCAACTGTAGCGGGGCACTCGACCGAGGAGGAATGGTTTATCCAATGATTTCCTACTTTAGGACCTACTTTATGAATATGGTTTATGGATTTTAACTTTTTATTTCATTGTTTTGTGTTTTTGAAGTGAAAACTTCTTTAGGTGCGTTTAACACTTTGTAGGTGAACAAAAACCATGGAACTCGCGTCATCGTCACGTTGTACCTACCACAGAAAACAGAAGGGTATAGAACGGAAAAGAGAAGGAACATTTGATACCAGGCCTACGAGGACCCGGGTATGTCCTAAAACTGCGACCAGAACCACCGGATGCGACCAGATGGGCAGCAGCGTCCTAATAGTACGGTACCTTCTCCAGGTCACGCTATAATTTAGGAACGGCTTTACCGATTTGGATGTAATTTTGTGTACCTGGAGCGGGTCATAGTAGCGAGGACAAAGGACAAGCTTACACTCGTGCGAAGCCGGGGTGGGTCGACTAGTATCATAATTATAAAAATCTATCGTCGGAATAATAAATACTTTTCTTCATAGACATGCATGCACTTGTCTTGTTTTCACTCAATCGCGCTTGTTGGGGTACAAAGTACCCCCGCTGCATTAATCCATTACTACTATTCCTCATCAGCATTTTAGGGTTAAATGGCGACATCCCGTAATCCCCGAGCGCTCACCTAATGTTGGTATCAAATGTCACAAAGATCTGAACGCTGGGCCCTCTCGATTAGTCGGCATAGTACTGGCGAGAGCAAAAGTGTTACGTGCAATACCATATAAAAACATTTTATCACTAAAGTTATATGATTATTTACGGGATATTTACCGTGGTAAGGTGGTGGAAGACAAAAAAAGGTTGTGATATAACTTTAGTGACAAGCGTGATAGTTTAAAACAGTGTTTTTAACAATTTATCATTGAATAAATATTTATGGATTTCATAACTGTACGTAACATAAATAAACTTTCAGAGAATTGTCTTGTAACAAGCATATTAAAAAAACTTTAAATATTCATAAAACTAAAAGCATCTAGCAAGTTCAACCTAGTAGATCTTTACATGCTATGCATATATTTTTCAATAAATTGGATTATTAAATAAATAAATAAAATTATTAACTTTTTGTACATACAGATGTTCCATACAAATATAACTTTTATCACAGAGTGTACTACTCCAGCTTTCCTGGGATTATGCGTTGTGCACTTAGCAGTTACGATTATGTAGCGGGGTGGCGCGACGCGCGAGGCGGAGGGGGGGGGGGGGGGAGAGAAGGGGGGAGAAGGGGGGGGGGGAATATTGTGATCCACTACTTTTGATGTAATATTTCATAGCTTGATTATTCAGCTTATTATTACCAAAGAGCGACGAACTCGCTCTGATATCTTTAATAATTTCCATATTTCCGTCTAGACCTCTTAATAAGCGTTTATTGAATTGACATGCAATCATTTTACGTTCATTGGTTTACTTGATAACCGGCTTAATTGGGGGCGCGTCTGCGTTTCGATTTTTAGATCGGGGAAGTATATGAATGTTATTTATTTCTTCTAGGTTTGGTTGGTTGGTCCACGAGATCATCGGACAGAGCTATGAAAGATGACTAATTTAAGATTGATTGTGATAGGCACTAAAAGAGAAGGCAAATGTCATGTCGTACAGGGAGGTGAAAACGCTGGCAGAAGACCGTCAAGACTGGAAGTTACTCCACCGACAAGAGCTACGCTCTTAAATGTTGAATGAATGAATGAAATGTGCTGATAGGTACGTTATTTATCTTTGCACCTTATAGTTGTCAATCTTTCATAAATTAAGTGGCACCAAATACACTTAACCTCGCCCACACACATACAAACACACATATACACCCCGATAAACACGTTAAACTTATAACACCCCTCTTTTTGTGTTGGGGGTAAAACATTGGTTCAGACGTTTGGTAGCTACGATTCCATAGACAGACGCGCACACACAATACAGACACAAAAAGCCACACTTTATCAAGGCCTAATTATCACTCATCATTAATGAAAAGTTTTTTTTGTTTTATTACTCGTTATCATCAGCCGTAAGACGTCTACTGCTGAACTGCTGACAGGCCTCCCCTTTAGCACGCCACCCCCAACAACACCCTGCAATCTGCATCCACTGGATGCACGCGACTCTCACGATGTCGTCGGTCCATCTAGTGGGAGGCCTACCTACGCTGCGTCTTCCGGTTCGTGGTCTCCACTCAAGACCCTTTCTTCCCCATCGCATTCCCATATTAATTTTACTACTATTTTCACATTACCTGTTCATAGCTGCTGTTCAGCAAGACTAACTTACTAAAACTCAAAAACGACTTAACCGTTTTTTTTTGTTAGCCTATATAAATACAAAAGAACCGATAACCGATGAGGTAGGATGTAGGTAGGTCTCCCACTAGATGGACCGACGACAATGTGAGAGTCGCGGGCATCCAGTGGATGCAGATGGCAGGATGTCGTTCAGTGTGGAGGTTAAAGGGGGAGGCCTATGTTCAGCAGTGGATGTCTTCTGACTGATGATGATGATAAATACAACAAAAAGAAAATTGGAAACTTGCCCGGAAAATTGGTAAATTTGGGAAAAATTGACACTGCTATTTTCTATGGAATTTGGACAGGACAACGTTAGTCGGATCTGCTAGTTAAGATTAAAAAAAATGCAAAGCAAATAATTGCTAAAAAAACATTTTTTTTCCAATATCATTGAGAAACTAGTTGATCGAAAACAAAACAAAAAGAATATGTCGTACTTATTTCTGATCTCTTGCCGAGTCTAAAATGTGAGACATTGCATTATATTCCTTCCTTCAAAATGAACCAATAACAAAACCATGATTATACTTCAACATTGTGCGTCTTGCACGGTGCCGTGCAAGTAGCTTGCGCGACTTAGAACAAAGACGCGTGTTCGTGACCTTAATTAACATAATTACGTACCAAATGTTTCGAGCATGATTCTCAAGTATGGCAGATAATAAGAATATTTAATTTAGTTTGTTTAAAAATTGTTCGTACTACACATACGACACTCGCATATACAGGACGTTAGCCTATTTACCGTCTAAAAAAACTTAAACAATTGACAGTCATTATATCATCCAATCAAACGAGACAACGCAAGTTTAAATTCACATATGCTTTATAAGCTTTTGGAGAACGACCGTTCATTATAAGAAAACAACAAAAATACAGCTGAAAAATGTCAGTTCATGTTGAGTCAGCAGCTGGCATATCACGCCAGCGTCAAGTCAATAGGCAACCGGACAGGTGTTTCAATTGTTAAAAATAACAGGCTTTGTGAAATCTGTAATTAAATGTAGTACACATACTGAATAAATTATATGAACCGGCTATAATGTTTCGATATTGTAACTAAAATTATAAAAGGGAAAGTAACTCTCTTTACACGCCTAAACGGCTTGGCTAATCTAATCAAAATTTGCCAGGATGATAGTGTATAATCATAGGGTACTTTTTCCACCCAGAAACTGCGGAAAAACTGGAAAATCACTGGTAACATCGCGGGATTCGGCTTTTATATTATAAGCGTTTAAAGTTTTTCATCAGATCAGGAAGGGGTGTTCTGTTCCTTTCCCGCAAAGCAAGTGTCAGTACGAAGTTTGTATATCGTACTTACAAGTGACGTCATTTGTAAGTATAGTGAGTTCTCGAGCAATAAAATGAATCTTTGAATGGTTTGCACCTAAAAATAGTAGATAAAATGCCTTATTGTAGGACGAAATGGCTACATAAACATTGTAGTATTTTTCTTATATATTCAGTTGCGTTGAATTTTGGTTTTAGTGATTGTTATTCTGGCGTGCTCGAGACAGAGAGAAACGGCGATAGATTAAATATGTCGATGGGCAGGCCTAGCATGCACGCCGGGACTGAATTTTGACCACATTTTTTGTCGTTCAATAACGTTATATGACTACGACTATGTGTATATTTGTCTCATTTCCACACGATAAAAGAGTAGCCACGTTTTATCACGGCGTTTAAGCCCACTTATGAAGCTTTGCGATCTCTGCATAACTGCGAACTTTCTATGAAGCTACGCGGATGTTACGATGCTACGCGGTCTCTACGGAGACTCTACGAAACAAGAAACGAGAATGATAATACAAATATAAAACAAATTAACTAAAAAAAAATAGTAGCACATACTATTAATTACACATGTATGATTATATATTAAGTTTTAAATGAACTAAGCTCGTTTTATTAAATTGGAGGCGTTCGTCAAATGCGACCATCGATGTTCAAGATAACCCTGAACTTTTCGACAGTGACTGAGGCACATTCAATTTCTTTGGCATTTCGACAAAAAAATTGTAGGGCAATCAAATTCAAGTAGAATGTGTATCACAGAGAGAAAAAAATTAAACTCTTTGACCAATGAATGTCGCTTGCTACGTTCGCTTTAAACGCGCAGCGTATTGACCACAGAAAAGAAAAATTTGTTTTTGTTGAAACTAGAATGGCTGTCAAGGCATTTTTGTAAGAAATTTGCTGTAGCCACTTTTCCCCATATAAACCCAGAACAACTGTGTTAGCAACTGTGATACGGAGTTCGACGCGTTGACATAAATAAGAATGTTCAATCACATATCTGTCACAATACCTGGCGACAGTTTCCTTGTAATTTCCGTTCTATTAACTCCTCTTTTCTGTTGTATTGACAAACAGTCGCGGCGGCGGGTATTCAAAGAAATTGCTGTAAACCCTATACCGGTTAGATACACAAACAAGATCCTTAATACAATTGAAATAAAGTCCTTACCTATACTCCGTTTACTAATTTTAGATATTTTATGTAAACAAAGAAATGCCACGAAAAGTCATTGTCAAAGTGACATGCCAGTTGCTCAAAACATTTTTCACTTATGGAAAATATTTTACTTTCTATGTTCCCCGGCTTTGCTCTCGTGCGGTAAAATGGAGGATTTTCTGATAGTTCATAAAATTAACATTATTAAGAGATAGTAATAGATTGCGTTGATTATAGAGGCGTTGACTATATTATGATAGAGGAACAACGAACCAACATATTTTTTTCGCGTTGGCCAGAAATGTTTAGTACCCCTACAGTCTTACCAGTATAATAAAATATTTTATGTTAATATTTTTTTTTTATAATAACATTGTAAAGAACAGATATTATATTAAAATAAATAGTACAAAACGATTTTAATTTTATAATTGATCATATTACGACTAGAAAAAATGAATAGAAATTTTTTTTGGTTAAATATTGTAAACTACCATTTTAAAAGATATTTTTTTCACTGGTAACTCCTTTGTTTACATATAATATGACAAAAGGTATTATTTGGTTTTGATGTACTAACACTAGTCTGATTCGTTGACGCTCGCGAGTAGCGTGTTGAAAACCCGCACGCTCTGACTTTGGTTGCTTTGGTATAATTCCAGCTTTAGATAGTTTCATGTCATGCTTTATTTTTATATTTTTTAAGTTATGTACCTATCTATTTAAAAATTATCAATTTAAAAACCCGACTTCAAAATGAGTAAATACGCTATTTCGTTTACTTGGAAAATATAAAACTATATACTTTCTAGTTATATTTAGATTTAAAAACCAAACTACTGAACTGATTTTGATGAAATTTATAATTTTTCTACCAATCTGAAATTGAACTACGATTACAATTGACGACTACGATTACGATTGAATTGAACTACGTCATGTATAAATAGATTTGTAAAATTATTTTATTTAAATCGATATAGTTTCAGATTGGTCCCATAGAAATTTTATCAATATGGTTCAGTAGCTTGGTTTTTATATCAAAATAACTGAAAAAAAAAATGACATTGATTGACAACTAAATTGCGTATTTACTAATTTTAAAGTCGGTTTTTTAAATTGATAACTATTTATTATAATCGTATTCAATATCATAAGTAAATTTTATTTTTAACACGTTTTTCATTTATTTTTACAATATCAAGCATCAGTATGGCAGAGGAAACAAAGCTTCCATTTTTTGTGGATTTAAAATTGCAAAAATAGCAGGAGGTACAAAATAATATGTAGAGTACAATAGTTTTATTTCTTCTACAAACGTATTTTTAGCAAATACTAGCATAAAAATAAAATAGTTTGAAGCAAATATTTTAATAGAACGGGTAGAGGATTATAAGCAAGTATGTTAGTTAACTTACATTGTGCCGGGGTGACCAAGAGTTGCACATTAAGGAAGCGTCTTCTAGTATCCGACTCTGCAAAGAGAAAAGGCCGATTGTTTAAATAATCGCATAAATGCATGCACTGTTATTTTTATTCATTTGACAAAATGACAAGCTCGTTGCTGTCGACGCACAATCAAATTTGCGCAAGTGATGCTCGCGCCTGGGGCGAGATGCAGCACTATTTGCTATGAGCGAGTTTTTTTTAATTCAATTACAGGCTTGCGCTTGACCTCCAACTCGCCTGATGCTAAGCGATGATGCGATCTACGATGGAGCACGCTTGCCTTGTAAAAACCGATTCATTCTTGATTTGAAGACTTCCAGATTGCAACTATAGTGGACCATCCATTCAGGCAGCGCAATCCACACTGGCAGTTCGCACAATAATAATTATCAAACCTAAAAACCGACTTTAAAAAATTACAGAACTGAACCAAATTTAAATGGGCACCAGCTTTTAAATAAAAAAAGAATCTTCAAAATCGGTTCACCTACTCGAAACATCTGAGGTAACGAACATATTTTTTTATGCTTTAGGTGGCAAACAAGCAGACGAGCCGCCTGATGGTAAGCAGTCACAGTCGCCTATGGATACTTGTAACACCAGATGCATCACAAATACGTTGCCGACCCTTTAAGACTCTATTAACTCGCCTTTTGAAGAACCCCATGTTGTAGCTTCTCGGAAACACCGCGGAAGGTAGCTCATTCCACAAGTTGCAGGTGTGAGGCAAGAAAGATCATGTGAATCGCACAGTATGCAATTTCCACTCATTTTTTTTATATGGAACCTAAACAATCTTCGCTAGTCAACATACCCTTGACATAAAAATAGAACATGGTAGCTAGCTACCGGACACTAGAAAAGTAAGGTTGTAGCTATTTCCTTATCGATCTTATAGAAATAAATATTTGCTAGGTAACCGCCATAATTGTAACTTTTATTTCTGGTGTGTCCATTTCTATCTATCATTGAAACAAACTGTTTATCATTTGTAAATCTCTGTTTTATAGTGCCGGTGTCAATATTAGGGTTCTTTATTGTACATTTTATAATTAATAATTTATTTCAAATTTTCTGTTTTTTTTATGATACTGGGTGACGAAACGAGCGAAGAGGGGTGAAGTCAGGCTACGGAACCCTAAAAACTGTTATATCTTATCTCAGCACGGTAAATAAGGATTTCTTCAACTAAAAGAAAAGTCATATTATTTTATGTATATCCGAAATCATAATCCTCTTAAATTCAAAGTTCCGTTTTCTTAGAATTTTCACCTTGTGTATTTAATAAATAAATAATGTGTATTTAATAAATAATTATTATTGATAATTATTTATTAAATACAAAAAAAAAACGACTTCATCAGTACTGGACAAAACTTTTATGGGACCAAATGGGAAGCACCAGCTTTCAAATAAAAAAAGAATCATCAAAATCGGTTCACCTAGCTGGAGCAATTTTGATGGGACTTTCGCTGGCAGATAGCTGATGATATAAGGAGTAATTCACGTGGGAGAAACCGTGGGGCGTAGCTAGTTTTAATATAAACTCTAAAACAGTCATATTAAATGATAACTGCCTTACAAATGTGAGATTCAGTACTTACGGAAAAAAAACAATATATTTTTCATGTTTTTTTAAGCCAGAAAAATACCGTTTTTACAACAAAATAATAATGTTTATTTGGAAAAAATTACAGTGGTATTATAAACAATAGGAACGGTGTTACCCACAGTAGTTCGAGAACTGTGTCGCAGGTAACAACGCCCACCTTCGAAACTGTACAAAATTCATAGTTACAATGAGAGATTTCCTTAAACAAACAATAATTCGATGTATCGATTTAGTATGTGTCGTTTCAGTGTGTGTGTTGTGTATGTGTAGTATATGTGTTTGTATGTGTGTTCCTGAGTGTGCGCGCGCGCGAGAGTGCGTGCTTACGTGAGTGTGTGTTGTGTGTGATGTCTTTGACAAATGTTAAGTATGTAAATGTGATTGGTTACATTATACATACTCGTACAGCCCATAGATCGGACAGACAGATTTGGATACCGAATTAGTTATGAAAGACTCGCACTTAGCGGGTTATATTCATATGCAAATTAATTTAGAACAATGAGAAGGCGCTTTTAAGATAAAATATAATATGTAGTTCATCCGACTTTATGAAAATTTTGATTATAGAAAAATGTTTCAAAATAAATGTATCATATTTGGACATTGTCATTTTGTATAAGACAATAATCTGATATTTTTATGAAAACCATGGATGACAACGTATTCTCAGAGGAAAATTAATTTTATTTAACTAAGAGGCCTATTTATTTTTAATGAGATAATCTTATTAACTGCCCCGGTGGCGCAGTTGGTAGTGAACCTATTTTCTGAGCTTGGGGGCGTGGGTTCGATTCCCATCTAGGACAAACATTTTGTGTGATGAACATTTGTGTTTGTTCTATGTCTGGGTGTTAATATCTATTTAAGTATGTATTTAAAAATATATATGTATGTATATCAGTCTCTGGCTGCCATATTACAAGCTTTGCTTAGTTTGGGGTCAGATGACCATGTGTGCAATAATGTCTCAGATATATTTTGTTATTGTTTTCGGTCACATATTTTTTTCTTAAACTAGGACGGCTGTCAAGGCATTATTGTAAGAAATTTGTTGTAGCCACTTGCACTCATATAAACCCATAGCAACTGTGTTAGCAACTGTGACGCGGAGTTCGACGCGTTGACATAAATAAGAATGTTCAATCACATATCTGTCTCAATACCTGGCAACAGAGTTTCAGATTTTTTTATGGAGATCGGTTGAGCCGTTTATCCGTGATTATGTAGCAAACAGACAGACAGACAGAGTTACTTTTGCATTTATAATATTAGTGTGATGTGATTAGTGTGATGTGATTAGTGTGATGTGATTAGTGTGATGTGATTAGTGTGATGTGATTAGTGTGATGTGATTAGTGTGATGTGATTAGTGTTATGTGATTAGTGTTATGTGATTAGTGTGATTGACCATGGCTAGGTCTTACCTTGGCATGGTATTGTGACGATGATTCATGTACATTTAAGAGTGGCTGTCGAGCCGGCTGCGCGGCGGGTGAAGTAATTGATTGCTGCCTTAACAACAAACAGAGCCATTAACCCGAATTACCGACAATAAGCGAGTGCCGTTTGTCAAAGTCTAGAATCAATTTGTAACCGACACATGGCCGAAACACTTAATAGGTAAACCAATAACGTAGCCGTAACGATCCTCTTCTTACCATGTATAAGTTATTTTATTTATGGTATAACTAGCTGCGCCCCGCGGTTTCACCCGCGTGGTGATGAAAATCGGTGATGATGACGATGTTAAAAATAGCCTATGTGTTAATCCAGGACATAAGCAATGTATATTAAAAATTTCATCCAACTCCATCCAGCCGTTTCTTCGTGATTGAATAACAAACATCTATCTATCCATCCAAACTTTCACATATATGATACTAGCTGCGCCCCGCGGTTTCACTCGCGTGGTGATGTAAATCTATGATGATGATGATGGTGAAAAGTAGCCTATGTGCTAATCCAAGACATAAGCAATGTATATTCTAAACCAAATTTCATACAAATCCATCCAGCCGTTTCTTCGTGATTGAGTAACAAACATCCATCCATCCAAACTTTCACAATGATACTAGTGTGATGGGCTTGACTTGATTGATGATCAGCAGTGGACGTCCTATGGCTGAAATGATGAGACTTGACTGTACCTCGCGGTCTGCGATAAAGGACGCTTGCCTGGAAGAAGTCGATTCACATGCGACTTGAAGCCACTTTTTTGTAGTGGTAGGACTCTTTTGCAGGGATCCGCCTGGGGAAGTACCACACCTTTGCCAGTTATTCAACCGCCAAGCAGACTGTGTTCCGGATTGAAGGGCAATGTTCCAGCAAAATTACAGGGCACACAGTGATTTGACATCTTATATCTCGGGGTGACGAGCGCCGTGCATTGTCATCCAGGGTTTTGAACTGTTGAAGTTCAAAATTCTGATTGGCGTTGTGCTGTTATGGGCAAGCGTGAAGAGCCATCAGGCGAGTGACTTCGCACTTCTTGTCACTTAGTATCACAAAAAAAACTTAGCTTGATCCTATTGCGTAAATTCTTTCCATCCAATGTCCCATGTGTAGTTCTAAATAATATTTGTAGTACTGTTTTATTTTTACGTTGCGCTGTTTTTTTAGCCTTTCGTGACTTCACTGAGTGGCTTCAACGGACGATCAGCGTTGTTTGGTAAACAGCATTATGCTGAGTTGAGGCCATTTTTGTGACACAACTTCACTAGCTAAGGACCATATTATATCTATATGGTTTATGTCAAGATGTTGTTACAAAATAAATATATCTTTCTTTCTTCCAATGGTTGCCTGGAAGAGATCGCTTTTAGCGATAAGGCCGCCACTTGTGGCACTAGCTCGTAAGTGTTTTCTAACTGTTTGTAATTTTTGTTTCTGGTGTACACAATAAAAAGTATTTATCTATCTATCTATTACCCAGATTTCCTTGTAGTTTAATGAAACAGGCGTTATGCTAAAGTTCTATCTTCAGAGTTGGTTCTTTAACGATTATCTGGTTTATTTTAGCTTTAATGTTGTATCACATATAATGAGAAAGTGTTTGTTTGTTCGTCTTTCACGCAGACATATTTTTGCCAATTTTTTTGGGACCGGAGAATGATATATGATCTGTTCTTTACTTTCTATCCCATTTTTAAGTGTTTAATTTGAATGTGTATTAATCGCGAAAACTTAAATAATTATAACTTTAATTACTCGTGCAGCTCAAATTTCTAAACACAAAACGAGTTCACGCTGAAAATCGAGGCACAAAGCTCTCAGTGACATCCTCCTTGCTACAAGTCCCTTGAATAATTAACTAGCAGCCCTTTGCGCGCCCGTTAAATGGCGTGACTAAATAAGGGTAGGTTCGAGCCCCCGCAACCCCTTCCAACCCACCGCACCCCCTCCGGAAACTTTTAATATGGAACGTTTGTTTCAGTATAATTTTGAGTGGCGCGAAGTGGTGGGGAATCCGTAAGTTAAGTCCGGTACTTTCAATCTAATTCCCGGATTATACTTACTATTTATTAAATGTAATGGCTGTGTAGAGGACATCATTGAATAACTTCGACGGTTTTTGTGACAGTTTTACGCGTTTTTAGGGTTTTGTGGTAATATAACAAGGAACCTTTTACAGTATTAGTAGAGATCTCAATTTTATATGTATTTAAAAAAATGCATTTTGGGGGAGGGGTGGCTCTGGTACATGTGAAATGGAGATGATAATTTTGTTTTTGCTGCAGTCCATCGTGTGTTGTATCGTTGAATAAGTTAAAAAAAGGGTTGAATTGAGAACCTTCCTCCATTTTTGAAGTCAGTTAACGAAGGTTTCAACATGACTTCTAAAATAGGAAGGAGATTCTCAATTTTGTTGTATTTATTTTGTTTGTTGTTTCTCCGATTTGGGAATAATTATTTTTATTTGAAAGTATATAGTTTCAGACTGGTTGGACATTTCATCGAAATCAGTTCAGTAGCTTGGGTTTTAAATCAAAATATCTGGAAAAAATATGTCAGTCAACGACATGAAATTGCATACTATTGAAAGACTAGGCTTAAATCTCAGAAATGAAACCAGGATTATTAAGATATTTGAGGATTTTATAATATCACAATAATGTCCTATTTGCTTTACAGCTCGATATCAAGTGCCAGTCTTAAATTCAACTGATAATCATCTATTGGTGATGAGTATCTGTCAAAGTCAATGTTACCGTTTGAAACGTCATTACTATTGTATCTGTCAACAGATGCTCGTCACCACAGAGCATAAATACTTTTACATTATGGTTCATAATAATATTAGATACAAATGATTATATACTCGTAAATAAAGTAATAGTCTTACACTATTTACTAATTTTGAATTTGTTTTTTTTAGTTATAAAATTATTATTTATCAAGCGTTGCCTTTGTGAAGTAAGGGCCACCAAAGTAGCCACACGGTGCCCTCCCCCCTCTGCATTTCTAAACTATTAGACATAGTAACTTGGCATGCTGATAGTTCATATAAACCTTCATGCATTTTTTTGAATATTCTGTGATTGCAAATTTTTGAGTTATAGCGATAAAATATTATATTCAAGACGTGTTAACTCTAAGGTCATTTGAATGTTTCCCAAGTAATTTACTTCTTCAGTAAACCATGAAAAGCATATGTTATATCAAGATGATACGTCTCTTTCATTGGGTCAAGCCCACATACTTAGTTCGCTCGATTTTTTACCGACTTCAAAATAGGAGGGGATACTCAATATGGTTGTATTATTTAAATGTTACCTCAGAACTCTGTAAATTCTTAATTTAATTCATAGGTTGGGCCCATAGAAATTTCATCAAAATCGATTCGGAAATTTGGCTTTTAAATCAAAATAGCTGGAAATGTTTGTTCCTTGTATGACAATTAGATAGATAGATAACTCTTTATTGTTCACACCAAAATTACATACGTACATCACACTAATATTATAAATGCGAAAGTTTGTGAGTGTGTGTTTGAGTGTGTATGTTTGTTACTCCTTCACGTTAAAACGGCTGGACGGATTTGGATGAAATTTAGAATAGAGATAGCTTATGTCCTGGATTAAAACATAGGCTACTTTTCATCATCATCACCGATTTTCATCACCACGCGGGTGAAACCGCGGGGCGCAGCTAGTAGTAACATATAATACAACTAATCATCCAACTAATTTTATCCATTATATACTAATTGTGTGAAGTCAGTTTTTTTAATTTGTTATTATTCTTTAACCACCTATATCTGAACGATGTATGTGACCACATTTATATGGCGTTAGTTACAGAGTCCTTCCATATACGAGTCTGGACACGGTTTTGGCCAATTATTTACACACAATCGTGACAATAAACAAATTTTTAACTCGACTGCTATAGAGGATAATGCTTATGAGTATTCCAAGAGTTGTGTTTTAAAGTGAATGTGTGTAAATTATCACATCTAGACACATACATTTCTCAAAGTTTTGGGATGGTCACTGGATGACCATGTGATGTAATCATAAATGTGAGCAATCTCTCTTCTGCAGGTAAAGTGGGGATGAAAAAATATGTTTAACCGAATTCAAAACCTTCCTTGGTTTTGAATTTTATCCGTTTTTTTATGTTTAAACTTCTTAAGGCGCGTTGAGCAAAAATCATGGAACACGCGTCATCGTCACGCTGTCACAGAATACATAAAACACAGTATCATGTATTTTAAAATAGCGTCATCTCTCGTTGAATAGGTGAACTACTACTTAAGTTTTCATTTCTGACGTGCAGTCCTGTGATTGATGTTTTTTTTACAACAATTGACTTTACTGCAATTTTTACTGTAATTGCCTTTCTATAGTTTTTTCATTGTATATCTTAGTGTAAAAAGCTGTTGGTTTTCCTATAAATAAATAAACAGATGTACTTTGTACATGGTCGTCAAAACATAATTATAGTTCTCGGGTATTTAATATTTTTAGATATAAACTTGTTAGGGATCCGTACCTAAAAAATGAAAACGGTTACCTATTACTAAGCCAACGCTGTCTGTATGTATGTCCGTTAGTCGGCTGTATCTTTCGACCCGTAATATAGAGCCAGTTGAATTTTTCACACAATATGTAATGTTACGGCGTATTAACAAATAAATTATAATAATATAGTCATAATTTAAAAACTAGAGAGAGGTCCCCATACAAAAAACGTTTTTTTTTAAAGCGTTTTTGTATTTACTCTAGTGTAAAAACGGTAATACATACAAGCGTCAAACTTGGCATGATTATAGTACATACCCTAGAAAGTAAAACAGTTAATAATAAATACTGGCCAAGTGTGAGTCGGTGACGTGCACTCGGTACTTGTATGGGCGTGATGTTATCTTTTTTCACAACTTTTTTGTACATTAGTAATTGACAATTTATGTGGTGGCACAGAACCCTCAGTGCGTGGGCCCGACTCACACTTTGCCAGTTTATTTGAAGGAAAGAATATTGCTATTTATTACAGGGTCATGATATTTCACAACATTTAATTGAATAAGTAAACTGTTTTAGTGACCTGGTACCACATTTTCGGTCCAAGCACAAGTTCTGTACTGCTGCTGCTGAGTACTGCTCTCACCTTTGGGATGGATCAGCTAAGTACCAGCTCAGGGTATTGGAGTCAATTGAGAAGCGTGCTAAGAGGCTCATCAGCAACGAAGCCCTAGTTCAGACTAAGCTTCTTTGTCTCGAGCGTCGGCGTAAAGTTGCTAGTCTATCGGTTTTTTATCGGATACATTTTGTGCGCATCAGATCTGCATAATTTAATTCCCTCCTGTCCTTTTTTCTATCGGACTGCCAGAGCAGGCACGAAAAATCGACACCGCTTTATGGTTGACATTCTGTACGAAGCGCTTTGATTCCACTTTTATTGTGCGAACTGCTAGTATGTGGAATGCGCTGCCTGAATGGGTGTTCCCCGATAATTACAATCTGGGTGTTTTAAAGTCAACAGTGAATCGGTTTCTTCTAGGCAAGCGTGATCCATCGTAGGCCGCATCATCGCTTAACATCAGGCGAGTTGGCGGCCAAGCGCAAGCCTATTGTACAATATAAAAAAACCATTGTAACTCCACACGAGTCTAATAATAAAATAATGTGTCATTTTTATTATTAGCCAGGCAGTCGACCGTGCGCCGCGTGCCGCCGATATGTCACATATAGTCATACAAATCTTCAAAATCTGGACTGTTGTTCCTATTCTTGCTATTATTTAACTTCATTTTATAAGTTTCCGTAGCCCGACAAGGAACCCTTATAAATTCGTTCTGTCCGTCTGTCTGTCCGAATTTTTCATGGGTGTAGATGGCAGGATGTCGTTCAGAGTGGAGGTTACAGAGGGAGGCCTATGTTCAGCAGTGGACGTCTTCTGGCTGATGATTATGATGACTGAGTTATAAAAAAAATCGTCTTGCTTCCACGCATGACACTTATCATCAGCGGGAAGTTGACGGGGCATTGTATAGCATAGATTAGCTTATCGAGGGTTTCTGCACATAAATATTTTACGTTTCAGAAACTGCCACAGAGAAAACTCTTTTTAACCGACTTCCCAAAAAGAGGAGGTTATCAATTCGACTGTATTTTTTTTTTTTTTATGTTTGTTACCTCAGAACTTTTGACTGGGTGAACCGATTTCGATGATTCTTTTTTTTATTTAAAAACTAGTGCTTCCCGTGTGGTCCCATTTCAATTTGGTCTAGTTCTGTCATTTTTATGAAGTCGGTTTTTTATATTGATAATAATTATGAGTTTAGAGCCAGCTACAACCTACAACTGTAATAATATTCACTCGTCTCTGTATAATTGCGAAGATCACTCCACTCATTGTAGGCAATAAAACAGACTTATAATCGCATTCGAGTTCCAAACTCGCTTAAATCATGAGAGAATGAGTTTTAAATTTACCAAAGAATTTAAGCCGGTGCGACAGAGATAGCCGCTGAGCCATGAGGGCGAATTAAGTGCAGCGCGAAAGAGATGCCACTAAGATTATGGTAATGATAAAAATACCCAATGAGGGTGGGGTACCTACTTAAGACCAATTTGAAGATATTGTATTTAATGTTACTAAGTGGGGTTCTGGAAGGAGGCTTCGGGGGTTGGATGCACGTCGGGTTTTAGACGATAAGTAATTGGGGTGCATTTTATAGACAGGTTTGAGCGCCGTCTCGTTCACTCATATAAGTACGTATCTAGTTGTATGACTACGTACGTGGAGAGACAAATAAAATAATCAAAATGTCTGAGGCATTGTTTGATCTAAAATTAACAAATTTAGTGAAAAAAACATCGAACAGAAATGAGATCAGTCGACGAACGAAAGTTACCGACATAGCCCACCAGATTAGCAAGTTGAAGTGGCAGTGGGCAGGGCACATAGCACGCAGAACAGATGGCCAACAACATTTACTTATAATGACTAGGGCTTGGTCTATCAGTCTGAAGGATATCTCTACGCCTCGTTTAAGTGGAAAACGATAGAATAATAAAGAGCATAAAAGATTTACAAAGCGTACAAGGCCATCTGTGAAATAGTATGAAGCCTTTGGAGCCTTTTACAGATCCATATATAGTACCTACATTGAAATAGTGTACAACCCTACAATTAACGCTCCTGACAAAAATAGGTCTATCTGTTTCGTTCTGGTAACAACAATTTTGGCATATGAGTAAAGAATTTAACATGTTTAATTCGTTTATGATAAATTAGCATTACTTTTATGCTTTAGTTTTTTTTTTCTGAGGGAAAAACAAACCTTTTTGTACCATAAAATATTGTGCGCATGTATCAAATAACAAATTTGTTGAGGAATCGATTGTTGGTCAATTAGGTAGAGACCTAATTTATTCTTAATGTAAAATAATTAAAATATTTTTTACAGATTTTGAAAATAAAGTCGGAGTACCCGGCTTAAAGTAGATAATTCCAGTAATAAAAAATGGAAACAACACTTTTTTACTTCAATTTAAAGGGAGGTTGTTAGAAAGAGTAACATTCAGTAATTTGGTGCGAATAATTGATACATTATCGTTCCCGAAAAGCCGAACCCCGCATAACAGAGCATAAAAGCTAATTTTAACAACCATAACAGTGTATGTAACGTCGCGGTCCTGAATGTACGCCCTAAATTAACGACTGTGTTACGTTACCCCGGCCGTAGCACACCCTCGCCGAACCAGCGCGAGAATCACAGAAAAGTTTTGTTTAAATGAGAACGGCTGTCAAGGCATTTTAGTAAGAAACTTGTTGTAGCCACTTGAACCCATATAAACACATAGCAACTGTGACGCGGAGCTCGACGCGTTGACATAAATAAGAATGTTCAATCACATATCTGTCACAATACCTGGCGACAGTTTCCTTCTCATTTCCGTTTTCTTTTCTGTGGCGAGAATGGTCCTAATGTTTTCATTTATTACAAACTAGCTGACCCGATAGACGACGTTACGTTGGCCCTTGCACAGTTAAGAAACATCATAATTACCCTTATTTATGGAATAATTTAGGTTATTTATGAATATAAGACACATACTAAAAAATAATTAAATTGGCTGATAAATTTCTGAGATATAAACTTTAAAGCTTTTGGCCAAAGACGTTATTTTTTTTCTGGCTTACTTTATTTCCAAAAGTGAAACAAGCCTGTTGCCTGATGGTAAGGCAGTCACCGTCGCCTATGGATACCTGTAACACCAGAGGCATCACAAAAACGTTGCCGACTCTTTATACGATTCTATTAATTCGCTTTTGAATTCGGTCGTCCATAATCGTCCATGATCCCAGTTTTATCCATTGATTTTTTACAATTTTAATTTTTAAAACGGATTGACATGCTATGTGAATGAGATTTATGCAATAATTTAATATAACTAACCCATGTAAAACCCATACCCTGAAATTGCAAAAAGTAAAATCAGCTGTTATCAATATAAATAAAAAAATTGCCTAGAGCGTGTCGAGACACGCATATGGTAGGGTTCCGTAACCAAAGCCATATAATTGTAGTCATAGTTCAGAAAATGATGGTAAAGTATAGAATATTTCGAACGAACGAAGTTCCGTGGACTTAACCTAATTTGAGAAACATTATTTGTTAAGACCATTTTACGAAAAGGTCAATGACCTTTGAGATAGAACGCCTTGAATTTATTATAGTTTTATCACTGTTACTCAAAAAGTCATGACCAGATAATATTAGAAATAATTTTGAATGAAGGTTTAAAATATGACCTATCCGTACTGTAAGTTACAAGTTTCTATGTCTTATAGTTTAGAAATGCAGGGGGGGACCAACTTTTTGCCACTTTGGCGGGCCATATTTCGAAAAGTATAGACTTTATAAATAAGTGATGTATAAAACTTAACCTTCATTTTAAAAGACCTTTTCAACAATACCTCACACAAGTATGTACAGTGAAAAAAAAATTCGTCCTTATTTCACATGTACCAGAGCCACCCCTAAAATAAATAAATAATAAATAATAATAAATATCTGGGACATTATTGCACACATGGTCATCTGACCCCAAACTAAGCAAAGCTTGTAATATGGCTGCCAGAGACTGATATACTGATATAATGTAATATTATAATTTTTTATAATCTTAAAATTGAGATCTATATAACAACAGTTATTATGCAAAGTTTCATGCACTTATCATAATAATTATAGAAGTTAGAAGGTGCTAAAAAATTCGGACGGACGGACAGGACAGACAGACGGACAGAACGAATTTATAAGGGTTCCTTGTCGGGCTACGGCACCCTAAAAACCAACATCATCAGAACCGGGCCAAATTGAAATGGAACCAAGTGGGAAGCAACCAGCTTTCAAATAAAAAAAGAATCATCAAAATCGGTTCACCCAGTCAAAAGTTCTAAGGTAAGAAATATAAAAAAATGAATTGATATCCTTCTCTTTTTTGGAAGTCGGTTAAAATGTAGGTAATTCGAAACAAAATGTATGGAACAGCAAAAAAAATTTCATGATTTAAGCGTTGGGCTTGGAGTAAAATCTGTTCATAATAATGAGTAGGAGATCCTTTCGGCTTCGTATCATTGTTCTGTGTAACCTTGGATGTGGATTGTGGAGGCACGCGCCACACTGAAGTACATGGCGCGGTGCGAACTATACGGTCCCGTCCGGGGCTTCACCCCGAGAGTGTAAATCGGGTCGATTGTTCCGAGGTAACGCGCTGCATTAGCGGTGCGCAGTAACTGTCCTAACAGAACAGTAACAGTTATCCGTTAATTGTTATACATTCGAGCTGGTTGGAGATTCATTTTACGAGGGGGGGAGGGAACGCTAATCTATTTTTACACGACTGCGCAAGGAGGGTTATGTTTTTAGAATGTATGTATGTACAATGTAAACTATACATATATAGCGGCACTTAAGGGACTGCGCATTTTATGACGTTAATGGAGAGTTGTCGTTAAATGGAGGGTAGAAAAATCAATATCATTTGTATCATCTATTATAGAATGTATTTATTGGTAAAGTATAAAACAACATGGGTTCTTCAAAAGTCGAGTTAATAGAGTCTTAAAGGGTCGGCAACGTATTTGTGATGCCTCTGGTGTTACAAGTATCTATACGCGACGGTGGCTGCTTACCATCAAGCGGCTTGTCTGCTTGTTTGCCACCTGTGCATAAAAAATACAAACAACAAACATAAATATTGATAAAAATAACAATTCTTATTGCGTTTAATCTGTTATCTTCGTCTGACATTTTCTGCTTACTGCTCTAGTATTTTATTTTAATCACAAGGTGCTAGAAAGTACTGTTTCTTACTTAATAATGACGTGTTTTCTCGATATTTAGAGTTGATGTGATGCTACATAGAATATATCATTGTATAGACAACAAGGTAAACCAACCAAAGTGAAGTAATTTCGACGTTTTAGGGAGTTTGTCGTTATATAGAGTTCACATTGTATGATGTATGTATGGTGGTTTCTTTGGCACGCCCTGCAGCCTGGGCCTAATGGATTTCGACACGTCAAGTGTCATTCGAATTGTTTAAATAGTGGGAGTGACATAGCGTACAAGAAATCAAGATGGCGTCCGCGAAAAAAATGGAGAGGAAAATAGTAAGTGTTAGAGTATTGTTATTGAATTCGCGAGTACTTATTTGACTTTTCTAGTACCTTACGTGAATCTCAAAGTTGCCAACTTCACTATGACGGAAAGGGGAAGGAGAAACGCGATTGCAGGTGGTAGGCGGGAGCGAGGCTGGACATTCTGGTCTGAGCAGCGGTGCAGTAAGCACCTTCAATATTGTACATTGTTACTCTGCCCTAATGTACATAGATTTAAAGTGTTAAGAATCATTAAAGTACAAGTGTATAAATAGACGTTATAAGAGTGTATCCAGAGTCTGAAATAAAACGATGTCTACCCACAAAAAGGAGTATTCTTACATAAGTAAACTTAGCTAAATAGGTCAATAGTACCACCATTTTGTAGAGCTCACACGGCTGACATCATTCAGATAAAATAAAGCTTGAATTGTAGGTTACTTTAGATAAAAAACATTTGATATGCATTTGACACGGACACGCAATATAGCATCCAGTAGGCATAAAGTGTCCATTGACACATATAGTGGGGCATGTAGCTATCTATTTTAATGACCAGTGCTGTGAGCGTCCAATGTCCATATAAACTTCCATCGCGCTCACAGACGACCAAAAAGGTACAAAATTGCCCGAACACCTAACATATACAGAGCTTCAGATCAGAGAAATCGGGGAGACATGCGTTAGTACAATTAGTCATGTGTGCTATTGTATCATAAATATAACCCATCCACGAAAACAATATCAAAATTTATTCAATAATAAATGTTATAAGTATTTTACATTCAAGCTAGACGGAGAGCGCAATATAGCACGTAGCACGTTATGACTCAAAACGTGCGGTTTTTTTTCACTAAACTATAGGCATCAAGCCTGATTTAGGCAAGATGCGCTCGCACCCGCCACGCCACCTTACCATATCTCCCATATTTTTCTGATCTGAGTAGAGCACTCTCTACATTCTAGGTATTCAAGCATTTTTGTAGCTCTAGTGCTGTTCGCTACTCACTTTTAGTCCTTAGTTTTTGATTGACTACAGGGGTACTACGCGTAGTTTGAAAAATCACGCGAACGCGAACCTTACCGCACCGAGATACGGTTTGCGGTCACGTGATTTTGCAAACGCGTATTTGGGCCCGCGGTTAGAATTAGGCGTAGGCCCCAGGTTTGATACTAAAGTGAAAGGACAAAGGTTCTTATTTCACGTTTTATTAATGTATGGACGCATATTGTCCAACATTTGTGAAACGATTTACTTGCTTTTTCATGGTTATCGCGTTTCACGCAAAATGTTACATTTGTTTAGTGCCCAAACAAAGAAATTCTATATGAATTCGCAGCGAGTGCTCGTCACAAAATGACGCACGCGCTGCAATCGCGGCAAATAGTGCGCCCGCGACGACCCAATTCAACTCGCAGTGATTTCTATCGCGGCGAATGTATCTTAGCCGCAGCGAGTAGTTTGACACTAAACAAGGTCATATTAACATTTGAGATTATTCACAAACATGAACATAATGAAATAACTGGCCAAGTGCGAGTCGGACTCGCGCATGAAGGGTTCCGTACGATTATCTAAAAGGCAAAAAAAGTACACGTTTGTTGTATGGAAGCCCCCTTAAATATTTATTTTATTCTGTTTTTTAGTATTTGTTGTTATAGCGGCAACAGAAATGCATCATCTGTGAAAATTTCAACTATCTAACCATCACAGTTTATAAAATACAGTCTGGTGACTGACAGACGGACAGATAGACAGACGGACAGCAGAGCCTTAGCCTTAATCGGGTCCCGTTTTACCCTTTGGGTACGGAACCAGGAAAGGCAAAAACGAGAAAGATATATATACCTAGTCCCCGATAGTTAAAATCTGGGTGTCTTCAAATCGCGACTGAATCTGTTTCTTCTAGGCAAGCGTGCTCCATCATTGACCGCATCATCGCTTAGCATCAGGCGATTATGTATATTATATATGTATTAGATTATATACTTTACAATAATACAAAAAAAAAACTTAAATATCCAAAAAAATGGGTAACCATGAATATCGGAAAAATAAATGAAAGTCGTGTAAATAATGCATGTTGGTAGTGAAAACTACTGAAAATGTGATGCGTGTGTGACTTCTTACTACTTCTGGATACCTTAGGTTAGGGTTTGATAATTTCTTCTACCAATACACGACCTCAAGGTCATGTACCTTTAAATCATCTGGATGAATTCGTATTTTTAATGGTGTGTACTATTTTATTCACATAACACATATCTTGTTAAATTTTTATTTTAAACTACGTAAATAATAACTATACATAAAAACTACGAGTAAATTAAATAAATAGAGAAGGTCTATACTATCTATAGGCAACGAAGGCATATAGATAGTTCAAATGATCTGTAATTTTAGGCATCATGCCCAAAATTCGCGCCGTGTTGCCTCGCTGGACTGCGAGGGTAACTTTATATCCAAAATACAGACCAGAATTAAATTCTCCGGTAAAACTGGACCCTATTACTGAGCCTATGCTATCTTAAATGTTATTGAGCATTCAAAAATTTACAGGCCGATAGGAAACCGACCGTAGCTTAGCGGACAAAGCGGGGTTTAAATTTTCGAATCCTGTCGTTTGTCAAAGCTGTGAATTGTATAAGTAGTTCCACCGCCCTAAATGTATGGAAGTATACAGAAACTTGGTGCTACACACAAAAAACAACTCTAACTAAAACGACACAACAAAAATTACCCAATCATAATTTTCAGTGTATATTTCACAAAAATTCACAGCGCAAAATCCCCAACCCTAAATGCCTTTTATTCAAAAAGGGTTAAAAAGCAGTCCAATCCGCATGTGCATAACTAGTTCACCAAAAAAGTAATGCAGAATGGCGCGACAGTGGTTGTGGCGTGTGGTGGCGCACCGTGGCGGCGCGCCGCGGAGTGCGTACGGTGCGCATTCCAACGCAGCTGGGCGGAGAGTGGAGGAGCGTGGCTGCGATCGATAGGGGGCGGAGTTACTCTCTGCGTAGAGTATCTGCGCCACTCGCTCTTCAAATTGATTGACATAGAAGGACTGGCGACCGGACGCGCGCGTTTTGGCGGCTTTTTATTGTGTGGAGGCGGCGAACAGTGGTGATTTTAACTGGCTGCTATAGTTGGCTCTCGTGAACCCGCGGCTCTAGTTTCTATGTGTTCACATGGATTGCATGCGCCGGACTAATTAGTAGATAATTGCTTATCTGTTTAAAATAGTATAACTATCCTTGATACATTTTTATTTTGGTACATGTTTACGTAGATTGAATGATTTGTTGAATTTACTTATATTAACTTTGAGATTACAATAATGTTATTAAATACAATCCTAAACCTGTACAATAGTTCTATATTCTCTTTTATATACTTTTAATAATTAATTAGCCTACTTCCAAAAAGGAGGAGGTTCACAATTCAACTGGTTTTTTGAAATGTTTTTTACCTCAGTACCTACTTTCGACTCGGTGAACCGATTTTGACGATTCTTTTTTTATTTGAAAGCTAGTGCTTTCCGTGTGGGTTAATTTCAATTTGGTCCAGTTCTGATATTTTTATGAAGTCGGTTTTTTATATTCATAATTATGTATTCAACAGAGCATCTTGGTTTTGGCTTTGGCTATACTAATGCCTCTAAAAATATGTCCGAGCTAGGTCCAAAAGTAAAAGTAAACAATATAATGGAGTGATCCAGCAAGTTTCAAGCAGTTCATCATCACTTGACACAGACCTCTCAGATCAGTAGATACGAAAACAAAAAAAAAAACAACGACTGTCAAGGCATTTTTATAAGAAATTTGTTGTAGCCACCCATATCAACGAAACGTCAGTCATTCGAAATCAGCAACTGTGACGCGGAGTTTGACGCATTGATCTAAATAAGAATGTTCAATCAAGGTTCTGTCATAATGCCTGGCGACAGATTTTCCTTCTCATTTCCGTTCTATTTACTTCTCTTTTCTGTGGATGTGAAGTACGGGTGGAGAAAAAATACCTACACTAAGCGGGACGCGGCTTTAAGACAGACAAAATCTCAGCAGTACAGCTTAAGCGCGTTCTGTAATACAAGGAACTATTTGATTCGAACTGAACTGTATTTGGTGTGTAGTTGGTATCATCATCATCATTGTTAGTTTATCATGTTCTCACTTCCGGGGCACAGGCCTTCTCTCAGAGAGAGGATGGGCCCTAATGCATCATGCTGGCCCAGTGCATGTTGCTGAACGACAGAAAAAAAGAGTAAATGTCTTTAAACTGTTAAGGTTCTTGAACATACCCGTTTCCTCTCGATGTTTACTTCACCCTTGTTGAGCGATGAACTGCACATAAATTAATTGAGTAATAATTAGTGCAGGGCTGAGGCTCGAACCAGGTTTTTGTTTTATGCCATAGGTGGCAAACAAGCAGACGGGCCGCCTGATGGTAAGCAGTCACCGTCGCTTATGGATACTTGTAACACCAGATGCATCAAAAATACGTTGCCGACCCTTTAAGACTCTATTAACTCGCCTTTTGAAGAACCCTTTGTAACTTCTCGAAAACGCCGCGGAAGGTAGCTCATACCACATTTTGCATGTGCGAGGCAAGAAAGACCGTGTGATTGTGTGATTTGCCGACAGATTGTGAAGCAAACAGGCTACCTATCGGCTACCATTCCCTATCTGAGTCTCCATCGCCTTATTGTGTAGTGGTGCTTATGGGGCACGCCAAATATAAGCGCGGGCTGAGTAAGATCTGTTTGGTAGTGCTCTGCTTAAGGTGCTTACGTCGCAGCAAATGGCAGCTGCGACGTGTCATACTGCCCTATCTATATAACACCTATAACATGTCTGTGATTAGGCGTTGGTGGACAAAAGCAAGCCTATTAAAAAAAACTGTTGTAAATTTTAATATACGAGTCGTAAAATTATCAACATAAAAAACCTACTACATAAAAACGACAGAACTGGACCAAATTGAAATGGGACCATACGGGAAGATGGGACCACACCAGCTTTCAAATAAAAAAAGAATCATCAAAATCGGTTTACCCAGTAGAAAGTTATGAGGTAACAAACATAAAACAGTGGAATTGCTAACCTCCTCCTCCTTTTTGGAAGTTGTTTGAATATTTTTTTTTGTAAAAGCGGCCTAAATTTGAGGGCTTCAGTCTAGACTTGATACCTGCTCAGTTTATTTCACAACTTTTAAATTATATTCTAGAATGTCTTATCCTATAACCTAGTCTATAATTTGTAGCCCCGTCTACCATTATGTCGGTAAAAATCAATATAAGTACCTATTCATCGTATACAACCAGACAATCACAGTCAGCTCTGTCATAACATAAGTAAATTATTCTCTCACGACAACAAATGACTTGCAATATCGTAACAGATGTGCGGACAATATTTCGTTACTCATAAACATCGGGGGTAGTGCATGCGTGCGGTAATAGCAGAGATAATTATCTAACTACCTGCAATACACTTGACGCGCCATCGAGTGCCGGAAGTCGGGGTGGATCCAGCGGTCACGTGTCCGCGGCGGCCATCTTGTTTAACTACACACTTCCGCTCGATACCGACTTTCAGGGGTTATCACATTGTTGTTAAAATATTTTTCTTTTTCAACAAATTTGGGTAGAAAGCTATAACAAATCAACATCGAAAGTAACATTTTTTTTAACCCAATATTTGAGAACCAAGTAAAAAGTACCTATTTACTTCAACAGTTAAAAGAAAAGGTATGTTTAATTAAATTAAAACGGTGATACGCATTCTAGTTATGAATGTTTCAAATTCACTTCACTCGTCTGAAGACCACATTAGCAGCAAATACCACCTTCAAAAACCGGATGAACACGGATTTGGGAACTAAATCTCTTGACCGAATCGATCCCCGACAGTTATAAAAAGGCCGCATTTGCTGAAGAGTAAAAAGTAAATCCACCTAAGCCAGCGACCGGGGAAAACCTCAGTACATTTTCAAAGAAAATATTTTCTTAGATGTCGCGTAAGTTTCTCTTGCGTTAGCAACCTTAGCTCATGGCGTCTATAAAGCTATTGTAAGCCTTATGCGGTATACGTAAGGGTCATTTCGAAGAGCTTGTGGTGTTGTTTACTGGGCTAGTTGCTAACCGAGGGGATGTCAGAGGTGCTCCTGTCACCGACTATCAATATCGGGTTGTAAACTGATGTATAGGGTGGCAAAGGCCGTCTTAAATCGATAAATTGTGTTCTCTAGCTACTTAAGAAAGTTTGGCGCGTTTATTGGCTTTATTGACACGCTGTCGACTGAAGTTAGCGGGGAAACTTGTGATACCAACTCTGAGATTTGTCTTTTACTTGCCTCATTGTTATGTTTTTTCGAAGTTTCTTGCCCAAATAAGGCTTTCTCTACCACTTCAAGTTAACAATAAAAGGTATTAACATGAATTAGTCAGACTACTAGAACTAGAACCGGTTTAGGATACGTAAATAGCGTCCGAGCTCGACCCGTACGCAACTTCACTTAGTTATGTTATAGTGAGCCTAAATTATAAAGTATTTTTATATTTTTGATAGTTATTATGGATTAGCCATGACAAACAGCTGCTTCCTCGATCTATGAATATTTATTGAATATGTATGAAATGTTAGGTAGGTAACTATTTTTTCTAAGCGCACGGGGAAGGTGAGCGTCGTGTCAAACCAACCGTGGATTTTTGGTGCAACATTATATTCTAAATAGTATTGTTACATGTTAAGAATAATAAAGCACACCAGTCATAGGACTGCACGTCAGAAGTGGAAACTTAACTAAGTTTCAGTTTTTTGTTAAATAAGTAGTTTAAGTTTCTTACTCTCTTTACTACTTTTTAATGTACTGGTCTTTTATTGGTAGGTAATTAAATAAAAAAAATATAAAAAAAAAAAAACACTTATTCTACAAGAGATGGCGCTGTTTCAAAATACACGGTACAGGGTGACGATGCCGCGAGTTCCATGATTTTTGTACTCTCAAAAAGTGCTCAACGCAGCTAAAGAAGTATCCCCTTCAAAATGTTGGTGCGTTTAGATGAAAAGGTAAGTTAGTGGAAGTGTTGGTGACCCCTGGAGCGAAGAGCCAGATTGCGTGCGGCAGACCGGAAGTGCGTTGTCCAAACACTGGTCCCGCGGCCACCGCACGTGCTACTAATTACGGCACAGCCCGCACCGGCCCGGATTCCAACCGGACAATCAGTTTAGGGCTCACCAGTTTTAATATGCAAAAAAATAGTACAACAGACTTCAATCGAATTAATTTTCTACCTTATCCAAGTATTTTATAGAGCTGTTTATAAATCACTTCATGGCATATCCACATGCCTATTTACCCTATAATAATCATGAAAAATTATTCACAATTGAAGAAGATTCGAGTAATGTACCTTCCTAGGTGCATAAAACATTATTTACGATGTACTTACGAGTATTGAGGACTTTTTTATTATTTTCCATTTCAAATAGTTCCGACAAAGCGTTGATAGATAGATAAACTCTTTATAGTTCAAACTACAAACTAAATACACACAATAGTGAAATAGTAATAGTGTAGTAAGAAATACTTATTTAAGATTAAGATTTAAATTAATTAAGGCGCTCTTTTCCGACTGTTAGCAATTTTATCATGGTCATTCTAGATTAAGTGTGCATACCTCCATAGTTAGCTTAAAATTATAAAAATGGTGTCCAAAACCAAGGATTATGGTCATCTATAGTAATAAGCGTTGCTTAAAAGTGGGAATCGCTCACCTTAAGGTAAAGAGTCTTAACAAAAAGGTCAAGGTTAACTACTTTTTTTTCAATTTTCATTTTAGACAGACGTAGCTATAATATATACTAGAAATTTGAGTTATAATTATAATTGAATATATATAAGGTCGGGGAAAAAGTTTCTTCGTATTTTTTAAACAAATTCAAGACATATTTTTTTCAAGTTTAATTACATTTAATTATAATATATATGTGCCATTTTGTTCGATAACTTGTTGCCATCTTGTAGGTAGTGACATGATCCCGTTGCTGTAGAATTTTTGGGACTTCTGATCAAAAAAATGCAACAAGTAGTTTTGACAGTCCTCTCTTGATGTTAATCTAACACTACCCAAAGAATTCTGAAGAGATCGAAACAGGTGGAAATCTGAGGGTGCAAGGTCAGGGCTATATGGTGGATGCATTAACACTTCCCAACCAAGCTCTCTAAATTTTTGCTGAGTGGCCAAAGATGTGTGCGGTCTGGCGTTATCATGATGAAAGACCACACTCTTTCTGTTGATCAATTCCGGCCGTTTTTTCTCAATTTCTTGTTTGAGTCTCATCTGCTGTTGGCAGTAGAGATCCGAATCGATGGTTTTGCCCGGCGGTAAAAGCTCATAATGAACGATGCCCTGCCAATCCCACCATACACACAGCATCACCTTATTACGTGTTAATCCGGGTTTCGCTACAGTCTGTGGTGCTTCACTGCCCTTTGACCATGATCGTTTGCGCACATTCTTGTCGTAGGTGATGCATTTTTCATCACCAGTGATCAATCTTTTCAAAAACGGTTCGGTTTCGTTACGTTTCAATAGAGAGTCGCAAATGAGTACACGATTCATTTGGTTTCTTTCAGTGAGCTTGTGTGGCACCCAAATATCGAGTTTTTTTGTATACCCAGTTTTTTTCAAATGGGTCAAAACTGTTTTGTGGTCAATCCCCAGTTCTTCAGCTACGTCGTAACTACTAATATGCCGATCTTGGTCCACTTTTTCAGAAATAGCATCTACTTTATCCGTAACAGGGCGACCAGAGCGAGCTGCATCTTTGACGTCAAAATTCCCGGACCGAAAACGCTTGAACCAACATTGTGCTACTCTTGATGACACTGCATTAGGTCCATAAACGTCACAAATTTTATTCGCGGCTTGTGTCGCATTTTTCCCTTTTTTGTAATAAAATTTCACAATATATCGAATTTCTTCGTTAGATTCACTCATTTTATCAAACAAAAAAACAATTGAAAAATGGCGGGAAAATGCTTTTTACTTTTTGTATTCCTTTTTTAAAATATCATATTTTTAATGGTATCAAAACCAGCCAGATACAAACAGTACAACCGATGAGATTTTTACTACAACTTTATACATACAAAATACGAAAAGACTTTTTCCCCGACCTATTATTATAGCTACTTATGTACTGGGCTTAATTCATTTACTAAAAACTTAATACTAAATACTAAATTTTACTGGTAACTTAATACTGTCCGCATATTATTATTATAATTTTTTCATCAAACTTGTTTAGAAGGTAGTCAGTAATCAATGTTGTTATATTCTGCCATTTTCATTTTGTACGATACCTATAGAGTAATGTTTTTTGACTGTTTTAGCTGTTACAGACTTTAAACAGATCATATTAAAGTGCAGATACCTATATCACAGGTTTTTAACTTAGCATAGCATCTAAGAGACATAATGTAAGAGATATAGAAAAAAAAAACTTAATTCAAAATGACCAATGGTGGTTGGGCTTGACTGGGTGGGGTGGGGTGGCTTCGGTGGCTTCATTTAATGTTTGTTGTAGTCTGACTCTTTTTAGTTTTATATAAGGTCGGGGAAAAAGTTTCTTCGTATTTTATAAACAAATTCAAGACATATTTTTTTCAAGTTTAATTACATTTAATTATAATATATATGTGCCATTTTGTTCGATAACTTGTTGCCATCTTGTAGGTAGTGATATGATCCCGTTGCTGTAGAAATTTTGGGACTTCTGATCAAAAAAATGCAACAAGTAGTTTTGACAGTCCTCTCTTGATGTTAATCTAACACTACCCAAAGAATTCTGAAGATATCGAAACAGGTGGAAATCTGAGGGTGCAAGGTCAGGGCTATATGGTGGATGCATTAACACTTCCCAACCAAGCTCTCAAAATTTTTGCTGAGTGGCCAAAGATGTGTGCGGTCTGGCGTTATCATGATGAAAGACCACACTCTTTCTATTGATCAATTCCGGCCGTTTTTTCTAAATTTCTTGTTTGAGTCTCATCTGCTGTTGGCAGTAGAGATCCAAATCGATGGTTTTGCCCGGCGGTAAAAGCTCATAATGAACGATGCCCTGCCAATCTCACCATACACACAGCATCACCTTATTACGTGTTAATCCGGGTTTCGCTACAGTCTGTGGTGCTTCACGGCCCTTTGACCATGATCGTTTGCGCACATTCTTGTCGTAGGTGATCCGTTTTTCATCACCAGTGATCAATCTTTTCAAAAACGGTTCGGTTTCGTTACGTTTCAATAGAGAATCGCAAATGAGTACACGATTCATTTGGTTTCTTTCAGTGAGCTCGTGTGGCACCCAAATATCGAGTTTTTTTGTATACCCAGTTCTTTTCAAATGGGTCAAAACTGTTTTGTGGCCAATCCCCAGTTCTTCAGCTACGTCGTAACTACTAATATGCCGATCTTGGTCCACTTTTTCAGAAATGGCATCGACTTTATCCTTAACAGGGCGACCAGAGCGAGCTGCATCTTTGACATCAAAATTCCTGGACTGAAAACGCTTGAACCAACATTGTGCTACTCTTGATGACACTGCATTAGGTTCATAAACGTCACAAATTTTATTCACGGCTTGTGTCGCATTTTTCCCTTTTTTGTAATAAAATTTCACAATATATCGAATTTCTTCGTTAGATTCACTCATTTTATCGAACAAGAAAACAAATGAAAAATGGCGGGAAATTGCTTTTTACATTTTGTATTCCTTTTTTAAAATGTCATATTTTTAATGGTATCAGAACCAGCCAGATACAAACAGTACAACCGATGAGATTTTACTACAACTTTATACATACAAAATACGAAAAGACTTTTTCCCCGACCTATTATGACTATGACTATGTTTTCACAGCGGGTCTCGGCGCTGCCGTTTGGGTACAAATTACGGGTTTGTAAAGAGTTATCAAATATCGAAAGATTTATTTACCTACTCGTATTAAATTCTACACTTGAAAGAAAATAATTATTAATATGAAAAAACTGACTTCATCACTGTCAGAACTAGACCAAATTGAAATGGCACCACAAGGGAAGCACCAGCCATCAAATAAAAAAAGAAACATCAAAATCGGTTCACCCAGTCGAAAGTTCTGAGTTAACAAACATTTTTTTTTAAACCAGTCGAATTGAGAACCACCTTCTTTATGGAAGTCGGTAAAACTAGTAGAAAAAGATCGGTTGGTTATAGTGGACAGAAGCTGCATTGGTTGCCGAGGTTGTTACCATATTTTCCCTGTAAAACTATTACCCTGTAAAACTATATACAGTATCCATGCAGAGAAATACTTAAATAAAACACTTAAGTACTAACATATTTTTAGGGTTCCGTACCCAAAGGGTAAAACGGGACTCTATTACGCAGGCTTCGCTGTCCGTCTGTCCGTCTGTCACCAGAGTGTTTCGCATGAACCGTGATAGTTAGACAGTTGAAATTTTCACATATGATGTATTTCTGTTGCCGCTATAACAACAAATACTAAAAAATTGAATAAAAATAAATATTCAAAGGGGCTCCCATACAACAAACGTGGTTTTTTGCTTGTTTTCGCTCGATATTGATAACGGAAAGAGGTAGACGCTTGAAATATTCACAGAATATTTAATTATATACACACTAAAAAAAAAAAAATTTGAGGGGGCCTTCCATACAAAAACGTGTTTTTTTGTCATTATTATAGATAATGGTACGGAACCCTTCGTGCGCAAGTCCGACTCGTAATTGGCTGGTTATTTTTTAAGTCTATTAATAATACTAATATGACACGGAAGGCACTTAATCTCACGACACAGGACCGCTAGTGTGAGATTCAGGGCTACCTTATTGGAATAAGTATATACAAATTTGTCACCAAACTTCTAATTCTCGAAACTATATCTTTGTCCCTACTTTATAAGGTTGTATTCTTTTGAGCTAATAAACGTTATTATGTTATGTAAATAGAATAATCTAGAGAATGTCCGTATTAAATTAAAGCGTGTCAGATCAGTATTGAAACCTTTCAACTCAAATCTAATCCCAATACCACAATCAGATATTTTCTACTGCTAGCTTAATCGGAATGTCTATCCCTTATATTTTATGTCCAACGCGATAGAGTTTAAAATCGTCTGAGCGGGAAGAGCTAGTAAAAAATGCATGCGGTTCACACAACTCCGTGTTTTTACGATACAATTTAATCATACAGTTTTATATCCAATGACTATTTTATTAAAGCTCATAAACGTATGTTTGGAGTTGATGAACTTGAAACCATGCGCGGCGGAGAACTTCATTCAATGAACTCTATGACAGCAGACATGCGTAGGTATAAATGCTTCAATTATTCATTAATGGTATTATTTTATTTCTTGGTCATTGCCCTCTTGGCAAAAGCATCAAGATTGGTAATTACGATATCATTATATATGGGAAGCATTTCAAAAAGGTTGTCTAGACCTAACTCTCCGACAAGGCATCGACAATGACACTAGTGCAGGCTTTAAGTTGCCGTTAACTATCATGCGGAAAGCATGCTCGTTGGTCGCTCTTTTCAGTAAAAGTTGGCCTAACACATATAAGACGTCATAGACGTTTGTGACAGACTATTCAAACAGTATGGAATGTTCTTTAAGTGGCTGTATGCGTTTGTGTGTGCGTGTGTGTGTGTGTGTGTGTGTAAGTAACTGTATTTATAAACCAATAAATACGAGAGAGAGTCATCAACATCATCTTCTGCGAGGGTGAAGCAATACCAATACCAAACCTTTCAAATTGATGCATCCTGTATAAAAAGAATTACAATCAATATACGAGAACTTACCTTAAAAAAGTTCTTTACTGAAAAATACCTTTCTCAAAACAATCTAATAAGAAATGTCAGCTCGTGACCACGGCCATTGTAACATGGTCGAAACGTCGAGCGAAAGGTATCTATTTTTACCTATATTTAATAGTGAGCGATAAGTCCCGATATATATGAAAACATGTGTTTGAATCGCGAAAGTTTAAAAATTACAATCTAATAAGAAATTCGTAATCGGAACGGTAAACACTGCCAGTCTACTATTATCCATCGAGTAGTGGCGTTGTCCACCGTCACCGTCATCAAATCAGCTCGCTGGCACCATAATATTGTATTGTCATCGGAACTTGACAAGTATGACAAATTTCAGCTCAAATTGAACACTGGGAAGTGGGTTAAATTTTGATGACAGACACCGGAACAGGTGAAACTAAGTAAAAGCTTGTAAAATTTATATATATGCCTGTTAAGAGTACTACGAGAGTGAGAATCAATGTTATTCACACGATATAAATGAGCTAATTGGCTAATTGTCGCCCTCAGCAGTCAACATGTTGGTTGTCACATTGACGGAATATGCTTAGCTATGATCAGATTGAAGTATAGGCTGTGTTATTTTGCGAAAGGGAGGAAAAAAGGGTTGTAAGTTTATATGAAAACTGCCTGATGGACTTAGGACTTTTAACCTAAGTCCATCAGGCAGTTTTTTTTTTAAATAACTAATGCTGTTGCCCGCGACTTCGTACGCGTAGATTTTCATATAAACTTACAACCCTTTTTTCCTCCCTTTCGCAAAATAACATAGCCTATACTTCAATCTGATCATAGCTAAGCATATTCCGTCAATGTGACAACCAACATGTTGACTGCTGAGGGCGACAATTAGCCAATTAGCTCATTTATATCGTGTGATTAACATTGATACAGTCTCTCAGTCCAGCGCTGGAATCCAGTGAAGCTGCAATTCAATCCAGTTCAGTATTCCGAACTGGATTGAGATAGAGTAGCCGTTAACTTTTAAATTTAGTGTCCTCGTGCTTCAGCCCGCCCTTTCCCATTTTACTCGGAACACGTATCCACCATAAAGAAATGAAAATTACACACGGTTGCCTGGGAGAGATCGCTTTAAGCGATAAGGCCGCCTGTTAAAAGCCTAGATAATTACTGTACCTAATGTATAATGTTATGTTTGTTTTTGTGGTTTTTAATAAAGAGTTATTGTATTATTGTTCCAGTGCCATAGCCGATCCAGTGTTACTGGATTCCAGCGTATAAATGTCAATGCGTAAATGTCGCATTTTCAGAGTTATGTTTCTCGCACACTCTTTGAAGATGATAATTTATTTGCACAAAACACGAGTTAATCATACACACAATAATGTTTAAAATATTAGACACTTTGTATCTTGTTTTGCCTTGTTAGAAGGCGTACTAATCTAGAGAGATGGAATAAAATTACTGTAAATACTATTTATATAAAAAACAAGGCTGTCTTGGGACTGCCAACAGAACTGAAAACTAATACATCACATTAGCTTGCGGTGACGCGAACCCATAAGTTTTGTCCCTACCAAAAATCGCTCAAAGAAGTTTTCACTTCAAAAAGTTGAATAAAATTAAATAGTCGAAACAATGTCAATAATTAAAATATCTTGTTATTAATCTAATTAATAAATAAATATACATTTCTATAACTGCAAAATAAACCATTTGGCCTACTACTCTAATAATTACCACCGTAACTCAAATTTAACATTTATAAAATCACTAACTTTGTAATAACATTTCTCTTGTTAGTAGTTAAAACTTATCTTAAATAAACTCGAGTTTAGATCACTTATTGAATTTGGTGTAGTGTTGTAGATATAATAGGTTCTATACACATTATACTGTGCTTCATTATGTAGTTTTAGATAGGCGATTACTATATATTTACTAAAGTTATATGATTATATACGGGATATTTACCGTGGTAAGGTTGTGGAAGGAGCTCCCTTGCCTCCTTTACCTTACCACGGTAAATATCCCGTAAATAATCATATAACTTTAGTGAACAACCGTGATAGTTTAAAACAGTGTTTACTATATATTTGTTTTGATATCTATGCTTTTATTATAGAAACTGACGTGTTTATCAGTTGGTAGTGTACCTGCTTTCTGCGCTTAGGGGCGTGGGTTCGATTCCCATGTAGGACAAACATTTGTGTGATGAGCAGTTGTGTTTGTTCTATGTCTGGGTGTTCTATATTTAAGTATGTATTTAAAAATATATATGTACGTATATCAGTCTCTGGCAGCCATATTACAAGCTTTGCTTAGTTTGGGGTCAGATGACCATGTGTGCAATAATGTCCCAGATATTTATTTATTTATTCTATTTTATTTATCACACATTTTATTTATATTAACGAGACGATTAAAAAAGCTAGCAGCCGCGTGCGCGCATTCACCTTGAAAAAGATCGCCGAATGCGGTTGAAATATAGACGGAGTAACCGGCTTAATCTTACGTGTGTAATTACTGTATACTAATAAAAAAAAATCTGGGACATGTTTGCACATTCGGTTATCTGACCCCAAACTAAGCAAAGCTTGTAATATGGCTGCCAGAGACTGATATACATACATATATTTATATATTTAAATACATAAATAGATATTAACACCCAGACATAGAACAAACACAAATGTTCATCACATACATGTTTGTCCTAGGTGGGAATCGAACCCACGCCCCCAAGCACAGAAGGCAGGTTCACTACTAACGGGACTGTCAAATATAAATAAAATATCTACGATTTCGTACCGCCAATTCAGATATTGCCGGAAATAATTATTTTGATGATTTAAATTGCCTAAGCAGAAGAAAGAGTAGAGGATTGTTTGTGCGAGTCAGTTCCAGTCGGGAAACCAGGCACCACAGCTTCAGAGGTTATAATAGTCAGTCATGTGTCAAGGGCTGATCTCATGTCTCCGTCCACATGGCAGTGGTCGGAGTGCGTGACTGACCGTGGGAGCTACCACGTGTCCGCCGCTAGCTACCACTTAAACTGACTAACTTTAATGAGTGCCTGTTTGCTACCGAACCGCGTAATCAATACCGTGTCCAGACGAAGCGGAACCTTAGACCTCATAGTAACATGATAAGGTCGTAGCTCGACTGGGTGCACCAAACAGATCAGCGAAGTTCAGCAACGGACGATCCGTTCTGAATAGGTGACCGAGAATGATATTGAGCGCTATCGTGGGTACGTAAAAAAGTAAACCAATTTGATATACTTACTGAAATGATATAGGTTACTATCAGATTAGTCTCATAGAAATTTCATCAAAAACGGTTCAGTAGTTTGGTAAAAATATGTCATCCAAGTAATAAAGTATAGTAGTAGTATAATCCAAGTATATATGTAATTGCATATTTTTTTAAGTATATGTAATTGGTTTTCGAAATTGATAATATTTAGGTCCCGTTTTTTAGGGTTCCGTAGCCCAACAAGGAATCCTTATAAATTTGTTCTGTCCGTCCGTCTGTCTGTCCGGCCGTCTAATTTTTTTAGAACCCTCTAACTTCTATAATTATTAAGATAAGAGAATGAAATTTTGCATAATAACAGTAGTAGTACAGATCTCAATTATAAAAAATATATAATATTGCATTTCAGGGGTGGCTCTCGTTCATGTGAAATAGGGATGCATTTTTTTTTCACTCCACCTACCCATGTGGGGTGTCATTGAAAAGGTCTTTTAAAATGAAGGTAAGGTTTCATACATAAGTTTTTTATATAGTCTATACTTTGCGAAATATGGCCCACCAAAGTGGCAAAAAGTTGGTCCCCCCCCCCTGCATTTCTAAACTATAAGACATAGAAACTTGAGTCTTACAATACAGATAGGTCATATTTAAAACCTTCATTCAAAATTATTTTGAACATTATCTGATGATGGCTTTTTGAGTAACAGCGATAAAACTGTAATAAATTCAAAGCGTTATAGCTCAAAGGCCATTGACCTTTTTGTAAAATGATCTTAACAAATAATGTTTTTCAATCAGTTTTCTCTATGTTTAAACCATAAAAAGTATATGCTATGTAGCTTCGTTCGTTCGATTTTTTCTATAACTATCAATTTCAGAACTATGACTACAATTATATGGCTTTTGTTACGGAACTCTACCATATGCGTGTCTCGACACGCTCTTGGCCAATTATTTTTAACAGTAACCGCTATGCAGTATTGGAAGCCTTCGGGTGGCCTACGTCAAGGCCACTCGGGCTTACCTACTCATTTTCATTGTAATAGTGACGGAAAATATTTGGACCAGACTGGAAGTGAACTAGAACATGGGACAATCCTGGATTTGTCAATAGGCCATAAAGGCCGCGGCCTAGGGGCGGCAGATTTTAGAGGAAGCTCAAAAATATTATTTTATGAAGGTACGGGGCGGCGAAAATAAAGTGACCTACCCACGTAAAAATTATAAATCCGGTGCTGGACACCGAGGAGGAGACTTATACCAACACTGAAAGGATAATGACTATTGGTCAATCATTTATTATGATTTATCGACAAATATTACAGGTACCTAAAACAATACTATTACAAAATTACGTCAAAACGGTGACAGACATACTAAACACTTGAAAACCTGGAAAATTACCGAACAAAACACAAAGGTAATCGTAGCTGGCTTAAGTCTTATTTAAAACTACAGCTGTTGCACGCGACTTCGTACGCGTAGATTTTCATATAAACTTTCAACCCTTTTTCCCTTCCTCAATCCGGCCCTTGCGCAAAATAACATAGCTCAAAGTTCAATCTTGTCATAGCTAAGCATATTCGTGAAAACCGCATTTAAATCCGTCCAGAGGTTTAGGAGATGTGCGTGGAAAAACAAACAGACAAAAATTCTAAAAAGTCTACGTGTTCAGCTGCTTATTTTAAGACGCCCTGTGTGTTTGTCTTTTTGATACCTCGCAATTACAGATTTTTTTATCTCCACGTTTTTATCATATGCATGGATATAAATATTTTGACAACAATAGCACTCTCATTTAGTGGGAGATTTTATTTACCATTGAAACCAAAAAATAAAGTGCCTTTAAATAATGTAGTGAAATGATTGACGTCTAATAAATTTATTAATTAATCTTGAGAAAACTTTTAATGGCACGTGCCTTTATTTAGCTTATATAAACAGACCACTTGCCCTGTTAAAAAAACATCAGCATGTTACCCGTGTCTTCTCAAAATAAATATTCTGAATTTGTGTAATAAATTCAGAATATTTAATTAAAATTTCAAAGTGTGATCCAAAGTTTGCGTCCCAATATGCTTAGTACTGAAAAAATGTGCGCCGTCTGTGTCTATAAAAATTTCACGTTGCATTGTAACTTGCACGTGTAAAACTAGCCGTGTGCCCGATGGAATTTCCCATCTGGAACCCTCAGGAACCACTTTTCGCTGTCATGTACCAGAGACAACAGTTTCCACCTTTCTCACTTTAAAAATATATCAAACATCCATACAAACTTTCATCCCATGTAAAATGAAATCTAAGTACCAATCTCACATTCCTTGCAAATTTAGAACTTCCATGCAAATATTAAAATTTTATTTAAATATTATATCCCCTTAGGGGATGAATTGTCAAAATCCTTCCTTAGTGCTCATATTTGTTAAATCATGAACACCTTTACAAAATTTCATAGTTCTATACTCAGTTGTTTAGGTATGTTATAATGTTGTTTGAATGTATGAATTTCAGATTTTTATAGGTACCTTACGAAAACGATTGATCAAAGTCAATACATAACATGAAGCATTACGCTGTACGGAACTAAGAGACGTGGACAATGACTAAGAAAGATCGAAAAAGGCATTTGAAATGTGGTGTTGGAGAGTGTGCATGGAAAGAATAAACTGGACAGAAAAATCAAACCACTAAGTATTATTGTCGATAAAAAAAGAAGTCTACTAGCGAATATAGAGACTAGAAAAAGGAAGATGTTTAGCCACCTTGTACGACATGACAAATTAATGAAAACCATCATAGAGGGGAAAGGTAGAAGGAAAGAGAGGACCGGGAAGACCAAGATGAGTATTCTTAGACCAAATAAAAGAGAAGGCAAATGTCATGTCGTACAGGGAGGTGAAAACTCTAGCAGAAGACCGTCAAGCCTGGAGGTTACTCCACTGACAAGAGCCTCTCTTAAATGTTGAATGAATGAGGTACCTAGAATTTTATGTTTGCTCTCAAGAATGTCGTGACGCGAAAAGAACCCGCAGCATGAAGTCGAGCGACTGACTTCAGAGAGTAATATTCTGTGACGTTACGATCACAGAAGAGAAAAAAAATCCGTTCACTTTTCTGTGGTTACGTTAGTATGTATTGATTTCATAAATAAGCCGATAACATTCGAAAAGTTCATTCGCCCGTCATCACTTGATATATATAAGTTACTAGCCGTCCGCCCCGGCTTCGCACGAGTGTAAGCTCGGCCTTCGGCCTCGCTACAAAATATAATATAGCCTATGTCACCCGGGGATAGTGTAGCTTTACAACAGTGAAAAAATTTTTCAAATCGGTTCAGTAGTTTCGGAGCCTATTCATTACAAACATACAAACATACAAAAATAGGTACAAATCTTTCCTCTTTATAATATTAGTGTAGATAATGTCTCTATATCATAATATACCTAACTAGCGACCCGCCCCAGCTTCGCACGGGTATGTGTTTTATTATTATATACATAAACCTTCCGTGAAAAATTATCTAACTGATAGTGAAAACCGCATCAAAATCCGTTGCGTAGTTTTAAAGATCTAAGCGACTTTGTTTTACACTATGATAGTGATTAGAATCGTGAAGACAATAATATAGTGTATGCTACCATTTGAGTAAGTCGAATGACCACATGTATTTATACGAGTGAGTGAGTGAATAGCCACAGGTAAAGGTTACGGTCACCGTATCTCGATATGGCAGCTTTTGATATTGATTTCAAATTATTGAGCGTACGCGTCATCGTTTCCAGTATTTATTGCCGATTCCGGCGAAAATTGCTCATTTTTATGTCCACTTTATAAGTGAGTAGAAGTGATTTTTAGATTTTTTATGTCTAAATAAATACTTCGCAAGCAACTTGAGTAAATATTAATCATTATTAACGTTATAAGAATATACCTACATTGTAAATCTCCTTATGAACAAAGAAAAAGAAAGAAAGAAAATAAATTTTATTCGGCACCTTTACAAAAAACTTATATCTAGAGGATACAATCAGTGTCGAATGAATGGGTCCGTCTCGGCATAAATGGTGAAAGTCAAGGACTATCAGCGCCGGTTTTCAGACGAACCCTTGAGTTTACACTTACAATACACTTAACACAAATTTACATATATATTTTGAACATTAAAGATCGTAATACCTACAGCTGTGATTAAGCTCATTAATATTCACAACGTATTTTACCGCCATTAATTTAGTCTGCAAGACATCTAAGTTGTAACAGACGTTAGCTAGGTAACTCTCGAATCGGTGCTTAGGGTACCTCGATGGTTGAACAATAGGTGAGCGGCGATGGCGCGGTATTCATGGCAGCTCGGTACAAGTCCCGTGGGCACCAAGTTAATTTCAAGTTTTGCAAGTGGCGGCGACGAGCGTTCACTTATTAAAATCCCAACATCTTGTAAGTTAACAGGTTTTGGTTAAGTGCGCTAAAGCACAAAAGTTGGTGAAGCGTGCGCCAGTGTGGTGCGCTGCTGCGCTGCTCGATACTCCGGAGAGTATTACATTATGTGGCGCGAATAGGTAACCCACCACCCATTTCTTGAAAAGTGTTGTAAACTCTGACCACACGCACCATTAACAAACTACCAAAGGTCACCGAAAGCCAACCAAAGTACCAGGTAGGTTACCAAAGGCTTCTAACTTCAGCACAAACCAACCCTTGACAATATTTAACAGTAGCATATAATATTTTTCCAGTTTGCACGACACAATTGAGTTAGACACAGCAGTAAGATTCATGGCAGATTGTATGGCCGACCAATTACAATGAAATGTCTTGCATGTATGATATAATGTTCATTTATGTCACCTTGAAGAAGTGAAAAGCAGAATTAGACAAGCAAAAGTTGTTAACCATAAAATGTGTAAAGTTGCTTGCGATCCCAAAATTAATTTTGATAAAAGAAACCGCATTAAAAGAGGCTACGCTCTTATGTGGGTACGAGTCGCGAGTCTATGTTAAAAGAAATTTATAACTGGTTAGAGGCATTTGGGATGTGGAAAATTTACAAAATGCTTGAGATTCCCTGGACTATAGTTTCTTTTCAAGAAGGTACCAAATTTATTTGAAAAGCCTCAAAAGCCGTAAAATTTAACTGACCTCTATTACAGTCATGAGACGAAAAGTTGCCTTTATCGAAAATGTGCAAAGAAAATCCCCCTATGAAATTCCCACGGTTGATCCTCGAGGGTAAAATTCCGAACAGAGAAACCCAGCCCAGGACTACAGGATCAGATAGATTACCAGTATTTTAAGAACGCATCATGAGATTGCAAGAAGTATTGCCTACTAACCTCCAAGCTTCAACATGAAGATAGAATAAGACACGTAAGAATAAGATTTACTAATACCATTTCAACATAGAAAAATTAGGCTAGCAATGAAAAACCGGAATCAAATTCACTAATATTTTAGTAAGGATTTAAAAGTATGTTATTGTTGTCGGCGAGAGCTTAGTTATAATCCAGTATAAGCTGCCGCGAAGCCGATTCACAATGTTAAGCTAGACACGCCAGAAGACCAGCATGACGCCTCACTAGGAATTACTAATGGACTGGGGGCACAGTTACAGTGGAACTTGACAACTAGGTTGCTAGTATTTTTGTAATCATCATGATCCTTTCATGTTTCCACTGCTGCATGGCCGTAGCCAGGAATTCATTACCGGGGGGGTAATTTCGGGAATTAGATCATGCAGATCCGATGCACACTCTCCGAAATGTATACAAACCGTCCATGTCCGTGTGTGTGTGTGTTTTTTTCTTAAAAATTTTGATTCTAATCTATTTTATAAGTGTCACTGAACTCAATCGCAATGTAGGCTCAACGTTGGGCGCCAACGTAAATCAATACGCCTGAATTTTGAATAGAAATCAAAGAAAAGACGGAGTGGCTCAGGATCGCTATACTGCCGTATTTTTCCGTCTTTCTCGCTCTTCTATGCATAGTTAACCTTTTAGAGCGCTCTTTTTCAATTCCCTCCCTACCCACTCCCCGCTCAATGACGTAGGCGCACGATGGCGTAAATCTTATAGGCAACGTACAGATTGTACAGTGGTTCATTTTCAGAATATACCGCCAAGCAGTAGTGTGCAAACACTACTGTGTTCCGGATTGAAGGGCAATGTTTCCAGCGAAATTACAAGGCACACAGAGATTTGGCATCTTATATCTCAGGGTGACGAGCGCAGTGCATTGCCATCCAGGGTTTTGAACTGTTGAAGTTCAAAATTCTGAGTGGCGTTGTGCTGTTATGGGCAAGCGTGAAGAGCCATCAGGCGAGCGACTGCTCTCGTCTCGTCACTCAGTATCATAAAATAAAAACATATTATACAACACCTGCCCATACAACCCTGGGCCTTACGCCCAATTCTAAACGCGGGCCGGAATAGGTGCAGTTTGCAAAATCACGCGAACGCGTACCTTAACGCACCGAGCTACAATTTGTGGTCGCGTGATTTTGCAAACTGCACCTATTCGGGCCAGCGTTTAGAGTTGGGCGTAAGGCCCCTGGGGTCACGATATATTTTTCTACGACTTCACAACCTAACTCTGGCTGGGACCATATTGAAAACATTTATAAAAAGTCCATACAATATTTTATACTGTAAAAATAGTGTGGACTTTATAAAAAAACACGTTAGAATAGTAAATTATGCACTAAGGGAATAAAGCAGTGTTTTAAGTCGCGGGCGATATATTGAACGCTGAGTGTAACGAGGGACTGTAGAGTAATATAGAGTCCTGAGTGAAGCGAGGGGTTCAAGCTGCCCAATACGAAGACTGGCTTTATTACAGAGGAGCATATTCTACTTTTCACAACTTCTGCAAGACCATAAAAAGACTCGACAAATTAATCCAGGCTCCAAAAATTAAGTATTTATTTTGTATTTTTTTTTTGAGTTCTGCTTATGGTGGCCAGTTCGATTTTCGAACAAACCTCTTTACAATGCGATATGGGCATTTTTTTTTACTTAGAGTTTTCCACGAGTTTCCACACATTTTGACGTTTTAAATTCAGATCACTTTATTCCCTAGGGAGTTTCATACAACTTAATATCTCTTAAGAGATAATACTTCACTTTACGTTGAGGTTGCATGATATGTAATTGGACATTGTCGAGCAGGTGGTGTGAAAAATTACTTTATGTACTCCAAACTATTGTACTATTATGTATTCTGTGGTAGAACTATATTACATTGTTATACTAGGGGTGAAAGTAACTCTTTAACCCCGAGGTAAACACTGTGCTTTTCATTACGATTACAAGGAAACTAATAATAAAAACATGAACTGACACTGGCAAATGCACGAGAAGTGCGGGACCATAATCCACTGAGGAGAAAAAAAAAGTTGGAACATGGTTCAATACAAATGTGAAAATAGAACTAGTATTTTTTAATAATTTGAGTGTCTGTCAGTTGTAAACTGTCACTTTCAGTTGAAAGTGATTCTCCCTAGAGCTAAAATGTATTACTATAAACCCGCTCCTCAGGCAACTTCATGCCTACTTTCCGAGTATGAGTAATGAAAAATAGTTTTATTTACTTCTAATGCAATCACAATATATCAATAAAGCGACGTACAGTTCAATGATTGCCGTAGTATGGTCACTGTGATTTCCCACTACTATACGTATTTGTATGCTCGCTCTGTGTGTTATGTTTCGTTAAATGGGCCTGTCTGTCTTGCTTCTATAATAAGCCATTCACGTGACTGCACGAGACGTGCTTTGAAACGGATTAGTTAGTTCGTTGAAGGTCTGTGACACACGTCACTTCAAAGCAGCCAACTTACAAGGGAGTGAAATCACCGTCGTATTTTTGAGTAAAATCAAAAGTTTCCATATGATTTTTGTATGTTTATTTAGCCAGCTGTGGCTGTACCGTAAAAGTTGCGTAACTGCAAACCGTATATCAGGGCGTTAAGGTTTACGTTCACGTGATTTTCCGAAAACCCCTAAACTGAATCTCTTTAATCCAAAGACTTTATATAACGTAGTAGCCATCTTAAGAAGCTAACGTAGTAGCTTTACCTAGTCTGTGCTTATAACTGGGCCAAAAACTAACAACCAATTGTTTTTAAATTGTTAATGAATTGCCTCAAAATAGACAATTCTGACACTTTTGGTATTCTACTAACTTTAATAAGTAGTTTATCATTTGCATTTTAACAGGCAAGAGGCCTGTTTTTTTACTGTCTCATTTAAATATAGCTGATTAATGAAAACAAAATGAAAAACTGATCAAAAATAAACAACTTACAAGTATTTTCAAATCATGCTAGACAGAGAGCGTGAAACAGCAAATTATGACGTCACTTCTCTGTACGCCATATAAATTCTATTGTGACAAGTATGGTGCACAGAGGCGTGACGTCGTTTTTTGTTCAATGGGAAAGGGACCGAGTTTTCTCTACCAAAAACTTTAAGCGCTCCATAAATACGAACGAACTTTAATAACCGATTGAAATTATTTTTTCAGTAATCACATTATATTTATCTAGTATTTTTTTTATCAAAGCTATTAAATATGTGGGACATTATTGCACACATGGTCATCTGACCCCAAACTAAGCAAAGCTTGTAATATGGCTGCCAGAGACTGATATACATACATATATATTTTTAAATACATACTTAAATAGATATTAACACCCAGACATAGAACAAACACAAATGTTCATCACACAAATGTTTGTCCTAGATGGGAATCGAACCCACGCCCCCAAGCGCAGAAAGTAGGTTCACTACCAACTGAGCCACCGAGGCAGTCGTATTGGTATTGGTTTTAAAGATACAAATATCTGTCATCTACCCTGTGACCATTGAAAAACAATCGAAAAAAACAACTCTTACAAAATGTCATACAATGTAAAAATTTGCAGATTACCATTTTTAATAACAATTGAAAGTAATAAATAAATAAATATTCGGGAAAATTATGCATTGTTTATGAATGGTTTTTCTAAAAAAAAAAAAAAAAACGGGGTCCAGCCGGTTTATTCTGCATTCTGTGAACACGCAAGTGAAGTGAAGTAAATGTGATTTTTCTTGCCTATTTCTGCAGATAAATGTCAAAGCATTTAATTATAAGGGTAAGGGACTACCAGTCAAGGGTGATCACTCGACATTTTGACATTTTTCTATAGTAATCTACAAGAAAAATACACGTTCACTTCACTTGTGCGTTCACTTAGCTTACAGAATAGACCGGCAGGTGTCGGTACGGCCTCTGTACTTGCAATACAGAAGCTTTGTGATGATTGTACGAATAAATAAACTGATATTGATTTTCAATGTCGTCTTCAGGTTATGTTAACAGTCGTGTTATGTTAGTCAACAGCAAGCGTGCTCCATCATAGACCGCATCATCGCTTAACGTCAGGCGAGTCGGCGGTCAAACGCAGGCCTATAAAAAATATATTTAACAGTATGTAATCATAGAGTTACAATGATGTAATACAAAATTCAAAATGTCTTAAGTTTTAGAAATACGAAGAAACTGTTTCAAATCTTATAATCATTATGACAATGTCTAATTTAGCTAGCAACACTTAACCTTAACAGTCAGTATGGTTTAAGCCTACTTTTGGTATAGGTTACAGAAGTATTTGAGCGACGATCCGATATAGTATACTTATAACTTTTAAAGACCTAATTATATTAGTCAGTAAAATCGGACCTATTTATTATTATATTATGTCATATTTAATAAACAATTTTTTTATGCATTGACATCAATGATGTTTTCTTATCTTGATTGTTGACTAAATTTGTCTTCATTTGCAACATTGTTATCCTACGGGTGAAAGTAACTTTTTATATACAAATATAGAAATTTTTGTTTAGCGATAATGCAGTTTAAAATTTTAAAACTTTCAACCCGCTCCTCAGGCAACTTCAGACCTACTTTCCAAGTATGAGTAATGAAAAACCTATTTCAGATCCTACAAAGCAAAAAAGAAAAAATTCTCACGTCAGTGCTACAGAGGGTCTACGTCAGTAAACATTAACATATTTTTTTACTATTCTCTCTAATTTAAATATCTTCTAAATTCATAAAAGTTTTACACTTGTAACTGCTTCTAACGCCATTTTCTTTTAGTTAGGTAGTTACTAGTTTTCCTTACTGACCCAAAAAAAAAAAAACATTCTGTATCTATCTGAATTATCGCTTGAGTTGTACTAGTATCTATAATATAAATATTTATTATGTAGCTTGATATATTGTGGCCAGAGTGGCCGGTAGTTATATCAAGATTGTTTGAAGAGATTTGGATTATTTTCTCGCGGTAAGATGTTTGGCTTGTGCCCCGCCAGCGTCTTATCCGAGGATTTCAGTTTCCAATCAGTTTTCCAACTACTTAGAGTTGATCAAAAACGATAACACAAAGCCGGCGTAAAGTCGGGCGCACACTGAGTTCAAAAACGTCGTCGGCTCCCTCACAATACTGGTAGCTATTTAAATATTAAAGTGGTGTTAGCGTCGCTGCGGGGCTCACCGCGGTGCAGTTATTCTCTAATTGAGTACCGGCGAGCGGCGGCGGCAGCGACCGGGTTACTTGCCACACACCACCATATAAACAACGCTTAGTATTTGTTAAAAACCAGCTTTTTATTTATACACTCATTGTGGAACAAGCGTCTGGTTAAATTAAAGGTTATCTGGACACCACTTTATACGCTACGTAGATTGCGTGGCAACAACGCCTTTGGCAACAACATAGAGAAACAATTTAATGCAACAAAGACACAAATGCATTAAAAATAACTGTTTTAATGATGAATTTCTACATTAAAACAGTTTTTCTTCTTTAAAACAGTTTTGAAAATGGACTTCCGCAAAGTAACGCCTGATTCAATCAACCATTAAAAATAATGTAATGCTTCAGTATTGTTTTAGTTATTTTAGCGATACTGTATTTAGTGATTATAACTCGATATTACATTCTAGTAATGTTTAGTGGCAACACCCCTCTTTAAGAGGGAGGCCTTTGTTCAGCAGTGGACGTTTATTGGCAGAAATGGGTTGTATATAAATTACTGTGTAAGCTACGTTAACATATTTAACCGGGCAAACCCAAGATATCTCGAAAATCTATACCTACTGAAGCATTTTGTGCGGATGATGACTGAGTAGGAAATATATTTATTTCTTGTTGCCATATCTGTGTCACAGGTTTTCGTCTCAGAGATAGAGAGGATGGGGCCTGCACCCATGACTTATTTAGCACCTAAATAAATTATGTGCAGTTTCGATGGTCACTCAAAAACGGTAAAGCAAACGTATTTCATGTTTTTTATTTCATAATTAGTAAGATTAGTTTTTTGTACTAACACAATGAATTTAGGTGTCCACAAATAGGTAAATATTTTTAGTAAGTAGATTAGGTACATATATGGTTTATATTCTTAGTCTCTGATCTCACTTTGAAAGTGAGACTTTACGTTAAAATTTAGTATGACATTCATTTAAAAAAGTGCACCACATGCACATGCATGCATGTTTTGTTTGGTTAGTAAAGGCATCAATTAGTCAGTAAAAAAATGTACAATAAGTATAGTTTGTTTAATATACTAATAACAGAGTGTGGTATATTATACATATTCCCTATATGTAAACAGATATTACAGGATTTTCAACCTTAAGTTTCACAGACAGAGCTTCGTTGGTCTGACAAGCACGTCAGTGTTTTAAGTATGTTAAGCGGTATTACACCTTACATGTACAGGAGTAAAGTTCTATTTGATTTTCCAGTAAGTAATTTTGGTAAATAGGTGGGCAAAATTGTGATGTTTCCCGTCAAAATGAGGAGAGCATACGTGCAACACGACAAGCTCTGTTACTTGAGTTTATTTTAAATAATTTACAAATATTATCTTTTTTAAATGAAATTACATATCAACTTTATTTAAACCATATATTTTTAAACCAAGCTTATATAAGATTATTAGTAATTGGAACGGTGTGCTGGTCAATATGAGCCCAAACACTGGCCGTCTACTATTATCCATCGAGGAGTGCCGTTGTCCACCGTCACCATCATCAAATCAGCTCGCTGGCACCATAATATTGTATTGTCATCGGAACTTGGCAAGTATGACAAATTTCAGCTCAATTGAACACCGGGAAGTGGGACAAATTTTACTTGCAAGATTTGATTACAGACAGACACGGGTACAGGTGAAACTAAAACGTCATAAAGCATGTAAAATAATTCTCGAGGTTTAAAAAAATATGCTTTAAAATTACTAATGTTGAAGATACTGGTACCTAAGGATAATGGGACAAACTATTTAAATTATTGCATTGTCATTGGTGCTTGGTGCAAATTTTCTTATCAATCCGTCGTTTTGAAAGGGGTGAAAATCACGTCCAAAGATTCCGTTACATATATACATACCAAGCTAAAAAAGCGTGTTAAAAACATGTGTGTTGTTATCGTATTTTATAGCTAGTGTTTTAAGGAATACTACCATTATTGACTATACATTAGTATTGATGTGAGTACTTCCAATAATAGGTATTCAAAACAATTTCTATCGAACTAACTCAGTTACAAATCAAAGGCAGCGGAGCGGGTGCGATTCAATAGATGCATTCTCCTTTTTATTATTCCTCCTTTATGATAGTAAGTAGGCTTTACTATATGAGTCGGATAACAATCGTTGGTCTCTAGCCCCATGCGTTTCAGTCGCAGACGGCCTTGGGGGAACCGCCTGCTTTCTTGTCGCACCCACCAACTTCGGCATCTGTCCATCTCGCATTCCTGCGCATGAATAGAATAAGACAACAACCGTCGCTACTATCTGTCCCTTTTGCTCACGTCTACCAAAACAAAGAGTGAAGTGAGATAACGCTACGCCGCCGGAATGCAATAAACTGGGGATCCGACGCGGTACATTTGTTCGTATATAATGGTAGGTTACAGTGAAAGGTTTCGCTGTCGTTCTATTTGTTTACTCTGCGTATGTGGCGAACGTATTCGTTAAACGCCCGCCGTTGGCTTGCATGATTTGTAAAATCTTACGATTCGATTATAATAATTAGCAATCGTCACATTACACATATTACATATGAGGAAATTTACTCCATAAATGTCTGTTTGTTACCGTTTCGCGGCTGGATTGCATGGTCTTGGCGCGGCGTCAATTTCACGGCAACGTTAAATAATGAAATTACGATAAACGTACATATGAAAAATGTATATAAAATCCCGTTTTAAACTTCCCACAGCATTGCTGGTAAAAAGTGAAGAAAGGATAATCTACTAGTAGTAAATCGATATAGCTTGATATAGTCCCATGGGTAGTAAGGAAAAACCAAAACTGACTAAATTTCCGTGTGTCCATTGTATTTTTTACCGCCGAAGCAAAAAGAAGGGTGTTATAAGTTTAACTTGTGTATACCTGTGTCTATGTATGGAATCGTAGCTCCGTAACGGCTGAACGTATTTTTAACCGACTTCTAAAAAGGAGGAGGTTCTCAATTCGACCGGTTTTTTTAAGGTTGTCCTCACCTCACCTCACTGCACCTCAGAGCTTTCGACTGGGTGAAACGATTTTGATGATTATTTTTTTATTTGAAAGCTGATGCTTCCTGTGTGGTTCCATTTTGTCCAGTTCTGATATCTTATCTTTTTTTGTATTGATAATTATAATTTAGTTTTTTTGTTTGCAAGGTCGCTAGATTAAGAGTGAATCTGTTCATCTGATTGAAAACACCAGCTCTTTCATCGTAGGTTTAATTTTTTTTTAAATGTATAACTACTTGTCTGTGGATTGAAACAGCTGATTTTTATTGTAATTTTCGGGCTAGTGGTAGTCAAATCGATTGGTTTTGAAGTCTTATATTACATGGTTTTCTTTCAGTTACCTTCCTTAATAGTATTTTAGAATTGAATTTATTTAATGTAGAGTGCAGCACGAGCCAGGACGTGAGTTTAGCGCCATTAATAGATACTATTAACCAATTTTTAGTACTAATTAGAGCGTGGGAACATTGCCATTGTTGGTTCAATGACGGCCTTGACGGACTAAAATAAGTAAGTATTGGAGGACCACTGGACGTTTACATTATATAAGCTTTGATTTTTTTCCGATTCGTTCATCATAATTCAAGTTGAACTTTTATTTTAGACATAACTTAATGTCCCAGATATTTATTTATGTAATGTCACTACGATCTATATCCCGTAAATAATCATTTAACTGTACCTCATATTTTTTATTGAGCGAAATATTACAAATCGAAAAGTAATCGTAATCGTGGTTCGGTCGGTAACTGTAGTAACCGTGATAGTTTAATACAAATATGAAGTAACTCTGATTTGCGCTTTTCTCCATGTCTTTTGGATTAATTCAAATACATTACAGTTATACTTTTTGTAAAATATGAGGTAAACCTCAAAAATAGAAGAAGCGAAATGCATGACTGTGTGTAAGCGCCATGATTTTGCTCCACTAAATGCGACTTTAATGCAACATTTTAAGTCTGATGGTCATCTGTAGTAAGTTGCATATAAGTGAAAACACCTCGGACGGAAAAGATGTAGAAAGAAATTAACGTAATTACGTTCCAAGTACCTATTAAGTTTTCTGCGTGGATTTTATTACTATTTATAAAAATAAATATGGTGTAAAATTACACCAGCTTAATTTGTCATAAATCATGTATTTATATAATTGTGTATAGGTTTAATTTAAGTTGGATTTAGGTATCTGGTTATCTATTTCTTGTAAAAGTTTTGTTCTTTAGTTTATTTTCGTTGGTTGACCAGCTAAGTGTTTTTAAAATTAGAAATATTTTTTCCTGCTCGCCTACATACCATTTGTTCCAACCTGGTGGATGACTGGTAGAAAATGTTTAGCATTAAGTCCTCCATTTGTACGCTATTTTCATAACCATTTATCGTATTCCCACTGCTGCATGTGACGCAGGCCATCTCTCAGAGAGAGAGAGAGAGAGTCAGAGCCATAAATGCTATTATTCAGTATAAACACATTCCCTGTGTAGCTAAGATCATTTCAACCATACGACGTTCACTGCTGGACATGGGTCTTCCCCATCGATCTCCAAAAGGGCCGGCTGGAAGTGGCCTGCATCCAGCGTTTCCCTGCGGTCTCTGTTAGGTCGTCTGTCCATACTGTTGTCTCCATTCGAGAACCTTTCGGCCCCAACGACAATCTGTTCCGCGTGCTATGTGCCCTGCCCACTGCCACTTCAACTTGCTAATCCGGTGGACTATGTCAGTAATGATCGTTCGTCTATGGATCTCCTCAATTCTGATTTGATTTCGTAGATAAACCCCGAACATAGCCCTCTCCATAGTTGAAGTGGCAATGGGCAGGCCACATCGCTCGAAGAACTGATAACCGATGGGGAAGAAAGGTTCTTGAGTGGAAACCGCAAACCGGAAGACGCAGCGTAGGTAGGCCTCCCACTAGATGGACCGACGACATTGTGAGAGTCGCGGGCATCCAGTGGGTGCAGATGGCAGGATGTCGTTCAGTATGGAGGTTAAAGGGGGAGGCCTATGTTCAGCAGTGGACGTCTTCTGGCTGATGATGATGATTATGATGATGATGATAGCCCTCTCCATAGCTCGTTATACAAAAAACTGGAGAGTATAACTTGCCACTATGTTTAGGGTTTGTGGACTATGGGAAAGCTTTTGATTCAATCTAGATATGGGCCGTGCTCGATCCAGTCTGTCCAGCGATGCCGTATCAGCTATCGGTATGTTAAATTGTTGTAGTGTTTGTACAATAACACCACCATGTCGGTCCGAGTACAGGAGCAGAGTTCGAAGACAATTCCATTGCGAAGAGGCGTAGAAATAGTTGTTTGTTACGTCTGTTGTAGAAATTGTTGTTTGTTACGTCTGTTATATAAATTGTTGTTTATTACGTCTGTTATATAAATTGTTGTTTGTTACGTCTGTTATGTAAATTGTTGTTTGTTACGTCTGTTATATAAATTGTTGTTTGTTCCGTCTGTTATAGAAATTGTTGTTTGTTACGTCTGTTATAGAAATTGTTGTTTGTTACGTCTGTTATATAAATTGTTGTTTGTTCCGTCTGTTATAGAAATTGTTGTTTGTTACGTCTGTTATAGAAATTGTTGTTTGTTACGTCTGTTATATAAATTGTTGTTTGTTACGTCTGTTATGTAAATTGTTGTTTGTTACGTCTGTTATATAAATTGTTGTTTGTTCCGTCTGTTATAGAAATTGTTGTTTGTTACGTCTGTTATATAAATTTTTGTTTGTTCCGTCTGTTATAGAAATTGTTGTTTGTTACGTACGTCTAGCTAAGACAAACAGTCCAACTAGGCAGGTCCAACTACAACAAAGAGGTCACTCGGTGAATCCAGCTCAGCTGGGGAATATGGTAACTCGTATTAAAATATAATCCGGTTTTCAAAACATTATGTTTTCAGTTTCAGTGCTCACACGTGTAACTCGATACAAACGAATAAACTTATACTGCATACTAATTTTCAAGCCTTTAAAAGGACTCCTTAATGATATGCGGTAAGTAGTTATGAAAGTAACTAAAAAAAATGGATTAGAACCGAATTTTCTATAAAATGTATGAAATATATATTTTATTTTTAGTTTTGTTCTTTAGTTTATTTTCTTTGGTTGACCAGCTTTTAGTTTTTAAATTATAAGTTTTTTTTCATGCACGCCTACATACCATTTGTTCCAACCTGGTGGATGACTGGTAGAAAATGTTAAGCATTAAGTCCTCCATTTGTGCATCGTACTTAATTTGTAAGTGTGCAATAAAGTATTAAATAAATAAATAAAGATTCCACAATCTTTATTTATTTATTTAATATTTTACTTTAATACTTTATTTATTTTTTACTTTTTAGAACGCATCAGTTAGTTCTTTCAGCAATGAGTGGTCATTGCTGAAAGAACTAACTGATGCGTTCTAACGACTAAAAACTTGTTTTTTAAAGAAAAATAACGAGTTTAACGTATTTTTTTATGCAAGTTTTATTCTTGCACACAAATCGGCTAGCCTAAATCACAAAGACACAAAAATGTGATCTTTTTTTAATTAGTTTGTTGTGCATCTACGTAGACTCCGGGGTCCGTGCCCTTTGTCAACTATTACTAACTAGCTACGATACTCCTTATAACATCAGCTATCTGCTAGTGATAGTTCCAATAACAATGGTCTAGCCTTTCAGAGTTCAAAGGGCACAACATGCCTTAGAACCAATGACTTTGCAAGAGGATACAAAGTCCTAAAAGAGGTGAATTTTCCACTCAAAAATACAAAACTCGAAATAATAATATAAATAATTTTGTATGGTCTTATACAAAATTATTATATTGTAGGAACTACCATTATACGATTTTTTTTTCCACTTTACTGCGTTCACTTTGTGAATACATTGCGTAAAATCAAAAGTGTACACGTAAATCTAACAATCATGAATTTACGTAGATGTGTAATAATATTAAGATGAAATGAAGCATTTTTAATAGTATGGACGAATGTTGCAAAAGTATTCGGCATTCAAACCAATATAAAATTTAAATGTCAACACTAGAATGTAAATAAACATATTATTTTTAGTTATGATGCTAAAAGTAGTATACTGATATAACTATAGATTAATCATAAAATCTAGATGACTAAAAACGTCGCTATCCTTGCCTAAGAAAAAAAGAAAATGACGATATTACTGCCGCCCGTTTAAAAAATCGGTAACAGTAATATTATTCTAAACAGTAAATAATAATTAGGAAGAAAAGATGACGCCAAATCTCCCTCTACCTGTAAAATAAAAAAAATAGTATGGCCAATTTTATTTTTGAGGTAAAGTCTGCCCAACTTAACGGTCCCGCGGAATTCTCGGAACTAATGAACTTTCCATAGAACAGTTTTCTATTGTCATATGAAATTAGGATAGCAGCGCTCCGACGGCGGGATACGAAAAATTGAACAAACTGTACAATCTGTACATAGTTTTCAGTAGCAAAATATGAAAGAAAATTGCGAAAAGTTATAATTTAATTTACCTATTCCATTTCTGCAGAATTTTATTGATAAATGCTCTTACTTAAAAACGTTAAGTTAAACAATGCTTAAAATTACTCTGTCTACTTCTCGCTGAAGGAAATTGTCACACGCGAAAATGAGACAGAGCAATTTTAATCATTGATTAACATAAATAAAGTTTTTAAGTAGGGCTAATATTTAGTAAAACATTATTTACTACGATCTATTATATATTATATATTTTCAGGTGTTTTTTTACGTGTTATAAAGAACAAATAAGAACTAAAAATTATCAAATTTAAAATCACCATTTTTATAATTTTATCTCTTAATATATTTACGTTATGTATAAACACTTTTTATTTCACGAATTAATTAAGTACCGTTCTAAAATGATATTGTTATAAGCATCTAGGTTAGTGAAAAACTAAAATATGTCGCACAACGTATATTGCATAATTTGCTTTATTTTATATTTCACTCGATTAATAGTTTTATTCGAAGATTATTATTAATTATTACATTGGAAAACGAACAAACAAAATCGTAGAAGAAATAAACTTAAATAAAGAACAAAATAAATATAACTAATCTATTACAATGCTACCAGCAGACTTAGTTCCAAAACACTGACTGCATTGCCGCGTTCAATTGCAATTTTTGCAATACTAATTCAGGTCAGTATTTTAGTCACGAAATACTTCGACCAGACACATTGATAATTGTATTTATCTAATAATGATAACATAAAATCAGTAGAAAATTACGCTACTTATTCGCTACGAGCTACGCCGACGGAAAGTGGCAGTGGGCGGCGTAACTCCCGTAGCGCTACGACTGCGTAGTACGGCTACGGTTTCGTACGACTACAGAAACCGACGGCATTCGTACACAGATAAGTACGTAATTTCATATTGAATATTTAAGTCCACCTCTATTACCATGGTTTCCTTATTAATGTATAAAAAGGTTTAAAAGTTTACAAGCAATGTAAAACATTCTAGCCACTTTTACTTGGAGGCTCGCTTTTGCTCTTTCCTTTTTTTAATATTGTTTTTTGAAGATTATTAATTTAATATTGTTTTTTGGACTGTAAACTAAAGAATATTTACAATAATACGCGTGAAATAATTTTTACTTTTCATATAATTTATAATAATATTGTTCGGATATGTTTGTTTTTATTTATTTATATGTATATGTATATTCAAAGTTAAAAATAAACTAAGACATTTAAATGTCAGCTGTAAGCTATGTATAGAACCGGTGACTTTACCGGCGGCTCGCCGTCGTAGTTCCGTCGGCCGTCGGCATATGATGTCGCTCGGTTTCTTTCCAAAGTTTTATTTCTTATTTTTTAGCCCTATTAATCTTATTTTAATTTCTAAACCAAATCCACGATCCAACTAATTAAATTAAAGAAACAAATTAGTTCCTTTTAAGTTTTTTAACTAAATAATTAATAATAAAGAAACAAATAAGTTCCCTTTAAGTTATTTAATTTAATAATTACAATGCCCACTGGTAGCGATTTAATAGATTAGTTTAATAGTTTGGTTTTTATTTAATATTATTTTTAATATTAAGAAGATGAAATGTTATTAAATTAATATCAATGATTTGGCATAGAGACTTAATTTTGTGTTCCATCTTATCGTGTATTTTGTATATAAATAATTGTTATTGTATTTTTATGATGTTCAGACTTTAGTTCAAAAAACAATAAGAAACAATTATATTAACTGAACTGTTGTAATTGATTATCGTTGAAATAAGTCGATGAATGGTTTTAATTTCGCTGTAAACATTTTACGAGCATATTATTTGTTCTAATCATCGGCACCCGGCTCAATGCTAACTTTGTAATAGCCATACATTTCGGCGGTCAATTATTTCTCATGATCTGTAAAAAATTTAGCGTTCCCGGGATGTTATGTGCGTGTTTTTTATTAATTTCGTATTTGACGCAATCTAAAGATATTTCAGGCGCACATTCGACCTTTTTTGATTTTGTTTTTACAATTAACCGAACGTTTTATGAAGTCGTTAGACAAAGTAAAAAGTGCAGCAAGATATTCTTGTTTAAATCTCAGTTTAGAGATGGCATAGTTTCTCTGTTGCAGTACTTTGTACGATACGGAAAGGTTTTCATTTCGATTGTAAATAAAATTGTCAAAATTTAGCTGTAGCTACTGAAAACTATATATCTTTGACCTTATGATAATTTTCGCTAATTCTAAACAAATAATATAAACACAACCCCATGGAGCTCCATTATATACATTCGCATCGGCAGCCCGCTGAGCCTTTCGCCAGGCAAATACAAGCCACTTCCTGAAAACAAAATGTTTACGCCTGCCTAAAGTTTCTCTTTACGGAGAAATAATCTTTGTACCGCTTTTAAAACGCAACCTTATCAATTATTCCGTAACGTAAACAATGTAAGAACGTATATTCGAAGAAGAGTAACGTTAGACTTACCTACCTAGTTAGCCGTGAACATGCCAGGTAGTAGAACAGGTCGACTCACCTGCCCTGCCGACTGGGACGCGTGACGTTGGATACAGAGTTGACATCGAGACTCGTGCTGCTCCGGAGAGCGGTAAGATGAAGATTGGCGGTACTCACGCTCGGGTTGGGCACGCACCGGCGCGGGTCCCCGCTGCGGTACGTGGGGCTGTACCGGCCCGGGAAGCAGCCCGGCGGCGCCATCAGTCCCCCGCCGGACTTCATCTTGTCCGGCGAGTACATGGCGCACGACCCCCAAGGGTCGTCCTCCAACTTCAACACCTTGGAGGGTGAGTGGTACTGGCGGTCGAAAATCTTGGCGTCTTGTATCGTACTTTCGGGGAAGAAAAAGGCGACGCGTCGCCGCGACCGCTGCTAGCGCCGGGTGTTGACCGACTGAGGCTGGTGACGCGTGACGTCACAGGCCACGCCCTCGCCCCTCTGCCACCGCCCACCCTCAGCCGCGTCTCACGCATGTTTACGTCGCCGGCGGCTCCGCGAATTACTGAATTATTTAATTGGTCCATTCAGTTCTGCCGCTGGTTACCTTTTCGCGATGCCGACTAGGAAAAGCTTGACGGATCGTCAAGAACTCGATTGGCACGTCTAATTATGCCCGGTCGGTAAACATGGCCCTCTAATTCACAAGTTTAGCGAATCTACTATTCAATTTGTCACAGCCGAGACTGTAGCAGTACTTATGCTTTCCTGAAACTTCTGAAACCTTGTTTGGGAAACGAATTTCATTTAACACATTACATTTTACAAGTTGAAAAGCTGTTCACCATTTGGTACATATATTTTCTTTGCGATTGTGTATAGTTTGGTTGTCGTACTGGACTAAAAAGTTCCAACTAGAGTCATTTATTTAAATAGCGTATCTGACACGCTGCTAACGGTGTAGACGAAAAATTATTAAGCAGAATGCCGTTGTTTCTCGTCATAAAAAAAAACTTGTAATATTTAATGGGGGAGTGTCCTGGAGCTATTCCAGCCTATTTCACGATTTAAGAAAGTAAAAAGCAGGAGGTTCTCAAGACAACGCGTGTTTCTATTTTTTTTTTGTGAATACGAGTAGACTGCCTTCTTTCTTGTTAACTTTTTAACTACCGACGCAATAAGATATTTACCCGTTATAAGGTTAGCGCGTGAATCTGTGAATCTGTGTATATATGAATCTGTGAATCTATTATATGTATCTATGAATCTGTAAATCTGTGTGTCTGTCTCTAGCAGACCAAAACGGCTGAATCATATATTTTTTGGTGAAAGATGACTCGAATCGAAAGATGATCGAGATTGTTCTTAACTGGGATTTATGAAAAAAAAATTGAGCTGTATGAAGGATAAACAGCTTTTTCCAAAAAAAACATTTATACTTGTTTATGTATGAGCACTCATAACCTTTTACAGCACAATCCAATTTTTAGCCAACTTCCAAAAAGAAGGAGTACTCAATTCGACTGTATATTTTAATATTTTTTTTATTTATTTTTGTGCCTCAGAACTTTCGATTTGTTGAACCGATTTTTGTGACTATTTTTTTGGTCGAAAGCTGGTGCTTCTCATTTCAATTTGTTCCAGTTCTGCCATTTTTATGAAGTCGGTTATTATTTAATACTAGCTGCGCCCCGCGGTTTCACCCGCGTGGTGATGAAAATCGGCGATGATGATGATGAAAAGTAGCCTTTGTGTTAATCCAAGATATAAGCAATGTATATTCCAAATTTCATCCAAATCCATCCAGCCGTTTCTGCGTGATTGAGTAACAAACATCCATCCATACATCAATACATCCATCCATCCAAATTTTCACATATACGAGTATGATACTAGCTGTACCCGCGACTTCGTCCGCGATTTCTTCAGAAAAAAATAGCCTATGTCCGTCCTCATGATACATACTATTACCTCGCAAAATTTTATCGAGATCGGTTAAGCCATTTAGCCGTGATTATGTAGCAAACAGACAGACAGACAGAGTTACTTTCGCATTATAATATTAAGTGTGATTTTTTTATATCCTCTGTCTTGCATACAACCAAATACAACTCACCAAGCTTTCCTAATATTTTTTTTTATCTTTTAGTTTTTCAATGGCTGACAAGTGGCATTTACAAGAGAGCGCTACCGTGTGTCGGGTGAACTTCATCCTCACCTTATGTAAAATATTAAAACAGACTTCATAAGATCACTCGCTGAGCAAACCTAAAGATTGCCCGAAAATTTCATCAAAATCGGTCTAGCCGTTTTGGAGTCCATATATAGGGAACACATACACCCATCGCCTTTTTATATAAGTAAGTATAGATTACTCGCATAAGGCTCGAGTTACACGATCCACGTAATTATCTGGTCGTCTGACGGGCCGTCAAAACAGCCGGGTAATCGCGTCCGCCCGGCAGATGGCGGCATTTTTTAATTTTTCGATTTCGGACGCGACTATATTATGCATGACGCTTTTATCGCTCGCTGTGGTTCCTTCGGGAGTACGGAACGCGTGGTTCACAGCATAAGAGAAGGCGTTTAGGCGTATGAGCTGGAACAGTTTTTCATATCGGCATTATGATGGGTCGACCTAAAATCTCTACGCAAGAAAAAAAACACACATCAGTCATAGAACTGCACGTCAAAAGTGAAAACTTAAGTAGTATTCACCTATTGTACAAGAGATGGCACTGTTTTATAATACACGGTACATCGTGACGATGACGCGAGTTCCATGAATTTTATTCACCCAAAAAGTTGTCAACGCGCCTAAAGAAGTTTTCACTTAAAAAACAACATTATTGTTACCCTACTACAACTGTGAATGTTTTTAAACGAAAAGAATATGAGTGACATTAGCTGAATTTAACTTTTTTTATTTCTCATTGTCATTTTTATTGTTTTTTTTTTTAAATAAATAATAGGCTTGCGTTTGACCTGCCATCTCGCCTGATGTTAAGCGATGATGCGGCTTACGATGGAGCCCGCTTACATTGAAGAAACCGATTCACTCGTGATTTGAAGACACCCAGATTGTAACTATCGGGGAACACGCATTCAGGCAGCGCATTCCACAGACCAGCAGTACTCACAATAAAAGTGGAATCAAAGCGCTTCGTACGGGTTTACGGAATGTCAACCATAAAGTGGTGTCAATATTTCGTGCCTGCTCTGGCAGTCCGATAAAAAAGGGCAGGAGGGAATTAAATCATGCAGTACCAAATTATTGCAAAATTTCAGCTTAATCGGAAACTGGGAAGTGGGTCAAACATTGTTAGTTAGTTAGTTTTTCCTCGATTTCCTTGCGATTCCATCATCAGATCCTGACTTGATGATAATGGGACCACCTCGGGAGTATATATACCCTTTCGAAAAAGAATTTTTAAATCGGTTCACAATTGGCAAAAATACCGATGAACATAAAAAACATAAACATGAACATTAAAAAAAACATACAGACGAACATAGTACCTCCTCTTTTTTGGAAGTCGGTTAAAAATTAACTCCTATTTCTCCTGGTCACGCTATAACTTGAGAACGGCCTTACCGATTTAATTCGTCTTTTTTTTTAATGTTTTCTAATACTTCGTAGAAAGTTCTTACATTTAAAAACGGCTTGACCAATTTGGATGAAGTTTTGTGTTCCTGGAGCGGGTCATAGTACCGGGGCTGAAGGCCGAGCATACACTCGTGCAAAGGAGTTTTGATTGAGAATCGCTTGTTTGTAATGGTTTAAGCCGCGTCCGGAACGTATACCCTTTTTAGGGTCCTGAGAATCGGCGTGGATCCACTGTCGGGCGGCACAAAGCTCACTCCGTTGCATTAGCGCTCCTGTCGCAATAACTCCGTTAACGACATACATCCACGTGAATTTATATAATGCATTTTTATTATGCTTACAATAAACTACGCAGTTAGTGCATGGTTTCTGTAGGCTGCCTACTGTCACTATTAGATAGAAATAGAAACATTTTATTGTGCACACCATAAATAAAACTATTACATACAGGTAGAGAAACTTACTAGCTAGTGGCAGCCTAATCGCTAATAGCAACCACTTCCAGGCAGTTATCGGATGGAATGAATTTATGGACTGTACAGCATTGTCATAGTTCTAACTAATGCAAAGATCTCCGACACCTAACTTAACTTTTCTCGAACATGGTCGGTAATGTTTTCCATTATTTTTATAAAGCACTTCGAGGAAAATAAAATTTTATGGTTAAAAAAGACGATTAAAATATAGGCGAGATTAAAATTACCATTGTGAATAAAACGCATCAACCTGTGTCTGTAATGTGAATGTAGCGCAAACATACAAATTTTTTACCGACTTCAAAAAAGGATGAACTTCATCATTTATCAAGCGACGTAGTTTTTTTTTATTGGATTTTTAATTTTAATCGGTTTTTATTGATACTACCGGTTACTCTGACTATTTTACTAACTATAGTCGAAGTAACCGGCCTAAACTTACGTGAGAAATTGCTGTGTAATATAAATAAAACGTATATTGCTTGTTTATTCGAGCGATGGCCAATCAGGATGCCGCCTTAGACACGATTTATTATAAAGCTACGAATTCTCAAACAAAAATTCTTCGTTGTTTTTATTAGGTTGAACGAGGTAGATATCGCGAGGTAGGCGGGTGCGCGCGGGGGCGGACTGCAGCTTCCGCCGGATGTGGCGTCACCCCGCCCGCCCCGGACACGCCGGAAGCTCTCGAGCCCTTCCGACAAACGTCATGTAGCGATAGATGGAAACGTAAATAGGAAACAATTTAATTTGTTTATTATTGTAAGTACCTTACTCGTTATTAGTTCAATTCAATAAATTTATTTCATAATCAGTGATTCCATAATAAAAAAATATCAAGATTAGAATTATTACTGTTACACATATTTACACTAAAATAAAATAAAATAATATTAATGTCATACAAGTCAATATAATAAAAAAGATTAAATTATCCTAATCTATATTTTGTCTCACTATGGGCCTCATTAGCAAGCTCAAAGTCACACAACGAGCTATGGAGAGGGCTATGCTCGGGGTTTATCTACGAGATCGAATCAGAAATGAGGAGATCCGTAGACGAACTAAAGTCACCGACATAGCCCACCGGATTAGCAAGTTGAAGTGGCAGTGGGCAGGGCACATAGCAGATAACGTGGAGAGCATCCCATCCATACCAAATGGCCGCCGCGTAAGTCAGCGTTGCGATATAAGTGCCTTTGTATAATACTTTAAGCGCCTTATATCGCACCCCCCGATTCGAAGCCGAAACCCTGGACATCTTACCGAAATACTTGCTCGCCCGCTCACCTATGCTGGCCGCAAGTGGTGCAAAGGACAGGGTGTTTATGACGACACCTAGCACCGACGCCTGTTTGACCGACCTGACGGCGTCACCTCCAAACTTAATGGTCGGGGGACGCTGGAACCTCCCCCTCAGCGTGATGGTCTGGGGCTTGGCCCGGGCGAAATCGAGCCTGTTCCGGTTCGCCCACCCGGCCACCAGACCTAGCATTGCGTCAGCCCTTCTCTCTATCGCCGCCCGTGAGTTCCCACGAACCAGGATGGTGACGTCGTCTGCGTATGCGACAATCTCAACTCCGCTCTCCGGAGCCAGCAGAGCGAGCAAGTCGTCCAGCAAGATGTTCCAGAGTGTTGGCCTCAACACTGACACCTGCGGACAGCCCATTGTCGACACTTTACATTCCAACTGGGTGCCCACGATCATGGCAACGCGCCAGTCGCAGAAGTAGTCCACCAGCATCCTGTAGATGTTTGGCGGTCTACTTCTTTTGGCCTTCACCATAATCATGGGCCACCAAGCGTTATCGAAAGTGCCGCTGATGTCGAGGAAGATGGCATGTACATACTTCTCCCAAGCATATCGCAGTGTCCAGAATCGAGCGCAGCGCTGTGACCGTGGATCGACCTTGAACAAACCCGTTGTGGCAGTTGCTAACACCGCGACTGAGCCCGGGGACACAACAGAGGAGCACCCTCTCCAGGATCTTCCCTAACACGGGGAGGAGCGTGATGGGGCGGTAGGCCTGAGGATCAGACAGCGGTTTCCCGTTCCCCTTAGGCAGGTCCAAGAGACGACCCCCCTTCCAGAAGGACGGAATGACTCCATCACGAACACAGCGGCCGTCCACGTGACTGAACTCTGCCTTGCAAACTGGCCACGCGCAGCATACAATCCGTGCCGTGAGTCCGTCCATGCTCAACGCCGTATTGCGCAGATACCGGATGATGCCAGTGTCACCTCTGATCATCGCGCAGCTTCATATCCACCAATCTCCTATTAAAACACCCGTGCCCTGTGAGTATCTGTGAGACCTCGTAGTCGGGCTCCACTCCCTTTGCTCCCAGCCTAGTTTTCACGTCTAGAAAGAAACAATATAACTCCCTCCCCTTCCCCTCAGCCACCCACCAGTCCCGCCAAAGCTCCACCACTTCGGTTTCAATTCTGCGCTGCATCCGTGCAATCTCGTCACGCAACAGCCCCACGCACTCAGTTCCACGCCGGCCAGCACGGGTCACCTCCAGGAGCACTCTTGTCAACACTGGCAAAGCCGCCGTGCTACACGAGCAGTACGCCTTGGTCAGCAGGGTGAGTGACGGCCTTTGGGTCCTCTGCAAGACGCTGCGGACGACGTGAAGAGCGGCACGTGCATGCCATATGGCCGCCGCGTAGGTAAGGACCGCGATATAGGTGCCCTGGTACAGAGTACGGAGCGCCTTATATCGCAGTCCCCATGATGAAGTTAAAACCCTGGACATCTTCCCGAAACAATTGCTCGCCCTCTCACCGATGGAAGCGGCGTGTGGAGCAAAGGACTGTATGTCATCTATTACAACGCCCAGTACCATCACCTGTCTCAATGTTGCCTAATGGCATGACCACCATACTTGATAAGGGGGGCGCTGGAGCTTCCCCTTCAGCGTCATCGTCAGGGACTTGATCGGAGCGAAATCAAGCCTGTTCCGGCCTGCCCACCCCGCCACCAGTCCCAACACGGTTGCGGACACCCTCTCAATCATTGCCCGTGATTCCTCCTGGACCAGTATCGTCACGTCATCAGCGTAGGAGACCATCTCCACCTCGCTTGACCCCTGCGCGAGGGCAAGCAAATCATCCAGTAAGACGTTACACAGACTCGGCCCTAATCCTTGCGGACAGCCCATTGTGGACACCTTCTACTCCGCGTGGCTTCCTGCAACCAAGGCCACATGACGTTCGCGGAAGTAGTCCTCCAGCATCCGATAGATGTTTGGCGGACAGTCTCGCTTCGTCTTGACCATTATCATGGGTCCCTACGCGTTGTCGAAGGCACCACTAATGTCTAAGAATACGGCCTGCACGTACCGCTCTCCCTAAGTCTTCACAACTTCAAGCAGAGCCCGTAATACGGAATCCATTATTGGGGACGTACCCTCCTCCTCCCATGATCCTCCCAACCTTGCGGTTATACGGACCGAAACTGCGAGCATTCTGGCTAGTGCCAGACTGCTCTACATATTGTGCATTATTGGGCAGTCAAAATACATCCACCATGCGAACTATAAGCACCTGCATGCCCCTCTTTCCCACTGGGTACTCTGGGAACTCGCCTAGGGCCCCGCCATCGATGGGGCCTCCAAGTTCCCGCCAGATCACAAAAAAAACAACCGATATTTATTACCGAAAAACATAAATTAAAAAAAAAACTATGGATAATGACTGACTATAATACCTACTTGTTTATTGGCTTTTGTATGCACGAAGCTACTCTACTCTCGCCCGAAAATAATGCTCTGTTAAGATCATAAGAGCCATATTGTGCCCAGGTCCTCCAATAGATTAAACACGGCCCTTAGCAGCTGTTCGTAGGTAGCTGGACGGGCAGGTATGGAGAAATGCCTAAAATACAAACAATTTTACACTAAGGCCCAACGTCGTCCGAGATGAGATGGCGTCACGCGTCTGTGGAAAAATAAAATCATTTATTTAATCAACTATAACGTGGGGTTCTTCAAAAGTGCTGTTAACAGAATCTTTAAATGGTCGGCAACGTATTTGTGATGTGATCTGGTGTTACAATCCATAGGCGACAGTGATCGCTTGCCATCAGGTGGCCCGTTCGATTGTTTGCCTCCTATAGCATTAAAAACCCCTTATTTACCAAAGTTTTGAACAGTCAAAGTGTAGCGGAGGCGTGACGACGCGGCGCGGAAGTGTGGTGGACCATTTTGAACCTTTGAAAGAGTTGACTATTTCATGGCAGCTTACCTACACGCCGACTCTAGAGTCGCAGTTGCTTTTAACTAACGGGTGTATTATTTAGAGGCAGAGAAATTTAAATTGAAATAAAACACAAAAAAATGTTTTTAATATCCATGAAATTAGCCTTATTTGACAGATCATTTTACGGCAATAATGTTACTATTAATTCGTTTATATGTCCGCTGCGGCTGGCGTAATGTAGAGGTCTAATTTTCAAACACTCTTCGCAGTAAATCATCAGGCTGTAATTCGGCAATAACGCGTTGAATGTTGGCTTCCAAGTACTTGATTGTTTATCATCATCATCAATTCAGCCAAAGGACATCCAATGCTCCTCATAATAGGCCATAATAGGCCATAATAGGCTCCTCGCCTATCAATCTCTAAAAGGGACGGTTGGGAGCGACCTGCATCCAGCGTTTTACTGCAGATTTTAACTCGCACTCTGCGGATTGCAATGCTATCGTACTGCCATTGAGCTATCAATGTCGCCGGGTGAGATTTGACAGCTTGAAGGGACTCATTTCAAACATCCACTTCTGAAACGACGGCTTGCAGCGACGTATTTTGCCGACTCTACCACCGGCACAAAGCGCCATACGTACGATATTCGTTATTCGTCCCTCAATTAAAATCCTAATTAACTGCGTATTAAATGCGAGCGTTAATCTCAATTATAATTGTTTTGTTTTGTTAGGTATAGTCATTATTACTTTCGAGCATTGTTATAATATTCATTGCATACGTTACAGACTGCCATGTATTTATTTTCCCTTATTAACCGACTTCAAAAAAAGGAGGATCTCAATTCGACTGTTAATTTTTTTGTATGTTTTTACGCGATTACTCCGCTAATTTCAATTGGTTCTTTTTAAATTTGGTAGGTGGTCAAGGGTGGTCCCAAATAATTTTTATCGATATTTGTTGATAGTGCTTTTTGAAAGAAAATCAACAAAAACAAAAAATATGTACACATAGTTGATGTTTTGGTTTATGGTTCCGTTCAGCAAAAGTTTTGATGAGGACTTTCAATGTCTGTTTTAACTGTCATCACAGAAACATTAGCCTATGTACTTTTTAGGGTTCCTTACAATAAGCCCGCTCGATTGTAGACAGCAATACCTACATCATCATCAGCCAGAAGACATCCACTGCTGAACATAGGCCTCCCCCTTAGAACTCCACACTGCCCGACAGCCTGCCATCTACATCCACTGGATGCCTGCGACTCTCTCGATGTTGGTCCATCTATTGGGAGGCCTACTTGTATCATCCTCTTCAGCAGGCTTTAACTGTTCACTGCTGGACATAGGCCTCTCCTAATGCACGCCATATACTCGAAGCGTTTATACTCATATATAGGATATGAGTATATACGCAGCGCCTTCCGGTTCGTGCATGGTTTTCACCCAAGAACCTTTCTTCACCTTCGGTTAGCTGTTATTCGAGCGATGTGGCCTGCCCATTGCCACTTCTACACAAATTTTAATAGCTATATCGGAGACTTTGGTTCTTCGGCGAATATACATACGTTTCCGATTTTATCCCGCAGAGAAACGTTATGAGCGTAGCTCTCTCCATTACCCTCATTTAGTAATCTAATACAGCTTAAATTATCGCCAAAACATTTTGTGTTAGCAAAATGGTGCGCACTGTGTATGGAACGGATGCGGTCCGGAAGCGTTGCGGTTCTGGAGCGTGCACGCCGCGTGCCGCACGTTGCCCGAAATCACAGTCGGAAGTTAACATTTCCGGTGTTTATTGGTATTCTCTGTGGATGTACATACTGATACATGAAAATGGATAGTTTGATGTATCAAGAGAGCATTACGTATACCGTAGTATCCATAATATAGTAAATATATCTCTTGTTTGTTTAGGTATGGCAGAGAGTTAGTTTTATGTGGATGTTTTTTTTATTGTAAAAAAGGCTTGCGCTTGGCCGCCAACTCGTCTGATGTTAAGCGATGATGCGGCCTACGATGGATCACGCTTGCCTAGAAGAAACCGATTCACTTTTGACTTAAAAACGCCCAGATTGTAACTATCGGGGAACACCCATTCAGGCAGCGCATTCCACGTAGTAACAGTTCGCATAATAAAAGTGGAATCAAAGCGCTTCGTACGGGTTTTCGGAATGTCAAACATAAAGCGGTGTCGATTTTTCGTGCCCGCTCTGGCAGTCCGATAGAAAAAAGAGCAGGAGGGAATTAAATCATGTAGATCTGATACACACTCTCCATATATCTCTCCAAGATGCTTCATAGAAGTCTGGGTTACTGGTTGTCACGGAACACTAGCATTCTTTTTTATAGTGTATTAGTCCACGTTTGATCACCAACTCGCCTGTTGGTAAGCGACGATGTGGTCGAAGATGAAGCACGCAGACTTAGATCATACCTATTCATTCTGACCTTGACAAGGCCCAGATTATCATCATCAGTTAGAATACGTCCACTGCTGAACATAGGCCTCCCCTTTCACATAAAGATACGGGTAATCAAGCCCAGTTTGACTGCCTCGGTGGCTCAGTTGGTAGTGATCCTACTTTCTGTGCTTGGGGGCGTGGGTTCGATTCCCATCTAGGACAAACATTTGCGTGATGAACATTTGTGTTTGTTCTATGTCTGGGTGTTAATATCTATTTAAGTATGTATTTAAAAATATATATGTATGTATATCAGTCTCTGGCAGCCATATTACAAGTTTTGCTTAGTTTGGAGTCAGATGACCATGTGTGCAATAATGTCCCACATATTTATTATTATTTTTATGTTTAGTTTGATGGTTAGGGCAATAATTTGTTCTGATAGTTCTTTTATGAAATAAATTATTTGTATTTGTACCTCCACACTGAACGATACCCTGCCATCTGCATCCACTGGATGCCCGCGACTCTCACGATGTCGTCAGTCCATCTATTGGGAGGCCTACCTACGCTGCGTCTTCCGTTGGTTCGTGGTCTCCACTCAAGAACCTTTCTTGCCCATCGGCATTCTGTCCAGATTATATATCATAGGAAACAAGGAAGACAGCAGGTTGTTAATACCAATCAGTGAAATTGGCATACATTCTGTGGTAAGTTTAAGTTGTTGTATGGCTGGACCGATTTTTATTTAGTTTTTTTTTTTTGTTTAAAATAGTGACTAGATCGAAAGTGTTCTCGACTTATGATTCAAGAGAATATGTTCGAAGTTTGAAGACCATCAGCTCTTTTATCAAGGGTTTAAAAAACAACTTATATGTACTTATATTTATAAAGCCCATATTTTTGTTTATGGTTATAATTGAAATAAACTAAGTGTTTAAATTGACTTATAATGACTACAATTAGTGTCGTATGTACCTATATAAGAATGTTTAACTTTTTCACCGTTTTGTTAAAACATAATTTGACCATAAATTAGCACCTGGACCAAGTGGTGACGCATCCTAGCCAGACATGTCGTTAGAGTGACTATGAGGACAATCTATGAAAACATATGAAGGGATCGTCGGACCGGTGTAAAATTATGAACTAAATGTCACAAAGGCAGTTCAGTATTAACTGCTTTTGAATGGAGCTTGTCTCAATTTGTATGATTACGGAATTGATGTAATTGTATTATGGGAATGATAACCGCGCACGTGTGGTGAGGGCGGCCGCTTGAGGGCGGCATTTTACTGCCCTGCTGGGAAACAACTCCTTAAATGTCGATAGTTGCAATGCTGTTTGCGGCGCCGGACTAGCCTTTGATCAGGGTAGAGCGAGGTTGTTTTTAGGCGCGTTTCATTTCTGAAAACTATCGTACAGGAATCGTTCATTTTTCCGAAATAAAAACTAGCCCATGTACTAATCCATGATTTAAACTAATTTCACATAAAAAAATTATACTGGTTACAGACAATACAAGTGTGCCCCGCTGCCCCGCCTGAGGCGCGCGACAACATAATTTTACTATATTTCGTTCGTATTTTTTTTCTTATAGCATTTTGGTACCTTTTGCTATCTAGCGTCTAGAGCGCCCGCTTCTGTTGCTCTTCCCAGAGCTAGCACTGGCTGTTCAAACAGAACACTACGGGAGTAAACAATCACGCACACGACGGACATCTATTCGGCTGAAAGTCTCTTCCTTATGCAGGGTATTTTGTAAAACGTGTTTGTGTGCTTTTCCGTCTGTAAGGTTAGGGTGTTGGAGTTGAGAAACGTGTGGAGGCCCATCAACAGCGAATCTCTAGTTCACACTTAGCTTCTAATCAGCTCAAAGTTAAATTGCTAGTCTATGGATTTTATATCGGATTTTTGCAGTGTTTTAGTCTCTGCCTTAGGCACCTAATTTGTTCAAACCCCGTTCAGTCTTTACCTAGTCTAGCTGAGTGGGTACAAACATATTGATACACATATTTTTACTTTTTAACTGAATTCCAAAATGAAGGAGATTCTCAATTCAACTTTTTTTAATGTTTGTTACCTCAGAACTTTCGACTGGATCCACCGATTTTGATTATTCTTTTTTTTCATTTGAAAGCTGGTGCTTCCCGTGTGGTCCCATTTCATTTTCGTCCAGTCGAAACGTTCGGGAAGTCGGTTTTTTTATATTGATAATTATTACTTTTATAGTAAGTATTAGTTTGTTGATGTGCCTACATTAGATGATATCGATGATGAAGCTATGATCTGAGCTTATTTCATTTAAATGTTCTAATCACTTTATTAGCTACATTGGGTGGGGTCATCGTAGCAGTGAATGCCAGCGTCACGTCAAGTAAACGTGCCAACGGCGCGGCGTGACGCGCCGTCACGCGCGTCCCGCGGGACGAGACACGCGTGACGGGACGCGACACACGTCTCCGATATTAGATTATGCATCGGGAACGGCCAGCATCGGTTTCCCATTTGTTTAAAACTCATTTCACTGAGCATCCACGAAACATCGACAATAGGGAAATAGTCAAAGCGTTTTTTACCTACCTACTTACTTCAAAAGCATTTAGAAAACGTACGATAAATTTAACAAGTTTTTTTCTTTAAAAACATTCACAACCTGCCCAAAATTTGGCGCATCGTATTTTGCAAACGGTACACAAATTACAAAATCATGTAGGTACATCATTTAATAATATAAGTACCTACTTCCTTTCTGATGATACAACATTCAATCAGACAAACATAAGGAGATCGGATAAGGTGGCGGGCACTGAAGTGAGAATTTTTTCTCTTCTCTTTTCTGTGGTGGCGGGTGAATCGCATCTGGTCTAAATTAGGCTTAATGCATTTTATCGAACTTACCCTGCATAACACCTTGCTGTTTTTTTTGCATGTATTGTAGACAATTAGTTCGTTACAAGTTTCTTAGTGTGCATGAAAAATTATTAAGAGAGCCGTGCTGACAGTTTTTGCGTGAACCGGTTTATAGTAAAAAAATATTTATGAAACGAAGACATTTGAAGACGTACTATCATTGTACTAAGGCGTGTTTGTTTGATCTGAAGATACGACACAAGAGGAAACACTTAATTATTTTTTTCAATGTCCGGTATAGAGCCTGTGAGTAAGAGAGTCAAATATGAAAGACTAAACTTAAATCTCAGATATGAAATCAGGATTATTAATATATTTGAAGATTTATTATAATACATATTACAATAATGTCCTATTTGCTTTACAGCTCGATATCAAGTGCCAGTTTTAAATCCAACTGACAACTATCTCTTGGTGATGAGTATCTGTCAAAGTCAATGTTACCGTTTGAAACGTTATTAATATTTTATCTGTCAACAGTCAACAGATGCTCGTCACCACAGAACATTAAATACTTTTACATTATGGTTCATATTAATATTAGATAAAATTGATTATATACTCGTAATTATGGTAAAATAGTCTTACAAATAGAAGTTTTAAAAGAGCGGAGGCTTTAAATGGAGTGGGATTCCCAAGGAACGGGGTGGGATAGGGACAGGATCGGCATGGGAGTATGGGAGTAGCAAAGGTACAAGTTTACAGCGGGAAAGACACACGCGAGAAAACAACGGACTGGGATTTTTTCAAAGCGTACAAAGTCGAGTGCAATAGCTAGTAGGAATATAAAATTGAACTGTCAAACCGCTTTCACCAATTAGTGACTTGACATTAATGTAATATAAACTTCAGCTGGGCCGGCAGCCACGTGCGAGCCACGCGGCTCAATCTGCCGCACTTACCCTGTTCAGGACGACCAGCCCACTCGGACCGCTATTCCATTGCACACATCCTGGCTCGGGCTCCAAGTATGTTGGCTGAAATTTAAGGTAACAGCACTTATCTTGTATTTCTTTATTGTTTAATTTTACGGGGTGTTTTTTCAAATGTTTATGAGAATGCAGCGAGCAGTTACGTTATTGTGTTGCTATCGCTTGGATCAGACATACTCTGTGAGGTTGACGCGTGACTTCATGTGTCAAGTTATTGAAAGGTGTCAAAAGTACGATCGGACTTGTGGAGGAGCAAAATGAATAACCATAGTTTACGAGCCAATATTCGTAAAGAGTAGATAAGTGTATTATCCAGGTAAGTAATTTTATTCTTCTAAATTTATCATCACCATTAAGGATGCAACGGACAATCGGGTCAGTATTCGGACAGGTGAAGATAAGTATTATTTGCAATACAGAACAAGTGTTTGATATGTCATAAATAACAGGCTTAGTGAAATTTTTAGTTAAATTTAATACACTTACGGCCGTACTCATAAATGTTACTTAAGTTAAGCAATACTTAAAACTGCTCTGTTAACTTCTCGCTGACGGAAATTGGCAGACATGAATACGAGACAGAGCAATTTTAAGTATTGCTTAACTTAAGTAACGTTTATGAGTACGGCCGTTACTGAATAAACTAGCTACTTAAATTGTCTAATAAAGCTCGGAGAAATGTTTAATTTTTAAGCTAACATTTAAAGTTTTTTTCGGATTACGAAGGGATGCTCTGTCCCTTTCCTGAATGGTGAGTGTCAGTATGGTGTTTGTATGGCGTACTTACATGTAACGCCATACGTAAGTATCAGGCTAAAGAAAATCGCTCAAACGACATTAATTCGCAAATTATAGAAATTATACAAATATCGATTGTGCGCTTCCATCCATAATTTTTCTACAAAATTATAAATCTCGGAAATATATATTACCAGGGCTCATTTGACGATAAATTATATAATCACTGGTTAGTTCATAAAATACATAATATTACATAACTGGAAACGCTGGAAGCCATATTGCCAAAGACTCACGCGCATTAAATTTGTACGACGATGGAGCCCAAAGGGAATACATTTTAAATAGCCTGCAAGTCGCCATCCTTTGGGCTCAATTAAGTGTGTCTTTGTCGTTTTCAAATTCTCGGAAATAACGATGTACGAATACGTAACGTGGTACACTTACAAATCCACCAAAATTGCATGATGAAAAGAAAGTTCTTTCAACACAAAATGTTTACTATCATTTAATAAAAGAGTTCTACTACATCCCTACAGATAAAATGGTGATATTACTTCTCTCACAGACAAGAAATAAATCTGCTGAGGTAAGCTCTTCTTTTTAACGTACTAAGAACATTATAATTCTGCTTGCTGAGATTGTTAGAACCAGATTTAATGATCTGTGCTGTTCTTAGTAGTTATTGAATTCAGCAACACAGGTTAAGTTAATTCTTGGGATAAAAAGCACAAAAGACATAATCTACCAATATTAAAAAAAAACGCGTTTTCGCTTGCTACAAATCATTCTATTCATCATATTATTTCTTTCTATAACCCAATAGTTTACATTCTTAACTCTCAAGGGATATTGTTAAACTTTACATTCACTTTGAACCACACTGTTTGTGATAAAATTTTAGTGCCGGTTTAAAAAATGAAGCGAGCCCAATTAAGTCCGTGTCGCGAGCAGGCGCGCTCTCAGGGCGCGGCGTTACTTTGTTCCAAACATTAAAACTCTCAGACATAAAATAAAGCAGCTAGGAGTAGGTACGTTCACATCTTAAGGAGTGCTCATCCTGTTAGCAGACGTAAATATGTCCAATCTTTGCGCAATAAAGTCGGCAGCACCCGCCCGTTCCCGCTGATTTCTTCTTGATATTTTATTTAGGGGATTAAGCCTCGCTCGCCTGGAGCGCATCGTTAGAGCCTCTTTCCTGCATCACGCCAATTTATGGCGCTATTCCGCGCGGAGACTCGCCACACTGAATAAAATTGTTGACAGCTTCGGTCCGTCCGCGCGATTACACAGCTTTTTTTCTCAAATTAGGGGACGAGATGAAAGTTTGCACAATAAATTGTAATGATGTGCGAACTGCGCCGTTTACGAGATATTAACTTGGATGTTTGCGAGATGGCCGCTCGAACTTTTCATCCTCCGTCGGGGGTAGGCACTCTGAATTATGAGCGAAAACATTCCCTTTTTTCTAAGAAGAAAAAGTCAGCCAAGAAATACGAGGTTCAAATGAATAAGCTGCAAATTAGCAACGATCCTTGTTAAATAAAGTTGAAGTAGTTGAATAGAGTTTAAGCTGCAGGTGTGACGGCTATAAAACAACAATGCAGGCAGCAGATCCGTTAATCAACAAGCGATAAATGTCAACTGTGAGAATAATGAGTAGCGAGATGTGCACCCCTACGTTAGGGTATAAAGGGGTCTGTGGCCGAGAAGGCCGCGAGCCCGGGGTCGGGGCTCCGGCCCGGCCGCACCGCGTAATGGAATTGAAATAACGATAAAATTAGACAACGGCACCAACAACATTCCGCCCATGAGTTAAGAGCAGGGAGCATGGATTAGCGCAATTATTTGTTGCATGTACTTGCATGTAATTTTAGAGGTCCTCTCCGAAGAGTGTTAACGATACGGGGTAAAAATACGCTGTATTTCTGTCTGTCTGTCTGCCTGTCTATCCCTCTGTACTTGTCTTTTAACTGCTGTATCTTTTGAACCGTAATAGGCAATTGCATATGCATTGTTACCTTGGGATTACCTAAAAAAAGTAAAAAAAGAACGGTAAATCCCTACACAACAAACGTATTTTATCTTTGCTCAAGTGTAATAACGGTATAATAACGGCAAGTTTGACGTCCAAGCGTCAAACTCGGCATGATTATACTACACATTCTAAAGTTATACAACAAATAATAAACCTGGCCAAGTATTTGTATAGGGGCACGCTAAAAATCCCGAACCGAATGAAAGAAAACACATTAATGGGTGTGGAACCCTCAGAGGCCGAGTCCGTCTCGCATTTGGCCAGTTCTTATAATAAAACGTAGAAATATTCACGTTGATTCAGTTCATGGTGAACTGCTAATACCTTTGAGGTTGCTTGGTTAAGTATCATACGCATAACTAGTATTTACAAGTTCTTGGTATAATTTTTTTTTTTGCTGGAAATGTAATATATATATATATATATACCTACTAATCTTTATTCAGAATTTTTGTCATATTATAGATTTTGAGCGTAATGTAAGTACAGTCCTCAGAGAATGCGTTTGACAGCTTCAATAACATTGTTATAATTTGAATGAAAACCAGATGAAAACATGTTTTTTTTTTTTACTGTACTATATTACAGCTACAATCTTGCAATCAAAAATATAGCAAAAGTGAACATAATTTACTGTTATTTTTATGTAATTCACACCACAAAGGTTTTACATAGTTGTAACTTAATTTCACAGAGTAAAACGTAACCGACATGGTACGGATCTACATTGTCGAAAAAAGAAAAACGTAAGCTTAAGGTGAAACGTTTTACTTTGGCGGGAAATTCAAATTTCAAACAGTTTTTTTGTTCTTGTAGCTAGGCCGAGTAATTATTGTAAACGATAATGATGTTCGCGAAAATTGTTTATTATTCTTTACAAACTCGCGTAAAGTTATTTATCTCCAATGAATATTATTACATACATTTGTCAATAAACAATTTTATGCTGTTTCAAACGGTTTATTGCCAAATGTAAGTAATATGGTGAGTAACTGATTAATAGCTGTACGTGATATTGTAAAGAACGACCAACAATTTTCGCGAACACTATGCCATTTTACAATAGTTACCGGGCCTAGCTACAAGGACAAAAAATTGTTTGAAATTTGATTTTCCCGCCAAAGTGAAACGTTTCACCTTAATGCTCAGAACTTCAGAAGAAGAATTGTCTGACATTTATTGGTATTTTTGAAATGGGACATAGTATTACGAGAGTTATTTTTAATGATGAGTTAACTTAAAAATACCAAACACAAAACTTAAAGATAGTTTATACTATCTATAAGCAACGACTATATATAGTGTGCCTATATATAGTCGTAGTATACGTATACGTAGTCGTAGTTTGGACTATCTGTCCAAAGGATCTCTAAGCAAAGTGCCCAATGTGCTAGCCGCGTTTCTAACTAAGCCTAACTCTCTAACCAAAATACAAGCCAGGCTTTTGGTCACGTAGAGATACATTTCAGTCTCCCCAACAAATTCTTAAAAAAATCCTAATTGCTTATATTTAGATAGTGTTACAAAAAGTGAATTTCAAGTCAATGTGCAAGTGAGAGGGCATCAAATAAACAACATACATTCGTAGTGATTTTCAAACAAACAGCCATAATTTTATTATTAAATCGACACGACCAACAAATGGCCCACCAAGTCAGAGCACTACTAGAAATTATTTTCAGTTAGAATACGAAACTGTGAGCAGAACTGAGCCCTATGGTTAACAAATTAAGGGATATACGAGTATGAACGGTATGTAAATCGTAGAATTAATGTGTAATTTTGTGCAGAAATAAATGCAGGGCGTATAATCGATTCTGTTATTATGTATTACATCTTGTTGAGATATCAAGGGAGGAAGCCGGCTGTTTGAGTTTGATCTAGGGTTGCCAAGTTTTTGTAAAAATAAATAAAATACCTATACAGGTGACAGAAGGAAAATGAACAGTATTTTGGAATAATTAAATGTATCAAAAATGAATGCCACTAAATATCTTGAGAGAAGCCTGTAAAATAGAACCTGCATCGGTTAAGTATATTATTTAAAAAAAGGTTTAGTAATAATTAAAGAAAGAGTATTTTACATACATTCTTTTTGTTGAACAGTAAAAAGTATTGTAGAGCTAAAACAGTATAATACTGTTTTAGCAGGATGGTTGGTAACCCTAGTTTGTGCCCTTGTTAACTGGGCAATAGAATGGTTGTTTTCGTTTTACTACTTGTGTTTAGTTCATGCTCAATTAGATCAAGAGACCTCCTCAAGAACTTTGTAACACGAATTAAATGTAACACGCTTTTATTAACTTTCATTAACATTATCATCCACCATTTTCCAGCCACTGCTGGGTATAGGTCGCCACTTCAGCGCGCCATCTTGTCCGGTCCTGTGTCAGTCTCGTCCACTCTGCTTTCCTGCTGCTTGGGTGATGTCGTCCGACCAAGGGGCTGGTGGTCTGACTGGTGCCAAAAAGTTATACTGTTATGAGCTTTATTTTGGATATGTTCTAATACCTATTTATTAAATGGTGTCTACGATATCTTAATATACAGATTTCGAAATTATGGGGGGAGCCGAAAAGGTACATATGGTTAAATAAGAGAAAAATAAAAAAAATAGAAGAAGTGAAACGCACGACTGTGTTTAAGCGCCATGGTTTTACACCACTAAATGTGACTTTAATACAATATAGGTTAAGCTTTATGGTCATCTGTCTATAGTAATAAGAGTTGCTTAAAAGTGGCAAAACTTCGCCTTCAATGCCTGAATACCGCGTGCAGCGATCTCGTTTCGCGTTGATGTTTTTTTAAAGATATATATATATATATATATTTTATTATCAAGCACTCATAACAAGTCACAGGACATATACAGATACAGTAACACGTTAATAATTTTGCTCGATCCCATGACCTAAAACAATGAGAAATGAGCCATGTTGTGGCTTAAACAGGATACAGTTGAAATTTTAATTTATTTTACATTAGCTTCTTATTAAATAAAAGTAAAACAATACATTAAATCACTAAATTGAAATATAAATCTAGAGCCTGGAGCCAAGCTCCAGCGGTACCGTGTGTAATATTACACGAACCATTTGGAGCGACTATTGTCCTCCTCATTACTCAAAAACTATTTCACATAAACATCTCAAATTTGGCATATCTATTGAGACTTGCAAGATACATTTGTGCTCCAAATTTCATAAACATACCTCAAACAGTTATTTAGATATTAACGTCCAAAAATCGACATTTTTATCACTGACTGACCTATAGATCAAAACTATAACCCACTTCCAGATGACCTAGAAAGTTCAAATTTAGCATCCAGATAGGTAGTTGGGTGAATAGCAAGGAATAAATCAGAAACTGGTAAATTTGTATTATTTTCCAATTTAATTGATTCTATCAGTAACACTTGCTTATAGCGCCTGTACAAAAGAATTAGCAATCAAAATTGAGTCAGACCTTAGGCTTCAATATATTATCCTAAGTTAGATCTCACTTCTTTTGTCGTTGAAGTCAACAACCAAAGCAAATACCATAATATTCACTTGGCTCACATTTCACATTTATGTTTTTGATGGGATACATATAATAATAGATGGACTATGATATGTACATTGACTAAAAGGAAAGGTTTATTATTACGTGGAAAGGTTACGTAGCGTAAACTTTCCACGTAATCCTGTTTGTATTGTTACCGGAAGACGCAGCGTGTGTAGGCCTCCCATTAGATAAACCAATGACATCATGAGAGTCGCGAGCATCCAGTGGATGCAAATGGCAGGATGTCGTTCAATCTAGCATTCTAAAGAGATGGCTGATTCTGGCTGATGATGATGTATACATAGTATGTAGTCGTTAGTAATTTGTTAATATTTACTATTCGTTTACTAGGCCGAGTTTGATGAATTTTTTGCTAAATTTTATCAAAATCGGCCTAGTATATGTAATATACATTACAAGAACGAACATACAGACATAGGATGCTTTCCCCCCGGAAATACATAAAAACTAAAAAATCAGCTCCACCTAGGTAGCTTTATCTGACACTTAAAACTTAAATCCATTACGACACGGCAGAATGGACGTGAAGACAAAAGCCAATTTAAGACAAAAAATTTGATAAAACGACTTACCCGACAATAGGTACGCTAAGATAGTACACATCAACTTTTCAAGGGTCCCGAACAGGAATAAGAAAACGGATAATTTAAATTCAACAAAAAAACGTATTTACTCTCTTTAGTAAATATTTACTGAATAGAATAGATTAACGAGTTTTTATGAATGGACAAGAGTTTAAAAATAAAATTTAAATGAACGTCCGTCATTGCTTTTTTAGTATAAAATAATTATCAATATAAAAAAACCGACCCCATAAAAATTACAGAACTGGATCAAATTACAATGGGACCACACGGGAAGCTCCAACTTTCAAATAAAAAAAGAATCATCAAAATCGGTTCACCCAGTCGAGAGTTCTGAGGTAACAAACATTTAAACAAAAAAACAGTCGAACTGATAACCTCCTCCTTTTTTGGAATGAAATATAAAGTCGCTCTCCGCGTCTGTCTCTATATCCGCTCCTCCTAAACCACACAACGGATTTTGATGCGGTTTGCACCATCAGTTAGATAATTTTTCTCAAAAGGTTTATATATAAAACTTACACCCGTGAGAAGCCGGGGCGGGTTACTAGTTATCTACAAAACCAAACAAAAACTTTGGAAAACAAACCAAGAAGCTGAGTGTAAACCGAAAGAGGTTCAAAGTACTGGTCATTATAAATAACTTTACTACGGCAGCAACTTTGAAATTGCGAAAAAAAAAAACAGCTTTTCCATAGAACATACTCAGAACAGGTATGTGTGTAGATAGAATAATAGATAGAGAACTGTTTTTTATTCACACCAGAAATAATACCTATATATATAAGACAAAAACAACTTAAAATATATTGAAATTATTGATGGTCTTATCGCCATAACCGATATCTTCCAGGCAAACTTAGTATGTGTGTGTGATTTGTTTGACAATATAGACCAAACTATATTAATATATATGTATGTATATCAGTCCCTGGCAGCCATATAACAAGCTTTGCTTAGTTTGGGGTCAGATGAACATGTGTGCAATAATGACCCAGATATTGTGGCCGTATAGATATAAATACCTTGTGATAAATAAATACTGGTTAAGAAATACGTTTCATTAAAAAGTTCTTAATTTTATTAGCTACTAACTTCAGAACGATACTCAATCACCATATTTCGATTAACACCTAGACTTCACGGAACCCTGCAACTACTCATCTACTCGCAAAAAAGCTGTCGGCCGAGATCAAAGCAAACAAATAAAAATCCATCTAAGTACATTATTATACCCGTGAAATGCTTGCATCTGTTGGTTTTTTGCTATTAGGCACAAATAAGCATTGATGTTACTGGTCACCCCTTGTTGATCATACATCAAACACATCCAAAACCTAAAAACAACCTTAAATCTTGCCAACTTAAATCTGTTATAGCTCGACGAATGGCGAAACCGTGCTTCAAATAATTGTCAACCCAGTTTCAATGAAATCAGAGTTGAATTTTGAAAATCTGTTGATACGGGAATGCACAGAGGGTCAAACTTTTCCCTAATTCAATTTCCACTTGTACCCTGATCTGATTATGTTTGGTGCAATCCTATGACGTTTGGACGGGTACAGGGTTATGCCCTTAGGATGCGGTGGCGTGATGCTTTCGTTTTTTAAACTATGATAGGGATAATACAGATTCGGGTAACATTTATTTGAGGTGCATTAGTCAACTGCATTATTCAAACTCGAATCAAGAAGAATCAAGATCGAATCAGAAATGAGGAGATCCGTAGACTATCGAAAGTTACCGACATAGCCCACCAGATTAGCAAGTTGAAGTGGCAGTGGGCAGGGCACATAGCACGCAGAACAGATGGCGGATGGAGCCGAAAGGTTCTCGAGTAGAGAGCACGGACTGCGTAGGACGTCCACCCACAAGATGGACAGACGACACATCAGAGACATCGTGCGTTCCAGTTGTGGACTAAGCTAGAGTAGGACAAATTTTATAGATCGTATTTGACACTTCATCAAAATTTAACAACGTAACCTTGTAACGGCGGGCACACAATATTATTTATTTTTTCAATATTAAATACAAATTTAAAAATACATATTTGCTGTAATACTGACAAAAGAAGGCATTATACGATTTACTTAAATTAGATAGGATAAGATAAATTATTTCACAGAAAATAACATAGTATACAATTTACAAAGAATGCACGTCACATTTTTGGTAAACAACTTTAAAAAGTCAACGCACGGTAGTTACTGGTTAGATTCCTAGATGTTTTTATGGAAACTGACGTGGTTTTCACACATTTTATTTATATTACACGGGAATTACTCACGTAAGATTAGGCCGGTTACTCCGACTATAGTTTCAACCGCATTCGGCGATCTTTATCAAGGTGAATGCGCGCGCGAAGTAACTGGCCTAATCTTACGTGACGCTATGTATGGCAACTCACAGTGAAGGGAAAAATAATAAACAATAGATTGACAGATGTCAAATGTGATCTATAAACGAAACGGACATTGGCAGAATTGTGACACTATAGTCGCAGAGGCCATAAATCCAAGAAGTGAAGTAATTTCTACTTGAATATAAAGCTGCATACAAGTGTTTCAAACATTTTGGGAAGCGCTGTAAACCTAATTCATATTCATTTGAAGTAATACCTGATCACTTCAAATGAATATGTACCTGAATAACAAAGCGTAGATAGGTAATTTGCATCAAACACGTCAGTGCCTTCATTTGCGAGTTGTACATTTTACGCTAACAGCCGGAAAAGGTAGGCAGGATTAATTAGCACAAAATTTGCATATTTCACGCGTAATCAGTGCACGATTTGAAAGCTCGTTATGCTGTTACAGTAGGGTGGTATGAGAGACCTCGACCAGGAAAAGGTAAAGTTTTCAGTTCTGTGTTAAACTAGGTATAGGAGTGCTACAGAAACACTCAAGATTTAGACCGTCTTCAACATAGATACTTGATTTTCTTTTGGAAACTAGTTACTCAATGATATTGATGACTGAAGTGAAGTGCCTGAAATAAATGTTTTTAATTTTTTTATTGGCATCGATCTAAAGTAGTACATACCTATACGTCTATGATGATTGCTGTGTACAATTATTTACATTTTTGGAATGATTTCTTTTAATTTTATTTTATAATTCAAAAAAAAAGTATATTTATATAAATATCAATTCAAAATACCGACTTTAAAATTTGTTAATACACAATTTTGTTTTGGATGACATATTTTTTCCTGTTATTTCAATTTAAAAACCAAACTACTAAACCGATTTTAATGAAATTGCTATGTATGGGTAATCTGAAAATATATCTTTTCAAATAAAAAAATATTTTTTTTAAATGGATTTATAAATGACAGAGTATTGAGATAACAAATATATAATATAAGAACCGAATTGCGAACCCCTCCTTTTTGAAGTTGGTTTAAAAAGCAAACTCTTTACTCGATCAATGCACAGCCAAAACCTACCGTACGGATGTGTTGACATGTTCTTAGCCAAACACTGTTTTAATCTATCACGGTTGTTCACTACAGTTATGATTATTTACGGGATATTTACCGTGATGAGGTTGTGGAAGAAGCTCCCAACATTTCGGCTCCGTTCCCGTTCGTCTTTTCGTTCCCGTGTAGTGCTCTTAGCCAGTTATTTACTTTCATTTGTTGTAAGATAATTATTTTGTTGAATTAAGAATGTTGAAGCCGTACATTGGAAGACCGTGATCCAAGTAGATGTGCAGAAGAGTTGGATTGACACCGTACCCATCACATGAGAGTCACGCATCAAGACAAGATCTTCATAACATTGTTTACCATTTTTATAAAGATACAAACATTTTAGAGGCAGCGGCAAGTGAGATCGTGCATTCGAAAAACTTTTTAATCCAGGCCGTGGGGCGCTTGCAGCCCAAAAACAACAGAGCATTTGCACAAGCCAATAAAGTACGCTATAAAAAATTAATTACATTTTTAATCTATGAAAACGTGAGCAGAAGGTAAACTACGCGGATGTAGAATTGTTGGACGAGACAGATCTGAAATAAGGTATTTTAAGAGTTGAGTTTATAGGTTTATTTACCTACAATAATCACACTAATATCATATATTATGTGAAAGTTTGAATGGATGGATTGATGTTTGTTACTCAATCACGCAGAAACGGCTAGATGGATTTAAATGAAATTTGGAATATACATTGATTATGTCCTGGATTAACACATAGGCTACTTTTCATCATCATCATCATCACCGATTTTCACCACCACGCAGGTGAAACCACGGAGCGCAGCTAGCATCATATATGTGAAAGTTTGGATGGATGTTTGTTACTCAATCACGCAGAAACGGCTGGATGGATTTGGATGATATTTGGACTATACGTTGCTTATGTCCTGCATTAAATCATAGGCTACTTTTCATCATCGTCATCATTACCAATTTTCATCACCACGCGGATGAAACCGCGGGGCGCAGCTAGTTACATATAATTCAACTACCCAATCGTATCTACTTACTACACAAAACAGTATTGAATGAATAGCGAATAGTGAAGTTGTTCAGCTGTTATGCATACCTAAATACTATCATAATATCTTACTATTGATAACTCATAAAAATATATTTTTGGATAATTACCTACTGTACCTATACTCGAATTTTTATCTGATTAGTTTATTATAGCATAAAACGCGATATTCCACATTGATTTAGAAATTCACCGCTGCGCCGGTGGCGAGGCATGGGAGCGACTGCTTGAAGTAGAGAGCGAGCGAGCCGCGCGTTCTCGGCAGGACTCGCGCGAGAGGCGGGCGCGGGGCGCGGGGAGTAATGCACGCATCTTACTTTATACCTACACTAGCCGTCCGCCCCGGCTTCGCACGGGTGTAAGCTCGGCCTTCGGCCTCGCTACAAAATATAATATAGCCTATGTCACCCGGGGATAGTGTAGCTTCCCAATAGTGAAAGAATTTTTCAAATCGGTTCAGTAGTTTCGGAGCCTATTCATTACAAACATACAAACATACAAAAATAGGTACAAATCTTTCCTCTTTATAATATTAGTGTAGATAACTATGGATAACTATATACCTGTCACGTATGGAGGGAAATTCAAATTTTAAACAGTTTTTTTGTTCTTGTAGCTATGCCGGTAATTATTGTAAACGATCATGATGTTTGCGAAAATTGATTATTATTCTTTACAGACTCACGTAAAGCTATTTATCTCTAATGTACATTATTACATACATTTGTCAATAAACATTTTTTTTCATTTTCAAACAGTTTATTCACAAATCTAAGTAAGTAATATAGTGAGTTACTGATTAATATCTGTACATGATAATGTAAAGAACAACCAACAATTTTCGCAAACACTGTAATTTCATAATAATTACCCAGCCTAGCTACAAGGTCAATAAAACTGTTTGAAATTTGAATTTCCCGCCAAACATGAAACGATTCACCTTAATTTTGTGCGCTCACTGTAACACTTGTCTGTCATAGTTTCACAGTGTAATGTATTCTATCATCGGGCATCGTAGCTACCAAACGGCTAAACCGATTTTGATTAAACAATTTTGTTTGTTTAAAACGTGACTTGATCGAGTGTTCTTAGCTATGATTCAAGAAATACTGTTCAGACGTTTAAAGATTATCAACTCTTTTACCGGTTGCTTTAAAACATTTTTTTCAATATATACTTGTTAGTGTGGTACTAACAACCTTTGCCAGTTATTCAACCGCCAAGCAGTAGTGTGCAAACACTACTGTGTTCCCGAGTGAAGGGCAATGTTTCCAGCGAAATTACAGGGCACACAGAGATTTGACATCTTATATCTCGGGGTCACGAGCGCAGTGCATTGCCATCCAGGGTTTTAAACTGTTGAAGTTCAAAATTCTGAGTGGCGTTGTGCTGTTATGGGGAATCGTGAAGAGCCATCAGGCGAGCAATTTACATCGTCTCGTCACCCAGCACCATAAAAATAACATAAGAATTGTTAATTATTAGATGTGCCTTTCTGTAGATATGTTAGCCTTTCTGTAGTTTCTGAATAAGGCATTACCGTGATTTACATTGCTTGGAATTGTCTGTAACTATGACCTGCTAAAAATTCTGAACGTTCAAACCATTGACTACTTAAAAAATTACTACACAAAATAGACAAAACCGGAACAGAGAATAGGAAGAAAGGAGCCAATAAAAAATGTCAGTCATAGAACTGCACGTCAGAAGTGAAAACTTAAGTAGTTATTCACCTATTCTACAAGAGATAGCGCTGTTTTAAAATACACGGCACAGCGAGACGATGCCGAGATTCCTTTATTTTTGTTCACCCAAAAGTGCTCAACGCACCTAAAAAAGAAGTTGTCACATTTCCCACCTATACTGCCACATCCAGTAGCTTCAAGTCGTTGGTTAGCTCGAAGCCCGGGGCGCACGCAGTTGCTCTAATGTGATTTTATAGAGACCATAGGATGTCGATTAGATATCTCAAGTAGGGGACGCGAACCCCGCCGGCCATTCCGCGGTACCCTAATTTAATTTTACAAGTCGTACTTGTAAGATACAAATTGTTTATGTGTTCACGTCGGTTTCCCAAATAAACTTTTCAATGGTTTTGTTTGTATTATATTTCTTTACTTGAAGTACACTGCTACTTACTCCTCTTTCAGTTCATGTCCATTCAAAAGTTGCCTGGAAGAAATCGCTTAAAGCGATAAGGCCGCCTATTATACTGCCGGTTTTTGTATTAATTTTAAGTTACTTTGTTTTTTTTTTATATGGTGTATAATAAAGTGATATTGTATTGTTACTTGTACTATTTTTGTAGGGACACAAAAAAGGGGTTATCATCATCATCATAATCAGCCAGAAGACGTCCACTGCTGAACATAGGCGTCCCCCTTTAACCTCCACACTGAACGACATCCTGCCATCTGCATCCACTGGATGCCCGCGACTCTCACAATGTCGTCGGTCCATCTAGTGGGAGGCCTACCTACGCTGCGTCTTCTGGTTCGCGGTCTCCACTCAAGAACCTTTCTAACCCATCGGTTATCGGTTCTTCGCGCGAAGTGGCCTGCCCATTGCCACTTCAACTTGCAGATTTTAATAGTAATGTCGGTGACTCTGGTTCTCGTTTTTGAAAAATAAACCCTTCTTTTGAAGAAACCCCGTGATAAGTTAAATAGTTTTTATTTTTCAATTTATACTTATTTCCTTGATTGGTGTGAACCGATAATGATTTCTGAATGAATTCTAGCAATCTCGAATATGTTTTATGAAATCAAATCCAATTATTTATTTGTCAGAACATGGTAGGTACACAAACAAACAAAAAAAAAACATTCTTAATAGGCTTGCGTTTGACCGCCAACTCGCCTGATATGAGGTCTACGGTGGAGCACGATAAAAGCATACATGGTCATACAAATGGAAACGTGAGGGTAATGTGAGTTTTTTTTATATATTTTACTAGTCGACCGCCCCGGCTTCGCACGGGTGTAAGCTCGGCCTTCGGCCTCGCTACTATGACCCGCTCCAGGAACACAAAATTTCATCAAAATCGGTCCAGCCGTTTTTAGAGTATCCTATGTCCGTCTCCTGGTTCTAAGCTACCTCCCCACCAATTTTCAGCCAAATCAGTTCAGCCGTTCTTGAGTTATAAATAGTGTAACTAACACTACTTTCTTTTATATATATAGATTAGTTCGTTTTTGTTAAAGTAAAAAAATTCTAATATTATGTCTATGCCATAATATAATAAACCATGTTAAATTAGTAAAAAAACATGTTAATTACTGCCAATATTTATTATTATTCTACATTTTTTCAAGTACCTAGTCTCGATCTCATGTTAATTATTTAGTCTACATTACATAATCAAAACATTTTTATCACAAAGAAATTCTGAAATTTCATAATAGCATGTTTATGCTAATAAAGTTTTTGTTTGGAGATTTAATTACCTAACTGGGACCTTGAAGTGATGTTTTTAACAACGCGTCTGGTGTGTTATTCCTTTTCTGACTCTCTAGCTACTGTAAAGAAGCCAACTTTAATAAAATCCCTCCGAGGTAGCTTTTTAAATCGTACCTAACAACTTAACACAAACAAAATATTAAAATTAATATTCTAAATGGCAATAATTGTACACGGCCTCAAACACAGATAAGAATATAAAATCCCTCTTTTCTGTGATCTCTAATGAGAAGAGGCCTTAGGGCGGGCGAAACAGCACAGTGCGGAAAATCACGCAAACGTGAACCTTAACGCGCCATGATACGGTACTTTTTGTATCACCTAAATAGAATCGCTTAAAACAGGAAGAAGATGCAACACATTAGACACACGCGCTTATAAGCGGTTTTTTTTGCGAATGTCTTTTGTTTTCTTTAACTTTACTTAACCGAAAAGTCATGGGACTAAAATTGTTTAGTATGGTGATGTTGGGGAAAAGTTTGGTAGGTACAACATAAATAACCCTGCACGTGCGTACAGCGATTTGGGATCAAGTAGGTCGAACGCACGGAGTGGAACTGAAAAGTAGGCGGGATCGGCTGCCACACTTATGCGAAACTTCGCACCATTGCGCCACTCGTATTCCCCAGACTAGCAGTTTGCACAATAAAAGTGGAATTAAAGTGCTTCGGATGAGTTTTCAGAATATTAACCATGAAACGGTTGTCGATTCGTGCCCAGATTGGGAAGTTAGATAAAAAATGGGCAGGAGGCAATTAGATCATGCAGATAATGTTTTAAATGAAGTTTCACCTGAGTGAAACCCGACACGAAACCAAAGAAAGCTACCGACATAGTCCACCTGATTAGCAAGTTGAAGTGGCAGTGAGCAGGGCACATAGCACGCAGGACAGATCACCAATGGGGCCGGAAGGTTCTCAAATGGAAACCACGTACCGGTAAGCGCAGCGTAGGACGTCCACTCACAAGATGGACAGACGACCTAAACGAGACCGCAGGAAAACGCTGGATGCAGGCCGCTTCCAACCGGCCCTTTTGGAAATCGATGGCAGAGGCCTACCTATGGCCAGCAGTGGACGTTCTACGCTAATATGATGATGATGAAGTCACTGAAAGTGAAAGAAGCCAGCGCTTGCGCCATTGCGTCACGAACTTGGCCAAAACACGCCAAGTTATAAGCAAGTGCATTACTTATGTATGGCGGGGCGAGACTGTCACACGGCGCGCGGTTAAGTTGGGTCTTAATCACTATAACAATAACAGCCTTGCAATATACAGGGTGAGCAAATAACGGCCACGCTCGAACAACCTCACCTCGCGGACGTAGGTACCTACAAGAGCCCTAAAACGTGAAAATGCAGTGAGAAGATGGGTTTTGATTATTTCGAGAAACAAACTTTAGATTATACAGGGTTGATGAAGTTATTTATTAACGGCATATTTACGGTGGGAAAGGTTGTGGAAGGAGCTCCTGATATTTCGGCGCAGTTACATGCACCATGTTCATGGAAAGACTGAGAAATTGTGCGCACTGCTAGTCTGTGGAATGCGCTGCCTGAATGGTGAATGGGTATTCCCCGGTAGTTACAATCTGGGTGTTTTCAAATCACGAGTGAATCGGTTTCTTCTAGGCAAGTAAGCTCCATCGCAGACAGCGTCATCGCTTAACATCAGGCAAGTTGGCGGTCAAACGCAAGAATATTAATACATTTAAAAAATGTAGGGAAATTCAAGGTAAATATAATAAAGCACTGCAATGTAGATATGTTCTTTATGACAACTATCTTTAAGTAATTTGGGGAAGAAAGAGCGCAAGTGGGTTTAGGTAGCGGCTGAGGAAAGGGGAAGGTGCGGGGCTCTAGATGTAGAGTGCCGGACTACTGGACGTGCTGATGTACTGAAGTGCCGGATTACTGAGACTCTACGGTAATGATTAATTTTTCGTCTGAAAAAATATCAGCTTCAATATCTATTTTAGTTTTGTGATTCTGTGTGTAAGCCTATTCATAAATTTAAAAAATAACGGTAGATTGGTCGAATCGTTCAAAGTTGGGTGCAGGCAAAACGATATACAATCTTTCTTAGTCTTTTGCTACGATTATAACTAGAACTGTAACTCCAACCCTAGTCCCAACAAATCGATATCGATTTGTCGATTTCGATATACGACTCACTATATCGCGTATAGTATTTTGAACACACAATCTAGTACTGGATTCCACGCACTGGCGAGTTGAAAACCATCACCTCGATTGAAATTCTGTAATTTCGAGATCTCAATAATTTCCTTTACCAGCCTTAGTGGTGTGGTGGCGCTAGGTGGAAAGGATTTTAGGATTATGAACGCTCGGTAGACAGGATTGTAGGGTTTTTTAATTCACATCACACATCACATCATCAGCCAATTAACGTCCACTGTTGGACAAAGGCATAGAGAGGGGTGTTGCCATAATCCCCACGCTTGGCAGGCGGCTTGGGGATAGCAGTACGTTCACCGTGTACTATTAGGACGCTGCTGCCCATTCTTCGGTGGGTCTGGTTGCAGTTTTAGGACATACTCGGGTCCAATTTTTTATCCGGGTCCCGGGTCCGGTTCCTGGGTTTTTTAATTCAATCCAATTCAGTTCAGCAATAACGGAATCTAGGGAAGATATCGTCATTGATCGTAGGCCATAACATACATTTTATCCTGGGCCCTTATTCCGCACGGGCAAACGCGCGCTATCGTGGCCACGTTATGTTTACCTCAAAAAGTTGGCCTCTATTGCTTAGGAAATAAAGTTCAAGTTTTGCAGGTTAACATAACGCGCCACGATAGAGCGAGCGCGTTTGGCCCGTGCAGAATAAAGGCCCAGGGAAATTTGCGATTTCTTGTGTTTTCACAATTTTTACGTATTTAACACACACTAACAGATTTTTTCGTGTGTGCTATTTTATTTTACGTAAAAAAAACATGTTGGTTTAAAATGTCAGGAAAAAAGAAAAAAAAACCTCTGAATGAAACATTTGTGAAAGCACCACGGCGGCTAATCAAGATCACCCTGTGCCAATCCATCGCGCAACCCTTTCCCAAAAGTAATTATCATCCGGACTGAGCGGCAATCAAAAACGTACCAAAAACTGTTTCGTCGAGATCACTTATTAATATTACAGCAGCTATCGAATTAGACAATGCTGCGTTAATCACGCCCCTCGTCGGCTTTATAAACACTGGGTGCGAGCAACCTTGTCGCACTCAGATGAATCCAGCTCAGAAGCTGAAGAGTCCTCCGAAATTCTTGAGATCATACTTTGTCATATAACATGTCAAACAATTGAGTAGAGCTGAGTCAACATCGTTTAGGCTTGCGTAGCATAAAGTGTCTCTGTGTCCATCTATCCGTCCGTCTGTCGATATGTCACAGGCATTTAATTCAGAGACTATAAGGACTATTGCTCAGAGTCAGACAACGGGCAATGGGGAGAGCTATGCTTGGAGTTTCTTTGCGTGATAGAATCTGGATCGTGGATATTCGACAAAGAACCTGAATCACCGACCTAGCTATTAAAATTTTTAAGTTGAAGTGGCAATGGGCAGACTACATCGCTCGAAGAGCCGATAATCAATGAGGTAGAAGCGTTCTTGAGTGGAGACCACGAACCGGAAGACGCAGCGTAGGCCTCCCACTAGATGGACCGACGACATTGTGAGAATCGCGGGCATCCAACAGATGCAGATGGCTGGATGTCATTCAGTGTGGAGGTTAAAGGGGGAGGCCTATGTTCAGCAGTGGACGTCTTCTGGCTGATGAGATAAGATGATGTATCTCACCATCGTCATCCTCGTCCTCCTCCTCGTCAGAAAAGGAGTCGTCGTCGGTCTCCGCCTGCGCCTCGTAGGTGTATCAGTGGAAGTCTTCTGGCTGATGATGGTGATGAAGGACTATTGCACTGAAATTTGGTACACGTGGCCATAGATATATAATATATATTTGCTACCAGGGAAAATTTTCATATCTCGAAATATATTTTTTTAGTAAGCTGGTAGTTTTCCGACATAAAAAGTGGGTAAAAAAATGAGAGTAGCATAATGAGATTTCTAAATCATCTTTTAGAATCACATGCAATTTTTGAAATATCTGAAATAGGTTCATGAATTAAACACAAGAATTTATGTTTATTTGAAATCTTAACAAACCTAAAAAACAATTAAATATCTGAATGCATGTAAAGTGGCCATTTTACATTTAATTTTGTTGAGGTCATTATTTCACCATAGCGAGCCTAACATAGTACAGGAATCGCAGTAATAAAATTTCAAAGCTTTCATAGACATAAGCCAGTGTGTTCCTAGTTGATATAAAACTTATGTACTAAGCCTATGTTTATGCAAATAAAAATATCTTTTATTTTTTTCATAGAGGCATTTTTCTTTTAAGTCTGTAAACTATCAAATTAGGACCCGGGTATTTCCTATAGCGACTAGAACCACCCGAGGATGGGCAGCAGCGTCCTATTTAGTACAAGCCCAAGCCGCCTGCCAAGTGTAGGGATTATGGCAACACCCCTAAGAGGCCTTCCTTCAGCAGTTGACGTTTAATGGCTAATGATGATGAAACTAGTACACAGACTAAAATGATTACGATTTACCAGGGTCTAATCATTTACGAGATAGTTGACCAAGTTAATTTTCCTCCTCCTTAAGTCTTATTCCTCATGTCTGACGGTCGTGACATCAGAAAAGAGAAGTACGTATATAGAACGGAAATGAGAAGGAAAATATGTCGCCAGGTATTGTGACAGATACTTGATTGAACATTCTTATTTATGTCAACGCGTCACAGTTGCTAACACAGTTGCTATGGGTTTATATGGGTGCGAGTGGCTACAGTAGAAATTTGTTCTTACAAAAATTCCTTGACAGCAGTTCTAATTTAAACAAAAAAATATTATTTTCTGTGGTCTTGACCATCAATTTCTCTCTCTCATGATATACTTATATCTTTTCATCGTCTTCTATCTTCAGCAACGTGAAGTGCATCGAAGATAGTGATTTTTTTATCTCTAAAATATTAATGATGAATGAAAGCGATAGCTCTACTGGTCTATTCTGCAAGCTAAGTGAACACGCAAGTGAAGTGATAAGCTCTAAGTGAACGTGTATTTTTCTTGTCGATTACTATAGAGAAATATCAAAATGTCGAAAGATCCCTTGACTGTAGTCCCTTACTCTTATAATTCGATGTTTTGACATTTATCTACAGAAATAGGCAAGAAAAAATCACATTCACTTAGCTTATCACTTCACTTGCGCGTTCACTTAGCTTGCAGAATAGACATGCTGGGCTGGTCTGTGAGCGCAGCCTTAGCAGATGGTTGCTTTACAGCGGCATTAATTGAAGCAAACAATCCTGAATGATGCCACTTCCACCAGATACCAATATACCGTCACTATTCATCCCGCAGGTTTATCCTGATAGGGTTCTACCGTTCAGATATTAATGAACTCTCGCCGTACCCCAGCCCGAGTAATTATCCACGAACAACAAGGATTAGCCGAAAAAGAGTAATCTAATTTTAATAACAGCCACTGAGCATAGCTTCCCGTGTTTCCGTACAGATGATGATTAGCTCCCACGGCTCGATGGAAGGGTTAAAGCTGCCTTATTCTAATTCATTCGGAGGGCGCATCCGCGGAAAGGGAATGTTTACGATACAATCTGCAAGCCAGTTTATAATCTGAAAAAATACAACAATACTGCGCAAGCGTAGCAAGCGCAAGCCAAAGACGCACCTTGGCAGTAAAACTGACTTATGTGCCGTGACGGCAAACAATATGATGCTCTTTAATGCCGTCATGTTTCACACCTGACGGGCGGCCCGTGAAGGCCAGCTTTTTTATAGTTTGTATAGTCGTGAATAGTTACTAATATAAGTTACAAATAAATGTTTTTTTTATATATATATATGACATTTCTTAATACAATAATAAATATTAGAAAAAAAATTATACATAATTATATGGAAATATAACAAACTTACCTAAACTAAAAATAATTTGGATTAGAATAATTAGTTTGGATTAGAATATTGTGAGGTCTAATCTAGATTATATTTAACGACTGGGATATTGAGACAGAGTAAAACTCTTTTTGAAGAATCACAAAACTAAAATAGATATTGAAGCTAACTGATATTTTTTCAGACGAAAAATTAATCATTGCCGTAGAGTCTCAGTAATCCGGCACTTCAGTACATCAGCACGTCCAGTAGTCCAGCACTCTACATCTAGAGCCCCGCACCTTCCCCTTTCCTCAGCCGCTACCTAAACCCACTTGCGCTCTTTCTTCCCCAAATTACTTAAGGATAGTTGTCATAAAGAACATATCTACATTGCAGTGCTTTAAGTATGTATTTAAGTATGTGTTTAAAAATATATATGTATGTATATCAGTCTCTGGCAGCCATATTACAAGCTTTGCTTAGTTTGGGGTCAGATGACCATGTGTGCAAAATGTCCCAGATATTTATTTATTTTATTTATTATATTTACCTTGAATTTCCCTACATTTTTTTAATGCATTAATATTCTTGCGTTTGACTGCCAACTCGCCTGATGTTGAGCGATGATGCGGTCTACGATGGAGCACGCTTGCCTACAAGAAACTAGAATATTATTATGGAAACTGACGTGGATTTCAGACATTTTATTTATATTACACGAGAGTAACTCACGTAAGATTAGGCCGGATACTCCGACTATAGTTTCAACCGCTTACGGCGGTCTATATCAAGGTGAATGCGCGCGCGCGGCTGCGTCTCACTTTGCAAACTATCCGGCCTAATCTTACGTGAGTAATTCCCGTGTAATATAAATACCATCAAAAACATAAATGTGAAATGAGAGCCAAGTGAATATTATGGTATATGCTTTGGTTGTTGACTTCAACGACAAAAGAAGTGAGATCTAACTTAGGATAATATATTGAAGCCCAAGGCAGACCTTGGGCTTCAATATATTATCACTTTCTACGGCAACTGCCCTTCTCTGCCTCCTGGAACACCAATGATGCCACTGCTGGTCGGTCCCTTAACATATGTACAACTTGTATATTACAAAACAAAGTTTTCACGAAAGTACCGCGATAAATACGAAAATATAACCAAGTAGTTAGTAGTAAAAATATTAGAATGAAAAGCAACTTGAACGTAGAACCAATTTACAGGAATTAATAAACATTATTTATGGCGTCATATGACAACTTTCAGCGATCCTTGGCGAGGCCCTCTATCAATCTACTTCCAACCGAGTCCCAACTGTAAATTATGAGCATAATATTTTTACAGCAAGGGGTCAAAACATCAATTCATCTTATTTTCCACCTCTTACAGCCCACTCGCTGAACTCTTCTCGCATTGACTCAGTAATTTGTTAAAGTTAACACACTCGCAAGCAGAAGTTGGGGTAAAATCGACCAGTTCACTCTGATCTCCAGAAAACGTTCAGCTCAAGATAAGCACGAGAGATACGAAGGACCACGGTACGGTGGTTAAGGAAAATGATGATTAGAATCATTTATCATTTTAATACGAGTTGTACCCCTTGTTAATAGGGTGTCGGGGGAATTAATAGATGTAACATTATTTTCATTGTTAATTTTGTGGGTTTCGTTATATGTAATTTGGTTTCGCCGCCGCCGCCGGTCAGCGGCCCAATGAATTTCTAATAATAAGAGTCGTATTTGTAGGAGATTTTGTGGACGTGGGTATTATTTACTCCTACAATACTTACAGTATGTTTGGTGTATGCTTAGCAGGAAAATGACTTAACCAGGGATTTCGTGAAAATCCTGGTGATACCACGATCTCCCAAAACGAATAACTCAATCGTCGTCGTATGACAAAGTTGTACCGTAGCAGTCCAACTTTGCTATTGTTCCAACTCTCAAACATAAAGGCCTAACCGTCCAACTTTTATCAAAGAGGTCAAATTTTGGTAAAAGTTGAACCAAGCCGTTTCGGAAAATGAGATGATGTCGCTGAAGTAGTGATGCATACAATGGGCGAGTTTCTACCGCACGTCCGTCATTTCAGCCGTCGAGGCCGAAATAAATAAATTAAATATCTGGGACATTATTGCACACATGGTCATCTGACCCCAAACTAAGCAAAACTTGTAATATGGCTGCCAGATACTGATATACATACATATATAGATACATACTTAAATAGATATTAACACCCAGACATAGAACAAACACAAATGTTCATCACGCAAATGTTTGTCCTAGGTGGGAATCGAACCCACGCCCAGAAGGCAGGTTCACTACCAACTGAACTAACGGGGCTGTCACAAATGGGATGTGTCTCATATTGGCCCTACGCGCTACGGCTACAAGTCGACACGAGATCATGATGGGCCGAAGAGCCAACAATACAAAATATGAGTCTACAGCCAAGGCCCAAGACTGGCGTCCGATTTTAGTTTTGTTTGCGTGCCCACCGAAATTGGTGGCGTTGGACCAACAATAGCAGTCACGACTTCCAGAACTTAGTCCATATGAGCCTCGTTTATCGTAGTGGACAATCCATTTATTTCATTCGCGGAGTAGCTGAATGGCAACTAGGGCTCTCCACACAGGCAATATTATTGTGCGACCAGTGGCCTTAGTACGACCACTTGCGAAAAAGTTATCCTTACGTAAACGATAGCAAAATGTATTAAAAAATTTACAGCGCCTCTATCGGACGTGAAAGGATACATTTGCTATCGTTTACGTCACGATAACTTTTTCGCAAGTTCTCGTACTAACCCCACAGAATTTTTGGCATGGCAGCCTTTGAGGTTTGTATGCTAATGGAGGTTATTAAAAAGTAGGTTTACCTACATAGCTATACTCATCACGAAGTCAATCTCAAAAATATTCCCAACACGCGATTTCTGAAACATAAAGTCACGCCACTAAACACATATTTCGCGTGCACATGTAAAATGCAAGGGTGGCGCGTTTGGGCTGTATTTTACGGGACATTTTGTCATCTACCCTCAGAGGACGTGGCCGGGGTGCGTAACGTGAGAGTCATGATGTGTGTTGTTTGCTTCTTTTGGATGTGTTTATTTGGCTAGATAATTTTTAGACGAATACAGCAATTGGGCCTATTATACTGATTGCGTTTAAAACATAGATCTGCTAAGCTCTACACGAAGCAGACCACGGCTTTTTTTATATTAAACGGCTGTCAAGGCTTTTTTGTAAGAAAATTATTGTAGCCAGTTGCATCCATAAAAACGATCGACAGTCATTTGAAATCAGTTAGCAACTGTGACGCGGAGTTCGACGCGTTGATCTAATAAACCATGTAGGTTCATGATCTAAACCATGAACCTACTACCCAAAATATCTAATATCATACCTACTACCCTACTATCTAAGCAATTAAGTATCTGTCATAATCAACTTGCAACAACACCACAAGCAACTTGCTGGAGTTTACTGATGTGTTGTTCAGAGACATGGAGGGAGGGGGCCTATAGATGCAATATATACCGATTATAGTAAGGCGTTCCATGGAATAGATCACGTGATCTTGATGGCTAAGCTTCAAGCGGCAGGTATTCGCGGTGATCTACTTAGGTGGTTCAGCTCGTACGTCAATGACCGCTGCGAATCGTTGAGAGACGTGTGCGCGTCTGTCATCGCTTGTAAGTTATAGTCCCGCGCAGGCGCGTTGCGTCGATCCCATGTACAGCCCAGACGCCGCAGCATGGCACCCCGCACGGGGGGGGCGCAGGCGGTACAATTAACCAATTACAGCCCGAGGCCTGAATCGCGCAAACGAAATATTTTCGTCATGAAGAACCTATATCACTAACAAAATTATGTTTACCGGGAAGTCCGTAGTTATACAGTGTACTGATTTTCTACGAGTTGCTAGTCTAAATCCCCAGGTGGCGCTCTAAACTGTGATATAATGAATTAGGGGTATTAATACTCGTAGAATCAGGGTCAAAGTTTGTACATTTCAATCACAATGAATTTTAACCGAGGTTATTTCCTCAACTCCACTGGTATAGCTAATTTGACTTCCTTTTTGACTATATTATAGACAACTACACTATGAAATTATGCACATTAAAAATACGAAATGTACACCAACAGTTATTTATTACCTAATGTATACGGTTGCGGACTAAAGTTAAAATAGATACTTATAAGCAAATATTCGGTACATTTTTGCACATAAGGTCATCCGACCCCAAGCTAAACGAGCTAATAAATGCGCATCGCTCATCGGTCACCTCATTAGAAAATACAAAAAGGTAGTGCAAAAAGACAACGCCCAGGCGGTCACCCATCCAAGTACCGACCGCGCCCGACGTTGCTTAACTTCGGTGATCGTACGAGAACGTCCAGAACCGTTGGTGAACAGAAGAGTGTCACGTGGTGTCACCGACTCGTACTTAGTGCTTATTTATTGGATATACCTATTAATTTGGCCCTATATTATTGCAAAGATGATATAAACCATTAGGTTTTATAATGTCCTTGCATTATTGACATGACGTTGACCTGAACTTCATAAACTAATCTATATATCCATACTTCTATGCTATACATACTAATATCCATACTTATAAAATATACTTAATATTATAAATGCGAAAGTAACTCTGACTGTCTGTCTGTTTGCTACATAATCACAGCTAAACGGCTAAACCGATCTCGAAAAATATTTTCAAGGTAATAGGTATCTATCACGAGGACGGATAGTATTTTATTCTGAAGAAATCGCGGATGAAGTCGCGGGTACAGCTATTTTTAATATCTATAAAACAAAGTCGAGTTTGTTCGAACACATAACTAGAGAACGGCTGGGCCGATTTTTATGGTTTTTGATTTGTTGGATTTGTCTCCGTCTCAAAGAGCAGAATAACTGATAAAACGGCTGGACTGATTTGGATGAAGTTTTGTGATCCTGGAACGGGTCATAATAGCGAGGACGAAGGCCGAGCTTACATCCGTGCGAAGCCGGGGCGGGTTGCTAGTGTTAAATAGAAATTGTCTCGCTTTCACGCGTTATATTTCTCGTCAGCGAGATGTTCATCATCATCATCATTCTCAGCCTATCATGTTCCCACTACGGGGACACAGGCCTTCTCTCAGAGAGAGGATGGGCTCTAATCCACCATGCTGGCCCAGTGCATGTTGGTGAAAGGTGAATTTTGCTATATTATCACTTTTAACTATTTGATTACAAGTTTGAACTTTTGTGGTTCTTCACGATGTTTGCCTTCACCTGGTGTCGAAACTGCATAATATATAAAGTCATTGGTGCAAGGCTGGGGGTCGAACCAGGTACCGTTTCTGCGTGATTGAGTAACAAACATCCAACCATCCATCCATCCTTACAAACTGTCATAAATATGATACTGACCGAGCTGCGCCCCGCGGTTTCACCCGCGTGGTGATGAAAATCGGTGATGGTGATGACAATGAAAAGTAGCCTATGTGTTAATCCAGGACATAAGCAAAGTATATTCCAAATTTCATCCAAATCCATCCAGCCGTTTCTGCGTGATTGAGTAACAATCCATCCATCCTTCCATCCATCCATACATCCATACATCCAAATTTTCACATTCAAATGATATTAGTGTGATTAGGACAGTAAAATAAATTTCTTTAAAAATATCGATCACTTTATTACTTAAAAATACAAGTCTAGATTTTCCCACTTGTATGCAACTTATGTTACTACAAACTACCATAACGCTTAATATATTGTATTATAGTCTTATTTCGTAGAGCAAAACCAATAAATCGCTAGCTGGTGGATATTCAGACGAGTTCGTATCATATTTATGTGCCATTATAAATTATTCTTATAGCGTGTGCTTGGATGAATTGGCGCGGCACCGCAGAATAAACAATAGTAGATGGTAGCCGCACTGTAAATGCTTCACCCTGATTTAAGTATCGAATTTATTACTCGATAAAATTATATTATTTATTAGTTGCGATATGATGCGCCAATGTCGATTTTAACGATTTCACTGATACATACACCCTTTAAAAAGTCGCGGTCATATTCAATAACAAATCAGTGTGTAGGATAAGGGAAGAGAGCGCGCCTTTACTTAAATAATTCTCACAAAAAAACACGCATTAAAATCGCAAATCCTGAAGATCCTGGTGATGATAATGGGACAAACTATTTAAATGCCCGTAATAAATCTCCGTCCCCAAGATAGCTATCTCCTTACCACGGTAATTGTTCCGTAAATAATCATATACATTGCTATAAGCTTACATTTTGAAAATGCACTACAAAACACAACCTGTTTATAGGATGTTATAAACAGTAATTATAATTATTATAGGTAAGCATGTAGGAATTGAATTTATGAGTATAATTCATGACAACTTTTTATAATTCATAAGTATGAAAAGTTGCTTAAAAACAATTGCATTTATGGCATAGTTTTTTTGTCTTACGTAATTTCTTTTTATTTTGCAAACTAGGCAAAGCTTGTATCTTGGATGCCCTATCTAGACGCGCGGGAGCGCATCAGAGCCAAGCTCCAGCGGCACCGTGTGTAATATTACACGAAACACTTGGAGCGACTTTTGTCACCCTCATTACTCAAAAACTATTTCACATAAACATGTAAAATTTGGCATATGTATTGAGACATGGGAGATACATTTGTGCTCCAAATTTCATAAACACACCTCAAACAGTTATTTAGATATTAACGTCCAAAAATCGACATTTTTATCACTGACTGACCTATAGATCAAAACTATATACCACTTCCAGATGACCTAGAAAGTTCAAATTTGGCATACAGATAGGTAGTTGGGTCAATAGAAACTAAAAAATCAGAAACTGGTAAATTTGTATTATTTTATTATAATTTTTCAATTTAATTGATTCTATGAGCAACACTTACTTATAGCGCCTGTAACTTAAGAATTAGCAATCTAAATTGATTCCAGCCGGTTTTTATGTGGATTTTAAGGTTTTCGCGTGAATATATAATTATGTGAATATATAACGAGTGGAAGACCACCCTTATTTTTTATTAATTCAAACAAATCAGTTTTACTAAGTGCACCATGTTCACGGGAACCGTGAACATGGTGCATGTAACTGCGCCGCAAAATCGGGAGCTCCTTCCACAACCTTACCACGGTAAATATCCCGTAAATAATCATATAACTGTAATGAACAATCGTGATAGTTTAAAACAATATCAGTTTCAGTACCAATAGTATTATAGTTGTAACGACTAACGCCTGACAGATTTGTAAGAGCACCTAAGTTGTACGCCTGCAGACTCTTTTAACGGCGTTTATGGAGTATTATTATGCAGACGTGTGTTGCGTGCGTGCATGTGTGTTGCGTGCGTGCATGTGTGTTGTGTGCGTGTATGTGTGTTGTTTGCGCGCTATCCCGTGAGCGAGAATGTTAGTGTGTAGTAGTGAGTAGTGAGCATGTGGAAGTGAATATGTGTTGTGTAGGTTTTGTGTGTGGGTCGGGGTGTGTGTGAAGGGGTGTTTTTGAGTGTGGTAGTAAAGAACCTGGGTGTTAATCAACACTAGTTCCTGATGAGAAGACATCTTTGATCCTCATCTTGCTGAAGGCTACCAGTTTTTCAGTTTGCTTGTAGGATAGGGATACCAGCCATTTATTTAGCCAATACTTTTGAATTCAGCAAATGTGTTTTTGATGATATCAATATGCCTACACACCGAATTGTTTGTAAATATGTGTACGTAGCTTGGTAGGCGTGAAGCAAACACACTGTTAATTCGTGGGAGACTCAGATCTCGTGGACGATTACGTTTGGTAAGAACGCGTACAGTTGATAGGTTGTGGCTTGCCAAAAGCCACAACCTATCAACTGTACGCGTATAGCCCGCAGAACAAAAAGCTGACGAACGGTCATCACAGAAACTTCTTTATACAGTTTTCCTGTAGGATATCGTCGCGTTTTGTCCAGCATAACTTTGAGAACTGCCCTTTGTGTTGTCATGTCAATCATATGTGTTGAAGCCGCACCTCCCCAGACTCCTATACAATACTGAAGTTGTGACTGACATAACGATTTGTATACCATAATTTGGACCTCATCTCTGGCTGTTGGTCTTAAGATTTTCATTACGTAAATCAATTTGCGCACTTTCTTTGAGATATGGTTGTTGAAAGCCAGATTTTGTTCGATAAGTACTCAGAGATATTTTGTATATTCAACTCTATCAATAGGGTATTTGACTATATTAAAAATATAATTAATACTGGTTTAATCCTAGAAGATTATTATAGAAAGTATTTAATGACTAAAAACTAAAAAATAAAGTCCCTATTTCTAGAAAAATACATAATAAAAATATGTTTTTCACTGATCACGTGACTTGACTGCAAACGCTCTATGTTAGCCGAATGTCCTTATGTCGTCACAGAAAAGTAAATAGAGGCAACAATAATTGTACGGCGAGATTAACTCGTTTGTTTATGTGTGACGTCACTAATGTCACGTGGCCCCATGAATGTCAAAGGTAGCGTTTACGTGGTACTTTAATAATTTGAGTTTTGATCCGTCATTTAAAACACAAATACTGAAAATTATGAGGATTAAATTACTAAATTGCTTTATTTTAATGTGATAAACAGTTTAAAATGGTTTTGTAAAATCAGTCAAATACCCTATTGTACTGCAGGAACAAGAAGACTCGGACTTGTTGACACGATCATAGTTCTCGCATTTAATGTTATGGATTTGTAACTGAATTGCAACACTAGTTTTATTATAGAACATATAATTTTGTAGCCTTAGTAATAGGGTCCCGTTTTACACTTTGGTACAGAACCTTAAAAATAAGGAGGTCATTGTTTTTTTATTCTTTCAGTAAAATTACTTCAGCAACTTTTATTGTTGTTATCGCTGTTTTCCTGTCTCTTACTGTTTGCAATATCCTATTAACAAGGTATAATATTATCACACTAATATTATAAATCTGAAAGTAACTCTGTCTGTTTGCTACATAATCACGGCTAAACGGCTAAACCGATCGCGATAACATTTTGCGAGGAAATGGTATGTATCATGAGGATGGACATAGGCTACTTTAAAAACGGCTGGACCGATTCGGATTAAATTGTGTGCACCCAGAGCGGGTCATAGTAGCGAGGCCGCAGGCCGAGCTTACACCCATGCGAAGCCGGGGCGGATTGCTAGTAGTATAATAATAAAAACGTTTATTGATATTCATTAAAGGCCTATAGGTACATAGGTAGTTATATGAATACAAATGTTGTAAGAAGAAAGGTGGCAATAAACCATTATGTACCTTAGTGGAACACTATCCCCCACACTAGGATAACCTGTGTCGTGAGGTCACAGTTTTCAACTCTAGGCATGATTGTCTTCCCCGCAGAGGTGATCTTAAACTAGGTTTGTCATAACAATGGTGTTGATAACATTGACCATACTAGGCGCGTTGGCAAAGAATGTAAAAGTAATAATAATAATATTTACTTACATATACAATAGTGCCTTTTGGTAAATTACTAATATTCTTTGTCAATCAAGTTTATGTGGGTGTGTGTTTTGTCTGAGTAGGTGGTTTTATAAAGGTGGTAAAGGTGGGTGTTTTTTTTTGGTACATGTGCGTATGAATGTGAGTGAGTGTATATGTGAGTGTTGGTTGTTTGGATGGTGTGTTTGTTACAGTGAACACTTACACCAACTTTCCACCCAAACAATGGTATGATGTGTATGTAGTGCATTTTTCTCAAAATGTTCTTAACGCATTATGTGACAATGTAAATAAATAAATAACCACTTTGTGCTCTTGTCCGGAACCTACGTAAACAGTAACACAAACAACCACGCCTAGGAATCGTAAAAACAATTAGAAATCTCCTCGGAGTCCGTAAAAGCTACACTAACAGTCGGAAAGTGCCTTTTCCGACACAAATTGGTAACTTTGGCACCCATTCTCTGCACACGGAATGTTACTTCCACATCCGTGGGTAAAGTACCTATCTCACTTCGGCCTCTGGTAAGGCTCCTGTTACATGGGATGTAAAAAAGTCCAAGCAGATTGGCTTTCTGGGTCTGTGATGAAAGGACATTCGTAATGATAACTTTATTACGAGTCATGACAAGACAAGTGGATCATAAAAAGCCCATGAAGTGGTGCCCATAAAATTTGAAGGTTGCCCTCGATTTCCCTGGGATCCTATCATCAGATCCTGACTTGGTGACAATGGGACCAAATTCGAAGTATATCCATACCGAACAAAAGATTTTTTTTTATCGGGCTGCAGTTGGCTGATAAATCGGTGAACAATGAACAATATCAGTGGCGTAGCTATGGGAGGGCTAGTCGGTGCCGTGCACCGGGGCCCTCAAACTCAGGGGGCCTTCGGACCCTGACCAGTGAACCTCAAACTGAATTGCGAAAAAAACCTACCTTGCCCCAAGAATCCCAAGAATAATCACACATACTTACAAGTAGTAAGTTGCTTGGACCACAATAAAGAGCTAATAATAGAGTAGCTTTGTACCTTTAAAGTATTTATACCTATATATTCATAGCCTATAGTTATAGCTACGCCACTGAACAACATTTGTATATAATATTTACAAAATTATTCACAAAATAAAAAAATACAGTGGAACATAGAACCGTCCCCCTTTTTCGTCGGTTAATACAATGAAGATAATACGTGAAACGTTTATGAGTCAAGTCAAGATAAAATGAAGCTAATACATAAACCCGTATGAATCAATACAAGATAAAATGTCTAGATAATGACCTAATGTGATTGAAAGTATGACGTAGCTAGCCGGAGTATCCGGCTCAATCCAGTATCCCGTACAACACAATATAAGGGTTTTTGGCGCTAACATGAAAAATAATGTCGTTTCATTGTAATACTCATCTAATTCTTCATTGTAATTTCCAAAACTATTGCGTAAGTATAATATTAAAGTGTATTATTATTTATTATGTGTTTACGGACGTGTTCAAGTGTGGACACACGTATATTTTCGTATAATTTTCAAAACTCCACAGAAGCCGTTTAAAGTTTGCTCCGCTGTACTAGGTCTTGACTTATTTCTTTGACATTTAACTTAAACTAAAACTATTAATATACTTGTAAATGCACACGACGTAAACAGTTCAAAAATCTAAATCAAAACAATAAACAGCTAAATATCAAGATAAATACTTACCTACGATATCTAAAACCATTATACACACAGCCTTATACCAGCTCGGCCTTATTTGGGTACATTTTTGAATTCTTTCCCATTCCCGTACAGGTGGAGGCGTATGATTGCAGGCGGGTTTCTTCGCTTTTAAATTAAATAAATAATGCATACAATTTGAGCGCAATAAACTTTGGCGTAGGTGTGCCTACTCTTTGCCGGAGAATTCGCGTTTCTCCACTGGGAACAATAAAGGTTGCCGGCGGTGCTAAGATGACGCTTCCCGATCCCTATAAGTAGATGGGTAGGAACCAATGACAAGTTTTTTTTTTGTTTAAATTAGAACGGCTGTCAAGGCATTTTTGTAAATTTGTTGTAGCCACTCGCACCCATATAAACCCATAGCAACTGTGTTACCAACTGTGATGCGGAGTTTGACGTGTTGACACAAATAAGAATGTTTAATCACATATCTGTCACAATACCTCGCAACAGAGTTTCCTTCTCATTTGCGTTCTATTTACTTCTCTTTTCTGTGAACCTTGCTAGGTTCCGTATATAATAGTCTCAAAAAATAATAATATAGAAGTGTTATACCTACAGTTTCCCCTTTAGCACTTACACCCCCCGCTCGGTCGTCCATTCGTTTAAATTTTGAGCACATCGTTTGCAGTTGTGTGCTCTCAATATTTGAAGTGTGCGTTTGTAGAACTAGTAAAAATGCGTCAGTGTGTGCAATACGTATTTACCTCGCCCCCTTCAGTTTTTGTCAGACTTTTTTCGGTACTAGCTCGATATTAAAGGCAGATCCGTAATAAAAGCCATATGATTATAGTCATAGTTCAGAAATTGATACTTATAGAAAAATTCGAAAGAACGAAGCTCTAAGGACTTGGCCAAATTTCAGAGATGTACCATTCTGACATACTTAGCATATACTTTTTATGATTTAAACAAAGAAAACTGATTGATAAACATTATTTGTTAAGACCATTTTACAAAAAGGTCAATGACGTTCGAGCTAGAATGCCTTGAATTTATTACAGTTTTATCGCTGTTACTCAAAAAGTTATTATTAAATAATGTACAAAATAATTTTGAATGAAGATTGTAAAATATATCCTATCTGTTTTGTAACTTACAAGTTTCTATGTCTTATAGTTTAGAAATGCAGGGAGTACCAACTTTTTGCCACTTTGACGTGCCATATTTCGCAAAGTATAGTTTTAAAAAAAAGCTATGTACCAAATTTTACCTTCATTTTAAAAGATCTTTCCAACGATACCCCACACGAGCAGGTGGAGTGAAAAAATTTTTTTCATCCCTATTTCACATGTACCAGAGCTACCCCTAAAATGTAAAATTATATATTTTTTATACTTTTAAAATTGATATCTATGTTATAACTGTCATTATGCAAATTTACAAATTACATTTTAAAAATATTGAAACCTGGGTCTTAGGAGGCTAGAGCAAAGCAACATCTTAGCCGCCCGACTCGCCTGCTAAGGTGTGCTCACACCAGCGTACACTAAAGCATTGTCATATTTTCGAGCTCCGACGAACAATCTGAATAGAGGCTATGTACGCTCGTGTAGCCGCTTCCTTTGTAAGTACGCTGTTTACACTATAAATACTACATATGTAGACCTGCAGCGTTATAGGAAAATTGTATTACCGGCCATGTGACTGGACTATGGACAAAAGGCCTTACTTAAAAACGTTACTCAAGTTGATCAATGTTTTAAAATGCTCTCTCAACTTCTCGCTGACGGCAATCGTCACACGCGAAAACAAGACGGAGCATATTTAAACGTATGTCAACTTGAGTAACGTTTTTAAGTAAGGCCTCAGTCCATAGTTACCCATACGTACGTAGCATCTTTGATAATATATAGTTTGGATCTGCCTTTAAACTCGAGCTAGTACCGAAAAAAGTCTGCCAAAAACTGAAGGCGGCGAGGTAAACGTATTGCACACACTGACATATTCTTACTAGTTCTACAAACGCACACTTCAATAATGAGCGCACACAACTGCAAATGATGTGATCAACTGGACGACTGAGGGGGGGGGGTGTAAATGCCAGAGGGGAAAAAGTAGATATAACACTTCTATTTATTTATTTTTTCTGAGCGTAGCATCAACAGTTGTCAACTCAGATCAAACAAACAAAGATATCTGGCCTAAATCAGGCTTGATGCCTTAATTTGAATGTGGACTATTAATGCGTTCATTGGTGTCGCTAAAAGTTTCATAGTGTGCGTGAAAAACTATTAAGTGAGCTGTACTTACAGTTTTTGCGTTAAGATTGGGCCTAAAGCAAAATCTTCAATCTTTGATTAGATTTTCACAGTAGTAAATCATGTCCAAAATCGAAAAAAAAAATACGTTAGGAAACTTCAATATATAAGTAAAGGTCGACCCTGACGAAAACATGGTAGGATAAAATTTTCTCGATAGAAAACCATCACAAAGTTACCTCTAATTTTCAACATTTTTGGTTTGCATTCTGTTTTGGTACATATTATTGAACAATAAATTATGTTAATATTATCACTCATGTATAACCTAGAGCTGACCCTAGCAATTTTTAAAAATATTGTCTATTCTATAAGCTATGAGAGTAGAAAGCACTTGGCGCTTACAACATTTTTAATCCGCGCAATACGCTGTCTTTCGTCTCGCGTGACACAAGCTTGAGGCATCGGTTTGTTGCACCGATCAGTTACCATCGCTCTGTTGAGACGGGTAGTCCATGTCAGTTCAGACGTCGAGTACGCAAGCTTGGTTCCGCGCGTCGTCGCGCCGCCCGTGTTTGTTATCCGTACATGCGCTGGGTGTGGCGAGATGCGCGGGGGAAATCAGAATTTATCCTGCCATTAGGCCCGCTCTTAAGAGGCCTCATACTCGTATTCGCTCGTTTCGCGCGAAAATAGGTATTTACTCGTATTGGCACGGCCGGCGCTCGAGCACACCGCTACGAGAGTCGAGCTACGCACGGCGTAAAACAGTCTTGAGCCTTTACACATTTATTTCATAAGGAATAAAAATTTTGCTAATATGTAAATAAAGTTTTTTGCCAATATTTAAATAAAGTTTTGCCAATATTTAAGTAAACTTTAAATAAAGTTTTTTTTAAATTAAAGTTTGAAGACGACGGGTTTTAACCGCAAGTCGTTTGGGAATTAAGACTAAAATAAATATATATGTAAAACAGTCAAAACACCTTTCAAATGTGTAAAAAATACAAATCTGAATACGGCGCCCTATTCTGTTACTCATATAATCCTTCCTGATTCCTGAGTCATGAGAATCGTAAAACTATTTTGGAAGTGTACCAAAACCTGTCAAGTATTTTTTTTTGCCGGGTTGACCCCTTCCAACCTTTCATTAAAGTCGAAACTTGGAGTCTCTAGCTCATTCCGGAGATAAAACCGATCATAAATTGGCCTTTAAAAAAAATTACTTATTTATTTATATATTTTTATTTAATAAGCAGGTAGATCTCGTCGAGCCCTTTTCTTAGAGTACCATGACGGTGGGGGTAGCTTTAGCCATTAAGGAGATATAGGCCGTTAAAGTTTTGACACTTTTATCGAGTAGATCTCGTCCAGCCCTTTTCTTAGAGTACCATGACGGTGGGAGTAGCTTCAACCGTTTGGGATAAAGGCCGTTAAAGATTTGATACTTTTATTGAGTTTTGACTCTTTTATCGAATTTTAACCCTCTGAAACTTGACGCTTGAAACGCGGAGCGCCGACTGCCAGCCGAAGCAATGCGTGTTGTAATATAATACCTACTGTTTTTAGGTGTTTACATTTTATGTTTTTAAATTATTGTCTTTTCTATTTATTTCAAACAATTATCGGGTCTAGCCCGGACATTTGGTGGGCATTGGTGGAGCCGAAGCCAACATCAAGAGGCCCTGTTGAATATAAAATACAAGCAACTATGAAATATGTATAAAAAGGAATATGAAACTATTGTACAGTATAGGATTAAAAAAGACTGGGCTATTGAGGTGAACAACTTGTGGATGGAATAACAGATCTATAGAATGAGAAACGGCACCTGCCTTATCCTGTCTCATCTCAAAATATATTTTGGCAGGTGATGACTTGCCACCCACTGAATGGGCCCCCCATAAAGGCTGCCGTATCTTGGCACCGGAGAAGCAACATCGGCGTGGGCGGCTTAGGGTGTAGAGAGGTGTGCTGCACTTTCACTAAGAGCTACTCGCGGCGTTATGCCCTTTAACACTTCCACCCTGGAGCTTAGGTTCTTAGCTCTTGCGGTTTCCACCCCTGGACGGCCGGTTAAAGCAAGCCAGGGATCAGGGGTCTCATTAAGCCCCATGGAATCGGGGTACGCGGTGTCGCCACGCACCGACGGCTCGCCATAAAGCCGCCCCTGCATTATAGTTATGTAAAAGTGCTTGAACTCTAGATTATTACAGTACTCATTATTTTGGTGAATTAGCTCTGGATAGTCAAAAAAACGACTACTTTTACACTACTTTCCGACAATTTGCTGTTTTGATAATTTTTTGCTTGTATAATTTTATATAAAATTAATAAAAAGTGCTGCGCATAATCCGTATAAGACTTTGTTACCGATGTACTGTATTTTTTTCATCCGGACCAATCTATGATATCTACTAAAAACAGGTTGAGCCCCTTACAGCGAAATTTGGCAAAACGGCATTCAAATTAAGGTGGATTATACTGAAATACACAAAGATATAGAAAAAGTGGTACACTTAGTCCATGTGATTAGGAACGGTCTTTTATACGATGTATGAATAATAGATAAAAGATTTTACTTTCTTCAAAAACACCGCAAAAAGTAGAGATAATTTCATATGAGGACTCTTAAGTGGTTTAGCGGGATACCTAGTGTTTTTTTTTTTTTTTAATTGAAAGATGGAAACATTTAAACGCTACGTATATTATTGTACTAAGGCATATCACCGTTGTTTATCTGATCTGAGTTATGAACGTAAATCAAACTGCAGTTTAGGTAATCAATGTAAATCGTGAAAATGAAATGTGACCAAAAGCGTAAACTCGTAGCAATCTCGAATTCTCGTAGCACAATGCTACGCTGGCAGCAACGAACTTACACAATTTACACATACCTTTTTATAAGTGAAACATGATGCAGAAGGTCATTCTATATGTTCCATTTTACTCTCAGAAGAAGTCTACTACGCAGTGAAGTTTGTCTGAGCCAGAACACTAGGTAATTAAAAAAAAATGCATACAAGAATTTTGAAATGAGAAGTACGTTGTGGATCGTGACTTTTTAACCGACACGGAATTTGTGATAGCAGTGCAAGTACCGTTCTTTTTCGATCGACAAATTTGACAGTGAAATCGACTAATTCGATTAATTTGTATTTGCTCCGTACTCGCTATGATCGATACTATGACATTTGTCGATTTAATTTTTATAACGGTACTTGCACTGCAATATCGTTATTCACAATTTATAATCCTTACATTCTCAGTGTATTTTTGGTCTCCTGGTACTTGATACCGTAGAAAGTAACAAAAGTAGGTAAAGTATGAATATTAGTTCTTAACCTTCACACCAATGAGAGCAATGTGAAGGGTAGTCGGCCACGCTTTGTATATTTTTTTTTATTGTATATTTAATTGCAATTTACTTGGAATCTGTTAAGCCCGTTGCAGGCGATGCGCAGTACTCGCGCGATCTGCGCGACTGCGCATCGTCTGCAACGGGTCTTACGTCGGCGTCGCCGTGGAGCCACAGTTCCAATGTACATATATTATTATGTTTTCTGTGGTGGAACCGAGTAAAACGGATTCAAGGGCAGTGTATTTTGGTCGTATAATAAGACTCGGTCCAATAAAAACTGTCTAATAGACCCTGTCTAATCAAATTAATGGCCCATCTATTTTCTAGTTTATTTAATTCAGCAATCCTATCGTATTATTTACCCATCAGTTGAATTAATTTAATATTCTTGGAGATACAAGGATATTAACATGAAGAAAAAGAGAGAGAAAATATATCAGTCATAGGACTGCACGTCAGAAGTGAAAACTTAAGTAGTCATCATCATCAGCCAGAAGAAGTCCACTGCTGAACATAGGCCACCCCCTTTAACCTCCACACTGAACGACATCCTGCCAACTACATCCACTGGATGCCCGCGTCTCTCACAATGTCGTCGGTCCATCTAATGGGAGGCCTACCAACGCTGAGTCTTCCGGTTCGCGGTCTCCACTTAAGAACCTTTCTTCCCCATCGGTTATCAGTTCTTCGAGCGATGTGGCCTGCCCATTGCCACTTCAACTTGCAAATTTTAATAGCAATGTCGGTGACTCTGGTTCTTTGGCGAATATCTACGTTTCGGCTTTTATCGCGCAAAGAAACTCCGAGCATAGCTCTCTCCATTGCCCGTTGTGTGAATCTGAGTTTCTCCAAAAGGTCAACAGTTAAGGACCACGTCTCAGTAACATATGTCATCACTGGCAACACACACTGGTCAAAGACCTTTGTCTTCAGGCAAGTGTAATATTTCACGAACCATTTTGAGCCACTTTTGTCCCCCTCATTACTCAAAAACTATTTCACATAAACATGTCAAATTTGTCATATATATTGAGACCTGGGAGATACATTTGTGCTCCAAATTTCATAAACACACCTCAAACAGTTATTTAGATATTAACGTACAAAAATCGTCATTTTTATCACTGACTGACCTATAGATCAAAACTATAACCCACTTTCAGATGACCTAGAAAGTTCAAATTTGGCATACAGATAGATAGTTAGGTCAATAGGAAGGAAAAAATCAGAAACTGGTAAATTTGTATTATTTTATTATAATTTTTCAATTTAATTGATTCTATGAGCAACACTTACTTATAGCGCCTGTAATTTAAGAATTAGCAATCTAAATTGATTCCAGCCTGTTTTTATGTGGATTTTAAGGTTTTCACGTGAATATATAATTATGTGAATATATAACGAGTGGAAGACCACCCTTATTTTTTATTAATTCAAACAAATCAGCTTTACTAAGTGCACGTATACGTTCGTATATTCGAACTAGCCAAGTCAGACCTTAGGCTTCAATATATTATCCTAAGTTAGATCTCACTTCTTTTGTCTTTGAAGTCAACAAACAAGGCATATACCATAATATTCACTTGGTTCTCATTTCACATTTATGTTTTTGATGGGATATCATTACTTTTTGTACATAAATTATTAGTAGGTACTTATTCATAACAAAATTAATACGCGCTGCTGTAGACACTTAAATCTTCCAGTTACGACATATGTACTGTGACGTTGCGGTTAGCGCCGTCATTTATTTATAATAATACTAAAATTAAGCTTAATAATCTAAAAATCTACATAAATTAAATAAAACACAAACTACTAATAACTACTAATAATACAAATAAATTACTTTAAAATAACAACTAAACTTCTATATAACTTAAAATATTTATTAGTATTTCAATTAGTTAAAATAATCTAAAGTATTATATTATTATTATGCGGAACCTTGCGTCTTGCGTGCGTTCGAAATGGTTTGCCGCGACATCGAGGTGACGCTAACTACAAAGTTACTATTACTTGTACTGTGGTCGCTGTACATTCGACGCCGCGCTCTGGGTGCAAGGAGGGACAGTGCTGAAGCATGCATGTAGCTCTCAGTGCTATCTCAAATTATTTTAAAATCATCTATAATCCCTCTAGGGTGAGTTTTTATTATTGTTATCACTACTGTGTCATTCCAGCGCTTTTCTTCACAATGTTTAATTGTTACTAAACTAAGCTGTTCTGCCACGCCTAGCTGACTGCAGTTAAGGGCATTTCGTGATCGCTGTGTCTGACGTGGATTCGCACTGCGTTACTGCTGGAGACTAACCTTCACGCTATCTTACATGGTCTGGCAGACAGTACTTCCCAGAACAAATTTTAATGCCTAGCTACCTCGTTCCAGGATTTATTTTTTATCTTCACTGCACGACCTACGTCGTCCCAGAAGTAGCTAGACGGTTCGTCCCGGGTTGATGGTATACTACTACCTACTTACAACCTGATGGTGACAGACGGGAGCACGTCCTGAAGGCACTACGCGGATGCGAGTGCATTATACGCTCAGGCCAGTGATCCTCTTTTACATCTACCTACTTGGTGCGAAAAGTGTGCGGCCGTGCAATGTTATAGGACAATAATACACACCCTGATGATTTCCTGTGGTTTTCTTACCTAGCCGGCACCCTAACCATCTACCTACCTGCGGGCAGTAAGGGGTTATAAGACTACGCTAAACTCCATAAACGCCGCAGTACATACTCTACTATAGACTCTGCAAGCGTACAACTTAGGTGCTCTTACAAATCTGTCAGGAGTTAGTCGTTACAACTATAATACTATTGGTACTGAAACTGATATTGTTTTAAACTATCACGATTGTTCACTACAGTTATATGATTATTTACGGGATATTTACCGTGGTAAGGTTGTGGAAAGAGCTCCCGATTTTGCGGCGCAGTTACATGCACCATGTTCACGGTTCCCGTGAACATGGTGCACTTAGTAAAGCTGATTTGTTTGAATTAATAAAAAATAAGGGTGGTCTTCCACTCGTTATATATTCACATAATTATATATTCACGTGAAAACCTTAAAATCCACATAAAAACCAGCTGGAATCAATTTAGATTGCTAATTCTTAAATTACAGGCGCTATAAGTAAGTGTTGCTCATAGAATCAATTAAATTGAAAAATTATAATAAAATAATACAAATTTACCAGTTTCTGATTTTTTCCTTTCTATTGACCCAACTACCTATCTGTATGCCAAATTTGAACTTTCAAGGTCATCTGGAAGTGGGTTATAGTTTTGATCTATAGGTCAGTCAGTGATAAAAATGACGATTTTTGGACGGTAACCGATTTACTCGAGATTTGAAGACACCCAGATGGTAACCATCGGGGAACACCCATTCCGGCAGCGCATTCCACAGACTAGCAGTTCGCACAATAAAAGTGGAATCAAAGCGCTTCGTACGGGTTTCGGAATATATACCATAATGAAATGAAATGAATGTCGATTTTTCGTTCCCGCTCCGGCAGTCCGATAGAAAAATGGGGAGGAGGGAATTAGATCATGAAGATCTGATGCACACTCCCCGAAATGTATCCGATAAAAAACTGATAGACTAGCAACTTTACGCCGATGCTCAAGACTAAGAAGTTTAGTCTGAACTAGGGATTCATTGCTGATGAGCCTCTTGGCGCGTCTCTCAATAGACTCCAACGTCCCAAGCTGGTACTTAGCTGATCCATCCCAAAGGTGAGCGCAGCCGCTCCCCACCCCGCTGCTCCACGGCCGCCGCACCGTCAGGCCTGGCGCCTGGCGCACTCTGCACTTTAGGTATAAAGCAACAAGTACCTGGCGAGCGCCCCGGCCGGGTCGCATATACCTACTTACGCGCCGCGCTGCATTGTCCAATATTAACTACTAGCTGCGCCCCGCGATTTCACCCGCATGGTGATGAAAATCGGTGATGATGATGATGATACAAATAGCCAATGTATTAATCCAGGACATAAGGAATGTATATTAAAAAATTCATCTAAATCCATCTAGCCGTTTCTGCGTGAATGAGTAACAAACATTCATCCATACATCCAAACTTTCACATATAATATGATATTAGTGTGATAACTAAAATGAAGTCAAAAGCATATTGCATCGCATTCGGATGCTTCAATAATTAGATAAAATAATCCGAAACTCAAGTTTTTCTTTAATGTACGTCCACTAAAACCTATAGGTATGTACCTAATTAGTTACACGAACCATTTAGAGGCACTTTTGTCCCCCTCATTACTCAAAAACTATTTCACATAAACTTGGCATATGTATTGAGACTTGGGAGATACATTTGTGCTCCAAATTTCATAAACACACCTCAAACAGTTATTTAGATATTAAGGTACAAAAATCGACATTTTTATCACTGACTGACCTATAGATCAAAACTATAACTCACTGATGAACTAGAAAGTTCAAATTTGGCATCCAGATACGTATTTGGGTGAAGAGCAAGGAATAAATCAGAAACTGGTAAATTTGTATTATTTTTCAATTTAATTGATGAATGGTAAGAGCACGTACGCCTTCAGAGTCTATAGCAGAGTATGTACTTACATATGTCGTAATTTTTTTTTATTGTAAGATAGGCTTGCGCTTGGCCTCTAACTCGCCTGATGTTAAGCGATGATGCGGCCTACGATGGATCACGCTTACCTCTAGGTACGGTAAGCGCGTCTAGGTAAGAAACCGATTCACTTTTGACTTGAAACTTTAAGTGTCTACAGCAGCGCGTATTAATTTTATTATGAACTAGTTTTTTTTCCCGCGACTTCGTACGCGTAGATTTTCATATAAACTTTCAATCCTTTTTTAGGGTTCCGTACCCAAAGGGTAAAACGGGACTCTATTACTAAGGCTCCGCTGTCCGTCTGTCACCAGGCTGTATCTCATGAACCGTGATAGTTAGACAGTTGAAATTTCCACAGATGACGCATTTTCGTTGCCGCTATAACAACAAATAGAATAAAATAAATATTTGAGGGGGCTACCATACAACAAACGTGTTTTTTTTTTCTCGTTTATGCTCGATACTAATAACGGCAACAGTAGGCGCTTGAAATATTTACAGAATATTTAGTTGTATATTCACTTTAAAAATAAATTATTAAATTAAAATAAAATTAATATTTAAGGGGATCCCATACAAAAAAACATGTTTTTTTGCCGTTTTTATAGAAAATGGTACGGAACAGAGTCCGACTCCCACTTGACCAGTTTTTCTTACCTTAATCCGGCCCTCGCGCAAAATAACATAGCCTATACTTCAATCTGGTCATAGCTAAGCATATTCGTGAAAACAGCATTTAAATCCGTCCGCATTTTCTTCCAGGGGTTTAAGAGATGTGCGTGAACAAACAAACAACCCCCTCCCCGCCCTTCCCCAACCCCCACGAAGGCGACTTGTTTTAAGATTTTTACTAGAATCGGGACCTACAGTTTAATATAACTTCCGAAACGAAATTGCGTGACATCTTCTCGGCCAAGTTACCACAGTGCCTAAAGACAAAGGTCTTTGACCAGTGTGTGTTGCCAGTGATGATGTTGATATATGGTACTGAGACGTGGTCCTTAACTGTTAGCCTTTTGGAGAAACTCAGAGTCACACAACGGGCAATGGAGAGAGCTATGCTCGGAGTTTCTTTGCGCGATAAAATCCGAAACGTAGATATTTGCCAAAGAACCAGAGTCACCGACATAGCTATTAAAATCTGCAAGTTGAAGTGGCAATGGGCAGGCCACACGCTCGAAGAACTGATAACCAATGGGGAAGAAAAGTTCTTGAGTGGAGACCACGAATTGGAAGACGCAGCGTAAGTAGGCCTCCCACTAGATGGACCGACGACATTGTGGGAATCGCGGGCATCCAGTGGATGCAGATGGCAGGATGTTGTTCAGTGTGGAGGTTAAAGGGGGAGGCCTATGTTCAGCAGTGGACGTCTTCTGGCTGATAATGATGATGAATTATTCATAACAAAATTAATACGCGCTGCTGTAGACACTTACACTAGACTCACACTTTAGACACTGACATCTTCCAGTTACGAAATATGTACATATTCTACTATTTAGTCAACCCTGGGTCGACTAACGCCCGACAGAATTGTAAGAGCAACTAAGCTGTACCAAGAATGATCGTTCTTGGCTGTACGCATGCAGAGTCTATAGTAGTAGTGACGCCTTTACAACTATAATACTATTGGTACTGAAACTGATATTGTTTTAAACTATCGCGGTTGTTCACTATAGTTATATGAATATTTACGGGATATTTACCGTGGTAAGGTTGTGGAAGGAGCTCCCGATATATTGGCGCAGTTACATGCACCATGTGCCCGTGAACATGGTGCATACAATTAGTAAAACTGATATGTTTGGATTAATAAAAAATAAGGGTGGTATTCCACTCGTTATATTATATTCACGTGAAGACCTTAAAATCCACCGGCTGGAATCAATTTTGATTGCTAATTCTTATATAACAGGCGCTATAAGTGAGTGTTACTAATAGAATCAATTAAATTGAAAAATTAAAATAAAATAATACAAATTTACCAGTTTCTGATTTTTTTTCCTTTCTATTCACCCAACTACCTATCTGTATGCCAAATTTGAACTTTCTAGGTCATCTGGAAGTGGGTTAGTTTTGATTTATAGGTCAGTCAGTGATAAAAATGACGATTTTTGGACGTTAATATCTAAATAACTGTTTGAGGTGTGTTTATGAAATTTGGAGCACAAATGTATCTCCCATGTCTCAATACATATGCCAAATTTGACATGTTTATGTGAAATAGTTTTTGAGTAATGAGGGGGACAAAAGTCGTTCCAAATGGTTCGTGTAATATTAAACACGGTACCATTGGAGCTTTTTTTTATTATTATATTGGGTGACGAGACGAGCGAAGTCGCTCGTCTGGTGGTTCTTCACGCTTGCCCATAACAGTTCAACGCCACTCAGAATTTTGTACTTCAACAGTTCAAAATTAAATTAATAATTATAATAAAAAAAACCCTGGATGGCAATGGATTGCGCTCGTCACCCCGAGATATAAGATGTCAAATTTCTGTGTGCCCTGTAATTTCGCTGGAGAGTCAAGAGCTTGGCTCTGATGCGCTGATATCCTTAGCTGAGCCTGAAAAATATGACATATGCCTATTGTTAAAAAGTTAGTGGTTGTTTAAAAAATAAGTTGGGTGAAACAAGAAAAATAACATGTAATTAAAAAATACATTTTATTCGTGATTAAATTACATAAATAAATACATAGTTACATCGAAGCTGCGATTGCATGCATATTTCGTACGAATTCATAAAATAATATTTTATTTATTCATTTCATTCTGTATATGGGTCATAGACAGAGTATCAGTAACGTTTCTAGATATACTTTCTTTAAATATGAAACGAATGCCAATTACTGTGTACACAGAACAAGTGTATGATATTAAAACAACTGTACAAAGAAATAACCGATTTCATTTGTGCACCACATAAAATAATTATCAATTTTTAAAAATACAAATAATTCATATTGTTATATACATGCAAACTATATTATATTCCATTCAATTATAAATATAATTAATTCATTTCATTCTGTATATGGGTCATAGACAGAGTATCAGTAACGTTTCTAGATATACTTTCTTCAAATATGAAATGAATGCCAATTACTGTGTACACAGAACAAGTGTATGATATTAAAACAACTGTACAAAGGAATAACCGATTTCATTTGTGCACCACATATTATATTATCAATTTTTTAAAATACAAATAATTCATATTGTTATATACATGCAAACTATATTATATTCCATTCAATTATAAAAATTAATTAATTTAGCAATTTACACATTTTCATATGGTTGGCGAGTGCCGTTCTAGGCTTGATACTATCCACCAAAAGTTCGCAACAACAAACCATTATAATTATTGTAGGAGGTACATTTAACAGTTAGGTCACGTCTCCTTACCTCTCCAACAAAACAATACACATATTTATACATTATAAAGATGGCCTCTTAGGTCCATGTTCACCAAAATTTTACATGATTATTTATTCTACTTATGGAAGAATTGTCGAAACAGTTAATCGGCTTGTTCAATTTTGGTGAAATTTACCTTTATCGTTGGCTCATGCACTACCGACGTCTTTTTAAGGACCGACTCCACGACCCGTTAATCAAACAAGAACATACGAAATTATCAATAAGTCTGTTAGAATATAAAGGATTGTGTCGTGGAAAATATCGGAATAACTGACTGCGTACACAGCGCAGGCGCAGATATACAATATAAAAAAAATATAGTTCATGTTTACATCTAAGCTGTCATACATTTAACTCTTACCTACTCGCATGGGGTCAACAAAAACGTTACCTTTTACGTTACACGTAAGTATAATGCATGAAATTTGGAGTCCAAATATTTTATGAGCATGGAATGATCACTCGAGGAACTATTGTCTAACCTGTGATAAAAACGAGTCCGATTAGTTATAAACAATTTAAAATAAATCAACGTTAATCTCATGTGCCTCAAAAGTTACATTCTAAGAGATTTTTATTTTATTTATTAGTTCCTATTAGTTTCTATTATTTTCGTTATCGTATTGAGATTTTAGTAAAGATATTGCATTTACCCTGTATTAAGTTTAACATTTAATTTTATCAGAAATTTCTAAACAGATTTGGGTCCGAGGAGACCCCATGCGAGCAGTTATGTGATTTTCTTCGTACGGGTTAATGCACTTCAGTAACTGTCTCATAGACTGTGAGAGTATCGGTAAGATCCAACTACTCTGCCTACAACTGAAATAAGAGCAAATAAATGTGCAACAGCACAGAACAAAAACATATATTTCAACAATTATAAGTGCCTCTGTTCTATTTTGAGGTTACTGTAAGCCTATTTAGTTTACAAACTCGTTACAAGTGTAGATGGTTAACTTGATCAGTTCAAAGGTCTCTGTGTATACCGCCTACTATTGACAGACTAGTATTGTGGTGCTGATATAACTGAGCTGAACTCACTTTAGTTTTATTTAAATATATTATCACTCAAGATTTAAGACAATTAACCATTAACAAATGTATAACATTAGCATTCTAGAATATCAGCACCTCTCTCCTACGATACTTTCAATAGTTTTCCTAAGTTGAAGGTAACACCTTGCAAATGTATCTTGTTAGATGTAAATACTTTGCAATATAGCCTTAAATGCATATTTAATTAGGTGATACAGCGAAAAGTTTTGCCGGATTTCACTCATAATTACACATAAAATGACGCTCACATTAAAGGCACAGTCAACAAGTAGCTTTCTATGGATAGGATACATGAAAAATTTTAAATTAAAAAAAAAAACTATAAAAACCGCAAATTACTCTTAGATCTTGAATGAAAACAAAATAGGTATTCTTGTAAAAAAAACTAAGAAACAAAATAGTTTTAATATACTGTTTTTTAATCTATCATATCAAGAAAACAATGGAAAACAACACAATGTGAAACTAAATTTTGTCAAAATAAATTACTTTGTATTTGTATTTGTAAGAATAAGCACTTGTTGACTGTCGTTAGTGCATCTCGCGTATGTGTCATTCCGCATGATAATATGTGTCATTATGCGTGAAATCCCCGTTGCCAAATTCAATTTAATAACGATAATTTTATTATGTTACTGTTCATTTACGATCCAAATTTGAATTTGGTCGGTACTTGCGCTGGTACGGTGAACGAATACCCTGGAGAAGAAAAATATATTAGAATCACACTAATATCATATAGGTATGTGAAAGGTTGGATGGATGTATGGATGGATGTTTGCAGAAACGACTGGATGGATTTGGATGAAATTTGGAAGATACGTTGCTTATGTCCTGGATTAACACATAGGCTACTTTTCATCACCACGCGAGTGAAACCGCGGGGCGCACGCAGCTAGTAATTCATACTGTTACACTAAAATTATCTAATGAAGTTAGTCTAAATAATGTAGTCATTATTTAGACAACCTTTATTGAGGAAAGTCGTCCTTTTTGCGCTACTCGAATAGACGATGCAAAGATGTATGGAATTTGATTGGCTTCAAGGTATGAGGAGGTTACTCACCGCCGCTTTGCTCGATACGCTTGCTGTCTTGCTGTGCCTTGCGCTGGTCCGCAAGGACAAAGATGGAGTTTAGCTTTTTCTGCTGCTGTTCATTCAGGGGTGACATCAGGGTGTGGTACAGAGCGGGCTCACTGCTTGATAACGCTGAAAATTATCACAATAATATTGTTAACATTATTCAACTGCCAACCTAGAGACTGCAACTATTTGTTCAAAGAATAAAAGCAGTGGTTTTATGGTTTCTTTAGTTTTATTTCTGTTACTCTCACAATGACACACAGCCGCCATTACATGGTCAAGGTCTATCAAGGACGATGTACAATATGTGTTGCCAACTCAAAATATTATGTTGCCAACATTACAGTCAACACTATTACTGTTGTCCTGATTGGTGAGATAAAGAAATAATTTAACAGTTAATCTTACTACAGTTCTAACATATACTGAAGAGGTAAGTGAAGGGTTTTGAACTGTAGTTCAAAAATTCTATGTGTTTACTGCGACACAATAGGGAATATGCATGTGGTTTAAATTTGGTTGAAATATTTTTTTTCCGAATCTTTATACTTCTGACTTTATATCTTAAAAATATTTTTTTATTTTGCAAAATATGAGAGGGAAATTCAAATTTGCGAAACGCTTCACCATTCGTCGAAACGAAACGTGACGTCAAAAGCCACAACAACACCTTTAGCGGCGTCGATATTCATACTGTGTTAGTAGTTTTTGAGAGAAAAATAGTTTTATATTGAGTTCCTGTAGTTTTTTCCATTAGCTAGTGTAATTTTAGCATTCTCGTGAGACTAGGAATCATTTAGGACAATGACTGAGACTGGTTTTGTCAAAGCACAATCGGACAATCTACCAAAAATAGATGCATTCATGATGACAGCTTATTTTGCATCAAATCCAGATTTTACGTCTGCTGAGATCAAAGGAGTGAAAGCTGCAAGGTAATTTTTATAATCCATGATATATTTTAATCCATTACCTAAGTTTTTACGCCTAAATCTCACCTAAATGCACTCAGCATTACTCACGAAAACATAACCTATAAATAATCTTTGGTCATTAAAAGTGCTATGAAGCTGCTGCTCTACTGTCTATATTTTATTAATTTATAAGTAATATATACGTAACGTTACCTATGTTGAGTAATCTTTGGTGAATTTTAGAAAAAAAATATGATTTGGTGTGAATACAATCATATTTAGAAAGATGAACTTTAACTTAAGTACCTACTTATTGTTTGTTACAGATCTGAACGAGAATCTTATGGTGATACTGCAGTAGGATATGTACAAGTAAAACGAGATGGGGACATAATTATGTGTGGTTAAAGCTCGAATCACACCAGAGCATAATGTTCGACAGAAATGTTATGCTGTAACAGCTGTTTGCAATGAAACTGAAGAAACTATTCTTTCTGTTCAATGTGAAGATTGTGCGGCACACCTAGGTAGGTTTTCCTTCTTTTCTACTTGAAAACGCTCAGTGGCTAGTGTGATTTGAAGCGCCAAAGGTCTCTGATTTGGCGACGAGTGTTGGTCTAGACTCTAGAATAAGCAAGAATCTGTCACACTGCCTGCTTTCTCCGTCCTGCGGTCCGGTCAAAACTAATGCTGCCCGCATTATGTGCGAACATACTTTGGTGGTCTACAGCGGTCCGAGGCAGGGCAATCGGTCAGTGGTCCAGGCAGGACAACCGGTCAGCAGTGTACAAGCAATGCAGACAGGGCACAAAGACTGAACCTGAACTAACCTGCGTAAGCGACCGCCGCCCACAGCTCTTCTGTGTCTTCTCTTTTCGACCGCTAACTCGGTGCAATCTCTGCACTCTTTCCACGTGACCGCACGGTCAGAATGCATTTAAACAAAATATATGGAAACTGCAAACAATATTCAAACATGATGCAGGCAGTGTTTGCTTTAACAGAGAATGCAGGTAGTGTGACAGATCCTTCAACCATAGCCATCAACTGAACTTGTAACCTGAACCAAAGTAGTGCTAAGCTGTAAATGTCATCTAAAATAGCCATCTGGGCTGCCCGTTGCTTAGCTTGAGTGCAATCAGATTGGAGCAATAGGGCCAACCTAGCTATAACCAGGCTAACATTGACACAAATGATGATGTCATGTTTAGTAGTTAGGCCTCTTTAGATGCTTCTTTACAACTTCTGTGGTTATAGATAATTTTATCTATTTCCATTTGGAAGGCAACAAATTTCTTAAAAATCTGATATTTTTAATAGTAGAAAAATTACTTGTTTTACATTTAAATATTTTATTTATTTCTGTACAAAGGTAGGTTATCAAATAAAGAAAATAAAAAAACCTTATTTATTACTTATTACTAATTATCACTAATATAATCAAAAATCAAAAACAAGATGTTATCCATGTGATCATTTAAATTTATTTAGCATAGTATGTAACTATTTTTATTTTAGATTATGCTTCAGAATAAGCATATTACTTAATTTAAATTTCTTTTGTTTTAGGAGGATGTAAGCATACTATTGCTTTTTTGGCGTGGCTACACCGGCGTAGTGAAGATCCATCAAGAACTAGCATTGAGTGCTATTGGAAAAAATCTAAATTATCATCGATTGGTACCAGCCTGAAATTCATCAAAGCGAAGGAAATATGCAGTGCACCTAAGCATAAGCTGTTGCCAAAAGCTTTAAATACTGAAAGTTTCCTATCAGTGGTACAAAATCATTGTAAGGTGGCAGGCGATACGAACAATCATTTAATGAAATTTTATAAAAAGCCAAACAATATAGAAAAATTGTCAATTCATTATTTAATGATTTCAAGCCAAGCCGCAAACCCTCATGATTTTATACAGCATTGTAAGTTTGTGATGACTACAGAAGCGTGCGAAGAAGCTGCATTAGCGACTCTGGAACAAAATGATTGTCCATTGTGGCATGAACTAAGATATGGAAGAATCACAGCATCAAAAGCATACGAGGCTGCGCACTGCAATGTTCTTGATGGATCTTTAACTGAGAACATATTGGGAGCCAGTAAATTGAGGGACACTGAAGCTATGAAAAGAGGGAGATTCTTGGAAAGTTATATTTTAAAGGAAGTTGAAAAACTAAGAAAAATTAAAATAAATAAATGTGGTTTAAAATTACACACTATCTATCCTGTCATGGGTGCTTCTCCGGATGGTGAAAGTAGTGAGTACAGCATCGAAATAAAATGTCCGACATCAGAGAAAGCCATTGGCCGATATATCAGCTCGGGGAATACAGTGACTTCAAAATACATGGCACAGGTGCAACTACAGATGCATTTTTCCAATAAAGCTAAGGCCCTGTTTTGTGTTGCTCATAATGTTTATGAAACAACTAAAAAAGTAAGTATTATAGAGGTGGATTATGACAGGCAACTCTGTGAAAATTTATTGGAAAAATGTATCTTGTTTTGGAATAAAGCAATTTTTCCTAAGTTAAATAAGTAAATGTACATTTAATTAAAATAAAATTAATGTTAATTTTAATTCATTTTTTTATTAATACATCCTGCATATTTATCAAACCACAAGCTATTATTATTACATCATCTACAATAGGAATTAAATTATGGTCTACACCTTCGACCAAAATAAAATGAATGGACGGGCCCTAACCATTGAACTTGATCAGTAAAAACGAGTCAAAACCGTCGGACATATACTTCACAACACCTAATTATAAAAATGTACAGTTTATTTGTTACAACAAATAGATATGGGTTTTATTTGTGTATTTACACTTCGGTAAAGCATACGAATTCATAATTTTGTCAGATGTTTCGTTATCGCGTAGCAATAGACTCGTGTTTCACTTCCTACGGCTAGAGACCGACTGAAACGAAATGAGCGCTGGCGCTCATTTTGTAATCTTCAAAAATGCACTTCTACTGGGCCCGTCCATTCATTTTATTTTGGTCGAAGGTCTACACAAGCATGAGGAAGCAACATGTGAAACTCTCTTAGCCTATTTATTACTCGTTCAACATGTATTCTTAATGCTGCTATCCGTTTTGACTGCTTTACTTCATCTTTAGTGCTGGGCGAGGACTTTGACAGAAGGTGGTCGGATGAGGGTACATTTTTTAGCTTATAGCAAACATGACAAGTCTTTGAAGCCTCTGTCAGCCATCACTGCTTTGTTAGGAGGTAAACACTCCAAGTAACCACAGTCTTGAACTATCATAACATCAGTAGCCCTTCCACCATATCCGTCAGAGATAAAATTGATCAACCCATCAGGTGTACATGAAATTAAATACTTCAAGGTGTTACATTTTTTGTACTGCGACCAAGTAAGTGATTGGTGCACTGCATCAGATGGCTTCTCGATCTGAATTTCTAGGCAATCAATGATGGAAACAACGTTTGCATACCTAGCCCTGAATGATATAGGTAAATTTTTGTAAATCTCTGGTGGTGTTGGCCATACAATCAAGTCTTTCATTTTTGCCGCGATTAGCGGTACACTTTTAGAGAATATTCTACTAATAGTGCTCTGCGCATAACCAAAATGTAACGCTAATATGCTGAAGGAATCATTAAATTTTTTTTTTTTAGTGTTATTAATATATCTATAGTAGAAAGTGGGATATTTTCACTTAAAAGTTTTACTAAATGATATGATTTTTTAGGCAATCCCAGCATCATTTTAGGTTCTTTTTCTAAAGCAGTTAACATACTACTGCGCATTACATTTTTAAAATGTTTTTCATCCTCTGAATCATCTTGCACAAAGCTTAATTCAGATGAACTACATGGTTCATAATCAGGGGATATCACTGAAGAATGAGAAGAAATAGATATACCATCAACTGGGTTACCTGCAAATAATTTTCTTTTTAAAACTGTAGTCACAGCTGATTTTATTGGTGAAGTTGCAATATTTTTTGATGAAAGAGGAAATGGTGATAGTGCTACATTTTTCTTTTCCTTTGTCAAATTTACATGAACACCTTTACTTCTGTACTTCGCTTTAATATTCACTTGCACAGCTTTGTCACTATGTAGTTTTTCTTCATTATCACCAACTTCAATATGGGAAGTACTGGGCCTCGCTTGATAAACATCACACACATCAATATGGGAAGTACTGGGCCTCGCTTGATAAACATCACACACATCAATATGGGAAGTACTGGGTCTCGCTTGATAAACATCACACACATCAATATGGGAAGTACTGGGTCTCGCTTCATAATCCCTTGTTTGTAGAGGTTCAGAAATTTCTAAAACATTACTACCTTGACAGTACACTCTGAGAGTGCTTTGTTTATCAGTTCTAATCTTTGTCTCTTAATAGCACCCACTCTCTCTACTGGTGGTGGCATATTTCTTTTTTGGCACTGGAATATATGAGGCACAACTCCTTTCTTTAACCGTAGTGTACATTTTTCCTCTTGTTGCTTCATTATGTTGTATTGAACATAATTTACTGTATCCTTTTCGACCTGAAATAAATATTTTTTTTGTAAAACCTCGACGGAAAAACAGGTTTTGTAAACTAGGTTAGGTGTACTAGTTACCTACTGCATAATATTCAATACAAACACACACTTCTGACTAATTCACACCATGCTATCAAAATATAACATACTTACATTAAAATGATCTTCACAATAATGCAAACATGATGTTGGAGATACTTCATCTCTTCTCATAACCTTACACCATTGTTTGCGTATTTTCGCATCTCTTGGAATAGGAAAAAACACTTTATTGGGTGTGTTCCTAATAGTGTTTGTACACTTTGGCACAAGACAATATCTATAAAATGGTTTTTTAGCTTCTTCCATGGTCTGAATAACTATTAAAACTGAATATCTCTATGAAATAACTGTATCGCCTATAGTAAACAAACACAGAGCGTGGCTTTTGACGTCTCCCAAAGCCCGCGAAAAATGGCGGCGTTCAAACTTCGACCAAAATAAAATGAATGGACGGGCCCAGTAGAAGCGCATTTTTGAAGATTACAAAATGAGCGCCAGCTCTCATTTCGTTTCAGTCGGTCTCTAGCCGTAGGAAGTAAAACACGAGTCTATTGATACGCGATAACGAAACATCTGACAAAATTATGAATTCGTATGCTTTACCGAAGTGTAAATACACAAATAAAACCGATATCTATTTTTTGTAACAAATATACTGTACATTTTTATAATTAGGTGTTGAAGTATATGTCCGACGATCTTGACTCGTTTTTACTGATCAAGTTCAATGGTTAGGGCCCGTCCATTCATTTTATTTTGGTCGAAGCGTTCAAACAGCTCAAATTTATTCGATGTTTTAAATATTATTTTAAAAATTAATTCGAACATTTCCAACCTTACTCATATTTTTTACTATGATATAACGATGTAAACAATTAATTAAAAATATAAAAAAACACATGCATATTCCCTATTATGTATGCATGCAGACCTTAAATAACATGTTATATCAAATCAAATTGAGTTGGTAATGGCCATGCAAGCAGTATATTTTTAAAATCATGCATAGTGATATAGATTCACCATTCCTCCTTTTTGATTTTTATATGTATAATTGTAAAAGTGGAATCAAAGCGCTTCGTACGGGTTTTCAGAATATTAACCACTAGCCGTCCGCCCCGGCTTCGCACGGGTGTAAGCTCGGCCTTCGGCCTCGCTACAAAATATAATATAGCCTATGTCACCCGGGGATAGTGTAGCTTCCCAACAGTGAAAGAATTTTTCAAATCGGTTCAGTAGTTTCGGAGCCTATTCATTACAAACATACAAAAATAGGTACAAATCTTTCCTCTTTATAATATTAGTGTAGATAAAGCGGTGACGATTTTTCGTGCCCGCTCTGGCAGTCCGCTAGAAAAAAGAGCAGGAGGGAATTCAATTATGCAGATCATGCAGATGGATACATTTTGGAGAGTGTGCATCAGCACACTCTCCAAAATGTATCCATTATCATTATCATTACCATCATTTCCTATTAATGTAGCAACAAATTGCATGATCGGTATGGCTCTTAGTCGTTAGTATTAGCATAACAGGCATATCACTACTAGCGACCGGAATTAGAAACAAACGTAGATCTAATAAAGTCCCAATAATATACAAATTACTTACCTAGAATTGTGTTCTTGAATTTAATATATTCGTCAACAGTGCAGTCCTTCTCGTCGAGGGGTGTTGTGAAGCATTCGATGGGGAAATCATCAGGAATATACCCCTCATCATCCTGGAACAAAAGATACCTCTTAATATGGATGCCATTTGTGTCATGAACATTTGTGTTTGTTTTATGTCAGTTGGGATGTTTGGCTGTTGGTTGTGAACCTACCTTCTGTGCTTGGGGGCGTGGGATCGATTCCCACCTGAGACAAACATCGATGTGATGAACATTTGTGTTTGTTCTATGTCTGGGTGTTATTATTTATTTATGTATGTATTTAAAAATATCTATGTATATCAGTCTCTGGCTGTCATATTACAAGCTTTGACTTAATTTGGGGTCAGATGACCATGTGTGCAATAATGTCCCAGATATTTGTTTATTTAATTATAATTTATCATTCTAATTACGTCCAAAACCCTGTGATTGCCCAATTGACTGCCTCGGTGGCACAGTTGGTAGTGATCCTACTTTCTGTGCTTGGGGGCGTGGGTTCGATTCCCATCTAGGACAAACATTTGTGTGATGAACATTTGTGTTTGTTCTATGTCTGGGTGTTTAATATCTATTTAAGTATGTATTTCAAAATATATATGTATGTATATCAGTCTCTGGCAGCCATATTACAAGCTTTGCTTAGTTTGGGGTCAGATGACCATGTGTGCAATAATGTCCCAGATATTTGTTTATTTAATTATAATTTATCATTCTAATTATGTCCAAAACCCTGTGATTGCCCAATTATTTTCATGGTTGGCATAGCAGGCCAGCCGGTTGACTACAGCTTATCTGACGATAAGTGAGCCATCCATCCATCCAAACTTTCAGATATATGATACTAGCTGCGCACCGCGGTTTCATCAGCGTGGTGATTAAAATCGGTGATGATGATGACGATGATGGTGAAAAGTAAATTACAGTGTAAACTCTTTATAACGTTATCCTTTATAACAACAAACTCCCTGTAACGTTGAAGTGAGCCCAACTTGGTTGGTTTGCGTTAAAACCCACATATTGAAACACTCTTTATAGCGATACGCCATTCTCTATTACGAAGAAATGTGTTCATATTTTTAGACAGTAAATATTTGTTATCGGTATTATTGTTTATGTTATGTTATCAGGTAACAAAAGACTTTGAAGCTCCGAAACATCCGAGGTCGGTCTTGCTTTTGTTATCCTTAATTGCCTTGAACACGTGCAGTATGACGCATTGTTTTCTCGGAAGTGATGGTCTTCGACCAAGCATACTGGGTACCTATCGTATTATCAGTCGTAAACCTACTTTGAAACTTAACATTGCCAGTAAACGGAAAGCGATTAGTGTTGACGAAATTCTTTTTAATTTGGTTGTTTTTTTTGTTCACTCCATATAACGACAAAAAATGCTCAGTCCCTTGAGTTTCGTTATAAAGAGTTTACACTGTATATAAATTTGGAATATATAAAGCAATATATATTCCAAATTTCCAAAGTTTCACATATATGATATTATAATAATTGCGCGATAAGTCCCGATAAACATTAAAACAGGCAAAATAATGTAAAGACTCTAAAGTTGCTTACTCCGTCTGAGTCTTCATCTTCAATAACTTTAGCCGTCATGTTGACTCCCTGTTCAGCGCTGTTCTTCATTGCCATCCGCGCGAGGTTCTCGAGATAATCGTCTTCAAAGTCATCGTCGTCGCTGGATAACACCTCTGAATTAAGTAAACCTGAATTAAAATGACGTTATTGATGAAAGCGGAAGCAAAGCGGTATGTGTTAGTTGAGTTGCTGATTAGTTGTAGTTAAATAAAGCTGCTTAGGCACCTGTCCCACTGCTGGGCATCTAGTTACACTAATGGAGGGCAAAGCGCAGTGAATGATGGTTCTGTACCTTGGCTATAGAGCGAGTAAAAAGTAGCTGAGTAACAAATAGCCGTAAGGCGTAATCGGCCTTCAAAATCGTAATCGTTTTCTCTTGTTAGTGTGAATAATATACAGATGTTATGTATGTAGGTTCTTGAGTGGAGACCACGAACCGGAAGACGCAGCGTAGGTAGGCCTCCCCCTAGATGGACCGACGACATTGTGAGAGTCGCGGGCATCCAGTGGATGCAGATGGCAGGATGTCGTTCAGTGTGGTGGTTAAAGGGGAAGGCCTATGTTCAGCAGTGGAAGTCTTCTGGCTGATGATGAAGTATGATAATGTATCTCACCATCGTCTTCCTCGTCCTCCTCCTCGTCAGAAGAGGAGTCATCGTCGGCCTCCGCCTGCGCCTCGTAGGCACGCTTGAGTCCGTCGAACAGCACCAGACAAGAGGGCAGCAGTTTGTGTGCCACCTCGTCCATGTTCGGCCGGTTCGCGCCCATCTCCAGCAGGGTGCAGATGCCGAGCACGCACAACTTGCGGTCATGGATGCTACAACACAAACTCTATCATATAATACAGACAACGTAGCGATCATAGGACGCCGCGTTCAAATCACAACCTTGAGCTTAATTAGGCTAATTACGTTAGCGGCAACCGGAGGGTGAATAATTTTATCAATATAAAAAACTGACATCATAAAAATGTCAGAACTGGACCAAATATGAGCCCTTTATCCCATAGCGCGTGCATTAATTAGGCACTATCGGTTTTAGAGAGCGCATGCCTGATATAGTACTAAGGTGTTCCGACAGATGTCTCTTATAATATTTTTTGTGTGGTAATATCCAGGTATCCATATGCGACGGTGATCGCTTACGGCATATAAAAACAGGAACTGGAAACCAAGAGTTAAAATATAAAAATCTTACCCAATAAAGCAGTCCGTATCTTGTATCCACTGTTTAATGAAGTGCTGTACGATGGAAGCGTTGGGAACAGACTCCTGGAGCTTGTTCAGGATCGTGAACAGTAGATGAGGGTTGTAGTACAGGATCGCAATCAGCACCTGTCCAACAAAGTACAATTATAATACAACCCGACTACTAAATGTAGCTTAGGATACTACGGACAAAAATACTAATGTGTTGACCGCACGCTAAAATATGTCATGCCACTTTTCTTTACCTATACTGTCCCACTGCTGGGCAAAGATCTCCCCCACTTCCTTCCATAAATCACGGTCCTCCGGAAACCGGATGACCTCTCCGCAATGAGTCAAGATCGACACGCCAGCATTTATTAGGTCTTCCTTAACTACGACGTCCATTAGGCACTGTTAGACGATCCTGGCCCAAATCGGGATTCAAAGGCGCCACATGTCCCGCCCAATCCCATTTTACACCAGTAATAGAGCGCAGTGCCCTAACGCGGACTCTGTCGATTCTTTTAATACCAAGAAAGCCCACTATATAAAAAAAAAAATTATAATAGAAATATATACCGGGTGTAAAAAGGAAATGCCCCCGAAGCCAAAATGCTATTATTATACTACCTAAAAGCAATCGCCTTTTGAATGTCTCATTTATTACGGCTCTGTAGTTGATGTCAGCTGATATAATATAATTATTATTGAGAAATTTTACAAAGTCAAAATTTTAAAGCGATTTTAACGGGGTGATCGTCTTCTCGACTCATCACATGTTCGTATCCTCGGAGCTGGCTTTCGTGGAGTTTGTTTTTTGTAATGTGCAGAAATTAAAGGCAAGCGAGGATGCCCATGACTCACAATATCTTAAGTCTATCTAGTGGGAGGCCTGCCTGCGCTGAGTCTCCGATTCATGGTTTCCAATCAAGAACCTTTCTTCCCCATCTGTTATTGGTTCGAGCTTGTAAAGATAAGCATGTTGACTGCCCCGGTGGCTCAGTTGGTTGTGAACCTACCTTCTGTGCTTGGGGACGTGGGTTCGATTCCCACCTAAGACAAACATTTGTGTGATGAACATTTGTGTTTATTCTATGTCTGTGTGTTAACATCTATTTAAGTATGTATTTAAAAATATATATGTACGTATATCAGTTTCAGGCAGCCATATTACAAGCTTTGCACAATGAAAATGAAATGAAATAGTTTATTGTCCAGATTTGCATCCATAGCTTAGTTTGGGGTCAGATGACCATGTGTGCAAAAATGTCCCAGATATATATTATATTTATTCATTATGTAGTATTACCTGCAGCAGCATAGTCCTCAGCTCTGATGTGTTCACTTTCCTCGTGAGTCTATTGAGGACGAGCTCCACGAATGACGGCAGACAGTTGTCGATCTTGCCAACACACTGCAGCACCATCACCTCCAAAAGCTTGGCTGCGTACACTTCAGACTCGTCCTTGGTGTCTGAATTTAGTACCTACAAAATTTGATAGTTTTTATACACTTTATACCCGAATGCCTAATGTTTTCGTTTTCGGGCATATATATTTCTATATCATCTCCTATAGCCTAAACGGCTTGTACGATATTGATGTGTGAAGTGTCGTTAGAGTCGTCTTCATGCCCAGACTTTAGCAGTCGGGTATATTGTTTTAGTTTTTTATAATCAACTTGTTTAAATTGTTTAATGGGAAATTCTTCTTCGTCGTTTCGATTATTTAAAGAAAAACAAGTGGACAAGTCAAATGGGAAATCGGAAAAATATTTTTTATTCGGCTGAAGGTATATCCCTCTATGCCAACTCATAACAGTTGCAATGCCACCCAGAATTTGGAACATTAATAGCCGTCGCAGTGAATTGGACATACGCACAAACGTTTTTTTTTTATAGGCTTGCGTTTGATCACCATCTCGCCTGCGAAGCGAAGCGAAGATGCGGTTTACGATGGAGAATGCTTGCCTAGAAGAAACCGATTCACTCGCTATTTGAAGACACCCAGGGTAATTTTGCGCGTAAACATGGGGTATGGCCTCCCTATATGAGATAGAATTGTCGACGATCCCAAGCTCACTGAATGATTGAGATGTTGGACCTCTTCGTCTTTTATCGCATTTAAAACGGGGAATGTTTTGAATAACTGTTCATTCTGATGCCAGCATCGCGGTTTTATCTTCGTACCAGCTGTCACTGCCTAAAAGTTCATCCACATATCATAGATCGGTAGAAATCACACTGTCTGTTGATACAGACATTGTGATTACTTATATATTATTTAATATATAAGTAATCTAGTTATTTATCACTGTATGTTTTGATGATGATGAAAATAAAATACCTGGTGTTGCAGGCATCCATAGGCAACGGTGGCTGATCGCTTACCATCAGGCGGCCCGTCAGCTTGTTTGCCAACAATGGCATAAGTAAAAAATTTATAAAAATACAATATACCATTATCCGAAGACATGTGACAAACAAAACAATTGCTTTAACGAGTAAAACCGCAAGGCACAGTTATATTTCGTGAGACAACTAACAGTACACAAACCTATAAGAAACTGTATGGAAAAAGTGTCAGTACACTTACAGCTTTAGCCATGTTGAACATGGCCAAAATGTGGTTCTCGTTGGAGACAAATGCGTTTGTGTCTACGGTGATGTAGTTGTGGAGCACCGGCATCATATCCGTGAAGTAATCGAACCCTTCCTTCTCAAACACTTGGTACATCAGCTCTAGAACTTTCCACATGTCTTCTGATATGGTCTTGGAGGTCAGGTTACAGAGCAAGGACATCGCTTCTTCATAGTATTCTGAAAAATTATATGATATTTTAGTTGCTATCTGCAATCAGTCCCCGGACTTTAAGCGGGTTTAGTATAGTAGGTTGTGTCATGCAGAGTTGGTCTCCCATCGGGGACTTCTCTTCGGTCGTCTTTGTTATGTGTTGAGATTGTCAGCAAAGATGTTTCTTTTTCAATCTAATTATGAGCCTAAATAATAGTAAAACAAGTGGGTACGATGATATTACCACCAAAGCACTAAAAAGTTGTGCCAAATGGATATTTCACCCACTTGCACATATAATAAATTTGTCGTTTGTGGAAGGCGTCTTTCCTGATCAATTAAAACTGTCGATTATTAAACCTTTGTTCAAAAATGGGGATAAAGCAGATCCTAATAATTATCGGCCTATAACTATAGTCCCAATAATATCGAAAATACTAGAAAAGGCAAAGCTTGTCAGGCTAAATAGTTTTCTTACAACATTTAAGATTTTACGAGAAGAACAATTTGGTTTTCGAAAAGGACGATCGACTACGCTGGCATGTTTTAACCTAGTAAGATTTATTACAGAAAGTATAAATGACGGCATCCCGATAATAACATTGTTCTTAGACATGACCAAAGCATTCAATTTTGTTAATCATATTGTTATTCACTCATTACTTTTGGATAAACTAGAATTTTATGGCATTCGGGGTCCAGCTTATAAATGGATAGCTAGTTACTTAGAAAATAGGAAACAGTGTACAGAAATAGCAAAAATTGTCATTATTACTCTAACACCCAGTATATTTCCAAAAAAGAAGTCAAGTTATTACCCGCCAGAAAAAAGCAAAATTCAATAACCTATTGTATCAACCTCCTGTCAGAAAAAAGTTGTACGATTTTTTTTTATATAATATGTCCATATACATTTATAATAAACTACCAAATGAAATAAAATTATTGGACGGTTTCAAATTTAAAAAATCGTTAACGGAGTGGCTACTTAAGCATTGTTTTTATAGTATTAAGGAATTTGTCGATTTTTTTAATATAATGTAATTTAATAATAATAATACCTAATTTAATATAATAATACCTTTTAAAATATATAATTTAACTAGTTTAAGAATATTTGCACGTCTGCTTGCAGACTAAATACTGTGAAACCAAAAATAATTTTAGGATCTCTTTATTGTAATGTATTCTAGCAAATAAATGATTTGATTAGATTTGATATGGTACTGAGACGTGGTCCTTAACTGTTGGTCTTTTGGAAAAACTCAGAGTCACACAACGGGCAATGGAGAGAGCTATTCTTGGAGTTCCTTGGAGAATCCTGAACGTTGGAGAGTCCTGATTCGCCCAAGAACCAGTCACCGACATAGCTTATAAAATTTTCAGGTTGAAGTGGCAATGGGCAGGTCACGTCGCTTGAAGAACCGACAACCGATGGGGAAGAAAGGTTCTTGAGTGGAGACCACGAACCGGAAGACGCAGCGTAGGTAGGCCTCCCACTAGATGGACCGACGAAATTGTGAGATGCGGGCATCCAGTGGATGCAGATGGCAGGATGTCGTTCAGTGTGGAGGTTAAAAGGAGAGGCCTATGTTCAGCAGTGGATGTCTTCTGGCTGATGATGATGAATAAAAAAAATACTGTATCATCAGCAGCAGTATGTAGGTACCTATAACAACTTACCGATAATGTTATGATGTAGAATATGACCGACCACACGAAGAACAGTCTTTTCAATCTGCGCCATAATCTCAGGGCTATCTTCCATGGCACTGAGAACAGTCTCCAGCGTGTTCAGCAGGCCCATAGCTGTAATGGCTTTCTCATCAGTACCAGAATCTGTCGCGATTACTTTACTGAATGTAGTCGCAAGGTGATCTGTGATCTCGTACGCCATAGGAAGAAGCTGTTCAGTGTAACAAGGCACCACCTTCTGAAGGACGTTCGCGATGTTGTCGTTTTCCGTTTCCCGAATGATTTCAAGCAGTTCAGTTGTTACCTCCTTCACGTGAGGAAGCAGGAACGCGTGGACCTTCTCCTGAGAGGACAGCAACATTTGAATGGCGATAGCTGCTTCTACTTTGACGGGCAGCTCGGAATCATTGAGCAAGGCGCCAACTGTTAGGTTAACCGCTTCTAGGAGTAATACGTCGGTCTTGAAGCGGATACCGGAGAAGCATTGAATCACCCAACAAACACGAGCGCGCATGTGCCCCAGCTGGCTTCGGAACTCTGGGTATACATATTGGCTCAGTAGGGGGCTGAGCTCTTCACGGTAGAACTTCTTTTTCATCAGTAAGTCGTGGAGTGAGCCTACCATATGAAGGGCCCCGTCCCTTTGCCTCGAATCGTATTCGTCGTTCTGGCTAGTCAACACCTGCATGCACAACTGCATGGTGCGTCCGAACATGTCTTTCCGTTTTCTGCAGGCTGAAGACAATAGTGTCTGAGCGGCGATCACCGGTGATACGAAGTCTTCGAATATATCTGAAATAAAAATCTATCTTTCATTATCTGTATAATATTTTATTTTGCAAGTTATTTAAATGCGTCTAAAATAATACCAGCGTATCAGAAAATCCAAAAACTTAGCATGTGATGTAACGAATATCAATTTAGAAGCATTCTAGTTAAAATGTTTTATTTTTTATTATTTTCATATTCGCAAAATGTTTGCTAACATTAAGAAATAAGCGAATATTCGTTCCATGACTAGTACGGTCATGCATGTCTCAAAATAGAAAACTAGGTGGTCTATAACATTATTTTTTTTGGATATTATTACACACATGATCATCTGACCCTAAACTAAGCAAAGCTTGTAATATGGCTGCCAGAGACAGATATACATACACATAATATCTTTACATACATACTTAAATAGATCTATATTAACACCCAGACATAGAACAAACACAAATGTTTGTCCTAAGTGGGATTCGAACCCACGCAAACAATCGCAGAAGGCAGGTCCACTACCAACTAATCTAACGGGCTGTCGACTTTTCTATTCTTACCGAATTTGATACGAATGTATTCATGAGGGTCAGTGTTCCAGAGCTCTTCGTCCGAGTCCGTATACGACAGCATAGGAAACAGTACATCTTGGATGATGGCAAACATGTGAGGCTTGAGGAGCTTCCAGGAGTGACCATGGCTTACGCTGTGAGAAAAACAGAAGTGTTGAACACAAATCCAACATGTCATTATTAATTAATCCCTATTATTTTGACAACCGGTATGGTATATTCAACTTGATCAATAGGTCCCAGGTTCACCTAGGGACTGCCATCAGACGGAGAAAAAAGCTTGATGTGCAATAAGTTACTATTTTCTTTACTTTATACAGTTATTCCTGTATATGCTGCAGGGGTCCCTCGGGGTGGCATTATGTCACCGCTGCTCTTTTCTTTGTTTGTGCTTTCAAATCAATTATCTTGTTCCAGCAAATATCCAGCTTTATGCCAAGCAATCAGTGGGTAGCTCTCACCGCCTAAATCATATAAATACCATACTGACTGCTGAGATATAAAAACTGTGTCATTCCTTTCTCTACTACAAAGGCCCATATTCCAAAACGACGCTCAGTCATGTATTTCTACTTAAAACTAATTTTAAATTTTAGTTTTTATTCGGGGAACTTTAGTTCTAGAATAAAATCTCTACTTAAACTAGTTTTAAAAGAGATTCATCACTGTGCGTCCTTTTGAAATATGGGCCTTAAAGACCTTGGTATTATAATAGATTGAAATCCGACATGGCAACCTCAAATTAATGAAGTTTCCTGCAAGTCTTATGTACGCTTACGAGTTATAGCAGTGCAATGTATCATAATATGAAGGCGAGGATTGGTAAATAATTTCTTGTCAAAAAATCTTATATAATGTAATTCAACTGGATTTGTTTATAGAAAGCCTTTTAGGAAAGCTTTACCCAGCAATGGCGTGGGGGTGGGACTATGTTATTCTACAAGTGTACATTAAACCTTTAATAAACACAACCAATTCGGAGTAAAGCTCATAACCTTGACACCACTAGACCTTCTGACACACACAGCTAAACATAATTACAATGAAAAACCTGCTATAAAAAAAACGCATTCAAATCAATCTAGCCGTTATGGAGAAAACGATAACAAACAAACAAACACACAAGGTTTTACTCCCAAACGCATAACACCTTCTCCGTTCCGACTTACCAATGATCGATGTAGCTGAGGGTTTGCTGCAGTACCCTGGGCGAGACATACATCTTGTTCCTGTACTGGTCCAGAATCCCAAAGAGAACATCAAGGATTCCGCCGGTGAACGTGGACAGATACCACTCGGCGAACTGTGTGTACTCATCACGCGCGTTTATAGGGCTCCCGTATCTGGAACAATTGATATGATATTGTTTATTAACATTAAAGCACTATTATTATTATAGCTAGCATAAAACAGTAAACAAAACATTCTTGTTGTTGTCGGTTCACATTTGTTTTTACATTTCTTTAGTTGAATAATTTAACAGTACAAATAAAAAAATTACATAAAATTATCAATCAATCTAATCTAACCTCTCTATTTCTGATAAATCTTCAAACGGTAGCTTTAAATAACAGCAATTTTATTTCTTTTCTTAATAATCTAAGATATACTCAATGAAGTAAAGGCACATGATCAAAGTGTCACAATCATAACCATTTATAGTGCCTCCATAGAAGGTTGGCTCGTCCATCAGCAGAGCAAACTCTTTAATCTTAAATGAAAAAGCTGGCAAAGCTTATCCATTCGCGAATGTTTCGCTACAAAGACTTCCTCCTTCTTCTGCTGAGTAGACCAGCCTAGATTTTGCTATTTTGTATTAATAATTCCATCACCACCTCCTAGCATCTTACCTCTCAAAGAGTCTGTACAGGGTGTGTATAGCCCACTTCTTAACTTTCCACCAAGGAAGTTCTAACCGTTCATCTTCATCCACACCCAATGTGTGCTCCGGTACTGGTTGGCTTAGGATTATGCGAAGAACTTCCATCCATTTAGTGAATACTTCTTTAGTCAGGAGGTCCAGATTTAGAGTATACTGAAAACATACATTCAAAGCATACATGATCTAAGAACCTTTTAATTTTAATTTCTTTGCTATACCTTTGTCATGATAGTGCATTTACTAACCTTGACCAAACCAAAGTAACATTTCAAAATGAGCTTCTGAATAAGGACAGACTCTGCAGACTGATCGGCCTGGAGGTTCACGATGAGATTGTACATCATTGGCAGGAGTAGGTGCATGGCTTCTATCAAAGGCCCTCTCTTGTCAGCAGACTGGTACTCGTAGTTCTTGATCAAATTGTACAGACATAGCAAGGCTCCCATCCAGCTGCCAACATCCGGGGTTTGCAGATAAATATGAATTTTGTCTATGACTTCAGTCCAACGTGCCGGGAAGTCATTCTTGGTGATGGTTTTTAGACAAATACATAGTTGGGTCCGAATCACATCTCGAGATTGAACAATGGCGTCGACAATTATGTCCCTAATCATAGCTCTGTCCTGCTCGTGTATACTGAATTGTATGGGTTCCCCTTCTTCTGGCTCTTTTTCCTGCCATCCTGATGTGATCAAGTTTTTCAAATATACAGCACCTGCTTGCCGGACAGGTATCGGTACCTCATTTTGCATAACAACCTGAAGTAGTGATGGTGCGAACCCGATAATTTTATGAATCTGCAAAGAAATAATCCCTAAATATAATAAATGTGTACAAACAGTACTAACATGCATAGGCACTATCTGTAATAAGAACAAATGGGTATTTGGAATAGCTCAAACTATAACGAAAAATGACAATTGCATGATTCAGGAAAATGTATTCTACAAAAAAAATAACTAAAAACTTTTTTGTGTAAAAAAAAATATACTGAACATTTTGTAAAATTACTAAGTTAAGATTTTACACATTTTTATTGTACATTCAATAATTTTACACCTTACAATTTTTTGAAATGGCCAAGCTAGATGGAAGATGTGTGTGCATCCTGTTTTAGATAATTACAAATTAATAGAAGGTATGCAGCAAAAGCCTGCATATCAAATTGAATGTTATTTCAATTTCTATATCAGATATTTCTTGATGGTATTCATGAAAAAAGAATAATAATGAAGAAATAACCTATTCTTTTACATACATAACTTTTCATTATTATACATTTTGCTCAGACAATCTATAGTATATGACAATAGCAAGTTGATTTTGCACTATCAATTTATAGAAAATCAATGGATGCCGACGAAGCTTGAAGATGGAAATATTTTAAGGTTTGGATTTGACTTTAAGGATTTGTTTAATATAGACACCCAGATTGTAACTATCAAAGAACACCCATTCAGGTACCGCATTTCACAAACTAAAAAGGTACGCACAATAAAAGTGGAATCAGTGTTTCATGCAGGTTTTTGGAATATCAATTGTGGTACGGTGTCGCTTTTTCGTGCCTGTCTTGGCCCTACAGATCTGATGCACTCTTCAAAATGTGTCCAGTAAAAATATGTAAGACTAGGCACTTTGCACCGATGTTCAAGGCTAACAAGTTCTGTCAGAACTAGTGATTTGTTGCTTATGAGGTTCTTGGCATGTATCTCAACAGACTTTCCATGCAAACCGTACTCCTTGCATGACAATGAAAGTAAATATCTTGAAATACCATCACCACTTTGAGAGGATATCCAGCTTTTTGGCCAATTGGACCTTGTTCTCAATATAGTAGCCAGAGTTAAGAGTCGAAGTCAGAGCAATTCCTAAGAGTTCAAGCCTGTAAGTTATAGAAATGGATAGATCCCAGAAAATAGGAGCCAGTTGAAATGGCATCCTTTTCGCGGAGAACAGATATAGTTAAGTCCTGAAGATTAAGTTCAGCGTGACAGACAGGAACATTCAAAGAAGGTTGAAACGGCGGACGGGCGGGAACCAGCAACGACGCAATGAGAGCGAAAGTCTCCTTTCCACATTGCGACAGGAACATAGATCGCGCCTTGTTCACCGTGAAATCTGCAAAACCCGCCGCGTCTAGTGCACACAACATAAGTTCTTTCGAGATGGGGGCGATAAGTCCTGCACTCATTAACATAAGTTCTTTGTAATCACACCATTTGTCAGTTTTCGGGTTAAACTGCCCAGGAAACACAATATTTGCCCCTTCTTCACCGAAATTAATTAATTATCTTCATGCCTAATAAAGTAAACGCCACTAAGTTGAGTCAAAAACAACTAACTTTATTACTATAATGTGGGTACCCTCATCACAATATTAAATGATACAAAATACTGAAGGTAAACACAAGTTATATAAAACAACAGCATTACGATAAGGTAGTCAGTTGTTACATTAGTTTTAAGTCTTGTGCGAACTGCTAATCTGTGGAACGCGGAGGCAGAATGGGTGTTCCCCGATAGATACAATCTAAGTGTCTTCACATCACGAGCAAATCGGTTTCTTCTAAGCAAGAGTGCTCCATCGTCGACTGCATCATCGCCTAACATCAGGTGAGATGGCGGTTAAATTTTAAGCCTATAACTGAATAAAAAATTTAAAAAAATAAGTCTTTTATTGTTTTTTTATGACATTTCTGGTGTGAATAATGAAGACTTTTCTATCTATCTGAGAGAATACATTATTTACAACATCTAACCTCAAAGTAACCACAATCATTTGAATTAAGTATTTACTTTAATTTCTAATTGGCTATTTAGATAAGAAAGTTATGAGGATAAAATACGCCAAATTCTTCTTCACACATTTGTTCCACGGAAGTGGTTCCGTCAGTTTTAATATGATGTTGGGAACGTTTCCGAGAAAAATCAACTGGTGTGCAGAATAATAATTGATAATAAATATGTCAAACAACCTCGAATTAGGATCTCAAAATGGCAATTCGAGACGAAAACGCTTCCGCATTCGACTGTACGAGCTTTCAGAACCTAGCTGCAGAGAAATGCAATAGGTGGATCGGATCCACTCGGTAGTCCTTTATTGAACAAACGCTATGTCTCTTGTCGCAAACAACTAAAGTATGGTCATCCTCCATTCGACAATCTCAAGAAAACATGGTGTTAAACTAGCGCGGCATGTCATTATACGATGAAAATAACCATGTCTTAGACACAATGAGCAATCTTCAACAATAAATGGCATTTCAACATGGTCGCGTAAATCTCGAGCATGTGGACGGAATGAAAATTACCTGCGAAAGCTGTTCCTCTGCTTGTAGTCTTTGATTTGGGTCTATTGAAGCTCGCAAAACTTCGGTAAGCTGAACGGTGTCCATAATTTCACTTTAAAACTGATTTTTTCTATAAAAATATAATTATTCTTTCAATAGAGAGCGCACACCGGCGCCGGGCGTAAAAGGGAAGCAAAATTGTATTCTCTTTTCTTTGGCAGCAATTTTTTTTAATAATTTTTTTCATGACCATTGATACAATATTCTTCAGTCGTGATATTAACCAAGTATACATGGTTTTAAATAGCGTCAAACAAGTCAGAGTCAAGCAAAGTAAGTCACGGTGAAGTCAAATCCATGCCCCAGTAAAGATGTGGAGGCTTTATTATATGCTTCTTTGTAGTTCAAACATCACGAAAAGAGATGTTTCACCTTGTTATATCACTTGTCCACACTCGAGCACATTCACTAGCACTTTATAAATAATAATCCGCTATTATTACACATTAACACCTGAATATATACAAGTTTAGGAAAATAATACGAGCCAACATATTTTTCCCACGTTGGTGCCAAAAATCCCTTTGGCAAAGAGAATACAATAGGAAGAATACAATTTTGCTGCCCTTTGGCAGCAATGTTGTTGCTGTTAATTTTTTTATGACCATGGGTACAAAATCCTTCGTTCTTAATATTAAACAAGTTTTTTTTTTAATGGTACAAAGTGACGAGACTTGCGAAGCCGCTCGCCTGATGGCTCTTCACGCTTGCCCATAAGTCCCATAACATTTCAATGCCACTTAGAATTTTGAACTTCTACGGTTCAAAACCCTGGATGAGGAAACCACTGCGCTCGTTACCCCGAGATGTAAGATGTCAGATCTCTGTCTGCCTTGTAATTTCGCTGGAAACATTGCCCTTCAATCCGGAACACAGTAGTGTTTGCACACTACTGCCTGGCGGTTGAATAACTGCCTGAATAACAAAGGTGTGGTACTTCCCCAGGTGGATTCTGCAAAAAAGTCCTACCACTACATAGTCTTAAATAGCTTCAAACAAGTCATAGTCACAATCAGAGTCAAACATAGTACCTACCTAAGTCACGATCACAGAAAAGAGAAGATAAAAAAAAAAACTTTTCTGTCGTCACGGTGAAGTCAAACTCATGCCCCAGTAAAGTGGTGGAGGCGCTAGTCATAGTCATATTTATTTATTTCCATTGGAACATATAGCACACATGGACACGTCTTAAAAAAACAGTTCACATTTCATTAAATAAAATAAACTTAATAAGCGGCTGTAAAGGGGACTTGTCATGCAAAATATACTTATAACCTAGTGGACTGTTTACTATATTACTGTTATTAAGGTGAAACGTTGCACTTTGACTCGGGTATGTCCTAACACTGCGACCAGAAACCGCCAGAGGATGGGCAGCAGCATCCTCCTACTTACATGGTGGAAACTCTGCGATCCCCAAACCGCCTGCCAAGCGTGGGGATTATGGCACAATAAAATTACGGCCCCTAGTCCCTGGCAGCTCCACTATCCCTAGCCAAGGTAGCGGGCCAGGTAACGGTGGAGCAAGGGGTGCTAAGAATCTCCGGAAGTTACCCCGCTACCACCCCCAACGTAATTTGGCCCTGGCAACACATAATATTAGAACATTGAGGACTGATGAAAAGATTGTTGAGCTGGAGGAATAATTGAGCAAAATACGATGGGACATCATAGGACTATCTGAAATCCGACGAGAGGGACAGGATACGATAGTTCTTGATTCCGGTAACATGCTCTTCTTCCGGGAAGGAGAACGAAAGTCCCAGGGTGGTGTAGGTTTTCTCGTCCACAGGTCACTCATCAACAACGTGGTTAAGGTCGATAGTGTGTCGAGCAGGGTAGCATACCTTATACTCAGAATAACCGATCGTTATTCGCTGAAGGTCATACAGGTATATACGCCGACCTCGACATACCCTGACGATGAAGTAGAAGCATTGTATGAGGAGATATGCATTGTATGAGGAGATGGTAGTTGTATTTTGGAAATAAAAAAATAAAAATAAAATAAAAATATCTGAAGCCATATATACCTCCGAAACATACTTTTCCGTTGTTATGGGTGACCTTAACGCTAAGGTGGCCGGGCACACGGAATGTCGATGAGTTAAGAGTGGGGTCATATGGGTATGGACAGCGGAATCCGAGGGGCCAGTGGCTGGTCGACTTCATGGAGAAGGAGGAACTCTATTTGATGAACTCCTTCTTTCAGAAGCGACCATCCAGGAAGTGGACATGGATGAGCCCCGATGGTTCGACCAAAAATGAGATTGACTTCATCATGATGATGAAGAAGCGAATATTTAATGATGTCTCCGTGATCAGCAAGGTGAAAACCGGTAGCGATCACCGTATTGTCAGAGGCACATTAAATATCAACATCAAGCTCACGTCACGAGAGGTCACGTCTGGTAAAGTCCACGCTCCGTCCTGGTCATGCCCAAATCCAAAACCCCGAAGACTTCCAACTCGAACTGCACAATCGCTTCCAGGGCCTAACTGAAAGCGGAACTGTGGACGAACTAAACAATGGGCTGGTGGAAACTGTCCAAGCAGTGGGGTCCAAGTTCTTTAAGACCCCACGCCGGAAAAGACCTCAGAAGCTCTCAGACGAAACCATTAAGTTAATGGAAGACCGGGCTGAGATGAGACTGCAATCTTCAGCTGATATGTCGGAATATGGCAAACTTAATAGACGGATCTCGAATTAAATCGGTGCGACACGATCTGCGTTCCTATAATACAAGATGTATTAGGGACGCAATTGAGCGGAACCAAGGCTCGAAAGTGTTCGCAAAGAATTCGTTTATTGGGAAATGCCAAATAACGTAGCTGAAGTTCGAGGATGGCAGTACCATTTCGTCAAAGTCGGAGATTCTGAGAGAGCTCGAGAGGTTTTACGGACAGTTGTACACCTCGACACGACAGCCCATTGTCAGTACAGCTCAGGACAAGAGAGCTAAGCTGACCCAACACTACACTGAGGACATCCCAGACATCAGCTTGTACGAGATTAGAATGGTTCTGAAACAGCTTAAGAACAACAAGGCGCCGGGTGATGACGGAATCACGACAGAACTACTGAGAGCGGGTGGAAAACCGGTAATTTTAGTCCTCCAGAAGTTGTTTGATTCCGTCATACTTGAAGGTACTACGCCTGAAGCATCGCACAGGAGTGTGGTGGTGCTCTTCTTCAAAAAAGGTGACAACACCTTATTGAAGAATTATAGACCCATCACACTCCTGAGCCATGTGTACAAGTTGTTCTCCAGGGTCATTACGAAACATCTCGAAAACAGGTTTGATGACTTCCAGCCTCCCGAACAAGCCGGTTTCCGTAAAGGCTGGAGCACCATAGACCACATACAGACGCTCTGCCAGATTATACAGAAGACTGAGGAGTATAATCGGCCATTATGTCTAGCGTTTGTGGACTATGAAAAAGCCTTCGATCAGCGTTGTCATATCGACTATAGGTATATCGAAGTGCTGAAGTGTTTGTATAGAAACGCCACCATGTCGATCCGATTACAGGACAAGAGCACGGAGCCAATCTAATTGCAGAAAGGCGTAAGACAGGGAGATGTTATCTCTCCGAAACTGTTCACGAACGCATTGGAGGACGTTTTCAAGCTTTTGGACTGGAACGGATTGGGCATCAACATTAATGGCGAATACATCACTCAACTTCGTTTTGCCGATGATATAGTTATCATGGCAGAGTCGCTGGATGACCTCAATATAATGCTCAGCGACCTCAGTAGCCTTTCCCAACAGGTGAGTCTTAAAATGAACATGGATAAGACAAAAATCATGTACAATGTCCATGTTGTACCCGTGCCGGTCAATGTTGGGAACGATACTCTCGAAATTGTTGATCATTACACCTATCTTGGACAGATTGTTCAGTTTGGTAAGTCCAACTTAGGCAAAGAGGTCGCCCGAAGAATCTAACTCGGATGGGCAGCGTTCGGGAAATTGCGTGAAATCTTCTCGTCCAAGTTACCACAGTGCCTAAAGACAAAGGTCTTTGACCGGTGTGTGTTACCAGTGATGACATATGGTACTGAGACGTGGTCCTTAACTGTTGGTCTTTTGGAAAAACTCAGAGTCACACAACGGGCAATGGAGAGAGCTATGCTCGGAGTTTCTTTACGCGATAAAATTCGGAACGTAGATATTCGCCAAAGAACCAGGGTCACCGACATAGCTATTAAAATCTGCAAGTTGAAGTGGCAATGGGCAGGCCACATCGCTCGAAGAACTGATAACCGATGGGGAAGAAAGGTTCTTGAGTGGAGACCGCGAACCGGAAGACGCAGCGTAGGTAGGCCTCCCACTAGATGGACCGACGACATTGTGAGAGTCGCGGGCATCCAGTGGATGCAGATGGCAGGATGTCGTTCAGTGTGGAGGTTAAAGGGGGAGGCCTATGTTCAGCAGTGGACGTCCTATGGCTGAAATGATGATTATGATGAGTCATAATTACAAGCTTTGCTTGGTATGTCCGTGTATGCAAAACATGTCCAAGACACACAAGTTTAGGAAAATAATACAACCAGCCGACATGTTTTTCCACGTTGGTGCCAAAACTCCTTGCGAGAATTCCTTCTTTTTGTAATGAATAAAACTTAAAAATAAGATTTTAAAAACACCCTGATGATTTTAGTGTAAGTATATGATAATGACATGTATACAGGCAGTGTCTCTTCTATTGTATTCTCATAGTAGGTATAGGTACATAGATCAGAGTATATATCGGGGTAGGTACGAGTATTCTATTCTCCATAGATCAGAGTATGTATTCTCTGTGAGAGTCCATGAGCGAACTGAATTCACAGGTTCTTGTAATAAAACCGCAACTCTAAATAATCTAACTCTAAATACAGCTCTGATTTACCCATACAAACCATATTTTATGTAAACCTCCACGATCCATATATCATATCCAATAAATAAGCACTAAGTACGAGTCGGTGACACCACGTGACACTCTTCTGTTCACCAACGGTTCTGGACGTTCTCGTACGATCACCGAAGTTAAGCAACGTCGGGCGCGGTCGGTACTTGGATGGGTGACCGCCTGTGCGTTGTCTTTTTGCACTACCTTTTTGTATTTTCTAATGAGGTGACCGATGAGCGATGCGCATTTATTAGCTCGTTTAGCTTGGGGTCGGATGACCTTATGTGCAAAAATGTACCGAATATTTGTTTATAAGTATCTATTTTAACTTTAGTCCGCAACCGTATACATTAGGTAATAAATAACTGTTGGTGTACATTTCGTATTTTTAATGTGCATAATTTCATAGTGTAGTTGTCTATAATATAGTCAAAAAGGAAGTCAAATTAGCTATACCAGTTGGAGTTGAGGAAATAACCTCGGTTAAAATTCAATGATTGAAATGTACAAATCTTGATCCTGATTCTACCTATTTCATTATAGTAAATAGTCCAAATATCACAGTATAGTTCCAAATATCACAGTTTGAAGCGCCACCCAGGGCCACCTGGGGATTTAGACCGGCACCCCGTACAAAACCGGTACACTGTATAACTACGGACTTCCCGATTAAAGTAATGTTGTTAGTGATATAGGTTCTTCATGACGAAAAAATTTCGTTTGCGCGATTCAGGCCTCGAGCTGTAATTGGTTAATTGTAGCGCATGCGCCCCCCCCTCGTGCGGGGTGCCATGCCGCTGCGGCACAGAATACATAATACACACTACGGCGTCTGGGCTGTGGTCGGCGACAGTTCAAGCCGAGGCTCGTACCTCTGAGGTGCCCTTGCGCTTGTCGCCCAAAATCTAAACCATGTTAGCCCGACGCCTTCTGCGTTCACCAACTAGTCCGGTCAAGCTGTAGAAACCGCAAGGCCAACAGCAAAAAGTCACATAAAAAAAAAAACTGGGCTGTGATCAATTGTACATAAGTCCATCTCTTTCCTACTTGCGATTCTGACATTATTAAGACATCGCCGTCTCGCTTTTCGGTCAACGTTGTGGTAGGGTGTGTATTATGTATTCTGTGGTGGTAGTAGACGAGTTTTTAACCGTCTTCAAAAAGGTGGACGGTCTATGTTCCACAGTATATTTTTTTATGTATCGTATTCATCGACATCTCCGCCAACTGTTGACTGATTTCAAAAGCTTTTCTTTTGTTCGGTAGTATACGTTCAATTTGGTCCCACTGTCACCAATTCTGGATCTCATGATGGGATCCCAGGGAAATCGAGGGCAACCCTCAAATTTTATAGGCACTTATTACGTTTTTCATTTATTTTTTAAGTTGGTTTTTAGAGTTCCGTACCCAAAGGGTAAAACGGGACCCTATTACTAAATTACTATGGCTCCGCTGTCCGTCTGTCACCAGGCTGTATCTCATCAAGAATTGATGATCGTTCTTGATCTCATGAACCGTGATAGTTAGACCTTAGAATATAGGTAGTTAGACAGTTGAAATTTTCACAGATGATGTAGGTATTTCAGTTGCCGCTATAACAACAAATACAAAAAAACAGAATAAAATAAATAAGGCTCCCATACAACAAACGTGATTTTTTTGCTCGTTTTTGCTTGATATTGACAACGGCAACAGGTAGACGCTTGAAATATTTAGTTAGGTATAAATTCACTTTAAGAGCTTTAAGAATTGCCAAATCAGCATTTTAAACCCAAAATACAGAACTAACTACAGATCTTATCGGCTTGAAAAAATATCACTCATGAGATAATTCAACTTAATTAATGTGAAGTGTGCAGAAGTTTATTCTACTTGCTACATTTTGTATAAAAATATATATTCTAAAGTCTATTTCATCTCCATAGCACGAGTTATCACGATAACCACAAATGCGTTCCAGTTGATTCTTACACCCAAACATAGGAAATTTTAAAACATGTATATTAGTGTTTTCAATTATTTTTTTAGGCCTCTGGTACGTATGTTTAGTAATTTTTTAAATAGATGCGCAGGAGATACCTAACCCACGTGAGCACAAACACCCGCGAGGGTTCATCGGCGCCCGCCCCCACACGCACGCCACGCCAGTCTGTCGTTGCGCCTTGCGACGGGTAGGTTGCGCGCGCCGTGCCAAAAAATATTTTTCGCAACCATTTGCAATTTTTCTAGTATTTTCGAATTAAATTATTTGTAAATAGATAATAGCTTATAGGTAACTAAACTTTGAACGGAATCTGGACCTCTTTACTAAAATAAGTGTGGATTTATGTGTTAGTGTTGTGCAGATACATCTGTGCAGAAAATACTTTTGTTGGGAACAAAAACACCAAAATTCAGAAAAAAAAATAGGAAATAACTGGCTGCATGGTGAGTACTTACCTATCCTATTAAAATACATATTAATTATATAGACGTACTTATTTACTCGTTTTTAGGGTTCCGTACCTAAAGGGTGTACACGGGTCCCTATTACTAAGTCTACGTCTGGTCTGGTCTGTTTGTCTGTCCTACGTTTTAAAAGCTAGAAAAGATAGTGATAGTGACCAGTTGAAATTTTCACAGAATAGGTATGTAATGTAACGGCGACTAAGAAATAATAAAGCCAAAAAGTAAAAACTACAGGGACAAGGGACAAGAGCCGAATTAAGGGCCTCCTCCTTTTTTGAAATCGGTTAATAATGTTAATTTATTCAAAACTAAAAGGCAAATAGGTAGTAGGTACCTAGGTAATCAAATTAGGTAGGTAGGTAGGCGTGCTTACAAGTTACAATCTTTGATCATTCCGGTGGCATCACTGGGTGAAACAATAATTTTGTAGGTAGGTAGTCTAGGTAGGTAGGTATCTACTCATAGTAGGTCGGTTTCAATTCAACTTTCATTACACCTAATTGTGGTAAGGTCGTTTCCAGTCCCGTCAAAATCGGAACAACCGTTTTGGAGTCCATACACATACCTACATCTAACTTCATACTTGCACATCATCTTTTAACCGACTACAAAAAGGGGAGGTTCAATATCAATATTCCACATTAAGTAAATAAAAAAATAACCGACTTCAAAAAAGGAGGAGGTTCTATGTTCCACTGTTTATATTTTTTAACCGACTTCAAAAAAGTAAGAGGTTCTATGTTTCAATGTATTTTTTTAAACCGATTTCAAAAAGGAGGATTTTCCATTTTCCACTGTAAGTAAATAGATAGATAGATAGATAATTTATTTTTTAACTGATTTAAAAAAGAAGGAAGTTCTATGTTCCATTGTATATATATATTTAACCGACTTCAAAAAAGAAGGAGGTTCTATGTTCTACAATTTTTTTACCGTCTCCAAAAAAGAACGAGATGTTCCAAAGTTCCAATGTATTTTTTTTCCGATTTCAATAAAAAGAGGAGGTTTTATGTGCCACTGTTTTTTTATGTATGTTCACCGATTTCTCCGCCAATTGTGAATTGATTTAGATGATATTTTTTTTGTTTTGTAGGCCATACTTCAGAGTTAGTCCTATATTAATTTAATCACAATCGGTTTTGTAGTTTGATTTTTAAATCAAAATAACTGTAACAACTGTAACTGTGTGTTGTAGTGGTAGCACTCTTTTGCAGGGGTCCGCCTGGGGAAGCCTTTTTTTTTGCCACACCTTTGCCAGTTATTCAACCGCCAAGCAGTAGTGTGCAAACACTACTGTGTTCCGGATTGAAGGGCAATGTTTCCAGGGAAATTACAGGCCACAGAGATTTAACATCTTATATCTCGGGGTGACGAGCGCAGTGCATTGCCATCCAGGGTTTACTTTTATCGAGTTTTGACTCTTATATCGAATTTTGACACTTTATCGAGTTATGACACTTTTATCGGGTAGATCTCATCAAGCTTTTTTCTTAGAGTACCATGACGGTGGGGGTAACTTCAACCGTTTAGGAGATATAGGCCGTTAAAGTTTTGATACTTTTATCGAGTTTTGACTCTTTTATCGAATTTTGACACTTTATCGAGTTATGACACTTTTATCGGGTAGATCTCATCAAGCTTTTTTCTTAGAGTACCATGACGGTGGGGGTAACTTCAACCGTTTGGGAGATAAAGGCCGTTAAAGTTTTGATACTTTTATCGAGTTTTGACTCTTTTATCGAATTTTGACACTTTATCGAGTTATGACACTTTTATCAGGTAGATCTCATCAAGCTTTTTTCTTAGAGTATCATGACGGTGTGGATAGCTTCAACCGTTTAGGAGATATAGGCCGTTAAAGTTTTGATACTTTTATTGAGTTTTGACTCTTTTATCGAACTTTGACACTTTTATCGAGTTTTGACAGTTTTATCGGGTAGATCTCGTCAAACCCTTGGTATTATATGTCTGTGCTCTCGGATAGCTTTGTGACGAGGTACGCGACCCTTGAAGACACACTTGCGAAATAATGTTACTGAGACATTATCAGCCGAAATTCAAATAACATACATTTACAAATTGCTTTATTATCGGAAATACTAACTTAATGAAAAATAAAAGAACATAATCGTATTATATTGACTAGTAGAGCTCGATTCCAAAGTTTCAAGCCATAAGTCCATAATTTTTAGGGTTCCGTACCCAAAGGGTAAAAAGGGACCGTATTACTGAAGCTCCGCTGTCCGTCCGTCTGTCCGTCTGTCTGTCCGTCTGTCCGTCCGTCCGTCTGTATCTCATGAACCGTTACAGTTAGATAGTTGAAATTTTCACATATGATGTATTTCCGTTGCCGCTATAACAACAAATACTAAAAATAGAATAAAATAAATATTTAAGGGGGCTATTTAATTCTCTATTGAAGTACAACAAACGTGTTTTTTTCCTCGTTTATGCTCGATGTTGATAACGGCAACATGTAGACGCTTGAAATATTCGCAGAATATTTAGTTATTTATTGAATTTAAAAATAAATTATTAATTTAACATAATATTAATATTAAATATTTATTTATTCCCATACAAAAAAAAGTGAATTTTGCCATTTTTATAGAAAATGGTACGTAACCCTTCGTGCGCGAGTCCGACTTGCACTTGGCCACTTATTGAAATCAGCTCAAAAACATAAATTGTCAGCTAGTCAAAGCAAAGCAAAGCAAAGCTATATATAAAGATATAAGCAAAGCTTTATACTCATGCGTCTGATTAAAGTGTTGACTGCCCCGGTGGCTCAGTTGGTAGTGAACCTAACTTCTGTGCTTGGGGGCGTGGGTTCGATTCCCATCTAGGACAAACATTTGTGTGATGAACATTTGTGTTTGTCCTATGTCTGGGTGTTAATATCTATTTAAGTATGTATTTAAAAATATATATGTACGTATATCAGTCTCTGGCAGCCATATTACAAGCTTTGCTTAGTTTGGGGTCAGATGACCGTGTGTGCAAAAATGTCCCAGATATTTATTTATTTATTTATTTATTTAAAGTATTAAATATCGTATGCCAAACGTCAAAAATGATTGCCAAACGAGACTAAAACAAGCCAGTCCAAACTTTCACATTTATAATATTAATACTAGCTGTACCCGCGACTTCGTCCGCGATTTCTTCAGAAAAAGATAGCTTTTGTCCGTCCTCATGATACATACTATTACCTCGCAAAATTTTATCGAGATCGGTTTAGCCGTGATTATGTAGCAAACAGACAGATGGGCAGAGTTACTTTCGCACACATTGGAGCCGGTTTGTGACAGTAAAAATTTGATAAAAATATATAATAGGGTCTAGTTTAGTTATATTTTTACTATTTTACTTGATTTTACTTACCTACTAACGTTTGTTTTTTAGCCAAAAAATAAATTATGTCTATGTCTATGATATTAAATAGGTATTCTGCAAATAAATAATAATAAATAAACTAAAAAACTGGCCAAGTGCGAGTCGGACTCGCGCACGAAGGGTTCCGTACCATTTTCTATAAAAACGGCAAAAACACGTTTTTTGTATGGGAGCCCCCTTAAATATTAATTTTATTTTAATTTAATAATTTATTTTTGAAGTGAATATACAACTAAATATTCTGTGTATATTTCAAGCGTCTATCTCTTGCCGTTATCAATATCGAGCGATAACGAGCAAAAAAATCACGTTTTTGTATGGGAGCCCCCTTAAATATTTATTTTATTTTAATTATTTATTTTTAAAGTCAATATATAACTAAATATTCTGTGAATATTTCAAGCGTCTACCTGTTGCCGTTATCAATATCGAGCATAAACGAGCAAAAAAATCACGTTTGTTGTATGATAGCCCCCTTAAATATTTATTTTATACTATTTTTTATTATAGCGGTATTTGTTGTTATAGCGGCAACGGAAATACATCATCTGTAAAAATTTCAACTGTCTAACTGTAACGTTTCATGAGATAAGCCTGGTGACAGACGGACGGACAGACATACAGACGGACGGACATCGGAGCCTTAGTAATAGGGTCCCGTTTACCCTTTGGGTACGGAACCCAAAGGGTAAAACGGTTTTGTTGAAAAATTACTGAAATGAATGTTAAAAATTACCTATGACATTGACAGCAATTTGTGATGTCAATGCTATGATGAAATAGTTGTCAATGTCATAATATTGAAATTTTTGTAGGAAATTTGGGATTTTTTAATATTTTAGTTTGTGATGTGATTTTGTATGATTTTGCACGGGCTGGCTTTAAAGCTTTTCATATAATATTTCCTTTGTTAAAAATCACAGAAATGTAATTTAATTTACAATCGCTTCGCGTTATTGCGAACAAATTATCGACCATCTTCTACGCGGAAAAGCGGACATTAGTTTACCATCTAACTATAGAATTACCGCATTCAGTTAACAAATTTAATTGAATATGCCAGAAATTAACAATAAAATGGTATAAAATAATTAAGTTCATAGGTATGGAAAAATCTTAATATTCTTTTCTTTAGGAAAAAAATTGTCGCACAACCAATGATCGCACAACAGTCGTTTTTCTTAGACTCTAGAAAATGAGATACAATAAGCAAGAGTTGTTGGCGTTGGCTTCGCAAACGTCTCCAAACTTTGATCGAGAGGGTGTGTTGATATTAAAAGAACGACAGGATGGCTTCTTTCGACGAACTGAAGGTAAGTACTTTACCTATTAAAATGTAATATGAGACGTAAAACTGCCCTTCACTAAAATAACAACAGAACCTGTCATTGCTACGCAGGCTAGTCTTTGTAGCGTTGCTAGTACCTGCACCATAAGTTATAGAAGGCTTGACTATGGTGTTGTATAGCCAGTGGGTTATTTTGGGGCTGGGACCTCAAGATTTTCCTTTAATTTTCCTGCACTGCCAGTATGATATCTATGCCAGTATGGTAGCCTCTATGGTAGTCTTTATTTTGTTTTCAAGATGTTTTGCCTAATTTAGCTTTCTGTCGCGTGTGGTTCTCAGATATTTCACTTCTTCTTACGTTAAGCTGTTGTCCAAAGAGGGATGGTGGTAGAAACAGTTCATATTTAACTGATTTTAAAGAAGAAGAACAGTTCAATGTTTCTCTGTATATATATATATTTAATGTAGGTTAAATGTAGACTGATAAAATAAAATGAAACTTTTGTTCGGTATGGTATTCTTACTTCCGATTTGGTCCCATTGTCACCGATCTAATGATGGGATCCCAGGGAAATCAAAGGCAACCCTCATATTTTATATGCACTTATTAAGTTTTTCATATATTTTTGAAGATGATTTTTAATGTGTGCCACTTGTATTTGCAAACATTACAAGCTCAGGGTTAATTGTTTGCTCCTTTCTTTTATCAGACTCCCAGATAAGCGTGACCAATATGCCATACATGGTGGGCACTCCTTGTGCATACACAAGGAGTGCCCACCATGGACTAGCTTTAATTCCTATTTTTTTGCACAGTAAACCAGTTCTTTAATACTTGTCCATAGTATGTTACTTGTGTAGCGAGCGTTTTCTGCAATTAGAACATTCATTGGCCCATTTTGCGTCACTGTCCATAGTATGAAAATTGTTCATATATAGATAGATAAACTCCGATGAGTACAATGACTTCATTTTAATCTTTTTACATTATCACTGTTTTCTGGGTACCGTATACAACTACTGTAATGTGTACTGTGTCTGTGTGGGTGTAAATAAATAATATTAAATATATTTTATTTTTATGCAGGTTGTTCAGTCCGGTGGTTCCGTCTACGAGGCAACTTGTTGTTCTATCTGAAAGGACCGGAGCCATGGTATGAACCTATGGGTGTGATAGTGCTCTGCCAACATCATATTAAAGTGCAAACAGCAGATGAAAATGGACACTGGCCCTTCCATATAGGTAAGTTGTAAATCCTAGCTACAGCTTGATTTTATAAACATTACTAACTTAGTAATTCTGTACTCTTATGGTAGAGGGGTGAGCTTTCCTTTACTTTTCTCCTCTGTCTTGAACATGCATTCACATTCTTAAAAGTTGTTGATCATTAGAAGCAAAACTTATAATCTAACTGAATTCTGTAGCAAACGGTAAAGGCATTTTATGTCATGATTACTAACTATATTTTTTATCACACAGTATGGGAGAATGGTGTATGCTATCGCATGGCGACATTCCAGGAGTCAGAGCGCACACTATGGTTGAAGGCCATAGAACTAGCTCCATACGACAATATCCATGCCAAGCTAACAGAACTAAAAGAAAGACTGAACAAAATCAGACCAGTTGTAGATGTGGGTGCTTATAGACTGCAAAATGGTATCGTGACTGGTAAGTTTGTGTTCTTATTCAATATCGTGGAGATAAGTCCTGCACCATTCTCTCTTATATTTTACTCGTAACTGTCAGCATCTGCTTGAGCCTTCCCATAAAATTAAGTATTAGAATGTTGATCAGGGCTGCAGACACGGTTGCTCCAGTTACATAAGATGCTCATGTCAGTGGACGTCTTCTGGCTGATGATGATGTGGCTGATGTCAGACGAGAAAGCATCTAATAACGTCACTTGTTGCAGATATGAACGAAGTCCCGTTGTGCGAGCTAGCGTTGTCTTGCGACAATCTGCTGTGTGACACACACGGGCGGCCGCCGTCGCCGGTCGTCGTCGTGTACGTGCAGTATAAGGGCCAGTGTGTGCGGTATGACACCACAGAAGTTGTTGAGGTAACTCTAACGAACTTTCGAAGCTAAACTACACCAGGCAGGAAAATTCCTGCCTGGTGTAGTTGGCAGTGCACTCTATGCAACCCCTCGTGTTTTGTGCAAATACATTTTCATCATTTCAGCCATAGGACGTCCTCTGCTGGACATAGGCTTCCCCCAACGTTTTCCAAAAGGGCCAGTTGGAAGCAGCCTGCATCTAGCGTTTTCCTGCGGTTTCTTGTAGGTCGTCTGTCCAGCTTGTCAGTGGACTTATTACCTTTTTATTTTCTGCCCCGGTGGCTCAGGTGGTAGTGAACCTGCCTTCTGCGCTTGAGGCTTTCGATTCCCACCTAGAGTAAACATGTGTGATGAACATTTGTGTTTGTTCTATGTCTAGGTGTTAATATCTATTTAAGTATGTATTTAAAAATATATATGTACGTATTTCAGTCTCTGGCAGCCATATTACAAGCTTTGCTTATTTTGGCGTCAGATGACCGTGTGTGCAAAAATGTCCCAAATATTTATTTTTATATTATAGTAGAAAAATATTATAGATTTTTCTTCTCTCCTATTAACGGCAACAATCAAAAACGCCATAAAATGAGCAGTTTCTTAAAAGTCGCTATATATAGTTTATACTGTATATATAAGTTTGAGATTCTTTCATTGCCCAATTTTGATCTTGGCACTATGATTGCATACAAAGTTGGCCAGCCAGAACTTTGCAACATATTGTCATACGCACAGAGTCTTAAATTTTCAATCAACATAGCCAGTCTCGGGCGGCGACCGCTGAACTTACCATGCTTCTCCATTAGTGTTGCAACAGCCGGTTTTTTATCTGTCATGAAAAAAACTAGAAAAAACATGGTTGTTTTTTTCAAATTTGCAACACTATTCTCTATTTTAGTTGTTATTTCGCATTGCGCGTACGCGCAGACGCAGTTTAGGTAGGCCTCCCGCTAGATGGAGCGACGATATCGTGAGTTTCGCGGGCATACAGTGGATGCAGGAGGACGTCGTGGAGGTTAAAAGGGGAGGCCTATGTTCAGCAGTGGACGTCTTCTGGCTGATGATGATTAAGAGAACACCTCGCTTGCTAGATATCTTACGGCAGTACTCATAAACGTTACTTAAATTAAGCAATATTTAAAATTGTTCTTTTAACTTCTCGCTGACGGAAATTGGCAGACATGAATACGAGACGAGAGTAATTTTTAAGTATTGCTTAACTTAAGTAAAGTTTATGAGTACGGCCGTAAATCAGGTTTAAATTGATAAAAAGATTGAGCCTGCTGGAATACACCGTTAAGTGCCTGACTACAGATTTCAAACTTGAAGATGTAGGTAGCTAGAAAACACCCTGCTGTTAAGAAATGGTTTTTCCGTTTCGCACTGTGTATAGGCGTCTCTCCCTTACTTTGCCATTTTGTTTGTGATCTATCATCGTTACTATTTGCAGAGCTGCAGCAACCCATGTTTCTCTAAAACGGTGGTGTTCCGCGGCAGTGACGGTCTGACGGGCGAGGCCCTGGTGCGACTCGTCGTGCACGACGTCCGGGAACGCGTCTCGGACACCTCCGTGCCCATGGGCTTCACGGCTATGAAGCTCACCACTATACAGGCAAGCTACATGCAATAACACTTAATTACTCAAGTTTTAACCGACTTCCGAAAGGAGGAGGTACTCAATTCGACAGTTTTTTTTACCGACTTCCAAAAAGGAGAAGGTTATCAATTCGCCTATTTTTTTAAATGTTTTTTACCTCAGAACTTTCGAATGGGTGAACCGAGGTTGATAATTAATTTTATATTTGAAAGCTGGTGCTTCCCGTGTGGTCCCATTTCAATGTGGTTCAGTTCTGACGTTTTTACGAAGTCCGTTTTTTAATATTGATAATTATTTCTTTACACACAATGTGTTAAAGAAATGGGACTACAAGGGAAGCACCAGCTTTCAAATAAAAAAAAAATCATCAAAATCGGTTCACCCAGTCGAAAGTTCTGAGATAACAAACATAAAAAAATACAGTCGAATTGAGAACCTCCTCCTTTTTGGAAGGCGGTTAAAAAGATTAACTAGCGTGTCTGTACGAAAATGATGTTTGGTGCCCTTTAGTCTGCAGACCCAAAATAGAAACACTTTCCTTCAACGAAAAGTCGATCCTTATGCATAAACAACATCTCTTCACAGCCTGTCTTTGTATTTCTAGGAAGCGCAAAGATTACGAGTAGCGTTACAGACAAAGGAGAATAAAACAGTCGGGTTCGTCACTATAAACGGTTGGAGCTTAGAACCTTCCTACATTGGCGTCAGTCCGAGCCACAACAACGAACGAAACTCCATAGACATACCACAGAAAGTCCAATGCCATAGACGGTCACAGTCTTTACCACCAAGGCTGGGGTTGAAGCTGAAATTTCCTTCGTACAGTAATGTGATAAAGCAGAACTTTGTGAACAGCCACCAAGTGACGTACAGATTTCATTCGGGTCTCGGTGGAGATATAACGGTGCATGAGACTATTGCAGAACCGAAGATATGCTTTCAAATGCCTATACAGTTGCTGTAAGTACCGCAAATGTTTTTTCATCCCATCTATTCGAAAAAATGTGTTTTTTCGTCAATAAGTGCGAACTAGGTAGGTCTTTTCCGATAGGTTTTAATACGTGCGAATAAAAGAGTTTTGAAATTGGAATATTTATATTTCTTAGAATATTCCTAGACATCTGCAACCAAAAAGATTTGTGTAGAGTGTATGCAAAATAAGTTCGCACCTAAAGGGTGGCTCCACTGTGGTTGTACATCAAACTTTCACATTATTTATCATTAGTTCAAATTTTTGCCACACTTAGAGATCTTAAATTTTCGATCGACTGTACTGGGCTGTACGTAATTCACCTTTTGTACAAGAGATGGCGCTGTTTTAAAATTCACGGTATAGCGTGACGAATACAAGCCTAAATAAGTTTTCAAAAATCTTAGGTGACATACTTTGAATCCCTCACTTCGCTTAGGATTATCTGTGATTGTACGTCGGAATCCTTCACTACGATCGGGATTCTATTCTAGAATCCTTAACTACGTTCTGTATTCAAAATAGCGCCCTCGCCTTAAAATATTACTTTGATCTCTCGTCATATAATCTACTATTTTCACAATCTATTACTTGAACACTGTTCAGTGTTCAAGCCTAAAGTGAAGAACACAAGTGATCACAAGGGAATAGAAGTGAAATATATCAAATCTACACAAGAATAACTGCGCTTATCTGCAAAATAGTATAAGTACAAATAACTGTTGAGACAGGCAAAAATGATGAACATACAATCTGGGTGTCTTCAAGTCGAGAGTGGATCGGTTTCTTCTAGGCAAGCGTGATCCATCGTAGGCCGTATCATCGCTTAACATCAGGCGAGATGGCTGCCAAGCGCAAACCTATTTCTGAATGAAAAAAAAAAATACGAAGAAATGTGGACTGAGGCAAATTCAAAGCATGCATAACCAGAATCATTGGTATCAATACCTAATTCCCACCAAGACTTGTACATTCATTTTCTCGAACATCATGTCAATATTTATCTCATCATCACTTAACACCAGCAGGCCAAGCACGGGCCGTGGACAGATTGTCTTTCCACCGTTTTTATCCTGCTAGAAAGAGACAAACGTATCCATATTCTAGCTCTGTCGCGTCTACGTGCGGATAAAAACGGTGGATAGACATTTTTTCCACGGCCCGTGCTAGGCCTGCTGGTGGGCAATCAAACATCGTGATTCGCCGTCCTCCGCGTAACAACGATACACTAGTAAAATTTGTAGTTTTCTGTACTAGTAAAATAAATGTAACCTATCGCTATTAGAATGTGTTTATAAAAAATAATTACAGAGATATCTTCATATCGCGCGAGAAGGAGCTTCTTGAGGAGTTGCTGTCGGTGGGAGAGATGACCGGGCAGTGGCAGAACAGGCAGTTGGAGTTGATGAACACACATATGGCTGTGCTGAAACATTATTGTCACTCGCGGCAGGCAATGATCAGTTCGCAAGCTTGCTTCAAGCCTAGCAGCAGAAAGGGTGAGTCCCAGGCAACGACTTAATACCATATAGACATTACACCACACTTATTCCTCACTAGCCATGTGCTCGATGATTTCCCATTGGCAAGAGCCAATATTTTCAGATTTACGCTGTTTTTTATTAAAAATACAGTAATAAATCCCAGTATTCAACTAGTATTTAAAAGACTTGAACTAATAAAGAATGTAAAGCATAGAAAAATTTGACTGCACCCAGCCTAAACCACTGAGTTTTATATAGAAGCAAGAATTTTTGCACAAGTGCTCCTTATATAATGTAAGGTGAGCTAAGGAATTTATCCTGTGCGTTGTGTGTCAATCAGACAACTGAATGTTGATTGGTCCGCTCAAGGTCACAACTTCGATACTGGCATGCGTGCCATTGGTGGGAGGAGTGTTTTTATGCCAATGTGTTGACTGAAAGTCTTCCCCGTCCGAGGTGTAGAGTGGAAAGTGGTTGTTGTCGGGAAGATCAGTTACCGAAAATTACACTCTCACAACATCGCAATAAAATCAATATTGTCATGCACAGCGAAGTGTCTTTCAGAATAATAAAAATGTGTACTGTAATTTTTATTACTACGCGCGAGAGCTTCTTTTGCTCTAACCATATCATAATCACTGTTACTTTCTCGCTTGTTAGGATATATAATTACCAATTCAAGGTGGTAGCGCTGGAAACTTACATAATTTACAAATAATGTTTACAGAAGAGGCGAGCATGCAGTTTGCGCCGATCAACCTACATCTACAGCGAATGTGGGTACATAATGATACTCTCAGTAAGACCGGCTTCCATGACATAGTCACTGTAGGCGCTTTTGCGGCTCATTCGCACAAGGCAGCCCGCACCGGTGGACTAATACGGTCAGTATACTACCTGGCTTTTCATATAGCACATTATACATTTGAGATATTAATCTTTAGTATATTATAAAACAAGTCACAGGCTAATCACACTGATCTTTGACACAAAATTTAAGATTCACTCCCAAATTGAATAAGCTTATCTCCTCAAGACAAAAGTGAATAGGTACCTTATGGGCAAGCATGCTCCATCTTAGACCGCATCATTCTATGTGAACTAGAGATTTATATAAGTACTAGCCGCCCGCCCCGGCTTCGCACGGGTATAATACATTCCTGTGACACGCCAAAAGTAACTGAAATGCTTCTAAATTGAAACCAGTTAACAATTACAGTTTGTGACCTATTTTGTATAAATGATGCGAACAAACATTATAGGTTTCCTCGAATACCATTAAAAGCTATCTTGTTGAAGAGTAGTACAAGGTCCACCATGTCGAAAGCCTTTTTGAAATCTAAATTATGTATATTGCATCTACCTCAATGCGACTATCTACATTTTCGAATGAAAAGTTAGTAAATCCGATGTTATAGATCTACACTTAACAAAGCCATGTTGTTTTTTAATGACGGCATTGTGCAAACTTTTGAACAGTTTTGACGAGTTGGACAAGATGGATGTAGGATGATAATGTTTTACATCTTCCTTAGTGCCGCTTTTATCTACTCGTGTTATGTTAGCACGTTTCCACCCTTCAGGGAAATCTCCTACTTAGTGGCATTTATTAAAATAAACATTTCAGGCTAGTGCAGCAAGCGAAGGACATCAACGGCAGCAAGGCGGAACTGAGCTCGATGACGAACAAGCTCGCTGCGGAGTACGATAACATCGTCGCAGTGAGGCAACATCGGCACGAGCTGGCTGAGGACCTCGAGCGGGCACTGATGCGGCTTCAAGCAGGACAGTACAACGATGCACTCTCTTGTCTTGAAGGTATACTTCTACCTCCTTGTGTGTTGTGCAAGGAGGAAACTCGGGTGGTATTCTATATAGCACAAAAATGAGTTTTTTTAATAATGGACTTGCGCTTGGCTCCAACTCGGATGATGTTAAGAGTATTCTCTTGACTAAAACATCCAAGTCGATTTCTGTTGATTATTTATGCTATTTATTAACCGACTTCCAAAAAGGAGTTTTTTATGTTTGTTACCTCCGAACTTTTGACTGGGTGAACCGTTTTTGATGATTATTTTTTTATTTGAAAGCTGGTGCTGCCCGTGTGGTTCCATTTCAATTTCGTCCAGTTTTACTGTTTTATTTTTTTACAATAAGTTTAAGTTTTAATCTAAATCGCCAACGCCCTCTAGTGGTGATGGTGAAAATTATTACCATATATTATTGAACCAGTTTTACCAAAGACAAAATTTTGCATCTTTTAATCACAACACCATCCAGCGGTGGAACTGAAAATTATTTTACCATGACTTAAACAATACCATATTTTAACCAACGGTGACAGCGCCCTCTGCCCGTGGCAATGAACAAGAATTTCCCTGTTTATTTTGTTTTAATTTTAAATTAAAATAAAACTAAATAAGATAATATGGTCCATCCAGTTCTGACAGTTTTTATGAAGTACGGTTTTTTATATTAATAATTATTTCCACAAATCTTCATCAAAATGCTGATGGAGATGCCAGAACATTAAGGTTATATGCGTCTCACTGATGCTTTATTTTTTAGGTATCAGAACCAAAATAAAAAGCATTATTGGATTATGGGATCCAATAGTAGTCGAAGAGTCGTTGTCATACATAGGCTGGCCAAAGAACAATTACAATGATGAAAACTTATCACAGGTAAATGTAATCAGATTAATACATAATTATATGACTGCTCCTGTGGCCCAGTTGGTACTAACCTGCCTTCTGCACTTGGGAGCGTGGGTTTGATTCCCACCTAGGACAAACATTCATGTGATGGACATTTGTGTTTGTTCCATATCTGGGTGTTAATATACATTTAAGTATGACGTATTTAAAAATACGTACGTATATCAGTCTCTGCAGCCATATTACAAGCTTTGCTTAGTTTGGGGTCAGATGACTGTGTGTGCAAAAATATCGTAAGTTTTAAGTATTAAAGTACTCTCTAGCACGACCATCGTTTCTCCAAAATCTGGAGTATAAAATCGCGAAATTGTGGTACAAAATAGTACAAATTCTAAACTATTTTATACCATCCAAAAATATAAGTAAAATATCCATGACCATGCCTCGAAGTATAAACACAATGTTATTGATGATTTAATGCTTTTATAATTAAAAATTTATTTAAACAAGGGTAACTTAAAAAAACAGAAAATTAACATAAACTTAAAATACTAACTAAAAACTAAAGCTTAAAATAACTATATAAAATCTCACACTAAAAGACCATTAGTGGAGATAAAAGTGCCCAGAAAGCCGAATGAAAGGCGAGCCTTTAATAAATAAATATTTGGGACATTATTGCACACACGGTCATCTGACCCCATTGCCGCGTTAAATGGCTCAATTTCCGAGCGAAAAGCCAGCATACTGAATATCTGATTTATCGTTCTGTTGTTGATTATATTTTGGAATTAAATTTTCAGATGATGTCTTCGATAACGCGAATGACCGAAGAGTTCCGAGCGTTGGACACATTCAGTTCTGATTGCGATACATTGGACGCCTCTTCGGGCTCAAGCTCGAAGGAAACGTCTCCCACCGTGGACCACCCTACATTCTCATCCAGTGTTCCTGACATCAAACACAGACTGACAGACGGCGCAGAGCTGCACTTTCACAATGATTACTTCAAGAGCGAGCGAGAGGAGCGAAGCGAGCGGAGCTGGAACCACTCGTTTCGCTCAGTTCGCTCTCCGGCAAAGCCAAAGTTGAACGAAGCTCAGTCTCGATCGTTCGAAGCCAAACGACACGGCAGTCTCCGCTATGACTTTAAAAGCTCAGCGTCTTTGGAACAAGTCTCCTACAGAAGCCTGGTGGATAATTTAACCAAGAATGATGCAAAGGTATTTTTATATTGTAGTTTAACTAGCTGTTGCCCGCGGCTTCGCCCGCATAGTATAGAAATCTACTTTACCCCCGTTCTCGTCATTTCAGTTTCAGTACCGCATTCGTCCTGTAATCCACTCTATTTTAAATTATAGTTTAATACATGTGGTCGCCTTCGTGGTTCTACCTACTACAATCATATCAGAAATAAGGAGGTGGGAGGGAGCTTTCTGCTGTGCCAATCTCATCTTTATGCAAACTATATTTTTCAGAGCGCAGAAATGAGCAGAAACTCAATGCTACCTGGTGTGCAAATGGACCAAACGACTAGAGACAAGAATCTGACATTGTTGAGATCGGTCGGCACAGGAATGGATGACGCGCTCGCTGCTGTCTCGGACGCCTTTCATAACATTGTACAAAAAGGTAACTCCACTTGACTGCCTTTCCTTGGTTCCTTGTAAAAAAAACATTATTCTATGGAACTTTAATAAGTACCCCGAGCAAATTCCTATCGTTCAAATATGATACTTATTCAATAGAAAATGTATGAAAAGGGTAAACTTCATTATTCTTACATTGTCTATTGAATACTGCACAAATACTTTTTCAATACATTTTTTTTTCAAATTCAAATTTGTTTATTCACGATTTCTTAGTAGGTACAATAATGATCATGCACAGAACTAAAATTTCACGTCTTATATATTTATTCACACAAGCTTATTTATACTATTATTATAAAGAGGAAAGATTTGATTGTTTGTTTGTTTGCATTGATTCGGAGCCTACTCCGAAACTACTGAACCGATTTGAAAAATTCTTTCACTGTTGGGAAGCTACACTATCCCCGGGTGACATAGGCTATATTATATTTTGTAGCGAGGCCGAAGGCCGAGCTTACACTCGTGCGAAGCCGGGGCGGACGGCTAGTCTACACTAATATTATAAAGAGGAAAGATTTGTACCTATTTTTGTATGTTTGTAATGAATAGGCTCCGAAACTACTGAACCGATTTGAAAAATTCTTTCACTGTTGGGAAGCTACACTATCCCCGGGTGACATAGGCTATATCATATTTTGTAGCGAGGCCGAAGGCCGAGCTTACACTCGAGCGAAGCCGGGGCGGACGGCTAGTATATTTATATACGTCTAGATACATCTTGCCGCAGATGCCTATGCTAGGTTAGAAACCTGTGATATAGACATCTGCACTTTAATATTACCTGTTTTAAGTTTTTACTAGCTTAGACAGTCCAAAATATTACGGTATAATATTTTTGACTGTTATAATATATAACGCTTAATATAAATAAATAAATATTCTTGAACTTTAACGCGCTGAGATACCGTTTGCGGTCACGCTAATTTTCTTATAACCTAAACAGAATCGCTTAAAACAGGTAGCCGTAAGGATCCAATGTTGAGTATGTATTTTGTAATAGGTGAATACACAGAAGATGAGTTTACGGAGGCGCAGGCGCTTACGGAGCGGCTAAAGGCGAGCGCAGACGAGGCGTCGCGCTGGCTGCGGCTGTCGCACGCGGCGATGCGTCTGCGCTGGGAGTCCCCGATCTGTTCGTGGGAACATGTCAACTTACAAAGCAGGCGCGACATTTGCTTTGCACAAGCCGTGAGTACTTACTCGTTACATCGCATGCATTTATAAACTAGCCGTAATAGAGAAAACATACAGCACTCATTTAAACAGCAAAATTAGAATAGAGAGAAAACTCTGCTTTATAGAACATTATCCGAACAAAACATGTTATATTCGATAGGGTATACTTCCAATTTGTCCCCATTGACACCAAGTCATGATCTTATGATGGGATCCCAGGGAAATCGAGGGCAACCTTCTAATTTTATAGGCACTTATGACGTTTTTCACATATTTTTGAAGTCGGTTATTTAATGTCATCCACTTATTACTTTCAGAGATGGAATCCTTTCACGCAACATGGGATCAATTGCCTTTAAATTGCCATAAAATGTATATCATAATCATAATATTGCATATATTTCAGTAACTTAAATAACATTCTATCTTCTTAATATAAAATAATAAAAAATCTACAAATTAATACCTAACTACGAAACAAGTCTATTAGACCGCTACCAGTGGGAATTGTCCCCAAAATGCTGGCCCCATTACCACCTAATATTGCATGTTGAGCTTATATTTGTGTTCCAGCTGACAACTGTGACGAGCGGCCTGGTTTGTTGGCTGTGCTCGGTCCCCAGCGAGGTGGTCGTGAAGCTCCTGACGCTAGGGCTCGGCCCTCTGTGCGGGTTCGAAGGCCTGCTGACTCTTTACTCCACTGAGAAGGCAATGTGGGGGGACATGGTCGTCGCCGTGGAAGACTTGCACACTGTCGTGTTTACACTCACCAAACTTGGACACAAGTAACTGGTTTTTTCTTCTTTTTAACCGACTTCCAAAAAGAGGAGGTTCTCAATTCGTTTTTTTTGTTACCTCAGAACTTTTGACTGGGTGAACAGATTTTGATGATTCTTTTTTTATTTAATAGCTGGTACTTCCCGTGTGGTTTAAATTTGGTCCAGTTCTACTATGTTTTATTTTTTTATTATAATTTTGGTATTTATCGAAATCGCCAACGCCCTAATAGTGGTGGTGGTGAAATTATTACGAAAGATTAGTAACAACGCCATCTAGCGGTGGAACTGAAAAATATTTTACCAAGACTATTTGGTACAGTGCTGTAATTTTTATGAAGTACGTTTTTTTTTATTGAATTATATAACTAGCCCCGCACAAATTATTTGTCTGGTTTAAAGTAGTAAAGGGTTACGCATATAGACTGTACTAAGCTGAAACGATGGGTACAATGACCTCCGTCATTGTACCCATCGTTATCAATTACTTTTACTATGGGACCAACACTGAAATCGCGAAAAAAATACAGCTGTTCTATAAATTTTTTCAAGTGTCAATGACAGTTTTCTATGGAACAGCTGATTTTTTTTCGAGTTTTCTGGGTCGGTCCCATTGTAAAAGTTGTTCGTAATGATGAGGACATTAGCCTGCTTTCGGCTTAGTACAGTCTATATGCGTAATCCTGTATATCAGTTAATCCAGGGTGTTTCGAAAGTGTATCCTAGCATACCTACTTGAAATAAAGATATATGAACTATGCCAGCCCCATTAGCTTAGTAGCGTTAACCTGCCTTCTGCGCTTAGGGGCGTGGGTTCGATTCCCATCTAGGAAAAACATTTGTGTTTGTTCTACGCCTGAGTGTTAATATCTATTTAAGTATGTATTTAAAAATATATATGTATGTATATCAGTCTCTGGCAGCCACATTACAAGCTTTGCTTAGTTTGGGGTCAGATGACCATGTGTGCAAAAATGTCCCTGATTTTATTTATTTATTGTTAGTCTTTTTTGCTAGAGGCAAGTTTTTTACCGTGCTGGTTGATAAAAAAATGTTATATTCTAATGATTACTATGTTTTAGCAGCTCAGGGACGCCTCAAGCGAGCGGCACACGGAACGCGTTGACGGTACAACTTCCCGTGTCAGATTCTCTATATGCGAGGTTCTCTTCAAAAGAAGTAAGTTTTTAACATTTTATTTGTTTATATACATCTTGCCCATGGTGCAAGTAACCTGCTCAACTTAGAACAAGAGCATGTGAGAGTAGGATGGACCTATGAAACGATACATGCATCCTTGTCTAATGTGCTAAATGCATTAGTATTGGCGTACCCTGCTTTTGGGTTAGAGGGGGCAATCGTAGCAAACCCATAAAACTAATGGAAATGAGTGAGCCATAAAACTAATAAATACTTTAATTTCGCATAGGTTTTAGAGTTTCTGTTTTTAAGCCTTCGCTGCCTGTCTGTCCTTCCGTCTGTCTGTCTGTCCGTCCTACATTTAAACGGCTGTATCTTTCGAACTATAATAAATAGCCAGTTGAAATTTTCACCGAATATGTAATGTTACGGCCGATTACCTAAGAAATAATTAAAAAAGTAAAAAATTAAAAAATTTACTGGCTGTCCATACAACAAACGTATTTTCGTATTTTCTCTAATGCAAAAACGGTAATATGTACAAGCGTCAAATTTGTAAAAACTAAGTTATAATAATACAAATCAAATAATAAATTACATCAAATACAATGAAATAATACAAAATTAACAAGATTGAATAACAAAAATTATGTCACATAGTAAAATTAAAATTGCTGTTAATGTAATTAAGTCCATCAAAAATTTGAAACATAACCTACATTATACCTCGGGTATCATATACCTGTAGGTTACCACTATAATTGATAATCTTTCTTTTGCAGCATCTGTCTTTTACAATAACGGCAGTTTTCTTCAACATCGGTGTGAACGAGAAGGCGACATTAGCTGAGGCACTGGGAGAGACGACGCCTCAGCAGCACTCGAACAGCGATAACCTCGACAGATTGAACAAATACTACCACAAGTACACCAAAGCCTTCCCCACAGACCCCATGGAACCGGCTCGAGGTATATTCACTTATAACCATACATTTACATCATAATTAAATAAATAAAAATAAAATATCTGGGACATTATTGCACACATGGTCATCTGACCCCAAACTAAGCAGAGCTTGTAATATGGCTGCCAGAGACTGATATACATACATATATATTTTTAAATACATACTTAAATAGATATTAACACCCAGACATAGAACAAACACAAATGTTCATCACACAAATGTTTGTCCTAGATGGGAATCGAACCCACGCCCCCAAGCACAGAAAGTAGGATCACTACCAACTGAGCCACCGAGGCAGTCTTACAGAGTTCACAATCGTTCTAATTTTTTATTTTATTTTAAATGTGATATACCTAAATAATTTTGTAAATTTGACTTGCCCAGTTTAACTGACAATGTTAAAAGGCCAATAAAGATTAATATTTTATTCTATTCAAAAGTTTTAACCGACTTCCAAAAAGGTTGAGGTTATCAATTTGACTGTATTTTTTTATGTTTGTTACCTCAGAACTTTCGACTGGGTGAACCGATTTTGATGATTCTTTTTTTATTCGAAAGCTGGTGCTTCCCGTTTGGTCCAATTTTAATTTGGTCCAGTTCTATTATGGTATATTTTTACGATGTATCAATTAAAACGTCATTTTCACACAAAAAATATAAGAGACATCTGTCGGAACATCTCAGTACTAAATCAGGCATGCGCTGTCTAAAACCGATAGTGCCTAATTAATGCACGCGCTATGGGATAGAGGGCGCATATTTGGCCAAGTTCTAACATTCTTATAAAATCTGTTTTTATATTGATAATTATTGTCTCATAGTTATTATTAGGAAGTAAAAAAAAAAAAGATTTTCGTTTTGTTCCTAAACCCCATAGAAACTTAACTAGTAAAGTTTTCTTCACCTGGGCAAGGAGTACTTTCAATTCTGGAAAATGTAAATGAAAAATATTTTTATTATTTTGTTTTCAGCGTCTTCAAGAACTAAACCATTAGAAGAAGTGATGGAAAATCTGAGGATAGCTGTACACAAAAAAGTACCGAAGAACACAGAAGTGTTACACTTAGCTGCATTGGCCACTCGCCTCATGAACGGTTAGTTTATGCATTCTTTATGATTCTATTCCAGAATTTAATGTTAGTAACCTTTTAGTTTAGCTTTTAAATCAAAATAACTGGAAAATTGTGTTACTTTGGTCACAATATCGTGTCATGAGCGTATACGCGGTAGTTTAATAATTTGAATTGTGATCCGCCATTTTAAGGGGCCTCTATTCGTCTGCAGCTCTCTTGCTCGCACATTTGTACATTATTGACGATATAAAATTACTGAGTGTGAATTTACAAAAAGTGACTCAACCAAGTTTTGCTGACTATCATAACATAAACAAAAAATGTTTTGTTCCGATATCTTTTAATTTGACGGAGTAAAATGGTAACAAGTGATTTTTTCTTGTTACCATGTTATTCCGTCAAATTAAAAGATATCGAAACATTTTTTTTTTGTTTATAATATTTTAAACCACCCCGATAAACGCAAATACTAAAAATTATGAAGATTAAATCACAAGATTAAATCACATGATACCACTACAAACATATTAAATAATGTTGAATGTGTTTTCAGGTATCAGGTACACGTCATGTAAAAGTGCAAAAGATAGAACGGGCATGGCGGTGACACTGGAGCAGTGCGCTATACTAGCTTCAGAGTACCACCTAGCCGAGCACGAACAAAATAAGGCATTGAATATCATGAGAAGGTATGTTAACCACTTACAAAAAGAAGGAGGTTATCAATTCGACTGTTTTTTTTTGGTTACCTCAGAACTTTTGACTGGGTGAACCGATTTTGATGATTCTTTTTTTATTTGCATGCTGGTGCTTCCCGTGTGGTTCCATTTCAATTTAGTCCAGTTCTGAAAGTTTTATGAAGTCGGTTTTTTAATATTGATAAGTCTAATATCGATATATAAATGTCTTGGACATTATTGCACACACGGTCATCTGACCCCAAACTAAGTAATGCTTGTTATATGGCTGCCAGAGACTGATAAACTTTTTTTTTTTAATACATACTTAAATAGATATTTAACACCTAGATAATAGAACAAACATAATTGTTAAATAACAACCTTAAAAATACAACCGAATTGAGAACTCTTCCTTTTTTTGAAGTCGGTTATAAATGATATATTGTTTTTGCTAGTATAGGGTTAGTCTCTTTATCTTATCATAGTAAAAGTGGTTTATGATTATAATGACCTCCTTTACCGTTGCATAATAATAATAATAAAATTTTATTTCAGTCACTAGGTCCATATTACAATCAAATAAATCACAATAAATTGTTGAAATAAAATAAGATATAACTAAATTAAATTAAATAACATTAGGTGGCAATTTTCACCAATGTTTTTTTTTCATGTTATATAATGTTTGATATGACATCCTCACGCCTAACTCTAAACGCGGGCTCGAATAGGTGCAGTTTGCAAAATCACGCGAACGCGAACCTTAACTTCACTACTTAAGGACCATATTATGTCTATTGTTTATGTTAAGTTGTTACAAATTAAATATTTCTTTCTAACGCGCGGAGATACGGTTTGCGGTCGTGTGATTTTGCAAACTGTGCCTATTCGGGCCCGCGTTTAGAGTTGGCCGTAAGGCCCCAGGAGGGAACGAGATTATGTTTTTTTGTTTCTAATTATGTGTTATTGATTCCAGTGAAGGTTGTCGCCGCCAGAACACTCTGAAAAACATCGGCATCAAAAAGTACGCTTTTACGAAAAAACAAATAATGGCGTTACCAGAGGACTACAGACCTCCGCCGGGCACATACGGTACATCACAAACTTAAACTCGTACTTAAATCTATTAAAAGTTAACTATATTCAAAGTGAAGTTTAATGGAACAAGTAAGGAAATGTTAATCGTTGTTTTTATTTGATGACGATTTAAGGTGTAACGTTTCAGGTATGGCGGGAAATTCAAATTTCAAACAGTTTTTTTGTTCTTGTAGCTAGGCCGGGTAATTATTGTAAACGATAATGATGTTCGCGAAAATTGATTATTATTCTTTACAAACTCGCGTTAAGTTATTTATCTCTAATGCACATTGTAACATACATTTGTCAATAAACAAATTTTTGCTGTTTCAAACGGTTTATTGACAAATGTAAGTAATATGGTGAGTAACTGATTAATAGCTGTACATGATAATGTTAAGAACAACCAACAATTTTCGCAAACACTGTGTCATTTCACAATAATTACCCGGCCTAGCTACAAGGACAAAAAAACTGTTTGAAATTTGAATTTCCCGCCAAACGTGAAACGTATCACCTTAATATGAAATTCAGGTTACAGTGGCCTTGTGGCTTTGTATTATCTATGCGTAGTTACAAAAACGAAATATTATTGATATCCATTAAATAAACCACATCACTTTTTAATGCACCACACATAATATTTGTAAAAGTGTTAGAGTACTTAGCTTTATTCATACATAATACAAAAAAATATATACCATGGAAATAATTTATTCCTACGTTAAAAATACTTGATGACGGACGGTACTGTTTCTCAGGTTGACTGCTAGGATACTAATAATTTTCATACATTGTCTAAAGGCAAGGAAATTGAAGTTATATGATAGAACGTCTCCGGGACGTAGACATGAACGCACAATTCGCCTGAGCATGCGAACACGATGTCCACAGCCGGAGTGTGTGATTATATTTTATGCATATATTTATTTAGATAGTTGTGTATATATGCATATTTTCTTTGCATGAGTTTTTAAACATTACGTCGTCAGTAAAACTGCTGTTATTATGTTAAAATGTGAAAAAGATCGTCGCGTCATTTGGCTCAGTGGCTTGAATCATGTACAAACGTACATGAAACGTAAACGTTGACGTCGACAGGCGTTCTGTCATATCACACATGTCGCCTATATGTACTAGGTTACGCAGAAAGGGTATACTAAGCCGAAAGTGGTCTATAGTACCCACAGAAAACATTTTTTTTTGTTTAAATTTGAACGGCTGTCAAGGCATTTTTGTAAGAAATTTGTTGTAGCCACTTGCACTTATATAAACCTATAGCAACTGTGACGTGGAGTTCGACACGTTGACATTAAGAATGTTCAATCACATATCTGTCACAATACCAGGCGACAGTTTCCTTTCAATTTTCCAGTCTCTTTTCTGTGATATTACCCATCATTTTGAGTAACTTTTAGTGTGACAGCAACTCTGAAATCGAAGTCGTTCCATAGAGGTCATTCTCACTCGAAAACATGTATGGAACAGCTGATATTTTTTCGTCATTTCAGGGTTGGTCCCATAGTAAAATGTGTTTTAAATGACGGGTACTATGGACCACTTTCCCCGTGACCCTGTACTGATGTACTGTCTTATCATCATATTAATTAAACGACGAAAATGTTATGCAAACTTAATGGTAGATATCTTCCAATGTGGATGCCAAGTACTTATATTTACAAGGAGTAATGTGATAGGATTTTTAAAATGTTTCAACTATTTTGACTCCGCCAAAATACTAGGTTTATCTTGGAGTATCGTAGATATATCTAATATTTTTTGAAATATTTGGGAAATCAATTCATACTGACCGAATTCTCCATGTGCCATTATGATTTTGATTTTTTCCTTATGAGAAATAAAAACCCGAACACGGTTTTTTACTAGGTAGTTCACATATCGTATTATATAGAAACCAATGACAATATATTCACTTGACAGCTCATTTCCCCCGCGCGATGAAAAGCTAAATTTTTTTTCGAGTGAGCCAATCCTAGGCGCGATGACTGTTGAGTCTCCAATCTCGTAGTGGTAGGACTCTTTTGCAGGGGTCCGCCTAGGGAAGTACCACACCTTTGCCAGTTATTCAACCGCCAAGCAGTAATGCAAACACTACTGTGTTCCGGATTGAAGGGCAATGTTTCCAGCGAAATTACAGGGCACACAATGATTTGACATCTTATATCTCGGGGTGACGAGCGCAGTGCATTGTCATCCAGGGTTTTGAACTGTTGAAGTTCAAAATTCTGAGTGACGTTGAGCTGTTATGGACAAACGTGAAGAGCCATTAGGAGAGCGACTTTGCTCGTCTCGTCACTCAGTATCATAAAAAAAAAACAAGCGCCAGCGCCATTCGATAATCCCCCCCCCCCTCCCCCGATCGACGTGACTTATGTTGACTAGATGCACCATCAAGTGGTTAAATTATCATTTTTGGTTTTGCCATACAAACCACTTTAATTATAAAAGACCTATTCAATGACAAAAGTCATATTTACATACCAAGTTCCATACAAAATCAGGCTTAGTAATATGATTATTAACGGGGTATTTACTGTCCATAAATAACCCTTATCACGGTATTTATATCCCGTTAATAACTATGTAAATGTAGTGCACAACTGTGATAGTTTAAAATAGTGTTTATATGTACTTGAAAAACATAATTTTTTTGCAAAGATTTAAACAAAGACCTGTTTTAAGTGATTGCGTAAAATTGCACGACCGTCGTATCTCGGCGGGTTAAGGTTCACGTTTGCGTGATTTTCCGAACTGCTTGTTTCGAGCCTGCGGTCACGTCATTAAAAAAAACTTCTTTGCTAAGATTTTATGACTTGAAGTGTAGTTTGTTGCATTTAAATATGATTACGAACCAAAATCTTGATTGGTCGCCCCTTCGTAATAATTATGTTCAAATATTATTATCTACTTATAATAGTTTAATATTATAGCACATTTTACAAGAACCCTATTTACACAAGTATGAATCATAAAACTTCCATAGAAGTGTGCCAAATCACAAGTATTATGAAATGCTACGAAATAGTATCCGTCAAAGGCTTTAATATGCATACAATATAATAATGAAGCGTTTAAAGTTTTTGGTCGGACTAGGAAGGGTTGCTGTCCCTTTCCCGCAAAGTAAGTGGCATTGTAGTTTGTATGAAGTACTAACAAGTGACGTCATTTGTGAGTATAGTGCGCTCTCTGTGTAACAAGACATTGGCTTTTATTTTCCTTAATTTTGAACGCATTTTATTTTTTATTTTCGATGGTCGGAAAGATAATAAAAAATATCAGTTCGGTAGCGTATTACACCGCCTCGAGGAAGCAGCACGGCATACGAGGCCAACTGCAAAGTGAAACAGGCCTTATGGCTACCTATTTTAAGTGATTCTGTTGACGGAGAAACGTTGCGCGACCGCAAACCGTATCTCGGCGTGTTAAGGTTCATATTCGCTTGATTTTCCGAGTTGCGATTTGTTTACGCGTCAGTTTTCTTGTAGAGCTAATAACCTACAGATCATGAAAATATTTGCAATGTGTTGTTATAAAAGTTGTTATATATATAAACGTTTGATCACATTTATAAACTGTATATACAAGGTTACGCATATACCTTTAACTAATTCGAAAGGAGGTCGTTGTCCTCACCATTATGGGTAATGGAGCAGACATCACGAAGTGTGTGTGCTAAAGTGTCAGAAGCGCTATATTAGAATTATAAATGTAATTAGGAAAAAAACATCTGGCAAAAAATATTTTCAGCTTAATAAACATCATGACAATTATTTCACTTTATATTCATCACTAATTTACCCAATCCAGATTTTAAAAGGAAAATCAAACCATTCTTAGTAAAACATTTATAACATAAGTGAATATATGGACATTAAAACTAAATGACCAATTTTTCTGTGTATGACAGGATTATAGATATTAAACTTTTTTTTTACTGACATTATAATGTACTATTAACTGTAAATTAGAAAATCTTATTGACATCATCATTATATTTTTACTTATGGCATTAATGTATTATTATTATGTACTAGGCTACATTTTTTTTTTTTTTTTTTATTGACGTGGATGTATATTTTATTTATATTACACGGGAATTACTCACGTAAGATTAGGCCGGTTACTCCGACTATGGTTTCAATCGCATTCGGCGATCTTTATCAAGGTGAATGCGCGCGCGCGGCTGCGTCTCGATTTGCACGCTTTGGATGTATATTTTTATTAATTATTTGACCTAAAAACGATGCCTGGGAATCGTAACAGTAATTTATAAGACAAAATTGTTATACTTTCTTACAATAATAACACTAGAAATAAGCACTCATGGAAACTGACTTGCCTCATATGACGTACATGTCATACTGGTTAATAAACAATCTGAATCTATGAACAACTTTAAATATGAGACCAAATTTAAAATCGCGAAAAAAAAAACTGTTTCATAGTAAACTAGCTCTACCAGCGACTTCGCTCGCGAATTCTTCAGAATAAAATTGCCCATGTCAGTCTTCTTGATACATACTATTACGTCCCAAAATTTTATCGAGATCGGTTAAGCCGTTTAGCTGTGATTATGTAGCAAACAGACAGACCGACAGAGTTACTCTCGCATTTATAATATTAGTGTGCATGTTCATTGACTGCCTCGGTGGCTCAGTTGGTAGTGATCCTACTTTCTGTGCTTGGGGGCGTGGGTTCGATTCCCATATAGGACAAACATTTGTGTGATGAACATTTGTGTTTGTTCTATGTCTGGGTGTTAATATCTATTTAAGTATGTATTTAAAAATATATATGTATGTATATCAGTCTCTGGCAGCCATATTACAAGCTTTGCTTAGTTTGGGGTCAGATGACCTTGTGTGCAATAATGTCCCAGATATTTAATTTAATTTTAATTTAATTTAATAGACATGGAACAGCTGTATTTTATTAACAGTATTTTTTTTTGCGATTTCAGGTTTGTTTCTATAGTAAAAGTTGTTCATAATGACGAATATAAAGACCTCCTTTCGGCTCAGTAGTGTATATGCGTAACCCTGTATACAAGTTTGATCACATTTATAAATTGTATATATTGTAGCCATAGCACTGTTATAAGTACTACCTATTAGTCTAAAAGTATTTTTGTAGTTACCTATTAAACATCCCGACGTAGACATTTTGTAGACAAAATATTTTACCCAGTTTAAAAAACTAAAAAATCCTGATCGCTAATCCTGAAGACCCTGGTAAGGATAATGGGACAAACTAATAAAATTATTGTATTATCATCGGTCCTTGATAAGTGTTTCAAATCAATCCGTCATTTTGAAAGGGGTAAAATCACATACCAAGCTAATAAAAGCGTGTTTAATATGATAATTTTGTTATCAGCTAGGTCCTATACCAGGCGTCTTGCTTTAAAGTTGAACTAAAAAGTAGATTGTCTTGCTTCATAGACCATTTGATTGGTTGTCAATGTGTTGTCATTTAATCAATATTTCTCCAAAACTAGGACTCTGAGGAAATGGTTATTAATATTATTATATTAATCATTAGTATAATTATATTACGTATTTATATTAACTAGAAACCCTAGTGTAAGTATAGTTTTAGCTGACATCCAATAAATATTTGTACATTTTGATGTTTTTTGTGTATTTTGAACAGAGTTCAGGGGCCTTACGTCCAACTCTAAACGCGGGCCCAAATAGGTGCAGTTTGCAAAATCACGCGAACGCGAATCTTAACGCGCCGAGATACTATTTGCGGTCGCGTGATTTTGTAAACTGCACCAACTCAGGACCGCGTTTGGAGTTGGGCGTCAAGCCCCAGATGGTTATCAATTCGGTTTCTCTGATTCTGATAACTCCGACATTTTGGTAACGATTTTAACTGACTTCAAAAATGGAGGAGGTTCTCATTTTTTATGTTTGTTACCTGAGAACTCTGTCATTTATAAATCGATTTGTTTTTTTTAAAGTAATTGAAAGGTTTTACTTTCAGATTGGTCCCATAGAAATTACATCAAAATCGGTTTATTAGTTTGACCTTTATATCATAATAACTTTTTATTGTTTCATGGATCACAATATGATCATCAAAGTAACCGAATTTGCCCGTTGTATACTTTTGTGAAGTAAATTTTTTAAATTGATAATTATACTATTATGTAGAAGTGATTATACTAAAATGTCATTAATAGATCACTAGTTTTTTAACTAGCTCCAAAAAGACAAATAATGACGGACCTTTGAATAGAATATAAGTATAAGTAGAAATATAGTAAGATAAGATAATTTATTTCACAGAAAAATAACAGTATACAAAGAATGCACATCACATTTTTCGTAAACAACTTAAAAAACTAAGTAATGCGAATTACCATAGTTTTTAGTCTGTCATGTTTTTAGTAAGATTGTACATGTACTTAAAATAAAATGTGTAGAGAATTTTTTTTTTTTTTTTTGAAGAAGAAACATATTTTTTTCATACATAAAATATTGCGCGATAAGTCCCGATAAATATTAATACACATGGTGTAATTGTCAAGAAAAAAGATACTGTACCCGCCACCCCCTAGCAGTAGCCTTGGTACGAGCACTTGCGAAAAAGTTATCGTTACGTAAAAAGTAAACGATAGCAAAATGTATGAAAAATTGAACAGCGCCTCTATCGGACGTGAAAGGAAACTGAATTTTTCATACACTTTGCTATCGTTCACGTAACGATAACTTTTTCGCAAGTTCTCGTACTAAGGCCACAGGACTAGTTTTGTTTTCACCTTTTTGTTTGTTATGCTATAGTGCGTTTCACCAGAGTTCCCTCGCCATAATGTTGACCCCCCTGCACTTCTCATACACATTACAGGGAAAGTGCCAAGGGAGCCAACATTACACCGAGGGAACTCTGGTGAAACGTATATTTAGTGACAAGGAAGGAATGTAACACAAAACACTAACTGGTACTCGTATGTCTACGGGACAAGGGTGTAAATTCAACGTTTTTGTATTGTTTCTAAATGACTATTGATTCCATTATTGTTATAAAATTTTGTGATATTGTAAACTGGCTTTATTATAATTGTCGCATTTTGAAAATTTCTTACTATAAAGTTCCTGTTGTACTTGTAAACAGTGTTTTAATACTCGGTTAGATAACTGCCTATTCTTAGATGTAATCCTGATTTTATTTCCCAACTACATTTTAAAATCATGTTTAGATGGTGGAAGGTTCCGGAGAGGTGGCGGAGTACCGATATTTATGGAAGGAAATGGGGGAGACCTGTGCCCAACAGTGGGACGGTATAGGTAAAAATAGATGGTAGAAAGTTTTTAACTTCTTTAGGCGCTTTGAGCACTTCATGGAACTCGCGTCGTCGTCACGCTGTACCGTGTGTTTTAAAACAGCGCCATCCGAACCCCGTACGAAGCGCTTTGCTTCCACTTTTATTGTGCGAACTGCTAGTATATGGAATGCGCTGCCTGAATGGGTGTTCCCCGATAGTTACAATCTGGGTGCTTTCAAATCAAAATTGAATCGGTTTCTTCCAGGCATGCGTGATCCATCGTAGGCCGCATCATCGCTTAACATCAGGCGAGTTGGCGGCCTAGCGCAAGCCTATTATGTATTAAAAAAAAATTAATCTTAATTTATTCTTTTCGCTGTTAGTTAGGGTGAGGTTTAATCTATCGACATAACAGACATAATATTATTGTCATATTCCCTATTAAATGTATTTTCTTTCTCTCTTCGGTTGAGAGAGGGCAAAATCTGGCTGAACTATGTACCTACCTATGTACGGCTGCAAAATGTAAACGGTATTAGGTACAAGAGGTACCTATTTTTCGCTGAGGTACGGGTGTGGTAGTAAGCCTGTCTCTTCGCCAAGATAAATAAGAAAAAATATGATGTTACCATCTTAAAATAAACGCCTAGAATCCTGAAGAATCGATTAGTTACATGCAAGGACTATATATAATAACCATCCAAATTGACTTAGGTAGATGCAGTCTTATTAAGGCTTTTGTAGTTTTGGCCGAAGCAACAATATTTACGTGCGTAGTTACACAGGGTGCGTAATTATAATTAACTTGGCTATTATTGTAGCATGGCATGGCTAGCACTTAACTCCTCGTAATTATATCATGGAACTAGACAATATTAGTACTGGGACCTAGCGTCGGTGAGCACCACTCAGATTATCTAGCTAGACCTATGTTATCAGCCCTATGGCCAAAATAGCATTTTGTAAAGGTAGCATTTCAATCTTGGCGACCGCGACCAGCGGCCTCGGCGGCGTCGCGCGACCCTACTCGACCTCTGCTCAGTATGAATTTATATGAAGTCCTAAACAAATGCTTGTGACCCACACGTCACGCGATGCGGTCGCTTGCATTGTTTAGCACTCCATATAAATTCATACCATGATACCTACCACCCATTCATACAGTGAGTCGCGCGATGTAGCCACCGGTCGCGGCCGCCAAGATCGGAAATCGGAATTTGAAGATTTTCGACATTTGTTTGACATTAATAAAATTATTATACATTCTCTTTGATTACAAATCCACGTTTTTTTTTTTCATCTAAGCAAACAAACAATTTATGACGTTTTCAAAACATTTTAAAAAGAAAGAGGAAAAAGAAGAGGAAATCAATGAAAGAAAATATATAATAATAATTTATTTTACTTACAAAGAAAAATTAACTGTTTTCGAAGACAATGTCGTTACTAGCTTTGGATAAATGGTCTCGTTTGTTCAGGATTATAAGTCAACACGGAGGAATCGTCTCCTCGTTGTTAAAGCTGTGGAAGATGGAAAGTTTGAAAGTAAGTCTGAGCTAAACTTGTTAGGTACACTTAGTCTTTGAACTTAGGGTTTGAGCCACAAAACCCTCTAGACGATGTCATTGGTTCTACAAATTCAATGGTTGAAGAGAGGGAAATTTTCACAATATACCTACCTGGTGGGTTACCATAATCTCAAAAACATTCTTATAATTAATATTACATTGAATTCTGTCTCGCTCTCTCAGCTAATGAGAGAGCAAGACAAAAGTCAATGTATGCGATATATCTAGACGCGCGGGAGCGCGTCAGAGCCAAGCTCCAGCGGCACCGTGTGTAATATTACACGAACCACTTGGAGCCACTTTTGTCCCCCTCATTACTCAAAAACTATTTCATATAAACATGTCAAATTTGGCATATGTATTGAGACCTGGGAGATACATTTGTGCTCCAAATTTCATAAACACACCTCAAACAGTTATTTAGATATTAACGTCCAAAAATCGACATTTTTATCACTGACTGACCTATAGATCAAAACTATAACCCACTTCCAGATGACCTAGAAAGTTCAAATTTGGCATACAGATAGGTAGTTGGGTCAATAGAAAGGAAAAAATCAGAAACTGGTAAATTTGTATTATTTTCCAATTTCATTAATTCTATCAGTAACGCTTAATTATAGCGCCTGTACAAAAGAATTAGCAATCAAAATTGATTTCAGCCTGTCTTTATGTAGATTTTAAGATCTTCACGTGAATATATAATGAGTGGAATACAACCCTGAATTATTTTTTTTATCCAAACATATCAATTTTAGTACTTATAACCAAGAGTATAGTTGTACGGGCTCAGCCGGCTCGGTCGACTAACGCCTGACAGAATTCTAATAGCACCTAAGTTGTACGCGTTGGGCGGGAGCGTCTTGGGCAGTGGTCTCCTAGTTAACCGACCGCTGGTAGTAGTGGTGGAGTCCTCTGGCTTCTTCGTGGTCTTCCCTGGGGCTTCCTTGGCGTCAGGAGTGTGCCTATCACTAACCCAAGAAGATAGGCATATGTACACTTGTGTTTACCTCGTCTAATAATAGGTATTAAACTAAATGTCTCTCGTTTAGTAGGTTTACCTAAAAAAGTATGTACGAGTACCCTGTTGTATACATAATCAAAACCTTACTAAGTACATAATATTTAGTTAGTTCATGATAGGGTAGTAGGTACTTACCCACCAAAACAAAAATACTGATATACTTACGATTAAAATAGGTACCTAATTTCCTATCTATACTTATCAAAGTTAATCCTGACCTTGTAAACAGAACTTGTAAGTACCTAAATCCAGTGCCGTAACTAGCCTTTTATGCGCCCGGTGCAAGCTTCTATAACTGCGCCCTGGAAAACATAACTAGGTCCTATTTACGGCACTGCCTAAATCTATATACATATATCTAAAAATTGATGTGTGAGTATGTATGTATATATGAGTATGTTCCCTAAAGACTGCAAAACGGATGGACGGATGGAAACGGATGGATGGATGGATGGATATTTTGATGGAACTTTCACTGGCAAATAGCTGATTTTATAAGAAGTAATCTGTAAATACGGGTGACATACCTACCTTCCTAATAAACTAATTAGGTACCTACCTATAGGTTTTAGGTAGATGTACATTTCTTTAATATTGAATTCAGAAAAACTTGAGTTTCTGATTATTTTATCTAATTCTTAAAGCAGCCGAATGCGATGCAATATGCTTTTGACTTCATTTTAGTTATCACACTAATATCATATAGGTATGTGAAAGTTAGGATTTATGGATGGATGGATGGATGGATGGATGGATGGATGTTTGTTACTCAATCACGAAGAAACGGCTGGATGGATTTAGATGAAATTTGGAATATACATTGCTTATGTCCTAGATTAACACATTGGCTATTTTTTATCATCATCGTCACCGATTTTCATCACCACACGGGTGAAACCGCGGGGCGCAGTTAGTAGTTAATATTGGACGATGCAGCGCGGCGCGTATGCGACTGGCATATGCGACCCGGTCGGGGCGCCCGCCAGGTTCAGTGCGGAGTGCGCCAGGTCTGACGGTGCGTGGGGCGGCGACCGTGGAGCAGCGGGGTGGGGAGCGGTGCGATGAAACTGAAGCGAACGTGGCCGAGCAACAGGGTTGGATTTCGTAGCATAATTATGCTATTTGTACCATTATTTCATGATGTGTAGTATGTAGTATCGTAATGTCAGTATGCTACGCTAAAATACCATAATTTTATCATCAGGTCGTCCGACTTGTATTATTGGGTCTTTTTGCTTTTTAATATTATATTAAATTTTGAACACTATCGCTACATACCTACTTGTATTTGTATATTTAGGAGTGTTGTTATTTCTTATGTTTTGTTAATTTTATTTCAATCCAAAACAATAACGACGACAAGTTGATCATATTAAAAACCGATTTCAAAAATATATGAAAAACTTAAAAAGTGGCGATAAAATTTGAGGGTTACCCTCGATTTCCCTTCGATCCCGTCGTCAGATTCTGACTTGATGACAATAATATAATATATTTATTACCAAAAATATTTGTACATGTACAGATTAACACACAATGGGACCAAATTAGAAGTATCCTACCGAACAAAAGTTTTTTTTTTTAAATCTGTCGACAATTGGCGGAGAAATCGGTGAACATACATAAAAATATATATACAGTGGAACATAGAACCGTCCTCCTTTTTGAAGTTGGCAAAAAATCGAAGCGTAGCATAATTTTAGACCAATTAGTATAATTTTGACTTCCATAGACAATCATTTTGTGAAGGTCTGAATCCAACCCTGCCGAGCAAGCAGCAGCCGCGCTCACTAGCGCTCGCAAGCCGCAAGCGCCGTCTTGCTTCCTGTTGTCTTTGGATACCTGACTTATAAGGTTGCGATTTATGCTAATAATTATATTCTTTAAAAAATACTTGGAATATAATTAAAAGTTAATAATATTTTTAGTACTTATATTTATACTATATATTTTTTTGAGATTTCAATAGGTAATTCGTTACGTAATAGTCTTAAATAATTATCTTTTTACAACGCATATTGTACAATGAGTCATACAATAGAATTATTGGTGGGTGGCACACTCACCTTACACCGAATTATTCCAATGCCTCCCGATGGAAGCTGCCTATTCCATTCGATTGCATATTTTTTGTTTGAGTAGGTATAATGATATGATACATAACAAACCAATAGGTTGCGTGAGGCTATAGTAGATTATGTATGTCGTAATTGGGAAGATTTAAGTGTTTACACTAGCGCTCCAAACGGGGATCCTTTCTGCTCTGAAGAAGAGTATCGAGCAAGCATGCTTTGTTCGACAACTTATGGAGCTGCTTCAGAATTAAAGGCTGCAGTAAATTTGCATAATATTAAGATCGAAGTGTGTCATCAGGATGGTGTTCTGCTTGGTTTGTTCGGCGAAGAGAGATACCCTACAAAGCGCTTGCTCTTTACAGGAAATCTCTCTTCGGGCCATTATGGCGTTTGTATTCCAGTCGAACAAAATATCAACAATGCGTCTATTTCTCCAAAGTACACTTATACACTTCAAGAGAACGAGTCCTTGAAGGAAAACGAAAACTCGTCATAAAGGGGCCGCCCAGAAAAGCCTAAACCAGGTCAACCTAAAACGTCTGAGAAATCCCGAGCGGAACAACGGCGTAATGCTAATCAGCGTTATAAACAAGCGCACCCTGAAGTATTTCGAAATGCTCAGAAACGTTATGCAGACAAACACCCTGAGGTGCATCAGGCAGCCGTAAAACGTTCAGGCTTACCGTAGCCGTACGTTAGTACGTTTACGTTAGCCGTAAAACGAGCAGGCTTACGTTGGACTCTCCAGAGTTAAAACCTTAGATGGAGTACATCTTATCAATTTAGATCCAAGTCAAATCAAGGCACAAGAGAGCTCTATTGTAGAGTACAACCGCCTGCGCACGTTATACCGCCCAGACTTGGCCAAATCTACACTAATATTATAAAGAGGAAAGATTTGTACCTATTTTTGTATGTTTGTAATGAATAGGCTCCAAAACCACTGAACCGATTTGAAAAAATCTTTCACTGTTGGGAAGCTACACTATCCCCGGGTGACATAGGCTATATTATATTTTGTAGCGAGGCCGAAGGCCGAGCTTACACTCGTGCGAAGCCGGGGCGGACGGCTAGTTAAGTATAAACAGAAAACGCGTAAAAAGAAAACCGGATACTGAATGGGCAATTCATTCGAACATTTCAAAGGTACAAGAAAATATAGAAAATAACACAAAAAAGACAATTATACCCCGTAAACGTAGGAAAATAGAATAGATTAACAAAAATCATCTAGACGCGCGGGAGCGCGTCAGAGCCAAGCTCCAGCAGCACCGTGTGTAATATTACACGAACCATTTGAAGCGACTTTTGTCCCTCTCATAACTCAAAAACTATTTCACATAAACATCTCAAATTAGGCATATCTATTGAGACTTGCGAGATACATTTGTGCTCCAAATTTCATACGCACACCTCAAACAGTTATTTAGATATTAACGTCCAAAAATCGACATTTTTATCACTGACTGACCTATAGATCAAAACTATAACCCACTTCCAGATGACCTAGAAAGATGATCCTAAGTTAGATCTCACATTTAGATATCACTTCTTTTGTCGTTGAAGTCAACATCCAAGGCATAATGTATGTCATAATATTCACTTGGCTCTTATTTCACATTTATGTTTTTGATGGGATAAAGAGACTACCCTGACAGCTAGCCTATACAATCCTTTAGATAGCGGTTATAGCCTCCTAGGGTGTGCTGAGCGCCTGAAAGAAATCTTATAGCAAAATGGAGTGTTGTAGTTCGGTCAATTGCGGTAATTTTTTGTATTCCGAAGTGTTAGCGAAACAAATAATTAACTATTGCTAGATCTTTTGTACGGAACCCTCAGGGTGCGAGTCCTACTTACACTTGTCCAGTTTTATTAAACGAGTCATCAAATGGGCCTATCACATTGAGCACTCACGAGGTTGTCTACAATTTGGGTGTTTTCAAATCACGAGTGAATAGGTTTATTCTATGTAAGCGTGCTCCATCGTAAACCCAGTGCTGTAAATAAGGTTGTCATGTGCCAGCGGTGCCCAGGCACAGGGCGTAGACTCTGCAGGGGCGCAGAAATGACCACACCAGACCAAGTTTTGTTTTCAAGGGCGCAGTTATAGAAGCTCGCACCGGGTGCATAAAGAGCTAGTTACGATACTGCGTAGACCGCATCATCAAGGTGGTGGTCAAACGCAATTCTACAAAATATAAAATATTGAATGTGTTGTTTTGACTCGTTTCAGGAAGGTAAATACATGGGCAGAGACTACATGCACAATCGGTACTACGAGAATAAAAACTACATGATAAGTCGGAGCCGCTGGGTCGAATACAGTCCTACTGTTAGATTCGAATACGACGCTTCAATGGTTAGTTAGAACTTGAATAGGATAGAAATAGCCAGAGTTATTCTAGCAATTATACTTTAATAATTATCAATAACCGAACCGGAAGACGCAGCGCGGGTAGGCCTCCCATTAGATGGACCGACGACATCGTGAGAGTCGCGGGCATCCTGTGGATGCAGATGGCAGGATGTCGTTCAGTGTGGAGGTTAAAGGGGAGGCCTATGTTCAGCAGTGGACGTCTTACGGCTGATGATGATGATGAATTATCAATAAGTATAAAAACCGACTTCATTAGAATGTCAGAACTGGACCAAATTGAAATGGGACCACAAGGAAAGCACTAGCTTTCAACTAAAAAAAATATCAAAATCGGTTCACCCAGTCGAAAGTACTGAAATAAAAACATAAAAATAATAATACAACAGTCGAATTGATAACATCCTCCTTTTTGGAAGTCGGTTAAAAATACAGTTGGATTGCGAACCTCCTCCTTTTTGGAAGTCGGTTAAAAAGTAATAATCGTGTTTTAAAAGGGTCTTATTGTATTCTGTGATGTGGACAGGTGCCTCCGGAATGGTACGGCTGGCTGCACTACAAGACAGACCGGCTGCCGTGCGAGGACTGGGCCAAGTACTGCCTCACCTGCTGCCCCTGGACCCAGTGCTGGATGCTGCCGCCCGAGGAAAACATGAGTGGCACGGAGCAAGCCTATGTCCCGTATACCACCACACGCCCGAAGACCTACGTTTGGGACGGTGAGGTTTCTTGCCATTATTTCATCAGCGGACTATGGTGCTTCAGTTCCTGCACCAGCACCACAAGCACATACTCCGCTAATGGTTACAATGGTTCCTCACGATGTTTTCCTAAACATAGTGGAGGGTTATTTTGTTACCTATACCATGGTGGCATTGGGTACTTTCTAGACTTTAGTATTCAGCTGGCTAGCTACCACTTCCAAGTTGAAAATCAGAGAAAATCAGAATAAAAATGTACTAACAATAATTTTAGGTAGGTATCTATACTATATAGCTATAAAATAATACTGATATTTTTCTTCTTTACTACAATTACATATTAAGATTTAATACAACACCGTCTTTTCACGTTAGGTTAGGTTAGAACATCTGTGGTCAAACGCAAACGTTTAGGCTGTCAACAATAACAATAAATTTTTGCCTGAACACTTGTGATTGAATGGACTGTTTTTTTTATGACAAGAATATGCCTTTACCTGAATTGTACTTTTTATTTTTATATTTTATTTCTGTTTGACATTTATTTATTTGACATTTACTTAATTCTTTGGTTGACATGTATGCATTGAGAATTTATTATAAAGATTTATGTTAAAGTGTATGCGGAAGTATTTGAGGCTGCCTAATATATTAAGTTAAATAAAATAGCAATATTATATAGTTAGCAATTAATTTCTTTTTGTAGTTATAGTCATCATGGTATCTGTATAGGTACCATTTCTAGGTAGACGCTAGAGCGCACACAACTGTTTTTGACCTCATGTACTTGCCATACAATTACCTGTTCCACAGACCAATAAAGTCATTGTAATTATTTCTGTATTTGTTTGCGGAGGAATAATATGAGCGTGGATTATGCAACTGTACAGTGCAAAAGCCCGCAGGCAAGAGGGCGCGGCGCGGCGGCGCGGTCGCCTGGCGTCGCGCGCGGGGGTGGACAGAAGGGGGTCGGGGAGCACTCGTTCGCTACCTGCTTCCCACAGAATAAGGACTAGTATTAGGAAAGAAGTAGTGCTAATATCACTTCACTTCATCAGCCAATTAACGTCCACTGTTGGACAAGGCCTCCCTCATAGAGAGGGGTGTTGCCATAATCCCCACGCTTGGCAGGCGGCTTGGGGATCGCAGTACGTTCACCGTGTACTATTAGGACGCTGCTGCCCATCCTCCGGTGGTTCTGGTCGCAGTTTTAGGACATACCCGGGTCCTAATATAGCGTAAACCAATTAAACATGTTACATCCGAAATTGTCGTTACCTGGTGACTTACGCCCAACTCTAAACGCGGGCCCGAATAGGTGCAGTTTGCAAATTCACGCGACCGGAAACCGTATCTTGGCGCTGATTTTGCAAACTGCACTTATTCGGACTCGCGTTTAGAATTGGGCGTATAAGGATCCTGAACGAAACAGATTCTGTATTTTTGACAGGACGGCGAATTGGAGGATTGTATACTTTTTTATATACTAGGGATTGGGACATGACCTCTAAAAAGCTCCAAAGGCTACATAATTATTATTTGATAGAAGGTAATTGAAGGCATATTTCTTCTTGACAAGACGCCATCTAGCGTAAAATGAGACAACTACTTGGTGTGCGTGCTAGCGTGATTTCGTATCGATAATCGAAGAAAAGCAGGGATGCTTTCCTTTCTGCCTTATGTTTATGTCAGATGTGTTCGCTAGAGTGCGTAATCAGTGTAGGTATATTCCACAATAATATTAGTAGGATACTACTTAGTAAATGCTTGTTTTCAGGTCATTCTATCTGCAACCGCCCTTGCATGCCGATGGAATAGAAGCGCATCAAAATACAGTCGGCTACAAACTCACTACATCAAAACTCGCGTAGAATCCGCGAATTTAGCAAACCGTGCGTTTGTGCGGTTATCAGATAGCTATTTTTGTCGTTGACTGTACGTAACTAGTACCTATCATCCTAACAATTCTGTAAGTTTATTAATTAATAAAATACTTATGTAAAAACGCTTAAATTTCTTTTATTTATATAAGTCCATCTATTGTGTAGGTAAACCAATACATTTTCAAAAAGTTTAACACGTAAAATAAGTCTAAATGTCACAATAGCTAGCAAAAAAATTGGTTGGTGGGTACAAGTGAAGACTGCATGCGTTTAATGTTGAGCCTAAATTTCTTACTAATATACCTAAACATACCTAAAAGTCGCGTAGACACGTAGTACCTAAATTTCAAAAACACTAAAATTATACCTAGCAATTTGAAGAGGCAGTGGGCAGGGCACATAGCACGCAGAACGATGGGGCCGAAAGGTTCTCGAATGGAGACCTCGGACCGGTAAGCGCAGCGTCGGACGTTCACCCATTAGATGGACAGTCGACCTACAACAGACGGCAGGAAAACTCTGGATGCAGGCTGCTTCCAACCGGCTCTTTTGGAGATCGATGGGGAGGCCTGTCCAGCAGTGGACGTCCTGTGGCTGTTATGCTGATGAATATGATGAAAATTATAGCTATCAGTAACTAGTGTGCATTGGATCTGCGTGATCTAATTCCCATTATTCTATCGGACTGCCAGAGCGGGCACAAAAAGGCGACACCCTTTACGGTTAGAAAATATTTTGAAAACCCATACGAAGCGCTTTGATTCTACTTTTATTGTGCGAATAACTTCTAGTCTGTTGAATGCGCTGCCTGAATGGGTGTTCCCCGATAGTTATAATCTGTTGCGAGTGAATCAGTTCCTTCTAAAAGCCGTAATAGACGTTCGTACCACGAACCGCCGTCTGACCAACAGGAGGGAAAGAGTTTTTTTTTTGCGTCAGACGGCGGTTCGTGGTACGAACGCATGCACGCATGGCCCATCGTAGATCGCATCAGCTCTTTATGATCAATAGAGGTGGCGGACAAAATCAAAGCCTATTATGAAAAAAAAAATACTGTTCAGGTAGCCAGACACTTCAGAGACTTGTTTTCACACATGTTGACGTTGGTTGTCATATTATAGGTAGTATTATACTGAAATACTATTATAAATAAGGGTGCATTGAATCCCAGGTTAGAACTGGATCTCGAATTGAGCTATAGTCTAGGCTAGTGGTTTTAACCCTTAGCATGAAAAAAAAAAAATCGGGGCCCCCTAGCTTCTACAGTTTATAATCTGTATTTTACTATATTACAAATATCAAATACGTACCTATAACCTTATTAATATAATTACTTATATAATTACTCATTAATGAATTTTTCTTGGTAGGTATAAATATATTTTTACCTTATTTTTTTTCTTTTACTGAGGCTTTGCGACCCCCGAGATCCCCTTATGGCTGCGTATAAGGCAAGAAAAATGTCTGATTTCACCCGCGCGTCTCGCATCACCCGCATTAGTGTGAAACACAACCACGGCAGCGCGGCAGTCGCGCGCAGCTAAAGTGTACACAACTCGCGCACTCGACCTTGTAAAGCGGCAAGGAGCAATAATACTGGTGTACTTGGTGTTTTGGCGATTAGCTGAGTACTAGGGCATGCAAAACTCGGGTAATTGAAAAAACCCGGTTTTTTCGAGTTTTCAATTTCAAAAACCGGTTTTTTCGAGTTTTTCGGGTTTTTCGAGTTTTCTTTATTTAAACCTTAAAAATATTGTATTAGTGTGTGCAAGTAAAGAAAATGCTGAAATTTAGTTATATATGTACCTATTTGCACTTGCGTATTTTTATTGTTTAGCTTTAACAAGAGATTAATCAAGTAACATTTGGTATAATGTTGAGACTTCCAGCGTCCTGAACAAGCCAGTTTCCTTAAAGGCTGGAGCACCATAAACCACATACACACGCTCCGCCACATTATACAGATGACTGAGGAGTGTAATCGGCCATTATGCCTAGCGTTCGTGGACTATGAAAAAGCCTTTGATTCAATCGACACCTGGGTAGTATTGCAGTCCCTCCAGCGTTGTCGTATCGACTATAGATATATCGAAGTGCTGAAGTGTTTGTATAGAAACGCCACCATGTCGATCAGATAAAAGGAGAGCACGGAACCAATCCAATTGCAGAAAGGCGTGAGACAGGGAGATGTTATCTCTCCAAAACTGTTCACGAACGCGTTGGAGGAAGTTTTCAAGCTTAGACTGGAACAGATTCAGCATCAACATCAATGGCGAATACATCACTCACCTTCGTTTTGCCGATGATATAGTTATCATGACAGAGTCACTGGAGAACCTCAATACAATGCTCAGCGACCTCAATAGCCTTTCCCAACAGGTGGGTCTTAAAATGAAAATGGACAAGACAAAAATCATGTTCAATGTCAATGTTGTACCCGTGCCGGTAATTATAGGGAGCGATACTCTCGAAGTTGTTGACTATTACATTACATGTATCTTGGTCAGATTGTTCAGTTAGGTAAGTCCAACTTAGGCAAAGAGGTCACCCAAAAAATCCAACTCGGATGGGCAGCGTTCGAGAAATTGCGTGAAATCTTCTCGTCAAAGATACCACAGTGCATAAAAACAAGGGTCTTTGATCAATGTGTGTTGCCGGTGATGACATATGGTACTGAGACGTGGTCCTTAATTGTTGGCCTTTTGTAGAAACTCTGAGTCACACAACAGGCAATGGAGAGAGCTGTGCTCGGAGTTTCTTTGGGCGATAGAATCCTGAACGTGGATATTCGCCAAAGAACCAGAGCCACCGACATAGGTATTAAAATTTGCAAGTTGAAGACGCAGCCTAGGTAGGCCCCTACTAGATGGAACGATGACATCGTGAGAGTCGTGGGCATCCAGTGGATGCAGATGGCAGGGTGTCGTACAGGGTGGAGGTTAAAGGGGGAGGCCTATTTTAAGCAGTGGACATCTTCCGGCTAATGATGATGACGATAGACAACGGGAGTCACTAATTAGTCTATGTTGGGGCATGTTAAACTCCTTAGTGTGAAAAGCCGCGACGGAATCTTCAATAGAACTGCCTGACATATTCAGCATTTTATTACATTCTTTACCCTTGGAGCTGTTTCCATCCGTGGCATGCAATGATTAAAACCATGCTGATAATTTATCGCAAGCAGATTTTTTATATTTTATATATTTTAATGTTGCTGAATCGGCACTGGCAGTCCTCCTATTTTTTTTCTCTCTGTTGATATGAAGAACTAGTATAGCGTACGTTTATCAAAATATTGAAAATAATAATATGGGATGATGATGGTTATTGATTTAGCTATGTTAACACAAAAACATGAAAATTGAGAAACAAAAAGACTATACATTAAAATACATAGTAGTAGAAATATTGTCAAAAAATCATAGAGATATCATACCTAAACGTGCCAAAAATATATATGTCTGAACCAAAACTTGGCGCACGCTACACATTGCGCCAACTTTATGGTTAGTTGTAAGGCAATCGCGTTCCGACTACAATGCCCCGCGATGCCAGTGCTGTAATTCCATAGCTGACAAGCGACGTTGAACACTATGCAAGCGACATAACGTCTAAATTAGAAAGTGTCATTGTGATGTCTAGGTATTTACATCGACGCTCGGACGTTTTTTACTACTTTTACTTGGTGATTGTGAGTCTATAGGTATTGTATCTCGATAGAAAGAGTAAGTTTTTATGAAGTTTCATTGTTTATTAATGTTCTGGTGGTAGTATTTTACATAAACCATCGTGAATAAAAAAAACTCTAAAAACCCGAAAAACCCGGTTTTTCAATCCTAAAAACCCGGTTTTCAAATCAGTCGGTTAATCGGGTTTTTCGGGTACTCGGGTACCCGGTTTGCATGCCCTACTGAGTACGGTCGCGGCGCGCAAAACCGTAAATTGTTTATTTCACTTTTCAAAATTGTATTTGTTATTTATTTTTAGGTTTTCTACAATATAAAAAATAATAAAGTATATAAATTTCATTTAAATTAAATTAAATTAAATTAAATAATTTTAAAATTATTTAATTATTTTTTAAATTAAATTATATATTTAATTATATTAAATATAAATAAATATTTATTTTTTATTAATGTTTTTTTTCTTCTAAATTATTTAATTGTTCTAAAATTAAATTTAAGTTTAAATTTTAATTTGCAACGCACTGCTGTACCGCAGTGTTGCAACGCAGTGTTGCTACGCACTGTTGCACCGCACTGTTGCACCGGGCTGTTGCACCGTACTGTTGCAACGCACTGTTGCAACGCAGTGTTGCACCGCACTGTTGCAACGCAGTGTTGCACCGCACTGTTGCAACGCAGTGTTGCACCGTACTGTTGCAACGCAGTGTTGCACCGCACTGTTGCAACGCACTGTTGCAACGCACTGTTGCAACGCAGTGTTGCACCGCACTGTTGCAACGCACTGTTGCAACGCAGTGTTGCACCGTACTGTTGCAACGCAGTGTTGCAACGCACTGTTGCAACGCAGTGTTGCACCGCACTGTTGCAACGCAGTGTTGCACCGTAATGTTGCAACGCAGTGTTGCACCGCACTGTTGCAACGCACTGTTGTAACGCACTGTTGCAACGCAGTGTTGCACCGCACTGTTGCAACGCACTGTTGCAACGCACTGTTGCAACGCAGTGTTGCACCGTACTGTTGCAACGCAGTGTTGCACCGCACTGTTGCAACGCAGTGTTGCACCGTAATGTTGCAACGCAGTGTTGCACCGCACTGTTGCAACGCACTGTTGCAACGCACTGTTGCATCGCACTGTTGCAACGCAGTGTTGCACCGCACTGTTGCAACGCACTTTTGCAACGCAGTGTTGCAACGCACTGTTGCAACGCAATGTTGCACCGTACTGTTGCAACACAGTGTTGCAACGCACTGTTGCAATGCAGTGTTGCACCGTACTTTTGCAACGCAGTGTTGCACCGCACTGTTGCAATGCTGTGTTGCACCGCACTGTTGCAACGCAGTGTTGCACCGCACTGTTGCAACGCACTGTTGCACCGCAAATACTGGTTTTATTGTATTCTTAGGTAAATGAGAACCTTCCTCCTTATTTGAAGTCGGATAAAAAGGTAAGTAGTATTTGACTTTGACTAAGGTAAGTAGTCCCGCTAGTGTATTGTGCATTTCCCCTTACCAGCACATACCCGAGCCAACCCAACTGGTCAAACAGTAGGTATTTATGTTTTACCGACTTCAAAAAAAAGGAGGAAGGTTCTCAATTCAACTAGTATTTTTTTATACCGGTCGAATTGAGAACCTTCCTCCTGTTTTTAAGTCGGTTAAAACATAAGTACCTATTGTTTGACTTACCACATTTTCAATTTTTTTTTTATGAGAAGCGGTTTTTTGCTCCCATTATTACCAAGCTGTTTTTTGTCGGTTAAAATTGAGAACCTTTCTCCTTTTGCAAAAAGCCGCTTCTAATATTTTATAATGTCATCTAATTTTTAGTTTTATCTTTCTGACTTTCTCTCTCTCTGCTTCTGTTATGCCGTGCTAAGCCATGCTGTGCCATGCTGTGCCATGCCGGACCATACTATACCATACTATACTATACCATACTATACCATGCTATGCCATGCTATGCCATGCTATGCCATGCTATGCCATGCTATGCCATGCTATGCCATGCTATGCCATGCTATGCCATGCTATGCCATGCTATGCCATGCTATGCCATGCTATGCCATGCTATGCCATGCTATGCCATGCTATGCCATGCTATGCCATGCTATGCCATGCTATGCCATGCTATGCCATGCTATGCCATGCTATGCCATGCTATGCCATGCTATGCCATGCTATGCCATGCTATGCCATGCTATGCCATGCTATGCCATGCTATGCCATGCTATGCTGTACTAAAATAAAAGAAACACGCAAAAGCCCGTTGGTCCAGTTGGTAGTGAACCTACCTTCTGAGCTTGGAGGCGTGGGTTCGATTCCCATCTAGGACAAACAGTTATGTGATGAACATTTGTGTTAGTTCTATACCTGGTTGTTAATAACTATAATCTATTTAAGTATGTATGAATTATTTAATTAAATTTATGAAACTATAAATTAAAAAAAAAATTTTTTTTGTTAATTATTATTATATTTTTTATTCAACAAAAATTATATTTTACTTAATAATTTTGATTTTTAGTAGTCTTTCTGACTATCTGTCTCTCTATCTCTCTCTCAGCTTTCTCCGTCTGTCTCTCTCTCTCTCTTTCTCTCTCCACACGAAACACTTAGACTCTTATAACTATATTACTGAGCGACATAATAATAGATTCGTTAGGTAGGGCCTAGTCGTATCCATAATTATTAATACCTGTAATTTTTTCATAGTAGCTTTACCTAGTCTGTGCTCTAGGTCATTGGCAACACTTGGTTGCCGCATCAAATAGTCGCGTTCGAGCCATAGATTTTTTATGTTATCCATTGTTTGAAAATACAGTAGGTGTTGATATAATCGCTCTCGGAAGATAAATCTAGGCGAATAGCAAGCGCGTGCGTCCTTCCCCGTTGGAGCATAGTGCGGTACTGAGGTTGAACGGAGCATGTTTCGCCATTTAGATACAAAGCGCAACAGAATAAGGTTGAATATCGGACTTGCCGTTTGACCGAATAGTTGCTTAGAACTAAAGGACGTAAGTCTCAAATCGAATAAAATTTATTATGAGAGTACTAATTAATCTAGGTAAATTTTGTCTTAGCACTGGAAAACTAACTATATTTTCCTTCGGTGATTATTTATTTTAGATATGTGACTGAAGTTCTATCCAAGAAAAAATCAAAAAATCCAGCAAAAAGGCACCATTTTGAAAACAATAAAGTATCGAGTAAATATTATTATTTAAGATATTGTTTTGTATGATTGTAATTTGTTTTGTGTATATAATAAATAAATAAAAATAAATAAATAAATATCTTGCTATTATGTTTCTGTCTGAGTGCCGGAAAGAAAATGAATTGAAAAATCACATATATCAATTATTACGTTGATAGGATATTTGGTTTAGTTAGAATATCATGGCAAATTAGCATAAAACTTCGGATGCCCCCTCTTATAGAGGCATGGCGTGCCATGAATCCCCCAGGGGGTCACGACCCACAGTTTGAAAAACACTGGTCTAGGCAAAGACTTTCTATAACTATACATTTAATGCAGGGCGAACATGTTCAGACACTTCATCAGTTGCCCACTACTGATATAAAAAACACGCCCACTGATTCCACTGATCCTCACGTCATTTCCGACCAATACCGTAGGTACGCCATCACTATGCTTTGTTTACATTTTGAACTGACGTTGAACGGGCCAATTAGCATTTAGTAACCCCTCACCCCGCCCGACAGGTATTTGACTGAATTGTTTCCATTGAAAATAATCGTAACTACAAGTCTGGGTTACGTAGTAGCTATACCTAGTCTGTGGGTTTAGGCAATGTTCGAAGATTGATCAAGGATAACTCGTAAACTTTGCCCGTTTCATTAACCACGAACAAGGTGACGCCTAAGGAACTATCGTATCAATAAGGGCTGTCAGTTATCAGTGTCTTAACTTTAGGTGACTTCTAACGTCACTAGTTATCACCTAACGTTTGGTGAAACATTATTTTGCCCTCTCTAGGCAACTCCTAAATATTTAGGCATCTGAGTTTGGCGACTCATAGGGTTAGTGGAAAAGGGCATGTCAGGAGTGTCTAAAATTCCGTTAGCAAGACAAATGATTTAATATCCCTTCCCATCCAAATGACGGATTCATGGCAGACTATGTATCTACTTGTAGGTGCCTTATCCAGTGCCGTAAATAGGGCTGTGACAGCGGTGCCTAGGCACAGGGCGCAGACTCTGGAGGGGCGAAGAAATTACTACACCAGGACCAAGTTTTGTTTTCAAGGGTGCAGTTATAGAAGGCTCGCACCGGGCGCAGAAAAAGGCTAGTTACGGCACTGGCCTCATCATCAGCATAATCAATAGTAATATTAATATTTGAAGTGTTGTTCCCTCACTTTAGAATTTGCTAAATTCATATTACAGACAATTCAAAAATTTGGTGACTGGCAGGGTTTGAACCTGAACCGTTCGGGTTGACGCTCCGAACGCTCTTTCTGCTAAGCTCAATCGTCCGGTCGTCAATTTTAGGTTGTTGGTTTCAAACATAGGAAAAAAAAAATGCTTAAATTAGAACAGCTGTCAAGGCATTTATGTAAAAAAATAATTGTAGCCACTTGCATACATTTAAAACCATAGTTACTGTGTTAGCAACTGAGACACGGAGTTCGACGCGTTGACATAAATAAGAATGTTCAATCACATATCTGTCTCAATATTTGGCGACACAGTTTCCTTCTCATTTCCGTTCTATTTACTTCTCTTTTCTGTGGTTGGTTTAGTCTGTGTTTAGATAGGTATCATTCTACTAATGGTAGTAGTAGTACCTATATGTTCACTAGGTACTGAATGGACCATACTGTTAGGTACTATGATGAACGTACCAGACACGAAAAACACGACAAGCCCACTAAATGCCAAATCAATAACTATGTTGAAAACCAGGAAGGAAAGGCATCAGATATGCTTGCATATATGTCTTTTTATGGTTCCATAGTCATCATCAACCATAAGACGTCCACTGCTGAACATAGGCCTCCCCCTTTAACCGCCATACTGAACGACAACCTGCCATCTGCATCCACTAGATGCCCGCGACTCTCACAATGTCGTCGGTCCATCTAGTGGGAGGTGGCTACCTACGCTGCGTCTTCCGGTTCGTGGTCTCCACTCAAGAACCTTTCTTCCCCATCTTCCATAGTACCTACTAGGAAATATGGTCCGCCTTCTGCATTTTTGACTTCTGTGCTCGGGGGCGTGGGTTCGATTTCCACCTGGGGCAAACATTCATGTGAGAAAATTTGTGTTTGTTCTGTCTGGGTGTTAATATCTATAAAAAAATAAAAATTACGTATATCAGTCTCTGCAGGCCTAGCACGGGCCGTGGACATATTGTCTGCTGGCAGACATATTACTAGCTTGGCTTATTTTGGGGTCAAATTACCGAGTGTGCACAAAATGTCCGAGATATTTATTTCTAAACTCTAAGACATAAACATTTGTAACTTATAATGCTAATAGGACATGATGTATTAAAAAAAAAATTGATTGTTTGTTGATTATTATTACTTTTTGAGACATAGCGATATAGGGAACTAGGTAATACATTCCGTATATGGTACGTTTTCTTTTTGACTAAACCAAACTATAAAAAACATACGTTATGTCGGGATGATAGCAACTCTGAAATTTGGATAAGTCCACACAGCTTCGTTCATTCAAATTATTCTGTACCTAATAACCAATTTCTGAACTATGAATGATAACTAGCTTTCAAATGTCGAGTATCAGCAAAATAGGAGAAATAAATATAACATACCTAAGACCAGTGTATAACCCTATTTTTTTGAATAAAATTAATTTCAGTTTCATTTCATTTTGGCTACTGAACCCTACCATATGTGTGTCTCGACACGCTCTCGGCTAGTTATGTAGCAACGTACTCAAATAGTAATAAAAAATACATTTCAAAACTTTTATTTTGAAATTTGGAATAACATGCGTTATTTTTATTATTATTTACGGACAACAAAGAGTTTTAACAACGTAAAACGTAGCAAAAAAATACCTAAGTACCTATTAACAATTAGGTATCAACAAACCTTAAAAGTAAAAAAAAAAAGTTTTTAACATTGTACTGTATACAACCATCTAAAACTGTACTATTGTCTTCTATGCAAAAACAGCAAAAATGTCTACCTATTTAGAACGAAAAACAGTTTTCCTAAAATGCTAAAAATGTTATCGATAGTAAATCCAAAGCGAATTCAGTACGCATAGCGCCGCCGCACAGAAATCGTCAGGCATAGTTTTCCACGTGAAAACGCGTCGGTAGTCTGAACGAAAGTTCGTATTTTGGTTTAAAAAAATGGTGCGATGTGATCGCGCTTCGTGCTTCGTCTCTAGTGGGAGCTGGGGGCGTTTTTGGGCGGCACCGGTAACTCCTTCCGAGCGGCTGCTCCAACTCTGGTCCCTCAGTAGTCCGCCGGCGCCGCACGCGGCGAGTGACGCGCGCCTCTCATGTCATAGTGTCAGTGCCGCAGTGTGGTGGGGCACAAGCCCAAACATTCGAAAATAGACGACGAAAACATTAACCCCCCAATGGGAGTTTACGAAGAGAGGGGAGCGATGCATTGGGTAAGCTATATTTTATTTAAATATTTTTATGTTTATCTTCGATATATATTTTTTCTACATGTATTTTTTACGTATGTACTAAGTACCTACTATAGTTTTTTTAGTTCGGCTTTCTGTGTACAGTGGGATTAAAAAGATTTAATCGCTCTATCTGCTACATTTATTATTATTTTATAAAGACGTTTCTGTATTAGAGGACGCAACTGATTTTTTTTTGCGCAATTTATTATTTCACTAAATTAAATTTAAGCATCAAAATAACGATCTGTATTCTAAAATATTTTTTGAAAAATGGAGGCAGTTTTTAGCTCTACTCCTATTTAATACGGTTCTAAAGAGAATTATTCTGAAGGCAAAACAGACGACGCGCCGCACGGACGGCGCGCCGCACGGACGGCGCGAGGCGTAGGCTTAATATTATACCCCTAAGTAATATTAATTTTATTTTATGTCGCCTCGGATACCGGGATCAGCGGCTAAAAAATACTTTTATGAAAGATAAGGAAGCCACTATTCTTCGATACAACTCTCCGAGTTCCATGGATTAAACTCTTCCATTGACTACGTTTCTATATTTGGCTTCTAAACCCCTAAAAGCCTCACTTACTGTTAAGGAACTAAGCTAGAGTATTAAAAAAATAATAGAATACTCGCGCTGACCTTTGATTATCTGCTACGCTGTCCATAATCAACTGTAGCACATTAAAGCACTTTATTAAAAACTAACTACTGATTATAAATAAAATTTGCTAAGACTCTACACAGCAAAGCTTAGTAAATGGTTGACTGAGGCCGGTATCAAAAAACCCTTTTAATATAATTCGTATACTTGGCAGATGTTAACTTCTGTTTTGATAAAAATTTAGAATGCTAGGGGTCACCAAGGAAAATTAGAGCGATTGGTGTAGGTGATGCCTTGTATAATGTGTACCTACTGCTAGGGCAAAGCTATGTGGAGAGTGGAGCGGTCGTTGGACTGAAATGACTAATGTTTTAAAGAAATATTCCGAGCAATGTATTCCTGTTTCATTTGTTTTGAATTTCGATGGAATAGTGAGATATTTCAACCTAGTTTCGCATCACATAGCCTTGCTGTAGTAGATAGACTAGGTACTACAAGAATATACATTATATACATCAGAATGCAATGTATGCGCGCCGCTCTCTTCCGGTAATCGTTCTATTCTTTCGGTATAAGTCAGGCAATGCATCTTCGTTCCAAATTTCATCTGAATTTATTCAGTTAAGTAGGATTATAAGGAGAGAATTTATGTGGTAGATCAAACAAACACATTTACAAACTTTCTTATTTATAAAATTAAAATCAAGGTAGGTATAAGTCAAGAGACAAAAAGTAATTAGGTATGAGATCTTCTCACCTAAATTTTACTAAAAAAATATTGACTGTAGTATAAAAAATTAAATAAATAAGTCTTAATAAAATCAAACCTATGCCGAGTACCTACCTAGTTATAATACATACGATTAGTATAAAAATATATAACAAAGATATATAGATAAGGTTAATATGATTCTTGAATTTTATTAGTTTTCTCAAGATTCGATTGAGTGTCGTAAATTTTGTTTGTAAATAACAAGTATTTGTGTTAAACATATTTTTAGCAGATAAATAAAAAATATTTATGGTGGCTGATGAAATATATTTTCATGTAATTTTTTTTTTGTATCATTTTTTTCGGTTTCTTCAGGGCAAGCGTGCTTCATCGTAGACCGCATCGCGCTTAACATCAGGCAAGTTGGCGGTCACACGCAAGCTTATATCTTAATAAAAAAAAAAACAAATAAATGTATCAATTTAGGTAATTAAAAAAAAAAACATGCGTTAAGATAGATATATAGATAGAAACTCTTTATTGTGTACACCAGAAATAAAAATTACATACAGATAGAAAACACTTACGAGCTATGTCGCTAAAAGCGATCTCTTCTAGGCAACCAATTCTTAAATATATTTTTTATTCATAACATCGCCGTATATTAATAATCCAATAATAACAATTCGTCAAAGAATACGTATTCTACACTAATAAAAAAATTCCTTTTACATTAAATTATCTTTTCTCAAACATGGTAGTTAATAACTCCATAATCTGAAGAACACATTTCCGCGCAAATTTTACTTTATGGTTACAAATATGGTTCAGCCAATTTTTGTCTACTCTAATATCTTGTACCGACGAATTTTTTATGTGTACGTTTAATTACGTTTTTGTACTAGATGAGGTTATCTATGTTACAGAACAAAATTGATTGATATTTCCAGATGACTCTGATTGTCTCCTGTGATTGGCTAGGGGGTACATATTTTTGAGTTTAGTTTGCTAGGCAACGTTTTATTTACATGTAAAAGTTACCCTAAAACCCTAATGTAAATGACGTAAACGTAAATACGTAAATGACTTATTTAGTACCTAATCCTACCTAAAAAGTTATGTGCACTTTAAATGCCATTGCTCAAAAACTGAAAGAAAACATCGCGAGGAAACCGGTATGATAAATTCAAATTCAAATTATTTATTGAGAATAAAAACGGACAAATTCCACTAACATTTATCTCACATACTGTTAAACTAAAATAGATTTCCTAGTAAAAATAGTAATAATATTATAAAATTACTAATATAATAAATACAAGAAATTGCTGTAAAAATATGTCAATCATACAAATTGTCATTATAGTCAACGGCTTTTTTGCCCCTGTCCCATTGATCAGTTAAATTTTCACAATAAGTCAAAAAAACCTTTCGTTACATTTTTCCAACTTTCACAAATAATATCACAATCAGTGTTGGTAGCAAGGAGTGCATTGAAATGGGGGCGGGCGCGAATCAGCGGAGACATGGAGCGCGCCACGGTGCGGCTGTGAGCTACGTGGAAAAATTTGGGCAATTTTCCACGCCTATTAGCCGGAACCCCGGGTTTATATAGCACAAACAAAGTGCACAATAAATTGTGCAGATGCAAGGAGTCAACCGATCCTCTGAGCACCTTGCAGCAAGTAGCAAGCTGATCCAACATCCTTCTCACTTCTAGTGAGTTGTAGCCGAGCTGGCCAAGCAAGAATTTAGTTGGGTACATGAACGGGTAATAACCGTGAAGCTTCTTATACAGCGATCTTAAGAAAGCTCTTTGAACCTTTTCAAGCATCCGCACATAGGTGACGTGGTGCGGGTTCCAGACACATGCGCTCGACTCCAGCTTGCTTCTGACTAACGAGTTGTACAATGTTCTAATAACTAACGGATTTTTAAAATCTTTGGCATTTCGTAATACGAAGCCCAGACGACGATAGGCCTCTTTGGCGAGATCAGAGATGTGGTCATGGAAATTCAGGGTACGATCAAATGTCACTCCCAGATCCTTAATGCTATTTACCCGATTTATACATAGATTGTCAAGATGATAATTATAATTGATGGGATTTCTTTTGCGGTCAAACGTCATTACTTTACACTTGGTCACATTAAATGTCACTTTGTTTTTCAAGCCCCATGCACAGATTCTATCTATGTCCTCTTGTAAGGTAAGGCAGTCACAGGGAGATTTTATTTCGAGAAAAAGCTTAAGGTCGTCGGCATACAATTGACATTTGGCAGAAGTCAGCACTTTAGGTAGGTCGTGCACCATCATTTTAAATAATAACGGACCAGTGATGGAACCCTGGCTTACACCAGATCTTGTGTGATATGGTCCCGAAACGAATCGAACGAAACGAATAATATAAAGAATCTTAAAAGTTCAAAGACGTAATAGGACAGTTATATGATTATTTACGGGATATTTACCGTGGTAAGGTTGTGGAAAGAGCTCCCGATATTGTTCAGTCTTCCCGAGAACATGGTGCATGTACATCACACACATCATCAGCCAATTAACGTCCACTGTTGGACAACGCCTCCCTCATAGAGAGGGGTGTTGCCATAATCCCCACGCTTGGCAGGCGGCAAGCTCAAGAGGCGGCTCTATGGTGCATGTAACTGCGCCGAAATATCGGGAGCTCCTTCCACAACCTTACCACGGTAAATATCCCGTAAATAATAATATACCTATAGCGAACAACCGTGATAGTTTAAAATATAATATGACATTCATCAACATGCACTGGGCCAGCATTGAGGTTTTGATTATTTATGTCAAAATCAAAGCATGGAGTTTATGGCCCATCCTCTATATATATATATCTCTGATAGAAGGCTTATGGCCCAGCAGTGGGAACGTGATAGGATGATGATAATAATCGCTACGGTTGCTGACGCTGCAGTTAGTACTAAAAGTATAAAAACTTAAATAAAACGTTTATGTATTTACCCATCTCTGATAACAAAATAAGATTAAAGAACTTGGATTATTGCTGTAAGCGAATCTAATAGCTGAGAAAAATATTAAATGGGTGATTTTTGTGTATCAAATATGTTGTTTACTTCGACTAATTGGAAAGAAGAGAAATATAATCAAATACTTAAGTATAGGTTCTTATTGGGAAAATATCAAATTGATTCTGGACTTTTACTACAAAGGGTACCTAAGCAGTGTTGGGTGTGTAAGGGTAAGTGGGCGAAGTACTAATATTCGATACGTATTTTTTGTATCGAATATTCTTATATTATTCTGTTTAAGTGACTGCGACATACAGACACAAACGGACAGACGGACACGGTACTACCGAACCCATACACACTATTAGAAGTATGCATGAAGACTAAGTGTCAAGAATAATATACATAATTATTTTAGGCCAATTTGAAGAAAACATACAGGTGTACTGAAAAATGAGAAACGTATTTGAGGGTATGATAATTTAGGTTGATTAAGTACGAAAAAAATCGAGTAAAAATATTAACTAAAAACTTAATTGTTTGAATATTTTTATGTCGAGAGTTTCTCCCGCGCGCGAAATTGCTGTCGGCGTCGCGCCGTGTGGTTGTGCACCATTTGGCTCAGATTTACCAGGTTACAATTCCAAGTTTTAATAGCCCTAACATATTAATGAAAAAAAAAACTCTGTCAAGCCCGATCGCAATCGCGACCGCTACCCGGCTGGATACTCGCACTCTCTTTTCCTCTTTCTCCAGGGGTAGTTGCCTCCGGTGTCATTCCTCAGGGCTGATGTCCTACCTCCGCGGAACTGCGAGTAGGAAGAACAAATGATGATGATGCCGCTGCGCCAAAAGCACCAAACGAGCACCTTCCCACCCCCCAATGTTTCCTTCTCTGCGCAGCGGACATACGTACTGCCTAGGAATTAAGTAATAATAATAAATAAAAAAAACTAACATTTGTACGCCGCACCTGGCAAGGACATGAGATACGTTTCCATTCTTACGACCCTGTATGCTATTTTATATGTATGTGTACCTACCATGTTCCGACAAATAAATAATTTGATTTGAGGTACTGTCATACAAATATTATAAATACATCACACATCTGATTTTATTCGCGGTTTCAGGGTTAGTCCCATTATAGAAATATAATGTACTTGTGTAAACGAACAACTGCTATTTTTTATGTTTTTTTGAAACGAATGTCCTTCTAAAGTTATTGGCAAAGAGCTCTGATTCTAATATTGTCATTACCATCATCAAATAATAATGCATGGCTTGTATTTCTGGTTCTTAAGATCCATATTAAAAAAATGTAATATCATCAATCAAGTTTATATATCTGGATATAAAACGAAAAAGTAAAGCCATAATTGTCAAGACGAATAAGTATAAAACAAGTAAGTAAACCATAACTTTAAAATAGTTTATATATATCAGTAATTTTACGAAACCCTTTACTTTCCTTCCTAGAGTTTTACGAAAAACAACATTTGTAAATTGGAGTTAATAAGCTGATATGTAGAGTTTTTACAAAAATTACAGCCGTGATTTTCAATAAAAAATACAGATCTGTTTACCAAAGAAATTGTTTTTTTTTATGGATTTATTTATTTGACAAAATGCAGTGCAGAGTGAACAAAATACTACAAAAATAAAATGGACCCCTCCATTATATTTTGTATGCGTATTGTAGTGGAGGGGCGTGCACATTTAGAATGAAAAATCTCTACTTACATACACTGTAAATGTAATTGTTTTATTAAATAATAAATAATTTTTCCAGTAAAAATATGGTGTCGCAATTATGTAGATGATTCGGTGGCACATTCACCGGCGTGCGCCGTCGGTTCAGCCACTCTAGGCGCTAATTCCATGAAAAACCCGTCCGCTTTTTTGAAATCTGTCGGAAAACTGCAATATGACATCGTTTTTTTTTATTAAAAGTTAATTTAAGTGCGAAGCGACAATCCATTCTAGTTTTACGGTAATTATTTCGAGTAATTAAGCATTTTTTATAAATTCACGGTATTATATTTATTTTGCAATGTTTAAGTTAAAAAATAACATATAGGCTGTAAACGTTTGCTTTAACAAATACTTGGTATTTTTCTGAAATACATTAATTTTACATTACGACAATTATTTTTGTTGGGATAGCTTTAACTACCCAGTAGATGGACCGACGACATTGTGAGAGTCGCGGGCATCCAGTGGATGCAGATGGCAGGATGTCGTTCAGTGTGGAGGTTAAAGGGGGAGGCCTATGTTCAGCAGTGGACGTCTTCTGGCTGATGATGAGCATTAAATTGTTTTCAAGAGCGAGATTTCTGGACATATTAAAAGTACAGATGATCAGGTCGTCTTAGGTAAGTAAGTCCCTACTTCCCTTCATAACAGAATCAATATATTTGCTAATAAGGTTGAGAAGTCACAGGTCAACAGGCTGAGGATGCTCTTATCGTCTAAATAATTATCTAGGTCGCGCTAGCTGTCTGCAAACTATATAGACGGTCATGTTACTAATGCCACAGAATAATGAAATTAATTTAGTGACCCTATATAGCAGACTTTTTAATCACATCACACATCACATCATCAGCCAATTAACGTCCACTGTTGGACAAAGCCTCCCTCATAGAGAGAGGTGTTGACATAATCCCCACGCTTGGCAGGCGGCTTGGGGATCGCAGTACGTTCACCGTGTACTATTAGGACGCTGCTGCCCATCCTCCGGTGGTTCTGGTCGCAGTTTTAGGACATACCCGGGTCCCAGACTTTTTAATGTCGGAACGGAATTGTTATAGGACCAACAATCGACACCTGTTATCATAAGCTCGCATGATATTTTCAAAAATAAAAAAAATATAAAGAAAATATTTTTCAATATCAGCATATTATATCCTTTATATATTTTTACTTTATTAACCGACTCCCAAAAAGGCGGAGGTTATCAATTAGATTTTTTTGTTAGCTCAGAACTTGCGATTGGGTGAACCGATTATGATGATTATTTTTTTATTTGAAAGCTGGTGCTTCCCGTGTGGCCCATTTTGTTCAGTTCTGACATTTTAATGAGGTCGGTTTATTATATTGATAATTATCTTAGTAAAATTAGTATGTTTTAGGATTTTCTTAACTAAATGGCCCTGAACTTCAGCCATTTACATTCAAAAGTACGTTTGACATTTAAGTACGTTTTTACTTAGTAGTTTTTTTTTAAACTTCTCATATATTTTGATGAAACTAGGAGTCTTTACTTGACTTACATTTTGAAACCATAACTGGAAGTACTATAGGTACTATAGGTAAAGTGACAACGCTTAGTGCTAGAGGCAGCGCTATCTATTAGTTAGGTTTAATAGAAACGGCTGGGTCTTTATTCCATAACTACAAACACGCTCATAACGCGGCGCGTCAAGTTAACCTTAAAAAGTTGACCTTTATTTCCTAAGTAATAGAGGCCAAATTTTTAGTTGTTAACTTGACACGCCGTGTTACTAGGGCGCTGGCCATCCTTTTAAGTTAAGCCTGTTACTTTTTATTTGCATATCTGATTTTAAAGAATATGAATATTTCTAGCAATAGAAATATTAAGAAGGCACTCGTACCATTATTTACTCACAACTTACAGCTTAGGTTTATTTCTATGGGATTTAGGCTCTTGCGGTGTCCGCCCCCAGACGGCCAGTTAGCGAGGCCTAAGGACGAGCTTACACCCGTGCGAAGCCAGGGCGGGTCGCTAGTAGCTAGACAGAACTTGTCAATTAAAATTATAATAACTTGTAATAAGATAGCTAACAAATGTGTCTTACAATACAAAATAGCACTTCAGATAAAAATAATCTTTAAATTGAAGAGAAAGGGCATTTCTAACATTCTACAATATTGATTCACGTTTTTGAAATAAAATATCTCAACTTACTTATTCTACGAAGCCGTTGATATCTCAAAGGCACGTGTGAATCACTCTACAATAATTATTTTAAATAAATAAAGTTTACAAGTGAATGTTTATTACCGCTTACCTTCTACGACTGAACAAGGTTGAAATTTGGTATGGAGGAAGCTTAATTTATTGTCCGATAGTAGCCGAGTGGTAGCATGTGCGCTTTAGAATCTGACGGCACCCTGTTCGATCCTCGGATATGCACCAATGACTTATTAAGAACTTACATAAATTTTGTGCAGTTTTTTATGTCATCACTGAAAACCAGTAAAGGCAAACATCGTTAGGAAACCAGTATGTCCAAGAACCTCAAAAATTTAAAGACATGATATTCACCAACATGCACTGGGCCAGCCACCCTCCAGCATGGGTTAAAGTCCATCTCTGTTGAGAGATGGCCTGTGTCACATCAGTGGGAACATGGTAGGCTGATAATGATGATGAATTGTTTGTCCCAAAAATCGATGGGAGAAACTTATAAAATAACGCATCATATTCAAAGCTTTCATTACGTGTCCCTGTGTCGGGAAAGCAATGAAATACACACAAAGACTGATAGTAACGCTCACATCTATAGAATATAACATATATTGTAATTCATCATTCAAACTTGGCTGGGAACCGAACCCGAGATAGCGCTACAAACTAGGAGTGCACCGAGTCGCGAAACTGCACCGAGTGTGGGGTAGTCGAAGACGTGTGTCATGTTGTGATGGAGTGTGTCCGGACAGAGGCTGAAAGGTTCGATTTCCACCAGTATACCAGCCTTAACCTAAAAGATGTTGGGTGGTGTAATAGTGTGCTAGATGATCCCTTATCTGAGCAGTGCAGAATACTATGCACGATAGCTTTGTATTAAGAAGGACATAGATTTAAGAACGGGCCAATGAGGGCATGGTCATGTCTAATTAAACCCTCTTTAAAACTTAAAAAAAAAAACTCTCTTCTCTCTCTGTAACTCGTGCGGAATGTTTGTCCCGTTCTTCTTATGCTCGTAGAATTTTATAGGCCGCCACAAAATCTGTCAGAACCGGTCGTCAAGTTTTTTCAAGGTCATTATTGTTGCAGCAACAAAGCGAGCGGTACATATCGTCATCATACGAGGGCAACGGAGAGCTCTCACCGGTAGCACCAGCCACGTCCCCGGGCTCGCCGAGAGACTGCACCTCGTGTCGTAAGCGCGAGCCGCCGGACGAGCCCCCGCAGCCGGCGGCTGACGACGCTTGCGCCGGCTGCGGCTCCCGCATCACGGACAGATTCTACCTGTTGGCCCTCGAGAGGCGCTGGCACACGCCCTGCCTCCGATGCTGTGAGTGCAAGATGCCACTCGACTCAGAACAGAGGTGTTACGCCCGCGACACAAACATTCTATGCAAGAACGACTATTTCAGGTTAGTGTTCTTTAACTTTTAATTGAAGAGTACGTAATAAGATAATGTTCATTGCCCGTCGTATACTACCATTGTTACAACCAGTAGTGTTACGGGAGTTTTTCTCGGTCATACCACCTCGATACAATGGGATTTTTCTAGTAGTTTTACTACGGACCTTCTTACCAGTACGACGAAAAATTACTATTCAAATTGCTGTTAAATTTTGTTGTACAAGCAGTCTTTATTAAAGCGTACACATGTTATAGTTAAAAATTCAACATCCGGCTAGATTAACTACCTTTTAAAATAAAAAAATCTTTATTTGTCTAACTTTTTTAATTTACAAGTGTTTGGCCTCTCCTGTTAAGTTTTGACAACCTGTGTTAAGAGAGACCGATCTATAAAAAAAAACGCTCCATAAATAAAATCTAGTCTGAGCATAGTAGGACAAAACTTTTTTAAACACCGATTTAAACTATCACGGGTGTTCACTATAGTTATATGATTATTTACGGGATATTTACCGTGGTAAGGTTGCGGAAGGAGCTTCCACCAACAGCTTTACCACAGTAAATATCCCGTGTAATCATATAACTTTTTGAGGTATTGAAAGAAATACGGTACGTATCCACGGAATCCTACTATGTATATGTGTTATGCACTAACTCATTTATTTTCCCCGTGGCTCCAGGGTGAACTTAATAGCCAATATGAGAATGACCCGTTTTAGATGCTTCTGCAGTTTCTCATGCTCTTTATGCTAATAGATAACTTTTTCGTTTAAATAAGCAAAGATAAAATTAAACAGATATGTTTTAATTGTGAACCTTAAACTGGCAGTCAACTGCCAGAAAAATATGACTACGAATGAAAGAGTGATTATATTTCGAACAATAGTTCGGCTCACCAAGGGTTGCCATCCGTCCGGGTTTCCCCGGATTTTTCCTAGTTTAGAGTGCATCCGGGGAGCGTCCGGGTGGGGCTTCATTTGTAGTCCGGGTAAAAAAAAAGTCTTGGGCCGCCCGCGACACTGTGCGGAACGCCACGATTTTTACACTGACTACGTATGTTTAAAAAAACGTGTTGACTTGTCCGGGTTCTGGGCTAAAACCCGGGGTTTTCACGCGTCTTATCCTGGTTGCCAAATTTTAGAGAGGGCAACCCTAGGCTCAACTGTAGCCAAATGAAAGTCATCATCATCATCAGCTAGTCGTCCAGTGCTGAATCCCACCCAAATTAAAGTGGCACCCTATTATTCATGGTTATATTTTTCTTCTTACTTTTTCTGGCATCTGGACTAGATTGAAGGTCACAGCGGAAAAACAGAAAAATTACATCAAAGTTTATGTGTTAATAAAAATTATAAGTAAAATAATGAACCTAAATCACAATGATCAGCATTCAAGATAACATTATTTGAATACGGAAGGAATGAGCTCCTGGAAACATTCCACAAATCTTTAGAATCACAAATGAATACAGATAATATTTTGTGGAACGCTAAAAACATCAGCAATAACATTTCTTTGGAAAACATTAGGTACCCTACCAAATAGTAGGTATAATAATATTAGGTAGGGCTTGTTTGTTTCAAATAAGGAGAAAGTTTCATGACATGTAGATCATTATTGGTAGAGAAATATTCAATTTTGTCAATTTAATTAATGGAAATATTGTTTGTTTTCCTTTTGTATAGTTTGGTGTAAAAAGAAAATATTTAAGCATTAAGCTAATTAGATATTTGAGGCGTTTGGTTCGAGATATTGGGCCCTTGGGACCATGGTGAGCTCACCACATTTTCAAAAATCTTTCAGAGCGTCTGGTTAATGCGACGTGTGACCAAAATGCTGGCGTTTTCCTGGCTCAACGCATAAGCATTGACATTCAGCGTGGTAATGCCGCCAGCATGCTGGGTACGCTGCCAACTGATAGCAGGCTTGAGCATTTGGATTGTCTTTAGACTTTCAACGGTCTATAGGTAGACTGTTTTTGTACTGTTAATGTGAGCTTGTATTTTGTTTAATCAATAAAAGCACTTTATTATCAGCCGGAAGACGTTCACTATTGAACATACTCGTAGGCCTTCCCAGGGGGGGGGGGGTGCCATAATCCCCACGCTTGGCAGGTGGCTAGGGGATCACACAGCATTCCATCATTAAAGTACATACCTACAAGGGTCCAATAAAAGCACTTTCCCTTAAAAATATTATGAACGAAGTTTAATGAAATTCACATAAATTATATAAAATGTATGGTTCGGCTTTCGGGTCGATGTTAAGGTGAGACCACACTGCGCGAGGCGTCGACTACGAGAGTAATGGGGTTGCCAACGCCTTGGCATGCCAATTCACACGTGCGAGATGCCCCGACTGACGTGGTTTATAGTTTATAAGCATATTTGAATTATTATGTGCCTTTTGTTGGAGCCGACTTATTATTCATAAGTATTCATTTATTGGGTTATAGTTATTTATTTCTCTCAGTAGTAAAACAAAAAACTTTGTAGTAGCTATACCTAGTCTGTGAGTAAAACATTTACAAATCTGTCAAAAAATAATAATCTTGTACCTTCTGGTTATAGGATTTTGTAGGTATACAACAATTATTATTTAATAAATACATTAAAATAAAGTTTAGAAAAATTATGTGTTTCACATAATATTTTAGGAATAATTTATTATGCACAACTTATAACAACAGAAAATTAACGAAAACTTAAAATACTAAACATAATATAATATTTATTAGTTATAAAAATAATATGCATAGATCTCATATCTCATAGATCGTAAAATGTACAGGGCATTCTGGATAAATTAATGATAATAATTTGTTTTGAATGAGCAGTTATTGTGCACCAACGCTTTCTCTCTGTCTTTTTGTCCGACTGTCTCAGAGGGAAGGTAATGTTTCTCGGGTTTACCTTGCGGTTTGACAGGTTTTGTATTGCCGTTATATTTGTATTTGTGTCCGGTGTGACGGTCATATTGTGTCCGGCCACAGTTTGACGCCCCTAAAAAAACTTGAGCGTTAAGGTCCTCTTTTCCGAATTTTAGCTATATTGGTAATTCTAGTTAAATTTGTCTATTCCTTGGTTAGCTTAAAATTAAAAAAAAAATGAATATTTTATCTAGGAAATCTTAAATACCCATTTATGGACATATGGCTCAATAGAAAAAAAATATGAAAGTATCACTGATTTGCGCTTTCATCCCTGTTAATTAATTCAGAATACTATTTACTATTTGATGTCTAAGATAATTTAATATACATATTTCTTAAACAGTTCCCCCATAATACATACATAGGACAATTTAACAGTACAGCTATACTTTTCGAAAAATATCACAATAACCTCAAAAATAGAAGTAGCGAAGCGATACTTCTAACTTGTCTGTGTGTAAGTGCCATGGTTTTGCTTCCCTAAATGCGACTTTAATACAATATATTAACCCTTATGGTCTTCTGTAGTAATAAGCATTGCTTAAAAGTGAGAAAACTTCAGTTCCTTTAGTTTTATACCCACTGGAAGCTTAACTAAATAGAAAACTTGTCGTAAAGCGCCCCCGGTAGCGTACCGCGGACTAGCTGTCACTGGGCCGTCACCCAGCGCTGGTCTATCTGATGTAAGATTTACGTGCCAGTTGGGACGCTCACAGTTATCGCGGTCCGGGCGGACACGTCCCATCGCCGACATCTCGACGGGGCGTCGTCGGCGGACGTGACGGCTCGACACCGCGCCGATCTACCGTTATGTACTTAGCCTTAGGGGTGGTTTGGGGTCAATGACTTAATAGTACGTTAATTCTAAAAAATAACGAATAAGTACTTTCTAATTTGTTTTACTTTTAGATTTTAGTCAACATCTGTTTTTGACCTGTACGGTCTCCTAATAGCACAACGTATGAAATATGAACTTCTGAGTAGACTTAAATAAATAATAATAAATTTAGGTACTAAATTTACATAATTTACATTAAAAAACAAAAAAAAAAACATATACGTAGTGTCATTTTGCATTTTTTTTTATAATGTTGATGTCTTACACATATTATGACGTTTTCTTCATAATTTGTGTTGGACGATCTAGATAATATGTGACTTGGATGATGGGACTTTGAGACAACTCATGACATGGTGTTTTTAATGAGGGATACATTGGCTGTCACTTATGCTTATTTTGCGTTCAATATTCTTGTGCAACTTTTTATGTTTAGTGCAATCTGCTTCGCTTGAACACTAACTTGTCTGGTTTTATACTTAGCTTGGTACTTAAATAACGTTAGATATCTTTGAAGATGAGCATAGGTTCACTGGCTCTGTACATAATATTAGAGTAGGTACCTTACTACGACGATCGTGAAAATGTGGGCCGAGGCAAGCATACTTGCTTAAAAATGCCCGGTTGCCATCAAGGCTTGTATTAGTATTTCTTCAAGTAAAAATTATGCACAAATATTGTGGAATTAATTTGTCATTTAAAGAAAAAAAAAATTTTTTTTCTCAGTGAATAACATGCATTCTATATTTAAACAACTCAGCCAAATTAAAACATTGCTTAGAAGTACCTTTTTTCAAGGCTTGGTTGTTACCAAAAATGCTTTTTTTTTCTAGATTGTACCATGAGTCAATCATAGGACGTCATCTGAAAATGTTAAATATTTTTTGTCTATGAACAATTCTAACATAACTTCGGAGTAATAATTTTTTTAAGTGTACTTAATCAAACCTCTATATTGTCCGCACGTACCAGATTAATAAAAAAAATCTTAAGCAAAGGTACTTAATCTTATTCGAAGTAGGTTTTTCCAATAGTAGACACATTACATACCATAATTGTTAAAAAAATATTTAAAATTAACCTATCCCCATGAGATTGTTTATATAACGTGCGCAAGAGCAACGAAGCGGTGATGGCACGCTTATAAACGAGTACTTATCGAATAAAATTGTTTCGAATTAATCGAGAGGCGTGTGCACCCAGTCGATTATTATCATCGATGACATCGGTCGATGTGTCGATATATTAAATTTGACGCGTTCACTGACATGTTTTCATTCCGGTACGATGTCGAAAAAATGTCTTTTATTATTTAGCAAGCCACACAAAATGATCCAGTATTTTGTTTTGAATGATAATGTACTCAATATTAATGGCTATGTCATCATGACGTAATTAAAAGTCTGAAATGAGCTCCATTGTTTGCAAGTTTATTTCGTTTACGTGTAGATTTTCATATAAACATTCAACCCTTTTTTCCTCCCTTAATCCGGCCCTTGCGCGAAAATAACGTAGCCTATACTTCAATCTGGTCATAGTTAAGCATATTCGTGAAGGCCGCATTTAAATCCGTTCAGTGGTTTAGGAGATGTGCGTGGACAAACAAACAAACAGACAAAAATTCTAAAAAAAATCTTATCGTGTTCAGCTGCTTATTTTAAAACGCCCTGTGTGATGATTTTTTGATATCTCGCAATGACAGGTTTTTTTATCTCTACGTTTTTATTATATGTATAGAAGATAGAATAGATGTATAGATAAGTGCTACTGACTCCGTACAGTGCGGCGCTATAGATGCCGTCTATTTTTACCCGACTACGCAAAGGCAAAAAGAGGGTGAACCGTTTCACGTGTGTTTACATTCTTACCTAGCCTTAACGCCTCAACAAATAAGCTACTGGACTGATTTTTTTATTGTCACTGCTCAGCTGACCATAAACAGCCAACCACAAAAAACAAAATTAAAATGTGTCCAAGATTAGAGGAATTATGCGGGGTATGATTGAATCATAATCATTAGCGAAAAGACCTCCTGACCATTGAACGACAACCTGCCATCTGCATCCACTGGATGCCCGCAACTCTCACGATGTCGTCGGTCCATCTAGTGGGAGGTCTACCTACGCTGCGTCTTCCGGTTCGTGGTCTCCACTCAATAATCTTTCTTCCTCATCGGTTATCAGTTCTCCGAGCGATGTAGCTTGCCCATTGCCACTTCAACTTGCAAATCTTAGCAGCTATGTCAGTGACTGTGATTCTTCTGAGAATATCCTTGTTGTGGATTCTATCGTGCAAAGAAACTCCGAGCATAGCTCTTTCCGTTGCCTGCTGTACGACTATTGAGCTTTTGCATAAGGACAACTGTTAAGGAATTCATCATCAAAAAAAAGTTTATTGAATAGATATTTTAAAATTCTTTACTGAGATTTAGTAAAACATTTTTAATCTAGTTTACATCTGATATGCGAAATGTGATCAATCAAACATTTTGAGGTAGCTTTTTTAATTTAAAAAGTTACTTGTCTCTAATTTTAGAGAAATAAATTTAGTCACAACACGTAGTAATGGACGGGCATTAAAAGCAATCTTTAAAATTATTAGAGTTCGCAGACGAAGCGCCGCAATCGCACATTTTTTGTCATATGAAAACCAATGCATGAATACCTCGTTAGTTTCTTTAATATCCTTCAAGTTAACGCTGTGTCGCATTCTATACAGTTTTTATCAAAAGTTGAATCTGATTGAGTATGTTATTTGAATACATAATGATAAACAACTGCGTAATTACCTAAGTACCGACGAGGGTCATCGGCCGTCTTTATCTCTCGTCCTTTACCTCTCAAACAGCCAACCCAAATACCGCTATCAGCTGCCGACCGTCCCCGAGACAATAAACGTCCATCGTAAATGCGCCTTAAGTTCGCGTAAATCAAACATCGTTTCCACGAGACACTTGTTAAATTACTAATAAAAGTCGACGATGCAGACAACGCAGCGAACGGGCGTATCATATACAAGCTGTTGCACGAAACTTCCCTCGCGTGGTATCAATATTAAATAAAAAATCCCCCGGAAAAACCCGTTTTTGAGATGGACGGATAATCAGAGAACTACTTAGCAACAAAACAAATAAACATGTGATACTCGATGACATGAAGTAATAAAAAAAGTTGGCCGTCAAACGTGAAACATGACGGCATAATAGAGCATATGACGTCACGTCCGTCACGGCATACGAGTCAGTTTAACTGCCAAGACGCTCTAGTAGATGTTTCATATCAAAACTGTAATGTTTGCAATGTATTAAAATGAAATAGATTGAGAAGCTCGAAACATGTGTTATTTTTATTTCCAAACTAGCCGTCCGCCCCGGCTTCGCACGAGTGTAAGCTCGGCCTTCGGCCTCGCTACAAAATATAATATAGCCTATGTCACCCGGGGATAGTGTAGCTTCCCAACAGTGAAAGAATTTTTTAAATCGGTTCAGTAGTTTCGGAGCCTATTCATTACAAACATACAAACATAGGTACAAATCTTTCCTCTTTATAATATTAGTGTAGATAACTGTTATAGGTAACCTTACAATTGTTTTAAACTATATTTAGTTGTTCGTTACAGTTATATGATTATTTACGGGATATTTACCGTGGTAACGTTGTAAATGGAGTTCCCGATATTTCAGTTAAAATGACAGTCTTCCCATGAACATGATGCGTGTAACTGCGCCAAAATATCGGGAGCTCCTTCCACAACCTTACCACGGTAAATATCCCGTAAATAATCATATAACTGTAATCTTACAATTGTCATCCAACTCCTATTAAATGTTCTTTGTTGATGAGGAAGCTTTTATTATATTTTTTATATAGAGTAGATTCTACGTTTGGCTATCAGCTCGCCTGATGGTAAGCGACGGTTCTTTTTAGATACCTCAGGAGGTACCAGAAAAAACATTTTTCATAAAATTTAGGAGCATACGTAATATTGCCTTAGCGGGTACGCTTCGTCTGGATTGACTGCCACGCGGAGGTCAACGAAAGACCCCAAGCCGACCGACAGCGACGACATAGCAAGATAAACATATGGACTGGTTTTATGAACGGGCATTTTTGACCCCAGAAAACGATCAAGCAGAAGTAAAAAATGTCAATTTGTAGTGAATTAAGCAGTTCGGTTTTTCTACTGTAGACAGGTACACCACTAATGTAAAAAAATACTTAAATCATATTGTAATAGCAAAGATAATATACCCATTGTCTAATACTTACGAAATTCAAGGGAGGGGGAAACAACTTTTTGCTTCTTCGGCGGGCTATATTTCATATTATAATATAATAATATAATATAAATATGTGGGACATTATTGCACACATGGTCATCTGACCCCAAACTAAGCAGAGCTTGTAATATGGCTGCCAGAGACTGATATACATACATATAGTAACTTTACTTGATAAAATAGTGATGTCTGAAAATATTCATTTCATAATACCTATTCAAAGATACATTAGATAAAGGGATCCAGCGAAAAATATATTTTATTCTCATATCACATACTAGAGCCACCCTTAAAATATAAATAAATAAATATCTTGGACATTATTGCACACACGGTCATCTGACCCCAAACTAAGCAAAGCTTGTAATATGGCTGCCAGAGACTGATATACATATAAAATTTTATTTTTATCATGTAGTTCCCTTAATAATTATAGAAGCTATAAGGTTCAAATTTATTATTATAACGGAATTCTACATTATATACGGATTAGAACGGATGGACGGACAGAGAACGAACATATGAGGGTTTCTTGTAGTACTACGGAACCCTAAACATAACTATTTACGCGGTTCCGCTTATAAAAGTACAATTTAATATGACTTTGTTCATTAAGTTTTTATCAATAATTGCAAACTACAACGGTTTAATATTTTAGCAATTTTTTTTTGCAGATTTACTGTTTTTTGTAACATTTTCTTCTTAGCTCAGCTTAAAGTATTATTATATTTATTTCAGCGAATAAAATTTAAAAACGTACATAGTAACCACCACAGATCTTTTTTAAGTTAGAATCCGCAAGCACGTCAAACTGCAGACGCCTATATTTCAATATAGTGGTAGGTAATTTAACTCCAATTGCAACTGTTTTCGAAGGCGTTTTACAGTCAATTTGACAGTTTTGTATTGCCATCTGACTGAAGACTGAAGATCGGACTGAATTAAGACGGATAAGAGAGATATGCAACGTAGGTGAACATGCGGTATCTAGCCTGGTGTAGATCTGTGAACGCCGCCGACTTCAATAGTCATCCGCATCTAAGCTGATTACAGTGGGTTGAAATATAAACAGCAGTACTTCAGTGAGCTTTCCAGAACCTTTTTTGCTAAAATACAGATGCTGTTCAGAGAGCAAGAATGAAGAGCTATTCCCTGTAGGTACTGAACCTTGCAATATGTGTTCAGATTAGTGTAAATTATTTTTACACATACACATTCCATTTGTTACCGCAACGTGCAACGTTTTTAATTGTAAAGACCTAATCTGTACCTTTTCTTAAAACTACGTGACGAGAAGAGCAAGTCGCTCGTGTGATGGTAAGCGCCACATTTGCCAATAACAGTTCAGTGCCACGCAGAATTTCGAACTTTTCGAACGAACTGAAAACCTAACGCGTCATTGCATTGCACTCGTCCCCCTTGAGATATTAGATGTTAAATCTCATTACCTACGTCTAGTATTTTCACGCAAACATATACTACTCTTCAATACAAAACACAGTAATGTTTGCACACTACCGCTTGGCAGTTGAATATCTAGCAAAGGTGGACTTCCACCACACGGAAGCAGACTCTGCAAAAGATCCCTACAGTTCTCTTAGGCTCTTGGGTGCAGCGACCGCCAGAACTACGGAAACTACAAATATCTATCATCATCATCAGCCAGAAGACGTCCACTGCTGAACATAGGCCTCTCCCTTTAACCTCCACACTGAACGACATCCTGCCATCTGCATCCACTGGATGCAGCAACTAACACAATGTGGTCGGTCCATCTAGTGGGAGACCCGCTGCGTCTTCCAATTCGTGGTCTCCACTCAAGAACCTTTCTTCCCCATCGGTCATCAGTTCTTCGAGCGATGTGGCCTGCCCATTGCCACTTCAACTTGCAAATTTTAATAGCAATGTCGGTGACTCTGGTAATGGAATATCTACGTTCCGGATTTTATCGCGCAAAGAAACTCCGAACATAGCTCTCTCCATTACTCGTTGTGTGACTCTGAGTTTTTCTAAAAGGCCAACAGTTAAGGACCACGTCTCAGTACCATATGTCATCAAAGGAAACACACACTGGTGAAAGACCCTTGTCTTTAGGCACTGTGGTATCTTAGACGAGAAGATGTCACGCAATTTCCCGAACGCTGCCCATCCGAGTTGGATTCTTCGTGCAACCTCTTTGCCTAAGTTGGACTTACCTAACTGAAAACTGAAAAATTTGCAAGGTAATAGTACTCGTATATATCATGCATGAGGATGGACATAGGCTATTTTTTTCTAAAGAATACGCGGACTACGTCGCTGGGAAAATACTATTTAAATATATTTTTATGAATATTATAAATACCAGTGTTCATGAGGAAACATAATTCTTTACTTGTTAATTCTTTACCTATGTTTACAATATTTCATCATTATAACTCTAAAAATAATGCTCTTTGCAACTCTGTTTAAATATTATCCTATTTAAGGGGTACACTGCCAACTGATATTGGCTTGAGCATTTGGATTGTCTTTAGACCTTTAACAGTCTATGGGCAGTCTTACTGTTTGTAGTGTTAGTGTTAGCTTGTATTTTGTTTAATAAAGGCACTTGTCCAAAACAGGGGGGAGCACCCTAAGTCCATACTCATGATGCACGCTATTTTTCTGCCTTCGAATTCAATTTCAATTTTTTTTATTCAAAATGTAGCAAGTGGAAAAAAACTTCTGCCCAAATCAAATTAATCAGGTTAAATTTCCCTTATGAGTAATAATTGTTAAAATATCGTCGGGTTTTCAGATCCTTTTTGTCGTGAAAAGCGAACAGACAGATACAGAGACAAAGTTACTTTCGCTATTATAATATTAGTTAAAGAAGCATACAACGCAAAAGTTTATCTTCTACTACTCAATAACCAAAATACAAATATCCACAATAATAAGGGTTTGAACATTGGGATTGTCTTTTGACCTTCGACGGTTAATTAGCAGTCCAACTGTTTTTGTACTGCGTTACTCGTAGTTAGCTAGTATTTTGTCTTGATTAATAAAGTCATTACCTCTAATAATTCTCAATATAAAAAACGATTAAATAAAATAATAATTAGAATACAGTTAGTTAAGTAGTCCTAAATTATAATTAATTTCAGGTAGAGTGCCCAAAATGCTGGCCGCGTTGCCTCGCTGGACGGCGAGGCTAACTTTCTGACCCAAATTTAGGCCAGCATTTTGGTCACGCATAGAAACATTCAGTCTCCCCGACAAATCCTTAAAAATTTCGAAAGCACTTGGCACATATAAAAGTCCGAATGAACAGATCAGATCAGAACTGGACTAAATTGGAAGCACCAGCTTTTAAATAAAATAAAAAATCATCAAAATCGGTTCACCCAGTCAAAGTTCTGCAGTAAGAAACATTAAAAAAAACAGTCGAATTGATAACCTCCTCCTTTTTAGAAGTCGGTTAAAAATATACGAATTGTCTATGAATATAGACAAGCTATCGCTATTCTAGCTATCAGCCTACAATGTACTTACAGTTAAGTCTTTGTTTATTTCCACATTTGCGCCTACATACTACGTAGGTACCGTTAATAATAAAGCTAAAACAGTTAGCAATCTAAACTAGAATACGGCATTTGAACGGTTTTATAATAAACCGTATAATGTTGGTATAATCTAGGATGTAGCTATGTGGGAACGAATCGCCGTCTATGCTATTGTTTAAAACTGTTTGATTCATTTGGATCTTGCGAACTGAATTTAGTTAATTTTCTTGCATAACCATTGAATAACAAAGATATTGGGTCTCATTAAAAATTCACGAACGACGTGTCCTGACTTTTCTCATATAAATGTATACATCATCTGATTTGGTTTGTAGAAATGTAGACTAAAGTAGGACAGACACTGTTTTAAACTATCACGGTTGTTCACTAAATGCACCATGTTCACGGGAAGACATCCCGTGAACATGGTGCATGTAACTGCGCCGAAATATCGGGAGCTCCTTCCACAACCTTATCACGGTAAATATCCCGTAAATAATCATTTAACTTTAAAGAAGGACAGTTTAATATATCACATTTGATACTTCATCAAAATTTAACAATTAAAATACATGTTAATTAAGTAGTCCTAAATGATAACTAATTTCAGGTAGAGTGCCCAAAATGCTGGCCGCGTTGCCTCGCGGCCAGTAAATACATGTTTACTGTAATAATGGACAACAGAAGGTAATTTTAAGATTTACTTTGACTATTGAATAATATTATAGACTGACATACGTCAAATGTGACTTATTAAATTGACTCTACTGTAAAGTGTTACGTATGGTTTTAAACTGCTATTGGTTTGAATATATTTGAGCACTGATCAAACATTCATAGTTTTAAATATCATTGCTTAATTATTATAACAATTTCATTCATGCCATTTTATCTAATTACGTACTCTCCACGTACCAAAATTAAGTAATTAATAAATCGCCTAAAGTATCAACGGCCCACGGAAAAGTATACATATATATAATACATTATTCTGGGCGTGGGTTCGATTCCTATCTAGAACAAACATTTGTGTGATGAACATTTGTGTTTGTTCTATGTCTGGGTGTTAATATCTATTTAAGTATGTATTAAAAATATATATGTATGTATTTCAGTCTCTGGCAGCCATACTACAAGCTTTGCTTTGGTTGGGGTCAGATGACCATGTGTGCAATAATGTCCCAATTTTTTAATTTTTTTATTATATGTATAGGCCATGAATTTTGATAGGTACCAATATGATTTATTATTGGTAGGTAAAATATTAGATAAGGGTGGAAACTAGTGGAAAGCCTGAGTGAAACTAGTAGATAATAATATAACTGATGAATGATGTCAAGAGTGAATAAGGAGTAAAACAAAGATTTGGTCCATCTGTTAGTTTTAAAATGGCTTGTCAGTAAAAGCTGTGACAAGTTGTGATTGTAATCAGTGATATTTACCAACCTATCATGTGTGTAACTATGTAACGCGATATATCTGGTTTACTACGGATAGTAATGACTACAGTTGACTAGAACGACTTGGAATTACTACGGATAGTAATGACTACAGTTGACTAGAACGACTTGGAATTATTACAGATCACTGTGTATAATGTATTCTGTGACATCAGGAAGTAAACAACAAAATTTAATGTCCTTACCTACACATCTAGGTGAAGAGTACCTATTATATATGATACTAGCCGTCCGCCCCGGCTTCGCACGAGTGTAAGCTCGGCCTTCGGCCTCGCTACAAAATATAATATAATCTATGTCACCCGGGGATAGTGTAGCTTTCCAACAGTGAAAGAATTTTTCAAATCGGTTCAGTAGTTTCGGAGCCTATTCATTACAAACATACAAAAATAGGTACAAATCTTTCCTCTTTATAATATTAGTGTAGATAAAAGAGGCATTCGGCGTGTGTGGAATTATTATACTCAAAAATAATTATTTGTTCTTAGGAATTTATAAGATACTAGCTTCCGCCCGCGGCTTCGCCCGCATTGTTTGAGAGAAATATATAATCGAGTTTTCTGCAAAGTAGGTACTTATATTTTAGGACGATATAAATATTTCATCCTGGCTATTGACGACCGGTATGGCTAAGTGCTAACACATGTGCCTTATGAGCAGGAGGTTTCTGGTTAGATCCTGGCCTGGCAGACGTTTGAAAGGTGAATTTAAAAAAATATTTATATGCTTTGGGTCTCAGTGCTAGTTATCTCTGTTTTTTTTTTACTTGTTTGTACGTCACCTATTTTTGTCATCCGAACTCGCGGGCCGCTTGCGGCCCAGCGAATCGCGCGATATAAAAAGTTTTTTTTTTACTTGTTGTACTTCACCACATTTTCATCCCCAATTCCCATGTAGGAGTGCCACCCCTAAAATGCAATTTAATATATTTTTTATACTTTATAAATTGAGATCTATATTATTACTGTTCCAATACCAATTTTCACATCTGTAACTTCAAATACGAATTTTAAGGTTTTTACCCATTTTCACCCCCTTAGGGGTGGAATTTCGAAAAATCCTTTCTTAGTGGGTGCATACACTTCAAAACAAATACACTCTCCAAATTTCATGTCTCTAGGAGCAGCGGTTTAAGCTGTGCGTTGATATCTCAGTCAGGACTTTGAATTTTATATATACAGATGAACACTTTTTACACTTTTTTTTATAATCAGTAATCCGTCTCCCACGTCTCCGCTTTCGTCTTTTACACACATTACCGGCTGCGCATTCGATATTGTATAGAATACCTGGCCAAAGTATAAAATAAATTATATTTCATACATTGCCTAAACGTTACATTGCCTAGGTATTGTATAGAATAGCGGATTATACAGATTTCCGAAAACATATACATTTCAAGAAACAATTTGCGTGCTGGCATTTGTTTCTGAATCATTTTGTATGGTTTTTTTATGTCCCGAATATTTACCTATTATTATAAATTATGTTTTATTATTGCCTTATTTAAATGTACCTACTTAAGAAAACGTATATGAAGATGTTGCGGCCAGTTAAGTGAACCAATTAATAATTAAAAAAAAACAGAATCAGTCATATTCAGTATTTGAGTCTTTGTTTTATATTAAAATAAATAAAATTAGTTATAGATTGATATATAAAAATACCTACAATAGGCACATCCAAGAGCGTGAAGCGTTGTTTATTTATTTAATCAATTACAAATACGGACTATTAACTTTAGGTATGGTGTATTATATAAAAAGTTCCAAGTGTAACGTTCCTCAATTACAACCGCCGGCTTTAAGCAAATGATTATGAGCCAGCTGTGTGTTATAATACAGGTCCTATGCAAATTGTAACATGTACACAAGGTTATCCTGAAAGGCTATACTATAAATATATGACTATGTCTATGTCTAAGCCAAAAGTAGTAATTGTACCTCAAATTGTTATTTTTACTATAGGACAAAATCACGAAAATTATATCAGCTGTGAAATACATTCGATTGTCAATTGTAAATGACGTTATTCCATGAAATATTTGATATTTCATTTTCTTTCTTGATTTCAGGGTCTATTCCATGGTACAAATTGTTCATAATTATAAGTATACAATATCTAATTTCAGTTAAGCATCCATACCCTTTGAGAATAACCCTGTATGCGTTTGTATTTATAACAGACTTCAAAAAAGGCGGACGGTTCTTTGTTCCACTGTAAATTTTCACTGTCGACCGAATAAAAAAAAAACTTTAGTTCACCCAAGTTGAAACCTGTCGTATATTCCACAAACATCACTTGAGGGCCAATTCCCATTTCAGTGCAAGTGTATCCGCGGCTGCACTCAACATCAGGAAACCAAAAGAGAACTCATCAGCTGCAAGTATGTATACCTACTATACACCAATCAAGCTGCTATTGCGCAGATAACACTGCGCTCTCACTGAACAAGACATTAAAAAATCAATTAAACCATCAACCTTATGTCACATTCGATACATAATCTCTAATAATTATTAGAGTGTGTATCTTGTACAACGTTCGGTCGACTCCCGCGGCGCGTTATCAGCTGATCTCAAATTCTCGGGTGTGTTTATGAAATTTGTATAGTATAGAATATATTTTTTATGAGTGTTCCCACTGTGTGAGATGGCCATGGGAATGGACAGTGGCTTTATCAGAATTAGCTGCATTAATTAGGCGCCCACGTCGCCGCACGTCGTCGCAGCTGCCGTGAGACTGATACAGCCGAGCGCTGGAGCCCTTGGGAGGCTCTACTAGGCGTGTCTCACTCTAAGGTTGACCTTGTACACCACGCTGAGTACTCGAGTACGACCTAGAGGTCATACGTAATATATATATTATACTAGCTGCGCCCCGCGGTTTCACCCGCATGGTATGATGAAAAGTAGCCTATGTGTTAATGCAAGACATAAGCAATGTATATTCCAAATTTCATCCAAATCCATCCAGCCGTTTCTGCATGATTGAGTAACAAACACCCATCCATCCATACATCCATTTAAACTTTCACATATATGATATTAGTGTGATATCCTAACTAGCGAAAACTTTTAGAGCGTTTCTGAAACGGTCAGAGTAAAAGAAACTTTCTTCCGTAGTAATACGATATACTATCAGCTTGCAAGCGCGCTGGCCATCACTTCAGCCCACAATTCTTTTGCACGTACATTTATATATTATTGAAGCTTTTTATGATTGACAGACTTAGCGTTTGACAACTCACCTGACCTGTTTGAAGATGGTTAACAAACCTAGCATGGAATGAGAACTGGCTCACAAATTAAACTGACACATAACTTTAGGTGCTCGGCGACAGATTTTCAACTTGGTTTGGAACATAGTAACTGACACAATTCCAAAAATCCTTTTTTATATATGTATAAATGTATGAAATGGCTTCCGTTTGACCGCCAACTCGCCTGATGTTAACCGATGATGCGGTCTACGATGGAGCACGCTTGCCCAGAAGAAACCGATTCACTCGTGATTTGAAGACACCCAGATTGTAACTATCGGAGAACACCCGTTCAGGCAGCATATTACACAGACCAGCAGTTCACACAATAAAAGTGGAAGCAAAGCGCTTCGTATGGGTTATCGGAATATCAACCATAAAGCGGTCTCGATTTTTCGTGCCCGCTCTGGCAGTCCGATAGAAAACTGGGCAGGAGGGAATTAGATCATGCAGCTCCGATGCACACTCTCCGAAATGTACGAGTACCTATCCGATAAAAAAACTGATAGACTAGCAAATACTTCAAACAAAAACGAAGACGATCAAAACAAGCGAAAAATTCTCTACTGTTAACGGTAGAGATCACAGACTAGGTATAGCTACTACATAGCCCAGACTTGTAGTTACGATTATTTTCAATGGAAACAATTCATTCAAATACCTGTCGGGCGGGGTGAGGGGTTACTAAATGCTAATTGGCCCATTCAACGTCAGTTCAAAATGTAAACAAAGCATAGTGATGGCGTACCTACTGTATTGGTCGGAAATGACGTGAGGTTCAGTGGAATCAGTGGGCTTGTTTTTTATATCAGTAGTGGTCAACTGATGTAGTGTCTGAACATGTTGGCCCTGCATTTAATGTCTAGTTATAGAAAGTTTTTGGTAGAGATAGAGATCCACTGCCAAATTGAAAGATATCATAACAAACATTTAATTTTGTTATAGTAGTTATAGTTTTATTATAACTGTGAACGGGAGTAGGTACCTTGATAATTTAAAGTGTCGCTTCAGCGTGTTTGCTAAACAATCATTGTGACTGCCCCAGTGGCTCAGTTGGTAGTGATCCTACTTTCTGCGCTTGGGGGCGTGGGTTCGATTCCCATCTGGGACAAACATTTGTGTGATGAACATTTGTGTTTGTTCTATGTCTGGGTGTTAATATCTATTTAAGTATGTATTTAAAAATATATATGTATGTATATCAGTCTCTGGCAACCATATAACAAGCTTTGCTTAGTTTGGAGTCAGATGACCGTGTGTGCAACAATGTCCCAGATATTTATTCATTTATTTTTGTTGCGAGAATATCTAATTATTTAAATGCCTTTTCGAGTCTTGTGCACTGCCGGTCTATTCTGCAAGCTAAGTGAACGCGCAAGTCAAGTGATAAGCTAAGTGAACGTGTATTTTTCTTGTCTATTACTATAGAAAAATATCAAAATATCGAGTGATCACCCTTGACTGTAGTATCTTACCATTATAAATCCATGTTTTGACGTTTAACTACAGAAATAAGCAAGAAAAAATAACATTCACTTAGCTTATCACTTCACTTGTGCGTTCACTTAGCTTGCAGAATAGACATGTCGTAGATAGTCCTGCCTGCAGCTATTCATATTATTTACTGACTTAAAACAAACCCTGATTTTAAAAACAAGCTTTTATTTTAATGATGCTCTTACTTTTATTTAAATACCACTTTTTCACCAACCACCCGCATTCTTCAGTCTTCCCGTGAACATGGTGCATGTAACTGCGCCGAAATATCGGGAGCTTCTTCCACAACCTTACCACGGTAAATATCCCGTAAATAACCTTACCACGGTACATATCCCGTAAATAATCATATACTTTTATTGTTACTTTTATTTAAATGTTCTATTTTGGTGGCCATTTTGAACATATTTTACAATATTAGATATTACATATTTTATTATCACCAGAACTAAAGGTGTATGCAATATTTCAGCAAAATCAGTTAGGAGGTACTGGTTCTAATTCAGATTGCAAGATTTGACCTAAACAAACTGACAAACATTGCATGTTAAATAATATATAACCTTGTAACAAGTCTTTACTTTACAAACATTTTTAAACACCGGAGTCCGTAGGACTGCACAACAAAAAATAATTAAAATGTGGCATAAATCTTTTTAAATTATAGTTTTTAGGGTTCCATACCCAAAGGGTATTATTACCTTTTGAGACCCTATTACTAAGACTCCGCTGTCCGTCCGTCTGTCTGTCTATCCGTCTGTCACCAGGCTGTACCTATCTCATGAGCCGTGATAGTTAGACAGTTGACATTTTCTCTGATGATGTGTTTCTGTTGCCGCTATAACAACAAATACTAAAAAAACAGAATAAAATAAATATTATGGGGGCTCCCAATACACGATTATTTCATGTTTTTTTTATAGATAATGGTACGGAACCCTTCTGGCGCGAGTCCGACTTGCACTTGGTCGGTTTTTTTCAACTAACACCGTTCTTAGATACACGTTCTGACATAAGACGTTAAAATATAAGAAAATATATTTTTGCAATAACTATCCGGTCAATTATTCAGTAAGCGTGGGGTTAATGAAGTAACTTTGTATATGCTTATCTGCGCCATCTGATAGGCTCTGATGAGGTGTTAATGGAAATTTAAATGTACAGAGGTGAGAACAGTTTACTTGAACAAGAACGAATGTCGATTTGAGACTCCACCTGCTCAACAATCGTTGACATTATTCATATTTGTATTAGAGTTTAGTCCTCAAACCTCAGTGCCTTAAGACAAAGGTCTTTGACCAGTGTGTGCCACGGTTGCCTGGAAGAGATCGCTTTAAGCGACAAGGCCGCCTGTTAAAAGCCTAGATAATTACTTTAGTTTATAATTTTATCCTTGTTTTTGTGGTTTTTAATAAAGAGTTATTGTATTGTGTGTTACCAGTGATGACATATGGTACTGAGACGTGGTCCTTGATTGTTGACCTTTTGGAGAAACTCAGAGTCACAAAACGGGCAATGGTGAGAGCTATGCTCGGAGTTTCTTTGCGCGATAAAATCCGGAACGTACATAGATATTCGCCATAGAACCAGAGTGACCGACATAGCTATTAAAATCTGCAAGTGGCAATAGCAGGCCACATCGCGCGGAGAACTGATGACCGATCGGGAAGAAAGGTTCTTGAGTGGAGACCACGAACCGGAAGACGTAGCGTAGGTAGGCCTCCCACTAGATGGACCGACGACATTGTGAGAGTCGCGGGCATCCAGTGGATACAGATGGCAGGATGTCGTTCAGTGTGGAAGTTAAAGGGGGAGGCCTATGTTCAGCAGTGGTTGACTTCTGGCTGATGATGACTACTCAAGTGATATTTGCCGTGGTTTGGATGCTGAATTCTTGATACTTCGGTGTTGTCATTAAATGCAGGTGGATGAATGTCATTTAAGGTGAGGTTTTAAAAGTTTAAGCAACACTTGTTACTACAGATAAGGCTTCATATATTGTATTAGAGTCGCATTCAGTAGAGCAAATACGGCGCTAATACACTTGCGCTACTTGTAATTATGAGAATTTTCTCAAATCCAAATTAGGTTTTTAAGAAGAGTAATAATTGCCAAAGTTTTATTGGTAATTTATGTCAACATTTCCTATCGCGTTAAATTCCTAAATCACGAAATACGTTGATAAATTTAGAGTGTATGCATTGAGTGTATGTCACATATTAATAATGTGATTTGTTTTTAATTAAATCTAAAAGTATAATCTATAGTTAATAACCTAATTTTTATTATTATAATTTGTAATAAGTATCATACTGCTTTTATAATAACCATGATGAGTACGCATGTTTTGGGATATGGTTTAGTTCACAATTGTCAACACACTTAATTTAGATTTATTATGACTTTATTCTGTTTTGTGTACCTCAATAAATAAATAAATTAATATTTAAGTAAATTTACGAATTATGCTTTCTATGGATTTTCAGTAATTTTACATTATACTGCAAGCTAACGCTAAAGCTTATAAGCTATTATTTATTATGTAGTAATTTGTTCAAGTCAATATTAGCTCCATGACATTCATATATACACCGGTGCTAGTATTTTAAAATACAAAACATATCCTGTATAAGTAGTACACACTCTCTTATAAACTTTTTACAGTTATAAAATAAAATTAATTATTTCAGTTTCAAGAATATGCAAAATAAGTACCGTTCTCGAGGATAGTGTCAAAGGCACACACAGCTCGAAGGCTCACTGTACTTATAATTTAATTAGGTAATTCGGCACTTACAGAGCTTACCAACCGTATAAATGGATTAAGAGGCCTATAAGGCCTACTACAATATACAAGACTACATGGATGATAAGTGGTAGAAGACATTTAGCATTAGGTACCTACTTAAATATTAAGATTATACTTTTTATTTTGTTTTTTACTGTATATTTATTATATTACTAGTCGCTCGCCCCGGCTTCGCACGGGTGTAAGCTCGGCCTTCGGCCTCGCTACAAAATAGTATCCTATGTCCGTCTCCTGGTTCTAAGCTACCTCCCCACCAATTTTCAGCCAAATCGGTTCAGGCATTCTTGAGTTATAAATAGTGTAACTAACACGACTTTCTTTTATATATATAGATATTTCAGATATGTGATATTTGTGTTAGAATTAAGAAACTTAATTGCTACGCCCTAACAGGGTCTATGTACCGTCATGTAGTTTTAAGGACCTCATGTATCGTGCATAGCAAATAAATAAATAAATAGTGCTGTTACCCACGATTTCATACGCGTAGATTTTCATATAAACTTTCAACCCTTTTTTTCTTCCCTTAATCCGGCCCTTGCACAAAATAACATAGCATATACTTTAATCTGGTCTTGGTTAAGCATATTCGTGAAAACCGCATTTAATTCCGTCCAGTGGTTTAGGAGATGTGCGTGGACAAACAGACAAAAATGCTAAAAACTCCACCTCCAACAGTTTTAACGTGTTGAGCTGCTTATTTTAAGACACTGTGTTTTTTTTTATTTCGCGCAATACATATTTTTTTATCTCTACGTTTTTATTATTATATGTATATAAGATTCCGTCTTAAAACATGTTGATACCGCGAAAAATGGTAACAAGTAGACGAACTGACAATCGTAACTCATCGCTAAAGTCTATCATAATTTTCCCACCAGACCGTGTCTTCATAAAAGATGTTCGTTCAACAGTGGCGAGTATGGTATTATTACCTAGCACTAGAGTTGAAAATCGCTTATCAAATTTTTGGTATGGCAAGGTATAAAAATTATTTTCCCGCCGGAAGCTCGCGTGACGTCACGGACGATGCGCGCGCGCCTCTGGCGGATTAGCCCGGTTAAACTCCTTCGGATCACGCAACCGATAAGTTGGCGTTTTTTTTGATGACACAGCGGGTCAAGCAGACAGCTACTTCTAAAAGATATTATTTATATTTAAACCATTTCTTTAAAACTTATTTTCAAATATTGTGGTACCATCTGGATGCATTCTACGAAGAATAGATTCCAGTAGGCAGGTGGATTCCTAATGGGGTGTAGAAGTCTGCTAAGAAAGGGTTTTGCGATAGGGTTGAATTAAGGAGGGCAAACAGGGTATCTATATCTTTACCTCTCTACCAATACTATAAAGAGGAAAGATTTGATTGTTTGTTTGTTTGTTTGCATTCAGTAGGCTCCGAAACTACTGAACCGATTTGAAAAATTCTTTCACTGTCGGGAAGCTACACTATCTCCGGGTGACATAGGCTATATTTTTACGCTAACGAAGTCACAGGCAACAACTAGTACCTGTATCTTAAAAACAGTTATTTAGCAATAAAACTTCAAAAGTAAAAACATGTACTGTGTCGATGCGTGTAAGGTAGGTATACAAAGTGAAATTTTCGTCAAAAAGATTCTTCAAATTCTGGACACAGGAATCCATGTACCTATCTGAAACAAATGTAACGCTTTATTCTTTGTTATCGCATTCTTTTGCCATCATTTTAAGCATGTCATCATCGTCATCAGCCAGAAGACGTCCAATGCTGAACATAGGCCTCAAAGTCATGTCCAATGTCCATGTTGTACCCGTACCGGTAAAATCGTTGGAAACGATACTCTCGAAGTTGTTGACCATTACACCTATCTTGGACAGATTGTTGAGTTATGTAAGTCCAACTTAGGCAAAGAGTCTTCTCGTCCAAGTTACCACAGTGCCTAAAGACAAAGGTCTTTGACCAGTGTGTGTTGCCAGTGATGACATATGGTACTGAGACGTGGTCCTTAACTGTTGGCCTTTCGGAAAAACTCAGAGTCACACAACGGGCAATGGAGAGAGCTATGCTCGGAGTTTCTTTGCGCGATAAAATTCGGAACGTAGATATTCGGCAAAGAACCAGAGTCACCGACATAGCAATTAAAATCTGCAAGTTGAAGCATGTACGAGTAATTAACTGATATATTTACAAAACAATAACTTTTTTAATCCAAACTGTAATTATACGCACGCAAAAAGAGAGTCGTCGATAAACCAGAGTGTGACAGTAATGTAACCTAAAAGTAATTTCAATTAAGTTTGATGTCTTTTAATTGTACTAATTATAGCATCCAGTATCTTACAAATGTAAACACTAAGATAGCAGCTCATATTATTACTCTGATACGTTACCATTCAATCCAGGCGTGATGACTCAAGCGAAGCCCCAGATTTCCTTCCCGTCTTTTTAGATTTCAGTAGTACTATTACAAGAAATTCTTATAAGTTTGTTCGTCCATCTGTCTGTCTGTCCATCCGTTCAAATTTTTAGAACCAAAAGTTAGGCAAGGCGCAATAACAGACTGGGGTACTCAGTGAGATGTACGATAATATAATAAAGACGTTATAAGCGAACAACTCTGCTTTAAAAAAATAAAAAAATACATACAGATGAACATAGTACCTCCTCCTTTTTGGAAGTCGGTAAAAACTTACTAAAAGTAGCAACCGGCTCGCCGCCGCCGTGGTGATCGGCTGTATTCGGCTTTGGTCGTCGATTATGCTGCGATCTCTATCACTCTCTCACGCATAACGATCTACTCATCTCGCTCATCACTTCGTAGTGACAACAGCCGCTAAGATAAAACAATTTTTATTATTTTTCTGTTTTAATGAAAAATACAGTACTTACGCGTGAAATGAAACATTTTTCTTGTCTCTCACAGAGCATGTGTAGTTTGTGCAGTTTATAAAGACACAGGAAAGAATTTTATTACAATTATTTTTACTAAAACAATTAGATGCGATGTGTTGCCGGCACTCGCAATGTACAAAGTAAAAATCAATTTAAAACTTTGGAAATAGGTATTATTAGCAATTTAGCAATATGTAAATTCAGAATAAAAAACAATAATATTGGTACAATTAACTAATCTGATAATGGAGTCAGAAAATTGAAAAATTAAGAAGAAATGAAGGATGAAGAAGGTGGATTGTTCGGTTTGTTTTGACGTGTCATATAAGTATGTGTTTAGTTTTTTAAGTTAAAAAGTTAACGTAAAACTTACTATAAAAACATTTCTTTCTTTTAAAACAACTTCAGACAACGTAAACTAGAAAACTAAAGCCGATTAATCACACTTATCATTTTAACAATACTCCAATTAAGAAGGTAAATACAGTGCGGGACTTAGGAGTTATATTAGACTCGAGAATGATGATGGTTGAACACATAGACACTATTGTGGACAAAGCTTACAAGCAGCTAGGATTTATCAAACGTGCATGTAACTCTTTTAAAAGCATTTTACATATGTGAGATGCATTTTGGAATATGCGTGCAGCGTCTGGTCACCCTGTTATAATGTCCACATAAAAAAATTAGAATCGATACAAAATAAATTCATAAAATGTTTATGCTTCAAAGACTTTAAAACTTTTGACTCATACTTAGAAGCCTGCAAGTATTACGGCATAGGTCCATTGGAGCAGAGACGTGAGCAGTATGACATGGTTCTTATACACGACATATTCTCTGGGAAAATTCTCTCTTGCTAAATGCTAAGCTCTCTTGTCCTGAGCTGCGCTGACAATAGGCTGTCGTGTTGAGGTGTACAACTGTCCGTAAAACCTCTCGAACTCTCTCAGAATCTCCGGCTTTGATGAAATGATACTGCCATCCTCAATCTTCAGCTTCATCATTTGGCTTTTCCCAATAGACGAATTCTTCGCGAACACTTTTGAGCCCTGGTTCCGCTCAATTGCGTCCCTAATACATCTTGTATTATAGGAACGCAGATCATGTCGCACCGATTTCGAGATTCGTCTATTAAGTTTGCCATATTCCGACATATCAGCTGAAGATTGCAATCTCATCTCAGCCCGGTCTTCCATTAACTTAATGGTTTCGTCTGAGAGCTTTTGAGGTCTTTTTCGGCGTGGGGTCTTAAAGAACTTGGACACCACTGCTTGGACAGTTTCCACCAGCCCATTGTTCAATTTGTCCACAGTTCCACATTTGGCTAGGCCCTGGAAGCGATTATGCAGTTCGAGTTGGAAGTCTTTGGGGTTTTGGATTTGAGCATGACCAGGACGGAGCGTGGACTTCACCAGACGAGACCTCTCGAGCTTGATGTTGATATTCAATGTGCCTCTGACAATTCGGTGATCGCTACCGGTTTTCACCTTGCTGATCACGGAACATCATTGAACATTTGCTGCTTGGTCGTCATGATGAAGTCGATCTCGTTTTTGGTCGATCCATCGGTGCTCATCCACGTCCACTTTCTGGATGGTCGCTTCTGGAAGAAGGAGTTCATCAAATAGAGTTCCTCCCTCTCCATGAAGTCGACCAGGCGCTGGCCCCTCGGATTCCGCTGTCCATACCCATATGACCCCACTCTTAACTAATCGACATTCGGCGTGCCCACCTTTGCATTGAAGTCACCCATAACAACGGTGAAGTATGTATGTATGGCTTCAGATATCTCCTCATACAACGCCTCTACTTCATCGTCAGGGTATGTCGAGGTCGGCGTATATACCTGTATGACCTTCAGCGAATAACGATCGGTTATTCTGAGTATAAGGTATGCTACCCTGCTCGACACACTATCGACCTTAACCACGTTGTTGATGAGTGACCTGCGGACGAGAAAACCTACACCACCCTGAGACTTTCGTTCTTCCCGGAAGAAGAGCATGTTACCGGAATCTAGAACTATCGTATCCTGTCCCTCTCGTCGGATTTCAGATAGTCCCATGATGTCCCAACGTATTTTGCTCAATTCTTCCTCCAGCTCGATAATCTTCTCGTCAGTCCTTAGCGTGCGGATATTGTGTGTTGCCAGGGCCAAATTTCGTGGGGGGTGGTAGCGGGGCAACTGCCGGAGATTTTTCGCACCCCCTGTTCCACCGTTACCTGGCCAGCTACCTTGACCAGGGATAGTGGAACTGCCGGGGACTGGGGGCCGTAAGTTTTGGTTGTCTGTCATTTTTGCCATAATCCCCACGCTTGGCAGGCGGCTTGGGGATCGCAGAGCGTTCACCATGAAATTTGGAGGATGCTGCTGCCCATCTTCTGGTGGTTCTGGTCGCAGTTTTAGGACATACCCGGGTCCTACACTACATAATGATAATGTTAGTCGTAAAATTACTATTATTTACTTTTTAAATTACTGTTATCTATTTTGGCCTTATTTTTGATAACTATTGTTAAATATTGTACAGAATATATAACGCTGTTGATTGCAATAAATAAAAATAAAAAATGAATTGCAATCAGTAAAATTTATTACTAAAACGTTTATTTCTAGAACAAAACGAGATCGATTAGATTAAACCGTTGAGTTCCACGGTAAATATTACTCAAAACTGTTATTATTTTATCACGTGGTAACCCCAGTAATCCATTTCTTTATTATCTGTATTGCGATCGCTTCTCTTTCATTCATAAACGATGTGTATCGTCTGTGAGAGAGCATTGTCTTACTTCACACTGTTGGTGTTGACTGGGGGAGAGCGATGACCACGGGCCACCAGCTTGGATGTGCTAAGTTGATGCTTCTGCGACTTCGTGTTATTCGATGATTATGAAAAAATCAAGTATAATATGGATATGATACTTGATATTTTTGTCCCCATTTAATAAGGAGACAATAGGGAGTTTGTATGTAATAATAAAAATTGACGTTTGGCGAATCAGACGTTGGAAACCTGTGGCCCTAGTACGAGCACTTGTGAAAAAGTATTCGTTCCGTAAACGATAGCAAAATGTATGAAAAATTGAACAGCGCCTCTATCGGACGTAAAGGGAAACTGAATTTTTCATACATTTGCTATTGTTTACGAAACGAATACTTTTTCGCAAGTTCTCGTACTAACCCCACAGAACGTGGTTCATGCCTGTAAATCAGAACCGATTTCGATTCTATGATCGTCAGTTACTCAATTATACCACATCTCTATAGAGCAGTAAATATAACCAATCTCAGGTATCACGTTAGGGACATCTCCGTGTCGTCTCGTGCCGGTTTTGTGCCAATGAATCTATCCTGCAGGCGTATTATGGATCTTTGATCGGGATCAGTCAGTGTCAGAATTGACAGAATTTTGACACTTGAAAGGGGTTATGACGCAAAAAAAAATAGCGTTGTCTATTTCCAATTTCATACTACGAAATTGGAAATAGACAACGCTTTTTTTTGACATAATTTTGACAAGTCGCGATCCCGATCAAAGATTCATAATAGCCCTGCTGGACTTTTTCGTCAATATGGGACGTTCTGTGAAAATTTATATTCTGAATTTACTTGGGGATTTTGCCAACAATGGCGTGTCAGTCCTAATTCACACTGATATAGTAGTATACAAACTGATGTACGCCACGTAAAAGAATATTAACTGATTGTATCAACTGGTCTTGAGATTACATCACTTACATTTATTTTAGATTTGGTCTACTTTGAAAAGCTATTTCAAAATAGTGATTTTACCAATACACATAATTTTTGATTCAGATCTTAAGATTATTTAGTTATTATTTATTTATAAGATTCAGATATATATATATATTTTCATATACATACCTAAATAGATATTAACACTCAGACATAGAACAAACACAAAAGTTCATCACATGAATGTTTTCCTATATAGGTGGGAATCGAACCCACACCCCCAAGCGCAGAAGGTAGGTTCACTACTAACTGAGCCACTGGAGTATTGCGTTGCATGGCATCTGATCAGGGACCACGGCTAAATGATATTCGCCAGCCGCAAAAATCTGATTTCCAGGTCCGTTGCGCAAGACCCGCCGCGCCGTCCGGGCCGTACGTTCGTCAGCCGGGATGTACCGAGTACCGAGGTCGCAGGTTTTATGGGACCACCTTCATCTTATAATAAATTCCAGTTCGCCGGCAATTCATTTGCAATTTGCATAAGTTGATGCGATATTTTCTGCAGTTTATTAAACTTAGCAAAGGCCAAGTCGAGAACTGGAGCGTAAAGGTTTTAGGGTCCCTAATTTATGTAAAGACTTTTTAGTATCAGCCTGCTGGCAAGTTTTTAAGAGCACTTTAAAACAATAACACCCAAAATTCTCGGTATTTTGAGGAACATAAAATATAAATATTACTCGTTATGACAGTGAGCATTTTGTGGAAATATTTATGTTTAATTCATTTTATTCCTTGATTCATAATTTCAGTTACTTATTTGAAAATATTTCAGAGATTAAAATTTGTTAACCTTAATCTACAACGATCATTTCACTTTGGAGAAGCAATCGCTGCATTAATAGCTTTCTGGAAGCAGCAAAGATCTCACTGGCAACATCGATGTATGTATCACGGCAAAGATATTTGTGTATTTTGTACTTACTGAAACAAATATCAAGTTGATAAGATACTTTTTCATTACTCATACTCAGAAAGTAGGTCTGAAGTTGCTTGAGGAGCGGGTTGAAAGTAATACATTTTAGCCCTACGGAGAATCAGTTTCAACTGACAGGGACAGTTGACAACTGACAGACACTCAAATAAAAATAAAAAAACTATTTTACATTTGTATTGAACCATGCACCAACTTTTTTTTTCTCCTCAGAGGATTATGGTCCCGCACTTCTCGTGCATTTGCCACATATTTTCTTTAGTCAGTTCATGTTTTTATTTTTAGTTTCCTTGTATTCGTAATGAAAAGCACAGTGTTTACCTCGGGGGCTAAAGACTTATTTAGTCCCTCGAACTATTACCCAAACCCCGTCTCGGGTCTAAATAAGTTACTTTCACCCTTAGGATAACAATGTACTAAATTACTGCATTGGAGCTTTCGGAAGTTTAGGAAAACTTTTTTATTTGTGATCTTTAATCGACGCTAAAGTGATCCTACCGTAAACAATCTATCATCTCATTATGTAATCATAAAATAAATACGATATCACGTAATACTTTATAATAAATTCAAAAGAAAGTACAGTTGTCGACTCGATGTCGCCGCTTGATTTATTATCAATAATAGCGAGTGTTTGATGTCTTTCTTTTAATTTATGTAAAAGAATGATGTAAAAGGTCAAGCCGAGGCGGTGGCTTCTGAAACAGAGTTTGTTCTTATCGACACATTATTGATACTGGCTGTACCTTGTACTCGCGCATGCTCGCATTTATATTGCCCGCGATACTTAAAATGTCATTTGGTTATCTTAGAGGTCGTGGAATTCCGAACATAGAAAGTTTCTATACAAGTAGAATCCTAATGAACGATAGGGACACAGAGAGAAATCCGTACTCTATATGAATTGTACGATTTATTATCTCTTACAGGATTAGTGTGAAAGAAAACTTTCAATTGCATGATTTTATATTAATAAATGTTGTTTGTACAGATTGCTAAAACATTTAACTTAAATGACTAGCTTGTAAAAAACAGGGTTTCGGAACTATTTCTTATAATATCGTAAAATATACGATAAAGACACCTCTATATCAGCTAAATATCTCTACGTCTGCTCGGCGTAGCTAGCCTGCTCTAGTACTGGTCGCACTGAGTGCAAGAATCTCGTGTTTCATGGTTTGTTTTGCTTAAAAATAAGAGTATTATGGTTTAATACTTTAGTGAAATTTAAAAAAAAATTAAAGACGTTTTCTTTTCATGTACGTATAGAAACATCAAAACAAAAAATATGTTTTTGTACCTATTTATATTGAAACGAGATATATAATGCAGATGTAGAAATCATCTGTAAGAACAATACACGTCAACATTCCAAAACATTATTCTACGGTTTATCTTTATAGCTAGTTGCGACCACAACGATACAAATGATAGTCTAATATGTTAATTCAGACGCAAGCAAAATATGTATCTGGAGAGGTGAAGTTGATGACGTAAACCCATTTATCGGGCGATAGCTCGTGCTACCGATACCGTACAGGCGGCGACGACTGGCGTCCGAAAAGCACGCGGGTAGTTGTGTAAACAGACGGAGTTTCACGCGCTGCGCAGACGGTGTTATCGCGACCCGCGTCCGGGTCAGGCGGCCGCGTCGGGAGCTACTTTGAACTCTACCACAAGAACATAATATTTCGTTTCAATCGTAAGCCAAAATCTTTAATGTTGGCCTCTTCATATAGTTTTAGATGAATAGTGTATATATTTATCTCGATGATTATTTTGCTACATACCTTCTCGTAAAGCAGTTTTTATTAAATTTCTTCTTTTTTATTATGTAATGGAAAAAATATAAATTTAGGGTAAAAACTGAAAACATTGTACGCCCGAAGAGGGTAGAACTGTGATACTTAATGATGTAACAACTCATGTACCAGTTTATATTACAATAAAAGTTATTTGACAGCCCCGTTGGCTCAGTTGGTAATGTACCTGCCTTCTGCGCTTGGGGGCGTGGGTTCGATTCCCACCTAGGACAAACATTTGTGTGATGAATATTTGTGTTTGTTCTATGTCTGTTTGTTAATATCTATTTAAGTATGTATTTAAAAATATATATGTATGTATATCAGTCTCTGGCAGCCATATTACAAGGTTTGCTTAGTTTGGGATCAGATGACCGTGTGTGCAATAATGTCCCAGATATTTATTTATTATTATTTCTTTATTAATCTATTCTTCAAATTCTTCAGACTGCATATACTGCTTCATAGCCCCCGTATTGGCGAATCTGTTATAGCGTAGTCTGAGAGACATTTCATTTTCATGCTTCAAATGTGGGTAATAACGGTAATGGATATTTCATGATATTCAAGAACGTCCAATAATAAAATATGATTTTTCTCGTGTACATGACTTTTTTCGTCATCGACAAGTTGTTGTAATACCTACTCTGTAGCCACTAGCATAGATACGCTTTCTGTTTAGAAGTTTCAGAGTAGGTTTCCAGTTAACTCGGCATTTTGTCGGCTTTGCTAGTATCAAACTAGCCGCATCTAGTTTTAAGAAGCAGAGGGCGCGAGTTCATCTGAGTCGCTTTCCGTTATCGATTCGGATAATACATATGGAATGTATAAATTATAAAAAATAGGTACATATTATTTATACTAGCAGCATGCTGCGGTTTTACCCCCAAATTTCCAGTTTTACATAATAGCCACCATAAATAAATATGGTCTTCATTTTTAGTGTTCCGTACCCAAAGGGCAAAAACGGGACCGGCGAGGCTTATTAATAGCCTACGCTGTCTGTCTGTCCGTCTGTCCGTCCTACCTTTAAACGTCTGTATCTTTCGAACCGTAATAGGTAGCCAGTTGAAATTTTCAAAGAATATGTTACGGTGGATTAATTAAAAAAAAAAAAAAGTCAAGAAGTAAAAACAAAAGGGGGACCCTAAGTTTCAAATCAATCCAACGTTTTTAATGGGGTGAAAATCACGTTCAATTATTCCGTTACATATGTATATGTACTTAGATACATACCAAGCTAATAAAAGCATGTTAAAAAGTAACATTCACATATACTTAAAAATTATTAATACTTTAAACTAATATCAGCTATACAAATTAGAACTAATCTAAAGTAAGCTTGAATTTGAACCTACTTTCTGCACTTGGGGGCGTGGGTTCGATTCCCATCTAGGACAAACATTTGTGTGATGAACATTTGTGTTTGTTCTATGTCTGGGTGTTAATATCTATTTAAGTGTGTATTTAAAAATATATATGTATGTATATCAGTCTCTGGCTGCCATATTACAAGCTTTGCTTAGTTTGGGGTCAGATGACCATGTGTGCAATAATGTCCCAGACATTTATTTATTTCGTTAAGTAATACATGCACTTGCCTTTACATAAAAATCTACGCTTATGGTCAAGACATTGGGCTCTTGAGCTCACATCATTTTCAAAAATATTTGATCTAAATGCTGGTGTGTTTCTGACTCAACGCATAAGCGTTGCCATTCAGCGTGGTAATGCCGTCAGCATGCTGGGTACGCTGCCAACTGATAGTGGGCTTGAGCATTAGGATTGTCTTTAGACCTTCAATTGTCTATGGACAGTCTGTTTTGTACTGTTACTGTTAGCTTGTATTTTGATTAGTTAATAAAAGCAAAATCCACGTATTTACAACTATAGTTGTAAATTAATGTCCGCAAATATAGATAGTAAATATTTGATAAACTCTCGAACTGTACACGTGACGTCGATTTGTGATACAAGATTAGTACAAGTCTAGTGTAAATTACTTCATTAAATACATAATCTAATAAAACAAGGTCTGCTATTCCGGGAATGACACAACACAAGCCTACGTCACTGTCCAGTTGCCACTTCATTGCAACAAACTACTGTGTTCCGGATTGAAGGGCAATGTTTCCAGCGAAATTACAGGGCACACGCAGAGATTTGACATCTTATATCTCGGGGTGACGAGCGCAGTGCATTGTCATCTAAGGTTTTGAACTGTTGAAGTTCAGAATTCTGAGTGGCGTTGAGCTGTTATGGGCAAGCGTGAAGAGCCATCAGGCGAGCGCCTTCGCTCATCTCGTCACCCAGTATCATATAAAAACCACAGAAATTGGGAAATTAATTTGTTAATTCAGGCATTGTTCATTCAGGCTGTTAAAACCGACTTCACAAGAGGCGGTCTTTTGAAGTCGGTTTTAACAGCCTGAATGAATACTACTATCGGTCCATATATACGTATAATTTTGAAAGAATTTTCTTTTATCTGCGAACCGTTGAGGAGTTGTACCCTTCATCATCAGCTCATCCATATCAGATGATGATTATCAGAAGCAAATACACAGCACACACACTTGAACAGCTTTAGATAATATATGAAAAATGTGAGGGTTTAAAATTATAAAATTTGAGGGTTGCCCTCGATTTCCCTGAGATCCCATCATCAGATCCTGAATTGCATGACAATGGGACCAAAGTTGGAAGTATACCCTACCGAACAAAAGATTTTTCGCAGTTGGCGGAATTATCAGTGAAAATACATTAAAAAATATATATATAAACAGTGGAACATACAACCCCCGCCTTTTTAATTCGGTTAAAAATGCATTTCTATTGTCATTTTGTTTTCAGGTTTCATACAAATTTATTTATATCAATACCACATAGTTTAATTGTAATCCCACAGGTAACACACATAATTGGGGATTTATGATTCATGCTACCGGTAATACAGCGTCGATGACGTATGCATGTGTCACCCACGTTACCTTTGTGTCTCGGAATAGCATACCTGGTGGAGTATATTATTATACCATGATAAAATAGATTTAGAACTGGCTCTGTACAGGTAGGTGTTACCGGAATCGGCTCCGTGAAGTACATACATCAATAACTGTCAGAACAATTAAGTTGAAAGTAAACACTGTTACTAACCGACGATGCAAAATGAAAAGGTATTGTGAGGTTGGATACATTATTTTATACGTAACCGAGTACAGTTTGCGAAATATGAACAGACATTAAACACACGTTTATTCGCTTGGTATGTATGTGTGTATGTAACGGAATCATTGAACTTGATTTTCTACTTCAAAACATCGAATTAAGGTGAAACGTTTCACTTTGGCGGGAAAATCAAATTTCAAACAGTTTTTTTGTCCTTGTAGCTAGGCCCGGTAATTATTGTGAAATGGCATAGTGTTTGCGAAAATTGTTGGTCGTTCTTTACATTATCATGTACAGCTATTAATCAGTTACTCACCATATTACTTAAATATGGCAATAAACCGTTTGAAACAGCATAAATTTGTTTATTGACAAATGTATGTAATAATGTACATTGGAGATAAATAACTTTACGCGAGTTTGTAAAGAATAATAATCAATTTTCGCGAACATAATTATCGTTTACAATAATTACTCGGCCTAGCTACAGGAACAAAAAAACTGTTTTAAATTAGAATTTCCCGCCAAACTGAAACGTTTCACCTTAAATTGAAAATTTTCACACTTATCAAGGACCGATGACAATGCAATAATTTAAATAGGTTGTCCCATTATCATTACCAGGAACCAGGAACCGAATTAGCGATTTTAAAGCGTGTTATTTAGTTTTTTAAATTGCGAGAATTATTAAAGAAAGAAACTTGTTAATTATAATGCACTTGGTGCTGTCAAACTTCACTCTTACTACACGTCTGCGCAGAACTTAGCGGCAAGGGGAGAGGACGGTAAGCGGATTATAGTTTGATGATAACAAGACGACTTATTATAAAGGTCAGGTTATTAAATGTTACGTTATTATTTACGTGTTAAATAACTTTTATCAACGAAAAATGAACAACCCGCAAGTTTTTTTTTTTTTAATGATATAGAATGACGAGACGATCAAAGCCGCTCGCCTGATGGCTCTTCACGCTTGCCCATAACAGCTCAATGCCACTCAGAATTTTGAACTTCAACAGTTCAAAACCCTGGATGGCAATGCACTGCGCTCGTCACCCCTAAGATATAAGATGTCAAATCTTTGTGCCCTGTAATATCACTTACATTGCCCTTCAATCCGGAACACAGTAGGTAGTGTTTGCACACTACTGCTTGGCGGTTGAATAACTGGCAAATAAGTAAAGTTTTGCAAAGTTAGGGTGATCAATGGGCGAAGAAAGACAAGAGTGTCTAGCTTGCTAGTCTAGCTAGGTATAGAGCTAGCTAGTCTAGCTAGGTATAGAGCTAGCTAGTCTAGCTAGGTATAGAGCTAGCTAGACTAATCATAGCTAGGTTAGGTTACCTATTGTTTTCATATTTGTATGCTATCGAACCTGTTCTGTCGGAAGTGGTCATAAGATAGATGTCCTGTAATTTCACTGGTTTTTTTTTAAAATAAACTTGATCACATGCTAAAATATAGGCAACGCGCAATGTTGAAGGTGTTATTCAATACAATGTATTAGCTCGCGAACAAAGCTGTTTACAAAAACATTGACCTATAAAACGAGAGCAGATGCATCAGCGGAAGCTTTTTTCTGTTAAAAGTCAAGCTCTTACGCTATTGTAATAAGGGTTTATGTTCTTTTGTGAGTGTTGACAAATGTATATTGACAATTTTATTTTGTGGTTTGGGTCTATAGGGTCCCATTGTACGTCTCTATTTTCTATAGAGCATTGGACCGGAATATTCTCGTATTGTAGTCTTTAGTGATACGTGGGTACTAGAGACATGTTATGTGCAGGGTCAAAACTCGACAGAAACTATTTTAGTAAAGTTGAAAAATATAAATATGAAATAAATATAAATTGTTGGGACATTATTGCACACATGATCATCTAAGCAATCTAAGCAAAGCTAGCTAGAGACTGTTAAACATACATATATATTAAAATACATACTTAAATAGATATTAACACCCAGACATAGAACAAACACAAATGTTTGTCCTAGGTGTGAATCGAACCCACGCTCCCAAACGCAGAAGGCAGGTTCACTACCAACTAAGCTAATGGGGCTGTAATAAAACATGTTTCTTCTTCATCTTCGGGTACCATATCCTAGCGGATATTGGCGATCACCACACGGAACTCTTCTCTGTTCTATGCTAGTCTACAAAGACTGGCAGCGTCTTTGATATTGGTCCAGCTCTTTAGATTGTCACTCCATGTTATTCTCCTTTTCCCTCTTCCCCTTTTTTCTTCCAATTTCCCTTCCATGATGTTTTGGAATATGCTTTACTTCTCGTGTCTATAAATGTGACCAAAATATGCTGTTTTACGTTTCTTTATTGTGATTAGTACTTCCAGCTGTTTATTTAATTTATTTTTATTGTAAAATAGGCTTGCGCTTGGCCGCCAACTCGCCTGATGTTAAGCGAATGCGGCCTACGGTGGATCACGCTTGCCTAGAAGAAACCGATTCAATTTTGACTTGAAAACACCCAGATTGTAACTATCGGGGAACACCCATTCAGGCAGCGCATTCCACACAGGTACTAGTTCGCACAATAAAAGTGGAATCAAAGAGCTTCGTACGGGTTTTTCTATTAAGTACTTCTTTACAAAAACCTGTTTACTCAAAAAAAAACTCCCGATAAAACAGCTGATAATCTATAAACGGTTCAACACATTTTCTTAAATCAATCACAACTAACTCAGGACACTCAAGATCCTTTAAAAAAAAACTAAATCAAAATCGGTTTAGCCGCTTAGGAGCTACGATGCCACATACATACATACAGATACTCACATAAAACTTATAACATCATTATTTATTTTTGAGTCAGGGACAAAAATGTATTTGCGCAATCTGCGCGATTCAGAACTTCCTACATTTAAACTGTCAGTCTATTTTGAAATGCGTAAATATGGATGAATAAACAAGACAGCTAAAAGCCGGTAGATATGTACTAAATTAGGAATTTGACCGATATTTCAATCTGCAGGTAGAGGGACATCATAAACCCGAACGAATTACAGCGTTGTAAACGAAAGAGATTTGTCATTCAGACTTTACAATCTCTATTAACTTTATCTAAATGTATATTTTATTTGTCTCCATTTGCCTACCGTTTTGTTTTATTGCATTGTTAATGACAAAACATTGAAAGCTTTTCGTGGGAATTGTTTTTTTTTTATCTAACCAACGAAACGTCGACCTTAAAATACTTGATTAGGTAGGTAGGTACAATATTTTAAAACATAACTAATGATACCAGGTTTTTATTTACGAGTTCAGAAATAAAGAGATGTATCAAAATGAAATATTTATAATACAGCGACGAACAACAAATAAACCTAACATTACATTTATCGGTTCATATATCGTTACTAATTTTTTTTTTATGATACTGGGTGACGAGACGAGCGAAGTCGCTCGCCTGATGGCTCTTCACGCTTGCCCATAACAGCTCAACGCCACTAAGAATTTTGAACTTCAACAGTTCAAAACCCTGGATGGCAATGCACTGCGCTCGTCACCCCGAGATATAAGATGTCAAATCACTGTGTGCCCTGTAATTTCGCTGGAAACATTGCCCTTCAATCCGGAACACAGTAGTGTTTGCACACTACTGCTTGGCGGTTGAATAACTGGCAAAGGTGTGGTACTTCCCCTGCAAAAGAGTCCTACCACTACAAAACAACACATTCAAATTTAATTTTATGCTAATAAATACGTACCTTATAATGTGTTCAACTGTTTATTTAGCCACAAAAAGTATGTGTGAATATCACCCACTCCGATTATTATTTACACATAATATTTAATGCATATCATTTGCATACCATTTCCATTTTTATTATTTTGCAGCGTACCCGGCATGCCGCCAGCATACTGGGTACGCTGCCAACTGATAATCAACTTGAGCATTTCTATTGCCTTTAGACCTTCAACGGTCCATGGGCAGTCTGTTCTTGTAGTGTTAGCTTCTATTTTGTTTAGTTAATAAAGGCACTTTTCCTCGTTTTTTCTTCTTCTAAATGTTATTATTAGGAGAGAATATAATTAGAGAATCTAAAAGTAACTTCTCATACTCTTATATACCTACTTCGATACTTAGACATTTACACCATTTACACAATGACACAATATGGTTTAAATAGATCACATTTTGACACTTCACTTCAAAATAAACGACACAGAAAAGAGATCGAAAAAAATCTCGCTTCAGTGAAATAAACAACGGAACCTTGTGACTATATTATTTATTTTACAAGCCTTTATTAACCGACTTCCAAAAAGGAAGAGGTACTCGATTCGACTGTTTTTTTGTTGTTGTTTGTTACTGCAGAACTTTCGACTGAGTGAAACGATTTTGATGATTTTATTATTATTTGAAAGCCCATTTTAATTTGGTTCAGTTCTATTATTTTTATTAAGTTGTTTTTTAGGGTTTTGTATTTATATTAGATATTATTTAACTTGCCCTGTTAATACGAGCTCTCATATGTGTGGGACAAGTCCTGTAACTGAATTTAGACGTCATCCTAAAATTTATTTAATATTAGTTTTTTGCCCGCGACTTCGTACGCGTAGATTTTCATATATACCTTCAATCCTTTTTTCTTCCCTTAATCCGACCTTGCGCAAAAAAACATAGCCTATACTTCAATCTGGTCATAGCTAAGCATATTCGTGAAAACCGCATTTAAATCCGTCCGCATTTTCTTCCAGGGGTTTAAGCACTGAAGTGAGAATTTTTTCTTTTCTGTGGGTTTAAGAGATGTGCGTGAAAAAACAAACAAAAATTCTAAAAACTGCCTTAACATGTTCAGCTGCTTATGTGTGAAGTATTGATAGAAGCATAAAAGTAAAAACACCGTCAACAGTTTTCAAATCAAAAAGATAATGTGACCACAGTGCAGAGCATGTTTTGAAGTTTTCTTTTTGTCTAAACCATAAAAAGTATATCATGTCATGTCGGGATGATACATCTCTGAAATTTGACTGTCCAGCTTCACTCGTTCGAATTTTTCTGTGATCATGCAATTTCTGAACTATGAATACGACCACAAGTATATGGCTTTGGCCACGGAACCCTGACATATGCTTATCTTGACACGCTCTTGGCTAGTTATTTCTTATTTCGCGTGCATTTGTATGTATACCTTGATTAAAAAGCCATGAAATGGAACCACTTTATTTATCTGTTAAAATATCACAGTAAAATGAAATTCTTTCTTTATTCTTGGCATCATCTAAATGGATTGGATTGAATCACCAAAGAGATTGTAAGGCCTATGTTTTTATAACATCCTTGATCTACACGTTCATTCATCTAAGAAGGTTCCTATATTTGAGGCGTTTGGTGTCGAGACATTGGGCCCTTGGGGACCGGGAGCTCACCTCATTTTCAAAAATCTTTCACAGCACCTGGTTAACGCGACGCGTGACCAAAATGCTGGCGTGTATCTGGCTCAACGTATAAACATTGCCATTCAACGTTGTAATGCCGCCAGCATGCTGGGTACGCTGCCAACTGATAGTGGGCTTGAGCATTTGGATTGTCTTTAGACCTTCAACGGTCTATGGACAGTCTTACTGTTTATTTAGTATTAGTTTTAGCTAGTATTTTGTTTAGTTAATAAAGGCACTTGCACGGTAGGTTGAATAAAAAAAAAAAAAAGAAGGTTCCTTAATTTAAATAAAAAGTTTTAATCTGGCTGATTATCTGAATGACAGTTGACAGTTTCAAATTTTTCATGGCTATGTAAATGGCTATGTGACGATCCTCATATATAGTTTCGGGTAACGAAGAAAAAAAAACATTTATTTTTTAATTTATTTTATGTAATAATAAAGAATTAAAATAAATGATATAACATAGCCTATGTTTAAATCTGGTAATTTCTAAGCATATTCGTGAAAACCGCATTTAAATCCATCCAGTGGTTTAGGAGATGTGCGCGGACAAACAAACAAACAAACAGACAAAAATTCTAAAAACTGTCCGATCGTGTTCAGCTACTTATTTTAGGACGTCCTGTGTGTTTTTTTTTGTCATCTCGCAATTACAGATTTTTTTATCTCTACGTTTTTATATATGTATATTTTTATTATATGTATAGATAAACAACATGGAGACATGTAAAGTAGGGATGAATAAAAATGATTAGACCATCTCATGTGGGGAATATCTCATCATTGAATAAGTCGATTGTAGGGATGAGAGATCAGTGGTTGACGCCTTCCAATTCCAAACCGCAGGGTATGGGTTCAAATCCCAACAATGAACCCGTTTTACCCTTTGGGTACGGAACCCTAAAAAGTATTTTGAAGAAAGGTTTGGTACATCTGTTTTAATTCAGGAGTACCGTTCAGTTGCATTAAAATGATGTACAAATATTCACACTAATATCATAATATGTATATTTATGTGAAAGTTTGGATGGATGGATGTTTGTTACTCAATCACGCTGAAACGGCTGGATGAATTTGGATGAAATTCGGAATATACATACATTGCTTATGCCCTGGATTAACACATAGGCATCATCATCACCAATTTTCATCACCACGCGGGTGGAAACGTGGGGCGCATCTAGTATAGAATATGTACAAACCATGGAAAAATGCGCGGCGCTTACAAGGCGATGTCGTTTCGATTCCCAAACGTATGTATTTCATATTTCGCGTGAGAATGGTAGTCGTTGCTGCGTTCTGACAACATGCTGGCAACCATTGTGCAAGACGACCTCCAGCGGGCTTTGTTACCCCAGGAACTACCCCGGGGTACCGCAGATTAATAGAGCTCACAACCGCGCGCCTCGCCGGGTGTTTATTTACAAACAGAGTGCGTGGCCGCCCGCTGCGCCACGTCCCCTCACTTGCATATCGCGATTTGTAACAATTAACGACCGGTAATACGATCCGATACTCTCTGCTAAATACGATACTTTCCTACTTCCGTCTGAGCATGGAGACGAACCAGAAGAAGGTGCCCGGTTCTCACTATACGGAGGTATGAAATAGACTCTCAAGCGAGGAGCTGAACACCGTTTTCCTTCTTCTTTTTTAGGGTCCCGTACCTAAAGAGTAAAACAGGACCCTATTACTAAGACTCAGCTGTTCGTCCGTCCGTCCATTCAGTCTGTTTGTCTATCTGTCCGTCTGTCACCAGGCTGTATCTCATGAACCGTGATAGACAGTTGAGACAACATGCATGTCTGTTATGTAAAACATCTAAAGAGCGTTCAGCTGGATTGTCATTGCGCTACGTTTAACAAAACTGCTATCCAAATTTAGACGTATTGCAAAATGGCTTATCATTTGTTACAATAAGCATATTATGGTGTAGTATATATTAGTCTTGGAAAACAACTTTCTGTTTCGGACGCTATAATTTTTGTCATGACACACAGAGCCATGAGTGACAAAATTTAGAACAAAAATCTACAATCTGATGTTTCATTTCACGATGTTTTACATAACCCCTAATCGTTGACCAGCTGCATTGATAAATGCAAAACGTTTATGCAATTCTGGGTATTAAAGTTCAGTAATTATAAAAAAGCGCTATACTTCGTTAAGCTATTTTACATAACGGTGCTGTTTTGTAAAACAGCTAATTAAGCAATCCATCTGCGACATATATATTGTGATAAGTATTCTAAAGTAAAACTGGTTGCTAATCACTCGAGTTACACACAGACAAATTGTCGTATTTACTAAAAGCCTCTGCATACTTGCTTATAGTATACCTATATTGAATTTGGCAATAATTAACACACAAAATGATAAAAACCTTACAGAGAAGGGACAATAGGAAATCATTTAATAAAAACAAACAATCAAACAACAACAGTTCACTGGATGGACAAAACACCACTCGACTATAACGACAGCTTCCTCTTAGCGTTCTCTAAATAACAATTTATTTAAAACAGTCAAGAGCTTTCTACCCTTTTATAATGTGTATAAAAATGAATTGAAAATTAAACAGACCATTTTGTTCATAGATTTTGAACCTTCTGTTATTACAATAAAATGTTAAATGTCATGTCGTCGTGATTTTTGTTGATGTGACCGCAGCGCACACGCTTCGGTACACTACAATCAGGTGATGTGAAGCGAAAAATCGCATTATTTTGCTAGTTTCACGTTTTATTCCACCGGGCAATGTGACATCTTTTTTCGTCAGTTTTGAGTTTTATTGTAACCATTATATGTTGCATGGATTGTGTCCTAGTCGGTTTTGATTTGAAGATTTACAAGATAAATATAATTTATTTGAACAAAACACTGTCTGTAGTGGTAGGACTCTTTTGCAGAGTCCGCCTGGGGAAGTACCACACCTGTGCCAGTTTTTAAACCGCCAAGCAGTAGTGCAAACACTACTGTGTTCCGGATTGAAGGGCAATGTTTTTCAGTGAAATTACAAGGCACACGGAGATTTGACATCTTATATCTCGGGGTAACGAGTGCAGTGCATTGCCATCTAAGGTTTTGAACTGTTGAAGTTCAAAATTCTGAGTGGCGTTGAGCTGTTATGGGCAAGCGTGAAGAGCCATCAGGCGAACGGCTTCGCTAGTCTCGTCACTCAGTATATTTAAAAAAAAAACACGAGTAATCATACACGCATTTAAAAACGCATGCACAATAGGTGGGTTAAAATATTAGTCACTTTGTATAATTTTTTGGCTAGATAATAGATATGGCATAAACGTAAGGCATGGCACCGTCTTTAGGGGTTTGCAACGTATCTGTGATGCCCCTGGTGTTACAGGTGACAGTGATCTCTTACCATCAGGCGGCCTGTCAGCTAGTTAGCCAGTCTTCAGAACCGGATTTATATTTTGTACAAGTGTAGGCCACTTTATTTTCGCCGCCCCGTGTACCTTTCTGAAATAATAATTTTTGTGCTTTCTCTAAAATCCCTAGGACGCTGCCGCCCCTAGGCCACGGCCTTTATGGCCTATTGACAAATCCAGGACTGGGAAGGCCTTTGTCTAGTACTAAGTACTCGTGGTCTTCGTGGGATAGTCTTCATTGGCTTAGAATCAAGCATGGGTATATAATATGTGATGTTATTTTTTTATAAAGTAGATTTCCTATACCTAAGTTGCAATAATGTTATAATAAGGTCCACGAAGCAAATATAATATAATTTCCTTGCAAGCTGGCGGGCTAGTGGCCTCTGACCCGTCGACTCGGTTATTTGCCACGACAAATAAAATAAATACGTTATATTGAACGATTTAATGCACCGTGAAAATTATTGCATAACGCTAGGTGATTCGGTTTCGCTTTTCTGCTGTTTCTAGAGTAGTTATTATCACACGAAGCAAAAAGACAGGTGTTTTAAGTTAAACGTTTGAATCTATGTGTCTGCTTGTAGCAACGAAGCTCCCGGACCAGTCACTTTTCAAACGAGAATACTATATCAAAATCGGTTTGGCCGTTTGGGAGATACGACACAGATACGCAGTCACACAGATATACAGACACACAAACATACATACACACATGTTAAACTTATAACACCCCTCTTGTTGCGTCAGAGGTTAAATACAAACTTTAAGCTTTCAGGTATCTACAAGTAGTATATATATATTTTTTTACAAGAAAAGCGGTTATCACCATGCATACCTACATTATGTACTATTAAGTGCGCGCTTATCGCCACCCATCATCATTCGCCAGAAGACGACTTCTGAACATATGCCTGCTCCTTTAACCTCCACACTGAACGACATCCTGCCATCTGCATCCACTGGATGCCCGCGACTCTCACAATGTCGTCGGTCCATCTAGAGGGAGGAGTTACCTACGCTGCGTCTTCCGGTTCGTGGTCTCCACTCAAGAACCTTTCTTCCCGGTCATCAGTTCTTCGAGCGATGTGGCCTGCCCATTGCCACTTCAACTTGCAAATTTTAATAGCAATGTCGTTGACTCTACATACCTATTACCTATCCTACATATCGCATCACACACACACATCATCAGCCAATTAACGTCCACTGTTGGACAAGGCCTCCTTCATAGAGAGGGGTGTAGCCATGATCCCCACGCTTGGCGGGCGGGCGGCTTGGCGGCTTGGGGATCGCAGTACTATCACCGTGTACTATTAAGACGCTGCTGCCCATCCTCCGGTGGTTCATACCGCATACCTATGTACTATTATGTGCTTATAGCGAAACCGAATCACCTAGCCGAATGTCACTAAGGAACAAAAAACCGTATTTTATCAATAAAAATCAAGCCGGGAATTGGCAGCGGCAAAAAACAAGTAAGTATTTTGTTATAGCGACATAAACATTCTCGGAGGCTTTCGATATGGCTTCAATTAACACTAATATAAATGACACACGATATTTAATGTGTTTACTTTGAGCTCCAATAAATGGTTGTAAACATAAACATGTGTGGGTGTTGTGTTGTATAATATAGGTACCTACAAATGTGCAACCATAGAAATATTTCCTCTAAGTGTACAACGTATTTTGACAAGATTCTTTCTCAAAATACGTTACCATTTTATTCCTTTGAAGATTATTAAATAATATATTAGTTTGTTGTTACCACACGTGGTTTTAGAGTTCTGGGGCCTTACCCCTAGCTCGAAAAGTTGACCCGCGTAGGTGTTATTTGTCTAAACGGTACCATCAACTACGATAAGCGGTAGTTATTTGATAGCCGCCAAGCTTTGTTATTTTCACGCACACACGCATAGTAAAACGGATTTTTGTTCATTCAAGTTAGACGCTTTTAAACGATGCAGCTTAAATGAGTTGGTTAATTTTAGGTACCTATCAGGTACCTACTAAAAGTTGGCTCGCAAAAGTGAAGCTAGGGGTAAAGCCCCTGTACCTAAAGGGTGAAAACGGGACCCTATGCCTACGCTGACTGTTAGCTGTCTGTCAGTCCTTCTTTTTAACGGCTGTATCTTTCGATCCCTAATATATAGCCAATTGTTTTTTTACAGAATTTGTAATATTATGGCGGATTAACTAAGAAATAATACTAAGGTTAAAAAGTCAAAACTTTAGTTGTTACATACAATCCCTACCCCATACAATAATAAACGTTTTTTAAACATATTTTTGTATTTACTCTAGTGTAAAAACGGTAATACGTATAAGTGTCAAACTTGGCATGATTATAGTACATACTCTAAAGTAATACTAAATATAATAAATACTGGTCAAGTGTGAGTCGGTGACAAATTTCTGTTCGTTGTTGAAGATAAACAAGGTCGGACGCGCTCTATACTTGGATGGGACTGCCTTGGCGTGATGTACTATTTTTTCAAAAAAATAGTTAATTCTTATGGTGGTACGGAATTCTGCCCTCAGTGCACGAGCCCGATTCGCACTTTACCGGTTTCTTTTTCACACTATTCAATAAAACCTGCGAAACTTCATTCACAAGGATTTTTTAAAATCTTGAATAACGAGTATAATTGATATAATCTACCACAAATGCACACAGTGATTTGACATCATATATCTCGGGGTGACGAGAATGCATTGCCATCCAGGGTTTTGAACTGTTGAAGTTCAAAATTCTGAGTGGCGTTGAGCTGTTATGGGCAAGCGTGAAGAGACATCAGGCGAGCGACTTCGCTCGTCTCGTCACCCAGTATCATAAAAAACAAAATAAAAAAACTATGATTCACCATTTATCTAACATCTGCCCATTTTCATTCATATAAAATACGCACACATTTAAATGACATCTCCATCTTGTAATCTGCGAAACGTGGAGAAAGATCTCCATACTAACATGGAGACACCGTGCAGGGGTCAACCTTACACAGCTCGGAACACGGGAATGCGACCAAAGTTCTCAATATGCATACAAATTATACATAATTTGACAAGAACTTATTCTTATTTAACGCAGACGTATTCGAGAAAAAAGAAATGAAAAAAAGTTCCACTTTTATGTGAGTACTGCTGGTCTGTGGAATGCGCTGCCTGAACGGGTGTTCCCCGATAGTTACTATAGGTGTCTTCAAATCACGTGTGAATCGGCTTCTTCTAGGCAAGCGTGCTTCATCGTAGACCGCATTATCGCTTACATCAGTGAGTTGGCGGTCAAACGCAAGTCTATTAAGGCAATAAAAAAGTTACTATTCAAAAGTAACGTTTAAACTTTCGCTATTTGAACCACAGACAATAATATTTTTTTCGTTAAATCATTTAGGCTGTCAAGGTATTTTTGTAAGTTTTTTTTTTAAAATAAATTATCTGTCTCATTACCTGGCGACAGTTTCCTTTTCATTTCCGTTCTATTTAATTCTCTTTTCTGTGATTTGAACGCATAATTTAAATGTTTCTCGGATTTTACGTAAAAATAGGTAGACCTTTATCTACTAATAGATGTTGTCTCTTCAAAATCGATACACGCGTTTAAATACAAACTGGCAAGATAGATAAAATCGGACAATTATTTAATTTTTACAGATTATAAAAAAATTTAACACCGTGGGATATAGTCACATCAGCTTATGCCGTTCACATTATATCAGCCATCAATGTCCACTGCTGAACAATGGCCTCCCTCTCAGGGGGTGTTGCCATAATCCCCACGCTTGGCAGGTGGCTTGGGGATCGCAGTACGTTCACCGTGTACTAATAGGACGCTGTTGCCCATCCTCCGGTGGTTCTGGTCGCAGTTTTAAGACATACCCGGGTCCGTTATCGGGGTCGGTTATGCCGTTCGCCTACCAATAAAATGACACCAAATTCAGCTTCGAATTGTTCCCTACATCTATATACGTATAACATCCTTGCTAAGTTCGTATGTTTAGGGTTAAATAGTACAACCCACCCATAAACAAATTTGGTGCTTGGGAGAAATAACTCACCTTCACATTAAGCTAAGTTAAATGAGCATCATTCGAGCACCTTAGAATATACAGTTATATGATTATTTACGGGATATTTACCGTGGTAAGGTTGTTGAAGGACCAACCACCCGCATTTTCGGTCTCCCCGTGAACATGGTGCATGTAACTGCACGGAAATATATAAAAATTTATAAGAAATATCGGGAGCTCCTTCCACAACCTTACCACGGTAAATATCCCGTAAATAATCATATAACTGTAGTGGACAACCGTGATAGTTTAAAACAGTATTTTAGAGTATGTCTACGGAACCCAACTGTATTCGTGTCTCGACGTGCACTGGACTACTATTTAGCATGTCGCATTACGCATGTCTGTAAGATTGAAATCTGTCACCCACTGCGCATGTTATTAGTGTACTGTTTACCCCACCTACAGCAAAAACGCCTCAACCAGTTTCTAAATAGAGGTATGTGACCTCAGAGCAGAAAAATAACGGAGATATGCTTTAGTAAAATTATTGTTCGTATCGTCGTGTGTTTCTGTCGAGACGAAAACGTAGTAGCAGCTCTCTTTCAGCGCTGCGCCCTCATCCGTATTCAGTATAAGTTAAATTAATAAATATTCGGGACATATTTGCACAAACGGTCATCTGACCCCAAACTAAGCAAAGCTTACATACTTACGTACATTTTTTTTTAAATCCATGCTTAAATAGATATTAACATCCAGGTATAGAACAAACACAAATGTTCATCACATGAATGTTTGCATGGGAACCGAACCCACGCTCCCAAGGGCAGAAGGCAGGTTCACTACCAACTGGGCCAATCAAGCTGTGTCGCACTATACGTTTATATTAAGTACTGGCTGATACCCGCTAGGTACTACGTACGCGTAAGGCTCAGCCTTCGGCCTACTATGACCCGCTCCAAGACCACAAAATTTCATCCAAATCGGTCCAGCCGTTTAATCACCGTTTAAACCTTCCCTGTACTTCCACAAATCGGTCCATCCATTCTCAAATTTTAGCGAGACAATCATCATCAATATATATAGATACTAGTGACCCGCCCCGGCTTTGCACGGATATATGTTTTATTATGTTCAAACCTTCCGTGAAAAATTTTCTAACTTATAGTGAAAACCGCATCACAATCCGTTGCGTAGTTTTAAAGATCTAAGCATATATAGCGACAGACAGAGGGAAGCTACTTTGTTTTATAATATGTAGTGAAGCTGTCTGTCTGTCACGTGTAGTGCACTACACGTTGTAATTTTGCCGTGGAACATTACACACACGGACAGTTTACTTAATAGCTTTTGTAATGTACTCGGTGATTTTTTGCACACACGTGTCCGCTTTTTCCCGCGTACCCGGTGCCAATGGCTCGTATAATAAATACTATATCGTTTTCATAATATCACATCATCATTATTGAATGATTGATTGTTTTTTAAGGTTCCGTGCCCAAAGGGTAAAACTGGACACTATTATAAAGGCTCCGCTGTCCGTCTGTCCGTCCGTCTGTCACCAGGCTGTATCTCATGAACCGTGATACGATAGTTAGACAATTGAATTTTTTACTGTTGCCGCTATAACAACAAATACTAAAAACAGAATAAAATTAATATTTAAGGGGGCTTCCATAAAAAAAACGTGTTTTTGCTCGTTTTTGCTCGATATTGACACGGCTACAGGTAGATGCCTGAAATATTCACAGAATATTTAGTTATATTATTCACTTTAAAAATAAATAACTAAATTAAATTAAAATTATATTTAAGGGAACTCTCATACAACAAACGTGTTTTTTGCCGTTTTTATAGATAATGGTACGGAACCCTTCGTGCACGAGTCCGCCTCGCACTTGGCCGGTTTTTTACTTGAGTTAGTTATATAAGGTTACACGGAACGGCTGTGTTTAGCTGAAAGGCAGTCATTGTACTCATCGTTGTGAACAACTTTTACTATGATACCAACCCTGAAAACGCGAAAAAATTCTTCAGAAGTTTCAGCTGTATTTATTTTTGAGATTTTAGTGTTTATCTGATAGTAAAATTTGTTCATAATTATGAGTACAATAATCTACTTTCAGCTGAGTATCACTGTTCCGTACAATCCTGTATTTATCTTAGAAAGAGATGCGGATAATGTAAAGACGAATAGAGTTATTTAGAATAATTCATTGAATTAATAGCTTTTGTATTGTAGGTTCTTCGCATTTCTTCATTTGTTAGCATTACGACGAGTTTTTTCTCGGCGCAAATTGTATCGGAAAATAAATATTTATCGCATATTATCACACATTTTCATTAACTTGTAAGCTGCCTGGACGAAGACAGGCTTTATTCCAGAGCAACATACTATACTTTTCACAGCTTCTGTGAGACAATAAAAGCCAGGTTTTACAGAAAATCACAACACCAAACACCGTCTTTTGTTTCATATTCTTTGTAATCGCACCTTTTTTTGAGTTCTGCTTATGATGGCCAGTTTGATTTTCGACCAAACCTCTTTACAATGCTTTGATAATATATAGTTTGGATTTGCCTTTAAACTCGAGCTAGTACCGAAAAGTCTGCCAAAAACTGAAGGGGGCGAGGTAAACGTATTGCACACACTGACATATTCTTACTAGTTTTACAAACGCACACTTCAATATTGAGCGCACACAACACGCACCAATAGTGTAAATGCCAAAGGGGAAACTGTAGGTATTACGCTTCCATTAATATATTTTTTCTTAGTTACAATGGACATTTTTTTACTTAGAGTTTCCACGAGTTTCAACACGAATTTAACATTCCAAGTTCAAATCACTTTATTCGCTAGGGAGTTTCATACAACTTTATATCCCTTAAGAGATAATGCTTTACTTTACGTTGAGGTTGCATGATATGTAATTGGACATTGTCGAGCAGATGGTGTGAAAAAAAACATATCTATACGATATACATATTTTACAATGGATAATTTTTATCCAATCTACTGATGTATTTTGTAAACATAAATGTATTAAAATATATTTCATAAGATCATTTTGCAATATGACATTAAAAGCATACCTTGTTATCGTGTAAAAATCCACCCACGTACATAATTATAATTTCTGAGTCGTTCGCAAAAGCTACATAGTAAAAGAACACTCAAAAGAAATTGCCTTCGTATAAAGATGGAATATGTTCTAGGTGAAAGTGTGGGCCATCAATTTATTCTAATTTAGTTATGCGGGGCCTGAAGTCCCTAAGAATAAATCAGTCGACGCGTCCTGAGAGCATACCTACGCAAAGCTACCACGGTTTCTCGAATGAATCTCGATTCCAGTTACGACTCTAATTGGAATAATATGATCCAGTACATGATTTAGTCAGAAAATATACAATACAATATCTCTTTATTACACACAAAAAAAATATTTAAACTAAAATAATAAATAAAACGACAGTATAATGGGACCTTGGGGCTAAAACTGCGACCAGAACCACCGGAGGATGGGCAGCAGCGTCCTAATAGTACACGGTGAACATACTGCGATCCCCAAGCCTTTGTGCCAGTGCCTGCCAAGCGTGGGGATTATGGCAACACCTCTCTCTATGAGGGAGGCCTTTGTCCAACAGTGGACGTTAATTGGCTGATGATGTGATGTGATGTGTGTGATAATGGGGCCTTATCGCCTAAAGCGATTTCTTCAAGGCAACCTTTGGATGGACAGGGGCCTTACCCCTAGCTCGAAAAGTTGACCCGCATCAAACAACTACCGATTATCGTAGTTGATGGTACCGTTTAGACAAATAACACCTATGCGGGTCAACTTTTCGAGCTAGGGGTAAGGCCCCAGGGCTAAATAATTTAAAAACAGTCGGTGGTGCATATAAAATATAAATACATAAATAGATAAATCCCTATTACATATAATGTATACAAATCAAATTATTTATTTGTCAGAATATGATAGGTCTAGGTACACACTACACATAATTATATAAAAACAACATAACACATTTCTGTTCATTACCAAGTTAAGCGACGTAGGGTGCGGCCGGTACTCGGATGGGTGATCTCCTTAGCGTGATGTATTTTTACACTACTTTGTACTGTGGTGGTGCGAAACCCTCAGGGCATGAGACCGACTCGCACTTGGCCGGTCTATTATATTTGAAGTGTTGTTTCACAATTTTTACAGTGCTTATCTTTACAGCCCCGTAAGCTTAGTTGGTAGTGAACCTGCCTTCTGGGCTTGGGGGCGGGCGGGTTCGATTTCCATCGAGGATAAACATTTTTGTGATGAACATTTGTGTTTGTTCTATGTATGGGTGTTAATATCTATTTAAGTATGTATTTAAAAATATATATATATGTATGTATATCAGTCTCTGGTAGCCATATTACAAGCTTTGCTTAGTTTGGCGTAAGATGACCATGTGTGAGTAAAAAAAAATATTATCAAAGAAACAAAAAATTGTTTAAATTAGTACGGCTGTCAAGACATTTTTGTAAAAAAATTGTTGTAGCCACTTTCACCCATATAAACGAAACGTCAGTCATTCGAAATCAGTTAGCAACTGTGACGCGGAGTTCGACGCGTTGATCTAAATAAGAATGTTCAATCAAGGTTCTGTCACAATACCTGGCGACAGATTTTCCTTCTCATTTCCGTTCCATATACTTATCTCTTTTCTGTGATTATCACACTAATATCATATATGTAAAAGTTTGGATGTATGTTGGATGTTTGTTACTCAATCACGCAGTAACCACTGGATGGATTTGGATGAAAGATGGATTATACATTGCTTATGTCCTGGATTAACACATAGGCTACTTTTCATCATTATCATCAGCACCGATTTTCATCACCACGTGGGTAAAACCGCGGGGTGCAGCTAGTTATACATATTTGTTTACGTGTTAAGTTCGTACAGTAGTAACTCCATCTCCGGCCGATTGGCGAGCAGCAGCGTGACTGCTCCGGACCCGGCGTAACCTCAAACGGCTGTGATAATTAATAGCGGCAACGCGATCTATCGGCGACGCCCCATCAATCACTCGTAGACAGTTTTGTCGGCGATTTGTCGCGCCCCAGTATTCTGGTCGAGCTTGCTGTGAGAATTCGTAGTTGGCGCCTTCTCGGAGCAGATGTACTGAAAATGTTTCAGCCTTGGTTATGGTTGCACAATAAGAATATTCTCGAGCGACCTATTTCTCATTCTCTCAAAGTTGACAATTTCTATACTTGCTAGTCCATTTGATTTATTTTATACTAGCTGCGCCTCGCAGTTTGACCCGCCTTATATATTAGATATGTCTCCGCAGTAGCAGGACTGGCGCACTCCGCACTTTAGGTACGAAGCTACAAGTAGCCGATTTGTCGGACTTGCCGTGCCCGCTGCCGCGCGAAAGACAGAGATAACGCGACAAGAGTTTCGCGATAGACAGAGAGGCAACTTGTAGGTTAATAAAGCAGTAGGTAGTTAGCGCTCACACACCCTGAATTGGACTTTATTGTGTAGTAGTAAGAGTCGCTACTTGACTGCCTCGGTGGCTCAGTTGGTAGTGATCCTACTTTCTGTGCTTGGGGGCGTGGGTTCGATTCCCATCTAGGACAAACATTTGTGTTTGTTCTATGTCTGGGGTTAATATCTATTTAAGTATGTATTTAAAAAATATATATGTATGTATATCAGTCTCTGGCAGCCATATTACAAGCTTTGCTTAGTTTGGGGTCAGATGACCATGTGTGCAATAATATCCCAGATATTTATTTATTTTTTATTTTTATTATTTAAATGCTCTAGCGGAGTGAATCTTCTGTCCTTTTACTATATGTATTCTGTGGTAGTAGCGACAGCCACCTCATTTGACTTAGATGACATGTTTATTTTTCTATGATGTAATAATATTTCAATGTAGGTATAGACTTCAATTCATGCCGCTTCATACAAAATGTATGGGAAATAAAGTTTCTTCATATATTTCTTTTGTGAATTTTCCCATTATTTTAATACTTATTCTGCTATTCGGGGCGGAGAGAAATCCAACAAATCAAATACCATGAATGTTGGTCCAGCCGTTCTTGATTTATAAATGATGTAACTAACCTGACTTTGTTTTATATATACTCGTACTTAGTCCATTCATTAGAAATTTTTCATTATCTCAGTACGTAAGTACACTCGTATTTTTTTTAATGCGATAGGTGGCAAACAAGCAGACCGCCTGCCTAATGGTTAGCAAATCACCATCTCCTATGGATACTTAGATCATCAGAGGTTCACAAAAATGTTGTCGACCCTTTAAGACTTAACTCGACTATTATGAGTCTATTATTATTAAATTATTGTTTTCTTAGGTATATTTAATACAATAATAAGTGTATATTTATATAATAGTATTAGTAGTTGTTTTATACTTACTTAGGGTTGCCACCGTTTAAAAAAATGGGAAAACTGGTCATCGATGACGGACGGGGGCTTGAAAATAGCCGAAATTGGTCTTTCGTAATTAATAATTGCCCTTCTAGTCTAGTTCTAGTTTTTTTTTTTGCGACTCATCACTGTGCTTTGAGTCTGAACAAATAGAGAAATCGTAAAAAAATTGGGACAAAATTATAGGATATCGGGACGCGGAATATTATCATCAAATCGGGACTGTCCCGGCAGAATCGGGACAAGTGGGGACCCTGTATTTACTTGATTGTAATCTCGTCCAAAAATCGTCGTCGTTCCAAAAGCGTCTTCTTACCGTTTTGATAAAAATAACAACATTGCGAAAAATTGGTATAACCAGGTTTCATCTGTCATATGAGTGTTCACGAGAGAGTCGCTTAAATACGAATTATAGTATAACGAATGATTAGTATAGCGTACGATTATTCCTTCGAGTGCAAGAAACTGTGATGTAAATATCGTAAATTAATCAAAGTCAGTGACATCGGCAGTCCTTAAACTATTTATAATATAATTACTATTCTTATGCCTTTAACTTTAGGCTCCAATATAGACTGTCTATTCGCCGTTAGCAACACCTGTCTTTGGAAATAAAGTGCTTATAATACCTTGTCTTCAAATGTCAACACTTAAGTGCTATTAATCAATGAGAGTATCACAAAGGTCGTTTTGGTTTTGAGAGTGGACTTTATTATTACAAACAGATAAATACATATTTCTCAGTGTAAGAATATTGTAGCTGATTTTTAGGGTTCCATACTCAAAGGGTAAACGGGACCCTATTACCTAGACTCCGCTGTCCATCTGTCTGTCCGTCTGTCACCAGGCTGTATTTCATGAACGGTGATAGTTAGACAGTTGAAATTTTCCCAGATGATGCATTTCTGTTGCCGCTGTATCAACAAATACAAAAAAAAAAACAGAATAAAATAAATATTTAAGGGGGCTCCTATACAACAAACGTGATTTTTTGCTCGTTTTTACTTGATATTAATAACGGCAACAAGTAGATGCTTGAAAAATTCACAGAATATTGAGTTATATATATTAATTAAAAAAAATAAAAATTAAAGGGGACTCCCGTACAACAAACGTGATTTTTGTAATTTGTGGTAGTACGGAACCCTCAGTACGCGAGCCCGATTCGCATTTGGCCGGTTTATTTATTTTATAATATACTAGCGACGCGCCCCGGCTTCGCACGGGTGTAAGCTCGGCCTTCGGCCTCGCTACTATGACCCGTTCCAGGAACGCAAAATTTCATCAAAATCGGTCCAGCCGTTTACTCACCGTTTAAACCTTCCCTGGACTACGACAAACATTTCAAAACCATATAATCAGCTAAATCGGCCCAGCCGTTCTCGAGTTTTAGCGAGACTAACGAACAGCAAATGATTTTTATATATATATATAGAATAGATCAGTTGTCAAACTATTACCTCCAATATCTGTGGTGTGTCGAGGTGACGTTTGACAGTTTGAAATGAATCATTGTACAATTGTCAAATGTAACCTTCGATTCACAGAGTATTGTAAAAGTGTGTTATTTTAAAACGTAATAAAAGCAAATCGGACTCGCGCACTAACTACTGCGTTAACTACTAAAGTAGATACAATAATTATCAATATAAAAAAACCGACTTCATCAAAACTGGAAAGCATCAGCAAATAAAAATAAAACATCAAAGTCGGTTCACCCAGTCAAAAGCTCTGAGGTAACAAACATTAAAAAAAAACAGTCGAATAGATAACCTCCTCTTTTTTGGAAGTCAGTTAAAAAGTAGTCCAGACATAATGCCCAGACGGTCACCCATCCAAGTACCTACCGCGCCCGACGTTGTTTAGCTTCGGTGATCGTACAAGAACCGGTGGTGAATAGAAAATAGAAATTTGTCACCAACTCGTTTTGGCCATTATTTAATATTATAATATTTATAATGATTAATATTTGGCGTTTTACTTTAGTGTGTGTATAGTGTAACATGCCAAGTTTGACGCTTGTACGTATTACCGTTTTTATATCAGAGCAAATATAAAAATACCCCCCCCCCCTTTAGTTTTTACTTCTTGACTTTATTATTATTTATTAGTAAATTATATATTTATCAGATATTTATATTTATTTTATTACGGTTTGAAAGATACAGCTGTTAAAAGGTAGGACAAACGGACATACAAACACGCAGACAGACCGCGTAGGCTTAGTAATAGGGTCCTGTTTACACCCTAAGGGTACGAAACCTTAAAAATCGACAATATGTCATCAACGTTCCAGTTTAAAATGCCCTTCATAATGTAAAGGTCGCATACCGAACCGAAACGACAGTATTCGGTATTGCGATTACTACGGATGGATTGGCGTGCAGTATTCGTTTGGCGTGACATATTATAAACAAATAAAGCTTGCCGCTCGGCGCGCACTATTGTTGTGAAGCCGCGACGAATCGGTCGATACGTCCCGTGAAGCTGGGCACGCTTGCCTCGGGACGCCAAAGGATTCGGTTTCGGACGTCGAATCTTCGAAAGTTTAATCCGACACTCGTTAGGCTAACGTGGGTATCGTTTGCTTTTAATTCGTTGCCTTGCAGCGTTTTCGCTTTATTCTTTTTAGGGTCAGAGTTGTCGAGTTCGTGTTGCATAATAGCCACATGGCTTTGATACGTACAAATTTCAACAGTAAAGTTTGGAGTTTCAGAAAACAAAGGTACTATTGATGTACAGCTTCACAGAATATCATCAGTATCATCATATCGTATCGTAATATCATCAGTAGTATCAGTATCAGGCGGCCCGTATGCTTGTTTGCCACCTATAGCATAAAAAAACGCCTTGACTGCCGTTCTAATTTACACAAAAAACAAACTTTTCTGTGATAATAATGATAGATTCCGTTATAAATAGCCACGAATTGCTCACCACTTATCATTGCATCAACGATGTCCGTAATGGAAATTAAATATTAACCTCACACGTTAAATTAGGTATAAGTACACAAAAGTGCCTGCGTCAAACTATGGGAAGATACTAATTTCTTAACAGCAGATATCTACACAATATAATGGCGGAATAATTTGATGAATTAATGAATGAATGCTAATTGTGGTTTGTGTGTACGAGTAAGCTAGCGTTGCAAACCGCACCGGAACGGTTATCGTGCGATCGGTTTGTTACCGTGAAGTGTGCAATCGCCTTTATGGGCGCTCTGTCGTAAACCTGGCGCGGCAGCGGCGCGGCGACTGTTCTGAAGATCACATTTTAACCGACTTATAAAAAGAAGGTACTCAATTCAATCGTTTTTAGGGTTCCGTACTCAAAGGGTAGAACGGGACCCTGTTACTAAGGCTCCGTTGTCCGTCTGTCCGTCTGTCACCAGGCTGTATCTCATGAACCGTGATAGTTGGACAGTTGAAAATTTCACAGATTAGAAAGAAGAAAGAATGAAAAGAAATATATTTGTGACCAAAAAGCTACATTTAAAACAATATTATTATAAGAAAAAAAAGTAAAATAAAGTCACAAATCGGACCCAACTCAGCAAAAATACAAAAAAATAAAATAAAATAAATATTTAAGGGGGCTCCAATACAACAAACGTAATTTTTTTGCTCGTTTTCGCTCGATATTGACACGGCAACAGGTAGCCGCTTGAAATATTACAAATAAATAAAAATATATTTGAAATAGTACAGAATATTTAGTTATATATTCACTTTAAAAGTAAATAACTAAATTAAAATAAAATTAATATTTATTTCCCATACAACAAACGTATTTTTTGCCGTTTTTATAGATAATATAACGGAACCCTTCGTGCGCGAGTCCGACTCGCACTTGGCTGGTTGTTAGCTCAGAACAGTGGCCTTAGTATGAGCACTTGCGAAAGAGTCGCGGGCATCCAGTGGATACAGATGGCAGGATGTCGTTCAGTGTGGAGGTTAAAGGGGGAGGCCTATGTTCAGCAGTGGACGTCCTATGGCTGAAATGATGATTATGATGAGTCATAATTACAAGCTTTGCTTGGTATGTCCGTGTATGCAAAACATGTCCAAGACACACAAGTTTAGGAAAATAATACAACCAGCCGACATGTTTTTCCACGTTGGTGCCAAAACTCCTTGCGAGAATTCCTTCTTTTTGTAATGAATAAAACTTAAAAATAAGATTTTAAAAACACCCTGATGATTTTAGTGTAAGTATATGATAATGACATGTATACAGGCAGTGTCTCTTCTATTGTATTCTCATAGTAGGTATAGGTACATAGATCAGAGTATATATCGGGGTAGGTACGAGTATTCTATTCTCCATAGATCAGAGTATGTATTCTCTGTGAGAGTCCATGAGCGAACTGAATTCACAGGTTCTTGTAATAAAACCGCAACTCTAAATAATCTAACTCTAAATACAGCTCTGATTTACCCATACAAACCATATTTTATGTAAACCTCCACGATCCATATATCATATCCAATAAATAAGCACTAAGTACCTACGAGTCGGTGACACCACGTGACACTCTTCTGTTCACCAACGGTTCTGGACGTTCTCGTACGATCACCGAAGTTAAGCAACGTCGGGCGCGGTCGGTACTTGGATGGGTGACCGCCTGGGCGTTGTCTTTTTGCACTACCTTTTTGTATTTTCTAATGAGGTGACCGATGAGCGATGCGCATTTATTATTTGTGTTCGGTTTTGCTATGTTTGCAGATTTAAACTGAAATGTGCGCTTGTTGAGAAGTTTTCGATTACTAGAATATACTAGCATGAGTACCCGTGAGTAAACAAGTGTGTGTTATACGTTTAGCTTGGGGTCGGATGACCTTATGTGCAAAAATGTACCGAATATTTGTTTATAAGTATCTATTTTAACTTTAGTCCGCAACCGTATACATTAGGTAATAAATAACTGTTGGTGTACATTTCGTATTTTTAATGTGCATAATTTCATAGTGTAAGTTGTCTATAATATAGTCAAAAAGGAAGTCGAATTAGCTATACCAGTTGGAGTTGAGGAAATAACCTCGGTTAAAATTTTTGATCCTGATTCATTATAGTAAATAGTCCAAATATCACAGTATAGTTCCAAATATCACAGTTTGAAGCGCCACCCAGGGCCACCTGGGGATTTAGACCGGCACCCCGTACAAAACCGGTACACTGTATAACTACGGACTTCCCGATTAAAGTAATGTTGTTAGTGATATAGGTTCTTCATGACGAAAAAATTTCGTTTGCGCGATTCAGGCCTCGAGCTGTAATTGGTTAATTGTAGCGCATGCGCCCCCCCCTCGTGCGGGGTGCCATGCCGCTGCGGCACAGAATACATAATACACACTGCGGCGTCTGGGCTGTGGTCGGCGACAGTTCAAGCCGAGGCTCGTACCTCCGAGGTGCCCTTGCGCTTGTCGCCCAAAATCTAAACCATGTTGGCCCAACGCCTTCTGCGTTCACCAACTAGTCCGGTCAAGCTGTAGAAACCGCAAGGCCAACAGCAAAAAGTCACATAAAAAAAAAAACTGGGCTGTGATCAATTGTACATAAGTCCATCTCTTTCCTACTTGCGATTCAGACATTATTAAGACATCGCCGTCTCGCTTTTTGGTCAACGTTGTGGTACGGTGTGTATTATGTATTCTGTGGTGGTAGTAGACGAGTTTTTAACCGTCTTCAAAAAGGTGGACGGTCTATGTTCCACAGTATATTTTTTTATGTATCGTATTCATCGACATCTCCGCCAACTGTTGACTGATTTCAAAAGCTTTTCTTTTGTTCGGTAGTATACGTTCAATTTGGTCCCACTGTCACCAATTCTGGATCTCATGATGGGATCCCAGGGAAATCGAGGGCAACCCTCAAATTTTATAGGCACTTATTACGTTTTTCATTTATTTTTGAAGTCGGTTTTAAAAGTGATCCACTTGTGTTTTATATCTTTTTTTGATTTGCAATTTTTTTTATTTATTTAAGTGGATATACTTTCATATTGGCCCCAACAAAATCAGTGACTGCCTCGGTGGCTCAGTTGGTAGTGATCCTACTTTCTGTACTTGCGGGCGTGGGTTCGATTCCCATCTAGGACAAACATTTGTGTGATGAACATTTGTGTTTGTTCTATGTCTGGGTGTTAATATCTATTGAAGTAGGTATTAAAAAATATATACGAGTATGTATGTATATCAGTCTCTGGCAGCCATATTACAAGCTTTGCTTAGTTTGGGGTCAGATGACCATGTGTGCAATAATGTCCCAGATATTTATTTATAGTTAAGCTGTTTGAAAGCCATTGACAGACACATAGATACACGGAAGCACACGTTAAACTTTTAACTCCCCTCTATTGTGTCGAGGGTAAAAAAAGTTATTGTGATGCTTCTGCTTGTTTTTTTGGAAGACCAGCGCTGGTTGTATACGACCAGCACTATGATGAGTTGGGAACGATTTGTGTTTTTACTGTTTTAAACATTTTATATAAGTATATTATGTATCTTTTGTTTCTGTCATTAATAAATAATAATGTTTTTTAATTGTAAAATAGCCTTGCGCTTGGTTGTCAACTCGCCTGATGTTAAGCCATGATGCGGCCCACGATGGATCACGCTTGCCTAGAAGAAACTAATTCACTCTTGACTTGAAGACACGCAGATTGTAACTACAGGGGAACACCCATTCAGGCAGCACATTCCACAGACTAGCAGTTCGCACAATAAAAGTGGAATCAAAGCGCTTTCGATAAAAAACTGACAGACTAGCAACTTTGCGCTGATGCTCAAGACTAAGAATGCTGTGGCAAATCTATGTATACCTGCGTACTACATATTTTTATCAGTGTCGTGTATTAATTACTCCAGGATGGTACACAAAGTTTTGTAGTAGTTCTGTGCTTAGGGTCAGACTGTGTGGCCGGCAGGCGATAGGATCGCGCGTGACCGGTGCCCACGAACTTCGATAGCTTCATCCTGAACGCGGCCGTGGACACACTGTTCGCGACTAGCGTATTTCTATATAGCGTAGTTGTACATAGCGAAAAATCGACACCGCTCTATGGTTGATATTCCGAAAATCCGTACGAAGCGCTTTGATTACACTTTTATTGTGCGAACTGCTAGTCTGTGGAATGAGCTACCTGAATGGGTGTTCCCCTGGAGTTACAATCTGGGTGACTTCAAATCACGAGTGAATCCGTTCCTTCTAGGCAAGCGTGCTCCATCGTACACCGCATCATCAGTTAACATCAGGCGAGCTGGCGGTCAAGCCTATTTTTTAATAATATAAAAAGCTTTAATAGGCTATTTGACTGCTATTTTTAAACGACTTCCAAAAAGGAGGAGGTTATCAGTTCGTTTTTATTATGTTTGTTACCTCAGAACTTTTGACTGGGTGAACCGATTTTGATGATTCTTTTTTTATTTGAAAGCTGGTGCTTTCCATTTGGTCCCATTCAATTGGGTCCAGTTCTGATGAAGTTGGTTTTTTATATTGATAATTATATGTGTTACAAATAACAGGCTTAGCAAAGAATATAATCTTTTATACATAAAAGGCGATTTTGACGGGACTCTCACTGGCAGATAGCTGAAGATATAAGGAGTAATCCACGCAGGTTAAACCGCGGGACGCAGCTAGTTATATAATAATAATAAACAAATGAATTGTTGTCACTGTTATCATACATATGGATTAACAGAAGTGTGAAGGGGATAGAAACAAAATCCCATGCATGCCGCGCGCCGGTTTGATTGCCCCTCTGTAAATAAAAAAAACCTTTCACTCTAGACTCAAGACACCCGCAAATAGCCATTGATATGGTACAACGATTTCTTACACAGTAAATACCCGACAGGAATTGGCATTACAGCTTCTTTTTAAAATAATGTTTTTTAGTGAAAACAACCTAAGAAATCGTTAGACAGGAATGAATCCTGTGCGCTGCGAAGCGTATTTTCACCAATTCCTGCACTTCAAATATTTAGAAACAGATTCCGTATATACTGAAGAAATATTTTATTGTCTAGAATTCCGCGACGCTAGCACTGGAACCGCATGCCTGGCACATTGCTGTGAAACTGAGAGCGTTCGCTAAGGAATTCATAAAATGTGCACTTAATTTTAATTGTGTAGAAAACATCCTTTTATTTATACGTGCATACTTTGTATAATTTCATAATGAATAAGAAAATCAACTTGAAATTGAGAAAGGGCTCAATAGTGGAAGGAATTGTAGGTACTTGTATTAACATTCTCGTACAAGGCTCGCTTTGATTATGTATTATGTTAATCAAAGGTCCGCTCAAGCAAAGCAATTCAATTTAATATATTAAACATCGATTATGGCTTTGTCACCCACGTGACCTTTGAGTCTTAAAGTGCACTATGGAAACAGGAATTATTATGGGACGCGTACTAGAAGGTGGATAGTGCCAAGACTGTGCAATGATCTACCAGCGGAGTTCGAGGGTCAGTTTAGGGCCAGAATTGGATATAAGGTTGCATTGAGGAAGTTGCTGTTGGATAGAATGACTTAGCAGAGAAATTTTAGTAGTTGATATTTGTTCTGTCCAACAGTGACTTTTGTAATTTGATTTTTCTGAATTCAATTTTGGTTTTGAATTGTTGCTCGGATTCTTTCTTTTGTTGCGGGCTCTTGGCACTGTCCATTCCTAGTGTTCCAATGATGACCTGTTTCTGTAGTGTTAGCATGTATTTTGTTCAATTAGTGAAGGCACTTGCCTTAAAAAAAAAAAAAAAATGTTCCTACTCAATACTGCAATGTTGTAATGAGAGTAGATATCTGCCTACACACACACACTGGTACGCAGTTTGGCAGAGTTGTATATACATAGCATGTACTTTATTCACTGAGATAAATAAAAAAAAAAAAAAAAAAAACAGAGAGCTACCATGAAAAGGCACAATGTCTGTGTGAAAATGACATTTCATTTTTAAATTAAATTAAACTAAAAAAAAAACATTGACAGATTTGTGACACTAGTCGCAGGAGCCACAAAATCCAAGGAGTTTTTCATCCCGCGTCATTGTATTATTTTCTTAAACATGAGCTTTTTCGAGTATTAATGTGTATCTAATAATGACAGATTATTGTTTATTAAGTATGCTCGATTGTAGCCAAGTCATATAATGAGGTGCGGGTGAAATGTGAAATTTCCAAAATTCCACTGAAGCTTCTAGTAAAGTGTCCACCGCTTTACTAGTATATGACTTGACTTAACCGTGACTTAGTTTGCTTAATTCTGACTGTGTCTAAGACTTGTTTGACGATATTTAGAAAAACTTGAAAAAATATCAATACTTGACCGTGGCTATAGCACAAGACGCGATACCAAATACCTATCAATAGAAAAAAAAAACAAGAAGTCATGTCAACGTCAAAATCTCGTTTTCACCACCTTCGCACCCTACCGCGAAATCTCCGCAAATAAGTCGCAAGCTTAGACCTTCTAGCCCAGGTCGCAAGGGTGAAGTTGGACATCTCAAAAAGTCTCATTTAAAAATCAGGTTACAGATTTATGTCTGGTCACAATCGATCACATAAATAATAAAATTATCAATTTAAAAAACTGACTTCATATTTTAGTGCATTTCAAATAGCATGACACTTGACAGGTGGTTTGAGAGTACGATAGAATGTAACGTCATTCGTAAATACTGAATGTGACGTCACAGAACTCAATTTAACATTTACATTTTGCGGCGAAAATTATATAGTAAAGCGCTACTATGAAAACTAGTCTGTTAGTGGTGGTTGTCAAGTCCCATGCTATTTGATTAGGAGTGTAGTAAAAATCTTATATATAAAAGATGATGTGTGTATTTTTGTATGTTATATGGACTCCAAAATGGCTGGGTCGATTTACCGACCGATATAAGTAACCTACGCGGGAACCGCGGAGAGTTGCTAGTTAGTAATAAATACGCAATTTCTTACTTGATTGACATATTTTTTTCAGTTATTTTGATTTAAAAATCTAACTACAAACCAATTTTTATTTTTATGCGATCAATCTGAAAGTATATCTCTTCAAATAAAAAACAGAGTTCGAAGGCAACAAAATCAAAAAATAAAAAAACAACCGAATTGAGATCTCCCTCCTTTTTTGAAGTCGGTAAAAAACCGTTTATAATATTCAAACTATGATATTACCAAGCACGATGGTGTACCTGAACAAACATAAATCTACGTCCAATGTTGCAGAAATATAAATTTAATAACGTTAACCTCTATAGAGAATGACATGTATTAATCATGTGAGCAATGAGGTTTTACTAATACAGACGTCATCTATACTATACATATAATAAAAACGTATAGATAAACAAACCGTAATACTCCTTAAAAAGCATTAAAACATGACGATATTTTACTATAGATACCTAATTAGGACCCATAGAACTTTACAGCCTTAAACAGCCTATGAAAACCGCCGTGTAAGTATTTCACTTTCTAAACACACAACTAAGCATTTTTTTTTATACTCCAATATCGTGCATCGTACGTTTGCGTCGTTGCCAGACACAGGATGGACTGATTTCACTCAAGCTAATTAACTTGTGTTTGTATCGCCGCGCAGATCTCGGTAAAACATCTACCTAAGTTTATATATACCATCATCTCATGTGAGTGGGATGTAGTTTGTAATGTTACATTTCTAGGCCCCGTATAATTGCTCCTACCACTACTGACTCCTAACAGTAATAACCTAGCTATCTGTTTGATCCAAAAGCTCAAGTCCCCAAAGGAATTTCCGAAACGTCTTTATTTATTCAGTTTAAGATCATGATAGAAGCACTCGTGGAAACGGGACCGCCAGGGACGACTCACTACTCCCTATCTAACATCTCGGAACTTTGTCCTCTCTTTTAATTACTATACTAAAAACATCGGACGTTTGTGCCCGAGACAATATTTTAGAGTACCTATAACTTTTTTATTCAAGCGCTGAGATTGTAAAATGAAGATTTTATTTTCTTTGTGAGTGTTCTGGTTGAATAATATTTTTTTTCCACCTCTATTGGGTATTTTGGCTTCGCGTGATTGACGCATTTGCAAGCCGTATTATGCTCACTTAATTTAGGATAATAATTAATACGGACGAACAGACAGACAGACAGGTGGACGAACAGAACGAATTTATAAGGGTTCCTTGTCGGGCTACGGAACCCTAAAAAAGAAACAAGAATTTCGCTGAAAATGACGAATTTTGACACTGACAAACCAAAGTGTGCAAATTAGATTTATCTGTACGGGACAATCAATTAGTAGCAACATTTTTCTGAAATGTTTCGGGTGTTTTGTTTGAAGAAGGTGATTGTTTATCGTCCATTGTCAGCTGACAGTAGGTATCTATTACAAACAGTTGGCAACTCCACTGTCATCATATTATTTGGGAGAGATCTGCAAATACAATTCACACTTTTCATGTGAACTAAGCTAACTATTTCGGCAAACCTTTCTGAGACAAAAATTCCATGTTACCTAGGTAGATATTTATTACTATTTTGACGTTATTTCGAGATTGATAGAATTTCATATATCTTTTATTTAAAACTAGTTGCGCCCTGCAACTTCGCACGCGTAGAAATTGATTTGAAGCAAGTGGAGAACATTACCAGATATAAATAATAAAAAAATCTTACATCAACACCATCAGCCAGAACATCTACTGCTGAATAAAAGCCTACCTCTTAGAGAGGGGCGTTGCCATAATCCCCATGCTTGGCAGGCAGCTTGTGGATCGCAGTAGGTTCACCGTATACTAATAAGACGCTGCTGCCTATTCACCGGTGGTTCTGGTCTGATTTAGGACAAACGTGGTCCGATCCAAAATTGATTAGCCTATGAGTTATTCCAGAACCTAAACTATCTACATTCCAAATTTCATTAAAATCTACACTAATATTATAAAGAGGAAAGATTTGTACCTATTTTTGTATGTTTGTATGTTTGTAATGAATAGGCTCCGAAACTACTGAACCGATTTGAAAAATTCTTTCACTGTTGGGAAGCTACACTATCCCCGGGTGACATAGGCTATATTATATTTTGTAGCGAGGCCGAAGGCCGAGCTTACACTCGTGCGAAGCCGGGGCGGACGGCTAGTCGGTTATATAGTTACGGAGATACGTGGTAAAAAATATTCGCATACAATATAATATACTATAGCTAGTAGGACTAGCGGATGCGACCGACACTGTCTTGTCCAAATTGCAATACATTTGTTTGAGTTCATAGCAAAAAGGGATGCTCAGTTTTCCAAATGTTCTTTTCATAATTTGGATCGTTTTAAAACAGAAAATAGTCAAATCAGTCCCGTCCTTCTCTGATGATGCGCTTAACAACGAAGAGCATTAAATTTCACCGCAGTTTCACCCGCATGGGGATGAAAATCGGTGATGATGATGATGATGAAAAGTAGCCTATGTGTTAATCCAGGACATAAGCAATGCATATTCTAAATTTCATCCAAATCCATTCAGCCGTTTCTGCGTTATTGAGTAACAAACATCCATCCATCCATACATCCATCCAAACTTTCACATACATACGAGTATATGATATTAGTGTGATGTTAGTTCGTGAAGCGATATGACATTCACCAACATGAAATGGGCCAGCGTGGCAAATTAGGGCCCATAATCTCTCTGAAAGAAGGCCTGTGTCCCAGCAGTGGGAACATGATACGCTGATAATAATGATGATAATGTTTGTTCGTCTGCTATTTCTCCGATTGAGTTGAAACTTTAGGGAGGCCATGCAGGCGTAGCGTCGGATAGACGGACGGACAGACAGACAGGAAGCGTAGGCTTAGTAAAACGGTCCCATTCGAGGGGTCGAGATGTCACCCGGTCACCTTGTACTGGGTCGGGTACTCGCCCCACCAAATTCCCTGGGATCAGTGTCCACAGAGCCCAGCCCCGGCAAAAAGACTCTTCTCGAAGACGGTATACCTGCCTCAACACCATTTGGAAGAGGCAGATGACTCAGGATGATGATGGGTCCCGTTAACACCCTTTGGGTACCGAACCCAAAAAAATCAACAATTGCGCGATCTTTTACCTTGGTTGTCGTAGGTGGACTAAAGTGATTGCTAATGACCGTGAAGCGAAGTATAGAACTGTGTTTGTCATACGCAAAGACGGCGGATTATCGAGCTGGAGATTTTCAATGACGGCGGATTACAAAGTCTTAAAGCCGTAACAGACACGTCTGACCAACGGCAGAGAATTTTCTCTTTCTCTCCCGTTGATCAGACGGCGGTTCGTCAGCCAAGTTGACGTGTCTTAAGACTTTGTAATCCGCCGTCATTGAAAATTAATAAGACCAATTTCGACTCGCAGAAAACGACGGATTATGGTTGATGTTGGAGTAGTCAAGCGAGAAGCCTGTACTGACGGAGTACTGTTATATTTATTGTATTGGAGAATTTATTTTTAGAAGAAATATTTCGTCAACAGATTGTACGGGTCAAAGCGTTGCGCGCGGTGTAGCACGCCCATATCCGCCTCGGAGTTGGTGATGCGGGCGCGCGACCTGGTGTTCCACGTGCACTGCTTCTCCTGCGCGCTATGCAACACGCCCCTGAACAAGGGGGACACCTTCGGCATCAGAGATTCGGCTGTTTACTGCAGGTAATCTTCCCTCCACACCACACCATGTAACCTCTAGTACAGCCACTCTATTCTGCAGTCTATTGAACACGCAAGTGAAGTGATAAGCTAAGTGAAAGGGATTTTTTTCTTGCCTGTTTCTACACATAAATGTCAAAATATCGAATTATAAGGGTAAGGGACTACAGTCAAGGGTGATCACTCGATATTTTGATATTTCTCTATCGTAATCTACAAGAAAAATACACGTTCACTTAGCTTATCACCTCACTTGTGCGTTCACTTAGCTTGCAGAATAGACTGGCAGGTGTGAGCGGTGCAGTATGCCCACACAGTCAAGCACTACTCGTTGCTCGGCGTTTGAAGCTGGAGTGGCATTGAGATAGTATCTATCGATAGCCGAACGTTGTATATGTGTTCTAGTGTGTGTGAGTGGAAACCTTCGGGATTGACGCATTCAAGAGTGACATGTCTTGGGAGAGCGCATGCGCAACAGTAGACTGATGATGATGCACGTTAGCCAACCCAAGAACCTAATCAAACAATAATATGGCCAACCATTTGTTTCAGGCTACATTATGAAACTATGCCGGAGTACGGCACCGGTATGCCGATTCCTGGGCCCCCGCAAATGTGCCCGGGCCCCTACGCTGGCCCACCTCCGGGGCCACACTATTCCCCCTACCCGTCGCCCGAGTTCTCCCGGATCGACACCGAAGTTCCTAAAGGCCCCTATTTTAACGGAGCCGCAGCACCACCACCCCGACAGAAAGGACGACCAAGAAAAAAGAAACCCAAAGACCAAGATCTCATGACGGCTAATCTCGGTGAGTCATAGCATTTAATTGTTACGAGCCACTGCGAAGTTAAACCTTTTTTGCCTCAAATAATTTTAATTTTAACACTTTAAATGTCCACGCTCAAAGATTTCTTACTAAATACAAAGTATCCATCGATATGGACAGCGATACAATCGAGTTTGGAGCACAGAGCGCTGCGTGCCGCCATTTTGTTCAAATGATATTGACACAGATCCCTTCCTCCGTTTCGCCGACAAAACGCTTGTACAATTTTATTAACACATTAAAGTCAAAACTGCACTTACCTTCGCCAGATTATCAGAGGCGACTTCCCGTGCACGTTTTTTAAAATACTTTTTTAGAGATATCGAAACCAGTCCGTTTATCTGACCGGCAGCGCTGGTTCCATCGGTGCGGCGCGATGTGACGTTGCGTGAGCGGCGAGGATCGACGCGAAACGAAAAATAAATCCTATTCGGGCCGTCGGACAATAACATTCGAAAAGAAAAAGCCAGCGGACATGTACGCCAGCTATCTAAACAAAAAATCTGATATAAACTTCTCAGGTTGTTTTGCGCTCATTACGTACTCGATGAAGCACATGCATTAATTGAAATGAAACACATAAAATTACTAATACACGGTTGATTGCGCGTCGGTATTGATGTTCTGTACGGACGAACGACTCCATAGATAGCATAGGGGTTCATATGTGGATACCACAGGTAGTTACCGAGGTGAGAGAGAGTGCGAAGGCTGCTCCTAATTTACCTGTTGTGGGGTACTGAAATAGCGTAGAAACCAGTTCCTCACGTGTTCCCCGAAGCGCTCGCGTGTCTGCACAGATCAGGACGCAGGTTCATCATACCGCGATGCAATTTCAATGAACCGCTGCTTAAACCTATTAACCTGTACTGCACTAATGTATTCTTCATAATAAGTATTGTGGTAGCAACTAGCAACCGTCACTGGTTGACCGTTCCGTTCTTTCTGTTGCCATACCCTAGCAGGGTCATAATGTATTAGGTACATGTAATTTAAGATGTACAAAAACATGTTATTCATGGTCTGCATGCATTTGGTGTAGGGCATACACCAAATGCTTATTGTAACTGCTGATAAGGCATTCTGAATTTCTTCTAAACTTGGATAGCAGTTTTGCTAAACGTAGCGCAATGGCAATCCAGCTGAACGCCGTTCAGCTGTTACGTACGGAGCTGTTTTATAAAATAGTAATTGGTTTTGTAAAACAGCTGATTCGGCAATACATCTGCGACACGAAAATTTCTGCCTATTTTGTTAAGGCACATTGAACACAATAAATACCGACTGATCTGCCAGATAGTACGAAATTGAAAGTTGAAAGTTGTAGATGATCCTATGATTTTTTGTTTGCGTTTAAGTTTTCCCACGGTTAAAGTGATAATTAGGTATAATTATAATGAGATCCGCACTTCGCGGTGTTGCGCCCAATGCCCATTATTGCGTGATCTGTTTGCTGGAGTCTACTGGTGTGGTGGTCTGCTATGATACGAGTATTCATTGATCAGTAGTATGGTAGAGTGCTGTGGTCACAGGAAATTGTAGCGTCAATATTCAAATAGATAAGAGCGTATCGAGTCATGAATATGAAATATTATGGAGTTCCGTAGCCAAAGCCATATAATTGTGATCACATTCATAGACCAGAAATTGGCGGTTATACATTAAAAAAAAATACGACCGAAGTTCAGTGAACAAATAAAATGTTTCCTCCAGTGGAGTTTCCTTTCAAGTCACCTTTAAATGTATGTCATCATCAACATGACCAAGGAGCGTAAAATTTAAGTCAGTTGAGACGCCAGACACAATTTTAGTATCTATACCTAAATACCTATAATTTCAAAAAACTAGCGTCCATTTCTTTCGTGAATGGGTAAACTTTGAGGAGCAAAACAATGTCTTAATCTTAACTAGTGAAGTTGCGTGCTAGAGCTAATATAAAATTAAGTTAGAATAATATGCTAAAGTAACCCAGTTGGTGTCCATTGTTGTGTTAAGATGAAAGTTAACACAATTATGACAACGACCTATTGTTTACAGTAAATATCGTAATAACACGTGGGAACATTGTTTGGGCAACTGACGATCTCTTGTGCGATTAGGGATGTTATTTAATATCAAATCTACCAGAAATATTATTATGTTACTCGTACTATTGTTAATTTTCTGTCTGGATGGAGGATGTACCCAATTGGACAACCCGATAACTTTAATAGTACATTGTTGTCCTAGGGGTGAAAGTAACTTATTTAGTCCCGAGACCTTTGCTAATAGTTCGTGGGACTAAATAAGTCTTTAACCTCGAGGTAAACACTGTGCTTTTTATTACGAATACAAAGAAACTAAAAATAAAATCATGTACTGACACTGGCAAATGCACGAGAAGTGCGGGACCATAATCCTCTGAGAGAAAAAAAGTTGAAACATGGTTCAATACAAGTTTATGTGAAAATAGAACTAGTTTTTTTTATAATTTGAGTGTCTATTATTAGTCAACTGTCACTGTCAGTTGAAAGTGATTATCCCTAGGCCTGAAATGTATTACTTTCAACCCGCTCCTCAGGCAACTTTAGACCTACTTTCCGAGTATGAGTAATTAAAAATATTATTTAATTTATAGGATGAAAAATGGTGTTGAATTATAGGTATTTTATTGTATTGTTAATTTTCTGTTATCAAGGTCAGGGTTGAGATCTTAAACAAAACATAAAACTGCTCTTTATTATTAGGCCATTGATAAACTGTATATTTCCTTGTTATTTTGTACGTTCTCCTACTTCACCCAGAAGTAGGCGGGTTCTAAGTAAATCCGAAACTTTCTCTCGATAGGGTGAGTCACCCCCTATAATAAGAAACTGTAACGCGATACACAAGCCTCTGTTGGAAACGACAATAAATCATCCCCCGAAAAGGGGCGAAATATATTTTTATATTTGGGATCTGTCGTTATAAGTGAATTTTTTTAACTGTTGGCCGTCTTGTTATCTTAAAAAGGAGTTGAATACTATCCTAAAGTTTAAGAATGCAGTGTCTCAATGATCTCTCCATCTTTGTAGTAGGCGACATTTTAACTCGAAACCAAGAATCGAGAAAAAATTCTTCAACTACTCCGTAGAGTTGCCGTCCAATAAGAAATTAATGGTTGTCTGCAAAATACAGACTCGTAATTTATTGAATTAATTTAAAAATACATTGAGCATGTGCAAAATGCCGTAGTTTCGACTGGCCAACAAGGCGACGTGCGCCAGAAGAGTTCATAAAAAAATTCAAAATGAAAAAGCGATATTATGTGCCAGAATTATATTATTTTTTGTTGTTGTATTGTATAAGAGTATAATGCAGCATTTGCCTAATAAGAGCTAGACACCTGTCCACTATAAGATGAAGCGATTATAGTATAGCGACAATACAGGCCCACATCAATAAATAATACGACACTTAGTTGGATGTTCTGCATTACTGCGCGCTCGCGGTCCGGAGTCGCCGCTCCCGGTTTTGGTCGGGTAGGTTTTTGTCCGCGCGGCCATTTTTGCGAGCTTGTGCCTTTTTATCGGTCAGTTTGGTGCGAGTTCGGTACCAGTTCTACGACCATATCAATTACAAGGGAACGCGATTGCGTAATGCAGTGAAAGGCTGTTAGAGGCGAGGCCCTGTCCCACGCCTCTACGTGAGTTGCCGGCCGGGCTCAGTTAGGGGCCACGTGTGCGTTGCTCAAACATACGTACAAGAATTTCAAAGTATTCAGTAGGTAGTAGTTTGCTGTGGGTGATTTGAATGCCACGCAATGTCATTCCAAGAATTCCACAAAAACTACAGCTCTAAGTTTTCAAACAGCACAACCTTTTTATTTGATTATTTGTGATGATTATGTCGTAATAATTTTGCAGGAGCATAAAAATTTCACGCCGCTATTTCTCTGTGCATTTATTTTCTTAATTATTAAGTTTTTATGTCCTAGATTAATTCATTTAAACGTCGTCCATGTCCATACAATAATCGTAAGGAATACCAAGCGGAACAAATGTGTCAACGACAAACTTCATACAACATATTTATTTTTTATTTTACTGTTTCTACTTGTAAACGTTTTACAACGTTTTTTCATGTAGATGGTGCTAGTTGTTTTATCACAATGAAGGTGGTAGGAGTATAAATAATGTAATATAAATGTTAAGTATGTATTCTTTTGTCACAATTTTTTTCACAAGGCTGTGGCATGTATGACAAGTATATTATTAAAATAAAAACAAAATATTCATCGGCAAAATATTAGCCCCGCGATTTTCCTTTTTTTTTTGGAATTTATTGGAAAAAGTTTCCTATGTTCCCCTCATGATGCACGCTATCTGCCAAATTTTGTTAATATCGGCCTAGTTATTTGTCATAAAAAGCGAATAAACAGACAGACAGAAATTAACATATGTGGTTAAATTTTGAGTGGATTTTTTTACTAAAACATTGTACCTACCACACCTAAATTACGGTATTGTTTTCTTTTAGACATGACCACAGAAAAGGAAAAGAAAAACTCTTTTATGTGATTATGAACTATTGCTATTAGAATGCTTTTTATGAAAGAAGTCCCACGGCCAAGAGTGGAACTAAGTTTCCATGTTGTTTGTCAAATGTTGTTACTTTGTTTGGACGGTAGTGAGATTTTTGTTAATGCGCCATCGTCATTAAAGAGTTGTGTAGGATGGCTAAAGTTGTTAATAGTGCTGCTCGAGAAATGGTACTATGATAATGATTGATTGATACGCGATGACAGCGCCACGTCTCGGGCTTTTTACATGAAAAACACACTTACATTGTTATATATTTCACCTCAATATTGGAGTGAAAACTTCTTTAGGCGCGCTGAGCACTTTTTGTGAACAAAAATCATGGAACTCGCGTCATTGTCACGCTGTACCACAGAAAACAGAAAGGTAGTGCAGTTTTTTTGAACTAACAACATTTACCAAAATAATTGCACGAAATTCAAAGGGAACTGAACCGTATTGCACCACGAGAAGGTCAATTTTAAACTTTATCAAAACCTTTTGAAATAATACTAATCTTGACGAATTACTGCATTCCTTCCTATGTAGTTATATTATGACGTATCGTTTGCATGTGTTTAACTGGCTACAACGGATTTCTTGCAAAAATGCCTTGACAGCCCTTCTAATCTAAACGAAAAAAAATCTTCCTTGAATGCGCTGTACCGTGTATTTTAAAACAGCGCCATCTCTTGTAGAATAGGTGAATTACTACTTAAGTTTTCAATACTGACGTGCAGTCCTATGACAGATGTTTTTTTTATAAAGCAAAGCAGTGGCAACTACCTGGTGTACACATTTAGTAGATACATGATACTTTATTGCCATTGAGTTGCACATCCTAGAATATCGCTATACACCTTCAACTAAAATAACAGAAGCTTTTTCCTGCTTTGTTATCAGCAAACTGAACACGATCTAATAATTCTTATTGTGTTTCTATATAATATTATATTGTTCTACTAACATTATTCACCTACGCACTTGGCTTATCAGGAACGGAAGTCTGTATCAAACTTACGAGCCAACTTGTAAAATTATTATTTTGTACTTAGGAATTATATTAGGTGAATAGGTAATAATATCACCTTCAATGCCTACTTACCAATCTTAACTTATTTTTAGAGTGGGTCTTATAATAATAATAACTAATATAGGTAGTACATAATTAACATGTTTCTTTTGTTAATTTATATATAAAATACGAGTAAACTAAAATATGATTTTGACAATTTTCTAACATAGAAATAATTTTATGTTTTAACTAACAAAAATTAACTAATTAAAAATAAAAATATGATCTCTTTGCCTTCTTGTTTCCTGAGAACTATAATCTAGGCATCTTCAAGGCTAGAGTGAATACATCATGATCATCTAGATCATGTTCATGAGCCACATCGTTGCTTACCATCAGGCTAGTTGGTGGCCAAACGTAGATCTATTCTATATATTATAAAAATAAAAAAAGAACATGAGATATCATTTGTACGACCCTGTATGCTACTTTGTATGTATGTGGTTTGATAATATAAATAAAATAAATAAATAAATATCACAGACATTATTGCACACATGTTCATCTGACCCCAAAAAAATCAAAGCTTGTAATTTGGCTGCCAGAGACTGATACATATTATTTTAATTATAATATTTTAATACATGACTACATTATATTTTCAGTATATTTTATTTTATTTTAAAAATGTTTAGCATTAAGTCCTCCATTTGTGCATTTGTACTTAATTTGTAAGTGTACAATAACGTATTAAATAATAAATTAATTTCGCACCTAACAACGTAGAGTAATGTCTGTCTCACTCTCGTTTCAGACAAGGCGTGTTTGCTTTCTTTTACCACATCGTCGCTATAAACATCTAGTTTTTTCTCTCGATAGGATGTCAGTTATAATAAAAAAGGTTCTCTTACACATTTCCTACTACACCTGCCTGCGTGCATATCCTCTGCCCCAGTAAAGTAGTAAGGTTTTCGTCACCAATCGTAAGCTGTCGATCTTCCCTTATAGTTTCTAACTAGGTGACCATAAATTACGCACTAACGGGCGGACAGAAAAAAACTAACGCTTCCTACTTCAATAACGGGACCGAAGTAAATTATACCCCGTAATGAAGTTGTCACATCTGCTTCGAACGTCACGTGGTTTTTTACTTTTTCACCTTTTGTTTTAGTGTTTTGTACCAGCAGCATTCGGTTTCAGTGCGGCACCGCCATAAATTTAATATAGCCGCGACTACGGCCGCTCGTGATTTATTTCCTGCCAAAATATGTGGCCGGTATTTTTTTCGGCTTCGGACATTACGGGTAGCGTCGACGATCATCCCGATAGGCCGGTCGCGTTCCGTCGCCGACGGTAGTTGGTTCGAAAAAAGCTTTCTTATTTTGTTTTTTTCGAGGGAAAATGCTCGGCGACACACAACTGTTTCATGTCTTTTTTTAACACCTGATTGAAGATAGTCAACGAACGTTTTGTGAATTGTGCGCTTATTAAAATCGTATATCGTAGGTAGAATACACAAATTTTAATATAAGACAATGTATATGACAGCCCCGTTAGCTTAGTTGGTAGTGAACCTGCCTTTTGCGCTTGCGGGCGTGTGTTCGATCCCCACCTATAGGACAAACATTTGTGTTTGTTCTATTTCTGGGTGTTAATATCTATTTAAGTATGTATTTAAAAACATATATGTATGTATATCAGTCTCTGGCAGCCATATTACAAGCTCTGCTTAGTTTGGGGTCAGATGATCATGTGTGTAATAATGTCCCAATGTTTTTTTATTTGAAGTTGTTACTTGCTATGTTGACAAAAAAAACCGTGGAATAGGATACCTTACACATCTTCAATTTCCTGAAAATAACAGGTTTAGTCAAATGTATAAATAAATTTAATACGTACACTGAAGAAATTATTGAAATCGGATCGTAAAATTCAGATAATGTAGTGTTTAAAGTTTTTGATCGGATTAGGAAGGAATGCTCTGTCTCTTTCCTTGAAACCCTCAATACGGAGTTTGTATGACGTACTTATAAGTGACGTAAAATGCGTATGTCTTCCTTAATTTTGAACTCCGCAAAAGCATTTAAATAAGTAGCAACTCTTACTACCACACAATAAAGTCCAATTCAGGACGTGCGAGAGCTAACTCACACACAACTATATTAAGCTAGTTGCCTCTCTGTCTATCGCATACCTCTTGTCGCGTTATCTCTGTCTATCGCGCGGCAGCGGGCACGGCAAGTCCGACAAGACGACTACTTGTTGCTTCATACCTAAATGCGGAGTGCGCCAGTCCTACCAGCACACTCTTACAGCACCGTATGTAAGATTTGTGTGTTGTGTATAGGAACACATGTAGAACCCTTGTCACTGAAGTCCTCTATGCAAGTTTAGTACGGTAATGCACGTAACACGAGAAGCTGTAGATTTCCTAATCAGTTAGTATAATACTGTAAAACAATAAAAAGGTACATTATTATAATATCCATGCTCAATTACCTCTTACAAAACAATCGATTGACTTTGATTTAGATTATTCTGGCTCTACGGAACTAAAATGTTTCAATTTATTTTTCTTGCTACTGATATGTGCTTATTTTATTCTAACTAATATTATAACAGCGAAAGTTGCTGTCTCTCTGTATGAATATTTGTCGCGTTATCACGGCTAAACGACTGAACGGATAATAACGAAATTTGGTAGGAAGATAGTATGCATTATAAGAACGGACATAAGGTACTGTTTCCCCCAGAAATGCAAAAAACTGGAAAATTGCGAGTAACACCGCGGGATTCAATTAGTTAAATTATAAGTGAATACAGAAAAATATACAAATAAAATATACTCAATCTACTGTTTAAAATTAATAAGATATAATCACTAATCTCTCCAAACAGAGAAATAAATTCGAAAACTAATTAGAAACTAAGTAGGTTATGATTATGTGAAAAAAAGAATAGTTAGATGTTAGGTATAAGAAAACGTTCCTGTCAAAGGCATGTAAGTACATTCCAATCCAGAATTTTGAAATATAACGATCTGAAATGTTATATTTATTATATACGGTTTTTTTTTAATTTATTATAAATTGTATAATGTGTGAAATTCACGTCAGTTTCCTTAATAGAATCTCAAAGGTTTGTTACAGAATGTTATTAAAGTAAGTTGCTAACCATCACTTATATTATATGGAAAATAAATTTCGGTTATGTCAAATCGTGTTTCACAATCCTTTTTTATCATCCGGATATATAGTTCTATACATGCATTCTATATTACTCGGACAGCAAAATAGCAACGACACGTTTTTAAGTTTTTTTGATTTTTACTGACACACTCCCTAACTTACACTTGACACAACACTTACACTTGTCACTTGGCAAATGCACAAGATATGCGACGCCAAAATCCTCAACTAGGAAAGAATTAAAAATCCACCTATCCAACTAATCATTTTTTATTTGCAACTTGATCTGACATAAATAGAAACTTTGTGTGACGTTTAGCCCTTTTTAATGAGTATGAAACGCAGCATAGTGGTTATCTATATCTTCTATCTTCTTCTATATATCTATCTATCTATACATATAAAAAAAACGTAGAGATAAAAAATCTGTAATTGCGAGATAACAAAAAAAAACACACAGGTCCTCTTAAAATAAGTAGCTGAACACGATAGGACAGTTTTTAGAATTTTTGTCTGTTTGTTTGTTTGTCCGCGCACATCTCCTAAACCACTGGACGGATTTAAATGCGGTTTTCACGAATATACTTAGAAATTACCAGATTAAAACATAGGCTATCTTATATAATTTATTTTAATTCTTTATTTTTACATAAACGAAACTAAAAATGAATGAATATTTTCTTCGTTACGCGAAACGTAATATAAGGTTCGTCACACAGCCTCAGGCAAGGAGGTCCAAAGTAAAGAGAATATTATTGCCATAGCCATTAAAAGTTTGAAACTGTCAACTGTCATTCAGATAATCAGCCAGATTAAAACTTTTTATTTAAATTAAGGAACCTTCTTAGATGGATGAAAGTGTAGATCAAGAATGTTATAGAAACATACGCCTTACTACTTTGGTGATTCAATCCAATCCATTTTATTCTATGTTAGCATTTAAAACACAAAATATACCGCATCCTATTTTAATTCAGTCCCGCGAATAAAAATATTCAAAAAGGCCCTTTGTACATGACAAAAAACCTATACAACAAAATTCTGGACGCAATAAAGAAAGAAAGAAATAATAGCACTTTTCCAGAACCAACTTCGTAAGTTTCTAACCCAAAAATGTTATTACAAGATAGAATATTTTTTCGACCATAAAATTTAGAAAATTATAATTAGAAAATAAATATTGGTCTATAAATAGTTAAGAAAGTAGCGTCATAACTTTTGTATCATCTCATATATAATTAAGTAACCTATCATACAAAGTATGTTTTTTGTTTATTTTGTAAAATTACTTCACCCTATGTTAAGTTTGAATAGTAGGTATATATAATATTTATGTAATAGATTTAACTATACTTAAATGTATATATTTATGTCTGTGGTCTGGTTTTGTGAACAGCCACTACATAAGTTATTGCTGCACCCTTTATGCACGGTATATAAACTTAGCTTCTAGAAGAAAAAGGTGTATATTTGCAATAAGAATAAATAAATAATTTTATTTTACTGTGATATTTTAACAGATAAATAGAGTAGTTCCATTTCATGGCTTTTTAATCAAGGTATACATACAAATGCACGCGAAATAAGAAATAACCAGCCAAGAGCGTGTCAAGATAAGCATATGTCAGGGTTCCGTGGCCAAAGCCATATACTTGTGGTCGTATTCATAGTTAGAAGTATTCATATTCGTAGAAGCTGGACAGTCAAATTTCAGAGATGTATCATCCCGACATGACATGATATACTTTTTATAAGCTCTGGAGTCCCCCAAGGATCGATACTGGCTCCTCTTTTATATATAGCGTATCTATTTGACATACACCCCAGCCTCTTAAATTCCAAATATCTCATGTTCGCTGACGATAAAAAGGTGTTCCTCAAAATAAAAACTGTCAGCGACTGCGCGAAAATTCAAAATGATCTAAATAACCTCGCACACTTTTATACACAAAATAGGATCTCCATCAACATAGCCAAATGTCTTCAGACAACGTTCACTAGAAAACTAAAGCCGATTAATCACATCTATCATTTTAACAATACTCCAATTAAAAAAGTTAAAACAGTGCGGGACTTAGGAGTTATATTAGACTCGAGAATGATGATGGTTGAACACATAGACACTATTGTGGACAAAGCTTACAAGCAGTTAGGATTCATCAAGCGTGTATGTAACTCCTTTAAAAGCATTGACTGTATCAAAGTCTTGTACTTTACATATGTGAGAAGCATTTTGGAATATGCGTGCAGCGTCTGGTCACCCTCTTATAATGTCCACATTCAAAAACTAGAATCGATACAAAATAAATTTATCAAGTTTCTATGCTTTAAAGACTTTAAGACTTTTGACTCATACTCGGAAGCCTGTAAATATTACGGCATAGGTTCATTGGAGCAGAGGCGTCAGCAGTATGACATTGTTCTTCTACACGACATATTCTCTGGGAAAATTGATTGCAGTGAACTTCTCTCTAATATTTCAATAAGGGTACCAACTCGTCGTTCTCGACACACTACACCACTGTTTCACGTCCCTGTCGTACATACAAACTACGCTCGAAACTCTATCCTTTGTCGCGTCGCTCAAACCTATAATATTCATTACTATAAACTAGACCTCTTTCACTTAACAAAAAATGCCCTAAAAATTGAAATTAAAAAGTGTCACAAGCTCGGTAAGTAATTCCACACATCACCACACACCTTCATCCACATTCACACACACCTACATACCCCCACACACATTTTCACACACACACACACACACACTCACACACACACACACTCACACACAGATACACACACACACACACACTCACATCTTTGCGAACCCTGACTCTTTAGGACTTGTGTATCGTAGAGACGACAGACACACACCTCACACCTACACACCTATTAATAAGTTCGTGTGCTGTAATATTACTATGTTACTCGTTAAATTATTATTATTTACTTTTTAAATTACTGTAATCTATTTTGGCCTTATCTTTAATAACTATTGTGAATATTATGTAGAATTTATAACGCTGTTGATTACAAGAAATAAAAAAAATAAAAATAAAATAAAAAAGCCATATACTTGTGGTCGTATTCATAGTTAGAAGTATTCATATTCGTAGAAGCTGGACAGTCAAATTTCAGAGATGTATCATCCCGACATGACATGATATACTTTTTATGGGTTAGACAAAACTTCAAAACATGCTCTGCACTGTGGTAACATTATCTTTTTGATTTGAAAACTGTTGAAGGTGTTTTTACCGACTTCCAAAAAAGACGAGGTACTATGTTCGTCTGTATGTATTTTTTTTTACTTTTATGCTTCTATCAATAAGTACTTCACACAGGGCGACTTAAAATAAGCAGCTGAACATGTTAAGGCAGTTTTTAGAATTTTTGTTTGTTTGTTCACGCACATCTCCTACACCCCTGGAAGAAAATGCAGACGGATTTAAATGCTGTTTTCACGAATATACTTAGCTATGACCAGATTAAAGTATAGGCTATGTTATTTTGCGCAAGGGCCGGATTAAGGGAAGAAAAAGGATTGAAGGTTTATATGAAAATCTACGCGTACGAAGTCGCGGTTAATAAATAAGTTAAAACTAGTAAAAACTAGTTTAATAAATAAGTTATTATTAGCTGAACCGGAACGTTAACCGAATATTCTGAAACAAAGCCTAAGTTTACAGAATATGACTACTAATAAAAAAAAAATGGTTATACCGAGTTATCGATAAGAAATATTAATAAAGCTTTCAAATGCAGCACACATGTTTGTTTATATGGTTATTGAGGTAAATGGTATGATTATCAACACACAAATAGTAGGTACCTTTTACACATGTACTTTAGTCACAATCATCTGCGTTTCCTCGCGGATTAAATAAATAAATACTTATTTATTTCTTTATCTATGGGCACACAAAACAAAATGTGGTCAAACCAATTTATAACTAGTAAACTGTACAATTTTGAATAATTTTTTTTTTTTTATAAAAGACAATCACTATAATTCCACGAACCTATTATTACGAAAAACCACCACCTGCCACCGTATGGCAGGGTCTCCAGAAAGCTGGGAGCAATGCCTAGCTGGATAGCAAGACTAAATTTTTGAGAAAATGTCTCAAATAAGTTTGTTTAAGTTGAAACTGTACAACAGTTACAGTTGAGACGATTAGTTTTTAGGAAATTCTGTATTTAAATCTTGACCAGGCGCACCCATCTTGTAATTTTCAGGGTTTTACAAATTTCCTAAGGAAAAGGTTATTCGTGAAAATTGACAATAGATGTCGCTCGAAGAGATACAAGTACGGCTTATTGGCAATAGAACAAGGACGTACATAGTATATTTTTTTTTATCGTGAAGCGTTTCTATTATACAAACAAAATATAAGCTAAATAACACTATACATATACCCAAACCTCTTTGCCTATTATACAGTTGAATTAACTATAAACCGGCGAAGATCTAGAGATAATTCAAATGCTCAAGCCACTACCACTAGGCAGTGTACCCAGCGTGCTGGTGGCGGCTAATAATAATAAGACTTTCCTAAAAGGCATACATAAGGATAATCAGAACCAATATTATAACACTCAAAACATCATAATTTAAAGTAACTATGTATGTAATCTTGATAAAAAAATCTCCCCGGAATTACAATTAAAAACCCCTAAAAAGGTTGTCTGAATATCAGCTATCCGCGCGGACGGATTACGCGCCCCCGGGCTAAACCTTCATTTTTAATTAAGTCTATTAAATAGTTGCTATTGAATGTATATATTAAAATATATTTAGATTATATTGTTACATCTTCAGTTAAATTTAAATAAATTATATACATATGTTATAATAACTGATAGAGAAAACATTTTTTCGTTCATGCAATGATGATTTGTAGAGGACATCTTTAATGATATATTTAAGAAATATTTGACTGTGATTTAATATAAAAATGTTTACTGTGCGAGTGAGAAAGGCGAGTAATGTCCACGCGTTCTTAAACAGTTCAATATTATATAAGCATCTACCTACTTATGTTATTTTAAACTAGTTTTCCTTGTGATATAAAAAAAAATGAATAATCTGTTTTATTTTTACCATACTGTTATTCTACATAACCAAAGTCTTACATACATTCATTAATCATCAGCTAGAAGACGTTCACTGCTGAACATAGGCCTCCCCCTTAAACCTCCACACTGAACGACAACCTGCTATCTGTATCCACTGGATGCCCGCGACTCTCACGATGTCGTCGGTCCATCTAGTAGGAGACCTACCTACGCTGCGTCTTCCTGTTCGTGGTCTCCACTCAAGAACCTTTCTTTCCCCATCAGTTATCAGTTCTTCGAGCGATGTGGCATGCCCATTGCCACTTCAACTTGCAAATTTTAATAGCTATGTCAGTGACTCTGGTTCTTTGGCGAATATTCACGACAAACAATGCATAGCCTAAATTGAAATTAATCACAGTAAATATATAAAAATATAAAGTTTGCGTAGTGTTATTAATGAAAAGTGTATGTTATTGTCGGGATTTCTCTCGGGAATCTCTAAAACTTGGCTAATTTTCATCTTCGATCGTTCGAGCATTTCTATAACCACCAATTTCTGAACTATGCATGCATATGACAAAATTATGTGGCTTTGGCTACGGAACCCTACCATACGCTTGTCTTATTACACCAATAATTTAAACATATAATATTGCTTAAATAATTTATCTAAAAAAATATGAAATAACGTAGTGATTAAATATCACAAGTACTTACTCGTATGTGAGTAAATAGTAAATTGTACGAGTGCATAAAACAAGTCATTTTAGCCGAGACTTTAATGAACCCGAGCCGAAGACGAGGGCGTATATATCAGTCAGTCAGTAAACTGCGTTTTATGCACGAATCATACACTCGGCTTTTCAAATCAATTGCGAGGAAATTAAACAATGACATTGTAAGTAATACCTATCTCTTTAATGAAAACTAAATACCAAATTTGAACAATGTTCTATTATTTGAAACGTTATATAGGTCTTTTTAATAGTAATTTTGAACATTTTACTATAAATATTTCATTAGATGCATTTCTTGAGACATAAATAAACCTAATAATCTAGTTCAGTTTATTTTTGCACTAGTGCACAAAGACCAGACTTTTTTCACTAGAGCATATAAAAGCAGCTTTAGGCCACTTACACCGGGCATAGGAAAGAACTTAACAAGCATGAAAAAAAAAATAAAAAAAAAATATATATAATGGACTAAACCAGGGTATATAATAAACAGTAGGTATCGGTAAAAATGTAAATTAATCTCGTCTAGTAAACGATGCTCTAAAATGAACCCACTCTCATGGTCACTCTACGAGTACCACACCGTGATGTCAGTTGGTTAATGTGATATCCATGTTAATTCATTTCGAAGCCGCCGCTATCTCGTGCGAGACATCTGTATCGGTGGCACACCGGCCCTATGGCTTTATATCGCTGCTTTTATTTATTGCTCGAAATCAAACCTCTTTCGAATTAAGAAATTCGGAATGAATCTTGCCTTCGGTATGTACCTACGAGTCGTTTCATTGTTATAACCCGAATTTTTATTTATATGTAAATTAATATGAGTCACGCCGATCTGATAATCGGCAAAGCTATGGTATAATATTTAATAATATATTACTATTCGTCAAATAATTAAATGCTCAACGGTAATCAACTTCTGTTGTTTATATCATTAATGGTTTAATAAGACGGAGACATCGAAATCTTATGAACTTTTTTAATAGTGTTTTTATTAATTTATGATGAGAAATAAAAATACTTTGGCAGGCAGGTACAGACATTAAAAGTTGTACGATCGTAAAATTTTTGTTTAGCCAGAGCCTGTAAATAGTGATGTGCTGATTTTTGTCGATAGTTTATCTCTTACTTGGGTAATAAGTTAAAACACTCCAGTTATCATCCAGATATTTTTCATTAAATAAATAATAAAAACCAAATATTTATGTTTATAAGGTTCAGCTGTTACTCACTATTATAGTTAACTGATAATATTTAATTAATACACATTTAATTCTCTCTAAAAAATACTTTATTACTTAATTTATATATATATGTATATTCAAAAGCGAAATAACACTAACTGACTGACTCATCACAAAATCTCGAAAGCTACTTGACCTATGAAACTGAAATTATGCAGGTAGATTTCTTATATATTACTTAAGTTAGTAAATAAACAACTTTCATAGTAGTGACATATTTTAAATACGAAAAATACATAATATAAATATAGAATGATAAAAAAAGTTGGGCGTCACGGAATGCCCGTCAGATGTGACGGCATAAGAGCATCATTTTGTTTGCCGTCATTTGATACGAGTCGGTTTTACTGCCAAGGCACGCCAATAGATTTTTTACATCAAACATATTTAAGAACCTACATTATGTGTTTTTTAAAGTAAGCTAAATTTAATGTGACGAGTTAACTTGACTAGTTTTTTTATATTCGGTCATCATCTCAATGTCCGCTTGATATCTATCGACGCCATATAACTCTACCGTTTTAAGTAGTAATAACATCTGAAATATGAGCATTACTGAGCGTTCGCGGCGCGCGGCGCGGGCGGCGGCGAAGGCGCTCTTCGAGACGCTTGAGTTAGGACCGCCGGTAGCGCCCCCCGCTGGCGTGTCATGCGATACAGCACTAATGCCGATAAATTTTATAATTTTTCCTTTTTACACCCGAAAGGCATGATGACAATCCATATTTTTTTCGACATTTTATATTCAAATAGACAACCGCGGCCGTCTTATTCGACTCTGTTTATCGAACCATCAAACCCTAGATTTATGCATCGTCACTCGGACGATAATAGCACATAAAAACTTCACCGGACGAAGCGCTATCTTGTAGGAAATCTTATTTTTTGCTGACCTTAAACATGAATGGTGTGTACGATTTATGAGATCACAATGATCTTTTTAGCCCACCCGAGTTTTTTATGCACTTTTTGTTGGCCCTGCACGTTATCTCTCTAGATTCTGTGTCTCAATCTATTAATAATGTCTTCTTTTAGCGCATGAGACGTTTTGTGCAGTGATGTTTATCGATAACTGGTGACACACCTAGACTATCTCTAAATTTTCTGTTTAATTTTTTTAAATGTTATTTTTGTGTTGTATTTCGTTACTTTTGCTTACGGTATATTGAAATTAAAATACCACTTCAAATACTAGATATTTACTTATTTTTTCCGTCGACTTTCTGTTTGAGTGAGACGCTATCTGGTTTGCACGAACGCCCGAAGCGTCGTCGCAGCCACCAGTTTACTTAGAGCCTCTCTGCCCCTTAGAGTCATTTATTCTGCCGACCGGGACGGGGTACTGTCGCGTATCTAAAGAGACTCGATTACATTTGTTAGCATGTTATCACTGAAGAGTAAATCAAGCTGGTGAAGGCAAGACGGCCCGTCAACTAGCCATCGCGGCGTTTCGATCGGTGTGAAGCCACTATTGCTAGCGGCGGGATTTAATATGCCGTTGATACAATTATGTGCTGTTTCAATTGTTACTTAGCTGGTCACTATTTTTTGCTCAACCTGTGTTATGCACCACTGCTGGGTAGAGGTCTCAGCATATTCATTTCTTGCTTCTATCTAGGCTGCTGCAGTTACAACTTTTTTTTTATTTTATTTTTTTAAATTGTAAAATAGGCTTCCTCTTGGCCGCCAACTCGCCTGATGTTAAGTGACGATGCGGCCTACGATGGATCACGCTTGCCTAGAGGAAACCGATTATTAAAAGATTCCGAGGTCATCGCGTCTCTGTTCCGTGGGTCATACCACTAAACATATTAAAATTTCATCATCATCACACTAAATATTATCAAAAGGACGGTTGGTATGTTTGTTCTGACACTTCGTAACGACTGAACGTAAAAATATGGTATACTAGTAGGTATAAACTATAGTTTTTTTTTTAATGCCATAAGTGGCAAACAAACAAATGGGCCACCTGATGGTAAGCAGTCACCGTCGCCTATGGATACTTGTAACACCAGAGGCATACGTTGCCGACCCTTCAGAACTCTATTAACTCGCCTTTTGAAGAACCCCATGTTGGTATGGCGTAAGTTTGGCGTAACTAGAAAAAAAGAAACAATTTCAGAAGAAATAGAAGGTGAAATAACATATATGGAGTACCGTGGAGGACGAATGTGTTATCCATCGAATTCATTTTCAAAGACCAATTATTGTTTATGGTTCTTTTGCGGTGTTGGAAGTTTGAAATCTCAATGCATTTGCGCGAATCGGGCGCAAGACTATTAACTCTCAAGTAAAGTGCTCCAACGGGTCCCTGCATAATTACCGTCAGACTAATTGTTCTGGACCAGGCTTTGGAACTAACGAAGTTGTCGCGAAAACGCACCATGACATTCATGTACCTTGGCTCTTTTAAAAACCTTACTATACTACAATACAATACAATATCTCTTTATTACACACCGAAAAATACAAAAGAAACTTAAACTAACATCAAAATAAATATACGGCAGTGTATGAGCGGCCTTATCGCCTAGAGCGATTTCTTCTAGGCAACCTTTGGATGGACAGGACTAAAGAATTTGAAAAAGGTCGGTGGTGAACATAAAATATAAATAAATATATATCTGGGACATCTGGGACATTATTGCACACATGGTCATCTGACCCCAAACTAAACAAAGCTTGTAATATGGCTGCCAGAGACTGATATACATACATATATATTTTTAAATACATATTTAAATAGATATTAACACCCAGACATAGAACAAACACAAATGTTCATCATACAAATGTTTGTCCTAGATGGGAATCGAACCCACGCCCCCAAGCACAGAAAGTAGGATCACTACCAACTGAGCCACCGAGGCAGCCTACTTATCCCTATATTCCTACATATATGTATACAATAAATAGACAATGCTACATACATACCATTAATATTATAAATAAAATACATATATACGTACCAGTTAAAATGAACTAAGATAATGTGTATAGACTTGATTCTTAAAACTAGAAAGAGATTTAGCCTGCCTGATAGATGCAGGCAGAGCATTCCACAGCAGGACTACTGGATAAAAAGAGTAATGCTTAGAGAAAAGAGAGTAAGAGAGTCTTGTAAGAGTATTGCTTGACTGTTTTTTGTGTGTAAGAGACCGCTAAATACGGATGGAAATATACACTGAGAAAAATTTCCTGGACCGCCATACTTATTTTAAGTAGCAAAACAGGACACTATTACGCTTATAGCCGGCACCATGCTGTGTACGTAGCTTTCTTTAAGTAGCCGGCATACTTGTGTCAAGCTACGTAATTTACCTGACTTTACTACTTACATAAGTAGCTGTCAGTACGTACCAGGTACGTGTCGCATAGGTACCGTACTGGCTCGGGTCTTGTAAAAGCATGGGGCATCCTACGTATGTAAATATGTCGCATAGGTGCCTTACTGGTTCGGGTCTAGTAAAAGCATGGGGCATCCTACGTATGTAGATATGTCACATACATATCGTACTGGCTCAGATCTAGTAAAAGCCTTGGGCATCCTACGTATGTAGATATGTCACATAGGTACCGTACTGGCTCGGGTCTAGTAAAAGCATGGTGCATCCTACGTATGAAGATATGTCACATAGGTGCCTTAATGGCTCGGGTCTAGTAAAAGCATGGTGCATCCTACGTATGTCGATATGTCGCATAGGTACCGTACTGTTTAGGGTCTAGTAAAATCATAGTGCATCCTACGTATGTAGATATGTCGCATAGGTGCCTTACTGGATCGGGTCCAGTAAAAGCATGGTGCATCCTACGTATGTAGATATGTCGCATAGGTGCCTTACTGGCTCGGGTATAGTAAAAGCATGGTGCATCCTAGCAATTATTCTAGCTTTTTTACTGTAGTGCACATATTTTATGATGACTACAGTGACAGAGCAAGAATATTCGCCAGGACGCACCATGCTTTTACTAGACACGAGCCAGTATGGAACTTGTGAAAAATTGTTTACATACGTAGGATGCACCATAAATAGTTCACTATACCTGAACTGTACAGTATGTTTGTTAATAAGTAGGACAAACAATACAAATGTATAATACTAGTCTAACAGCTATGCATATACCTAACTGTACTTAAAACATCTATTCAAAAAATAACTTATGTACGAGGCATTTGCATCAACTAGTGGATTTTGAAGATAAAATAATACAAATTAATAAATTTCCATTTATTATATAAAAGTTCTCTTTACCCTTATCACCATTATCACACACTTCCGCGGGAAAGTTATTTATGCTGGACTCAACTCAGCACTGGCGTTTTTCAAGTCCAAACTTGCGGCAATAAGTACACTGCGAACGTGGTCTTCTTCCTGCGGTGTCCGCGGAGGTGGTACCTGTGGTACCTGATGTGGTTGGTGCAGGAGCAACCGTGGCAGCTGAGTCGATGGTGGCGGGAGCGGCAACAACGGCGGGTCGAGGCGCGGGCAGCCCGCGAGCTCCCGCGACGATGCTGGTGCCGGCGGGTTGTTGAGCCGGTTGTCGCATTCGACTCGCGCTGACAGTTTATGAGGAGTGGGCGGCGAACATTTGCGAAAGTGGCATTTGTCTTGCTTTATCAGTTGCGTCTTCAATTTGCCACGCCCTGCGCAGCAGCATGTCGAATGTTCCTACCTCGTCACGGCGCAACCTTTCCCGGATTTTGTTATTAAGGAAACCATACACAATGTCGATCTGCACTTTCTTGCTGAGGTCGCCTGCTGGTATTCGCGCTAATAGGGCACGAGCTACGGCGATGAAGCGTTCGGTGCGTTCACCTTGATCTTGGCGGCGTTTGAATAGCTCGACGTAAATTCTGTGTGGCGGTTGCCGGTCTCCAAAGGCACCTATTAAGGCCGTTACAGCGTCACTCCAAGTTTTGACAGAAGTCTTCATCCCCAGCCACCAGACGGCAGCTTGGTCCGTGAAAAGTAAGCTCAGTCCGCGCACTGAATTCTCATCAAATACGGCACAGCATTTCTTGTATGCATTTGCCGCGTCGATGAAAGCGTCTAGAGAATCACCGGTAGCTCCGCTGAGAAATATCCGGGGAGCAGAGCGACGAGTACCGTAGTCAAAGTGCTAGTCCGCGTCACTGATTCGAACAGCGACCTCAAGGCCTCGTCATTCATCAGAGAAGGTCCCAGGGAAACAGTTTATTAGTTCACTAAGACACAAAATAGTAAAAAAGTCCGTAGGTTACAATTGACAGCGCGCGCGCGTACAACCGTGTCGATCGAGAGCACGGAACACTATATCGAGAGATGATCCGGCGACGACTAAAGCATAAAGCATGCGCGGTAGAGGACGCAACGGCGCACTGTAAAAGGGACACCTAGCGGGAAACGCGCGTAGGTGCGAGCGAGATGGTTGTATGCGCTTACTTAAGAAAACGCACAGGATTACGGCCGCGTGAGGCACATAACATACACACACACACACACGCACACGTCACCTTACCCCTCTGTTTTGGTCGGTAGTTAAAAAGGCGCGAAACATGTTTGAACAGGTGCCGACTTCTATAATGGTACAGCATACTTACAAGTAGCCAGCCTACTTATAAGTAGCCAGCCTACTTATAAGTAGCCAGTTTACTTATTTTACGTAACCTAGCTACTTACAAAAGTAGCTTGGTTACGACACGTGCCGACTTCTATAATGGTACAGCATACTTACAAGTAGCCAGCCTACTTATTTTACATAACCTAGCTACTTACAAAAGTAGCTTGGTTACGACACGTGCCGACTTCTATAATGGTACAGCATACTTACAAGTAGCCAGCCTACTTATTTTACATAACCTAGCTACTTATAAAAGTAGCTTAGTTACGACACGTGCCGACTTCTATAATGGTACAGCATACTTACAAGTAGCCAGCCTACTTATTTTACATAACCTAGCTACTTACAAAAGTAGCTTGGTTACGTAAAACGCGTTTATATAGGAGCTTCCAAATTATTCGCGACACAACACGCATCACAGAGTAACTACAGACTATGTACCTATAAACTGAAAACACACATCGTGCAACACAACATCGTGGTCTGCAACATTTCTCATACTTTTATTTATTATTTATTTTATATCAAATATTTCAATGGTTTTCGACTTTATAGTGCCCGTGACGTGATCTGGACTGCTTCACATTGATTATACTTATCTCATAACCATAAACAGTGTTTGGCCTGTCACGTGTAGGTATTTGCCTCCTCCTAACCCACACAACTCCTTCATTACCGCATCAATTAATAAGTTATCAATTAACCTTATACTATACTACTTCTATTAACTTCCTTATGTATAATGCTAGAACCCTAAAATTTTAATGTCCAAGAAAGCATAAGAGATACTTATTTCGAATTACATTCTATTTGACCCTGTAGTTTAGGAACTACCTATGAAAATTGCAGTTAAAGTTCAGCTGTCAAATCAGCTGTTCCATAGAAAAATTTCATTCACCATCTACAAAATGTACGGAACAGCTATTGTTTTTTAAACCGCTTAAGCCCTTAAGAGGATGCTAGCTAGTTAGTATAAATCCTGTATAGATACAGTACAGTTACAAGTTTTTCTATTCATACGTAGGTTGCATGGTGTTTTTTTACGTATAATGTTGCGGCATATCTTCATAAATATATTTCGTATAGCCACGGATATAATGTGTCGGGAGACATAAAAAAAGTAGGAGACGTAAGTGTAAAGTACGTAATTATGAAATCCGATCAAGTAAGTGTAATGTTGTTGCCTACTTACGTACGTATTTCCGGCATGACTACTTAATGTAATGGTAGAACATACTTTTTAAGTATGTGACTACATTATAAGTACAAATTTACAACGTCCTTATGGAACATGGTGTTGCTCCTAAACGCAACAGTATGTTGCACCATTACTAAGTATGCGGCACCATTGATACGTAGGCTACACCCGTGGTAAGTAGTAAATTACAAGCTCCTTACGTAAGTAGTTCATTTAAGTAGCTTTTTTTTCTCAGTGTAGTCCGAGTAACCGGATTAATCATTTACGTGAGTAACTTCCGTGTCAAACACATGAAAAGTGTGAAAACCACGTAAGTTTCCATAATAAAAGAGTAATGCTCTATTTTAGCGGTTTTGCAGCGAATTTAGATGACTATAATTCGCTGCGGTTTTGTCCAAAAACTTCAAATTTGGAAATTCTATAAACAAAATACAGAATGTTCAGTTATAGAAAACAAAATACATGACAACTAACACTAAATATACAACATAAAAAATCCACTTAGCCTATTGCAACAAAAACTATAGACTGTTGAAGGTCTAAAATACAAATGCACAAGCCAAACTCGCCGTTGGCAGGGTATCTAGCAAATGGCAATCTCTGAATGACCTGTGATAGACATGTTGAGTTAAATAAACGCCAGCATTTGACCAGGCATTCCATCAACCATACGCTCTGATGGATTTTGAAATGAATTGCGCTTCGTGTTCCAGAGAACAGTTCAACTCCAAACGGCTCAAATACGTAACAACTGCCGAAGTTAGAATATTTGCGCCGCTTCGCCGAATTAGCCGCCAGTAATTTGGTTATATATAGGGAGCATATTTGTACAGACCGACTGTACGTACAAGTTGTAAATGATCACTGAGAGATGGAGATATAGGCGAGTGATAGAGTACCAAATCTACCGATTTAACTACATCAAAGAAAATGCGAAATAAAATAATCACACATAAAAATATATGAAATTCCTGTTGTGTTATCGATTTTGGGCAAAGTATCATCGTTATACATATTTTATTCAGGTCTTTTATCACTTAGTGGCCCCTAATACATCATTATGTTAACACCCTGTATTTAAGGGAAGCATTGCATCTATACACTGGCAATTATCCATTATTATCCTTACTTATTTATTCCACCTATGTTACGATCTTATCTACTTTGATTTTTGACGCCAGTACAGCGACGGTTCACCATTGACGCACTCTTCATTCTCCTGGAATACTTTATACTCAAATTACAAAATTATTACGTACTTAGTAGTGCTTCCTTGTCTTGTACAAGGGTTCCTAGAATTCTTGTTTCATTTAATATTCTGACATAAAAAAAACATATTTTTATAAATTTTCTTAATTTTGTCCGTAAATAGTAACTCTAACGTATGTAATGACAATACTCGATATAAAACAATTATTCACAGCTAGCAACACCACAAAAGCAAACATTTGTTTCCGGTTGGGCTCGAATTTTTGAATATTGCAGGAAAAATCTACGACACGAACAAAACAAACTGGTAACATTGTTTCATACAGGTTTCATAGCTTTTATGTTTTGTTTTGATAAAAGTTGTGTATTTATCGTGTAAGCTGACGTGGTATTTATTTAACTGTTGGAACTATAGTCGGAGTTTCCGTGAGTTTCGAGTAATAAAACAAAAAGATGCAATTTTTCGTTCTGATATGCCTGGACGAATATGTCTCGATTGGGACCATTTTACTGCGATTTAAAAAGGGTTACAGGCAGTTTGTAAAAAATAACATAATGGGATCCAGAGAATACCGTATGAATCGTGTAGCTATTTTAGGTATTTATATATATATATATATATATTCTCAGCTAAATTAATGAACTATTATCTATATCTTTTAGACAAGATATATTTTGCGTTCAGTAGTTTTCACCACAAATTAAGTTAAGACAAAGCAATATTCAAAAAAATCAGTTTTATTTTTAATTTTTCGCCAAAAAAACATAGCTATAGTGTGGATATAACCTCACCTCATTTATATACAATCATTGCTATACACTATAGAGGTTTTAGATAATTGTTAACTACATTTTTTCAGAGTTTCTGATACGGACCTACATGGTCGAAGAAAAAAAGATTAAGCTCCATGGTATTTTTTGACATAGGACTAGTTTGATTTTTAAATTCCTTTTCCTCCATAGGGAGGCAAAGTGATATTTACCGCCCGCATTTTGAGTCATTAATGACCCACTTATCGAGAGCTATTGATGAAATACTTATAAAATAATCCATAAGATCTACTTTCTCTCTCTGTAAAGTATCAGTTGATTTCAATCAACCTTGTTGTATACTAATATGTTGGTAGATAACACAATAACGGCGTGCGATAGATCAATACTACCGAATACGGTAAAAACATCTCTACATAAGACTCTACATAGTACGTCTTTTTTCATGTTTGGACACAGCAGCAAGGAACAACATTAGAAAAAGCAGTTTATGAAGTTTTTACTTTAAAAAAGTCACAAGTAAGACTATTGGGCTAGAAACAGATTAGGGGCTACTTTGTGTACCTTGGCGACATTTTGCGGGTGAACATAAAAATGCCTAAACTAATTGGAATAACCAGTAGCGTCTTGTTGGTATCATTCCGTTACGGAACCCTATAAAAACAAAACATGAGTGCTATTGAATAAAACGTCATAATTTTTTAGTTTTACAAAACACCTAAAGTTATTTAGACTTTATTTCAATAACTCTAATGTTCGTATTAGATTCGACATCTTGTAGTAAGCGACAACGTCGTACGTCGTTCCCTTAATATAATTGCAAAGTATTCTTAATTGATGTTGTCTCGATACAAAATATTTTGAGTGGTGATAAGTCACGACCCTCAGTTATAATAAACTCCTTCTTTGTAATTTTATTAATAAATAATTAATAATTATCTAGGACATTATTGCACACACGGTCATCTGACCCCAAATTAAGTAATGCTTGTAATATGGCTGCCAGAGACTGATATACGTACATATATATTTTTAAATACATACTTAAATAGATATTAACACCCAGACATAGAACAAACACAAATGTTCATCACACAAATGTTTGCCCTAGGTGGGAAACGAACCCACGCCCCCAAGCGCAGAAAGCAGGTTCACTACCAATTAAGCTAACGGGGCTGTCGATTAATATTGTTAATAAACGTGTAAGTATTATCTAAAATGTTTGTCTTTGAAGCGCCTGTCCATTGCTAAGTAGGATTTAACCCAAGCTTCACTTGGGGTACGTTTCAGCGGCGCTGCCCATCGGCCATATGACCTACTCATATCTCTATTCTTCCACAATTTATAAAATGCTACTTAAAATGCGTAGGTACTTTGCGTGTACTCATTCTGATATGTAATACCCGTAGATACAATTTTATCATTATTACGTTGCAGTCGTAAAAAGAACATTGTCATTCTCATTATTGCGCATACACATGTTAAAACGCACATTATCATCACGAGTAACTGATATCGCGTAAATTAATTCAATTTATTCGATAAAATTTCGATCTGGTTCCCATTTACCTCTAATGATGTATTTTTATACATTTTTCACGCTTACATTTTTTAAATGAAAGAAACAGCGAATTGGCGATGCGAGTGTGCGTGCGAATTGATTTATATACGTAAAATTAAATGTTTGGCGCACTTAGCACGCTTTTATGGTGGAAATTATTGTAAGCTGATATTAAACTACGGGAAATGTGCAGTCAAAAGTATATTTTTGTCAAAAAGAAGTCTTAAAAAAGATTTAAACTCTCATAAAATTTTAAATACTGATATCCAATTGCACTACTAAAATAAGGAAAAAAATATTCATATATGAAAATTATTTAAAAAATTTCATAGTAAAATCCGAAATTGTATAGATTGCACGGTTCCTTTTTATCTGGAGCGTCAGTATGGTTAAGAAAACTTGTATTAACGCACCGGTGGATCTTAATTAATCAGTTGAAACCATCCTCAGCATTCAGCAGCGTGACTGTTCTTCTCTAACCAGATCTGAATCCGGACTATCTGGAGATGGGTTTCCGTGGAGGCGGGCTGGGGGGAACGTCGCGCACCAAGCGCATGCGCACCAGCTTCAAGCACCACCAGCTGAGAACCATGAAGACATACTTCGCGATCAACCACAACCCCGACGCTAAAGACTTGAAGCAGCTCAGCCAGAAGACTGGACTGCCGAAAAGGGTTCTGCAGGTAATATGACTTCTTTACTATAGTTATATGTAAATGTAAAGCATTTCACACTTACATCACAGATTATTCACGGTAACATACAATAAGCGCTTACTTGTTTACTTGTTTGCATTGTATCAGTAAAAGTACTTTGAGGTACTTATATATTTTTTTCCATATATTTTCGTGTTTCCTTGCAAATTTGAATTTCGTCATTCCAAATTTGTAAGCAAACGAAAACATTCGTGGTTCACCTTTAAATGGATTCTTTTATTTCGTTGTATTATCTTTGTATATTATTCAATAAATCCTATATGAAAAGCGCCTACTGTTCCCAGAAATGATATCTACTACAAAATGCATACATATAAATGTGAAAGTGATGAACTACTTTACATTAAAGTAATATTCAAATTTGCTCTGAATTGTTTTACCGTTTGACACGTCGAGATAAGATTAAAAATGATTAAAAAAGTAACAATTAATTACAAAGTTGATACGGCAGCACGAATACCTTCAAATTGAAATACAAATTGTAAGGCGTTGCTCCACACAGATAGCAACCTCACCTCATTACCATACGTTTGATTAGGTATCTGCATTCGTAAGGCGTAGAATGAAAACTTTAAATATTCTCCGATAATGAAACTAAGCCAGTTTAACATTCGACAAGTTTGTTATCACTTCACTTTCTTATCAAATGCCAAGAAATCTTAGTATCTAAACATAAGTTTCTGTGTAGATACAATTATTACCCCAATAAGAGATCGTGGTTTTGTGATAAAACTAAATATGTACATTTCCCTTTTTAAACAACTTCACAAGCAATTCGAACTATTTCACAAATGGAAACGTGCTTTTGAATATCAAGTTTCATATGTTCGTATGGGCAGTATGGGCATTGCTTCGCTCTACACATGCCTACGATTTGCTATAGTTACGTGCGTAAGTTAAAACATCAAGACAATATCATGCTACATAATCTGTCATGCATCAAGTCTCTGATAACGTATGGCACTCTCATGGCTCACTTAGACCCAGCAGCGCTGAAAAGAGTTGACATAAGTATACACGCTGCGACGCAGTCTTGGCCTTGGCTATAGTCGATATGGAGCCTTAAGGTATTGACAGACAAACTCAATTCTAGCTCAAAATCATGCATGTAATAGCATGTCTCAAAAGGTTGCTAGTAATGATCAAAAATCAATTGCCTTTAGATTTTAGATCATGCTACTTGAGGCTCGTGTAGAAGGGGGTATGTAAATGTATGTGGGGGGTGCAATGTGCATGTCAATATTTGTTAGTACAACGAGTAGCACGTTTCTCAAATTGAATGCTTTCAGCTAGGAGCATATTTAAAATTAGCATGCTAAATCAAAGCAAATGTGAACAGCTAAAGAGCATGCTAGTTTTAAGCATGCTAATATGCATGCTATTTTAAGAGTATGTCTGTCAGTGGCTTTATGCTTTGTATTCTTGATCGAAACGCACAACAAGCATTATGCGGTGTCGGCCGCTGACTTGTATGAAAAACATTTAAAGTGGTCTGTTGTTTCGTCGAAGAATGAAGAAAAAAAAATGAATGCGTCAGCGGTGAAGAGCGAGCACTGACGCTGCGCTGGGACTGCTTACCGCAGGATTGGACTGCCCATACTGTTTGTATGATACCTTATTACGAGTACATTCACTGCAAATCTTGGGTTCAAGTAATGGTCATAACTATTTGATATGAATTCAAAGGGGAAGATCCGGGTGGGAAAAAAAAAGTCTAAATTTAAAGTCTTAATTTAAGTAATTTGTTTTATGTACATCGATTGTGGGTAAATTTCTTGCAACAGTGTGTACTAAAATGGGCAGTAATTTTGACGCAGTTTTTATATGAGTTACATTGAGTTGTCAAGGGGGAGCCCCGCGATTCATTCGCGATCACCGTCTCATCTCAAAAGTAAGATAAAAGATGGCGGGCGAGTAAAAATGGTCATGAGTGTACATCTGCCAGTCTTCAGATTCAAGTCAGCACTGACTGTAGACCCAATCCCATGTAAAGCTATTTTGTTTTGGATGAACTCTGAGTCAATCGCAAACTTAACTGTGTCAAACGCATAAAATAAGTCGGAACAAACCGGTAGTTCGAAGCTAATGCGATTTTAATGTCTTTGATATCGGCCGTCTTGTCCCGATATCAATGCAATGCGAATATACATTTAACTGGTATAGATGCATAACTACTATGTATTTGCGTATGTGCACTTACTTTGTCCACAGAATTCACAGGTTTCAGTGCAAGTCGGCGGCTGCGGTATTGTATCCTATTCAGGGTTATTGCTAATCTGCTAATAACTTCCTTAATTCACTTCATCATATCTAACTTTAGGTCCGTGACTAATTAATTAGTCTTTTTTCTTTCATATAAAGACAAACATTCAATTAAATACAAATTCATTTATAGATCGTAAAAAAGTCACAAAATAAAATATGAACCCATTGACTCCGAACTAGTAATAAAGACTGTGTTTCGGGAGCCAATGGCCTCTGCCATTACATATTGCTTACTATATGCCAAAAATGCGACTAAATAATACAAAAAAAAATATAACAAGAAACTTGACAAAAATTATTAGTTTTGTATAAAACAAACAAAAAAAATATGCTACAGATAGATACAGGCCTATTTTGTGTGTGTTTTTTTATGATACTGAGTGACGAGACGAGCGAAGTCGCTCGCCTGATGGCTCTTCACGCTTGCCCATAACAGCTCAACGCCACTCAGAATTTTGAACTGATGTGGATTTTATTTAGAAGGAAGCCTGAAAAAGCATCTTCAAACATTCATTTCTTGCACGGACAAAATACTCAACATATTTATTTCATACACAGTTGAATAAAAAAGGGTCATTGTGTTAGGTTTGGTAAAAATTCATGCTATGTGAAAGTTGTTAAGTATGATCATCAAAAGCTGCCAGCAAGAGGTTATTTCTAATTATCAATAACCCTGTATACTAAGTGTGTAGGAAGGTACATAATTATTTATTAATATATACGAAAACAACTTCTATTTTATAGCATTTAGCTCTATCGTTTTATAACTTTCAATATTTTTTTTTATACTTTTAAAATTGAGATCTATATATATTACAAAGAACTGTCATTATGCAAAGTTTCAGGCACTTATCGTTATAATTATAGAAGTTAGAAGTTTCAAAAAAAATCGGACGGACGGACAGACAGACGGACGGACAACGAATTTATAAGGGTTCCTTGTCGGGCTATGGAACTCTTAAAAGGATACGGAGCGAAAGCTACCTATTTTAACCTAAATAAAACAATACACGATAAGTCCCGATCAGTTATAACTTTACCGTTTTAAAACATATACTTTGATTATGTTCGTGATTCATAATAATTGCCTTGTTGAAATTTTTAAGCAAAAAATATGTAGGAACCATTTATACGTACCATAATTACCAAACCCAAAAAAAGTTCAACCAAAACCGACAAATTTCGACTGGAATCAGTTGTCAACAGGTCCTGCACAACTGTTTCGTAGAATTCGCGTGTGGTGGCACCAAAATGACTGGCTTTGGTGGGTAATTGTTCGGTAGGAGTGATTACAGGCCAAAAGTAACGTGGACACGGAACATCAGTGGGGCTAGTACGAGAACTCGCGAAAAAGTATTCGTTACGTAAACGATAGCAAATCTATGAAAAATTCAGTTTCTTTTCTTTGAAAAATTGAACAGCGCCTCTATCGGACGAAACCGATAGAGGCGCTGTTAAATTTTTCATACATTTTGCTATCGTTTACGTAACGATAACTTTTTCGCAAGTGCTCGTACTAAGGCCACAGTAAATGAATCCTGGACACTATCGAAGCGAGTAGCGCGTTGCATAGTTCTAATTATTGTGCACGGCAAAATTAGGCACATCTCATACATGTTTATTAAATACCCGCGACGTCATCACCGATTACTTCAGAAAAAAAAATAACCTATGCCCGTCCTCATGATATACTATTACCTAGCAAAATTTTATCGCGATCGGTTAAACCGTTTAGCTGTGATTATGTAGCAAACAGACAGACGGACAGAGTAACTTTCGCATTTATAATATTCGTGTGGACGTGGATACATTGGTTTGTGAAACTAGGTAATTAATATGAAGATTATCAGCTCTTGTATCGAATATTTTTAAATTCAATTTATACTCATTAGTTCTTCTGTCATTTTTATTAATTTGACATTTGCTTAATTTTTGGTTGACATTATTGTGCATTAATTCAGTATCTATGTAATTAATTACTCCGTGAATACACCGTGAATGGTGTTAATATAATTGAATTGTGTTCTAGCTTCTACCTAGAATAGAATATACAGACATCATAATGACTATTAAATTTGTCAGATGAAGATGAAATAAAACCGGCCAAGTGCGAGTCGGACTCCCACACGAAGGGTTCCGTACGGCAATCTATGTAAACGACAAAAAAACACGTTTGTTGTATGGGAGCTCCCCTTAAATATTTGTTTTATTTTAATTTAATTATTTATTTTTAGTGGATATATAACTAAATATTCTGTGAATATTTCCTGATGAGTAATAGGGTCCCGTATTACCCTTTGGGTACGGAACCCTAAAAAATATCGCTTCCTATTTAATATTGTCATTTATTTTAACTTAATATAAGGCGTCCGCAATTACTTTATCGTCACCTGAGTATTTAATTACATAGATGCTGAATAAATGCACAATAATGTCAAACAAAAAATTAAGCATTATGTCATATTAATAAAAATAACAATATCAATATATAAATGAAAAGTATGGAAAACATGATCAACATCTTTTAAAAACCTCCGATAATAGTGCTGATAATTTTCAAACGGCTGAACTGATTTTCATGAATCAGTTAATAACACTCTCAACCAAGTCACGCTTAAAACAAAACATAAATTACAAAATCGGTTCTATCGTTTGGGAGCTACTATGCCACAGACAGACACAAATACACACGTTAAAATTATAACACCCCTCTGTTTGAGTCGGGGGTTAACAAAGACCGCCCATAGACCGCTGAAGGTGTAGAGACAATCCAAATGCTCGCACCCACTACCAGTTGGCAACGTACCCGGCACGTTGGCGGCAATACCACGCTAAACGGCAATGCTAGTAACAGTAATTTTTCAAGATCAAGATCAAGTGAGGGTAGGAGAACAAAATATCCGCTCTTCTCGCCGGACTCACCCGCAGTTTTCAGTCAGCTCGTGACCACGGCCATTGTAACATGGTCGAAACGTCGAGCGAAAGGTATCTATTTTTACCTATATTTAATAGTGCGCGATAAGTCCCGATAAATATGAAAAAATGCTAGTAACCCTAATATTTATCTTGTAAATCATTAAAACTCTGGTACAGTTGCAATCAAAGTTCTCAACATTCTTGAGTACTCACAAATATGTATTTAAAACTCAAACTAGAAATACTAACTAGACAGTTCTTATAAAGCACTTATAAGTACTTGTTGAGAGGCTCATTCAAGGAGTCAAATAACGCATTTCAATTTATATAAAATGTGCGCAAACATTTATGTTTCTAACTTATTCAAGAGGCTTTATTAGTTGGCTTATAGTTGTCATGTATTACATAATATTATTAGTTTTATATTTTGTTGGAAGCACGTCATTTTTTTTTTCTTGTCTAGTCATATTTTTGTTTTATTATATAACTTACTAGACTTTACGTCATTTACCTAAATATTAGTTAGGATTTTCGTAGCTAGACTCTGTTCAAAAAGAGTGGACTTGGCAATAGGAGAACTAGAAAGAATTCTATAATATGGCAATCCGCCTCTATCATCTGACCCTCCCTACCCCCTACACAACCTACCCTCTTTCGGTCAGCTTTTGTTAACTAAATTATCCAATAATATATCGTAAAAATGTAATACTATTCCTAAAGGTTACATTATAATGTGAACTTAATTGATGCAAACGTAATATTTGAAGTATAACCTATTAATTGTTTTTACCTCACCAGCTATAAGTTTATATAAGTGTTGAGCTTGAAAACGTATTTATGTCGTATTTCTTTGTACCTCTAGGACTTAATTAACGCTAGAGATGTCCAATGTATAAAAAAAAAAAAAAGTTTTAATTGAAATAAAGATATTTTAAAAACTAAAAAAACTCTACCTTCTGAATAAAACTGGCCAAGTGCGAGTCGGGCTCGCGCGCTGGGGGTTCTGTACCACCACAAGATACAATATTATTTTAAAAACCGACTTCTAAATTAGTAAAATATGCAATTTCGATTCGGTGAAATAAATGATAAGGTCGTCAAGTAACTGAATACGTTGCTTAACTTGGTTATGAACATAAATGTGTCCCCGACTCGCACTTGGCCATTATTTTTTACTTGTAGTTAAACTTTAGAGTGTGTACTATAATCAAGCCAAGTTTGATGCTTGTACGTATTACCCTTTTGACACTAGACCAATTACAATAATACGTAAAAAAATTATACGTTTGTTGTATGCCCCCTCCTATCATTTAAATTTTTTCAACAGGCTATGTATACGGTTCGAAAGATAGCCGTTTAAAGGTAGGACGGACAAACGGACGGACATACAGCGAAGGTTTAGTAATAGAGTCCCGTATTTACCCTTTGGGCACGGAACCCCAAAAATGTCAAACTCGGCTATCATGAGCTGTCCTATAATCGTGTTGTTTTGTTGAGTAAAGCGTGTTATTTGTTGAGATATTTGTCCATTCAACAACAATCTAAGTCTACACAGTTTCAGAACAGACTCTACCTGTTTACAACAAAAATAAAAGAAAGCACTTTAAAAACGAAACAATCGTAATGGTTTGATTTCTACCAGTTGCATAACAATAAAACAGCTGTATGTTCGTTCATTTACACGTCAAATAAGGCGGGCTGCACACAGGCTGCGGCCCGTTTAAAGCCTTTTGCCCTCTAGTACTAACTGGTGAAGCACACATCGGCGCATCTCTCGTAGTTAGAACTTCGTATTGTTACTAATTTGTTTGCAGTACGCGGCCCTTTAATATAGGGCTCCGGTAGGCTCAAAGTTCTTTGTTCTCGCAATTACTAAGACATTTCGGTTACGTAACACGAATGCGCGAACATATCACTGATTCTATTGATTTGTTCATGATCTACTCAAAATAACATCACATCACACTATAATCACACTATATATCCACACTAATATTATAAACATAAACACTTAAACACTAATACTATAAAAAAGCAACAAAATGTGATGTGTGTGTGTGTGATGTTATGCAAAAGTAACTCTGACTGTTTGCTACATAATCACGGCTAAACGGCTTAACCGATCTCGATAAAATTTTGTGAGGTAATAGTATGTATCATGAGGACGGACATAGGCTATTTTTTCTGAAGAAATCATGGACGAAGTCGCGGGTACAGTACAGCTAGTTTTACATAAGTGCTACAAATTGTAAGAGGAATAATTATTTATTTTTCTGTAACTACATTCTCAGTGTACTGCACCAGACAAGACTGTGAGTTTTTATACGTATCAGTTGAGACATAGTTATTTATTTTATCTAGCTCCTACGAGTAGTGGTAGCTTTATTCAATAAAACTTCTAATATCTAAAGCGAACGGTAGGCATGGCCTTGCGCCGAATCCAGAGGCTTACCGCGAACCAGAAAGCTTTTGGAATAACCCCCCCAACCAATTATAAGAGGCATAGCGGGCCCGGGCGAATATTGATCGTGAATTTTTCCACGGTCCTCCCGTCCCCCCCCGTACCCCCCACCCCCACGACTTGAGCCTTGCCATTTTGCCAAGATTGCTACTTTTTCGTTTTGTTTACTTTCGAAGCTCCGCAATACGCTCCAGCAGAAAACGTTTTTATTTTTTGTCGATAAAATCAGACTGTTGTTGAGATACCCGGCAAAGTTAAATAAAAAAGTATCAAAAGCCTTCTTGATGTAAATAAAAATATAGTAGGAAGTGCTTACATCTTATAATATTAATGAGCGAGTGAATAGATTTCTTCTAAATGGCCGTAGGCGTGATAAAGGTATACTTACCGGAAAGTTGCAATTACAGAGAAACTTACTCGAAGAAAAATTATGATCACAATTGTTATTTCATTTGTAGATTTTCCTGATAAAGTTACAACTATTTTATTTCATTATTCAAATAAAACATTGCAGATTTAAAAAAAACCTTGCTTGAGTATCTATTAAAAAGCTTGCTTGAGAAGTAAAGCTATCTTCTAAGCCCATTATATAATATTCGAGATGAAATTTTGTCTGAAACGCATTGTTAAACCAACTGTTAAATAAGCTCAATTTTATCCAAATAAAACATTAAACATAGTTTTCTGAAGCCATGATTTCTCGAGCTTCAAAGGATTCTCTACGTTCATGAAACTCATAAAAACTTCCATCACAAGAACGATATGCACACCAGCCAAAAAAATAAACTTTTAAATCAATTGAACAAAAAAAACGGTGCTGGGTATGTCCTTAAACAACCAGTAACTGCAACCTGTGTAACTGAGACCAGAACCACCGGAAGACAGGCAGCAGCGTCCTATCAGTACATGGTGAACGTACTGCGACCCACAAGGCGCCTGCCAAGCGTGGGGATTATGGCTACACCCCTTTCTAAGAGATGTGAAGGAAAAAAATATGGGAAATTGATGCTTTTTTTAATACAAAAATCAGAGTATAATCTACCTAGACACTAAATTGCATCAAACATCATGGATTCGTTAAACCGATACTGAGTTGTGTGTGGAAAATTTGTGTGTATTTTTGTCCACATTATCATTAAATAATATAAAACAAAGTCGCTTCCCTCTGTCTGTCCCTATTATATAATTAGATCTTTAAAACTACGCAACGGATTTTGATGCGGTTTTCACTATCAGTTAGATAATTTTTCACGGAAAGTTTATATATATAATAAAACATATACCCGTGCGAAGCCGGGTCGGGTTGCTAGTTATATAATAAGTATGATTCCCGGTACTTTTTACACATAATGTATTTCATCATTGACTACATCGTATACGCTCGGCGAGCTGTGGACAAAAGCATATTTCTATAATAATAAAAAAAAAACATTGAATGTCAAGAAATGCGTCACAAAGCTGACCACATTCTTATGAGCTAAATGCATGTGTAATTTTAGTCCCCATAAACCGTTATGCCTTAGCACTCGTACTCGATTGCACCGCGGCCATCAAAAGAATTATGGTCCTCAATGAAACCATAAAACACGAATAGCCAGCATGAGCGCTGCAATTCGATTTCAAACGGAGTATAAAGGCAAACCTTTAATAATAGCGCGGCTGAAACTAGTACACAAAATTAATGTTTTACACCTTTTTACAGTTATTTACGAGACTAATTGCTTTTGAATTTGAAACTCGCGTCGTGTGTAAAAGTAGCGTAGAGTTACAATTTAAAAAGAATCGCTCAACGGTTTACCGTCCAAGCATCGGTGTTTTAAGTTTTCAAAAAGGTCTTGATGAGGGCTTATGTAGGTTTAAAAGCTAACTCAAAAGCTTGTGTAGCTTATACTAAAAGAAAAAAAAGGAAAAGAAGAAAGCTAATCTACCGTCCGTCATTCCAATTAACATTAATTACTTATGCTCGTTAGAAGTGTCATAAAGTCTTAACTAAAAAAATGTTACTGTTTGACTTTTATACGTACTTACAAAAGATTTAAAAATAAACATATTAATTTGAAGGCAATGTTTGATTGACTGTATACAGGGTTACGCGAATAGGATGCATTTAGCTGAAAAGGGGGTCCATAGTACCCATGATTATGTATAACTGTTACTATGTGAGCAACTCTAAAATCGCAAAAAAGATATCAGCCGTACTATCGCCTTAGGGCACCCTTTCTGCGTAACCCTTTATATTCGTGATGCGTATAAAGATGCTTCCAAACAATTTTCAGAATGTAAGAGAAAACTTGGATATGCTAAATAATAATTAGAAAGAAACCCCTACGACAGGTGCGGGTGCCGCGCGTCTAATTGGCCCGGCAGCGCGGGCGCCGCCGCTGTAATATATAGAGGAGCCGTCAGCCGAGCCCCGCGAGGGCACATTTAGAACAAACCGCGCCATATTTCTCTCCTTGCGTCCGCAATTACGTGATTTGTCACTCGATACCTTTTTTCTTCCACTAACGTCTTGAAAAACGAGGCTGGTTCAAGTAGCGCGGTAATTAGTCGTCTGAAAAAGTGCCTTTCCCTGTTCTCGTTTATTGTACGATCAATCCTACATAGCTACCGGATTTTTCAATTTATCAGCGTTAATTCAACATTTCATTTTGCTATTGACATGTTTAATAAAATGCGGCACTTTAATTCCAACACGATCGTATTAATTAGTGAATGTAATTTTTAACGCATCTATTTTAAGAGTGCTTTCATGCCTTGATCACAAAAGCTGTAAAGATGCCTCTTAACGGCACACAAATAACGTCGACAACTGAGATTCCGTTCCATCCCCCGCAATTAGTATCGGATGGTCACACCTCGACATTTGGCCAGATATAATTTTACTTTCTAAGTACATTTTGTGACAATAATAAACGTCGAAGTTCAGACGAAATTGGGCTTTCTGATCTTCTCAGAAAGTCGAAAATCGCCCGCTCGAGAGCAAGCAGATCACAATCAAACGGTCTAGTAATTAGTACAGGCGCATCGGTTTGGAACGCTCGGTTGGGCAGATAATTTCCGCCGTACTTTCAAAAGGCAACCATTTGTCATTTAGTCGCGCGAACTCGTACACAGCGGACGTCCCGCGTCTCCCTCCTAATTTATTCATATATTATTTATTTAAGGAATACGGGACTATTAATCACATCTCTACAGTTTTTATTTACTTAAGGAGAATGTTTGGGCGCCTTTGATCGTGTTTGTTTTGAAATTTATTAGGCCCTGCTTATGCAGGGTGCTTCATGCTCAGTTACCGCTTGGTTTTTGTAAGAACGTTTTTGGTTCACAGGTTAAAAATATTTCCTGTAATTTATAAATGAGTCGCAATCTTTAAAATCTATAAACGCAAGCGTGGTATTGTGTTTACGACTTTCAACCACTTTCAGCATATTTTTATGTTTCCCTTTGTTTTTTATGGCTATAATTATTATTATTTATGTTCGAAGCATATTTCTTGTTGTTTCTTGTTGCTATAAGTAGGTACTTGCAGTTTATACGCGTAGTACATCTGATCCAATTAAATATTGTGTGTATCTTTGGCTTATACTCCTACTATCTTTTTGCGCCATTTGTAAGCTAACAATGCTAACTCGAATTATAATAAAATCATAATTAAACAATCACTGTGGTAGTACAAAGGCTTTAATTGAGTAACAACATTGCTAACATGCATGCAACAAACCCTATCATTTGACCTAATGACTCTGCGTGTTGAATGATGACTGTGCAATTACCTGCAATGCTATCAGGAGTCAAAGTGGTTCCTAATGAGTCAGAGGGACGTATGAGTGAGTGAGTCCTCGTTTGTTCTAGTCCAGCGCTCAGCTCAAGCGTAGGTACCTTGTAACCATGAGCATATTAGTGTGTTATTAGCCTAACGAGCTTATCAACTCAATAGAGACGTCATGATCTCTCTGTCGCAGACAAATCGCAACACATGCGTTCTTGGAAGAACGTTGGCGAGACGATAAACGGTGAAGCGGGTACGAAATAAATGATGAACATTTATTAGGGCAAGCTCGGAGCTTAGGTCATTTTTAACCAACTTCAACAATCGACAACGTTGTAAACGTTGTAGAATTAGTTTTTTTTTTTTTTAATTTATGTTTGTTACGTCAGAACTCCGTCATTTATGAATCGACTAGCTGCGTCTCGTGGTTTCATTTCGTTTTCGTGGTGATGAAAAACGGTGATGATGATGAAAAGTAGCCTATGTATTAATCCAGGATATAAGCAATGTATATTGCAAATTTCATCCAAATCCATCTAGCTGTTTCTGCGTGATTGAGTAACAAACATCCGCATCCATCCATCCAAACTTTCACATATATGATACTAGCTGCGCTCCACGGTTTCACCCGCGTGGTGATGAAAATCGGTGATGATGATGACAAGAAGCCTATGTGTTAATTCAGGACATAAGCTATGTATATGTATGTTCCAAATTTCATCTAAATCCATTCAGCCGTTTCTGTGTGATTGAGTAGGTAATCAACATCCATATAAAGTTTTACATACGATATTAGTGTGATTATACTTGACACAAGTTCGTGTATTTCACACACGATGATTTGTTGCAAACAAATGGCAACAAACGACTTACCACTAGAGAAACAATAACATTGAAAGCAACAAGTCTATTACAGTCACGACATAAATAAACGGTGAGGAGTATTTAGTCAATGTCTGCGTTCGGCTACCGGACCGGACCGGAGGCCAGATTACTATCTTTATGACGAATGATACCTACTAGTCCATCTGTTACTACAAAAATATACAATCAGTGCATGAACAATGTTGGACAAAACATTGATAACATTCAAACGAACTTATGATGTGTATATTAGTTGTATATTATACTAGCTGTCCTCGCAACTTCATTCACGATTTCTTTAGGAAAAAAAATAGCCTAAGTCCGTCCTCATGATACATACTATTACCACGCAAAATTTTATCGAGATCGGTTTAGCCGTTTATCTGTGATTATGTAGCAAACAGACAGAGTTACTTTCGCATTTATAATATTAGTGTGGATTTATATTATAGTAGCTGTACCCGCGACTTCGTCCGCGATTTCTTTATAAAACATAGGCTTCTGTCCGTCCTCTTGATACATACTATTACCTCGCAAAATTTTATCGAGATCGGTTAAGCCGTTTAGCTGTGATTATGTAGCAAACAGACAGATGGACAGAGTTACTTTCGCATTTATAATATTAGTGTGATATTTTATTAGTTCAAAGATCACAGCTTTTTAAAAGACTGTGGTCCGTAGCCATAATACCCAAAATTTAATAATATATAGTGTGATACCTTGTTTTCAAATGGTGTTTGATTTTCCCGGCATTCCTACTTATCTATACTTATCTACACTAATATTATAAAGAGGAAAGATTTGTACCTATTTTTGTATGTTTGTAATGAATAGGCTCCGAAACTACTGAACCGATTTGAAAAATTCTTTCACTGTTGGGAAGCTACACTATCCCCGGGTGACATAGGCTATATTATATTTTGTAGCGAGGCCGAAGGCCGAGCTTACACTCGTGCGAAGCCGGGGCGGACGGCTAGTAACGTAATAAAAACAGAGAGATGAAAAAAACAAATGTAATTGCCAGATATTTAAAAAAAATATCACACAGTCTTAAAACAAGCAGCTGAATACGTTAACACACAGACAGTTATTAGAATTTATATCTGCTTGTTTGTTTGTTTGTCCACGCACACCTTAACCACTGGACGGATTGAAATGCTGTTTTCACGAGTATGCTTAGCTATGATATTGAAGTACATACTATGTTAATTTGGGAAAGGAAGGAAAAAAGGGTTGAAAGTTTACATAAAAATCTACGCGTACGAAGTCGCGGGCAACACCACTAGTCATTAATGAAATGAGCAGGTTCATTCCTTCATAAATATGTACTTAAAATAACATTGAAATTTTTCCTGTACATACTACCTATAAAAAGTTCCCGTGTCAACGCCAGGGATGTCCTCCAGTGATGCCTTAGGTCCACCAGACCAGAATAAAAACATATAAAATAATAAAAACTTCTAACGCTAATTCTCGCCTGATTCTATAGCTATAGATTAGTATAGGTATTTCAGGATTGTGGCAGAAAAAAAAACAATATTTCCCACTAAACTCAAGCTTTGCTGAAAAATTACACGTCTGTATACAATATATTTTTATATGACATTGATGGGCCTGAAGCAAATTGAGACGTAAATTATGATCGTGAAATGTTATTTTCGAACGCCATTCTGGCCTGTGAGACGGCATAACAAATGACTTGTCCAATAGCTTGCCAGTGCAAACTCATTTGAGTCAGTCTAGAGAATAACGTGGCTTCGGCCCGATTTACAAGCTAGTAGCGAACCTATTGCGTTCTGTTTGTGATTAAAACAATCGTCACAATTAACAAAATGGTTTGTAACCGACTTCAAAAAAACAGAAGGTTCTGTATTCGACTGTAGGTTTTTTTGGTATCTTTGTAGCACGATTACTACGCCAATTATTATATTTTTAACCGACTTCCAAAAAGGAGGAGGTTCTATCTTCGTCTGTGTGTTTTTTTTTAATGTATGTTCAACGATATTTTATTTTGATACTTGAACTTTAAGATATGAATTATGATAACAAACTGATGCTAACAAACTCGGTACAAAATGCCAAAATGAATTAGAAGACATTATGAATTAATTTTGATGATTTTTTTTTGTTTGGCAGGTCAAGAAGAAGTGGTCCCATAATATAAATTTTATCGAAATTGATCAAAAAGGAAAAATATATACACAGATGACGTTTTGGTTTGTGGTTCGCTTTAGCAAAACGTTTGATGAGGACTTTCAATAACTATTTTAACTGTAATTTTTCTAATTTTTGGTTAAGTTTGTTTATGTAGGTATAAATAATAGTTGCATAAGTCAGAGTTTTTTTCATTTAATAATTAACTTTACTCTTAGTTTTTTTTTACTGTTACGGCTTGTACGGCTTTGTTTTTTAGTTTATGTCCGAAAATTCATGCAGACACCTAAAATTGACGATTGCATTTTGTAATAAAGCTCATAACGTACTTGCTCATAATTATCTGTACCTATTAGAATAGTCAGATTTTCCTTCCCAGCATTATCACGAGCAAACCCAATGAATGGAAGCTTGTCATTCATAACGAGAACATAGTTCGGGACCACCATGGCTTATCTCGGGCTGTCAGCGCGGCGTGCTGACGCGCGGTCATCAATCGTGCGCAAGCGCGCCTTTCCTAACATTTTTCAAATGCCTGCAGACGATGCTGTCTAGTTACCAGTATGATGACTGACTGTTTCAAGCGGTTTGCACTGATTATTGTTCGTCTCCATTTTTATTCTATAACTCTAGAAAAGCTAATCTGGTTAGTAAAAAATATATCATGCATTCATGCGTGATTCTGTTCGTCAGCGAAAATCTGACCACAGATTAATATATTTAGCAAGCTAAAACTGAAGGACTGATCTGTCATATGTCATGACAGATCTTTTTAGAGCATATATTATGTTTTTTATTCTTTTACTACTACCCTTTTGGTGGTTGGACCAGTTAAGTAGGAAATAGTGATATTGTTTAAATAATAGATAGTTCTGGTTGATGACACTACTAAAATAAAATAATAAATGAAAAACTAAAGACGGATATTGGACTGAATGAAATTAGCAAATGAAAAAATGACTTATTTGTTTAGGAATGAGTGTAGAGAAGAAATATGTAATGGAAGCGGAACTTTACATATAGTGATGGTAGAATACAAGGATGATTTTATTCGAAGAGGGAAACTAAAGAAATGTATGATTTACGAACCAATATCCAAACCACAAGAACAGATCAGCCGGTCAATTCTGCAAGCTAAGTGAACGCGCAAGTGAGGTGATAAGCTAAGTGAACGTGTATTTCTCTTGTCCATTACTATAGAGAAATGTCAAAATGTCGAATGATCACCCTTGACTGTAGTCCCTTACCCATATAACTCGATGTACAGATATAGGCAAGAAAAAATTACATTCACTTAGCTTATCTCTTCACTCGCGCGTTCACTTAGCTTGCAGAATAGACCGGTAGATCATGAATTAAGAGGTTAGTATTAAACAAAACGAACTTATAAAATATTGTAAATAACGATGCTTATTGAATGCAATGTCAGCCAACATAAAAACAAAAGCTCTTATAAATAGGTAATAGAAATCAAATATGATACGAATGCCGAGCTAAAGATGCTGGCAGTCGATAAAGAAACGATCGTCTAAATTTGGCTTAACGCAACATCCGCAGCGGCCATGTCGCGGGGGGCGGGGCCAGCGGCGTGCCTCCGTGTGTGCCATTGGCTACAATATTCGCGCGCTCTTGAATCGATCTACGTTTCAATAATTATTCGAATATTGTGCGCGTTTGGGACCTCACTGTTTGCGCACTACCTGAAAAACCAGCTCGTTCTTGAAAGTGCAATTTTTGAGCATTTACCTGTGGCCTAAGTACGAGCACTTGCGAAAAAGTTATCGTTACGTAGGTTAGCAAAAAATATGTAAAATTGAACAGCGCCTCTGTCGGATGTGAAAGGAAACTGAAGTTTTCATACATTTGCTATCGTTTACGTAACGATAACTTTTTCGCAAGTGCTCGTACTAAGGCTATACTGATGGTAAAATGAGTATTGTTACAATAAAAATATAATACACTTTAGATAGATACAAATAGCGTTTGTACCTATGTAACGTTTTGAGGAAGAGTTGCAGGTAAATATATTGCATGCACGGCGTACGTAAGCAGAGATCAGGTATGTGCAGGCGACAGTGCGTCATGGTCAGCGGCGCGGGCGCCGTCCACTGGACAGCTCTCGCTAATTATCAGATACAATCTGTAAACTTCGGAACGCAACCTACAGCGGCAAATCTGTGGAACGCTGTTACATGCCTCGCAAAAACTCTGCAAGCAGAAATGTACACAAGAAAAGAAACGTGCTTCCGCATATGTTCGAGAGCAGGCGGACGCGCATTGTTTAAAATACGAGGGTATATCTCGATAGTCGTGCGACGACTGGAGCCACTGGTTTGTTTGTTATTTTTGTTTCGCTCTGCGACCCGTCCACTCGTTATGGCGAATCAACTTTTCGTTTTGCTGGCGAGGTTTCAATGCGCTTTGTTTTGTCAGAGCGTCGTCGCTAAAGTAGCGTTTTTTTGTTCTCAGGTATGGTTCCAGAACGCTCGGGCGAAGTGGCGGCGAATGGTGACGAAGCAGGAGAACAAGATGGCCGACAAGTGCTCGCCGGACGCGTCCCTGGAGATGGACATGTACCACGGGCCCATGGGGTCGATCCAGTCGCTGCCGGCGCACAGCCCGCCCTACAGCGTGATGGGCGGCCCGCCCAGCCCCAACTCCATGGACTGCGCATAGCCCCTCCTGTGCGCCTTATGAGCGCCGATACACCACGCACTCCCGGGACACTTGGCTTACTTCGCGTTCAATTAGCACTGTGTCTGACACGAACACTGCTCGAACTGTGGCGGTTACAAACGTACAACATTCATACAATTATGAACAGTGATAAAAGTGAGCATAACATTAATGGTTGTGTAGATGTGTTGTTTTTAAATTATGGTTGTAGAAAATCTAGACTCGTGGCTTGAATGTCTGACCTGAATGTTTCTCGATTACATTATTATTGTTGAATCTCAAAAGTGATCCAAAGTTATAAAAATGTACCTATCCGTCCTCTAACTAACCCTACTGTACTATAGAATCTGTCGAAATATCTCAGCGTTAGAGATCGACTGATACTTGGCTAACATAGTTACTATTTGTGGTCCAGTATCATTTGGTGCAACATGTTAAAAATATTAGTTCGGTCAAGTATTATTTCGTTCAACTTCCCGTTTCGTACACGTCAAATTTTGTCAGGATAAAAACAAAATCAAAAGATTTTTAACTTGAAATATTATAAATGATTAAAACTCATACTTTTTATTTAAAAATGTGCATTTATTAGTTAATTGTATTTAGGTATAGTTTTTTGCTTTGTAATTATTATTTATTTTGTTTGTTTTTTTTTTCTAAAAAAATTTGACTTGGACAAACATTCAATATGACTTGGACAAAATGAGAATAGACTTACCTTACAATAAAAGTAAGTGTTACATTTTAATTCCTTTTACATATGTACGAAATAACGCTTGGACCTAACAGGAAATAAACCGTAATATATTACAATATTTTCTATATTTAAAAACTTTACGCCGAGCTGTTTCCTTACTCACTCTATCAACAAATAACTGAAAACAACCTGAATTTTGTTAAAAAGACATTTCCAAGACAATACATAATTATGTAATTCGTAGTTTAGACATGTAATAGGAGATCGGTACAACGAATCTAAATAATAAAGAATGTTTTCTTAATATATACTATTTATTTATTAATTGATATTTAAAGCTTAGTGTACTTAAGTTAAACGTAGATATTTGTAGTTAATGTGAAAAATTTCCATAGAATAATGATTAAGTAATACTATAATGGCATAGGTATAGAAAAGCAACTGAGAGAGCTGGTTATTATAGGCGTGTGAACGTAGCTGAGAGGGTGAAGTCTTCTACAGAACAAACGCGTCGGCTTCTATTCTGCAAGCTAAGTGAACGCGCAAGTGAAGTGATAAGCTAAGGGAATGTGGTTTTTTTCTTGCTTATTTCTGCAGATAAATGTCAAAACTCGAATTATAAGGGTAAGGGTCAGGGGTGATAATTCGACATTTTGTCATTTCTCTATAGTAATCGACAAGAAAAATACACGTTCACTTAGCTTGTCACTTCACTTGCTCGTTCACTTAGCTTGCAGAATAGATCGGCAGCTCAGGGAACTGTTTGAACCACTACACACAAAAAACGCCGACGGCAAGTGAGCACCGCTGCTGCAGAACCCTTCTTAGTCTGTAGAACCCTTCGAAGACCGTAGCTACACGACACACTATAAATACAATATAAACGATAAAACAATTACATTATTTAAAAAAAAAAAAACAACTTTAAAATGTAGTCTATGACACTCAAAAATATCTATTAAGACACTTCACTACTTTAAATCGGTCAAGCCAGTTCGGCTATAAGGGACCGTTCAAGCATTACGTAAGCACTATAGAGGGGGGTCTACGCTTTGCTTATTCTTGATGACATGGGGGGTAGGGGGGGGTCTAGATGGTGATTACGTCAGCAGTAATTATTAACTTTTTTACACGTTATGGCACTGCTGCTCATGAATAAATAAAAATCAGAATACATTAAAAGAAAAATGCATATACCAATGTTCACGTAAGCATGGGAAGGGGGGGTAAGAGCTTTGCTTACTTTTGCTGACAAGGGGGGAGGGGGTTAAATTATTATAATAAATCTGCTTCGGTAATACTTGAACGACCCATAAAACGTGATAATAAAGACATTAAAAAACATACATAATGTAGATACGCCTGAAATATATTACCCTTTTTTGGCAGTCGGGTGAAAATAGAATTACACAGCACACTCCTAACATACATGTGTATAGGAAATCGCAAGTGGACGTCATAAAGCGAAGCATGAACTGAATATGTGTGCAATTCCTAAATTGGTATTTGTATGGAGTTCGATACGTAAATAATCATACTAAAGCTTTCAGCTCCTAAAATATGCTATCGGACTGTTTTTTTATTGTCTTATAAAAAAGCTGACAACAAATAGAGGCGACCACCGAAAACAAAATTAAAATGTGTTCAAAATAAGGAAGATAATAAGCATTTTAACATCTTGCTAGACGGAGAACGCACCATATTTACGAATGACGTCACTTGTAAATACGCAATACAAACTCCATATTGACCTTGCGTGAAAAGGACAGATGACTCCTTTATAATCCGAACAAAAATTCTAAACGCTTATATCCCAGAACTTTATTAGCCGATTTAAATAGTTTCTTCAGTAAGCGTACAAAATTTGATTATATTTTTCTCTAAGCCTATTATTTTTGGCAAATTAAACACCTATTTGATTGCCCAACAAAAACATCGATAACTTCAGCGACAAAGTTTCAACATGCTTAAACTATATTACTCTATTGTGTAGTTGTAAGTATTACATAAGTATAGTTTTATTCTGACTAAGTGCACGCACTGGTAGTTCCTTTTTTGTTAATTACAATAAGTAACATAATTCACAACAATATAACTGTAGAGGCAAAATAACCAGTCTTGATAGAGCGGAACATGAAATACGAATAAGATAAATATATGTCATGTCACATATCAGTTCTTGATGTTTGTATAAATCCAAGCTTATCAATGTATTAATGCCTGTGACTAAAATTATAACGACCTGTTAATAAAAATATTCCAACTGTATATATAATTTTCATTCATAATCCGGCGAGAGCAATAAAATTAATTTAATTGTTAATTATAACGTGTCTGAGCAGCAATAAATATTTTACACTCTAAAAGCAAACAAAAAGTTACGATTTATTTTGTGAACTTTTTAACGGGAACAATAATTTAATCAAAGTATGCAGTTACCTTTCAAAATTGGCATTAATATTACAAGTACATTCTGCGTTAGAAATTATATTCAGTGGCCTCAGTACGAGCACTTGCCAAAAAGTTATCGTTACGCAAACGATAGGAAAATGTATGAAAAATTTAACAGCGCCTTTATCGGGCGTGGAAGGGAACTGAATTTTTCATACATTTGCTATCGTTTAAGCAACGATAACTTTTTCGTAAATTCTCGTACTAAGGCCACAGTATATTTTGATTAGCGTTTAGAAAAATAAATCATCCTTCTATTTGGTTCAAACTGTATTAATTAACCTCGTTTGTCAGTAATTGATTTGACTGATACTCAGTTTGGATATTACAATTGATTTGAATTTGAAAGACTGTTCCGGTGATAAGAGTAGGCACTCGTATTTGTTTAATTTAACGGAGAATGCTCGCATCGAATGAAAATCGCCAGAAATGCTATCCACACATTATGGATACGTGGAAGTCTCACACTGTTAGATTTAATCGACTGTTTCTGCCACGTACCTGTAAGTTGTGGAATGACTTACCACCTTCGGTTTTTCCTCCGAAGTATAATTTGGACTGCTTCAAACGAAGGGTGAATAGAGTCCTCAAAGGTAGACAACGCACTGACAATGCCCCGGGGTATCGTAGATGTCTATAGGCAGCGGTGACCACTTACCATCAGGTGGCCCGTAGCTTGTTTCCACTTATTCTATAAAAAAATAAGACTGTATATACTGAACTTTTATAATGTCATTTTAATTATTCACACAAATTAGACTTTCCATAAGTTCCTGCATTCAATCGTTTTATATAATCAAACAAGATTTTTATTGAAAAATATCTTTTTCAAATCAAACTTTTATGAAATTGGAAATCGGAGCGGTGTGCTAATCAAAATGAGCCCTATCACTACCAGTATATTATTATCCATCGAGTAGTGTCGTTGTCCACCGTCATCATCATCACATCAACTTGCTGTCACCATAATATTGTATTGTCATCAGAACTTGACAAGTATGACAAATTTCAGCTCAATCGAACACCGGGAAGTGGGTCAAATTTTTCTTGCAAATTTGATTACCGGGACATGTGAATCTAAAAATGTAAAAGCCTCTAAACCTAGAGTACTTATTTTAAACCTGTAAAATTTTAAAATGCGCTATAGAGGTGAGGGACTCAAGATACATTAGGTACAGTAGGTTTCTCTTAGGTACACGTTATACGGAAAGGGTTATAAGGAAAGGGTAAGCTCGACCGAAAGGGATTCGTTACATTTATAATTGTATTATTATTACTAGCCGTCCGCCCCGGCTTCGCACGGGTGTAAGCTCGGCTTTCGGCCTCGCTACAAAATATAGTATAGCCTATGTCACCCGGGGATAGTGTAGCTTCCCAACAGTGAAAGAATTTTTTAAATAGGTTCAGTAGTTTCGGAGCCTTTTCAATGCAAACAAACAAACAAACAATCAAATCTTTCCTCTTTATATTATACTAGCCGTCCGCCCCGGCTTCGCACGAGTGTAAGCTCGGCCTTCGGCCTCGCTACAAAATATAATATAGCCTATGTCACCCGGGGATAGTGTAGCTTCCCAACAGTGAAAGAATTTTTCAAATCGGTTCAGTAGTTTCGGAGCCTATTCATTACAAACATACAAACATACAAAAATAGGTACAAATCTTTCCTCTTTATAATATTAGTGTAGATATAATATAAGTGTAGATAAGTATAGACGAGCAACTTTTACTATCATGGAACTAACCCTGAAATCGCTAGAAAATATCAGCTGTTCCATACATTTTTTTCAAGTGTCAATGACTGTTTTCGATGGAACAGCTGTGTATTTTTACGCGATTTCAGGGTTAGTTGGTTTCATAGTAAAAGTTGTTCAAAACGACGAATATAACGGACCCGCGTAACCCAGATATATACCCGTATATATTATGAATTATAAATTCCCTGTGTTTTGTATAACGTTCAAGTATGTTTCTTAATTATGAATCAAATTGGGTTACCAAGATACAAATATAGTCTAGGATTGAACTCTCTTATCTTTTATAACAGTACGACTATTGCATCCAAAGTATAATTACTCAACTTGTGAATTGTACTGCCGCATGTGATTGGCGAATACTTCATTATCATCATAATCATCAGCCAGAAGACGTCCACAGCTGAACATAGGCCTCCCCCTTTAACCTCCACACTGAACGACAACCTGCCATCTGCATCCACTGGATGCCCGCGACTCTCACAATGTCGTCGGTACATCTAGTGGGAGGCCTACCTACGCTGTGTCTTCCGGTTCGTGGTCTCCACTCAAGAACCTTTCTTTCCCCATCAGTTATCGAGTTTTCGAGCGATGATTGTTTAGTTAGGTAAGTCCAACTTAGGAAAAGAGGTCGCCCGAAGAATCCAACTTAGATGGGCAGGGTTCGGGTAATTGCGTGACATCTTCTCGTTCAAGATACCAAAGTGCCTAAAGACAAGGGTCTTTGACCAGTGTGTGTTGCCAGTGATGACATATGGTACTGAGACGTGGTCCTTCACTGTTTCTATTTCTGCTAGGTTCAAAACTATCAAAACACACTGGAAGGAGAACCTAACACATGGCAAGGTGGGGCAAGACATGAGAAGCAAGAGAACGACATTGTAAGAGTCGCGGGCATCCAGTGGATACAGATGGTAGGATGTCGTTCAGTGTGGAGGTTAAAGGGGGAGGCCTATGTTTAGCAGTGGACCTCTTCTGGCTGATGATGATGAGAAATAGAAAAGTGTTGAATTTCAGCCGTTTGTAGCTGCAACGCTACTCTCCAGATGATGCTGCGCCTAAGTATTAGAGAAGTGGAGAGTGATGAATAAAGTTGGTGTATACAAGAAAACAGAGCTTTTATTACATAGATAGATAAACTCTTTATTGTTCACACTACAAATTGCATACACAACAATCGGCGGCCTTATCGCTAAGAGCGATCTCTTCCAGGCAACCTTAGGATGGAGCGGATTCATAAAGGAGGGAGAAGGCGAGCATGCAATATTGAATAGTGTGATAAATAATTAAAACGTACATTCTAACACACAATCAACATACCAGTGTAACATAGTAGTGCTTTTGCCCGCGACTTCGCACGCGTATTTTCATTAAAACTTTCCTCCCTAATCCGGCCCTTGCGCAAAATAACATAGCCTATACATATTTCAGTCTGGTCATAGCTAAGCATATTCGTGAAAACAGCATTTAAATCTTTCCAGTGCTTTATGAGATGTGCGTGGACGCCCTGTGTGTTTGTTTTTGTTATCTCGCAATTACAGTTTTTTTATATCTACGTTTTTATTATATGTATAGATAGGTGGATAGATAGATATATAGAATAGTTAAATGTATAGATAGATAGATAGATATACTAGTTGCGCCCAGCGGTTTCCCTCGCGTGGTGATGAAAAATACTTTACGACCTATTCTCATACCTACCAAATTACATTAAAAAATATAAAAATTTAGATTCGGGGCATTTTGTCTCTCCTTGCTATTGAGTTGGGTTGAAAGTTTCTATGAAAATCTACGCGTACGAAGTCGCAGGTAACAGGTAGTATAAATAATTATAGTTATAGTATTATATATATTTAGTATATATAATATATACATCAACCGAATTTGAGAACCCCACCTTTTCGAAGATGGTTAAAAACGACACATGCACCTTGTAGCTTTTGACTGCCCCGGTGGCTCAGTTGGTAGTGATCCTACTTTCTGTGCTTGGGGGCGTGGGTTCGATTCCCATCTAGGACAAACATTTGTGTGATGAACATTTGTGTTTGTTCTATGTCTGGGTGTTAATATCTATCTAAGTATGTATTTAAAAATATATATGTATGTATATCAGTCTCTGGCAGCCATATTACAAGCTTTGCTTAGTTTGGGGTCAGATGACCATGTGTGCAATAATGTCCCAGATATTTATTATTATTTATTATTATTTATTTGATATCAGACTATATCCTCAGAAACATGTTACCAGCACAGCTAGACAATGTGAGAAACATTTCTCCTGCAGCCATGCGTCGTGGAATATTTCAGAAGCCAAGTAAAGAATAACTACGTGTCGTATAGGCGGCACGATCGAGGAAGGAGGTTGAGTTATGTTGTTTTAATTAAAACAATAAATAAGGCGCAGGCAGCCGGACCGCTGGGTGGTCCTCGAATGCCTTTTTCGAAAAATTCCTCATGTTATCTGTACTTGGAACATCTGAACGGTTTGTAGGTATTATGCCTAAAATCAGGTGTCTCTACTTTGGTAAATACTTTTTTTTATGATACTGCGTGATGAGATGAGCGAAGTCGTTCGCCTGATGGCTCTTCACGCTTGTCCATAACAGCTCAACGCCACTCAGAATTTTGAGCTTCAACAGTTCAAAACCTTAGATGGCAATGCCCTGCGCTCGTCACCCCGAGATATAAAATGTCAAATCTCTGTGTGCCCTGTAATTTCGCTGGAAACATTGCCTTTCAATCCGGAACACAGTAGTGTTTGCACACTACTGCTTGGCGGTTGAATAACTGGCTGGTGGTACGTCTATGGCGAGAAATTCAAATTTCAAACAGTGTTTTTGTACTTGTCTATAGCTAAACCGGGCAGTTATTGTAAACTAGCGACCCGCCCCGGCTTCGTACGGGTGTAATCTCGGCCTCCGGCCTAGCTACTATGACCTGCTCTAGGAGCACAAAATTTCATCCAAATCGGTCCAGCCGTTTTTAAATGTAAGAACCTTCTACGAAGTATTAGAAAACATTTAAAAAAGATGAATAAAAAGCCGTTCTCAAGTTATAGCGGGACCAGGAGAAATAGGGGTTCATTTATGTATATATATAGGTATAGATGATCACGATGTTTGCAAAAAAAGGCTTTTATTTCTTAATCCTTGATTAGATTTTCCAAATGATATTTTTATTTAATGACATTCTTGGGTCTAGCCCGGATATTTGGTGGGCATTGTGGACAAGAGGCACTTTTGAATTTAAAAAAATACAGTCGAATTGCGAACCTCCTCCTTTTTGGAAGTCCTCTAAAAATACAATCATGGAATGTGTATACAATACAATCATGGAATGTGTATACAATACAATCATGGAATGTGTATACAATTAAATATGAAACAATTGTTCAGTATAGGATAAATAATAATAATAATAATTTTATTTAAATATGTTTGCAAAAATAGATTATTATTATTTTAACTTTTTTTTTAACGCGAATAATACCGCGTTTGACCACCAACTCGCCTGTTGGTAAGCGACGCACGCAGACTTAGAAGATACCTATTCACTCCTTCTATTCAATCCTTGGGCGGACGGATTAGAAACGTAGTATCGAAACGTTTGGTACGTAGTCCACAATGTAAGGGTGGTAATGGGCCGCCATTGCCAAGTAAAGCTATTTATTGTTAAGCACTTTATTACTTACCTTTGTCAATAAACCATTTTAAATAGCAAAAATAAGTTTATTGACAAATGTAAGTAATAATGAGTTACTGATAGGTAAATAGCTTCACAAGATAATTAAAGAATAATCATCAAATTTCGCAAACACCGTGATAATTTACAATGTATTTATTATGCACAACTTAAAAACTGAATATTAACATAAACTTAAATAGTAACTAAAACCTAAAATAATTAATCTATACCTACCTACCTATATACACAAATAAAAATCATAAAAAGGACTAATCTAAAAGCCCATCGGTTAACAGTAATTGCCTAGCCTAGCTATAAGGTTTTTTTTCTTATTTGAAGTTCCCGCCATAGGTGAAACGTTACCCTTTAACGCACTTTTATTAACTTTAATGTATAACAAACTATAGTCCACTAGGAACTCAGCTTGTGTGTGATGAGAAAGAGCGGGGAAGAGGGTAAATGACAAAATCTAGTACAATCATCATCAGCCAGAAGACGTCCACTGCTGAACATAGGCTTCCCCCTTTAACCTCCACACTGAACGACATCCTGCCATCTGCATCCATTGGATGCCCGCGACTCTCACAATGTCGTCGGTCCATCTAGTGGGAGGCCTACCTACGCTGCGTCTTCCGGTTCGTGGTCTCCACTCAAGAACCTTTCTTCTCCATCGGTAATCAGTTCTTCGAGCGATGTGACCTGCCCATTGCCACTTCAACTTGCAGATTTTAATAGCTAAGTCGGTGACTTTCTTTGGCGAATGTCGAGTACAATAATAATTCTTTATTACAAATTAAGCATATAATTAACAGAAAATGCAAACCATTACATCCTGCAGCTTAAATGGGCAAGGACAACAAAACTGAATTTACCTATCTTGTCAAAAAAAAAAAAACAGATCAGGTTGTTGAGAGAGTGTACTATTCATAAGTTGTATGAATCTCGGTGTGTGCGCATTATAAGCGCGTACAGTGTGCAGCCCCGGAGGCGGCTCCAGTAGACGACGGATGCGGCGCGGCCCTAGCTCAGCGTCACAGCCACGCATGTACTTGCGTGGCACCAGCTGGCGCAGCTCGCTCACCACATTCGGGTTGTTAATTTTATTGTGAAGCAGTAGATAATAGTGCAAAATTCGTTGCATCTTCCGCCTTAATTCTAATGTATATAGTCCTAACATTCCATATACAAAGAGGGATGGATACATGGTATGGATAGAACCCGTACAATTTCTTTTACAAGTATCGCCCGTATTTGCGCTGAATTCTTTTCACTCTCTAATTAAATCCAGTAATACTTTTCCTGTGTTACTTAGATAGATAGATAACTCTTCACACCAAATTTTACATACATATGGTTAAAAAAAACAACTTAAAACTAGTGAAACAATTGGCGGCCTTATCGCTATAACCGATCTCTTCCAGGCAACGTTAGTATGGAGAGGACATACAGAAGAGGTAAAGGACAGGGTGTGATGTAATAATGGAATATGTGGTATATAAAGCATAGACATACTTATACATTACTTTTCATTACTCATACTCGGAAAGTAGGTCTGAAGTTGCCTGAAGAGCGGGTTGAAAGAACCTAATACATTTCAGCCCTATATCCGGAGAATCACTTTCAACTGACAGACACTCAAATTATAAAAAAAAAAACTAGTTCTATTTTCACATTTGTGTTGAACCAAGTTCCAACTTTTTTTTTTCTCCTCAGAGGATTATAGTCGCGCACTTCTCGTGCGCGACTATTTGCAAGTGTCGGTTCATGTTTTTTTTTCCTTGTATTGAAAAGCACAGTGTCCTCTAACTATTAGCCAATCTAGGGACTAAATAAGTTACTTTCACCCCTAGGATAGCAATGTACTATTAAGTAATTACTGTAAGTTTCATTACTTTAAGTTAGGTTTGCATGATACGAAAGTTAGGTGTTATAAAAATAATAAGTGGATGCATACAGTGCAATTTGCTTTAGGGCGGCGTGTGAGTAATCTGATATAACCATCAATATGCCATTGAATAAATATTGGTATAAAACTAGTTATAACGGCATGTTAGGGTGTGGATTGACTTTATAATCCTGCTGTGGTCCGATTAACTAAGATTTTAGTCAAACATCAATGTGCATACTACAGGGTGTTGTAATTTGTAAGGGGGCGATAGTTTAGCCTATTTACACACTTTTATGCCTTTAATGTGTTTCAAGTTTTATTGTTGTTTTATTTCAACCTGCAGATTAACTTTTTTTTATAAATTTCTTCGCATTTAATTGGAGAAAATCGAAATTTTATCTTAAACGTTAATTTGCCGGAGACAAAAAAAATAATTATGGCACGCAGTATTTTTTGTTACTCCGTCTTATATAATACTAGCTGAGCCCCGCGGTTTCACCCGCGTTGTGATGAAAATCCGTGATGATGATGATGAAAAGTAGCCTATGTGTTAATCCACGACAAAAGCAATGTATATTCCAAATTTCATCCAAATCCATCTAGCTGTTTCTGCGTGATTGAGTAACAAACATCCAGCCATCCAAACTTCCACATACGATATATGATATTAGTGTGATTTATATTATTATTCTCGATTAACTAACTTACGTTTCTAAGTCTGTAATAAGGTAAAATCTGTATGGCGTATAATCAATGTAATAAAAATTCAATACCACATACCCAAACTCGTCCCGCCCGGCAGCAGCCGCCAGCGCAGCTCAATTTAAAATATATTGTATACTAATTGTGTTTTGACAGTATTACAGAAACCAGAAAATATATTCAAAAGTGACCTTGACTGCGCAGAATTCAATTTTAAGGTCTCCAAACCAAACCAAAAGAGGTGCGACGAGATTTTGAGTGCAAAACTCCACGCCATTGGTTAGTGTGCGCACAGGTATATTTAATCCCAAGCGTAACGAATGATCGTATCTAGGAAAGCTTAAAGTTATAGAGTACAGCGAGGGATTCAAGGTCAACCAAGATGAAGACAGCTTTATCCCAGAGGAGAATACTCTACTTTTTACACCTTCTACGGGACAATAAAAAGCAAGGCCAATAGTGAGTATTCATTTTATTATACATAAGTAGCCTTTCCCCCACTTCACCGCTCACAATGTTCGAAGGTCACTATAGTTACCTATACGTTTTGATGGATAATAAACTCGTCACATAGACATGACCGTGAGTATACTTTTAATGATTTAAAACAGTCCTCTGGTTACGAAAGTCTTGAAGACAAAGTCGTCCAAACGTCTACTTTTTACTCGGACAGCTGAGAAATGGAAGAATAAGCCTATAGCTTCGGCCGCTGGTGGGTAAAAAGTCAAAGATACTATATTCTGGTTTGGACACCATCATGAATTTAGGCTGGCCTTCGACGCTGTTGCAAAAACTGGTCCCGCGCACTGCAGAATCTGCAATCCGGATGCACATTGAAGAGTAAAAGAGACGAAAAGAATCAATTATTACATGATAGAAAAAGACGCAAACGTAGGCATTATAACGGGATAGGTATTCGGGTTCAGTTTGCAAGCCTTTGTGTTTGATTCAGAGAATGCGAGCCGGCCATTAAAATAATGTCAGTTCCTATGTAATGTCCGTCGTTCAATTTGTTTCTTTACCTTTTTTCTACATAATACAGTATTATGCAGTGGATACGTAAATAATTATAGACCCCTATGTAGCCCGGTGTTTTAACCACGTCGATATTCCCTCAGGAATCCTAAAAAAATCCGACGGAAAAATATCCGAACACAGTTTCCGGCCTGCCAGTGACCTGCCACACATACATGCATTGCATGTATGTATGCCATACATACTTTGCATATGTATTTTATTTTATTTATTTATTCAGGCGTAGACTTGCGCTTGAGTGCCAACTCGCTTGATGTTAAGCGATGATGCGGTCTACGATAGAGCACGCGTGCCTAGTAGAAACCGATTCACTCGCAACTAGGAAACAGCCAGATTGTATCTATCAGGGAACAATTCAGGCAGCGTATTCCACCGACTAGCAGTATTCACAATAAATGTGCACAAACCGTTTCGTTAATTAAAAAACCTGCAGTCGGGTTAAGAACCTTCTCTTTATCTTCTTCTTCAAGTGCATCTCCACTACTGGAGGTTGTCCCACGACTTTTTCCTTCTTCCACGCGTCGTTTGCCTTCAACTTTGCCCATCATTATAAAATCTTCTTTAAAAAATTGCTTAAAAAGAGCCCTGCTTGTAGTCTCTACTACATATTAGCCTAGGTTGAGTAGGTAGGTATTCCGCGCACGCGACGCGCGATGGGGCACCACACCACGCGTCGGCTGCAGTATTTTCGCCACGGTGAAGGGTTCCCTATCCTCTTAGGTCATCTGAGTCAAGCTAAGCCTCTCGAAAATGTACAACTTGAGGAACTTTGGAACTAATAGAACGAGGTGACATGATCTCTTCAAATTGGCGTCAAAGCTCTATTCGGGCAAAAAGTCAGGCTAAGGCAGCGTTGTAACTACGACCATCGCTAACACGAATAAATAAATGGAGATCGCATTGTATTATTCGTAAAAACTCGCGAATAAACAATGCGATTAAACTAAGAAAAGGATTGGTCTTGCACCATTTTGTAATGTCAAGAAGACAATTTGCAATGAAAGAAATGTTAAAAAGTATATACAAAAAACCGACTTTACAAATATTTGAAAAACGTAATAAGTGCCTATTTAATTTGAGTGTTGTCCTCGATTTCCCTGGGATCCCATCATCAGATCCTGACTTGGTGACAATGGAACGAAATTTGAAGTACCGAACAAAAGAAAAAAAATGAAATCGGTTAACGGTTGGCGGAGAAATCGGTGAAAATACATACAAAAATAAAATAAAAACAGTGAAGCATGGAATCGTCCTCCTTTTTTTAAAGTCGGGTATTTTTTTTTTTTTTTTTGGTAAATTGTACTAAGGTTACTGAAGATTACTGTCTTGACGTCACTGAATGGCGCTAGACCGATCCTAATCTTATTTTAATCCCATAATATATATAAGGTCGGGGAAAAAGTTTCTTCGTATTTTATAAACAAATTCAAGACATATTTTTTTCAAGTTTAATTACATTTAATTATAATATATATGTGTCATTTTGTTCGATAACTTGTTGCCATCTTGTAGGTAGTGACATGATCCCGTTGCTGTAGAAATTTTGGGACTTCTGATTAATAAAAATGCAACAAGTAGTTTTGACAGTCCTCTCTTGATGTTAATCTAACACTACCCAAAGAATTCTGAAGATATCGAAACAGGTGCAAATCTGAGGGTGCAAGGTCAGGGCTATATGGTGGATGCATTAACACTTCCCAACCAAGCTCTCTAAATTTTTGCTGAGTGGCCAAAGATGTGTGCGGTCTGGCGTTATCATGAAGAAAGACCACACTCTTTCTGTTGATCAATTCCGGCCGTTTTTTCTCAATTTCTTGTTTGAGTCTCATCTGCTGTTGGCAGTAGAGATCCGAATCGATGGTTTTGCCCGGCGGTAAAAGCTCATAATGAACGATGCCCTGCCAATCCCACCATACACACAGCATCACCTTATTACGTGTTAATCTAATAAGGTGATGTAATATCTATTTAAGTATGTATTTAAAAATATATATGTATGTATATCAGTCTCTGGCAGCCATATTACAAGCTTTGCTTAGTTTGGGGTCAGATGACCATGTGTGCAATAATGTCCCAGATTTATTTATTTATTATTTATTTATTTAATCCGGGTTTCGCTACAGTCTGTGGTGCTTCACTGCCCTTTGACCATGATCGTTTGCGCACATTCTTGTCGTAGGTGATCCGTTTTTCATCACCAGTGATCAATCTTTTCAAAAACGGTTCGGTTTCGTTAAGTTTCAATAGAGAATCGCAAATGAGTACACGATTCATTTGGTTTCTTTCAGTGAGCTCGTGTGGCACCCAAATATCGAGTTTTTTTGTATATCCAGTTTTTTTCAAATGGGTCAAAACTGTTTTGTGGTCAATCCCCAGTTCTTCAGCTACGTCGTAACTACTAATATGCCGATCTTGGTCCACTTTTTCAGAAATGGCATCGACTTTATCCGTAACAGGGCGACCAGAGCGAGCTGCATCTTTGACATCAAAATTCCCGAACTGAAAACGCTTGAACCAACATTGTGCTACTCTTGATGACACTGCATTAGGTCCATAAACGTCACAAATTTTATTCGCGGCTTGTGTCGCATTTTTTCCTTTTTTGTAATAAAATTTCACAATATAACGAATTTCTTCGTTAGATTCACTCATTTTATCGAACAAGAAAACAATTGAAAAATGGCGGGAAATTGCTTTTTACGTTTTGTATTCCTTTTTTAAAATGTCATATTTTTAATGGTATCAAAACCAGCCAGATACAAACAGTACAACCGATGAGATTTTTACTACAACTTTATACATACAAAATACGAAAAGACTTTTTCCCCGACCTATTACATACCTTTACTGAGTACCGTCATAAACGTTCGTGCGACCATTTCGAAAATTGTCCAAAAATGAAGTAAGCGCGACAAAATGTTATAAAGGTGTAGTTAGGTCGCCGCCTTACAGGAAGCCAGTTCATGTTCAAAATAAGTATGCTAGGATTGCTGGAGGACAAATGTGCGCCAACGATCATTCCTCACTCAGTTTTTGTACCAGCCACCACATAAATAAATCATGCTGGAACTAAATGTACCGTGCAGGTTTAAGCTTTTGGGCGGCGCCGGGCGGCGCGGCTTCGGTGTCGGGTGTCGTGTGAAGTGATCTTTATGTGAGCAGTTGCGAGACTTGTGTGCCTCTACCTTAGTTCAAGAAATTAAACCGAAATAATTTTGTGCATAGGAAAAATCTGTGATAATCAATAATACCTACTTTGTTTTGTTTTTAAATACACTCGATCATCTAAATACCGTATTTTTTTGCTATTTCTGAAGTTTCTGGTATTCTAACCAAAGCTGTCTCATAATAAATTTTGATTCTTATATTATGAAGCAGAATCGAACGGCGTAATTTTTCTTTTTCGATCATCATCATCAGCCAGAAGACGTCCACTGCTGAACATAGGCTTCCCCCTTTAACCTCCACAATGAACGACATCCTGCCATCTGCATCCACTGGATGCCCGCGACTCTCACAATGTCGTCGGTCCATCTAGTGGGAGGCCTACATACGCTGCGTCTTCCGGTTCGCGGTCTCCACTTAAGAACCTTTCTTCCCCATTGGTTATCAGTCCTTACTCGGTCGAGTGCCTTTAAATAAAATACAAGCTAACACTAACACAACAAAAACAGACTGCACACAGACCGTTGAAGGTCTATGTGCAAAGATATCCAAATGCTCAAGCCCGCTACCAGTTAGACGTAGAGCATCTCCACACATTCAAATTCTAAATGACACAACTATAAAACCATCACCACAACACTTAGAACGTGCATGTATTGGAATCAGCTATTTGCGTTTTTACTCTAAATACGAATGTAGAGCCATGACAAAAGACCAGGTTATGTTATTTAGGTCTAGCACGTTTGTAACTGGAGCAGGCGCAATGCGCAAGCGCCGCAGACAAAAACTAACAGAAATAGGTCGTGGCCCCACCGGCAGTGCCGTTTCCGGAGGCAAATGGCCCGCGACGGAGGCAAAAACCAACTTAGAGGCGAGCTTTAAGCAGGGGGCAGTTTTTGTACAGTAGCGCCGACTTTTATGTTGAGTTTAATGTATGAAATAGATCGTTGATTACGTAAATTAATATGTCTACTTAGAAATTCTTGGTCACATAAAATGTCGGCAGATATGTATGATTCGTCATTTTAGAACCTGCGCTCGCTGGTTTGCAAAATGCCGAAGGCAATATTTTTTGTGTAATATTGGTTACATACAACTTTCTATATCTAATAGTCACCTATCCTTTATTAACACTATGGAGCTGATTATAAATAAAATAAAAACTCAGTTACGCCAACAACGGCCGTTTTCAGCTTAACTGCGTTTTATAACTAGACCTTATGTTACTAAAGATAATAGTTCAAAAATACTTCATTACTTTCTCGTGGCCATGATGTAGTAATTTTTGTTACTTATCTTTTACTTTACCAGTTATGTTTTTTTATGAGGGCGCCACTTATTCTTTCCATTGCCTTAACTACTAGTAACTTATATGTAAGTGCAGTGAAGCAAATCTTATGGCTGCTTCCAACCTCTTTGAGTACAGGAACGAAATGAAAGCAAAGTTTGATGGCTCGATGTTTTAAAAACAAACCCTTGACGTTGAAGTGTCATTTCAATTACTCGTAATTTTTTGTTGTACATTCAAAAAATATTTTATATTTATTTTGTATTGGATATTGTAATCATATCTAATCGGGCTCTTGCCTGCCAGAATATGCAATTTTGCGTGCGTTTGTTGTAATTAATTGTAAAAAAATATATTTAAATAATAAATGTGGTAGTGTCGCGTTTCGTATGGGGTCTTGTGGTGTCCTCAATTCTCTTCTTTTGTGGCAAGCAACGATCTATATATGTACTACGTACTTAAATTCATTGGTGGCAAGTTTGTGGTATGGTCGGTCTGATATAGTTACTGATATCATTGGCAAATTGGTCGCAGTCTTGTTTCTAGACTAGTGCTGTTACCCGTAATTTCGTACGCGTAGATTTTCATATAAACTTTCAACCCTTTTCCCCCCTCTTTCGCAAAATAACATAGCCTGTACTTCAATTTGGTCATAGCTCAGCATATTTGTGAAAACCGCATTTAAAACCATCCAGTGGTTTAGATGTGCGTGGACAAACAAACAAACATTCTAAAAACTGTCGTAACGTGTTCAGCTTCTTATTTCAAGACACCGTGTGTGTTATATTGATATCTCGCATTTTTTTTATCTCGACATTTTTATTATATGTATAGAAGATAGATGTATAAATATAAGATTTATAGATAGATGTTTACAAATTTTGAGTTAGGCTAGTTTATCTTTAAGAGTAATTGCATAATTTTGGTCCAGCTCTCTACATGCGATTGTATCGTAAATTTTTCGTTTATGTCTTTGATTTTCTGCCAGTGTTGGTGCATTACTCTCGTGCTAGGTTTGCACATTCGTCCCACCAATGAAGTTGTGCTCTGTCAGATTGCATAGTAAAAAAGTACGTAGTAGTCCAGTCATTTGGTAGTTTTACCTGGAAAGTTTTCCGGGAGTTTTGAAAATTGGTGATTTTATAGATTTCGACGTGCTCTTTTTGAATTTTAACTCATTTTACAATTGATAAAAAATTCAATAATAAATTAAACTACAGAAAATTTCCTACAATTTATGTACTAACGTTTTTTTTTGTAAATCAATAGTTTCAGCGTACGAGAGCTGCAAAGTCCGCTCCAACACGCGTTTTGGCCAAATAACTCATTTCCACACCACCATGAGTGCTCCGTTATATGCAACAATTGCAATTGTATCTGTGATAATTAGCTCGTTCCACTACAAGACTACTAGGAATGTAACTACTACTGTAGTAGTAGTTGCATTCCTATTTAAGTCTTTGCAATCTAACGGCAAGACATGACTAGTCTTGGCGCCAGTGTTCAATGGAATTCAGTAACGAGAATGATGTAGCCTTTTATCTATTAGTCTGATTTAAAAATACGGATTTAGAAATCACAACAATTAATGTTGAAACTCACTGATCACTCTTAATGACTTTTTTACTTGAATGAAGTTTTATACATTCATCAGCAGTCAGATTCACGTCCACTGCTGAACATAGGCCTTCCCCTTTAACCTCCACACTGAACGACATCCTGCCATCTGCATCCACTTCATGCGAGTCTTACAGTGTCGTCGGTGCATCTAGTGAGAGGCCTAACTACGCAGCGTCGTCCGGTTCGTGGTCTCCAATCAAGAATCTTTCTTCGCCGTCGATTATCAGTTCTTCGAACGATGTGGCCTGCCCAGTTGCCACTTCAATTTGCAAATTTTAATTTGACTCTGTTTCTTTGGCGAATATCCACGTTCCGGATTCTATCACGCAAAGAAACTGTTCAAAAGTGAAGTTTTGTACATATTACTTGTGCTTTTGCCCGCTACTTAGAACGCTTAAATTATCATTTAAATTTGAACCCTTTTTTCCTCCCTTAATCCAGCCCTTGCGCAAAATAACATAGCCTATACTTCAATCTGGTTATAGCTAAGCATATTCGTGAAATCCGCATTTAAATCCATCCAGCGGTTTAGGATATATGCGTGGACAAACAAACAAACAGAGAAAAATTCTAAACACTGTCTTAACGTGTTCAGCTGCTTATTTTAAGATGCCCTGTGGTTTTTGAATATCTCGCAATTAGTTTTTTTTTATCTCTACGTTTTTATTATTTAATGAATAGATAGTAGTATAGATAGATACCGAATCGAACCAAATATTATCCTCCAAATAAAACCTCAAATCTCAACCCCAAACCTCAATACCTCAAATGATTACCTCATAATGTATTACCGCAAATGATTACCTCATAATGTATTACCGCAAATGATTACCTCATAATGTATTACCTCAAATGATTACCTCATAATGTATTACCTCAAATGAAAACGCTACTATAGCGTCACAGGTCCTGGAGTACCTACCGTAAAAAAAAGGTAGTACCTAAACACATTTTTATAGTTTCATTTAACTATTATGCAAGCTCCTTGATTAACTAACAATACAATTCATTTTTACAGTATATTTTCTATATAATTCATTTCGGAATATGTGCTTCGTAGCTACACGACCTTAGCCGACCATCTTTTTTTTCTATAATAGGATAAGTTGAAAGTCAGCCCACTACCACCTTACATTGTAGATTTTCATTGGAATCGGACTCGAACCAAATGTTTTGATTCTTCGTTTCTTATCCGTACAGCCAAGGAATGAAACAATATGCCGGTTTCCTGAAAGATACAATCTGGGTCTCTGCAAGGTTAGATTGAAGGTATCTCTAAAGTCTGCGTGCTCCATCTCGACAACATTGTCGCTTGCCAACAGGCGAGCAGATCAAACGCAGACATAAATAAAATAACTGGACAAGTGCGAGTCCGGCTCGCACACTGAGGGTTCTGTACCACCACAAAATACAATAATAAAAAATCAATAAAAAATACGATTACGACTATAATTTATGTAAAGATAACCAATATAGTACCTATTTATATAACTTTTGTATTGCCACACCATCTATGATTCATAGAATGAGTAGCACCAATAATACAATTTGCCTCGAATGCATTAGGAGATATCTAGTGCTGAGTAGCAAAATTAAGGTACTCGAATAATCGGTAATTCACATTGTTTTGTATGGGAGTCCCCTTAAATATTTATTTTATTCTGTTTTTAGTATTTGTTGTTATATCGGCAACATAAATACATCATCTGTGTAAATTTCAACTGTCTAACTATCACGGTTCATGAGATACAGCCTGGTGACAGACGGACAGCCGAGCCACAGTAATAGGATTCCGTTTTACTCTTTGGGTAAGGGACCCTAAAAATGATGTTTCTGGAACTTAATTTATGTACTTACTGTTTCTTTTCGGAGCTATACAAGAGACTATAATTTATATTACTTATTAACAAAAAATCACATGGTTTCCTGATATTACAAGGATCGAGGACACCGTATTTCCAATCTACAAAACCTCATTGACGAGAAAATACGGATACAGAACTGTTTCTAATAGTCATGTTTTACCAAAAACTCGCCTCAATTCAACGGAGTTTCATCAATAACACGCAGATAATGATCTGAATCACAATATTTTGGATGAGATTCCGGCGCAGACGCACCCTGGTCCGATTGATCAAATATAATTGATCGATTGACCCAATCGTGGTGATGACATTGTCATCTGACACGAGCTTTTGTCACTTCATTGTTGGTTTTTTGTCAGTCCGTTTATGGGGTGTTCCTTGTACCCGTTGTTGTGGTACTCGTCTAGAGTTGGCAGAATATTTATGTTTATAACCACAGAACAGAGAAGTAGATAGAACGGAAATGAGAAGGAAACTCTGTCGCCACGTATTGTGACAGATATGTGAGTGAACATTCTTATTTATGTCAACGCGTCGAACTCAGCGTCACAGTTGGTAACATGGTTGCTATAGGTTTATATGGGTGCAAGTGGGTGCAACAAATTTCAAACAAAATTGCCTTGACAGCCGTTCTAATAAAAAAAACTGAGTTTATAACCATTTAATGTTTTTATTTTAATTGAAAGACCACAAAACTGGATATACATTATTAACTATCCTAAAAATCATCAAACATCTTTAATATCTAACTAAAATTCCTTCTATATGTGGACCTAGCATTCATGTAGTATTGAGTTAAATTAATTAATGCTGTCGCTAGCTATAAAAAATGATTGAATTGTTATTAGTTAATACCTAGTTATTTACTAACGCATTAAGATGACATTTAACTGAGGCTAGCGAGCTATGGTGAAATATAACAATATGATTTTATTTATTGTAAAGTGTATCAACAGTTATAATTTTTATATGTAATTTTTTTATTTTTTTATGATACTGAGCGATGAGACGAGCGAAGTCGCTCGCCTGATGGCTCTACACGCTTGCCCATAACAGCTCAACGCCACTCAGAATTTTGAATTTAAACAGTTCAAAACCCTGGATGGCAATGCACTGCGCTCGTCACCACGAGATATAAGATGTCAAATCTCTGTGTACCCTGTAATTTCGCTGGAAACATTGCCCTTCAATCCGGAACACAGTATTGTTTGCACACTACTGCTTGGCGGTTGAATAACTGGCAAAGGTATGGTACTTCCCCAGGCGGACCGGACCCCTGCAAAGAGTCCTACCACTACAAGGTTGCATCGGATAAACGTATTATTACAATTATCCTTATCTACAAGGGTTCAGTTATAACTTGTACTTAGAATACTCCGTTCTTCATTATATTTGTTAATTTTTAGCAACCGACTTCAAAAAAGGCTGACGTTCTATGTACCACTGTATTTTTTTAAATGTATGTTCACCGATTTCTCCCCCAATCATGAATTGATTTTGTTAATATTTTTTTTGTTTGGTAGGCCATAATAGTAAATGGTATGGTCATGGAAGTAAATACCATGATAGTTTAAAACAGCATTTTATATTATTTTGATGTTTTCGTATTTTGATGCATCACATGTTCTTTTCTAAGCATTTTTTCGCGCACTGATTAAAATAAAATAAATAAATAAATATCTAGGACATTATTGCACACATGGTCATCTGACCCCAAACTAAGCAAAGCTTGTAATATGGCTGTCACAGACTGATATACATACATATATATTATTAAATACATACTTTAATAGATATTAACACCTAGAAATAGAAAAAACACAAAGGTTCATCACATGAATGTTTACTCTAGGTGGGAATCTAACCCATACCCCCAAGCGCAGAAGGTAGGTTCACTACCAACTGAGCCACCGGGGCAGCGGCATATAGAATTACGATAACGGTAAAATAACATAACAACGGGTTAAACATGATCTGCTCAGTGCTTTTGAATTGAACGAGATTCAAGCACAAAATAAAACAGTTTTATAGACTCATAGAGTTCATTTTTGCCTTATTTTCTCTTAAAAAGTTTGGGTTTTGGCAAGGCACGTGGCGCGGCCCGGCGCTCGCTCACGCCCTTTTGTTAGGGTCACAAATAAGCCAAAACTCACGTATCGCCCTTTTTATAAGAGGAAAACAATAGCCGGGTCTTGGGAAATAACGAACAGAACATTTTGAAGGTGGCTATTGTTAACAAGCTTTGTCCTGTAATTTTTCCCGTGGTTTAACTTGAGAGGGATATCTGACTATTGTAGGTGGAAACAAGAATTCGTATTTAAATTGGCTGATAAATTTATGAGATATCAGCGTTAAAAGTTTTATGGTTTTTGGTTTCTGTCCCTTACCCGTAAAGTGTGTGTTAGTATAGTATAGGATTTGTATGGCGCGCGCAAGGTTTGACGTCATAACTTGCTCTAGTGCGCTTTCTGTATAGCATGCTATTGAAATACATATAGTTTATTTATTCTTAATCAAATTAAAATTTTGTTTTCGTTGATGGGATCTATTTAGATCAGATTTTTAGGAGGTAAAAAAGAAAAAGGACATATGCTTAGTGTAACAAAAAAGATATAAACAAATCTTGGAAATCAATTTTAACCCACTTCTAATAATCAAACTTTGGAAGTACATATACTCGTAATGTAATGTACATACAATAAATTGGTATCGTCGACCTGACCTGATGATGGAGCCAGGAGGTGGCTAGTGGAACTCTTCAATTGCTATTAGTTAGCCCTTCGGGTTTGGGCTCATTTGGTTTGATATAACGAGTCAGATAAGCTAGTTTTTAGATTTTAAACTATACAAATTATTACAATTATATTTATTAATAAATCATAGTTATTTATTCATAACAATGTGTCACAAGTAATAAAATACCGTTGAAATTCCATATTTATAAATAACTAGCTGTACCTACCCGTGACTTTGCCCGCTATTTCTTCAGAAAAAAATTGCCTATGTCCGTCTTCATGTTACATACTATTAACTATATTTTATCGAGATCGGTTAAGCCGTTTATTTGTGATTATGTAGCAAACAGACAGACAGAGTTACCTTCGCATTTATAATATTAGTATGGAAGTTTGGATTAGTGTGGATAATAGTTTATTGTGAATAATAAGAAATTTAATTCGATTAAATATAGTAAGTACTTACATGATTATTACAAATTGATCTTTTGAAAATATTTTGACTTAAATCTGATCTTTGATCCATGATCCATGGGGACAGTCAAAAGGGTTCTGTCCCAATGTTACTCGATGCGTACCTGTGGTGTTTATCGACGGAGTAGGTACCCACCTGCGCTGATAGAATGACATCTACATTTTGTATCCAACGACTGCTCGTTTAATTACATCACAGACAGTACCTGAACTTATGACTATTATTACTTGGCATATATGTAATTATCAATATAAAAAACCAGATTCATAAAAATGTCAGAACAGGACCAAATTTCCAGACCACATGGGAAGCACCAGCTTTCAAATTAAAAAATAATCATCAAAACCGGTTCACCCAATCGAAAATTCTGAGGTACAAATATTTAAAAAAAATACAGTCGAATTGAGACCCTCGTGCTTTTTGGAAGTCAGTTAAAAACCGTAGGTAACCTCATCGTACTACCAGTTATACTATCCGTAGTCGTACTACTATGCCTCAAGCTGGCTCTACATTCGCGCTGTTCTTATTGTCCCTATTAAAGTTTCCATTCTGTTTTCTTACAAACTGCTGGGAATGATTTTGTTTAGGTATCTATATCGTATACCAAAACCTCCACAAGGCGCTGACTCCGCAGATACTCGAAGTGGGTATTGGCCTCTGAAACAAAATAGAACGCCATCAGCCCCGGTCTTGTGCTGTCCCCGACTCTACGGCATCTTTCCAGCGGTATCTAGACCGGCCGTCAGTAGGTGGCTTGTCTAGCGGAGTCTCTGGGCTTTGATCTCTCCCATGATGTTTAGCTCGGCGATAAGCTGCTCAATCTCCTCGTTTTTTCAGACTCTCCAACCTCTGTCTTCTTTTTGTACTGGAACCACAACAAACAAGATGGAGATAACCACTGAAAAGAGAAGTAAATAGAACGGAAATGAGAAGGAAAATCTGTCGCCAGGCATTATAACAGAACCTTGATTGAACATTCTTATTTAGATCAACGCTCTGAACTCCGCTTCACAGTTGCTAACAGATTTCGAATGACTGACGTTTCGTTTATATGGGTGCAACTGGCTACAACAAATTTCTTACAAAAATGCCTTGACAGCCGTTCTAATTAAAACAAAAAAAAACTGTGTAGATAACTATTAATGTGTAATTTTTGTTTAAAGTTTGTTTTAGTATATCTTTTTAGTAGTTTAAGTACTGTGTTACAACATTCCATTTATTAATTTTACAGCAGTTAACCGGCGCGCGGCGAATTCGATATAATCCAATTTTATATTATTTGAAGTCCGTCAACGCGACGAGCGCAGGTGCTCTCAGGTTCTCATTCATTGTATTTAATAGCAATTAAGTAATAATATGAGCTTGTTAGGGGTTACTGAATGCTTTTATATAGTTGAATAGATACGAAGGACGAAAAAGATAAAATTAATAAAGTTAGTTGTTAGAAGAAAATAAAAACAAAAATCGACGTCGAAGTCTATATCCACTTTTACAAATTTTCTATAAAGATTGGCTCATGTAATGTTTTTGTGATGATAATTAAAATAGAGTTTGAAAGTCGATCCTTATCAAAACGATTGCTGAAGGGAACCGCAAACTAAAACGTCATTGTATATATATATTTTTACCAGATGTTTCCGCAAACCAAATGACCCCTGATGATGATCGATCCTATAATACCACATAAGAACACAAATATACATCCTTACATATTATCATCCTTGCACATCTAAAACATTACCCTCCTGTTAAGGCAGTCGGGTAAAACGCCAGTAAATACAATAGTTTTGTGCAAGCTACAAATAATCCCGTTAACAAGGCATTCAATCAAATAACAAATACCAGCGGGCCCTGATGCACACAAACCAACCAAATATCACGGCGAGTACACACTGGAACAAATAGTCGGGCGTATTGAAGGATCGTACAGAACGCGAGCCACGTGACACGCGGCGGCACGCGGCGTTACGTAACCCAGACTACGCCAGTACGCATTGTCCCTATGGCACTGAGCGGAATAATGCTGAATCCGCCTCGTCCGCTCAATTCACTCGCCCCGAGAAGAGCCGACGGCCGCAGTAATGAGCGCGTGCCACCTACAAACCGTGAAATCTGGAGGGCACCCTACTGGGTCCGCGCGGAGGGAACTTTTTACCCACCCATTTATATACTAGCGTTTGAGTTGGCGTACCTTGTAGAGGGCTGGTCGCTTCAATCACTAACTTGCTTGCTGTTTGATTTCAAGCTTGCATCTCTTGCTTTCTCTCCATGTTCGTTTTGATAATATCTAATACTGAGTACATTACTGACTAACACAATATCTGAAAGTGAATCCTATGTGATAAGAAGATTCGAAAATTACTGGTACTTTATTAGATTCCTCCACTTTCAGAATCACGACTTGCTGTGGTCCACACTGTTGCCATTGTGGCGTTTCTGACGACCAGTTTGGTCACCATGGGCTTTCCTGCACAAGGAGTGCAGGTAGGATCCCCCGTCACGCCAGCCTTAATGATATCATCCGCCGTGCTTTTACCACCGCCAACTGCGCGGCCGTTCTTGAGCCAACCGGCCTTGTACGTAGCGATGGCAAAAGACCGGACCGGATGACTGATTCCATGGAAGTTGGGGCGGCCTTTAGTGTGGGACGAGACTTGCGTTGACACCTGTGCGTCGTCACATCTTTCCAGAACGCAAATTTGCCATAATGTCTGGTCGATGCAACTCGAGATCAAAATTCAAAAAAAATTTGCTCAATGAGTGAGCATTGCCATACAACATGGTAATGGATCCAGCATTTTGAGAACAATTCCGATTGGTAGCGGTTTAATAGATTCGTTTATTAGTTAGGTATAAATTTATCGTATTTTTAAAGTTTTTTTTTTATATTACGATGGTTTATTAATATTATAAAGATTTTTATATTTTTTTTAAGATGGAATGTTATTTAAGATACTGAAATAAACAAATAGTAAAGTGAGTTCCGATAGTAAAAGAAGGTTCGGACATTTATTTTTATACTCTATTAACTCTAGCATCTAAAAAGTTAATAAAATAAATAAGTTTGTAACTACATAATTCCTAAAAAAATAAAAGTAAATTTAACAATAATATCAATAAAATAGAAATGTGAAAAGAGTTATCTTTCTGGTGATGAACGTAAAATTAAAGATTATTTGCGGAAAATTTAATTTGAACATTTGTCTGTAGTTCTAAATGGCTAAAGTGTCAATTAAAAATCAAAGCAAAAAATGGAAAACTTCACCGATACCTTAAAAAAAACAAGAAAAAAAGGGTTTAACCTTCGTAGGAATAACGTAAAAATATTAAAAGACCAGACAGCTTGTTCAGAATGTATTTATGACTGACTTGTATGTAGTAATGGATTATTTATCATCTCACCTCGGATATAAGGTCATTTTAATCGGTACCTTTGAATCAAAATGACCAAAGTCGGGGCTCTTGTTAAGTAAAACATTTTATTTAGGACCTCCCAACTAACAATAACAACGTGGCTTAAACTAATACCGCTATTAACCTCTCCAAACAGTTTGTTTATGTCTATCGAATAACTTATCACAGTAATCCGCGATCCGATTACGAATAAAAGCTTTTTTATGAAAAAGAAAATAATAAAAACCGCTAGTAATAGGCACGTGTCGAAAAATAATAATGCTCGATAATGAACACGAAACACGTGTCGGCGCGTGCGCTGTAATGAGAGCGGAGGGAGAGGTTTGACCGCATGCTGCTTGAGGAGCTTGCATGACCTGGGAGACTTTTTTTTCGAGGGGAAATCTTCCAAATATACCCGACTGCATTAGGGTGCAGCCAGGTTATGTGGGATTGTACCTACTAAAACCCCGCTGGTGACCAGCCTTAGTGATTGACAAGATGGCTCCGGGATCTCCAGAGCGCACCGAAGCCCTCAGCACTGCGCTACGGCTCCTCACGAGTCAACTGCGTGTTGTCTCAGCCTCTCTACTCGCGACAACATTGGTCACACAACATTGTTCCTACCCTGGGCACGCTTAACTGGATGGTCAGAGCCCCAACTTTGGCCATCCCAAGCCGGAGGTCCCCTTTAGTAGGTCTCTTACTACAGGCAGGGGGTACCGGTGCCTTGTTCTATTGCCCCGGTTGCTACCCTAGGCTCCCAGGGCTAGACCTGGGAGCCTAGGGTAGCAACTATCGAACTTTCAAGACTCCGCGCTCAGTCAAGGTGAAGGTTTTTCATGAAAAACTGAACCAGTAGCGATGGGCAGCTTGACTATCATCACAGCGGACGGGCCCGTCAGTCTTTGGATATGTGACGATATTTTTAACTCCCGACGAAAAAAGAGGGGTCTTATAAGTTTAACGTCTTGGGTGTCTTCAAATCTCGAGTGAATCGGTTTCATCTAGGCAAGTGTGCTCCGTCGTAGACCGCATCGCGCTTTAACGTCAGGCGAATTGGCGGTTAAACGCAAGCCTATTACTGAATCTGTTTGTAAAAAAACGTATCTGTTTGTCGCATCTAAACAGCTTAACCGATTTATATTAAGTTTTTTTTAAGTTAGGTGACATGAGCGAGAATGCTCTTAACTATGATTACAAAATTTGTTCAGCCGTTTAAAGATTTTAGCTCTTTTCAAGGAGATAAAAATTAAACTATTCTCTGGTAAGTTTCCAATTCAAAGTATACAGAGCGATGTGTCACGTACGTGTCATCAGCGGTGGTTGTGTAATCAGATTATCTGTTCTTTTAATGATGTTTAGAAATTTTTTATAAATCTAGTCAAGTTTTTGAGAGCACTTTGATTGTTTTTAAAATCTATACATATCTATATCTATCTATCTCTATACTTATAATAAAACTGTAACAGGTCCAATTCTGTAAATTGAAGATATATTTTTTTGGACTGCACTCTATAATCGATACTGGAATCATTGTTTGTCTGTATCTGGGCCGCGCATCACGCTGAAACTACTAAATGGATTCTAATGAAACTTAGCATGTTTTAAGTTCATATTACGAGGTAAGTTATAGTATACTTTTTATCCCGAAATTCAGCATGGTTCCCTTCAAATAACTTGACCCCTGGAATGTACAGGAACCTTTGAACGTACGGCTCATCTTAAGCTGGCTTTTGTATTTTATCGTTGACAGCGCCCTGCGTCATAGAATAACCCATAGTTAGTATTGACGGCGCCATGCGCCGTAGAATATGCCAATGTTGTCAGTGTTTGTTTGTTTGCATACTTTTAATCCCGAAATTCAGCATGGATCCCTTGGGAGAGGGATGAAAGTCAAAATGTGTACTTAATTTTAATTCATTAACGCGTTGTCTGATTTCGTCAATTCTTTTTTTGTTAGCAAGGCAGCACGTTAAAGATCATCCCGTAAATATTTCAAGGCCATCAGTTTCGTGGTTCAGAAATTACAGACATCACAAGCCTTAGTATTATGTCCAAATTACTTGACCCCCGAAATGTACATAGGAACCTCTGAATGTACGGCTCATCTTAAGCTGGCGTTTCATTATATCGTAGGTAAGTAAGTCAGACCAGTCCAAAAGAGTTATAGAGATATTGAAAAACTAACAATAAATAATAATTTAAAATATAATCGGTCAATTACTTAAGGGTTGTGCACAAAGGCAACACTGCGCCTAAGGGAGGTCATTACTAAACAGGGTTACGCAGATATTCATGTTATATTAGTTAGTAGGTTTTGTTCAGTGATTTGTTGACTTTTGTTAATTGGTTGTTTTTTTTTCGTTGTTAATTGCAAATATTGGTCTGATGTTTTGCGTTATGTGATGGTTTACATTTAATTAAAAAAGATGGCTTATCATAATAAGCAACTAATAAAAGCTCTGTGACCGTAAACCGTAGGTATCTTGGCGCGTTAAGGTTCACGTTCGCATGATTTTATAAACTGCGCGTATTCGAGCCCGTGGTTAGAGATGGGCATAAGCACAGAATACATTATAGTTAAGGCCCCTGTAAACAATTGTTAGTAACATATTACTGCAATTTCTGGTGATTCCGTCTGCAGGGACTATTACTCGTATAATGTTCACGCAAACGAAGTTGCGGGTGCAGCTAGTACCTAATAAAAACGTAGAGATAAAAAAAACGGTAATTGCGAGGTATAAAAACATACAGGGCGTCTTAAAATAAGCAGCTGAACACGATAAGACAGTTTTTAGAATTGTTGTCTGTTTGTTTGTTTGTCCACGCACATCTCCTTAACTACTGGACGGGTTTAAATACGGTTTTTACGAATTTGCATAGCTATGACCAGATTGAAGTATAGGCTATGTTATTTTTTGCAAGGGCCGGATTAAGGGATGAAAAAAGGGTTGAAAGTTTATATGAAAGAAATAAAAAATCGTGTGTATAGCCGATTCGGAGGCTTTAATATTTAATAATTTACTGCATATAATGATATTCACATTCAGCTCTTAGGTAGCATGTTTGCGGTACATATCACATAATGAACCTTGGCCATATGGCAAAAAAGTGCAGAGCGCATCGATTTGTTCCGTAATTGATTTTGTCTTAAAACTCTTTTAGACTGTAGTAACATTTTACTAGCAATATGTCTTTTAGGGTTTTGGGACATTTATTTTTTATCTGTACAGCGGTGCATATACGGGTCTTGATCCATCGAAATATATCGATCGTCATAGTCAACAAATTTAACGAATCATCATAGCATTTGCAAGTACGGAAGTGGAACGATCGTTTAATTGAAGAGTCCACAGACTAGTTATACCGATGGCAATATCAGGTAGTTTATTTTGATACTATAGAATAAAAAATAATCTCTTTGTGCTAACTTAGCAGGACACGGTGACCTGGGAGGCCTTACTCACATTACCAAGAAATACATTTTTTTTGTTTTTTGTTGGCAGCCTAAGGGAAATCCATCATGCACGCCTGGAAAGGAGGACCCAGGCAGTGCCGGACTCTTACCGGCCAAAAAACCTTTGGCTGCCATATGCTAGATCACCGAATATGTTTTTTTCATGATTATAGTACTTGTTTTTTATTTGCTTATCACTTATACAATTTTTATCTTAACGCTAAGTTATATCTACATTTATTGTTACGATTTAATATAAACGTGATTAAAGGAAAACTATAAATAAATAATAAATAAATATCTAGGATATTATTGCACACATGGTCATCTGACCCCAAACTAAGCAAAGCTTGTAATATGGCTGCCAGAGACTGATATACATACATATATATTATTAAATACATACTTAAATAGATATTAACACCCAGACATAGAACAAACACAAATCTTCATCACACAAATGTTTGTTCTAGATGGGAATCGAACCCACGCCCCCAAGCACAGAAGTTAGGTTCACTACCAACTGAGCCACCGGGGCAGGAAAACTATTATATTAATATATAAAATGGGTAACTATTTAACCTACACACCTATTACTTCATTATTTTAAAACTACTTTAATTCTACATTTTACATTTATTATCTATATCTTAATATTTGCTATTGTTTATATACATCAATATATAATATAACAAACGTTATTTATCTGTTATATTTCCATTTTTGACTATTTTACGTATTTGAGTGCAGTTCACAAACTCTACAGTGGTCAATTTACTTGTCAATTGATCACATAAATTATCTATGTTGACTTTTATCCCTGTCTTTTGCTCCAGGTATAAGAAGAATACATTGTGATGTGCTGTGTCAGTCTACTAATCTTATAAATACATGTGGAGGATGCATAAATGCCTTTCAGACAGTTGACTGAATGGTTAAAAACATTAGGCATAGTTATTCATAACACAACACAAATGAGAAATGTAATAATGCAAAGCTTGTGTCAGACACTGTATATTACCACAGAAAAGAGAAGTAAATAGAACGTTAATGAGAAGGAAACTCTGTCGCCCGGTATTGTGACAGATATGTGATTGAACATTCTCATTTGTGTCAACGCGTCGAACTCCGCGTCACAGTTGGTAACACAGTTGCTATGGGTTTATATGGATGCAAGTGGCTACAACAAATTTCTTACAAAAATGTCTTGACAGCCGTTCTAATTTAAACAAAAAAAATATTTTTCTCTGTGTATACTACTCATAATAATTTTTATTTGTTTAATTGCATAAATTATTATTTAAATTAATGTACCTAGACCTATATATAATAATATTATTAAGATATAATTTTATATACAATTGTGTAGAAGAGTGTACTGGAGAAGTTTGACTTCTAACGATGGAGTTATTAATAAAGTATCGTATTGTATTATTGTACGTACATATGTTTAAATCTGTACTTAAATAGATATGAACACTTAGATATAGAACAAACAGAAACGTTTATCACATGAATATTTGTCCTACTGGGAATCGAACCCACGCCCCCAAGGGCAGAAGGCAGGTTATACTGACGAAATTAATAACATCATCATCAGCCAGAAGACGTCAACTGCTGAACATAGGCCTCCCCCTTTAACCTCCACACTGAACGACATCCTGCCATCTGCTTCCACTGGATGCCCACGACTCTCACAATGTCATCGGTCCATCTAGTGGGAGGTCTACCTACGCTGCGTCTTCCGGTTCGCGGTCTCCACTCAAGAACCTTTCTTCCCCATCGGTTAACAGTTCTTCGAGTGATGTGGCCTGCCCATTGCCACTTCAACTTGCAGATTTTAATAGCTATGTCGGTGACCCTGGTTCTTTGGCGAATATCTACGTTTCGGATTTTATCGCGCAAAGAAACTCCGAGCATAGCTCTCTCCATTGCCCGTTGTGTGACTGAGTTTTTCCAAAAGGCCAACAGTTAAGGACTACGTCTCAGTAGCCGCCTGCCAAGCGTGGGGATTATGGCAACCCCCCCCCCCCCCAATGACAGACAACCAAATTAATAACATTAGCTAATAAATTTCGGTGATATAAGAGTTTCAAGTTTGTGTTTGGAAGAGGTGTTCTGTCCTTCTTCTGCAAAGTGAGTGTCAATATGAAGTTTGTATGGCGTACTTACGAGTGTCGTCACGAGTAAGTATTGCGTATTCTATGTCTAGCAAGACAATAAAGTGATTATACCTTCCTTCAATGATGATGATGCAAAGTAGCCTATGTGTTAATCCATGACATATGCAATGAATATTTCAAATTTCATCTAGCCGTTTCTGCGTGATTGAGTAACAAACATCCATCCATCCATCCAAATTCTCACATACCTATATGATACTGGTCTGTGGAATGCGCTGCCTGAATGGGTGTTCCCCGATAGTTACAATCTGGGTATCTTCAAATCACGAGTGAATCGGTTTCTTCTAGGCAAGCGTGCTCCATCGTAGACCGCATCATCAATTAACATCAGGCGAGTTGGCGGTCAAACGTAAGCGTATTTATTTTGCGGTTTGTACACTTGCTTACTATGGGGATTCCACAACGCCGCTAACTTAAATCCATCTTCCCGGTTAAAATTTCGTTGTTTTCTAATTTCAACTGCTTCACGACCCATTTTAGAAAAGTAATGTCGTTCAGTGGAGAGGACCTTCGGATCGTGGAGCTCGATCCAGTGACCGGACCCCGACTCAAGCGAATGTTCTGCTATAGCCAACTTGTGTCTGAAGATTTTCACCTAACCAAAGTTTTGCGCGATTAGTCTCAATGAACATAAAATAGTACATTGTTATCCTAGGGGCAAGTAACTTATTTGGTCCCGAGACGGGGCTTAGCGCTCGAGCGTAGAGAGGGCACTAATAGTTCGAGGGACTAAAAAAGTCTTTAACCCCGAGGTAAACACTGTGCTTTTCTTTAAGAATACAAGGAAACTAAAAATAAAAACATGAACTGACACTGGCACATGCACGAGAAGTGCGGGACCATAATTCTCTGAGGAGAAATAAAAATATATTATAACACTAGCTAATGCCCGCGACTTCGTACGCGTAGCGCAAAGTAATTAATGGGTGGACGATTAGACTGACATATCCAAATATAAATGTTACACTAACGAACACGAACGGAACTTTAAATAGGCACAAATCCATCGGATTATTTATACTGAATATTTTATAGATAATACCTACACATATGACATGATTGTAGATTTATTGCTCTCCATTTTAATGCGGATAGTCATACTATCGTCATAGTATGATTTTAGTCTAGTTTTAATCTGACTCGATACAGGTATCCCGACATGTCCATAGTTTCAAATATATTTCAAGCAAATAATATATTACTTTCACTGGTTAAATACGTTGGAAGTGTGGAGCCATGGAGCCAATAAGGAAAAAAAATTGGTATAAGTCAAGCGAAATGTCATGCATGACAAACGTTATTATTGAATTATTAGTAAATAGTAAGTAGGAAGCATGGAGCGGTATCTATAATTAATCGCTGTTATTTAACATTACTCCGCGTAAAGATTGCCAATCAATGATGACTAAATAATTTTTGCCCGCCTTCTGCGCCCCTACCCTTCCAACAACTAAACCGCTTTCGTTCACCACCATAACATCCAAAATAGCTGCTAATCATAGATCAGTAATAGATTAGATGCCGCGAGTTCACCTACTTTGCGTGTCTGTTATTGGTCTTAAGTTTGATCCTGGCAAAAAAATGTATTCATTTTAATCTCCGTCGACTTGATATATTAGCACGTCAGAAGTCAATACAAAAATAAACGTACTTTAAATTACGCCATAATAAACTGTAAAACCTCTTCAAAAGCAGTTGGCTGTCCTGAAAATAACAAAAACAAAAAAACTATTTGGTGCAGTCTATCGGAAGTTATGCGGGTACATACATTTCGGCGATTCGTTTTTATTTCATCAGCCAGAAGACGTCCACTGCTGAACATAGACCTCTCCCTTTAACCTCCACACTGAACGACATCCTGCCATCTGCATCCACTGGATGCCCGCGACTCTCACAATGTCGTCGGTTCATCTAGTGGAAGGCCTACCTACGCTGCGTCTTCCGGTTCGTGGTCTCCACTCAAGAACCTTTCTTCCCCATCGGTTATCAGTTCTTCGAGTGATGTGTCCTGCCCATTGCCACTTCAACTTGCAGATTTTAATAGCTATGTCGGTGACTCTGGTTCTTGGCGAATATCTATATTTTTATTTACATATAGATTATATGGCAACAGCCGCTCCAGTCTTCCTACCTACCATGTCTGCGAGTAGAAGTCTGTCATTACGACAACATTACTATAAAATAAGCTAGATGGCGTTATAAATAATTATTTTAAAAATTTTTTTTTACTATTTATTATCATAAATTAATATAGCCTATGTTTCAATCAGGTATTTTATAAGCATATTCATGGAAACTGCTTTGAAATCCTTCTAGTAGTTTAAAAGATGTGCGCGGACAAACAAACAAACTGACAGCCGTCAGATTTGTAGTTCCATAGTTTGAAAATAGATTGCGTACTAAAACGATGTTTTGCGAAAAAATTGTAAATTTGCTTAAACTTTACGAATAATATTATTAAAAACGTAATAAGGTATTCAATAATTCCTAAAATAATGAGTGTAAATGGATCGTAGTTTCACAAATATGAAAAGTGCGTCTATTATAGGTAAATACGACACTTTACCTGAATCACGCAAACGGGATTTTTTTTGCAAGTTAAACCGATATCCGGTATTGCTTCTACTTAGTTAGAAGTCATGTGTGAAGGTATTTGATCTACACATTTATAATATGGTAGGGATGGTTCAATACAAATGTGAAAATAGAACAATTTTTTTTTGAGTGTCTGTCAGTTGTCAACTGTCATTGTCGGTTGAAAGTGATTCTCCTTATGGCTGAAATGTATTACTTTCAACCCGCTCCTCAGGCAACTTCAGACCTACTTTCCGAGTATGAGTAATGAAAAAATTTTTTTAGTTTTCGGCGATCGCCTCTATTTGTGGTCTATATTTTTTATATACAAAGTCTTGTAGATTAAGCACATTATTATGATCAAATAGTCAATTTTGATAATAGGTACAATTTGATGATAGCTAGCTCAATCACAAATTTCGCCGTTAGAGCCGGTACTATGTATGTATCATGGCACTTTGCACCCGAGTGCGTAAATAACAGCTATAAATTATGAAAGGTTCATTTCGATTTCTTCACTCGATAAATCAAAATGCGGTCACCTGCGTTGTTTCTCTTTATTTTTGATTTTGTGTTGTGTCAAAACTCTTAATTCAACGCTTTAGGGGCGATGATCGATTGTCACTCCGGAGATGTTGTAAATACCTCTAGCCGGGTGGCTTTAAAATAAGCGTTTAACAAATTAATAACTGATTTGCGTACATTATGATAAAAATGTATAATTCATCATCATCATCACCATTATCATCTACAGCCTTCCTTATCCCACTGCTGGGTAGAGGCAAAGAAAAGATTTTCGTTTTGTTTAAATTAGAACGGCTGTCAAGGCATTTTTGTAAGAAATTTGTTGTAGCCACTTGCACCCATATCAACTGTGTTGGCAACTAAGACGCGGAGTTCGACGCGTTGACCTAAATAAGAATGTTCAATCACATAAATTTATCACAATAGCTAGCGACAGAGTTTCCTTCTAATTTCCGTTCTATTTACTTCTCTTTTCTGTGGGAGAGGCCTCACTCTTGCTATAGCATCTGACTCGGTCCTGCGCTAATCGAGTCCAGGTTCGACCCGTAATAGTGAGAATATCGACGACGAATCTTGCAGCTGGACGACCGACGCTCTGCTTACCTTACCTCGGCCACCAATCTGTTTAACCTAGCTCTGTAACCTTACTCCATTTGTCATCACTGCGCCTAGCAACGTGTCCTGGGGGTCTAGACAAGAACCACTTTCTGTTGGCGTTAACGCCTCCGGAAAGATAAAATTGTATAAAAATGACATTAGCAGTCACGTGACATATCTCAAGCTAATGTCATTTTCATACAATATTATCTTTCCGCAGGCGTTAACGACAACAGAAACTGTTAATGATATATTTATGCATCTATACGATCTCAGCACAGGAACAAAATAGCAGTGGGGTAAAAGCTGTTTTTAAACGATGTTGACAAAACAGAAATCTATCTCTATTGCCGTCGAGTAGACTTCCAACTCCTCTGCCAAACATGATTTTTCACCTTAAATAACGTTGTACTTGAGTTATTTAAATATTTGTGATTGAGTACTCTGAAGAGGTTAAAGGTGTTCCATCGAAAGTTTATTAAACGAAAATTAAAAAAAAAATACTTGATGAACATGCATTCTATAAATTCAATGTCTGCCCCGGTGGCTCAGTTGGTATTGAACCTACCTTTTGCGCTTGGGGGCGTGGGTTCGATTACCACCTAGGGCAAACATTTATGTGATGATCATTTGTGTTTGTTCTATATATGGGTGTTAATATATATTTATGTATGTATGTATTTAAAAATATATATGTACGTATATCAGTCTCTGGCAGCCATATTACAAGCTTTGTGTGTGCAAAAATGTCAAAGATATTATAATGACATGGTGTTAGGTAGTTTCTACCCTCAAATTCGTTAGCGTGGACATAATCAAAATTTTTTGTATTTTGAGGACAGTGTTTCTTTCCACTCCTTCAATGTTTTGGCATCTACATCCGCTTCATTATTTTTGTCTCCCACGAAATAAATCTGTAAGAGATTATTTTGCTCATTTTATGTAAGAAGTAAAGAGCCGATTTGGTGGCCAGGCATTGTACTTCTCTGTTTACTCCAAACGACGTAATCTGAAAACACGAATTGTATTTTAAATTTTAACATGGTGTTATAGAAAACAGAAAAGGAATTGCAAAATGATCTATTTGTGAAAATGACACCTGTTTATACAATTTTAAAAAGTCAGCCTCGTTATTTTCTTACTTATTGTGATTTACATGATCACATAGAAAAGTAATTATGTCAAAATGATTAATTTAATAATTTTTTTCGTTAATAAGTCCACATTTGACCGCCAACTCGCCTTTTGGTATTTGGTCGAAGATGAAGCACGCATGCATGTCTTGATTCATTGGCTATGTACTTAAGTAGTGTTTTCAGTGGTTCATCAGGCACATCCAGTAATGAAAGTGAAACTTTCCGTCCTGAACAACAGATGCTGGCAGTTGCCGGGTCGTAGTCAAACGCAGAATTATACTATGCCTCACACGTTTTGCGTGTAAATTTTCGCCTTCGTTCGGATTGTCACTCCGCATTCAAGTCACAACGTCGTTGAGTTTCTTCCAGTATCTCTGCTGCTGTGCGAATTGCATCATCATCAGCTAGAAGACGTCCACTGCTGAACATAAGCCTCCTTCTTTAACCTCCACACTGAATGACATCCTGCCATCTGCATCCACTGGATGCCCGCGACTCTCATAATGTCGTCGGTCCATCTAGTGGGAGGCCTACCTACGCTGCGTCTTCCGGTTCGCGGTCTCCACTCAAGAACCTTTCTTCCCCATCGGCCATCAGTTCCTCGAGCGATGTGGCCTGCCCAATGCCACTTCAACTTGCAGATTTTAATAGCTATGTCAGTGACCCTGGTTCTTTGGCGAATATCTATGTTCCGAATTTTATCGCGTAAAGAAACCCCGAGCATAGCTCTCTCCATTGCCCGTTGTGTGACTGAGTTTTTCCAAAAGACCAACAGTTAAGGACCACGTCTCAGTACCATATGTCATCACTGGCAACACAGACTGGTCAAATACCTTTTTCTTCAGGCACTGTGGTATCTTGGACGAGAAGATTTCACGCAATTTCCCGAACGCTAATCCGAAGAGCCATTCTAATCTCGTACAAGCTGATGTCTGGGATGTCCTCAGTGTAGTGTCGGGTCAGTTTAACTCTCTTGTCCTGAGCTGTACTGATAATGGGCTGTCGTGTCGAGGTGTACAACTGTCCGTAAACCTCTCGAGCTCTCTCAGAATCTCCGGCTTTGACGAAATGGTACTGCCATCCTCGATCTTCAGCTTCGTCATTTGGCTTTTCACAAAAAACGAATTCTTTGCGAACACTTTCGAGCCTTGGTTCTGCTCAATTGCGTCCCTAATACATCTTGTATTATAGGAACGCAGATCGTGTCGCACCGATTTCGAGATCCGTCTATTAAGTTTGCCATATTCTGACATATCAGCTGAAGATTGCAGTCTCACCTCAGTCCTGTCTTCCATTAACTTAATGGTTTCGTCTGAGAGCTTCTGAGGTCTTTTCCGGCGTGGGGTCTTAAAGAACTTGAACCCCACTGCTTGGACAGTTTCCACCAGCCCATTGTTTAGTTCGTCTACAGTTCCGCTTTCAGTTAGGCCCTGGAAGCGATTGTGCAGTTCGAGTTGGAAGTCTACGGGGTTTTGGATTTGGGCATGACCAGGACGGAGCGTGGACTTCACGAGACGCGACCTCTCAAACTTGTTGTTGATATTTAATGTGCCTCTGACAATTCAGTGATCGCTACCGGTTTTCACCTTGCTGATCACGGAGACATCATTAAATATTCGCTTCTTTGTCATCATGATGAAGTTGATCTCAATTTAATTTGTAATAGGGTTTAAATAGAGGGTAAGAGACTGAAATGAAGGAGCCCAATGCGTTGGACAGATTCAATCCGCGTCACCCTCAACATCAACGTGACCGAAGCGGTTCATGCTGCTGAAAGTCGGAGCCGATGGCGGAACATCTTAAGGGAGAAGTTGATGCCGTGATGGATCACGACCCCCAGCATTCAGGAATCGACGCACGGAGGGAGGGGAGGGTGTAAATAGGCTTTACTCCTGAGTAGTTAAATATAAATAATTGTAGCGCTATACTCAATACTCAATATATAATTGCAGACATATGTAGGTACATGCAGGTCTTAAAGTAGGTACATGTTCATTAGAGTAATACATATGACCCTATTTGGGTATGGCAATAGTCGGAATGGAACGATCAATTTTTAAAATATTCTAACCTATTATAACTATGTGACTATTAACTATGCGACTGTCAAATTACATACCATTTGATTTAAGGTAAAGTTTTCGTCTCAATATCGAAAAATTAAGTAAAAAATATAGATAGTTTTTATTTGCATGTTTTCACGATTAAACGCTTCAACTCGTGCAGGTGATCAACAATACTCCAGTTTAATGGCTGCACCAAAAAGGTGTCCACAAACTCGTTTTTTTTTTTTGGATAGATACAAACAGACATTTTGTTAGGGCGCGCTCCGCTTTATCAGAACGGAGACATCTTAAAAAGGGTTTGAACCGATGACGACAGGTCCCATTGAAATCCATTCACACGTGAGATGATAGACATGGCGGATAACAGCCAGCTCTTGATAAGCTGTTTCCGCTTGATTCGCGGCGATCGATCTAAATGTCCCTACTTCGAGGCGTAAGTGATATGTCCATACAACTAATGGGACTTTATCAAGTCTGGAACCTTATTACTTGAATGTGGTGATATTTAGCTCAAAATGTCACTCTCCGCTACTCGACTACCACCTTTAAACTTAAATTGCCTACTAACTATATACTAAAAACTTATATTAACTGTTTATTACAGATTGTAAAATAATATGTAATAACGAAAGAGCTGTCTCTCCTATAAATAATAGGGTAAGGGGGGGTTATTCCGTGATACAGGTTAAATTGTGAGAATTTTTTCAAAGTTCGACGTGAAGTTTGCTAGAAACGCTATGTAATTGAGATTCGTACTACCATCTCGCTCACTCTTAAATGCATCCCTATACGCGTTTTCACTTCAATTCCGAACCAGACAAATATGTCAAAAAAACTATCACAACTTTAACTGTATCACGGAATAACCTTCCCTTACCGTACAGGTTGTCAAAACTTAACATGAGACGTCAATCCCCAGTAATATAAAATAATGCACGCAGTAAAAAAAAAAAACTAAAAAGCACGCTTTTAAATTGCTAATCATAAAGACCCTGATAACGATAACGGGACAAACTATTTAAATTATTGAATTGTCATCGGTCCTTGATAAGTGTGCAAAGTTTCAAATCAACCCGATGTTTTGAAAGGGGTGAAAATCACGTTCAAAGATTCCGTTACATAGAAACATGCCAAGATAATAAATGCGTGTTAAAATCAGATATAGGTACAAATAAATATGAATTTCAATTCCATCTTTTGACGATCTGTTGCTGGGTGAAAGAGGAAAACCTTACACTCACATTTATAATAAGTAGTACGATGTACCACGCATGTTTATATAGACATAGACTTTTGATCACAAATTGTAGTATCATAAGCTATACAAGGCGCAAATGCGCAAATGTGTATTATTCTCAAAACTATATATAGACCGTTCTTCGTAATAAAGTTGTAAATAAACTCTGTTACACCACGTCATTCTAATGACTATATGAATTAGCTCAATCACACGGTGTTTTCATTTGATGGTACACAGATAAAAGTTTTATACAAATAAAAATCACCAGTGGCAGCGTGTAATTGATAATATTTTATGATATTTGCCAACTCAACCCCCGGACACACACCCCGGACCCCGGACACACTAAGCTTATTGTGTACACCCCACATATTTATTTTTTTAAGCAGCGTGTTATTTGTATTGTGCCCTGTTGCAAGTTATGAGATACTAGAGAATTTGGTAATTGAAATTGTTGACAATAATTTGTGCTGCTTCTAGCACGCTTTTATGTAACGTAAATTTTTGAATTTGATTTTCAACTAATCCAAAACGTCAAATAAAATTAAAACTTTGCACACTTATCAAGGACCGATGACAATGTAACAATTTAAATAGTTTGTCCCATTAAAGCCTGACGTTTATAATTATTTTATTTATTAACTATTACTACTACGGAAAAGTGACTTAAAATTGTGACAGTAAAGCCAAGCTAGGCTAAGACTAGGCAATTATATAAATCGTATTTTATGATTAAAATAATCATTATTAAACATTAGCTAAGTTAATCTATGCTTAAACTGCTCTGTCAACTCGTCGTTGATGGAAATTGTAATTGAAGAGACTGTTAAAATTGCAGGCTTTTATCTGGATAGACACCGGGAGCAAGTCAACTTGTATGAAAACTCGGCGTGCCGCATTTATTATTTATTTATATATTTATTTATCAAAATTACAACTATTATTACAGGATAGCCTAATGCAATAGTGTAAGTCACCTTATGAAATAACATTAAATTAATTTTGTACAAAATAATATTAGAATTATAACGATAGACAAACAGACATAAAATATAAAATCATTAAATTAAACTAATTTTACACACAAAAACTATTGTACCCACTATGACGTCACGAGATCAATTGAGTGATGGGACACACGCGCACACATGTGGGTTGGTTCTTGATTCTGTGACCAATTTAATCGAGTATAATAATATCGAGATATTTTACAAAATATTAACTATATACTGCTAGCCTTCGCAGTGGTTACATACTTGAGGCTTTTAGGATCGAGGCATTAGGCCTTTGGGGACCGGGAGCTCTCCTCATTTTCAAAAATCTATCTGAGCGCCTGGTTGGATTGTCTTTAGACCGCCAATGGTCTATGGGGAGTCTAAATAGTGTTAGCTTGTATTTTGTTTAGTTAAAAGGCACTACATATAGTAAATGATATATTATATGCAATTGGGTCGCCATAATAAGTCGCCGTTCGACTGCCTCGGTGGCTCAGTTGGTAGTGATCCTACTTTCTGTGATTGGGGGCATGGGTTCGATTCCCATCTAGGACAAACATTTGTGTGATGAACATTTGTGTTTGTTCTATGTCTGGGTGTTAATATCTATTTAAGTATGTATTTAAAAATATATATGTATGTATATCAGTCTCTGGCAGCCATATTACAAGCTTTGCTTAGTTTGGGGTCAGATGACCATGTGTGCAATAATGTCCCGCATATTTATTATATTATTATTATATATATATATATAATACAAAAAAAAAACACAAAAAACCTTTCAGATTTCAAACATATTTCTATGTTATTTCAGAGTCAATTATTCTGTTTTTCATAACCAGGTTTAAAAGTTACACTATTATTACAGCGATCGCTTCAGCCTATACTTTGAGCCGGGAGTTGTGTATATGTGAGTGTTATGGTGACGTTGAAATATTAACACTCGGCATATTGTTTGTTGCATCTGAAAAACTTTGTTTGCCTGCCTGTTGTAGTCGGTTGAAAAGTTTAATACACCCTAATTTGCTTGCTTTTGTTCATCTGTTTGTTTGATTCTTAGTCTCCGTACCGTAGCCCTCATGTATTTTATTAAAACTATTACATTTCTATATTATTGATTTATATATTTCACTAATCCATATTATCCATATACTTACGATATATTATAAATGCGAAAGTAACTCTGTCTGTTTGCTACATAATCACGGCTAAACGGCTTAACCGATCTCGATAAAATTTTGCGAGGTAATAGTATATATCATGAGGACAGACATAGGCTATTTTTTCTGAAGAAATCGTGGACGTAGCCGCGGGTACAGCTAGATCATATACGTGAAAGTTTGGATAGATGGATGGATCTGGATGAAATTTGGAATATATTATACATTGCTTATGTCCTGGATTAACACATAGGCACACTTGCCATCATCATCACCGATTTTCATCACCACGCGGGTGGAACCGCGGGGTGCAGCTAGTTATCTATATATTATGTTTTAATATTTATCGGGACTTATCGCGCAAAATTTTATATGGTTACCTTTTGCTCGAAGATTCCACCATGTTACAATGGCAGTGGTCACGAGCTGACTATAAGAAAAATAAAAATATATTTACTAAAATATATTTTATTACATATATTATTGCACAATAAGTCCCAATAAACGTTAAAACATGTGTTCGAAACACGAAAGTTAATTTTTATTTTTAATATTAATTTTCATGTCGATAGTTGATCTATCGTATTTATACGGTTCCGTAGCCATCCATGAAGAAGCCAGAGTAGAGAGACAATGACTGGAAATATAACAGCCTGCGTAAGAGCATATAAATAGAATAAAAATAAAACATACTTATATGATTTTAATGTTAGATGTTACCTTCAGGCTTTTTTTTTTCATTAATTTGTTATGTTTTGTTTATTGGTGTTAGTCCGATTTTTCTACTTTGCCGCGATAATTTGCTTTGCTTTTTCCATGCGTAGAATTTTTTTCTGAAAATCGTTGCGTTTTTTGGCACAGGTCAGATAGTTCTGGGGCTTGATACCGGTCCTAAGTGAAAGTCTGGGTCACTCTGGGTCTGGGAAATTATCACTCGGTTTAAGCTAACTTTGTAATGGAACTAGAGGTGCTGTTACGAATCATGTGTTTCAGTGTAACTTTCATTCAGTTGACAAATATTTTTCATAATTATAATCGAAATTCAAGATCTTGAATTTTTAGCTTAAAAATATATCCAAACCATTATCCTCATTTCTTTTCCGTATATAATAGGGTGATCCCACACAATGTGTTATACAATGTTATATAACATAATAACATTCTCTAACATAATGTTAAAGAATGTTTAGAGAACCCCAGACCCTCCCTTGTCAACCCGCGGTTAATGACCTCTACTCACCTGAACAACGTAGCCAACGTCAGAAGCGTGTTTTTGAGTGAAAACGTGGGGGTGTTTTTCAAACGTGAGAGCTAGTTTGACATGAAATAAGAAAAATTTCCACCACCATTTTTGACCAGAACCACCGGAGGATGGGCAGCAGCGTCCTAATAGTTCACGGTGAACGTACTGAGATCCCCAAGCCGCGTGCCAAGCGTGGGGATTATGGCAACACCCCCCTCTATGAGGGATGCCTTGTCCAACAGTGGACGTTAATTGGCTAATGATGAGTGAGTGAAGAAAAATTTCAAAAAACTACCTCATACAGTCGGTTCATTTGAGAAAACATTTTAATTGAGGCCATAATATAGCGAAATATTTTTGAGCGAATTTTTAGTTTATCTATAGAGGCGATTTTTTATATCTTTATTCGCTTTCATTGTATTGAAATCGGTCAAGTGTTTTAAAAATAATCAATAATTTAGTAAATTGAGCACACAGTAAAAAAGTACACGTAAATCCACCATAATTTATTTATATACTTTTAGAAATATGTAAGTATATGTTTTTATTGATAATTTCCAATCTAGAAAGTTTTTACACCTATCGTATGTGCAGGGATTAGGGACAGTTTACACAGAAAGCCGCGCGTCGGAGCGCCGCGCCGTTTGATAGTACATCGGTGAAATAATTTGGTTTGATGAATATGCCATATTTCACGGAACACATCTATATAAAAATAAATTGCTGTTCGTTAGTCTCGCTAAGAAACTCAAATACGGATTGACCGATTTGAATGTTTTTTTTTTAGTTTTGTGCACCTCAATACAGGGATTAATATTAAAAGAAAAATAAAATTGGAAAATTTGCTCGGAAATCGGAAAATTCAGGGATAACGGACAGTGCTTTTTTTACAGAACTTTTGGACATAACTACATTGTTCGGATCAGCGGGTAGGTAATAAAATGATGAATTGTCGCTTTAAGTTTCATTGTCACATTGTAAAATGTGCTCTGAAGCTCAACGATCCTGATTGGTTTATCTTCATTATATGCATCAGCCAAAAGACGTCCACTGCTGAACATAGGCCTCCCCCTTTAACCTCCACACTGAACGACATCCTGCCATCTGCATCCATTGGATGCCCGCGACTCTCACAATGTCGTCGGTCCATCTAGTTGCCACTTCAACTTGCAGATTTTAATAGCTATGTCGGTGACCCTGGTTCTTTGGCGAATATCTATGTTCCGAATTTTATCGCGTAAAGAAACTCCGAGCATAGCTCTCTCCATTGCCCGTTGTGTGACTCTGAGTTATCTTCATAAAAGTATTAAAATCAAATAATTAACCGAAGTATTAGCAGTTAATATCTCTCGATACCAGACTAATTGGCATTGGGGTGTATGGGGTGCATCGGTGGCATATGTTCCACCCTCCGAGCGTCATTATCTGCAATCAAACGGAATGTATGTCTGTCAAATTTATATTTATATGCTTGTTATTTTTTGTGAGTTGAGGGCTTTTCGTGTCTATTGAGCGGTGTCAAGTTTTATAAAGGGCGTAAAAGAGTTACGTAGGAAACTTGTTGACTTGGGTTTTGATAATAACGAGTGCGTGTTGCTGTCAGTATCAATAATACAATGTTACAGAATATTCGGAGTATTTTCCATTTTCATTATGTTTGTAGTTAACTTACTTCTGCTTGCTTCTTTCAAAACTTTAGAATTTTACACTTTAACAAATAAAATCCCAGTTTCACTAAAAACTAACTGTATTAGTTGTGTATATATTTATACATATCGCTTATTTTTATTCTTAAATTTATGTTTTTTTTACAATTAATATATAAAAAACAAGATATAAAATAACCTAAACCGAGGGTGCTGCCAGCAGCGGGGCAGGGCCCAAGCTACCGGTGGTTAGGGCTGCAGAGTGAGGAACCTCCTGACAATGCGCGCTGTGTCAAGGATTACCGCCTTCTGCATCTGACCCTTGACCCAACCGTCTAGTGAGAAACTTGTATATAATATTATTACATTTAACAGTGATATTCAAGAAGTTCAAATTTCGTATTATTTTACAAAATGACAATTTGTAATTTAAAATGCGAGTATTAATTAAAGGGTGAGTGAGTAAGGGCGAATAACGATGGTTCAAGGATTTACTGGCCAGGAAACGAGTAATAATTCAATTATAATTTACGAAGTAACAGTTCATTATTAGCAGTTTCATTAGCTTTTCCCAACAGAAGCCTTATTACACAGCAGTAGAGGCGAGAAAGAGCAATTGTCAAAACTGCATGCACCTGATTGTCGCCACGGAAACGAGCAATAAAGGCATCCACTAGCCGAGCACAAATTGACAAGTAATAATTTCAACTCGATGATTATCATATTATGGTGCGGCGAAAACCATTAAATTGAGGATAGGGTTAGGGGCAGTGAATGGGACAATTACCCGACGCGCGATGCGCGCGACAATCACTTCATTAGCGACAAATTGCGTTGTATACTCGACTACTCGTATGCAACCAGCCTTATGTTGCTTGACGTTTTGTGGGGTTGAGCTACTGTGGCGTGACGTTGGCTGATTGTTGGTTCCATTTCGTAATGTTTTCATATTGTATTCGGGTTTTTGTTGTGTAGTTTTCGATGAGTTTATGAACCTTGACTAATTGATTAGGTGGCGATAACTTTGATTCAGACAGAAGCAAGACTTTTTTATACATATTTTTTAAATGTATCTATACAGGGTGATGTGATGGTGTTGCAGACTTATTCATTTGAGGGCGTATATATACAAACTAAAGCTTAAATTTTAAGCGATACTCAGAGTCACACAACGAGCATTGGAGAGAGCTATGCTCGGAGTTTCTTTGTGCGATAAGATTCGGAACGTAAGATATTCGCCAAAGAACCAGAGTCACTGATATTGCTATTAAAATTTGCAAGTTGAAGTGGCATTGGGCAGGCCACATCGCTCGAAGAACTGATGACCGATGGGGAAGAAAGGTTCTTGAGTGGAGACCACGAATTGGAAGACGCACCGTAGGTAGACCTCCCACTAGATGGACCGACGACATTGTGAGAGTCGCGGGCATCCAGTGGATGCAGATGGCAGGATGTCGTTCAGAGTGGAGGTTAAAGGGGGAGGCCTATGTTCAGCAGTGGACGTCTTCTGACTGTTTTCACTTAGATTTTGTTGGGACTCTAGGTACTGTATCTCTATGCATAATGTAGACATTTTTGCAAAATAACCTTAACTTTTAAAAAAATAGAGCAATAATCTCATTGTCTGCTTGAAATGCCCTCTCAATGTCGGTTGGAACGATGGATGTATAACAGAATCAAAAGGCACAGGTGCGCATAAAATCTCGAGGGTGATATTGCAAGGGCGGTTCTATTGTGCCAACCCTAGACAACAGTTAATCTTTACTTGTAACAGATTTCCTGGATTAGCCAGTAGCTTGTAGAGGGTGTCGGTAAGCTTTGTTGAACTTCTGCCAGATGGAATAAGGTGGAGTTTAATTGATAATAATTATGCATTGCTTTACATTTAACCTAGAATTCAAGTCCAAATATACACAAATATCAAATTCATCAACGATCAATTAAAACTAACGTACTATCATGTATGTTTTGATGAAAATATGAAATTAATTATGTTTGCATTTGAAAATGCGTTTATATAAACCATAATCTTCAATTCGTATGTATATAAAATAATTTCCTTTTTTTTTTATTTACACTAAAATTTATACGCAATGAATAAATAATTTTATTTGATTTAAATAAAAACTAAACAAAAATTTCAACAAGAGATATCAATAATACGAGTGAGTTTTAAGATACTTTAACTATTAGGTGCCGAAAACTACGAAATTGTCGTTTTTTTTTTTGCAAAAAAGATAATGAGAAAGCATTAAAGGTTTGTAATAGGTAATGTTATCAATGAATTATAAAAACGAAGTGTCACAATTGTTTTGTAAACTATATATATTATATTAAGTGCATACACACAGCCTAGTTTGTTCAATGAATTACTCCTAATTGCGTGCGTTGCGTACAGTCGCAGATAAAAAAACTAAAGAATAACTATAGATTTTTGAACAATAAAGTCAATAATTACCAATATAAAAAAATCTACTTCATCAGAACTGGACCAAATTGAAATGGGACCAAATGGGAAGCACTAGCTTTCAAATAAAAAAAAGAATCATCAAAATCGGTTCATCCAGTCAAACGTTCTGCGGTAACAAACATAAAAGCAGTCGAATTGATAACCTCCTTCTTTTTGGAAGTCGGTTAAAAACGAGTATTGAATATCAGACAGATCAAAATTCTGTCAGTAAGGTTACCTCAATTAGGATATAACGCAGCATTCTTTTTTTTCTTTAAATAAAAGATGTACTTATAATGCAAATTTTGAATATTATAATGTGAGCCATTTTCAATATTTGTATTCGCCCATGCACAGTCTTTCGCCCACTTAGTGTAGGTATTTCAGTAGTCATATTCAGTATTTTAGACACCATTAATTTGAATTATATCTCATTCAAATACTATTATATTAACTAGCATTATTTATCTATAGAATGGATCTACGTTTGACTACCAACTCGCCTAATGGTAAGCGACGGTGTGGCTGAGGATGGAACACATTGACCTGGAAGAAAACTATTCATTCTAGATATTCGCACATGGACATTCTTAGGAACCCTAAATTTTTCCAGGATAAAATATATCCTTGGGCCTTCCATCTATATCTCTATTGATCCATACTTAATATTATAAATTCGAAAGTAACTCTGCCTGTTTGCTACATAATCACGGCTAAACGGCTTAACCGATCTCGATAAAAATTTGCAAGGTAATAGTATGTATTATGAGGACGGACATACTATTTTTTTCTGAAGAAATCGCGGACGAAGCCGGGGGTACAGCTAGTAATTATATATTTACAGGCAACTTAATTTTTTTATAAGTAGGTCTCATTGGTAGTTTTTAGTAAGTAACCCATTTTCAACTTTTCGACAATTTAATTAAGTATTTGCAAAAATAATTATATACCGCCCAAGTAGTAGGAAATACGTAACCTCGGCAGTGGTTACATATTTGAGGCGTTTGGGGTCGAGACATTGGGCTCTTGGGGACCGGGAGCTCACCTCATTTTCAAAAATCTTTCAGAGCGTCTGGTTAACGCGACGCGTGACCAAAATGCTGGCGTGTATCTGGCTCAACGTATAAGCATTGCCATTCAACGTGGTAATGCCGCCAGCATTCTGGGTACGCTGCCAACTGATAATGGGCTTGAGCATTTGGATTGTCTTTAGACCTTCAACGGGCTATGGACAGTCTAACTGTTTATTTAGTGTTAGTTTTAGCTAGTATTATGTTTAGTTAATAAAGGCACTTGCCCACAATCAGTTGCATAAAAAAAAGTAGTAGGTATATTATATATTCTCATTTTAAGTCGCTAAGTTAATTTTTTACTCGTACAAATGTATGAAAGACTTTTGTCAATCACTGTACTTCGACGACAGAAAGGAGCAAGAACAACTTTCAAAAGCAACAAACCTGATGTAGATGTACATATAATATGTACATTGAAAGTGAGGAAAAGAAGTAGGTCCATTGATCATCATCATCAGCCAGAAGACGTCCACCGCTGCACATAGGCCTAGACCTCCACACTGAACGACAGCCTGCCATCTGCATCCACTGGATGCCCGTGACTCTCACGATATCGTCGATACATCTAGTAGGAGGCCTCCCTATGCTGCGTCTTCCGGTTCATGGTCTCCACTTTCTTCCTTTAAAAAGAGCCTTTCTAAGAACCTTTCTTCCCCATCGGTTATCAGTTCTTCGAGCGATGTGGCCTGCCCATTGCCACTTCAACTTGCAAATTTTAATAACTATGTCTGTGCCTCTGGTACTTTGGCAAATATCCACGATCCGGATTCTATCGTGCAGTGTGTCCGTTATTGGTCGTTAATCTGTTTTAGTATTTTTATCGAAAATACGTTATCATATTTGGTATTTACATCAACTATTGTTATTGGCACCAGTGTAAAATTATAGAATGTAAATGCAATGTTCAATTGACTCATTATTTTAAATAAGAGTGATTTCTAAATTCGTAACAATATTAAGTATATTTGGTCAATGTACCTATTATGAATAAAGTTTATATTATATATACTACTACGATACGTTATCCATAATCTTTGTGATACAATTTATTATGTACAACTTATAAAATAGAAAATATACGAAAACTAAGAGTAATAAATAAAAACGAAAACTTAAAATAACTATATAAAAACTTAAACTAAAAGAACATTAGTGGATGGAAAGGTCCTCAGAATACTAGCGGCATTGCCAAGTTGAATGGCAATGCTCAATTTATGTCCAAAATAGTAGCCAGCATTCTGAACACCCGACGCCTTCACCAATCGCCTGGCTAAGTCCCGCCTATAAATAGCATAAAGCCTTAAAGCAGCCGGCGTATAACCTTCGTTAATATTATTTATATTTCAGACCACTTCGTTTTTTGATCAGTGAAAAACAATAAAATATTCACTTTGTGAACAAACACTGTGTAGTTATTCAAGTCCCTCGAGTGGTACTTGTATTGGTAGAGTTGAACAGCCGGGAACCGTCCTCGTTCAAATCTTTTGTTATACCGACTAACGTCTATATTCTACTGGAGTCTATTCTGATATCTATTTTCTAAACTAAATTTGACAGTTCTAATATTGTTGTTGGCCTTTTCTCAGATACTGAAATGCAGATGACTATAAAGATAACTATCCATAGACCGCCAAATTTCTGGCCTATTATCACTAATTTGATTATATTATATAGTCCAGTGCTGGACTATTAAGACTTTTAGTTCAATGTTGACACTTTCACATTTATTTATAAATGCTCTAATAATTTTTTTAACCAACTTCAAAAAGGAAGTGTTTCTTAATTAGTTGTTACCCCAGAACTCCGTCATTTATAAACCCATTTAGTTTATTTTATTTGAAAAGATACTTTAAGATTGATTTCATAGAAATTTTATCAAAATCGTTTCAGTACTTTGGTTTATAATAGCAACAGAAGTCTTTATTGATGAACGTGAAAATATTCGTCAGCATATGTGAGTATATAAATGGTCAGTTGCTACCAAGGCTTGTATAATAATTTACAACATTAATAATACCATATAAATAATACTTTTCAACAAACATATATGGTTTTTTTTGCGCGGATTCATATGTACAAATATTTTGGGTTAATTTCTAATTTCTTTAAAATATTGCCTATGAACGAATGCATAGAGGTCTTTGCATTAGTTCTCTTTTAAATGCAAAACATAATCAAAGTTTAAAATATGATAAAAGCACAACGAAATATTGTACGTACGTACAAATTAATCAGAGAAGATAAACAAAAAATCTGAAACCAAATTTGGTAGCAGCATATTTTTTTATAAATAGACACACAAAAAACTGTTTGATAAAAATAGATAGCAATACCATTGTCTGCGTTTAATGTGAAATATTACGGAAAGTAATTCTCAAGGTGGACAAAAAGAGTGACAGAATGGAGGAAGCCAGCGGGCAAAAGAAAGAAAGGAAGACTTTGCAACAGATGGGAAAACTGGATACTAATAGCACAATCCAGAAAAAACTGGCTCAATTTGGAGGAGGCCTTTACCTGTAGAGGGGTTCTTACAGAATAATTTTACTACATTACAAATTACTAACGTATCCAAAATTCTGAAACTATTAACTATTAAACATTAAACTAATATATTTTTGCGATACTAATCAATTTTGTAAACAAGCATTTTCTGGAAGAAATAAAAGGCATTTATTTGTATTTTATTAATTTATTAATTCTTAAGTAAGTAACATTCGTAAAAAATTTACATGCAAAACGGTCAAACTTTCATAATATTGTAAGAAAGTCCAGAACTGTGACCGCGCGTCCAGAATACCGCTGTTTCTTTGTGAAACTGCTTCGTCATTCTACAACCTACAATCATGGCCTCCTCAAAATAATTTCATTCGCTCATAATTTGTAGTTTACAAAAAACCAAGACTGCCGAATAATGTAATTACGAGTGTTTTATATGAGTGTGAAATGACTAGTTCAATAGGGAGCTTTCCGACCCGAACAGGATCAAAAGATACGAATCAGCTTTGTAAAAAAACAAAGCTTGTTATGTAATTTTGTTAGAACATATTTTTTTATTTCTGGCCTACTTGTTTTGGGAACAATTAGAAAATATTATTAGGATTGGAGAAGAATTTGCGTTACTATACAAAATTTAATATTTTTCCCTATGCTTAGACTTATGGCTTTTCACAGGCTTTTCAGTGTAGCAAACATAGGTCATCCCCAGATGTTAAATCGCTTGTTTTGTATATTTTACCCTTGTGAAAAGATTTCCCTTTGTTTATATCAGACTGAGATAACGTACTCAACATTTCCGACAATACAGACAGCTAATTTCAAATGCGAATCTACGATCAAACATATGTTCGCTCAAATTCTCAGATACAAATCAGGGTAAGAGTGCACTAGGATGCATTGCAAGGTGCGTCGCGTAGCAGCGAGGCAAAATATATTTTATATGAAATCGTATGAAATGGATGGACTCAAAAAAAAAACTGAGGTTAGGAAACCTTTTTATTAAGTACTGGTTGCGGCCCGCGGTTTCACCAGCGTGTTTTTTCTTAATTTGGCATCATTTATCAAACACACAAATAAAATAAATAAAAATAAACTCTTCTAAAAATATTGGTACTGGTAGACAGTGCGACTGGTAGACAGTGCGACTGGTAGACAGTGCGACTGGTAGACAGTGCGACTGGGAGACAGTGCGACTGGGAGACAGTGCGACTGGGAGACAGTGCGACTGGTAGACAGTGCGACTGGTAGACAGTGCGACTGGTAGACAGTGCGACTGGTAGACAGTGCGACTCAAAGACTTTCTTAGGTATACCTAGTCTGTGGTGCGACTGGTAGACAGTGCGACCTAGTGAGTTGGTACTTCGAGCAGCATCGCCGCCGTCCCGTTGCTGTTGGGTGCACCACGTATTGCTGGAGTTATCGCTCGATCGCGCGTCCCTCTCGCCGCGATAGCGCGCGTACCTGCACTTAAAGCCGCGGACGTGCGACACACGTTCTAGTTTTATGTGGGAATACAAATTTCCTTAAATTGGTGAAGACAATAAAGTCGGTTGTCGAATCAAGATCTGACCTAAGTTTTAGTTTAGCTTGAATAACAAGATCGTACCTACCAGTTAGTGAGTTGACGCAAACTGTATGCCGCCACCACCACCGTGTATGCCGCCACCACCATGTGACACTTAATGGTCAGATATGTTGAGTATCAATGATTATGAGATTATGATTATGAGAAGTTTTTATCTAAATATTCTCAATCTTTTAAATTTTCATCGTGACTTACCCGTGGTACAAGGGCGTGATACTACCAGGACTGCCATGAGGAACTGCTGTTTCCTTGAGTGCTTAAGGGAAGTTTTTCCTCCCTATGACACAACTACGCAAAACTTTAAATTCAATGTTCTCGTTTTAGAACTAGTTAGATACCTCCATTACCCGAGGGTCTTGGTGTAGAAGCCAGTATCAAGGGTGTAGCAGAAAAACGGCGGCCAGCCGAGAGAATGCGAGACAAGTGGTCCCGCAGCCAAATCACGGCGAAACGAGGTTTCTCCTAGGAAAAGGGACTTGCCCACCTCTTCAAGTTACTGTCAGATAATATTACTACTGTCAAATTGGTTTCTGTATAATCTGTATTTGAGAAAACCATTAAAAAAAACGAAATGTTCCAATGCTACCAATTGAGGAACCTGACAATGCGTATCCAGGATGACGGCCTTCTGAATTTGATCTATAATTCAAAAGCATTAAACCGATATTGTTGGTTTTGATCATTATTATGGACGGACGAACAAATCCACTACTAGTCTTACATGAACAAAAAGATTCAAAGTAAAATGCAGCGTGATTGGTCTTTGTTCTAGAGACATTACTTTTGGGTTGAAAGTTGGTGTAAGTCAATAACGAGTAACGGATTGAAAAATTATAATTAGCTGTATTTCTTTTGTTTAATAGTAAAAAAAAAACTATCTGTTTATCTGTCATATTTTGATAGTATTTTGAAATTATAAAACTTGATTGTAGTCGATTAAGCATTTTATCTTCTGAAGTAGTTGATATTGCCACATAGGATGTAGAAATTTGCCTTAAGTCCTAGATGTTCTTATATATATTTATTCTAAAAATTGTTATAAATTTTGGCACGACAATGTCGGTCATCTCGATAATATCTCATTTTATTTACTTTTATTATCTTAGGGAAACTAACTGTCAAAAATATCAGAGTTAACACTTAGCAAGACACAAAGAAGCCATTTAGAAGTTTCTGCGAATAAAAAACAGAGTACATTATATAAACGCATGCATAAAATATAGTAGCAGGATATTGCTGGATTAATGGACTCCTAAATACTACCGAAAAAGACTACCTTTTTAAAGGCTACCTACTTTTTCCGCAATTACTTTGATTTGAGCAATAAAACAGAACTGCGAACTAAGCAGAAATGGCATGTACTGGCTCCCGTTATGTTATCCGCACCATTTTAGCAGAATACTATACTCCATCTCATCAAAACTCATAACCTCAGAATCCTTGTCTATTCGACCAGACATTTCTACTGAATCAGTAGAATATCACAGAATAAAGATGTGCTGAGCTGCGTCGATAGAATGAAGTCGTTTTCAATTCATTTATCAATGTCTGGTGAAACGTACCGATGTCAGCACTAGTATGGATTGCTTTGAAGTAATATAGTACTATTTTCTCTTAGATACTTTTTCTGTGGAATAAAAAATTAAGATACTTGAAAAGTTTGTTTAACTAATAAGTTTTCTAGTCAATAAGTCACTATATTATGTGTCTATTTTGATTCCTGAAAGTTATAGATTTATTCGCTGAAAAACTCAGCTTATGGAGGTTTGATTTCAGAGTTTGGTAATATAGAAAGTTAATCAGCTGAATTACTTATGATTTTTGACTTATAATAATAGCATGTTGTTTTCCAGTAATGTGCAAGAAACTTCAATTGAAAAGAGGTTTTTAACTATGCCTGATGTTTCCATGTCGATTTCCATGACTTTCGTTTATCAGCGCTAAAGTGACATACCGTGCGGAATCCCAACTGCAGATTTGGACGTAAATTTTTCTAAAATATATTAGATTTTATTCATATGTAATTTTTATTAGCTATGCTCGGAGTTTCTTTGCGCGATAGAATCCGAAACGTGGATATTCGCCAAAGAACCAGAGTCACCGACATAGCTATTAAAATTTGCAAGTTGAAGTGGCAATGGGCAGGCCACATTGCTCGAAGAACCGATAACCAGTGGGGAAGAAAGGTTCTTGAGTGGAGACCACGAACCGGAAGACACAGCGTAGGTAGCCCTCCCACTAGATGGACCGACGACATTGTGAGAGTCGCGGGCATCCAGTGGATGCAGATGGTAGGATGTCGTTCAGTGTGGAAGTTAAAGGGGGAGGCCTATGTTCAGCAGTGGACGTCTTCTGGCTGATGATGATGAATTTTTATTAAGTGTACGTTTTATTCCTGTGAAAATAAATTAAACAAATTAGGCAACAATTACGTGGGTTTTTTCATGCTCAGATGTATCAGACAATCATGTTAAAATAATAATTATGTTCATGTTATTATTATAAGTGACGACTGCACAATGTCTTCCCGGGTTTTCTAGTAAAATAATACTTGGTAGCTCCAATCATAAGTGCCTAACCCACAGATTTTATAGCGAAAACAAGTGCAAAAAAATTGTGCAAGCTATAAGATTTTGGTAACTTTATGGGCGTGATCTCTCACAGTTACCAATGCAATGCGTGTGATGAATGCATTTTTTTACTTTTCTGACCCAGAGTTGTACTTTCCAGGTAGTTCCAAATGCGTTACAAGCATGAGTCAGCAGAACCGTGCTGACGATTGAAACGTTACCGCTGACCACTTGTTACAGCCGACGAGCCAAGCCGGATGTCATTGTGCATGATGCAACCAGTCCTTCACTCACATGTTTATGTTTACTGTATTTATACTAAAGATATAAGTTTCAGCAGTTATTTCAAGTATTTAAGCAATTTTGTTTGAATATCTCTGGATTCTGGTGTATTGCATAAAGGTCACAGAATTGCAGAATGACGTATATGTGTTTAAATCTAATCGCAATGCTGTTACTTTCATGTTTGTGCTAATAACTTCTCAATCTGTGATCGAAATATTTATTTATATAAATTTTTATTATTATTTAATAAAGTTGATATGGGCACGGGATAAGTGTAACGCAAAATATATTTAATGTTTACTATGTAAGTATTTTTACACTTAGTTAGGTAACATTAGCTCCAAGTGCAAGGAATTGAAGAGTAAGTCCAGGAAAAATTAACGTATTGTTAGTACTTAGGATTGCTGGGTATGCTCGTACCGGCATCACTTGTAACATTGACTGGCACAGAACAGTACGCGTTTCCCGAAGCATTCCATCGGACAGATTTACTGATAATCATTATTGATGATTGCGACCCGATAGCTATGGTCGGTTTTTGTTGCAGCCGGTGTATATGGTTCAAACTTTAAGAAATTAGCGATTAATAAATGTTTCATTTTGGCGTTCGGATATTATAATATAGTCCCTTGGTACTTACAAATAAGTGTTGTAGTAACGTAATGCAGGTAATATTTGTGGTAATCCATTGGTGTTCGAAGTACTTTGCAGATTGGTTTTTCAATTCAATTTTAATAAAAATGAAATACATTTCATTCTTGCACATTTTGCTCTAGTTACCCTAAATATAAAGTAAATCCTGTCCCTTTTTGACATTTTCAATAAAGCAATGACTTTTTTAGTGTTCCGTACACAAAGGGTAAAACGGGACCCTATTACTAATGCTCCGCTGTCCGTCTGTCCGTCCGTCTGTCACCAGGCTGTACCTACCTCATGAACCGTGATAGTTAGACAGTTGAAATTTTCACAGATGATGTATTTCTGTTGCCGCTATAACAATAAATACTAAAAAACAGAATAAAATAAATATTTAAGGGGGCTACCATACAACTAACGTGATTTTTTTTTGCTCGTTTTTGCTCGATATTGATAACGGTAACAGCTAGACACTTGAAATATTCACAGAATATCTAGGTATATCTTAACTTTAAAAATAAATATATTAATTAAAATAACACAAATATTTAAGGCCCGCCTTAAATATTTGTGTTAAACGTTTCAAACGAGTGTCGGTAGTGTCTCGTCGGAATTATTTTCGACATTTGGTATTCTGCTAGTTATTTAAGACCAGTTGCTTTCCAATGACTTGCCATCGAACTGTCTGACAGTTCTTATTGACATATTTGGTATTCTGTACGGTAATGGCGTGCCAGTGTCATCACAATTGTTGATAATTTGGTATTCTACTAGTTATTTGACATTTGCATCAATGGGTTGTTTTTTCCTTAAATTACATTTTAAAATTATGTTTCGTGTATTATATTGACGAGGAAGATATGTACAATCAATACAATCTATAATATAATCATTTAAGTGACAAAAAAAAAACAATGATAGTTTGGTATAAAATAATACAACTCGTGGTAGATTTTGACAGGCAACATCGAACGCAGTTCCAACACGATTCCCTTGACACACAACTGAAAAGACATTGTAGATTTAGCAGAATACCCTTTTTGCCTCTTTCGTAATTGAGAGTCGTGGGAGTGGCAAAACAATGTGATTTTACTTTAATTAGCAGAATTGACACCTTGGATTAACACATAAGCTACTTTTCATCATCGTCATCATCACCGATTTTCATCACGCGGGTGAAACTGCGGAGCGCAGCTAGTTTGATATAACTGAAGAAGTTGTTGACTTAGTCCAGCCTCCAAATTAAATATATGCCAACTCATTACGGGCCGAGCCGTCATTCCTCGCGTTACATTCTTACTACAATGAAGAGTTAACGCGTCAGTCAGATTCACATTCTCATGCTGCTCAGAATCCGGTGGCGGATGGTAGCAGCGATGATATCGCACAAATGCATTGAAAGAAAACGTATAAATACCATAACAAGTAATTGAAAATACTATATCGTTTGTGTGATAGGTATAACGCGATTCAAAATTATTTTGATATCTTTCACCATAGTTCGCTAGCCTCAGTTAAATGTCATCTTAATGCGTTCGTAATATTTTTTTGTAAATATTTGTATTATAAATAGACAATCAAAATTTAAATTATTAAATAAATAAATATCTGGGACATTATTGCACACATGGTCATCTGACCCCAAACTAAGCAAAGCTTGTAATATGGCTGCCAGGGACTGATATACTATACATATATATTTTAAACACATACTTAAATAGATATTAACACCCAGACATAGAACAAACACAAATGTTCATCACACAAATGTTTGTCCTAGATGGGAATCGAACCCACGCGCCCAAGCACAGAAGTTAGGTTCACAACCAACTGAGCCACCGGGGCAGTCGACTATTATATACGACCGCGTAAGCCATTTATGGGACTACATGACTTCAGTGACGTCACAAGCAAGCAAACGAGTTCTTACTCGCCATAAATTTTGCCTCTATTACTTGCCTGTGACGTCATAAGGACATTCGACCTCTGACCTCTATAACGCATTTCATATCACGTGATCAATGAAATATTTGCATTTTTATGTAGATTTTTTTGTTTTAATTATCTTCAAGATTTACACCAGCATGATATATGATTATATATGTACCTAGTACAGTGAAATACCCTATTACAAACAAAAACGTCTCCGCAGCAACATAAAACGGAGTTCAAATCAGATTCATACTTGCCAACTTCCTATTGCAATCCATCAAAAGTGTGGTTAAAAAATGAAATAAGGGTCTTCCACGGTCTAATGAATTACGGACCGACACACTTAAACAATGCAACTTATATAGATAAGACATGGTATTAACGTGGAACAAATAAGGCTAATAATTGAATGACACCAAAGACATTGGCAGATAAAGTAAAATGGTATCCAAGCTTCTCTGGAAGGTAACTAAATCTTTAGTTTACCGTTTAGTCCCATAATGGTTTATTTTTTCTAAAGCGAATATATCATAAATTATGACATGTAACACCGTAACACTCATTCTTGGACGGAATAAGCGATATTATCGTGTTTATTTTTTCATACCAATGTTTATCGGGTTGGAATTTTAAGTAGACGCGTAGATACCTATAGTATCACAAAATACAGGAATTAACATATTTTACCGACTTCCAAAAAGGAGGAGGTACTATGTTCGTCTGTATGTATTTTTTTATATGTTCATCGATATTTTTACCCTCAGTAAATGTTACATACATTTACTGAGGGTGAAACAAATGTAACTAAACAGTCATTGATCGGAAGTGAGTAAGTAACTGTATGTCATTGACAACACCAAAAATATGTACCAAACAAACGTTAATAATCAAATAAAATTATTTAATTATCAATATATAAAAAAAGACTTCATAAAAATGTCAGAACTGAACCAAATTGAAATGAGACCACACGGGAAGCACCAGCTTTCGAATCAGAATAATCAAAATCGGTTCACCCAGTCGAATGTTCTGAGTTAATAAACATTAAAAAAAAAACATTCGAGTTGATAACCTCCTTTTTGGAAGTCGGTTAAAAAAGAACGAACAATGTCAGGATCACAACTAAAAGCAAGTGTAGTTGTGGATACCTATCCCACGAACTCATCCTAATCTAGTAGGTAGATTATTTAGATCTCCGGTGACGTAGCCAGCGCCGCGCGCCACTTGCTTTGTAACCCGACTCGGGTCGCGCGCTGCGCCGCCGGCGCCGCCGTCGCCACGTCTCCACTCATGCACATATCGACAAAAACACGACACATCCTCAAAATAATAGCTCACGAATTTAGGGTTCAGTACTTAGTGAATTTTAAGTCCTTGGTGCAAGGACTTGAAAAACTGTAAAAAAGGCAATTCATGCGTAGTGCAGTTTTTTTTTTTTTAATTATAATATAGGCTTGCGCTTGGCCGCCAACTCGCCTGATGTTAAGCGATGTTGCGTCCTACGATGGATTACGCTTGCCTAGAAGAAACCGATTCACTCTTGAATTAAAGGCACCCAGAATGTAACTATCGAGGGAACACCCATTCAGGCAGCGCATTCCACAGACTAGCAGTTCGCACAATAAAAGTGGAATCAAAGAGCTTCGTACGGGTTTTCAGAATGTCAATCATAAAGCGGTGCCGATATTTCTAGTTTCTAGTTACTACGGATATTTTCTAATATTTATTTGTTGTGATGAGTTTTTTTTTCCTAGCAGACCGTGACAAGTTCCACGGTGCCGGTTGACTTTTCACTTTTGTATTTTGTTAATTGATCCCAAGTGATAATTTACTCATTAATAGGAATGTTATCCACTTGAGTAAAAAAGTATGTAATTCTGATACGATGTAGTTAATTGGGAAGACTAAAAATATAAGGATTTTGTCCTGAACCACAGAAGCGACGCCCTATCGCTATTAATACTCGTGTTTTGTGCGTTATGTGTGGTTTTATGAATGATGGTTTAGCATGCCAGTTATGACTTTTCGTTGATTTTTTGCTCATCCACAGAGAAGCAAACGTGAAGGGTTTTAGCGTAGGTTGAACTGTGTCACGATTACTTACAACGTGCGGCGAAATTTATTTTTATGCATTCATCCATTATTTTAACCATTATACGAATTTCTATTAAATCGTTAATTTTGCATACTAAGTTTTTTATACCGTAGGTGGCAAACAAGTAGACTGGCTGCCTGATGGTAGTAGTCACCATCGCCTATGGATCCTTGTAAAACCAGAGCCATCATAACTATGTTGCCGAACCTTTAAGAATCTATTAACTCCCCTTATGAAAAACCCCATGTTATAGCTTCTCGGAAAAATTACGGAAGAATACAATCTAGATACTGATTTTAATGACCTGCTTCTAGTATTTAATCTAGTAAATTGCTTGCATTTGAGGTTATTGTTGCTAAAATGATAGCTCAGGTGGCTCCCTAGCCTGGGTAGAGATCCGTAGGGTGCTCGTAACTCCCATGAAACAAAGTTAAAAAAGGAGAAAAGAAAATGCAAGTTATTGGTTTTCTAATACTTTGATGTAAGTATAGTTGACGAAATAAATTGTGTAAGTTGACAAAAGGCACCGACTCCGGAGTCCATGGAGCTGCAAAACAAACCAAAAATAAAAATACTTTGATGTTTAGGACAATTTGTTCACAATTGTTTATTATCCTAAATTTTGTATTTGGAGAGGAATTTGGAAGAAAAATTCAAATTTGAATAAAGAGTGAAATCTATTGCTCTAAAGTCTTTGATTAATTTTTGTGGGTATTTAAATACTACGTTTATTTCTCCTTTTACGGGCCAATCATCTAAGTATCAAACGTTAAATATAGATTCTAATTTTCTGAAGTGGGTGATGTGGGTGGATTGAAACTGAAGGCATTTGGTCAGAGCAAATCACTCTGCTAGCATCTACTTCTGAAGATAACAAGTTGTATTTGTATGTTAATTTTGAAGGTTTACCATAACATTGCCAAATGAAGTTATATTTAAAGTTATTTTAACATTTTCATTTTGAATATTTGAAGGATTTGAAGCCAGACGGTGAAATTTCCTTATATGAATTTTGAATTCATGATTGCTTTTGAAAAAAGCGGCTTAAAGAAGCTAAATGAACTGGTTGCACTGTATGAGATTTGAGGGTTAGAAATAATTTTGTAATTTTGTCTATATATAAGTACATAAGTATCATCCCCACGAAACAGCGAGGTTAGCATTTTTGCACCACTTGTGCTGCTCTGCTGAATTGGCAGCCAAACTTATTGTTGAGACGAATAATCAGAAAACTTACCCAGCTAATCGAGACTACAACAAAAAAAAACAAAGCTCTCGCAAACGTCTTTTAATTTTCACCAGTTTTATCTTCGACATACCTTTCGTTAGGTTTCTTTGTAGTATTCATACAAACAAACTGTAATTGCAACTGTATTGAAATTATATTCGCTTTACCAAGAAGAGGCACGTACTTAGCAACTAGTACCACAGTCGTGCTGAGTTGGACGGAATGTGATTTTTTAACTTTACAGTAGAGTTACTCAGTTTTAAGACAGCAGTCGCTATTTTAGTTTTTGTATTTTACTTACACCATATACACGAAAAATATTAAAATAAAGATTAAATCCTACCTATATTATACAAAAATTAAAATAAAAAAGATAAAAATTCTAAAAATGAACTAGTCTAAAAGCCGAAAGAAGGAGAAAAAAGTTACCAGAATGCTGGCAGCATTACGACGCTGGATGGAATTATTATTTTTTTGGCCAAAGTAACATTCCGGTCACTTGTCGCCTCTACCAAAAGTTTGGCCAAGTCCCCCCGTATAAATCATTGCTGGCTGGCCCCCACAAGCTTAAGGTCTAGATCCTAAACGGCACAAACATATACACATGGTGATGCAGATGTTGATGATGCGGGATGGTCGAGTTGCGGATGCTATAGGCGAGGGTACTGAAGATGGAGGTAATGTGGACGCAGATAGAATTGGTGACAGTAGTAAAGGTGCAGATGGTGAACATGTGAGGGGCGTGCACGGATGGAATGTGTGACTTAATAGACGGTGGAGTGTGTTGCGTGGTAGATGGCAAGCTTGCAGAAATTGATGGTGAATTTGCCTGTGGTAAATCGATTCTGAAGTTGGCGTTCTAGGAACTCTTCTTTGTATCAACAGTCTCTACTTAAACTTTTCATTTTATTTTATATTGTTAAATTTGTTTTTCTTGTGCAGTTCCAAAAATCGGTTAGTGCCCGATACCTAGTTTATTTTTATTTTGTAGAGGTCCAGAAGTTTGGTGCGTATATCATGATATGTGCTGACTTAGAAACGTAGTGTCAATGCCATTTTGATTTCGGGGAACGTTTCTGGTGTCATTAAATTTAATAGTATGTCAAATCAAATCTTGAAATGATTTTTTACATAAGCCTGAAAAGTGCCGATCTTAAGCGTCGGTTCTAAGTGTTTCCTAGTTCGATAGATCCAACCTCAGTAGCGGGGCTGCGCGCGGCGGTGTAGTTGATCGCCTCGTACTCTACGAGCTAGACACGCAATTTTTTCCCAAATGCGCGAATTTCGCAAAGTTAACGAGCCGTGCTGAATGACGATCTAAAAACTTGAAACTGGTCTAGCCAAGAACGTTTTGTTTACTGTTTTTATGTTTTTTCTCCAAGTTTCCTGTCGTTTCGCGTTTGCACATCAATTCTTATGATTATTCAGTTTATAAGCTAAGAGCTAAGCTGTTAATATACGGTAACTTGTTAACGGTTACTTAACACGGTTACCCTTTCATGATAATTGTTTTGTTACTTTGAGAAATATCACTTATTTTTGCTGAGGTTGGAACAGAAAATAAGAGTTTATTGTCGTTTATAATTAGGAATTATTCAGTATTAGTGTTGTTCATTAATATTAGCCATCTTTTTTTTAAATTCAGAAATAGGCTTGTGCTTGGCCGCCAACTCGCCTGATGTTAAGCGATGATGCAACCAACGATGGATCACGCTTGCCTAGAAGAAACTAAAACATATAAAAATTTATCTCAATGTATATAACTTTTAATGTTTTCGTTAGTCTAAACGCCTTAATATGTTTTAGTTTGAAGTTTTTTTATTTTAATCAGAATCAGAAATCATTTATTGTCAAACTGTATAAGTATAATATGTATATGTAAGTTCTTAAAACACGTTCAGTCTCAATAAATTTGTTAATATAATATTATTATTTCAAATATTATAAAATGATCAATTAACTTCCCATTACGTAAGTAGAATGTCGGATGAGCTGTAGGCTAGAACCACTACAGAATGGCAGCCGCATGCCATACGATACCTTGGAAGGCCCAGAAAAAGATGGCGGGACGAGCTTGATTCCCACACAAAAGACAGACTGGTACACCATAGCACAGAACAGAGAGGAATGGAAGAACGGAAGGGAGGCCTTTGCCTTGCAATGGGATGACCACGGCTGAAATAATAATAATTAATATAATCTAATACCAACTACCTACTTAAAATGATAATTATAAGTATTAAAATTCAGTTAAATGTCAAAATACAATTGTCAATCTATATTTAGCTTGCTGAGCAGCAGGTCTTCCACATGATGAAGACCATGCCGGCGACGGTGGAGCCCGAGATCCTCACTAGAGTCAACACGACCTGCAGCCCGCACTACCCCCTATTTTTATTTTTTTTAAATTGCGAAATAGGCTTGCGCTTGGCCGCCAACTAGCTTGATGTTAAGCGATGATGCGGCCTACGGTGGATCACGCTTCCCAGAAGAAACCGATTCACTCTTGACTTGAAGACACCCAGATTGTAACTATCGGGGAACACCCATTCAGGCAGTGCATTCCACAAACTAGCAGTTCGCACAATAAAAGTGGAATCAAAGCGTTTCATACGGGTTTTCGGAATGTCAACCATAAAGCGGTGTCGATTTTTCGTGCCCGCTCTGGCAATCTGATAGAAAAAAGGGCAGGAGGGAATTAAATGATGCAGATCTGATGCACTGCAATATGTACGTTCATACTACATATACGCACATACAGCAACCAGTATGTTGGTGTTTTAGTTCATATTGCAGTATACAATGCCCTCCCCTAAGACTCCTCTCACACACGTTATCACAACCAAGAAAGTGCATGCGATGATGCATACGAAAAGAAAACCACTTCAATGTTGGATACTTGATGCTATTCCATAGCCTTCTCTTGCACGTTGCTGATGATGGCATCACAGAGTTAAGCCAGACATATAATGACAATGCCGATGGTATTGAAGTTAAGAAAAACATACGAGTCAGCCAAAACATAGTCACTGTAACAGTAAACATTGTCAATTTAATGCACATACACACAGCTGCCGCATAATCTAAGAACCCATACTTCTTGTTTAATAATTATGATAATGTTTCCAATCATCCCCGAGATGAGCTCATAGCTTTTGAATATCAACTGTATGGAGTAATTGAGGCAGCTGAGAGCCAAGCTGAGAATGCCATGGTGTCTAGTGCTAACGCTGTAAGTAGGTTCAGATTGGCACCTTCCGTTTCATGAGGTTTCTTATCAATGATTCAAGGTAACTAAGCACTGTTGTTATCAAAAACTGTACTAGCGTGATACTGCGTACACAACTAAACTGTTCTAGCGTGATACAACGAACACAACTATACTGTTCTAGCGTGATACAACGTACACAACTACGAGTATACTCTTCTAGCGTGATACAACGTACACAAATATACTGTTCTAGCGTGATACAACGAACACAACTATACTGTTATAGCGTGATACAACGTATACAACTAAACTGTTCTAGCGTGATACAACGTACACAAATATACTGTTCTAGCGTGATACAACGTACACAACTATACTGTTCTAGCGTGATACAACGAACACAACTATACTGTTCTAGCGTGATACAACGTACACAACTATACTGTTCTAGCGTGATACAACGAACACAACTATACTGTTCTAGCGTGATACAACGTACACAACTATACTGTTCTAGCGTGATACAACGAACACAACTATACTGTTCTAGCGTGATACAACGAACACAACTATACTGTTCTAGCGTGATACAGCGTACACAACTATACTGTTCTAGCGTGATACAACGTACACAACTACGAGTATACTCTTCTAGCGTGATACAACGTACACAAATATACTGTTCTAGCGTGATACAACGTACACAACTATACTGTTCTAGCGTGATACAACGTACACAACTATACTGTTCTAGCGTGATACAACGTACACAACTATACTGTTCTAGCGTGATACAACGAACACAACTATACTGTTCTAGCGTGATACAACGTACACAACTACGAGTATACTCTTCTAGCGTGATACAACGTACACAAATATACTTTTATAGCGTGATACAACGTACACAACTATACTGTTCTAGCGTGATACAACGTACACAACTACGAGTATACTCTTCTAGCGTGATACAACGTACACAAATATACTGTTCTAGCGTGATACAACGTACACAACTATACTGTTCTAGCGTGATACAACGTACACAACTATACTGTTCTAGCGTGATACAACGTACACAACTATACTGTTCTAGCGTGATACAACGAACACAACTATACTGTTCTAGCGTGATACAACGAACACAACTATACTGTTCTAGCGTGATACAACGAACACAACTATACTGTTCTAGCGTGATACAGCGTACACAACTATACTGTTCTAGCGTGATACAACGTACACAACTACGAGTATACTCTTCTAGCGTGATACAACGTACACAAATATACTGTTCTAGCGTGATACAACGTACACAACTATACTGTTCTAGCGTGATACAACGTACACAACTATACTGTTCTAGCGTGATACAACGTACACAACTATACTGTTCTAGCGTGATACAACGAACACAACTATACTGTTCTAGCGTGATACAACGTACACAACTACGAGTATACTCTTCTAGCGTGATACAACGTACACAAATATACTGTTCTAGCGTGATACAACGTACACAACTATACTGTTCTAGCGTGATACAACGTACACAACTATACTGTTCTAGCGTGATACAACGTACACAACTATACTGTTCTAGCGTGATACAACGAACACAACTATACTGTTCTAGCGTGATACAACGTACACAACTACGAGTATACTCTTCTAGCGTGATACAACGTACACAAATATACTTTTATAGCGTGATACAACTATACTAGCGACAGCAGTAAAAATGCACGAGTTCATTTGTCACACGCCATTTACTAACAACACGTACCATAAGCTGTCAGGGCTGAGTGAATCTGAATCTGTCGGTTAACACGCCTCTGAAATCAAAGAATGAATAAAGTAAGGCTTTTAAAACAACCTAAGCAATTATTCGCTCCGTCGTAAAACGCCAATAATTATGGTCTTCTCAGATCTAAATTTTAAACTGTGCAAACATGAACAAATGTTATTTTCTTCAGGGTTCATAAAATGAAAGACTTCGATTAACAAAAAAACCTAATAAGAGACCTTAAGAAATTAAAAACATGAGTTAACCACAGAAAAATATAACAAAAAATAAAATTCGCCAAAACCTCTTTTAATCGCATAAATCGTTATAATAGTTTTAGATAATTATGAGTATTTGCTATACCCAATTTTTTTTGCAGATATTTAAAATAATTCAAAATAGGAAAGTTCAACATGTGATAGTTATATTACTAGAAGAATAAACCATAAGAACTTAAAACTGTATTCTTAAAAGTATTTTTTTTTATTAATTAATATTATATTGATTACTAGAATGACCTATTTCTGTTCACCACCGGTTCTTTTACGATCACCGAAGTTAAGCAACATCGGGTGCATTTGGGGATCCGGAGTCGGTATTTGGATGGGTGACCTGGGCGTGATGTGGTCTTTTTGCACTACTTTTTTGTACTTTAGTAAACAACTTATGTGGTGTTACGTAACCCTCAGTGCACGAGCCTGACTCGCATTTAGCCGGTTTTATTTATAATTCACGCTTAGCGAATAATGTGCAGAAGAGGTAAGCAAGTCCTCTGGCCGGTGAGCCAGAAAGCTCGCCTATAAATAAGTACTGCATTTTGCAGTTTGTCGTTTTTGGCTCGTCGATATTGAAAAAATAATTTTAAGCTGTGTATACTATTTAATTGATATATTCAAAGATCGTAAATAGAATTGAAAGAATTTAACTCGAGTTTGTTGTGTAACTGAATTGTGTTTTATGTAGTGGTAGGACTATTTTGCAGGGGTCCGCCTGGGGAAGTACTACACCTTTGCCAGTTATTCAACCGCCAAGCAGTAGTGCGTAAAACATTATTGTGTTCCGGATTGAAGGGCAATGTTTCCAGCGAATTTACAGGGCACACAGAGATTTGACATCTTATATCTCGGGGTGACGAGCGCAGTGCATTGCCATCTAGGGTTTTGAACTGTTGAAGTTCAAAATTCTGAGTGGCGTTGAGCTGTTATGGGCAAGCGTGAAGAGCCATCAGGCGAGCGACTTCGCTCGTCTCATCACTCAGTATCATAAAAAAAACATTTAAGCATTTTTTTCACCGAAGTAGATAGATAGATAAAGTCTTTATTGTTCACACTACAAATAACATACACAAGACACGATAAAACAGCTTAAAAACTAGTGCAACAATCGGCGGCCTTATCGCTAAGAGCGATCTCTTCCAGGCAACCATAGGATGGAGAGAATTCCTAAAGGAGGTAGAAGGCGGGTCGTGCAATATTGAATAGTGTGATAAATAATTTAAATGTACATTCTAATAATAATACATACTAAATAGTGATACACACTAATACTTAAATTACTTACAATTACGATATTATACTAATATATATAGAAGTATAAAATAGATATATATGAAAAGTTAATTGAACATAATAACAGCGTCAACAAGGTGGCAACTGCGACAGATTAAATTGCTTTAGACCCTCTTAGCCCCTCACCCTCTTTCTTTTCAGTATTACTAGTAAAACAGTGGATTAACCCTTGATATACATGTACAGAATATTATTGCTCGTGGTTTTAAAATGTTTAACTTTGTAATGAGAACTGCAGATAAATTTAAAAATGAGCTTTCCTATAGCATAATGTTTAAGTCACTTGTCCGATCACAACTTGAATATGCTGCGCCAGTGTGGAACACTTACTATAAATGCTATATTAAAGATATTGAAAGGGTACAAAAGAAATTCTTACGCTGTATGAACTATAAATGTAACCGTCGTTTTATGTTATATGATGATTTGCTTAAAAAATATAACCTAATCAATTTGAAGTCAAGAAGGCTGCAACTTAGTGCTATGCCTTTATGTGATATTTGTCACAATCGGTATGATTGCCCCGAGTTGGTGGATAAGCTTTATTACAAGATTCCATCAAGAATCAACTCACGAATGAACCTAAGACTTTTTACACCTCGACCTGTCGCACCAACTCGGGTGAGCGATCTCCATCGTATCGTATAACTAAATGTTATAACGATCGTTTTAACAGTATCGACATATTTCATGAACGTTCTAGTGGTTTCCGGAGCTCAGTGCTGGAGGTTTTGGGTAGTGGTGACGGCAAACATTCCTCATGATGTATCCCTGGCTCTTAATTTAAATTTAATTTAATGTATAATCTATCTTTCCCAAGACGCCTTGGATATGGCACTACCCATGGTCTCTCTGCCGGCAACGGGATGTTGTCATAATCATGTATAACTTGCTTTTTTTTCTCAACTTCAATTTTAGTGGTTACCTACCTTTAGTGGTATATTTTTAAACTTACATATTTGTTAAGCACTAGTTAGTATTTTGATGTAAATTTTTATTATTTTTGTTTTCGCCATGTTCATATCTGTTATATATGAACCCGTGGTCAACGATGCTGGTATCACAACTATTATTAATTTAAAGTTAAATGATTATTTACGGGATATTTACCGTGGTAAGGTTGTGGAAGGAGCTCCCGATATTTCGGCGCAGTTACAAGTTACAGTTGCAGTCTTCCCGTGAACATGGTGCATGTAACTGCGCCGAAATATCGGGAGCTCCTTCCACAACCTTACCACGGTAAATATCCCGTAAATAATCATTTAACTTTAGTGAACAACCGTGATAGTTTAAAACAGTGTTTATTATTTATTTTTTTACTCTCTAGTTTTATATTTTGTTGTATACTGTTTGTTGATCATAATATAAATTGAAAAAAAAAAAATTGTCTTTCTATAGTTTTTTCATTGTATATCCTAGTGTAAAAACGCTATTGCTTTTCCTATAAATAAATCGCAGGCGTCTGTAAAATCTGTAATGTTTTGATGCGAGTCGATCCGACAGCCTATGAGCTATGGCGTCGTAAAGTCAATGCCATAATGAAACCAGAGTTTCCTTATTTGCATTTCGAAATCGATTCTGATGCGAGCGAAGTTTTATCACAGACGAATAATTAAACAATCAACAATACGCGCCAAAGTTGTCTCGTAAATCATACATTTTATATCGCGTAAATATTGTGAATGGGATGACGATTACCTTTACCTTTATGGTACACCAACAAGTATCCGTCTGAATATATGTTCAGACCTACACATTATCTATACACAGTTAGCTAGTATTTTGTTTATTTAATAAAGGCACTTGCCCAGTAAAAAAAAATGATTACAAGAAAAATATACATATCTATAATAAAACATACAGGGCGTCTTAAAATAAGGAGCTGAACACGTTAGGACAGTTTTTATAATTTTTGTCTCTTTATTTGTTTGTCCACGCACATCTCCTAAACCACTGGACGAATTTAAATGCGGTTTTCACGAATACGAGTATGCTTAGCTATGACCAGATTGAAGTATAGGCTGTTACTTTGCGCAAGGGTCGGATTAAGGGAGGAAAAAAGGGTTGAAAGTTTATATGAAAATGGGTGGACCGATTTGACTAATTTTGATCTTGAAATATATCTGGAAGTTTAGGGATGGTTTAAACGACAAATCAACGGCTGGACCGATTTGGATGAAGTGTTGAGTTCCTTTAGCGGGTAGAAGCGAGGCTGCGAAGCTAGATTATAATAAAGTGTACGAAACTTGGGAAAATAATTTCTGTCACATTAGGGGGTCATCCACTAACGCTCAGTTCCAGTCGGACTATATAGGTATATTATAAAATAAACTCCAAACACAAAATCTAATATACTAAAGCACAGTTGTTTCTACCCTATGAATTATACATTCCGGTAGAAAATTTATTTTAGTGGATGGCCATTAAAAATAAGAATTACTGTAGTACATTTATAAATTTACCGTTTTATCCGCGTGGATTATACATTCCGGGAATAAAGTATTCCGCCATCCACTAGCGTTCGTTCTAATGTAGTTATGGCTGACGGAGTTCCCTTACGAATATACTTTATTTAGCACATACTAAAAAAATATGTAAATATGTCCGGTGGTCGCACATATAAAATGACACGTTATATAATCATACAATACAATTATTATTTAACGTGAATAAACATAACTTTTTATGTATTTTCTTGTATCCTTGTCTTTTTTTACTTTTTTTTATGTATCACGGTTCCCTGGAAGAGATCTCTTTAAGCGATAAGGCTGCATGTTAAAAGCCTAGATATTTTTTTCTTGTAATCACACTAATATTATAAATGTGAAAGTTTGTGAGTGTGTATATTTGTTACTCTTTCACCCAGAAACGGCCGGATGGATTTGCATCATCATTATCAGCCAGAAGACGTCCACTAGTGAACATAGGCCTCCCTCTTTAACCTCCACACTGATCCAGCCATCTGCATCCACGGAATGCCCGCGACTCTCACGATGTCGTCGGTCCATCTAGTGGGAGACCTACCTACTTCTTCTAGCTGCGTCTTCCGGTTCGTGGTCTCCACTAAAGAACCTTTCTTCCCCATTGAAATTTGCATGAAATTTGGAATATACGAGTACATAGCCTATGTAGGATTATCACATATACTACTTTTCATCAACGTCAACATCACCGTTTTTCATCACCTAGTGTGCAACTAGTGTATTGTATTAATGTTATTCTTGTTATTACGGTATTTTAATGAAGCGTTATCTTGTAAGGAACGAGGTTAATCAACTACAAGCTTTATTCGGGGTGGTTTTCGTTTTGCGAGTTTTGTTTATGATACTGAGTTACGAGACGAGCGGAGTCGCTCGCCTGATGGCTCTTCACGCTTGCCCATAACAGCTCAACGCCACTCAGAATTTTGAACTTCAACAGTTCAAAAACCTGGATGGCAATGCACTGCGCTCGTCACCCCGAGATAAAAGATGTCAAATCTCAGTGTGCCCTGTAATTTCGCTGGAAACATTGCCCTTCAATCTGAAACACAGATGTGTTTGCACACTACTGCTTGACGGTTGAATAACTGGCAAAGTTGTGGAGGTGTGGCACGTCCCCATGTGGACTCTGCAAAAGAGTCCTACCACTACAAAATCTTGTATGTCAAAATGTTGTATCGTTTTAAACCTAAACACTTGTGCGTCATACATAACCATCCTCACGGAGCGCCGACCAGCACTAAAGCAATTAAATGTGATAAAATGAAGGTTTACAACGCACAGAATCCTGATAGTCGTGTTCTTCGGCCGATTGTAAACCGAACAATATAAAATACCCTTTATAATTTGTGCACTCATAAAAACTGTTTTTTAGAACAGTATTGCTCTCATGAATAGGTCTGTGTGTTAACTGGGTAGTACTTTATAGCAAGGATGGATTTTTGTCGATGCTTTATAGTAACAAATCTGGGACAAATATCTGGAACATTTTTGCACACACGGTCATCTGACCCCAAACTAAGCAAAGCTTGCAATATGGCTGCCAGAGACTGATATACGTACATATATATTTTTAAATACATACTTAAATAGATATTAACACCCAGACATAGAACAAACACAAATGTTCATCACACAAATGTTTGTCCTAGATGGGAATCGAACCCACGCCCCCATTATTATATTATATTTTTTATCACGTATAAGTAAGTTGGTAAGTAACGACGTGGTCGAAGATGAAGCACGCCACAGAAAAGATTTTGTTTTGTTTAAATTAGAACGGCTGTCAAGGCATTTTTGTAAGAATTTTTTTGTAGCCTCTTGCACCCATATAAACCCATAGCAACTGTGTTAGCAACTGTGACGCGGAGTTTGATGCGTTGACATAAATAAGATTAAACATTCTTATTTATGTCACAATATTTACTTCTCTTTTCTGTGAAGCACGCAATCTTCCACCGTTTCACAATTTGTGCCAATACCCCCTGCCCCCACCTTCTTTATAATAATAATATATAAAAATAAATGTGTTTATGTACGTAAGTGTGTGTCTTCTCTATGGACTCCGACACGTCTGGACCGATTTTGACGGAACTTCATTGGCAGATAGCTGATGTTATTAGGAGTAATGCGCGTGGGTGAAACCGCGGGGCGCAGCGAGTGTTAATATAATTTATAAGGTTTTGTTATCACTTTCACTACATATTATAAAACAAAGTAGCTTCCCTCTGTCTGTCCCTATATATGCTTAGATCTTTAAAACTACGCAACGGATTTTGATACGGTTTTCACTATCAGTTAGGTAATTTTTCACGGAAAGTTTATATATATAATAAAACATATACCCGTGCGAAGCCGAGACTGGTCGCTAGTACTTAATTTTCTATCTTATAGTGCACCTAAAGAACGCGAACAATCCAAGTCTAAGATACATTATTTGTCTTCCACGTCTCTGAAGCCCATTACTGTATTGTTAACATGCACAAACATAATTTATCGACCAACAACATTCATCTCAACCGCATAAATATATTAAAAACAAAAACATTACATTCAGAAAGAGATTAACGGTGAAATGAAGTGTTAATTGCATGGAAGCATTGAAAAATGATCAACATATGTTATATAAATAGTCATAAATAATGCCTCGAAATACAGTTTAAATAATAATAAGTGCAACAGAACAAGAATTAAAAAATATAACCACGTGTTATTAATTTCGTGCCCGACTGAGGTGTGAGTGTGAGATGAAGACACTGAGAAAGGTGTAGAGTCAGTTTGCATTGTGTTTTTTTTTTATAGAATAAGTGGCAAACAAGCTACGTGCCACCTGATGGTAAGTGGTCACCGCTGCCTATAGACATCTACGATACCCGGGGCATTGTCAGTGCGTTGCCTACCTTTGAGAACTCTAATTCCCCCTTCGTTTGAAGCAGTCCAAATTATACTTCGGAGGAAAAACCGAAGGTGGATTGGTTGGACCGATTTGTTCGCAGTCAATATTATTTTATGGAATAACTATGCAGTGCTGTTGCCCGCGACTTCGTACGCTTCGTATCTATGTTGCGTAGATTTACATATAAACATTCAACCCTTTTTCCTAACCTTATATAGTATAAAACAAAGTTGCTTCCGGCTGTCTGTCCCTATATATGCTTAGATCTTTTTTTAATAATTATAATATCACTCCAGAGATACCGGGGTCCGTGACTTTTGTCATGCTTTTACTACAATTTTGTTAACTTTAACGAATTTACTTTACACAATACAGGGAGAGGAAGTTAGTTATTCTTAATCTAAGGTTAAAACAATTTAGTCATGTCATTACTAGTTTATGTGTATACCGCGAGCAGACCAGCGACCCGCAAGCAGCACCCGATCACGAGCATGACTCATGTGCCAGGCATCGCCCTCCTCAACCATATTGGAGGGATGCTTAGATCTTTAAAACTACGCAATTGATTTTAATGCGTTTTTTTAAATATGAATTAGATATAATAATTCAAGAGGAAGGTTTATATGTATAATACATGCATAATATAGTATAGAAACACTGTTAATTTTAGATGTTTCTAATGTGATGTCGTAAATAAACACATTTGTTTGCTCTTACATTGCAAACGCTGGCTTTTACATGTACTACGGTATTATTCACCTTAAAAAGGTCTACAAAAAAGTCTGCAATAGTATATGTCTATCTCTTAGGGATATCCCACAATAACCATTTTTTATCCTTTACTTTTTACGAGAAACAATGGCTTATTTACGAAGCGATTTTAAGCAATACAGTATTAATCCTTATCCAATTAAGTACCTTAAATACATGGTTCAATTAATATTGATCAATATGGCCTTATACAGCATGTAATTTAAATGAATATGTTCAAATATATTACAGATTTAAAATGCAGGGACATAGCGTTTGCGGCGGTACCGGCCGGGGGGCGTTGTATATAAAGACATTCTGTGGTATATTTAGTACCGGCTTGGCACCCGTGTGAAGCCGGGGCGGGTCGCTAGTTTAACAATATTTTAATTTCTGATTATATAATTAAATGTAAATTCCCACGCAGCGACTCCACGGCCGCCTCTGTTCCAGTTCCAATTCCAAAGCAGAGTTTGACTTACGGCGCAGTTTTAAATAACTGCCGAACGCTCATTACATTTTCCAATCGGGTATTTGCATAACTATTGGAATGGAACCTTCGGAGCTTGTGTGTTTTACCTGATGTATGGACCGCCCCACGTAAAATGAATTCACATTGTTTTTTTTTAATCTTTTTGCCGTCTTTGCCTGTTTTATGATGTTGGAAATGGTTTTTCACGAGTCGCTAGGTATTATTTAGGATGTAGAATTGTAGACTAACTTTATGCCTATTTAGCACGTTTTTGTTAAACTCGCTTTCCTGTCTGTCTGTTAGTCCGTTCGGTGCAAAATTTAAAAGACCTGTAAATGTAGATCAAAACTGGATGATAATGAAATATTTACTTATATTAAAACTAATATTAATCTATACATATAATAAAAACGTAGAGATAAAAAAAACTGTAATTGCGAGATAACAAAAAAAAAAACACACAGGGCGTCTTAAAATAAGCAGCTGAACACGATAGGACAGTTTTTAGAGTTTTTGTCTGTTTGTTAGTTAGTTTGTTTGTTTGTTTGTTTGTCCGCGCACATCTCCTAAACCACTGGACGGATTTAAATGCGGTTTTCACGAATATGCTTAGAAATTACCAGATTAAAACATAGGCTATCTTATATAATTTATTTTAATTCTTTATTTTTACATAAACGAAAATAAAAATCAATGATTTATTTCTTCGTTACCAGAAACGTAATATGAGGATCGTCACATAGCCTCAAGCAAGGAGATCCAAAGTAAAGAGAATGTTATTGACATATCCATTAAAATTTTGAAACTGTCAACTGTCATTCAGATAATCAGTTTAAATTTGAAGAAGGTTCCTTAACCTTCTTAGATGAATGAACGTGTAGATCAAGCATGTTATAGGCCTTACAACCTCTTTGGTGATTCATTCCAGTACATGGAGTAGGAGTATTACATTATCTTGGTTTTATTCTATGTTAGCATTTAAAACACAAAATATACCGCATCCTATTTTAATTCAGTCCCGCGAATAGAAATATCAAAAAAGGCCTTTGTACATGACAATAAACCTATACAACAAAATTCCGGACGCAATAAAGAAAGAAATAAATAATAACATATAGTGGATTTGTTCTATTGATATAGAAGGAGAGGTTTAAGCTACCGACAATGGAAGAAAATAGCAGAGTCCGAAAGAAATTATAAATTTATTGCAAAGAAAAATCTTAGACAAATCTTAGAAAAAGCGAATGACAATTCTATTTGAAAATCGGTGTTCTTTTATTTTTTTCTTTTCGCGCCCTAGCGCCACACGTCGAGGAAAATTGGAATGAAATTCACGAAGGTTGGCGCAAGGAGTACGAGTACGCCACAAACACTTTTCCAGAACCAACTTCGTAAGTTTCTAACCCAAAAATGTTATTACGAGATAAAAGATTTTTTCGACGATAAAATTTAGAAAATTATAATTAGAAAATAAATATCGATATATAAATAGTTAAGAAAGTAGCGTCATAAGTTTTGTATGATCTCATATATAATTAAGTAACCTATCACACTAAGTTTTTTTTTTTGTTTTGTAAAATTACTTCACCCTAGGTTAAGTTTGAATAGTATATATAATATTTATGTAATAGATTTAACTATACTTAAATTTATATGTTTATGTCTGTGGTCTGGTTTTATGTATAGCCACTACATAAGTCATTGCTGCACTCTTTATGCAGGGTATATAAACTTAGCTTTTAGAAGAATACAGTGTATTTACCGGCTCCTTCCACAACCTTACCACGGTAAATATCCCGTAAATAATCATTTAACTTTAGTGAACAACCGTGATAGTTTAAAACAGTGTCTAATACAGTGTATATTTACAATAAGAATAAGAATATCAAAAAAACAAAAACAAATTATCTATAATCTATAAATATAAAAAGAGAATATATTATGTACACACTAGAAACTAGAATATAGAAATAATTTTATTTTACTGTGATATTTTAACAGATAAATAGAGTAGTTCCATTTTAGGGCTTTTTAAACTAGGTATACATACAAATGCACGCGAAATAAGAAATAACTAGCCAAGAGCGTGTTAAGACAAGCATTATGTCAGGGTTCCGTGGCCAGCCAAACTGGACAGTCAAATTTCAGAGATGTATATCATCCCGATATGACATGATATACTTTTTATGGTTTAGACAAAAAGAAAATTTCAAAACATGCTCTGTACTGTGGTCACATTATCTTTTTGATTTGAAAACTGTTGACGGTGTTATTTATTACTTTTATGCTCCTATCAATACTTCACACAGGGCGACATAAAATAAGCAGCTGAACAGTTTTTAGAATTTTTGTTTTTTTGTTCACGCACATCTCCTACACCCCTGGAAGAAAATGCGGACGGATTTAAATGCGGTTTTCACGAATATGCTTAGCTATGACCAGATTGAAGTATAGGCTATGTTATTTTGCGCAAGGCCAGATTAAGGGAAGAAAAAAGGATTGAAGGTTTATATGAAAATCTACGCGTACGAAGTCGCGGGCAAAAAAGCTAGTCGCTAATAAAACTATTTATTAAAACAATCTATTGAATGAAAATTGCGTTCAGACCTAAGAGAAGTAATTAGATACTACCTACTTAAACGAAACATTACCTGAGGCATGTAATCAGAAACGTCCAGTAGTGTGTGTTTTAGGCATAAATGTATCTAATGTTTGTGAATAATAGAAGCGCCCAGGGACAACATGTTTTAAATAATATTTCACTTTATTTAAATTCCTCAAAGATCTTATTTGTTGCAGTCGAAGATGCCGTCATCATCATCAACCATAAGACGTCCACTGCTGAACATTAGCCTCTCCTTCCTCCTTCCTCCGAGAGCCTGCCATCTGCATCCACTGGATGGCCGCGACTCTTGCGATGCCATCAGTCCATCTAGTGGGAAACTTACCTATACGCTGCGTCTTCTGGTTCGTGGTCTCCACACAAGAACCTTTCTTTCCCATCAGTTAACGATTCTTCGAGCGATAGGGCTTGCCCATTGCCGCTTCAACTTGCAAATTTTAATAGCTATGTCAGCGACTCTGGTTCTTTGGTGAATATCCACGTTCCGGATTTGATCACGCAAAGAAACTCCGAGCATAGCTCTCTCCATTGCCCGTTGTGTGCATCTGAGTTTTCCCAAAAGGCCAATAGTCGGAGGTATGGATCTGCTAATATGAAACACCACTATCGTTTTAGATAGCTAGATAAATAAATAAATGTCTGGGACATTATTGCACACATGGTCATCTGACCCAAAACTAAGCAAAGCTTGTAATAATGCTGCCAGAGACTGATATATCGTACTATACATATATATTTTGAAATAGATATTAACACTCAGACATAGAACAAACAAAAATGTTCATCACACAAATGTTTGTCCTAGGTGGGAATCCAACCCACGCCCCCAAGCGCAGAAGGCAGGTACACTACCAACTGAGCTAACAGGGTTGTCATAGTAGATAGATAGAAACTAACCTTTTGATCAGTGCACAAAATTAAATGTCTGTAAGCAGGGGTAAATCCCTCGTATGGTTTCGCACGAAAATAATATGCGAAAAAAAGATTTTCTATTGATAGAAAGCATATTCGAATGGTTCAAACAACTCGTTGCATTAGCAAGTGATATGATTATTTAAAAAATGCGACTTTAGTTTGGGATTTCGTTTGAAATTCAGTCATATCGCATGATAATGATACTTTCGTGCGAAATATCATACGAGCGATTAAAAAATCGAGCCTCAGTACTACCGCGTCAAATATATTGTGATACTTCACCAAAATCATCATTTCAAACACACGTTCTTACACTCTCTTATAGACACTAAAGTAATTGAAATGAAGTTGAAATTTCAGTAGCATAAATATCAAAAACCTTTTGACCTAAGTAATGCAGGTTGATTTATTGCATCGAAATGAAATACTAATTTCTCAAAAGTACCCACTCGAGCGAGACTGAGATGTTTTATTCTCTTTTGAACCCAATGCGTACTACAATAAAGCTGTTTTAATTTAACTCTTCATGCAAGGGCTGTTATGTACCTAGTTCAAGTGAAGCATGGGATTTAAATTTCCATGTTCTTTGAATGTTCGTGGTTGAGTTCTTTTAGAACTTGTAATAACATTTCAATCTGTTATATACTATAATGCAGCATATAGCACCAGAAAAATAAATACGTTTTCATGAGAGTTTTATTTCTCTGACGGCTCCGTCTAGGATCGAAGATTGTAAATACAACAAGTAGGTTCTTATGATGTTCAATGTTTTAATTTAAGGCGAGTGTTTACCACTTTTAAGCAACGCTTGTCGCTACAGATGACCATAAGGCTTAGCATATTGTATTAAAGTCGCATTTAGTGGAGCAAAACCATGGCACTTAAACAGTCGTGCGTTCCGCTACTTCTATTTTTGAGGTTTTTAGGGTTCCGTACCCAAAGGGTAAAACGGGACCCAATTACTAAGTCTCCGCTGTCCGCCCGTCCGCCTGTCACCAGGTTTGTATCTCATGAACCGTGACAGACAGTTGAAATTTTCACAGATGATGTATTTCCGTTGCCGCTATAACAACAAATACAAAAAAATATAATAAAATAAATATTTGAGGGGTCTCCCATACAACATAGTGATTTTTTTGCTCGTTTTCGCTCGATATTGATAACGGAAAGAGGTAGAAGCTTGAAATATTCACAGTATATTTACTTATATATCCACTTTAAAAATAAACTATTAAATTAAAATAAAATTTATATTTAAGGGGGGCTCCCATACAAAAAACGTGATTTTTTGCCGTTTTTATAGATAATGGTACGGCATCCTTCGTGCGCGAGTCTGACTCGCACTTGGCCGGTTATTCTTATATGTTTTTTAAAGTATAGCTGTAATGTAAAATGTACCATGACGGAACCGTTATGGTAATTTACATAATTATGAAATCTGTATATGAGGTTATAGTAGACATCTTTTAGTAAATGGGTATTTGAATGATCCCAAAAACACAGGGAGAATAAGTCAAATCAGTGATACTTAATTTTTTTTTCTATCGAGCGAAAATTCCTACCGTCACGCTGTACCGTGTATTTTAAAACAACGCCATCTCTTGTAGAATAGGTGAATTACTACTTAAGTTTTCACTTCCGAGGTGCAGTCTTATATGACTGATGTTTTTTTTTTTGTTTACTCTTCACCTTATTCTGAAATTACATATTTTTCCTCGAATAGACAGTTTTTATTAATAAATGTGTTAATAAGCTTTCGTTTGCCCGCCAACTCGCCTGATGTTAAGCGATGATGCGATCTTGTTTTGGTCTTTGCAGTTTCCTAGATAAAGTATTTAATTTTGACACCATTATTATTATTTTAAGCTAACTATGGAAGCAGACATACTAAAACTGTTATTTTAAGTTTTATATGAACAGAATAGCAATTAATTATAACCTCATAATGCTTAATATCTTCTACTATTATTTTGAAAAATAATAGTATTGATGGCTTATTTCTAATTTTCCTGTTAAATCTCACATTCCATGAGGTTTGTTATACGGGGTTTTGCCTGTAGCAGCACCAAATATCCACCATATCATAATTTTCCAAGCACTGGTCCACGAAGTAATAAATAATAAATAAATATCTGGGACATTATTGCACGCATGGTCATCTGACCCTAAACTAAGTAATGCTTGTAATATGGCTGCCAGAGACTGATATACACGCATAATATATTTTTGATACATACTTACATAGATATTAACACCCAGACATAGAACAAACACAAATGTTTGTCCTAGGTGGGAATCGAACCCACGCCCCACAGCGCAGAAGGCAGGTTCACTACCAACTAAGCTAACGGGCCTGTCAAAATAATGATTGTATTTATTTATATTTTCATCTTCATAACGGTAACAAATGGAGTTGTTATAATTTTACCATAAGTAAATAAAACCACTTATTTCGTAATGTACGAAATTATAGTTGGAAGTGCTTATATAGTCTGCAACACATGGAAATACTGAAAAAGAACTAAACTAATAAAAGATTAATTTTTACCTTTGACTCATGATATGAAGCCAGCCGTCGCCGATATCCTCCTTGGGCAAATGTACTAGAGCCATGCATATTTTGACATGGTTGTGAGCTTCTTGGTGTTGTAATAAGCTGATGGACTTGGATGGACTCAAAAGCGATCTAGCAAAGTGCACAAAGCATCCTTTGACTATGTTATTTAGAAATGTCTTTTTTATAGCATTTATTCGCGCTTTTTCGAAGTCGAGTGTTATAGCTTCTAGTTTCCAATCTGGTAAATAAAATTGGATCGTGAAAAAACTTTTCTTAAGTAGCGTGCCTCTTGAACCTCTTCTTTATCTATACTAATATTATAACGAGGAAAGTTTTGATTGTTTGTTTGTTTGCATTGAAGGCACCGAAACTATTGAACCGATTTGAATATTCTTTCACTGTTGGGAAGCTACACTATCCCCGGGTGATATACGCTATTATATTTTGAAGCGAGGCCGAAGGCCGAGCTTACTCCTGTGCAAAGCCGGGACGATCGGCTAGTTAGTCAATATGGCGTAAAAAAGGTATTTATTTTATTTGGAGCAGTTTTAGTACTTCCAATGTCATCATGTATGACGTACAACTGGAAAAACGGCGTTGCGCAATACTTGAACGCTCCATCCACGAAATAATAGTGAACGCCCTTTAAATGTATTACTGCATATAAAAAGATTTTTGGGCCTGACTGTACCATACAGAAGTAATGATTTGCCAAACGGGATAAAATGTATAAAGAATATAATAGTTTACGAAAAGCAACTTTTTAGTAGGTATACTAACAGGTTTACCAAACGGGATGTACCCTGCAAAATATTTGTGATCCGCCGAATTTGATATCTAGGACCCTACGTTTTCGTCACCTGTTTTAAGCGATTCAGTTTACATGTGGAAAATCACGCGAACGTGAACCTTAAAGCTGAAAACAAACAATCGGACGCGACTGATTAGTGTGCAGTCTTTCAAAAGACAACAACGGCTGACAAAAACATCCAGTTCGCCAGATTTCTGTCGGACGTCCGAACGCTCAAGGTCAGCCCAAAGTTACGTCCGATAGTATAACTATAGCTCAGTGTACATTCATTATCTAGATACTTTTATGTCGCGTCCGTCAGCCGCGTCTGATAATTTGTTTCCAGCTTAACGCGCCCAGATACGGTTTGCGGTCGCGCAGCTTTTTGCAATCACCTAAACAGCATCGCTTTTTACAACAGGTAGCGGTACGGCCCCAGTCCGTCTGTACCCATGAATTTCTAAGCTATTCAACACAACATTAAAAGAAATTGTCAAAGTTGTTAACGACATATTGATACATGATATAATTCCCTATCATGCATATTAGTTTTGCAAATTTTCTACAAAATATTTATCATGATGAAGGTAATATGGGATTCTTTAAAAGGGCTGTTAATATAGTCTTTAAGGGTCGGCAATATCTGTGATGTGGTGTTGCAGGTATCCATAGGCGACAGTGATCGCTCACCATCAGGCGGCCCGTGTGCTTTGCCACCTATGGCATAAAAAATTACTGGCCAAGTACGAGTCGGACTAGCACACGAGGGTTCCGTACCATTATCTAAAAAAACGGCAAAATAATCACGTTTGTTGTATGGAAGCCCCCCATAAATATAGGTTTTATTTTAATTTCATTATTTATTTTTAAAGTGAAGATATACCTTAATATTCTGTGAATATTTCAAGTTTCTACCTGTTGTCATTATCAATATCGAGCAATAACGAGCAAATAAAGTCACGTTTGTTGTATGGGAGCCCCTTTAAATATTTTTTTTATATGTTGTTATAGCGGCAACATAAATATATCATCTGTGAAAATTTCAACTGTCTAACTATCACGGTTCATGAGATACAGCCTGGTGACAGACGGACAGATGAACAGATTGACAAACGGACGTACGGACAGACGGACAGCGGAGCCTTAGTAACAGGGTTCCGTTTTACCCTTTGGGTACGGAACCCTAAAAAGAAAAAAATAGGGAAGTGATTCATAATTACTTATGTATTTTACTTCTGTCAATGATTTAGTTTTCTTAAGAGCAACATTCTTGCAAATGTTATTAATGTTATTATTTTTGCCATTTGCGGTTCTCACCTGATCCTATCATAACACTTGTGTTCTTTGTTCAAAATAGGGTTCAACGATACAATGGAATAAGTATTTTTTTCCATGTCATCGGTATCAGGACATTGCAAATAACTTCTTCATCACTCATACTCGGAAAGTAGATCTGAAGTTGCCCGAGGAACGGGTTGAAAGTAATACATTTCAATCTTAGGGAGAATCACTTTCAACTGACAGACACTCAAATTATTTATAAAAAAACTAGTTCTATTTTCGCATTTGTATAGAACCATGTTCCAACTTTTTTTTTCTCCTCATAGGATTATGGTCCCGCACTTCTCGTGCATTTGCCATATAATATTTATTTTTTATTTTTAGTTTCCTTGTATTCGTAATGAAAAACACAGTGTTTACCTCGGGGTAAAAGACTAGGATAGGATAACAATGTACTAATTAATATAAAATTATAAGTCAGTTCTCTGACACCATCACCTCAGGTGATACAAATATATACGTTGGCTCTATTAACTCTCCAGTTGAAGAACCTCATGGTATAATAAGTAATATTTCCGTAATTGTATTTAAATAACCACTCACAGTTAGTTCCTTTCAGTTTTGTTTTTACTATATTTTGATTTATTTGACCACAGAATTTAATGCGTGACAAGATGAACTTGAAAACAGGTTACAACATTCGTGGCTCCGTCTATTTTATTCCATTGTAAATCAAGCTACGGAACCCATACGTAACATCGTAAATTCATCCGAGTTTTTACTCTCTCGCTACTGTGAATTTCTTAGATGGTCACAAACGCGCCGAAACCTCTTCATAACACTCGAATCTAAAAAAAACTATTTTATTGGACACTCAGCCGGTCTATTATTCCAAGTAGCAAAAAAAATAAAATACAGCACCCCAATAGGTACTATAAAAGTGGGGTTTCGTCTGTCTTTCTGAAATTAAAACTTGACGTTTCTCGGAACGCTCGAGTCTGTTTTCTCACGATGGAGGCGAGCTCTCCGTAGAGTTTCTATATCCTAATAAATGGTTGATTACACCCGAAGCGCCGTAACATTGTAAAAGTATATAATATGTTTTATGACAATCGTAAATGTGTACGTTTTTTAGAGAACGTTTTGTGTGTGTGATATTTAGGATTTATTGTAGTGCTTATACTGCTATTAGATCTGTTGACGTTGCTTTCCTTTAAACCTCCAGGCATGGCAGTGGACTTAGAACTTTATGAGATTATTATTTGACAAATGTTTTTTGATAAAGATATAAACTAAAAAAAAGATGTAGCTAAAATTACCTAAAGTAGCAGTGGATTACCACATTCCCATTCCCATTGTAATAAAAAAAAGGGTAGGGTAAATTGTACAGGGTCCCATTTTTACCCATTGGGTACGAAACACTAAAAATGGATTATTTATGCGAATGAATCCACAGGTTGCAAACTATATCATATTATACATAATAATAAAGCCTTTATTTCCATGCACTTTACATTGAGTTTAAACTAACATAATACTAGGTACAATAATATAAAATTATAAATAAGGTGCGTTTAGGGCATAGCTTCTCTACGGATATAGGCCTCCTCCAACTAATTTTTTTTGCATGATTTCGACTGCAGTTCAGAGCGTCTTTTGAGTTAGTTTTTATTTCTATTTTTTTGTTTCTTCTTTTATAATATATTTATTGGATCTTATTAAAATCTTCCATTAGTATAATTCTTCATCTTGCAAGTTTTTTGAGCTGCCTTTGCGGTGATAATAATTATTTAACAATATAGGTACATAGAGGTGCTGGCTAGTTGGAGGGTTGCAGTCGTAATCTCCCGCGGTGACTGGCCGTGTTGGAAGATGAAGGTGAAGGTCATATGGTACATAATGGAGATAAAATCTGAATTAACGTCGTTCAATTAGAAACTATTGAAAATTAGTAGCTTAAGCCATAAAAACGTAACATTCACGTTTCATTGCATTTTTTAATAGCATTATTCAGTTTTAAACCGATAACTGTTACTAATTATTTACTTTCGAACCATGGCGTTTTCATACCAGAAACGACTAAAAACTATCATAGGTAAGTTCAGAGTGCGTCGTTCATTGTAGGTTAGGTATCTGGATTTACGGGCATAATAGTGAAAAAATAAAACCGTAATTGTCAAGATGAATGTAAAATATGTAAACCATATCATGAACATGGTTTATTTTATGTCAGTAATTTTTTCGATCTAATTCCGGCTTCGCGGTTTTATCATCGCACTAGCCGCCACCGTTTGAAAGTGCATCCACAATCTTAGATCAGTGGAAATCGCACACTGTGCGATTCACACGATCTTTGTTGCCTCACACTTGCAAAATGTGGAATGAGCTACCCTCCGCGGCGTTTCCGAGAAGCTACATCATGGGGTTCTTCAAAAGGCGAGTTAATAGAGTCTTAAAGGGTCGGCAACGTATTTGTGATACCTCTGATGTTACAAGAAGTATCCATAGGCGACGGTGACTGCTTACCATCAGGTGGTCCGTCTGCTTGTTTGCCATTTGTGGCATATAAAAAAATTCTACTACCTTTCTCTCTAAGAGTTTAACGAAAAATTACTTTTGTATATTGAAGGTAATAAGTTCATAATATGCTGACTTTAAGGACCCGGGTATGTCCTAAAACTGCGACCAGAACCACCGGAGGATGGGCAGCAGCGTCCTATTAGTACACAGTGAACGTACTGCGATCCACAAGCCGCCTGCCAAGCGTGGGGATTATGGCAACACCCCTCTCTGTTAGGGAGGCCTTGTCCAACAGTGGACGTTAATTGGCTGATGATGTGATGCTGACTTTCCAGAATTTTAATCCGTTATTTAGAATAAAAAGTACAAATGTTGGTGTTTGTATTACAAAGAAGAAAAATCATTGATTTTACAGTTATTTTTAGTATACATTAAAATTAGAGAGGGCTTAAAAAAATCGTTTCAGAATGTGTGTTTGCAATATAAATACAAAAAACAACAAAAATAAACATTGAAGGCCTTACTTAAAAACGTTACTTCAGTTGATATATGTGTTACTATATCTTCTATAATGATTCTAAACTTAATAGTTTCAGTAATTAAAACAAATTAACTAAAATATAATTTTGACAATATTCTAACATAGACATAATTACCCTTTTTAACTTTAACAAAAACTTACTAATCTATACATATAATAAAAACGTAGAGATAAAAAAATCTGTAATTGCGAGATAACAAAAAAAAAAACACACAGGTCGTCATAAAATAAGCAGCTGAACACGATAGGACAGTTTTTAGAATTTTTGTCTGTTTGTTTGTTTGTTTGTTTGTTTGTTTGTTTGTTTGTTTGTTTGTTTGTCCGCGCACATCTCCTAAACCACTGGACGGATTTAAATGCGGTTTTCACGAATATGCTTAGAAATTACCAGATTAAAACATAGGCTACCTTATATCATTTATTTTAATTCTTTATTTTTACATAAACGAAAATAAAAATCAATGATTTATTTCTTCGTTACACGAAACGTAATATGAGGATCGTCACATAGCCTCAAGCAAGGAGATCCAAAGTAAAGAGAATGTTATTGACATAGCCATGAAAATTTTGAAACTGTCAACTGTCATTCGGTTAATCAGTTTAAATTTAAAAAAAGATTCCTTAACCTACTTAGATGAATGAATGTGTAGATCAAGCATGTTATAGGCCTTACAACCTCTTTGGTGGTTCATTCCAGTGCATGGAGTAGGAGTATTACATTATCTTGGTTTTATTCTATGTTAGCATTTAAAACACAAAATATACCGCATCCTATTTTAATTCAGTCCCGCGAATAGAAATATTCAAAAAAGGCCCTTTGTATATGAAAATAAACCTATACAACAAAATTCCGGACGCAATAAAGAAAGAAAGAAATAATAACATTTTTCCTGAACCAACTTCGTAAGTTTCTAACCCAAAAATGTTATTACGAGATAAAAGATTTATTCGACGATAAATTTTTGAAAATAATAATTAGAAAATAAATATCGATATATAAATAGTTAAGAAAGTAGCGTCATAAGTTTTGTATCATCTCATATATAATTAAGTAGGTAACCTATCACACTAAGTATGTTTTTTTTTGTTTTGTAAAATTACTTCACCCTATGTTAAGTTTGAATAGCATATATAATATTTATGTAGTAGTAACTATACATAAATGTATATATTTATGTCTGTGGTCTGGTTTTGTGAACAGCCGCTACATAAGTCATTGCTGCACCCTTTATGCAGGGTATATAAACTTAGCTTCTAGAAGAAGAAAGTGTATATTTGCAATAAGAATAAAGAAATAATTTTATTTTACTGTGATATTTTAACAGATAAATAGAGTAGTTCCATTTCATGGCTTTTTAATCAAGGTATAGGTACATACAAATGCACGCGAAATAAGAAATAACTAGCCAAGAGCGTGTTAAGACAAGCATTATGTCAGGGTTCCGTGCCCAGCGAAACTGGACAGTCTAATTTCAGAGATGTATATCATCCCGACATGACATGATATACTTTTAATGGTTTAGACAAAAAGAAAATTTCAAAACATGCTCTGCACTGTGGTCACATTATCTTTTTGATTTGAAAACTGTTGACGGTGTTATTTATTACTTTTATGCTTCGATCAATACTTCACACAGGGCGACTTAAAATAAGCAGCTAAACATGTTAAGGCAGTTTTTAGAATTTATGTTTCTTTGTTCACGCACATCTCCTACACCCCTGGAAGAAAATGCGGACGGATTTAAATGCGGTTTTCACGAATATGCTTAGCTATGACCAGATTGAAGTATAGGCTGTTATAGTGCTGTGTATAGTATGTTATTTTGCGCAAGGCCGGATTAAGGGAAGAAAAAAGGATTGAAGGTTTATATGAACATCTACGCGTACGAAGTCGCGGGCAAAAAAGCTAGTAATTAATAAAAATAAATAAAATAACTGGCCAAGTACGAGTCGGACTCGCGCACGAAGGGTTCATTTTCCATAAAACGGCAAAAAAAACACGTTTATTTGTATGGGAGTCCCCTTAAATATTAATTTTATACGAATTTTATAATTTATTTTTAAAGTGAATATACAAGTAAATATTCTGTAAATATTTCAAGCGTCTACCTGTTGCCGTTATCAATATCGAGCAAAAAAATCACTTTTGTCGTATGGTAGCCCCCTTAAATATTTATTTTATTCTATTTTTTTGTATTTTTAGTTATAGCGGCAACGAATATACGTTATCTGTGAAAGTTTCAATTGTCTAACTATCACGGTTCATGATATACAGCCTGGTGACAGGCGGACGAACAGACGGAAAGACAGACGGACAGCGGAGCCTTAGTAATAGGGTCCCGTTTTACCCTTTGGGTACGGAACCCTAAAAACTAACCTTTGTACGCCGCACCTGGCAAGGACATGAGATACGTTTCCATTCTTCCGACCCTGTATGCTACTTTATACGTATGTGTACCTACCATGTTCTGACAAATAAATATAAATAAATATGAATAAATAAATATGATTTGATTAAAATTGCTCTCACAACATCTCGCTGACAGCAATTTAAAGCATAGATCAAGTTGAGTAACTTTATTAAGTAAGACCCTGGATTTTTCAGTTCTCCTTAGTATAGTGATGGAAACGAGAGAGCATCATCCTAAATATTATGAAGAAGCATTGAACTTCTACGGGCTCATTGAGCCCTGGCAATGGCGTGACTACGTAATACCTCTGGAAAATTTCACCGACTGCCACTGCCCCAGGGTTTACTTTCCATTGTGTGCGCACAATGGAATCACGTACGTCAATGGGTGCGTCATGACGTGCTTGAATCAAACCTCGAGAAGAGAGGGCCCTTGCATTATATACCGTAGAAGTGGGGCGACTAAACTTGCCAAAATAGCATTTCCCACGGAGTGGTCAAACAAAACGCAAAAACAGTTCAAGATTAAATCCGTATACATTGATAATATTATACTCTAATATAATGATGTGTAACATTTGTTAAACATCTAGGGCCTTACTTAAAAACGTTACTCAAGTTCACATACGGTTAAATATGATCCGTCTTGTTTTTGCGTGTGACGATTGCCGTCAGCGAGAAGTTGAGCGAGTTTTTTAAAACATAGATCAACTTGAGTAACGTTTTTAAGTAAGGCCCTTAGTTAACACTAAATAAATGTGAATATTATATCTTCTATCAATCTTCTATCTTTTTCTATATAATTATAATATATACATGTATAAAATGGGTTAGTAACACCATTTATAACTCGTGGGCCAATTTTCATGATCTTTGATTTGTTGGATTTCTCTCCGCCCCGAATAGCAGAATAAGTATTAAAGTATCGGAAAATTACACATTTTTTTTTCAAAAAAACTACTAAGTCAAAGGAGGTTGCTGTTGCTGCCAAGGAGATTGCTTTAAGGAGGTATATAACGCGGGTGAAACCGCAGGGCACAGGTAATCTAAATATATATAGAAAAAAGTCGTATTAATTACACTATTTATAACTCAAGAACGGCTGAACCGATTTGGCTGAAAATTGTTGGAGAGGTAAGGGGTGGGGAGTGCGGAAGGAGGTAAAAACCAGTTGACTTGAGAACATCCTCTTTTTTGGAAGTCGGTAAAAAAATAAGAATGTGGAGGCCGGAATGAGATAGAGTTAGTAGTTGGTAGTTTCACGTACGAAGTCGCTAGCAACCGCTAGTTTATTGATGTGATGTAATTATTTTATATTATATCAGATAGCAATACCTACGTAAACTGAAGAAATTGTTTAAATGGCTTATAAACTTCTGGGCCCTGATCCATCTGAGACCTCTAAAAATTTGACTTTTATTCCTTAGGAATAAAGGTCAACTTTTGAGGTAAACTTAACGCTACGCCTTATGAGCGCGTTTGTAGTAATCCAGGACCGGAGCATTTTAAGTTTTTGATCGGATTAGGAAGAGAAGAGATACTTAATTATTTTCCAACAGAGTGAGTGTCAGTATAAATTTGTGTGAAACCGCAGGACATAAATTTATACTCACTACGACGTCACTACGGCCTTTGTAAGTATAGAGCGCTCTCTGTCTCGCAAGACATTTAAAGTGAATAATTATATCCTTAATTTTAAACACTTTTCAATTTCGTTTTCGGTGGTCAGCTCTATTTATGAAACAATAAAAAAATATCAGTCCGATAGCATATTGAACTTCTTTAGATTTTCAGCACAAAAGATCCGTCGTGAACGGTGGCTCTTAGAATTCGTAATTAGAAGAAAAACAGTGTAGAGATGGAGTGTTAGAGTCGTCTGTTGGAGGATGTCGGCACGTGCCAGTCCAGGGTTCGAGTGACACCGTGAACGGTCGCAGGCGGCGCGTGAGCAGCGCTCCGGTTTCAAAGGGCCCGCCGCCGACGCCCGCGCCGATATTCTCGTGTCTCGTTACCACGCACCGCCAGTTTTAGCACACTATCTGGATAAATTGGTTACTCCGTAATGGAGGGGTGCGGGAGTCGATGGAGGTGAGGTTATCCCTACAGAAAAGTTTTTTTTAAATTAGAACGGCTTTCAAGGCATTTTTGTAAGAAATTTGTTGTAGCCACTTGCACCCATATAAACCCATAGCAACTGTGTTAGCAACTGTGACGCGGAGTTCGACGCGTTGACATAAATAAGAATGTTCAATCACATATCTGTCACAATACCTGGCGACAGAGTTTCCTTCTCATTTCCGTTCTATTACTTCCCTTTTCTGTGGTTTTTCCATTTTTAACCGACTTCCATAAAGGAGTTTCTCAATTCGACTGGTTCTTTTTTATTTTATTTTTATATTTGTTACCTCTGAACTTTCAACTGGGTGATCCGATTTTGGTGATTCTTTTTTTATTTGGAAGCTGGTGCTTCCCGTGCGGTCCCATTTCAATTTAGTCCAGTTCTGTAATTTTTTTTATATTGATAATTTTTAGCAACGCTTATTACTACAGATGACCATAAGGCTCAATATATTACAATAATATTCATACATCGCATTTAGCGGAGCAAAATCATGGCGCTTACATACAGTTGTGCGTTTCGCTACTTCTATTTTTGGGTTTTCGGAAAGTATAGCTGTATTTTAAAATGTAACTTTGTGGTTCCCTCCATAATAATGAAATCTGTATATTAAGATATCTTAGACATGATCTAATAAATAGATATTTGAATTATTAAAAAAAACCGAGAAAAGCGCAAATTAGTCATACTTATAAAAAAAATCTAATTCGGTCTTTGCGATTTCCTAGATAAAACATAATTTTGATATGGCACTATTTATATAATTTTTCTCTAATCATGAAAGTAGACTAATTTAAACTAGAATAACTAAAATTGCTAAAAGTCGGAAAGAAAGTTTTACTTCGGACGCGAATCCCTACTTATAATATACAAGGTTACACGAAACGATGCTACTATGACAAAAGGAGGTCAGTCTACCCATAATTTTAAACAACTTTTACTCTTATGGGACCAACCTTAAAACCGCGAAAAAGTATCAGCTGTTATATATGTGAATATGAGTGTAAATGATACTTTTAATCAACTTCATAAAAGAAGAGGGTTTTCAATTTGGTACTTTTTAGGGTTCCGTACCCAAAGGGTAAAAACGGGACCCTATTAGCCTGTGTATTGATCATACGCTGTCTGTCTGTCCGTCCGTCCTACGTTTAAACGGTTGCATCTTTGGAACCGCAATAAATTGCGAGTTAAAATTTCCACAGAATATGTATAATGGCGGATTAATAAAGAAATAATAAAAAAGTCTAAAAGTAATAAAAACAAAAGGGTACCCCATACAACAAACGTTTTTTAACGTATTTTTGTAATTGCTCTAATGTAAAAACGATAATACGTACAAGCGTATAACTTGGCATGATTATAGGACACACTTTAGAGTATGACAGCAAATAATAAATAATGGCCAAGTGTGAGTCGGTGACTAATTTCTGTTCATTACCAAGTTATAACTGGTAATTTCGTTACTTGGACGACCTTATCATTTCTTTCACCTAATCGAAATGCCACATTTTACTAATATTGAAGTCGATTTTTTTTATAGATAATTAATTATTGTATTTTGTGCTGGTACGAAACCCACAGTGTGCGATTCAGACTCACACTTGGCCAGTTTATTTCTTAATATTTGTTACCTCAGAACTCCGTCATTTATGAACCGATTTGGAAAATTCTTTTATTAAGGATATACTTTCAGATTGGTCATATAGTTTATTTGTACTTCCGGAGGAGCAAAAACTACCTCATACTGTCTTCATCATCAGGCATAAGACGTCCACTGCTGAACATAGACCTTAGCACGCCACACTGAACGACAGCCTGCCATCTGCATCCACTGGATGCCCGTGACTATATTTACATTCTATATTCATTTTAAGACCCACCTGTTGGGAAAGGCTACTGAGATCGTTGAGCATAGTTTGAGGTCCTTCAGCGGTTCTGCCATGATGACTATCACACTAATATCATATAATAAAGTTTGGATGGATGGATGTTTGTTACTCAATCACGCAGAAACGGCTAGATGGATATGGATGAAATTTGGAATAAACATTGCTTATATCCTGGATTGACACATAGGCTACTTGTCATCATCATCATCATTACTGATTTTCATCACCACGCGGGTGAAACCACGGGGCGTAGCTAGTATATATATATGATAAGCTTATCATCGGCAAAACGAAGGTGAGTGAAGCCAGTGCTGTATTATCCATGTATTTGTATTATTATTTCGAGTCAGTAGTGGAAGGGATATTTCGATAACTGCGAAGAAAAACATCGAAAATCAGTTTTGGCAAATTTTTGGGGAGTAGGTACTTTAAAGTTTGAAAATATCCAATATAATATCGTATCGTTCGCGCAAAACTTTATGAGCCCTCTGAAGTTAGGCGCGAGGCCTCCCCGACGCCCTGTAAAGTCCCTCGGATACCTATAATATGCGTACTGCGCAGCCACTGGGCCTAACTTCAGAGGGCTCATAAAGTTTTGCGCGAACGATACCAAGCGACCTGGTTAGATCTTGATTTGATATGTTTTGTTTTTGCGATAACGGATCCTGCCTTCCAATATTTTTACTATTAAAATTGTTAATGCAAAGGAACTAAGAAACGAACGACGGTGAGTAAAAAAATAACTAAACAAAGCTTACTCGTATCATCAATATGAAAAAATTGTGACTCGAAATCGCTAAAAGGCGAGTTACGATGTTTTTCCGCAATGGTGTCGAGGTGTGAACGTTCCAATTTGAACTGAATATCCAAAGTTGCGAAGACAATGGTTTTGTTGTTGGATAAATTGATGTTGGTTCACTAGTACGTGTGAAACTAGTTTCGGCAGCTATGCACTACCAATTGACGCTAATTGAAGGGCGCTAGGTCTCGGAAACATACGGTGGGCAGGTGCTCCTTGATACTATCTATGGTGTTCGGTTTATCATCATGCTTTCCGAACAGTGAACTAGAGTATAGAGGGTTACGCAGTAAGGGTGTACTAATCCGAAAGAAGGTCGTTGTACTCGTATTATTAACCACATTTATTTTTAAACTCACGTTTTTAATATAGGACAGACCATGAAATCGCGAAAATAAAAAACCAGCCACGTGCGAGTTGGACTCGCGCCTGAAGGGTTCCGCACCATTATCTATAAAAAAGGCATAAATCATGTCTGTTGTATGGGAGCCCCCCTTAATTTAATTTATTTATTTATTTTTAAAGTGCATGTATAACTAAATATTTTGTGAATATTACAAGCGTCTACATGTTGCCATTATCAAAATTGAGCAAAAAAGAGCAAAAAATCACGTTTGTTATATGGGAGCCCCCTTGAATATGTATTTTATTCTGTTTTATTTTTATATTTGTTGTTATAGCGACAACAGAAATACATCATCTGTGAAAATTTCAAGTGTCGTTATCACGGTTCATGAGATACAGTCTAGTGACAGACGGACAGACAGACGGACAGCGGAGTTTTAGTAATAGATTCCCGTTTTACCCTTTGGGTACGGAACCCTAAAAACAGCTATTCTATAGAAACATGTCGTTCACGATTAACAAAATGTATGCAATAGCTGTTTATTTTCACAATATCACTTCAGTTGGTAGTCCCCATGACTGCTTATTTTTTTACTTATATACTTACAATAGATCTATGTTTGGTCATCAACTCACCTGATGGGAAGCGATATTGTGACCAAAGACGGAGCATGAAGACCTAGAAGGCATGAAGGCGTAAAACTAAGAAAGCACGAGCTGCAACAAAGTTGATAACTGTATAAAACTTGAAGTAAGTGTATGTGGAATTCCTCACGGCCTTCTCGATCCATGTAGAGTAAAACAGCCATTAAGGAAAATGATAAAAAATATTTCATATTGTGTAAGACGTCGTTAATCGAGCAATGGAGCACATAAATCATGTGTTTGCACATTGCAGGCTCCATTATGTATCATTTATAAGCTCGTACGTAGCCCTCGTTGCATTCGAACAGATTGTTATTCGAATACTTGGAGTTTGCAAGTTGCAATGGATCATGTGGCGAGATGTTTTTGTAAGGGGCATTAGTTGTACTTTAATACCTCATCTCGGTGTTGAAATGTTTGTACGATAACGCCTCCATGTCGATCCGAGTACAGGAGCAGAATTATTATTCGAGAAAAATCCCATTGCGTGGAGGCGTGAGACAGGGAGACATTTTCTCTCCGAAACTGTTCATTGCCGCATTGGAAGACACCTTCATGATCCTGGAATAGCAAGGTCTAGGCATCTACATCAACGGCAAGTACATCAGTAAAGTACTTTCGGTTTGTCGACGATATTGTGGTCATGGAATAATCAACGGAAGATCTCAGGATGATGCTCGAAGGCCTCATCGAGTGTCCCAACAGGTGGGCCGTGAGATGAACATGGACAAGAAAAAGCTCATGTCAAATATCCATGTTGTCCCACCCCAGTATCAGTTGGGAACTCAGTTCTACAAAGTGTTAAGGCGTACGTCTCCCTAGGACAAACAGTCCAACTATGTCCAACTTCTAGAAAAAGGTCAATCGACAAATCTAACTTGGCTGGGCAGCGTTCGGTAAACTTCGCAACGTCTTCTCGTACAAAATACTTCAGTGCCTCAGTGCTTCAGTGATGACATACGGAACTGAAACGTGGTCTCTCACTATGGGTCTCATAAGCAAGCTCAAAGTCGCACAACGAGCTATGGAGCGGGCTATGCTCGGGATTTCTCTACGAGGAATCAGAAATTAGGAGATCCGTAGACGAACGAAGGTTACCGATATAGCCTATCGGATTAGCAAGTTGAAGTGGCAGTGGGCACGGCACATAGCACGCAGAACAGATGGCCGATGGGGCCGAAAGGTCTTCGAATGGAGACCGCGAACCGGAAGACGCAGCGTAGGTAGGCCTCCCACTAGATGGACCGACGACATTGTGAGAGTCGCGGGCATCCAGTGGATGCAGATGGCCGGATGTCGTTCAGTGTGGAGGTTAAAGGGGGAGTCCTATGTTCAGCAGTGGACGTCTTCAGGCTGTTGATGATGGTTTTTATAAATTCCCACTCTAAAATGCGAGTGGGATAGCCGCGCGCCTTTTACTGCCTCTTAAAATTAACCAGCAAAGGTGGAGGGCGCGCAGTTTTCCGTGCAAGATAACTAACAGGTATTTCTTTTCGACTGTAAACAAATCGTAAACTGTGAAAACATGGTGTTGTTTAATTTTTACTCGCTTGCAAGTTTGTAAGCTTTACGAGTCACCAATTCAAATGCGATTTTGAACCTTAAGTCTTGGAATTAGGAGATGAAAGTGACGTCATCTATCATCGCAGATGTAATTGTCGCGGTATAACGAGATGAAAGCAGCGCCGTCTATTTTTGAACACGCTATTGATACACATGGGTAAGAAGTTTGCCAAACAATAAAGTGACAGAGGGAGATCAAATTTGTTCAAATCATACCATCAGTACTTCTTGAAAGTAATTATTGGTTTACAAGTTTTTTGTTTATACTTCAGGTGAGAAACAAGCTGACGGAACAACTGATAGTAAGCGATCACCGTCACCTATATACGTGTAACATCAGGGGCATCACAGATTCGTTACAGCAGACCTTTTGAAGAACCCCATGTTATAGTTGTGTGGAAATGTTATAGTATTCTTAAAATTGGTGTAACGCTAGACAGTGCCCTAACATTTCAGCCCCACATCAAAGCCCTAACTAGCAGAATCCGCAAATTAATGGCTATCTTCAAAAACATTCGGTATACTGCAAGTGATGATGTATTGAAAACTGTCTATTTTGCCCTTTGCCAATCACTCTTAGGTTACTGCATCGAAAGTTGGGGAGGCTGCGCACGGACCCATATTAAACCTCTAGAAATTGCTCAGCGCGGAGTTTTAAAGGTAATGAAATCGTTGCCTTTCAGGTTTCCTACGAAAACACTATACAATATATGTAACGTCCTGACAGTACGACAACTTTTTGTTTTGAGGCTTATATTGAGACAACATAAACTCCGTCCACTAACTAATCATGACCGTACGCTACCTCACCGACGTCGGGTTGATAAAGTCTTTCGTACCCGGTCACTAAGAACCCAATTCAGCAATAGATTTCCATGTTTCCTCGGCAATTACCTGTACAACAAAATATCTTCTAACACTAACTTAAAAGACTTAAATTCTCATGACTTAAAAAATACGTTGACGGCTCTATTAAGTCGTACGACTACAATGAAACAGAAGACCTTTTGACTGTACCAACCTAGGGTTGTAAATCCTTTCCTTCCATCCTCTCCCCCCCCCCTCGTCCCATTTCCTTTCCCTGTCCATCAAGCCACAAATAACATAAATAATCAACAATATGAACATATGTATACCAATGATTATTTATTATACTTATAGCCAATCCGATTGATTAACTCTTACGTAAATGTACAATTAAAATTTTTAAAACAATATCTAATTTAAATTTTACTAATAACTTAATACTTGATACTGTAAGATACCTATTATAATATATTATAACATAATATTTTGACTGTCTTAGCTGGTATAAACTCAAAACAGGTAATATAAAATGCAGATGCCTATATCACAGGTTTCTAACCTAGCATAGGCATCTGAGAGACAAAATGTATGTAGATGTAAGTTACTTTAGTTGTATGTGTACCTACCATGTTCTGAGAAATAAATAATTTGATTTGATTTGAAAAACTCATTTCATGGGAGGCAGGTACATGTTTTTTTTGACAGGCAAGTACTTGTATTAACTAAACAAAATACAAGCTAATTATCACTACTTAAACAGTTGGACTGTTGTTATACACTGTTCTTAGGTATTTTATATTTAATTCTCCTATTTTGCCATTACTCGGCATGTGATTTAGTGTGTTAGTCATAGACCGTTGAAGGTCTAAAGACAATCCAAATGCTTAATCTCACTATCAGTTGGCAGTATACCCAGCATGCTGGCGGTATTACCACGCTGAATGGCAATGTTAATGCGTTAAGCCAGATACACGCCAGCACTTTGGTCACGCGTCACGTTAACCAGGCGCTCGAAGATTTTTGAAAATGAGGTGAGCTCTGAAAACGCTGGGATGTAAGTCGTTTTCAACTGGCTGTTTTGGATATCAATGGGGGAGATCTATGTCCATAGCAGTGGACTGTATGGCTGAAATTATGATGATTTTGATTTCGACGTACACTTTTGCGAAATACACATTTGTAAAGTATGCCGTGAGAGTTGGTCATTACTTTCCATTTTATTCTCCCGTGTGTATAATTTCTAATTATTGTAAATCTGTCGTCGGTGAGGCGAGACGACACTGTGTAACTTTTTTCCGCCGCGACAGAATTCACACGAACAAGTGTTAGGGATGTTAATTATAAAGTATGTTCCGATTTTATGACATGCTCCGTTTCATAAGCGGTCTTTGTTTTGACACACGGTCTTCTTACCTGAGGAGGAACCATAATGGTCTTGAAGATATTACGAGACAAGTTTAGTTTAGTCCATTTTTATTGGAAACACCCCAACACTGGAGAGAGTCGACTTCGTGCCTTACAAGCGGCTGTGAAGAGCTGTTCCGTTTAAGCTCAGATCAAAATTGAACCTCTTCTTGTTATTTTTTTGTTCAAGGTTGTGTATTACTACAAGAAACCCTTATAACTTCGTTCTGCCCGTCAGTCTGTCCGTCTGACCGTACATCAGGGTCCCAATGTTAGACGAAGGAATTGCCTTCAGCCAGTAGCCAGACTCACGTTCACTCGTAGCAAGGAGACGAGCCTGATCCGAAACATTAACACAATCTTGTTATAAATTTTGTTTTGCTTTTTTGCATAAGGGCTCGTCCCAAAGTCTATGTGAACGCGGACTTAACGGGAAACACTCAACCGGACAGATCAAACTCCAAGCATTTCTCGCTACTTCTTTGTCCAGCACCGGAGCACTGCCTATTGCAGGACTTAAAATTTTTGAAAATAGTCCACCGCAGCTGTGCACTGAAAACAGAAATGCTGGAAGTGAAACACTTGTAATTTTGTGGATGCCAATGCCTCTAAACCAGATAGGTAGAGAAGCTTGACACCACGATTTATCTGATAGAGAACAATTTAGAATTTGGGATAAAACATTTTTGATAGTAACATCTAAATTGGACAAAACTCCATTATGGTTCCAGAAAGGACAACACGGAAGAACGTATGTGAGCTTGGAAACGAATAAGCAAAATCTAATGGTACGGAATGCGACATGGGAATGTATTTTTAGAAGACGATCAGATGTTGCTTCTAATTTAGTTTGTTGTTCATTAATGAAGGCTGAAAAATGATTTTCCAGAATTGGAGACTAAACTAGTTATAGTAAATATGAATGCCTGATTATTCACAATAATGTAATACAGTCGCTATTCGGCTAAGTTCACAGAGCTCCATTTGTTTGAGTTTTTGTATCACCACGCGGAGACACGACTATTTGGAACAGAGATGGAGCGACTGTAACATAATTTCCGAGCTAGACATAGCTGCTAGTTTTTGTTATTTTAAAAATGCTTACATGTCGCTATTGGGGCTCCAACTTTCAAAATAGCTGCGTAGATCGCATCATCGGTTCACAACAGGCGAGGTAATGGTCAAACGCAAGCTTATTCCCAATGATAAATAGCAAAAAATATGGTCATACATGGGAGTTACGAGCTGTCAAATTCATACTGATTCAATGACATCAGCCGCTCCGTAGAATCTTCGTACCTACCATAAGGATTTTTTTACAATAAAAAACAAACTAATATTCGTCACAGTCACAGTCTAACCAAGTCATACTCAAAAAGTAGAAGAGTAGGTATTTTAAAGTAGATGAATAACTGGAAGTTTTAATGAAGTTTTAGAAACGACAAACAAAAATACACTTTTCATTACTCATACTTATTTATTTATTTATTGAGATAAAAACGATATAATCACTTACATTTACCTCACACAATAATACAGTAAAATAATAGATTCATAAACTACAATTGCATGCAAATAATGTCGGGTTATAATCTAAATGGCAACTAAAACAATAATCAATACAGTTTCCTAATTGTCAAAATAATAGTATAAAACAATTTTATATAGGTATGTCAAATAAAAATAAAATTAAGTCTAACAGTCCAAATCATTATCGGCTTTTTTGCCCCTATCCCATTGGTCAATTTGATTCTCGGAATATGTCAAAAAAGTTGTCTTTACAATATTCCAGTTGTCACAAAAAATGTCAAAATCAGTGTTGGCGGCAAGGAGTGCATTGGAAAGTTGGTCTGAAGTTGCCTGAGGAGCGGGTTGAAAGTAATACTTTTCAGCCCTAGGGAGAATCACTTTCAACTGACATTGACAGTTGACAACTGACAGTACGCTCGGGTGCTAATAGTTCGAGGGACTTAGTGTGCGAGTAATAGTAATAGTAGCGAGTTACTTTCACCCCTAGGATAATAATGTACCTACTATTTCACCATACGTTTACAAACTCTTACCTAATAAGCTAAATATACTCTACTATTCTTATAAAACATTAGATAACACTTGGAAAAATAAATCAAAGCAACGACATGATTTTTTCACATTGGCGCCAAATCTATTCGTGAGAATTGACATTGCTTGCTACGTTTTTCAGTTCAGTCTGTGCTAACCAGTGAGCTACGAAACATTCTCACTTCAGTGTGCTTCAGTAAGTGAGCTAATCGAAGGTGGTGCACCTACAAAATACGGGTGCATACAACTCAAACGAACCGTGAACACAGAATACATAAAGTACAGAAGATTCACTGCAAAATCATTTAAATAAGTAGCGATTCTTGCTACTACACACATCATCACATCATCAGCCAATTAACGTCCACTGTTGAACAAGGCCTCCCTCATAGAGAGGGGTGTTGCATGAATCCCCACGCTTGGCAGGCGGCTTGGGGATCGCAGTACGTTCACCGTGTACTATTAGGACGCTGCTACCCATCCTCCGGAGGTTCTGGTCGCATTTTTTGACATACCTGGGTCCACCCGGGTCCGGGTCCCGGGTTGTGCTATAGTGCAATTCAGGACATGCAATAAAGTGTAATTCAGGACGTCCGAGCGCTAAACACCTACAGCTATATTAACCTAGAAGTTGCCTCTCTGTCTATCGCGTAACTCTTGTCGCGTTATCTCTGTCTATCGCGCGGCAGCGGGCACGGCAAGTCCGACAAGACGACTACTTGTAGCTTCATACCTAAAGTGCGGAGTGCTGGCGCACTCCGCCTGCCGTGAAATACAATTTTGAAGTGAATTTTTATCGAGAAATTTTGTGAATTATTACAAGTAGATATGCACTACAAATGTATTTTAAATTATTTTATCACATTAACTGCTAATCTACTTCATTAGCAGTGGGTGTGTGTAACTAAATGACCTGAAAGAGGTCAGACGCGATCATTCACACTCACAGCCATATTTTTTTATATATCTGGTTTTTATGCATTGCATTAGGTATATATTAAATATAATTTTCACACCACCTGCTCGATAATGTCTAATTAAATATCATGCAACCTCAATGTAAAGTTTTATTACATTATCTCTTTAAAGATATAAAGTATGAAACTCCCTAGGAAATAAAGTGATTTGAATTTGGAACGTTAAATTAGTACGGAATCTCGTGGAAAACTCTAAATAAAAAAATGCCCATATGGCATTGTAAAAAGGTTTGTTCGAAAACCGAACTGGCCACCCAGAACTCAATAAAAAAGAAATAGGTGCGTTCACAAAGAATGTTAAACAAAAGACGGTGTTTGGTGCTGTGATTTTCAGTGAAATATGGATTTTTATTGCATCGCAGAAGATGTGAAAAATAGAGTATACTCCTCTGAAATAAAACCTGTCATCGTCTTGGGCAGCTTGAACCCCTCGCTTCACTCAGGACTCTATATAACTCCCTCGCTAAACTCTACAGTCCCTCTCGTTACGCTCAGGGTTCAATATGCCGCCCGCGACGTAAGACACTGCTTCATTCCCTTAGTGCATAATCTACTATTAATATCATAGATGAGCAAGGTCTCAGATTCTAATGGCTAATGGGACAAGTCGGCGTCTCGGCTTGCATAATGGTTTGTTCAACAATTACTTGAGTATCCTTGATGTAGTCTTCATGAAACTTCATGGACAAGTAGTATTTTAAACGTAGTCGGTCGCAATTAAACTTTCTTTCTTATTTCCTTTCTTTCTTTATTTCTTTCTTTAGTAATTCAGTTCAATACAATTTTTTAGTATGAAAATGAGCAAAATCTTAGTAAAGTACCACACCTTTGCCTGTTATTCAACCGCCAAGCAGTAGTGTACAAACACTACTGTGTTCCGGATTGAAGGGCAATGTTTCCAGCGAAATTAAAGGGCACACAGTGATTTGACATCTTATATCTCGGGGTGACGAGCGCAGTGCATTGTCATCCAGAGTTTTGAACTGTTGAAGTTCAATAGTGGCGTTGAGCTCTTATGGGCAAGCGTGAAGAGCCTCAGGCCAGCGACTTCGCTCGTCTCGTAATCCAGTATCATAAAAAAAACTATTTTTAATCCCAGAACAAAAAGAGGGGTGTTATAACCTGGCTAACCAGCTTTAATAATATGAATAATTTTGGTTCGAGCGCCTGTTGATTTGGCAATAGCAACAATTTTACTCCCACTCCCACTAGATGGACCGACAAAATCGTGAGAGTCGCGGGCATCCAGTGGATGCAGATGGCAGGATGTCGTTCAGTGTGGAGGTTAAAGGGGGAGGCCTATGTTCAGCAGTGAATGTCTTCTGGCTGATGATGATGATGAATAATTTTACTATTGGGATAGCTACTTAAGATGAGCATTATTCACCTGAAAGTAACTAAATTAGATTTTTATATAATAACTAAGTAAGCCTTTGTGTTAATCTTAGAAAATTAGAGCGTTGCCCTCGATTTCCCTTTCTCATGACCATGAAAACTAGCATAGAACTTTATCTGGGTAGAAACGTCATTAAAACACACCGTGCTGCTTTTTTTACCTGCTAAGACATCGCGAGAGCAATTTAGTGGTAGTTTAACTCCATTCGCACGAACAAATCCGAAGAGCTTTTACGGTTTACTGTGGCACAATTGGGCATTTTTTTTTGTATTGACGTCTGGCAGTAGCATGCCCGACGTCAATACAAAAAAAATCGGAGATGATCGGAGATCGGCCTGAAGTATGTGGCGTGCTAATACTTGAGACAGTCAAGGTGGGTGAACCGACGGTGTCTATCTTGATAAAAGACTGCGGAAACTAGGTAATAAACTGCGTGGTTAGAGTCATTGTCGTCATCATCATCATTTCAGCCATAGGACGTCCACTGCTGGACATAGGCCTCACCCATCGATTTTCAAAAAAGCCGTTTGAAAGCGGCCTGTATCCAGCGTTTTCCGTGGTCTCTTTTAGGTCATGTGTCCATCCTGTGGGATGCTACTTTGCGCTTACCGGTCCGTGGTCTCCATTCAAAAACCTTTCGGCTCCATCAGCCATCAGTTCTGCGTGCTACGATATGTGCCATGCCCACTACCACTTCAACTTGCTAATCCGTCTCTATAAGGTCCCTAAAATTTGTAACACACTGAGCTTGAAATTTGGGGATCACGTGGGAAAAATAAACGTTGAAAATACGAGTAGAATATATTATGAGATCACAAGAAAATATTAAATATATACTTAGATCAGCGACGCAGCAATGCCAACGGCCAGTACGGAGGTCTCATAAGGATTTCAGTAAGCAGCAACTGGCTGGGCAACTATTTTTATAAAACTTCCAAGGAGGCCTTGGGGCCTTATGCCTACCTGTTATAAACGATTCAGTTTAGGTGATTGCGAAAAGTTACGCAACCTCAAACCGTATCGGTTCGTGCTCGCGTCGTGTTTTTGCAAACTGCGCGTATTCGAGGCTGCGGTTATGGTTAGGCGTAAGGCTGCTTGCTTACTTCTTTTCCAAATAGACTACACGTTCTCCACGTCAAGGCTCGAACCAGATTGCCCTCTGTCGTCTTTTTTCCAATTTTCGTTTGACTTTCGTTTGATCTCTAAAAAAGGTTGCAGCTAATAAAACGTTTTTACCTATTCTAGTCTATGCGTTTAGCGTACATACCCCTATCTTCGCCTCCCCCTGTGTCTGGTTTAAAATCGTCGTAGGCACCGCTCTCTCCTGTGTAGAGGCCGTCAATATAATTTTCACAGCAATAGGCAAAGGACAGGAGGTGGTGAAGCGAAAATAAACATTCCTATTTCAAATACAAGAATTCAACAAAAATACTGAATTACCTATTTTTTTACTTTAAAAATTGAGCTAAATCATTAATTCTGCAAAGTTACGTAAATTAATAAGGTTTCATGTAGTACTACGGAACCCTAAAAAGTAGGTATACGTTTCAGGTTCTGGCGGGTGAAAGTTGTGGGAAAATATGTCCCTTTATGTTTCACATTCTGAGGGCATCGTCCGAAAATAGTCATTTCATTTTGGTTCTACCTAATTTACTGCTAGTAGATGTTTTTTCTTTCAGTAGTAGGTATGATATTAATTTTTCTTCAGTTAATTATAAAATTACAAGTCTCAGGATGTATTAACAATATCACTAAACCATGTCCTAAGTATTTTTTGAGAAGTTATCGCAACTTGTACCGAGAGTTTAAAAAAATAATCTCTTATCAATCGAGTGTAGAGCAGAAAATAAGTCGATAAGAGATTCCAAAACGGCTCTTTTGCGATCAATTTGAGTGTAGTATGTGGTAACCACAATCTGTCATCTCGCTCTCTCTGTGACCAGAGCTCGCGATATTAGAAAGGGATAGAAGCGGCCAGCTAGCTTGTGTAAGAGCCGTGTTCTTATTCGCGAGCAATGTGTGTAGGCGTGGCAGCACCACAGTCGCGCTTTACCCTTCGAATTCAGATGTCGGACGAGCCCGTACAGTGCCGCGTTTCTATCATCAACAGTTGAATGCGTCTTGTAAACTGTTTGACAGCTCAGTTCGATCGCGTTTTCTCGCTCACAGCTTAGGAGGTAACATTCAAATTATGATTGTCTATGGTATGATCTGTGTCCATACAATTGAGAGAAGCAATATTTTTTTATTGTATTGTGCTTTTAGATATAGTTGCGAGATGTCTGCGGCGTTGTATTAAATTTTGTGATGGTGATTCCGTTCGCATGTTTGTGTTAGTTATACGCTAAAACATAACGATATCAATTGAAGTACCTCTCTGTACTTCATTCAGCTCGTTTCCAAGAAATTACAATATTTATTCCGATAATTAGATTACAGTATATTACAGTTGTGCCAGATAAACAAGCTTTTGTTCGACAAGGGCCGAAGCACATTTTAAAGCGAGCCATAAATTTAATTTTATTATTTATTGTGTATGATAAGCGGTATCTTAGCTAATTGTGATTCTTTGTTATTGAAGATTGAATTTAAGTTATATCTCAAGGGTAGTACAATTTTAAATTTAAAGAAAATATCTCTTTAATATGGAAAATTAGAGGATGAATTAATTCAACAATTTTAGTAATTGAAGTCGGATGTATATATTTTTGTAAAATGTATAAATTATTGCTATTATAGCATGATTCTCACAAAAATACAAAATTAGTAATGCACCAAAACGAAATTGTATCGTTTTATTTTTAAGAAAAGTACATTACTGCAGTTGCCTGCAACATAAGCATTTATGCACAAACGTGAAAATATAGGCCAAGGCGTAACCGAAGCCAGTATACGAGTCTATATAATGTTCAGATGTCGCCTAGGGTTGTATTACTTTTCTGAAACATGGCATTGCAATTCACTAAAAAACAGCATAAATATTTTGGGATGATTTCACATATTACTAAAACGATGCCTAGTAATCAAAATACGTAAAATATTATGGTTCTAAATGGCTATGGTCTGTACTATATAAGAGCACCACCTAGCAATATCAATTACTTTTTGTTTTTAAAATCGAACATAACCTCTGTGCATTCGCCTCTTTTTCGAATAACGTAATTTAAACCTCTTTGCACATTGGCATATTGTACGCATACGCAAGGGGCGAAATAAATTTTCAATCAGTCCAATTTTCATATGATTAACAAATAGGTACCGTTTTACAGAGAAACACTTCAATAACACATAAGTACTTAATAAAACCTAATTTATGTTTAGTTCTGTTCTCAACACATCAAGGGAGATTAAGGTAAGGTATAGCGTAGCGGGCGCGAACGCATCTGATCTAAATGAGGCTTGATGTCTGTAGCCGTACTCACCTAGCAGACGATATTATCACCCTTTTTAGGGTTCCGTACCCAAAGGGTAAAACGGGACCCTATTACTAAGACTCCGCTGTCCGTCTGTCACCAGGCGGTATTTCATGAACCGTGATAGTCAGACAGTTGAAATTTTCACAGATGATGTATTTCAGTTGCCGCTACAACAACAAATACAAAAAAACAGAATAAAATAAATATTTAACAGGGATACCATACAACAAACGTGATTTTTTTGCTCGTTTTTGCTTGATATTGATAACGGCAACAGGTAGACGCTTGAAATATTAACAGAATATTGAGTTATATATTCATTTTAAAAATAAATTACTAAAATAAAACATATATTTAAGGTGGGCTCTCATACAACAAACTTATTTTTTTTGCCGTTTTTATAAATAATGGTATGGAACCCTCCGCGCGCGAGTCCGACACGTAATTGGCCGGTTTTATTTGCATGTAGACCAGAGTCAGTTCATTGATGTTGCTACAAGTTTCTTAGAGTGCGTGCGAAAAACGAGTGAGTCGTAACGAGTTTTGCGTCATAGTGAAAAATGTGTGTAAAACATGACATTTGAACACGATAATTGTACTAAGGCATATTAGTTTAAGAGCCAGTGAAGATCAACCTTCACCGATCTGTTAACCAGATGAGACTTATTTTTTATCAAATAATATTTATAAACAAATACTTATGCCTATGATAACTTGCCTATCAAAAAGTGTTCATAGCTATTTTTAATTTAATTAATTTTAATAAATTTTCTTTCTTTTGATAACCGAATGAGTTTTATCTCAACTGATAGTTTTACTTTTTAACACACAGAATATGCCTAGATAGGCTTGCCTACTCATTTCTGTGCATGGTTACCTGGCAAGCAAATGTGAACAGGTAAGTCAATATAGGTACACTGATCTGCTCACCAATCGAAATTAATATCATAGGTTAGATATATTAATTACAAAACCAATCATATAGGCCTGCAAAAAATCGTAAAATATTATTGCCAAGCTAAAAACTTGCTATGAACACTTTTTGATAGGCAAGTTATGATAGACATTTATTATTTATTTATTTATTTATCAAAATACATATACATATATACACATACATAGACATATTTGTTTATAAATTATATTTGATAAAAAGTACGTCTCATCTGGTTATCAGATCAGTAAATAACGATCTTCCACGTCTCCTCTACTATAAATATACCTTATTTGTCTGATTTGTAGTTCCGTCCTTGTGACAGCTTGAATGCGTATTTTATTTTAGTCAATCCTGTCAGTAGTTGTACGAGTAACGTAGTAATTGACGTAAACAACGATGTTTGAGAAAGAGTACGTCTCGATGCGATTGTAAGAAATTATGACATGTGAAACTGTGAATTCAGAAAAAGTTTCGGGATTCAGTATATATTTTTACAAGCTTTTATTCAATTAGCCCTGTTAGTTTGTATGTGTGGGACAAATTCAACCGATTGAGCTGAAATTTGGAATATTTATGTAAGTTCGGTGACAATGCAATGTTATGGTGCCATCGATCTGGTCTGATGATGGAGACGGAAGGTGGCCATAGGAACTCGTAAGCGATACGACGGAATCTCGTAGTGTTGGATTTGTCTTCCCAAGCGCTTTGGTCCTTGATTATAAACTCAATATGGCGGACGCCCCAATATGGCGGACAAAATGTTCTTATCTACCATCATGATATGGGTATGTAAAGGAGTATACGAAAAAGCTTGTTTTTTTTTAGGGTTCCGTACCCAGAGGGTAAAACGGGACCCTATTACTAAGGCTCCGCTGTCCGTCTGTCACCAGGTTGTATCTCATGAACCGTGATAGACAGTTGAAATTTTCACAGATGATGTATTTATGTTGCCGCTATAACAACAAATATAATAAATATGAATGAAGAAAGAATATAAATATAATAAATATGAATGAAAAAGAAATGAATACAAAATGAAATAAAATAAATATTTAATGGGGCTCCCATACAACAAGCGTGATTTATTTGCTTGTTTTTGCTCGATATTGATAACGGCGACCATATTCAATTTAAAAATCAATAATATACTAAAATTATATATATGGGGGACGTGATTTTTTTACCGTTTTTATAGTTAATAGTACGGAACCCTTCGTGCGTGAGTCCGACTCGCACTTGGCCGGTTATTTAAATAAATTTACTAAATATAATTCTTCTACTAAAATAAACATTAGCCGTTGAATAAAATTGATTCAAATGTCCATCATTCTCACAATATCGAGTTATTTGCATACTTAATTCTCAGTTTGCGCATTGGATGTTTTGCTAATTGAATGTTTTGCCTATTTAGATGTTTTATCACTCATATATTTTAGATCCCAACACGTTGTATTACAAAATAGACTACTTTTAATTTTTATCACAATTTTATAATTGTACTTGCATGAAATTTGTGTGTGATGCCGGGCTAGGCGGGCAACCGGGCTAGATGCGCCTGTGTTAAGGGCCAACCAGGCTGACACAGCATCTGAAAAAAATGGAATGCTCGCCCCGACACCATTGGAATGTAGTATTACAGTGACGAGATCTGCTCCTCCATGAGCCGATGCCAAGAAAGCCGGAAGGCCTACATCACGTGCGCACCTCAACCCAAGACCCCCTACCAGATTGGGAGAGACGCTTGAATCCACTGCAATTTGTCAAGGGAGACATTTTAAACAGTCTAGACCGTTGAGTTTAAAGCTTCATCAAAGCAAGCAATCTCACCAGGACAGATCCAGGTAGGGGCGGTCCGAAAAAGTTAAGTCATTTTGGGAAGGGCAAAACACGTGCGCAGCAACACAATCGCAAAATGCGCTGAAAGACCTCTGAGGCTCTCATGAGCGTTAAGGAGAAACTCTTTATGGGAAGTTAGTGCAGCAGGCAATCCATCGAGGAACGTAGGAGACCCTAGAAGGGTGAAAGTATTAGGAGTAAGTTCATTGAGGCCTGGTAGTAACGCACAAAAGCGCGAAAAGCGTATGCTAGCTCCTGCGCCACAGGAAAATATTCGCATTTAGAAGAATTTATCTCCAGACCTAGTTCTTTCAGACGAGGGATAAGATCCGACAGGTCATGGTATACATCTTCGAGAGATCCACCAATGGTGCGATCATCCAGATACCACACGTTCAGTGCAGATTTAATATCTGAAATAGCCTTGTGGATAGCTAGAATAAAAACAAGCGGCCCCAGCGGATCCCTTTGTTGCGCTCCTACTTGAGAAGAGATAAAAAAGAGATGGAATGGTAAATAATATACTTGATAAAGAAAAGGGTAAAGGCTGGGAATTTTATCCTTAACTTCACTCAGGAGTAGGTACGAGTACGTCTCTTTCAATGGTGTTGAAAGCGTTACGAACGTCAAGTTTCAGCAATACACAATTATCGATTAAAATGAAAAAAAAAATACTCCACCTAACACATTGATGTAAGGCAATAGTGGGAAGATACGGGACGAACTCCTTGACGTGGACCGTACAAATTAGGCCCACGGGCCTAATCGACTTCAGTCACCATCAAACTGGCGTTTGTGTTAGCACGTGAAGTACTTGTAAAAATTTTGTTTGAACCGAGCCATATTTAATGGGTAAAATGTTTGGATGTCACGCGTCTTCCCCCTTTTTGAAATAGTCAATGACCTAACATAAGGAATATATCTCGTTTATTGAACTTTGTAAAAACTTACATATTTTACCATTCTAGTAAACATAGGTCCAAGCTAGACCTGACAGTTTTCCCTATTTTAGTAAACATAGGTCCAAGCTAGACCTGACAGTTTTCCCTATTTTAGTAAACATAGGTCCAAGCTAGACCTGACAGTTTTCCCTATTTTAGTAAACATAGGTCCAAGCTAGACCTGACAGTTTTCCCTATTTTAGTAAACATAGGTCCAAGCTAGACCTGACAGTTTTCCCTATTTTAGTAAACATAGGTCCAAGCTAGACCTGACAGTTTTCCCTATTTTAGTAAACATAGGTCCAAGCTAGACCTGACAGTTTTCCCTATTTTAGTAAACATAGGTCCAAGCTAGACCTGACAGTTTTCCCTATTTTAGTAAACATAGGTCCAAGCTAGACCTGACAGTTTTCCCTATTTTAGTAAACATAGGTCCAAGCTAGACCTGACAGTTTTCCCTATTTTAGTAAACATAGGTCCAAGCTAGACCTGACAGTTTTCCCCATTCTAGTAAACATAGGTCCAGGCTAGGCGTGACAGTTTTTACTGTTCTAGTAAACATAGGTCCAAGCTAGATCTGACAGTTTGGCACCATTATAGAGAATGTATCCATGTTACACTGGCAGCTTTTTATACTACACTGAGGATTCAACAGCTCTCGTTTTTTTTTTCGGAATAAAAGGTGCATAGCTCCGTTTAAAAGTTCATCCCAATCCGATAAGTCGTTACAAAGTGGGAACTCAGATCAGACTAACAAGGAATACATTCCTTATAAATATAATTTGTGTTGAAATTTTTCCAGTTTTAATTTTTAAATAACACTATACCGCTAAATGTACACCGCACACTAAGAAACGACTCTAATGAACGAACTAATAGTCCACATTAAAAAAAGGGCGATAAGGTCGTCAGCTGGATGAGCTCTAGTAAAGCCTCAAGCCTGATTTAGGCCAGATGCGTTCGCACCCGACACGCTGTCTTACCATAATCTCCCTTGTTTGTTTAAATTGAGATGAGAACAACCCCCCCCCCCTCCCACACACCCATACATAACACACGCAGTCACAAAATTTCACATTCCTTTATGATATATTATGTTACTTGAAGTAAATCACGCCCGACGACTCAAAAGATATACCTACTAGAGAGGAAAACTTAAGTTGTTTGTGGCGATCAGATAAAGAGCTTTTGCAAATATCAATATTTAGCTATAGGTTACTAGTAATTTAACTCAGGTGGATCTTTCAATAACAATATAGATTTTCGACAAAATGTGCCCTTATAATCTCATTTTGAGAGTTGAGGCCTCATTAGGAGACGGGAGGCAAGAGACGGAGAGAATCCCCAAAATCCGTTGCTAGGACATTTTGGAAAGCCGGCGCCGTCTCTCCTTTCATAAAGGGCGGTTATGGCAGCCACCGCCCACCCTACGGAAGGGTGGCCGAAACCCTCGGTACGAAAAACCTGCAGTTGCAATTTGTAGTGCTCTTCAAATATTTTTGAATGTATCACAATTTTACGTTATTTATATTTTTAATTGTGATGTCTAGGTTGGTTTGTTTATTTTTTGTACAAGATATTGATCATTGGTAAGATCAGAATGGAATAAAGCTAAATGTCACAACTGTTTCATACTGACAAGTGCCTTTATCTATACTTCTACACTAATATTATAAAGAAGAAAGAGGATGTTTATAACGAATTAATTCAAAAACTACTGGACCGATAAAAAAAATTATTTCACTATTAGAATGCTACATTATCCTTGAGTAACGAAGTCGGGACGGGCGGCTAGTTAACTATAAAATAATAGCTAATACCGCAGAAACATTACAATACAAATGCTCAACCCACTACCAGTTGGCAGCGTACCCAGCATTCTGGTGATGGCAATGCTTGCGTGGATTTCTCTGTATAGTTTATCTAATAGTTTTCCATTAGGAGCGGAGAGAAATCCTACAAATCAAAGATCATGAAAATTTATTATAAATGGTATTACCACAGAAAAGAAAAAAAACAATATTTTTTATGATACTGAGTGTACACAGTGTATACATTTGTGTATACAGTGTCTACACTGACGATACATCTCGTGTATACAGTGACGAGACGAGCGAAGTCGCTCGCCTGATGGCTCTTCACGCTTGCCCATAACAGCTCAACGCCACTCAGCATTTTGAACTTTTTTGCTAAATTAGAACAGCTGTCAAGGCGTTTTTGTAAGAAAATTGTTATAGTCAGTAGCACCCATATGAACCCATAGCAACTGTGTTAGCAATTGTGACACGGAGTTCAACGCATTGACATCAATAAGAATGTTCAATCAAGGTTCACTCATAATTTCTGGTAACAGATTTTCCTTCTCATTTTCGTTCCATTAACTTCTCTTTTCTCATTCATAATCCGACTTTGTTGTTTTATAATATAATAGAAAATTGTTTATAAGATAAGATGGATTTTTTCCTCAGAAGAAGGACATTTTAGACATAAACTAGGCGTCTAACTTTTCTTTCTGATTTCGGAAACATGTCGTTATTTTGAGTAACAAATCCGTTAACTCTTGTGCCTCGTGGCACTTCAGGCAAAGTTTTCCTGAAGTCACCACAATGCAACATTGTGACGTCTCCTATAAGTCACCGTTCTGCATGGTGACCTATTGTAAATGGTCTCACATTTGGATTCGAGAGGATATCCGTGTGAAATTGTTTATACGAGATTCACAACAGCTGTATTTGATTTTGAATCGGTAAAATTCAACAGCTATTTAGTTTAATCTTCTCAATTTTAAAACGTTTTAACTTCGAATATTTTTTATACAGATAGATAGATAGATTGATTCATTGTTCACACCAAAAATTACATAGGTACATAATATGATAAAAACAACTTAAAACTAGTGAAACAATTGGCAGCTTTATCGCTATAAGCGATCTCTTCCAGGCAACCTTACGAGTAGTATGGAGACGACATAAAGATAGATTATTTTCATTAATTTATGAACATTATATTTTAAATTAATTTAACTCTTTTAACTTATCAAAAATACTAGAACTGCAATGCAAAAAAGTAAAGATGAAAAAATCGTAAATTTTTACTCTGTGGTTTTTGAAAGTGACTGTCATTTATAATAATTTGATAACAGCACTATCATTCGACAAGCTGCATGCGTATTATGAAACTTTGATCGGGATCGCGACTTGTCAAAATTATGTTAAAAAAAAAAAAGCGTTGTCTATTTCCAATTTCGTAGTATGAAATTGGAAATAGACAACGCTGTTTTTATTTTTATTTTGCGTCATAACCCCTTTCAAGTGTCAAAGTTCTGTCAATTCTGACACTGACTGACCCCGATCAAAGTTTCATAATACGCCTGCATGTTCCTTAACCATGTACTTACATCTAGCTAGTTCGAAAAAATATGGATTCGAAATGAAAACTCGTTCCCGTCTTTTGAAAACTTTTTTTTCTTAATTAAATAAGATGATCATCATTAAATGATGAAAGTTATTTAACTTTTTTCATGTATCCCATATAAACCATATCATATGACAGGATAAAAAATAAATATGATACCAGCTGTTGCTCGCGGCTTTTTACGCATAAATTTCAAATTTTTACATTTCCTCTCTATAGGTATTGTCGGCCCTTTAAAATCATTAGCGCGTAAACTTCTACAAAACCCCTTTTCCCTCTTCAACGCGGCCCTTTCGCAAAGCCTTAGCGGACTTATACAATACACCCCATATGGAGCCGACACACGCGTTTCAGCAACGCAACCTTCGAAACATTATACATAGAAGTCACAATGCGTATAAAATTATATTCCAATAACGTCTACAGTTTCATATATAAACATAGCTGTAGACAATTTATATCGAAACAAAACTATTTTACCAAAACGAACCGTATATTACCATTACCATTTACGGCTCAGTTCTCTAATGTCTGTTCGATTTGCACAACGCGTCGCATCGTTGAGCAAGCGAGACGGCGATTATGTTTGAATTGCAAGTGGGAACTTCTCTCCCGAGAGAAAGAGAAAATTTTCTTTTTCTCTCCCGTTGGTCAGACGGTGGTTTGTCAGCCAAGTTGACGTGTCTGTTACGGCTCTTATGGTGTGTTACGGTTTGTGCAACTATCGCGTGACTGTGGATCCATTCTGGCTGCGTATTGAGTCCAGACAGATTGAGTATTGCCGCGATTAGCGCGTCATTATGTCATCTTTGTATTTTTTGATCGAAGGACGCAACGGTAATATCAGCGACGCCACGTATCGCAACCCAGGAATATTTGACGGTCTGATTTAAGCATTGCGTAGCTGTAATATATTTATGTATACCTTTGAGTATAAATAAATAAATAAATATCTGGGACATTATTACACACATGGTCCCAAACGCCTTCATCTCTTGGGACAGTTTAAATTTCACGCAAATGAAGTTGCGGGTACAGCTAGTTTGTCTATAACTATCAATTTCTGAACTATGAATACAATTATATGGCTTTAGTTACGGAACCTTACCATATGCGTGTCTCGACACTCTCTTGGCCAATTATTATATATAATGGGTATGGAACCCTTCGTGCGCGAGTCCGCCTCGCACTTGGCTTGTTATTTATATTGATAATTATACTATTTACAAAGACAATTTTTTTACTATCAAACTAACTACTAAAAAAATCTTTCCTTTTTAACCGCCTTCCAAAAAGGAGGAGGATGTCAATTCGACTGTTAATATTTATTTATTTTTAAATGTTTGTTCCCTCAGGACCTTCGACTGTGTAAACCGATTTTGATGTTTTTTTATTTATTTGAAAGGTAGTGCTTCCCATGTGGTCCCATTTCTATTTGGTCCAGTTCTGACATTTTTATGAAGTCGGTTTTTAGGGTTCCGTAGCCCGACAAGGAACCCTTATAAATCTATCTATACTTTGCGAAATATGGCCCGCCAAAGTGACAAAAAGTTGCCCAAATCTTAGTAATCTTACAATATTATACGTCTATCGGTTTTTTATCGGATACATTTTGGAGAGTGTGCATCAGATCTGCATGATCTAGACGCGCGTCAGAGCCAAGCTCCAGCGGCACCGTGTGTAATATTACACGAACCACTTAGAGCCACTTTTGTCCCCCTCATTACTCAAAAACTATTTCACATAAACATGTCAAATTTGGTTATTAGTTTTTTTAATGTAGATTTTTAAGCTTAGTTTTAGTATTATTATTTTATCTACACTAATATTATAAAGAGGAAAGATTTGTACCTATTTTTGTATGTTTGTATGTTTGTAATGAATAGGCTCCGAAACTACTGAACCGATTTGAAAAATTCTTTCACTGTTGGGAAGCTACACTATCCCCGGGTAACATAGGCTATATTATATTTTGTAGCGAGACCGAAGGCCGAGCTTACACTCGTGCGAAGCCGGGGCGGACGGCTAGTTTTTTATAAATAAATGACGGCGCTAACCGCTACGTCACAGTACATATGTTGTAACTGGAAGATTTAAGTGTCTACAGCAGCGCGTATTAATTTTGTTATGAATAAATACCTACTAATAATTTCTGTACAAAAAGTAATGATATCCCATCAAAAACATAAATGTGAAATGAGAGCCAAGTGAATATTATTGACTTCAACGACAAAAGAAGTGAGATCTAACTTAGGATAATATATTGAAGCCTAAGGTCTGACTTGGCTAGTTCTAATATACGAATTATTATTATGTAGCTACTAAAACAGTCATGGAAAAGCCCTATTTTCGATTGCTAGTTTCTACCAGCAAGCCAAATTTTCGGATGAATAAATGAGAACTTTCAGCTTTAGAACTTGCGGAGGTTATTAATATAATTCATATATGAAAACTAACCAAGTCAGACCTTAGGCTTCAATATATTATCCTAAGTTAGAATTCACTTCTTTTGTCGTTGAAGTCAATAATATTCATTTGGCTCTCATTTCACATTTATGTTTTTGATGGGATTTAATTCTCTCCTGCCCTTTTTTCTATCGGACTGGCAGAGCGGGCACGAAAAATCGACACCGCTTTATGGTTGACATTCCGAAAACCCGTACGAAGCTCTTTGATTCCACTTTTATTGTGCGAACTGCTAGTTTGTGGAATGCACTGCCTGAATGGGTGTTCCCCGATAGTTACAATCTGTGTGTTATCAAGTCAAGAGTGAATCGGTTTCTTCTAGGCAAGCGTGATGCACCGTAGGCCGCATCATCGCTTAACATCAGGCGAGTTGTCGGCCAAGCACAAGCTTGTTTTATATTTAAAAAAAATATAAGTCATATTTAAAACCTTCATTCAAAATTATTTCGGACATTATCTGATGATGACTTTTTGAGTAACAGCGATAAAACTGTAATAAATTCAAAGCGTTCTAGCTCAAAGGTCATTGACCTTTTTTTGTAAAATATTCATCATCATCATCAGCCATAAGACGTCCACTGATGAACATGGGCCTCCCCCTTTAACCTCCACACTGAACGACACCCTGCCATCTGCATCCACTGGATGCCCGCGACTCTCACGATGTCGTAGGTCCATCTAGTGGGAGGCCTACCTACGCTGCGTCTTTCGGTTCGTGGTCTCCACTTAAGAACCTTTCTTCCCCATCGGTTATTGGTTCTTCGAGCGATGTGGCCTGCCCATTGCGACTTCAACTTGCAAATTTTCATAGCAATGTCGATGACTCTGGTTCTTTGTCGAATATCCACGTTTCGGATTCTATCGCGCAAAGAAACTCCGAGCATAGCTCTCTCCATTGCCCGTTGTGTGACTCTGAGTTTCTCCAAAAGGCCAACAGTTAAGGACCACGTCTCAGTACCATATGTCATTACTGGTAACAAACATTGGTTAAAGACCCTTGTCTTTAGGCACTGTGGTATCTTGGACGAGAAGATTACACGCAATTTCCCGAACGCTGCCCATCCGAGTTGGATTCTTCGGGCGACCTGTCGGGATGGTACATCTCGGAAATTTGGCTAAGTCCACAGAGCTTCATTCGAAATTCAAATTTTTCTATAAAGCTATCAATTTCTGAACTATGACTACACGGCACAACTATACGGCTTTGGTTACGGAACCCTACCATATGCGTGTCTCGACACGCTCTTGGCCAATAATTTATATTGATATATTACAATTAAACTTACACTTTAAAAGTGTTAAAAATTAGGGGCTTATTTTTAACTGACTTCCAAAAAAGAGGAGGTTCTCAATTAGACAAAATAGTGCTATACGCATGTCTAGTCACGTAAGTGCGAATCTATTAAAGTGCGGCGAAATTATTTAGATTCGCATCAGCGTTCTAATTTTAATAGAACTCTTTCAGAAAGGAAAGAGTTGGCAAAAATCGGATAATCATTTGAGAATCTAAGTAATATTTAGTAACGGGTAACGATCGTGGCGACTCCACACGATGACTGTGAATGAAACGATACCGCGAGCTAACTTGCATGCTAGCGCCATCTAGTTGAAATGAGCGCCAATATCGAACATACTACACATACTACGGTTATTGATTGGAGACAAGTACGTTACATCCATGTTGGAGACCCAAATAGTACGAGATAAAGCTGCTGAATTACTTTGGTCATCGAGTTTTTGCTAAAAACTAAATTTTTACGCATATTTATGATTAGGAGAATATATTATTAACCAGGGTGCCAACCAAAATGTGGCCGCTAGTATTTTTAATTAAATTATTGTTAATTAATTTATGGTAAACGAAATTCATTCACTTGGTTTTTTAATAAAATATCTTCCAAGTACAAAGAGATCATTGTACAAGAGAAGGATGTTTACTAGGCAAATTTTTGTATTGATAAGAGGGAATTTTAAAACGAATTATGAAATGAAGGGAGGCGTAAAACTTATTGGAGACCTCATTATTTTTTGTGTCAGGGATTATTTGGACAGGTTGACTTTGTTTTACCGTCATTTGTTTGGTGCTTGGGACACGGGATTCATACCCCTCACTATTTTAAAACGCACAAAAAATTAAATCTCCTTGCAAATTGAAGTGAAAGCTAACAACTAGCATAGCATAAACAAAAATAAATTGGAATTCATAAGTGACGGATCTTAAATTGGCCTTTATATTATAAATTCATTTTAAAAGCCCATAATGATTCGCGAAACATTTTCCTATCTAAATAATCGTTTCAGATGTGCTGATTATCTTTGATGTTTTAAACAATTTAAGCTTCTGAGGACCTCCGTCATCATCTCAAAGAAAAGTGTTGATTAGCTACTCTCCGTAAAGAGCTAAGCTAATTGGCGAGTTATCGTAAAACCCGAAGTAACATTTATCAGTTTCACAATCAAATCTCCGAGCAAGAACTCGGCAGTTAGGTGAATACATATATTCATCTCACCGCCACCGACTGCTACTTTCTTGTTGAGTTATAATAATAGCAAAAAAATGCGAGGTCTGTGAGATAAAACATTACTAATTTAGTTGTCATTACTGTCATAAATGTTATTAAATAAATATCTGGAACATTATTGCGCACATGGTCATCTGATCTCAAACTAAGCAAAGCTTGTAATATGGCTGCCAGAGACTGATATACATAAATATATATTGATTGATTTTAGTGAAGATTTAATTGAACTTGATATAATAATTCTGGTAGTTTAAACAACTAAAAACACCATTTATAATCGCTATTCCTGAAGATCCTGGTAAGGATAATGGGACAAACTATACAAATTATTGCATTGTCATCGGTCCTTGATAAGTGTGCAAAGTTTCGAATGAATCTATCGTTTTGAAAGGGGTGAAAATCACGTTCAAAGATTCCGTTACATAGATTCTGTTTTACGTTTGGTATGACTTCTAGGAGGCAGATTTCCAAACATCCCAGTTAACAAACATTTTGCAAAATATTTTCACGAGACCAACAATTAAACAAACCATTATTAGTTAAGTACTCGATGATTGTAAAATTTTAACAATTATTACGAAAACAAGGAAATGAAAGTACTTATTTTTATCAATCTCTATAAAGTATGATTTAATTACAACGTTATTTTAGAAGTTTTATCGACATTTTATTTTGAAAACAATGGGAAATGACTAATTAACGATACCGTAGCGATATCGCACTTTGTGTTAGCTTTGAAGTTATATTTAGGTATATAAACACCTACCGTTTAGGGTTCCATAGTACAACAAGGAACCTTTTTAGGTTTCCATACTCAAAAGGTAAAAACATGTCTCTATTACTGAGCCTAAGTTGTCTGTCTGTACGTCTGTCCTATCTTTTAACCGCTGTATCTTTCGAACCGTAATAGATAGCCAGTTGCAATTTTCACAGAATAAGTAATGTTACGGCGGATTTTTAAGATATAATAATAATGTCAAAATCTAAAATCCAAATGGACTGGGTAAAATAAATACGTTTATTGTATGGGGATACAATAAACGTATTTTTAACCGACTTCCAAAAAAGAAGAGGTAATCAATTCGACTGTTTTTATGTTTGTTACCTCAGTACTTTCGACTGGGTGAATCGATTTTGATGATTCTTTGTTTATTTGAAAGTTGGTTCTTCCCGTGTAGTCCCATTTCAAATTGATCCAGTTCTGTTTTTTTTATGAAGTCAGTTTTTATATTTATAATTAATGTATTTGCTCTAGTATGAAAGTCTATTATAGAAAACGGTAATATGTACAAGCGTCAAACTTGACATGCTTAGAGTACACTCTCTAATGTACTGTCAGACGGTGACAAATTTATGTTCATTACCAAGTTAAGCAAAGTAAGATGCGGTCGGTATGTGGACGGGGACAACCTGGGCGTGATGTCTCTTTGCATTAACGAACCCTAACTGCGCGAAGCCGACTCACACTTGGCCGGTTTTTATTATGTTTGTTCTGTCCGCCCGTCAGTCCGTTTATCAGCTAGACCGTCCGTCCGTCCTTATTATATAGAATATTCTACCTTCAGTTGTTATTGAGGTAAGCTTGCATGAAACGTTGCAAAAATATAGTTTTGGTATGGATCACAAATTTTATTATTTTGTATTATAGTATTATAAGGATTATTTTGCATTGACTCTGTGAAATAAGGTTGCAACGAAACAAAGAAACAAAACTATTAACAACTTAGAACTTAGAACTTATTTTATTATTTAGAAACGAAACAAAGTAGGTACCTACTTGTTTTTCCACAACACAACAAAAATTAGTAGGTACATACTCAGATACAAAAGTTAAACTTAAAAGTTAAGTTTTTGCTTCGGAGGTTAAAAATTAAGTTAAGTAATTGTACCAGCAACTTAGATTTTATAGAAGTGAAATTAATTGTTCTGTAACATTGATTATATGTTCTTTTCAATTGCCGCAAGTAACATAGTAGAGGTAAGAGTGACCACGAAAGTCGCGGTCAGTCGTCAAACTTTACGACGCCTGATGTAAAACGCGGCTTTCCTAACGAACCACCAACCAGTTTAGTTTTATTACTCGCCTATAATAAAACCTTCGCTTTTTAAGCCTTATCAAACCTAACGGGCGCCATAAAATGATATATTATTTGTGGTTCTATCGTATTTGATAACAAAAAACATTGTTGTGTTCTCGATAAGATACGGGGAATTGAATTTTATCACACGATTTCTAAGAATTTGCGTAACTAATAATTGTAATAACATAAATAATATTCTTGTAAAAAAGCTTTGTTATATTTTATCGTGTCTCTTTAAGTCTATTCGGAAGTAATAGAGAGTTCATTTTTGAAGTGAAAACTACTTTGGGCGCACTTTTTGGGTGTACAAAAATCACGGAACTCGGCTCATCGTCATGCTGTACCGTGTATTTTAAAACAGCGCCATCTCTTGTAGAATAGTTTAAGTACTACTTAAGTTTTCACTTCTGACGTGCAGTCCTATGACTGATGTGTTTTTATTAAACAGAACTAGCTGCGCTCTGTGGTTTAACCCGCAGGGTTTACTCATCAACTATGTGCCAGTGACAGTTCTGTCAAAATCGGTCCAGCCGTTTCGGAGTCCATAGTGAACATACATCGTCTTTTATTATATATAACTAGCCGTCCTATAAGCTTATGTTACTCAGGGATAATGTAGCATTCTAATGGTGGATGATTTTTAACAATCGGTCCAGTAGTTTTTGAGTTAATTCGTTACAAACATACTTAAATCCAAAAATACAAAACTTTCCTCTTTATAATATTAGTGTAGATAATACTAATTTCCTTCAACTCACCTGATGAAAAGCGATGTTGTGTCTGCAGATAAAACACGTAGACTTAGAAGGTAGGTAGTAGGTATTCACTCTGGACTAGAAGATACCCAGGTTATACTTATATAGTCTTTATCTAGTTATAATATTATGCTATTATCAAATTTATTATGTGGCAATGGGCAGGCCACATCACTTGAGAAACCGATAAATGGGAAAGAAAGGTTCTTGAGTGGAGACCTCGAAACGGAAGACGCAGCGGAGTTAGGCCAGTGGGAACTGGATGGACCGACGACATCGTGAGAGTCGCGGGCATCCAGTGGATGCAGATGGCAGGATGTCGTACAATATAGAAGTCTAAGGGAGAGGCCTATAAATTTTAATTAAATTTTTATTATTCATATATTTCAGGTACTTATAAACACATAAACAAAACATAGGCAATCAAAACATCAACACAGTAGGCAATCAAAAAATAAATAAAAACATTCAGGTCACATTTCACACACAATAAAGTCACACATAAAATAAAATATATATAGCTATAATAATAATATAGCTATGTTCAGCAGTGGACGCCTTTTGCTAGATGATGATTCAATTTAACCCGACCCGGGTATGTCCTAAAACTGCGACCAGAACCACCGAAGGATGGGCAGTAGTGTCCTAATAGTACACGGTGAACATACTGCGATCCCCAAGCCGCCTGCCAAGCGTGGGGATTATGGCAACACCCCTCTCTATGAGGGAGGCCTTGTCCAACAGTGGACGTTAATTGGCTGGTGATGTGATGTGTGTGTGATGTGATGTGTGTGTGATGTGATGTGTGTGTGTGATGTGATGTGTGTGTGTGATGTGATTAAATTTATAGTATTTTTAAATACGATTGTTATTCATTACTGCGGCGGCCGACAACAGAAGAATTTATTGATGAACGTGAAAATGTCAGAGGCCAACATACGTGAATCCATAAATGCTTATGTTGCTGCCGAGGAGTGTATGGAGTTATTTTCTGAAACATTGCGTTGGTATTCACGTATAATTATTATACACAAATATTTTGGCGTAACTTTTGATGTTACATTTCATTTAAAACTTGCCTAACACATCTTCACTACCTAAGGACCTATTTCTTTCTTTCTTTCTTTCCTAGAAACCATGGTAAAAAAGAAAAAAAAAACATTAGTTTGCTACTATGACTCGCAGTTTGATATAAGGCATTCATTGGTCACTATATCAGGACGGTATTAACTCTGTGCATTCGTCTCTTTTTAGTGGAAAAAAGTGATCAAACATAATTGGAGATTAAATTGTTGTACCTACAAGATTTCTGGAGGAGGCCTACACCCAAAGAGGGGTTCCAATTCACTCAAACGAAGAGTGATTAAAAAATAAAATAAAAAAACTAAAGCAAATGCTTATAAAATAAATTTAATAAATACTATATATATGTGTGAAATTATAATGTTAATAGTTTGTAATTAAGGTAAAATATGCATGTAATACTTAAGGGATTGGAAATAAATCGGCTTTATTATTATTACCTACAAGATTTTGGATGAGACATAATCTGACTCGTCTTAAAATAAATTTTTCGTGAAATATGGCTCTTAAAATTATAATTTCATCAGGCGAGTTCGCGGTCAAACGCATGCCTATTAATAAATAATTCTCGCAGTTTAAAAAACCGCTATAAAATTGCTAATACTGAAGATCCTATACTAATAATAATGGGATAAACTATTTGAATTATTGCTTTGTCATCGGTCCTTGATAACAGTGTAAAATTTGAGTAATTGAGTAATTTTGAGGTAGTTGAAAATCAATTTGAAAATATTCATTTACATACGTCATACATACATACATACATACATATTACATACAAAGTTAATAAAAGCGTGTTAATAAAAATAAATGTTACAGTAAAGTAATGTACAGGAGTGGTAGAAATGTATTCCAATGAAAACTTAAGAGAATCTCACGCCTAGCTATATATTATATTACGTGTTAAATTGAATGAAACCCTATAATGAAGTGTTGCGAAGGGCGCAGTGAGTTTACTGTGGTAACAATTTTCAGGTTGCTTTAATTTAATTAATTACATTGTCTGTCTATCGTCACGCGTCGCGGCGCGTCGGTTCAAATTTAGTAAGCGGAAATAGTGGAATTATGAATGTTAGTTTAATATATACTAATATTACCAACAATTAATAATACTTTATTATAACTGGATGAGTATTATCAGTTTAATATCTGCTGAGTTATTGTAGGTAGTGCCCTCATTAAGGCAACATGCACTTAGATTAACTATAAACCGTTGAACCGCTAATCTAAATGCTCTCAAGCCCATCATTAGTTTGTGTTTAAAGGCATAATACCGGGTGTAGTGATTTCATTCGCATAGGTATTTAATGTTTTTTAGGATATAAAATGTATGTGTATACTTTTGAATAATGTGCTTCGGTAAGGTAATATATTTCAAAATGTTTAAAACATATTTTTTTATGATGCCCAAAATAAATGGTAAAAACTATTTAACCCATTTATGTGGTCATAATAAAAAATGTTGAAACAATAATTTCTTCTAAACATTCATACAACAAAGAATGATTCAGTTCAACAACCTGCCCCACGTAGGGCTCCAAGGCACACCCCTTCTGGGGTGCCAGGGCAAGTCTAATCCCCACTCCCGGCGACGGTACGAGCCTTGCCACCCAAAAATCTAAATCATGTTGGCCTAACGCCCTTTGCGTTCACCAACTAGTCCGGTCAAGTTGTAGAGGCCGCAAGGCCAACAGCAAAAAATCACTTTAGAGAGAAAAAAAACGTATGAATGTAGTATAATACCCGTAAGTAATGTACTTGTGCAATCCTTCTAAAATACCTGAGGGCTTGAAACGCAAAAGACAATGATTCAGATTGTTTATTAACCAGTATGACATGTACGTCATATGAGGCAAGTCAGTTTACATGAGTGCTTATTTCTAGTGTTATTAGTGTAAGAAAGTATAACAATTTTGTCTTATTAATTACTTCTTTTTTTTGTCTTTTATTTTCTATATTAATATTTCTTGTTTTTTCATTGTCACAAAATAAACTTTTCTGATTTCTGTTACAATTCACACGCATCGTTTTTAGCAATTATTGCCAAGTGGCACTAAAATAAAAATAAAAATCTTATTGCAATACATCAATGAAATAGTCCCTTAATTGGCAATTTGTAATATCGGTATTGAAGTTTAAAACATAGTTCCACTTTATTAGCTTTAGTTTCAGTTGATAAGCGCCCGCGTTCTAAATAAAACGTAGTAATCGCAAAACTTTCTGGTGGATCAATCGTCCTTTATGTATGTACCTACTGACTAACTTTTAAATAATTATCAATAAAAAAACCGACTCGAAAGATATAGCCATTAAAAGGTAGGACAAACAGACAGACGGACAGACTGACAAAGTAAGCTCAGTATATAGGGTCCCGTTTTTAGCCTCTGGGTACGGAACCCTACAAACGATTTCAGAAGACTCGCAGACAGCAATAAATACAGTTTGAACAAGTAGTGGAATAAAAATAAAGAAAATCATTCTGCACAGGTTCATTGTCTCGGAATAGGGGGCTCTCCCTTCTATACGTATCTACATATACGTACATAGAATATTATAAAGTCAGCCCATTGTATACAGTTGGTGATTTGTGAACGTTGTAACAATAATAAATGATATGCTAAGAAGCTCCTGCTTTATATGAATAAACTTTATATATTTACAATTTAAATGTGTATTCTGTATTACTTACTGGTATTCTTGGGAGGTACATAGCACAGACGCAAAGTAATATTACTATTGTGAATCAAAAAAATAGTACAATATTTTACGTGGGAGTAAAATAGACTTCTAATGACGGCGTTTGTACTAGCGTAAATCGGAAAAATCGGGTGTTTCCCCCAAGTGGTGTATAGTGTTTTTTCCTGTACCTGTACTATATTTTTCCGTTTAGTATTTTTCATTACTCATACCCGGAAAGTAGGTCTGAAGTTGCCTGAGGAACGGGTTGAAAGTAATATATTTCAGCCCTAGGGAGAATCGATTTCAACTGACAGTGATAGTTGACAACTGACAGACACTCAAATTATTTAAAAAAACTAGTTCTATTTGTATTGAACCATGTTCCATCTTTTATTCTCCTTAGATGATTATGGTCCCGCACTTCTCGTGCATTTGCTAGTGTCAGTTCATGTTTTATTTTGAGTTTATTTATTAATTTAGTTTATTGGCACACAAAACAAAATATGGTCTAAACAATTTAAAACTAGTAGATGACTTGTATTCGTAAACCAAACCCCATCTCGGGACTAAATAATTTCTACTAATCACTTTCACCCCTAGGATAACAATGTACTATAGTATTAGGAACACGACAATAATAAAAGCCATTTTAGTCTTTAAAATATCATACTTAGAAGTTTAAGTTAGAATTAAATTACTTATTAGCCTAACATTAGGCTAACTTTAAATTAAGAGGCGCAAAAAACATGACGAACCCCTTTAGATGAATCTTTTTAAAAGATTGTCATGGCGGATAAAAGCGCCAAGATCTGGCACGGTACTCATATTTGTCGTGACAAAAAAATAAGACCGGCTAAGTGCAAGTCGGACTCGCGCACGAAGGGTTCCGTGCCATTATCTATAAAAACGGCAACAAAAAAACACATTTTTTGTATGGAAGACCCCTTAAATATTTAGTTAATTCTTTTTTTTAAGTGTTTGTTGTTATAGCGGCAACGGAAATATATCATCTGTGAAAATTTCAACTGTCTGATTGTCACGGTTCATGAGATACAGCCTGGTGACAGACGGACGGACAGACGGACGGACAGACGGACAGACAGCGGAGCCATAGTAATAGGGTCCCGTTTTACCCTTTGGGTGCGGAACCCTAAAAATGATATTAAATAGAAGCGTTTAATAATTAAAAACAAGCGAAACACGCTTGTTTATTATTCTATTCCAATCCATTTTTTCTTCCCTCCGAATAACGCTTTAAATAATTTATAGCTTTGCTCTCATAAAATGAACCTATTTCCGGTAAAATAAGTTTGATTTTCAAACTTGTTTTTCTTACTGGTTGACATTGGTGGAGTAGCCATGGTCATTATGAGTTCAAGTGGCTCTCTTCACAATAATTTTCATCACCATTCCTCCTCTATTGACACTTTTATTGTTTATTGACGCTTTTCTCGTGCACATATGTAGAGGACTGTTACGAGGGAGTAGCCAGGAACGGGAGAGGGGAGATCTGAAGCGCTCGTTCAGTGCTCCCGAATCAAAGAGCAAATAATTTTAGGCTCCGTTTCTTTTGCCTCCATTACGCCTCTAAACTAAATCCTGGCAACGCCCTTGGACTGCTAAGTGTAATTACTTGGTCGGTCCAACGTAATGATAACCTGCTATGCGATCTTCAACTTGCCCTGTTCTAATTAGATTTGTTTATCAGATAACGAAATTTAAACAGTAATTAATCCAACAGGTTTTGCTGCTGCTCAAAAGTTTGATTCCAAACAGACAACAGAACGCCATCAGATGGCTGTACTGAATAGAAATGTCGAGACAGGGTCTCAAGAAGAATCAAACTTGGCTATGTGAGTGAGGGAGTCCAATTCCGACAGCCGTACGGATCAAGAAACGATGCTGAAGGAGCGAAACAATTCGGATGGGTCTCCTACTGCCCCTGATGAATGCGCTGGTTGTGGAGCAAGGATTCAAGACAGGTTTTCTAAAATTCTATCTCAGTAACTAGCAAGAACAAGACACCTATCACAACCCCTAGCCTTATTTCAATCTTATGATAAACTTAACATGAATAATTATGATTGATATTAAGACTGAAATGCTTTTCTATTGGGTTGTGATAAGTTCTCAGGATGGAGCAACATGGAAAGGAGTTGTCCAGCACAGGTGTTCTCCTCTGTCAAAGTATATGTTCACACAACTATGCACTTTACACACGGACAGTATTAGAAGTGTGTATATGTCACAGGTAAATTGTCAATGCTGTGAAATTACAATTTCACTGATGTAATTATAATTTCAAAGTAGTTTTTGGAGTTTACTCCAAAAACTACTTTGATTTGAGTTATAACGAAACGATTTGAGTTATAAGGCCCGGTACGGAAATTTTATGAGGAGTAAAATCAAGTGTAACACGAAAAGTTGAGGCGTTACGTAGAAAGAGACAAACATATATATCTGTAGGATTGAACGTGTAAAAGAATGAGATGGAATACATGTGTTGCGAGCCTGCGCGCAACACATGTATTCCATCTCATTCTTCTGCTGCCGAATAAACTCCAGTCGTGCGTCGTAGCTGACACACACACACTTTTTTTTTCCAGGTTTTTTAAAAACTAACATAACTATAACCTAAATAAACTATAATTTCACGGCACTGACAATTTACCTGCGACATATATAATATTGTTAGTATTTATAAAAGGGTGCGTTTATAGCGATAAAAACAACAGGAAAATATTATTTAAGGGTTCAAAGCGCTATTGGCATCTCCCCTCCAGGAAGCACAGGAGACGCGGCAGTCGCGTTGCTCTAAGCCAGTGTTTTTCACACTGTGGGTCACGACCCCCTGGGGGGATCGCCATGCCTCTATAAAGGAGTCGCGGGGGTCTCGAAGACATGGTACAAGAAAAAAAAATTAAAAAAAAAAATTGCCAAGAAAAATTCATTAATGAGTAATTATATACGAGGGGTGATCCAAAAGTAATGATAATCAATAATAAACACAATGAATAAAATAAAAATAAAAATGTATTTCTCAACATAGTCTCCTAGCAAGTCTATACATTTAGTCCATCTCTTTTCTAAATCTAAAATTCCCTTAGAAAAAAAATCTTTATCTTGTCTCTCAAAAAAGTCCTCAACCGCGGCCATCACGTCGCTATCATCGTCAAATTTCTTGCCTCGGAGGTGTTCCTTGAGTCGTGGAAAGAGATAGAAGTCACTGGGGGCTAGATCTGGTGAATAGGGGGGGTGTTCCACCAGCTCAAAGCCCGCTTCCTGAATGGCAGCCATGGCAATTGCAGCTTTGTGAACCGGTGCATTGTCTTGATGGAACAGTACTCCAGCCCGCAGTTTGCCTCGCCTTTTCTCCTTAATAGCCTCCCGCAATCTTCTTATTTGTTCTGCATAGTAGGAGCCTGTAATAGTGGCCCCCTTTTCCAAGTAGTCCACCATGATTATTCCTTCAGCGTCCCAAAAAACAGACGCCATAACCTTCCCTGCTGAGCTTGACACTTTGAATTTCTTCGGCGTCGGTTCATCGGATCGTTTCCATGTCATCGATTGTTGTTTTGTTTCAGGATCAAAATGGTGGATCCAGGTCTCGTCCATGGTCACAAAACGTGACAAAAAATTATCCTTGTCTGCCTTGAACTTTTCGAGATTTGCTCTTGACATGTTGACTCGTTTCTTCTTTTGCTCGTCGTTTAACATTTTCGGTACCCAACGCGCGGAGACCTTTCTCATATGCAATTCGTTTGCAAGGATTCTTTGAATGCTGCGATATGAGAGCCCTGTGACCTCAGCTACATGCCTGATAGTCACTCTTCGATCTTCCAAAACAACTTCTTCAACTTTTTTCACATTTTCATCAGTGAGGGACGTCGATGGGCGTCCTTCGCGGTGTTCGTCTTCCGTCGATGTTCTTCCCAGCTTAAACTCCTTAGCCCAGCGTGCAACTGTGGAATATGGAGGAGAAGAGTCCCCTAATGTTTCCACCAAGTCGCTGTGTATGTCTTTGGTAGACATTTTTTTCAAGCAGAGGTATGTAATGACAGCTCTGATTTCGTGTTTTTCCATTTTGATGTTCACTCCTTGACACTCCGTATTCAAATGAATGTAGCTCCCGGGAATCGTGGCCTATTTCTATGTTTTTGATTTTCCTGACCTAGTGGGTAACTGAGCAAGTGACTGATATTTTTTTTGTATTTTTGTGTGCACTAGAAATAACTGATTATCATTACTTTTGGATTACCCCTCTAAATAAAAAAAGGTTGTACGTATTTAATATTTTTATAATATAATAAGGGGGCCCTGATTTATTTTTTCATACTAGGGGGGATCACGTCGTGAAAAAGTTTGAAAAACACTGCTCTAAGCTCTAGGTCCAAGCACGCACGTGCCAATAATTATCTATCCAGACACTAACTGAGAAATGGCACTGTAAAAATAGATTAAATAGTTTATAAATAGGTGCGCATAAAGACTTAAACATCCGTACAACCGAGTTAGTATATACAATCCTGCAGGGGTGAAAACTGCGTTATGAATCAAAGATTTAAAACAATTTTCAACTTTACCCACCTGGTTCACAGTATGTATTCAATTAACACTAAACTCGCTGATATAGTACTTTGACAGCCCCGTTAGCTCAGTTTGTAGTGTACCTGCCTTCTGCGCTTGGGGTCGTGGGTTCGATTCCTATCTTGGACAGACATTTGTGTGATGAACATTTGTGTTTGTTCTATGTCTGGGTATGGTAATATCTATTTAAGTATGTATTTAAAAATATATATGTATGTATATCAGTCTCTGGCTGCCATATTACACGCTTTGCTTAGTTTGGTGTCAGACGACCGTGTGTGCAATAATGTCCCAGATATTTATTATTATTATAGTAGCCAACTCTAGAGAAATTAATTTAAGGAAACTTCTTTATCACGTTCATAATAATTTTTACTCTAGGCTCTATTAAGCCGAAAAGGGTTTGTTATCAATATGTAATACTTTACTATATGGAACCAACTTAGAAACCACGAAAAATATTCAGCTGTTGCATAAAGTTTTTCAAGTGCGAATGATCGCTTTCTATGGGACAGCTGGTTTTTTTTTTCAGGGATGTTCCCATAGTAACACTTCATAATATGGACCCCTTTCAGCTTCATACACGTTTTTTGCGTATCCCAGTATAGCCATGGAGAAGTGACTTAACAGAATGATCGCCATGAAGTAAGTTAATTATCCCATGATATTATATACATCATCAACGTAAACCTATTCTGTATTATATAAAAAAATATACCAGAGAAGAAATAACTGCCTTAGTATAGTGAGGCATCGCCTCAAAATGAGTCCTAGCCTCTGACACTAAGAGACCACTCTTCCTGTTATGTCGAACAGAAAGCTTCAGCAATGGGATGGCCTTGAGCTCGTACAAGTCCATTTCTACCAGATTTCTCGACCGCAGAAGAAATAACGGTTTATCTCATTCTGTTTCTATACAGGTTCTACCTTCTAGCAGTAGACCGTCAGTGGCATGGATCTTGTCTGCGCTGTTGTGAGTGTCGTCTTCCCTTGGACTCTGAACTGACATGTTTTTCAAGAGATGGAAACATCTATTGCAAAGAAGACTACTATAGGTAAGTACTGTTCTCTATTAATTTACTTCAAGTCTTGCGATGTGTGGAAATGATTTGTTAATACTATTTTGGTATCTTTTTTAAATTGAATAACGATAATTAAGCTTGCAGTGGATCTTACTAGACATAAGTTATTTTGTTTTCACTTTTGGTTATAAGCGATTGCGAACTGTCTGATCAGCTAATGCGAATATTGATTATAGTTTCAGGAATTTTTATTAAATTATTTTTATATAATTAATTATTAATGTTGACTAGTAGGTCCGATTATAAATAGTCGCCCATCAACTAACGATCAACTCTAGACTCCAGCTTCCTGCAACAGCTCCCTCCACCTTCCGTATTTATAGAAGAAGAAAAACTGTTCGTTTTAAAAACACCGGGCAACATCTAAATAATAACATAAAATATATTAATTAATTGGTCGAAAAAACCCAAAAAATATATATTTTCGAGTATTATTCGTAATACGCCAAAATATACACGTAAAAATCAACACGAAATTACGATCAAAAAATATTCGCAATCTAATTTTTAAGATATAACAGGTTTTTCAAATTCCGATTCAGATTTTTATCTGTGAAAATATATAAAATACACGAAAAAGAAAGACTTTCTAATCAATGAAGGTTTTCCCCGTATAAGTTACGCATACGTTTGCGAGTTTTCTTTTATATTTACGTTTGGCCATCAACTTGCCTGATGGTAAGCGACGGTGTGGCCGAGGATGGAACACGTTGATGTAGAAGAAATCTATTCACTCTAGCCTTGAAGATGCCCAAATTGTAGTTCTCAGAAAACAAGGAGGACGGCAGGGAATTCCATTTTTTGGCAGCACGTATCATAAATGATGACCCAAATCGTTGTGTACGAACGTAGAGTTAATGTAGAGTTATTCGTACTCTACATTAACTCTACGTTCGTCTGTTTTGCCATTATGAATAAAATGTACCATTGTGCTTAATTCATAACACATGACTGTATTAAATGTCTATGTTGGAGTGGGTAAGCAGTCAGGTGTCGGTGTGAGGGTAGGCGTTATTATTAAAAGAGCTGTTGTTGTCGGCATTCAAAACATAAACACGTCGACCGCACTTGGTCTTTCCCAAACTTGACGAGCTGTCTAGATATTTTATTTATAGCTGAAAGTTATATATACTAGCTGCGCCCCGTCTTCACCCGCGTGGTGATGAAAAGTCGGACACCCTAATCGTAATGTGACGGTGGTGTGAAATATACTTTACGACCTATTCTTATACTCGTACCTACCAATATACATAAAAGAAATCATAAAAATTGGTCGAGTCGTTTCGGAGGAGTGTGTACACAATGACACGTATTTTGTATAGTTTTGTTTTTTTGGTTTAAATCTGATTTTTTTAAGTATTAAATAAAACCTTTTTTTTTATTTTAGAGGCTGGACAAATAATTAATTTTGTAACATGTAATATAAATTAATTTGAAATGAAAAAGAAATTTAAAAAAATATTAATGAAGTATTCAATAGAGAAACAGTTCCAAATATTAACCGTTTACTGCTTTAAAAACATAATATCTTAAGTGTTTGATTCGTGCTGTGGATTGCCCACAGAAAAGCACCACATAATAGTGGTAATTGATGTTATTATAGATCTGGTTTAACAACGTCAAGCGCCGACTTTTCAAGGGTCATGTGAGCCCGCTGGACTAGCATATGGTGTAATTGTCATGTGCCCATAGCATTACAAACATTGTCAAGATGGAGCCCACGATTACACGTCATTGATTTTGTTGAGGGTTGTCGACGGATGTTATTTCAAGCCTCAGGGGTGACACAAACATCGAGCACGTATACATTTAAGTGGAAGTTACCTTGCTCAATTTGCACTTCTACGTCTACCAAGATCAGGGTTCGCCGATATATATCAAGATATATATCAATTGATTTTTATGTTGATAAATATCAATTGAATTTTTCCTGTCTTCTGAATGAAAAAATTTGCAGATGAATATTTACCCTGGCAACACGTATCAAAAAACTACAATTCAGAATATTTTAGATTGTTTCCCAAAATGGCAACCTCATTTAAAGTTGGGGAAAACCCCTTTACTTTCTTACCAGTACGGCTAGCTTTTTATTGAATTTCAAACCTTTACTTCATATAATTAAGATTATTATAATAATAGGTGCTTGTTTTTTAAGTGTTCATTAAAAAATTCTTTCTCAAATAAACACTAACACTTCTTTAGTTACTTTTTTTTAATAAAAAATGACGTAATGTGACACTTATATGAATTTCCTTTAACATTTTTAAGTGTTTAATCCCCTTACAGAATGAAATTCGCTTCTTTTTCTTAGCCTGGATATTATATCGGATATAAGAAAATCGGATTTTTGATATTTATTATAAAAATCTAATTTTTTCGATTTTAAATTCGTAGTAAAGACAAAACCGATGCCTTTTTTAATTCGACGTAAAAAAATAGTACTTGAATGTACAGTTATTGCCAAACAAATTTTATAGCCTATACTCGGCTGTGGAATAAGTAAGGCTGTAGATGTAGCTGATGATGGTATTATACCTGGTCCTTTTGAAAAAAGTGAAAGTTACCACAGAAAAGAGAAGTAAATAGAACGAAAATGAGACTTGATGAGACAGATACTTGATAGAACGTTCTTATTTATGTCAACGCGTCGAACTCCGCGTCACAGTTGCTAACACAGATGCTATGGGTGCAAGTGGCTACAACAAATGTCTTACAAAAATGACTTGACAGTCGTTCTAACTTAAAAAAATATATGTGGTTATTACCTTTTTAATGATCTACCTACTCACTTCATAGTGATTTCACCGAAACAGACCTTTAAAAAATAATTTTATAGGGGGTCGTAGATTAATTCGATTTGAATGAGAATATAATTAATAACCGAATTTGAATATTCCAATTAAAAAACTTTCTGCACCTTTCGTTTTTACTTCCTACCATATCGCATCTTCCCTTACAAACGTCTATCCTCTTTGCTTCGCCCACCTTTCTTTTTACAAATACATAACACCATATCTCAGTTATATTTATACAACAAAATAAAACGAGTAAAAAAGACAAGATGTCAATAAACGTAGGTTTTTTTATAATAAAAATAGTACTGTTGCCCGCGACTTCGTACGCGTAGATTTTCATACAAACTTTCAATCCTTTTTGCCTTCCTTAATCTGGCCCATGCGCAAAATAACATAGCCCTGGTCTTAGTTAATTAAGCATACTCATGAAAACCGCGTTTCAATCCGTTCAGTAGTTTAGGAAATGTGCGTGGACAAACAAACAAACAAAAATTCTAATAACTATCTTATCGTGTTCAGCTGCTATTTTATGATGCCCTGTGTGTTTTTTTATATCTCGCAATTACAGTTTTTTAATTTATACGTTTTTATTATTCTAGAGGTAAAAGTAACTTATTTAGACCCGAGACGGGGTTTGGCTAATAGTTCGAGGGACTAAATAAGTCTGTACTTTTCATTACGAATACAAGGAAACAAAAAATAAAAACATGAACTGACACTGGCAAATGCACAAGAAATGCGGGACCATAATCCTCTGAGAAGAAAAAAAAAGTTGGAATATGGTTCAATACAAATGTGAAAGCTAGTTTTTTTATATTTGAGTGTTTGTCTGTTGTCAATAGAACTGTCACTGTCAGTTGAAAGTGATTCTCCCTAGGGCTGAAATGTATTAATTTCAACCCGCTCCTCAGGCAACTTCAGACCTACTTTCCGAGTATAAGTAGTGAAAATGTATTTTCCTGCCAATCAAAGATCGCATTTTCCTTGTTGCAGATTATTTTGCATGAAACGATGCGCCCGATGTGGCAGCGGCATCACTGCGAATGAGCTGGTGATGAGGGCGCGCGATTTTGTCTACCACCTAGGCTGCTTCAACTGCGTCGCGTGCGGCACCCAGCTCTCCAAGGGTGATGTCTTCGGTATGCGGGACGGACTGGTCTACTGCAGGCCTCACTACGACAGTGCGAATCTTGACGAGTTTTGCGAGGACGATATCAATCATGTATACAGGTGAAGAAAGAACTGTAATGTGAATCATCTATTGACGTATCTTGGCTTTAAAACTGACTGGTATTCCATGACGGCAAACATTATTATACGCTGTCTTACGCCGTCATGTTACGGCCGTTCTTTTAATTTTTTTTGGGTTTCTAAATTAGATATTGGAATGAACGTTCGGGTCGTTCGTTGCAGGTTTTAATTTGCCGGACGCAGACTGGCTGATCACGTTGGTCGCATACTTAGTTACTGTGAATGACTTGCACGCAAGTACAGTAGGTACAGCGGATCTTCGTGTCTCTGAAGTTGGCTCCAAGACGCTGCGCACTAGCTAACGTCAAACTTCTTCATAACTGTACTTGCGTAATGATTCGTAGAGCCTAACTTCAGAGACTCAAAGATCTGCTGTGCATAACACAGGTACTTAGACCACCACCATGAGCGCTATCTAAGTGATATCCTTAGTTTAAATATATCTTTGTCTAAAAATATCTTTGTTTCATGTTATTGTGTTCAAAGTTATGTTTCACCATTTCTCTTTTCCCTTTAAAAGTTATATCAGAGGCATCACATATCACAGCATGACTACATGTTTATATTTAACTAAGAATAGGCTTGCGTTTGATTGCACCTCGCTTATGTTAAACGATGATGCAGCCTACAATGGAGCATGTTTTTCTAGACGAAATCGATTCACCTGCGTTTCGGAGACACCGAGATATGTTCCTATTTATATTAACATATGAACCTAATATGAGCTATCTTGTTTTTTTTACCTTGTTAAATGTTACTACGGCAAAGCTGTGTGTTTAAAAATAAACACGTAAAATACCAACAATTATATATTATCGTCATTGTTACCAAATACACAAAAAACTAATTAATAAGCCTTGTACTGAAATGCAAAACTTTCATAAAAATATAATGAAATTTTGAAGATTTATTTTGGTACACAGATGTCAAGAGCTGAACGGTGGAGGTGACTCTCCATCACAGTACTATGCTGGGCCCAGTCCTAAAGGACGTCCAAGGAAAAGGAAGATCGCGCAGGGTTCTCCAGAGGACTTGCAAGTCCAGACTATGAGGATGGCTAGTACTGCTTTAGGTAAGCTATAACACAATTATTATTTATTGAACATTCATTAATGATGATTTTGCTAAAGCTCTGCGAATTTCTCTTTGAATTATATCTGTAATTAAAATTCAGTGTTAAGTAGATTTATAAAGTATGTTTGAGTCCGATTCAAAAGGGCCGCATGTCATTATTCCGTGAGAAAGTCTGCATTTCCCGGTTGCCGTGGAGGCTGAAGGCTCCGTCCGCATACATATTTAATCGAACGACAGCTTAAAATTTAGCAGAAACCTCACAAGGGATCGCCGAGCCGAGGTCTACCCTCATGTCCCAGATGTCAATTTATCCCGAGCCGTAATCACGACTAATGAATAGACGACAGACTGTCAAAACTGCTCTTGTCCCGTTCCCGCACGTTTTATTTCCGTAAGGTGGAGCGAGAGGCTGGTAGCTCCCGGTGTTGGACCGGCTTGCGGGGTCGCCAGTCTGAATTATTTTTTATAGCGTCGAAATGCGAAGCACTCATAGACGTGTATTCGAGGTTGTGACTTCTCGACCCGATTAATCATGGTTCTAGGCTGAATGAATCGCAATGCTCCGTTTTATTAAAATAATATTCGATGCGACGGTACCTTAATAAAAATAAAAATATGTATAACTACTTCACGTTAGTTTTCACTAATGTATCAAGAAAAATGGATAAAAGCGAAATACCATTCACTCTTTCATTCCCACCGACTTATCACGAAATTAGAAAAACTATTTGATCTAAATTTGAAATTTGGCAGAAAATTTCCCTATGGGTTGTAGATATTTGCTAAAAAAGGATTTTGAGATAAGCATAGATACCGCGAGTTCAGTTATTTTTCATATCTGTAGCCTTTTTTAAGTTGGATCAATGCTCCAACTAGCATATCGAATAATGAAGATGATGAAACTGTTAAAACTCTTCAAGTTCAAAACTTGTTGGTGTGCGAATGGAGTTAAACTACCACTAAATTAAATTGCTCTCTTGACGTCATAGTAGGAACAAAAAAAATGCGTTACGCTGGGTTTTTATACAATTTGTCTATCCTTGTCTCTAACGGTGTTTCAATTCGGACGGGCGTTCGGGAAATTTCGTGACATCTCGTCAAAAGTTACACAGTGCCTAAAGACAAAAGTCTTCGACCAGTGTGTTTCCAGTGATAACATATGGTCCTGAGACGCACATTGCGGGCAATAGAGAGAGCTATCTATGCTCGGAGTTTCTTTGCACGATCGGTGAATTTGATCGGTGATGAGAATCATCGAAGTAGCTGCTCATATTTGCAAGTTGAAGTGGTAATCAGCGGACCACATCGCTCGAAGGACCGGCAATTGATGAGGAAGAAAGTGTCTTGAGTGAAGACCACGAGCCGGAAGACGCAGCGTAGGTAGACCTCTCACTATGTGGACCAACGACATCGTGAGAGTCGCGGGCAAACAGTGGCAGGCTGTCGATAGTTAGGAAAATTAAGGGGGCTGAAGTTCAGCAGTGGACGTATTCTGGATGGTGATGATGATGATGATAACGGTGTATAGAATAGACTAAAGATAAAACAAAAAAGCACTTCTATCAATAGATAAAATTTAAAGGAATGCGACGAGAAAAGGGATTTGGATCACATTCCAAAGCAAACTTACTGGAATCCACAATGCCAGAGCAAATGCAGCCTTACTAAGCAAACCTCGGTCTATTATTGAGGAAACTATAATCATCGGCCTCGCAACCTGATATGAAGTGAATGGAACAATGTGAAAGGCATTAAGACAGAGCAGAATGGCGTAACAACGTATCTGCCCTCTGTGATGAAGGGTTCAGCGTTGTCAAACACATGAGTAACAAGGATGAGGGAAATATAATAAGTGGTCTAAGTGTTTTTGAAGTGAAAACTTCTTTAGGCGCGTTAAGAACTTTTTGGGTGAACAAAAATCATGGAACTCGCGTCATCGTCACTTGTACCGTGTATTTAAAACAGCGCCATCTCTTGTAGAATAGGTAAATTACTAGGTTTTCACTTCTGACGTGCTGTCCTATGACTGATGTGTTTTTGCTGGTAATACCTACATAAATACTTCAGATCAGATAAACAAGAGAGATATACCCGTTCGGGTTTAAATGTCATTAAAAAAAACACTAGTAAAATCACAACTCCTAGGTGACAGATAAAAACGCGATAAAATCCGAATTCACGATAGTAAAAAAAGTTCTGATAAAGTTACAAAAAAATATTTGTAAGCAATAACTGTGTCAGAAAGGGGGAAAACGCGTGACATCCGAACATTGTACCCATTAAATATGGCTCGGTTCAAACATAATTTTGAAAAGTACTTCGCGTGCTATCACAAACGCCAGTTCGATTGCGACTGAAGTCGATTAGGCCCGTGGGCCTAATTTGTGCGGTCCGCGTCAAGGAGTTCGTCCCGTATCTTCCCACTATTTTCTTCATCATCATCATCATCATCATTTCAGCCATAGGACGTCCACTGCTGGACATAGGCCTCCCCCATCGATTTCCAAAAGGACCGGTTGGAAGCGGCCTGCATCCAGCGTTTTCCTGCGGTCTCTTTTAGATCGTCTGTCCATCTTGTGGGTGGACGTCCTACGCTGCGCTTACCGGTTCGTGGTCTCCACTCGAGAATCTTTCGGCCCCATCGGCCATCTATTCTGCGTGCTATGTGCCCTGCCCACTGCCACTATTTTCTTACATCAATGTTTTGAAGTATAGATTTTTCTGTCGATCTCATGTTGGCACAACACCACTCGAGTGAGACGCGGGACGCCTCGATAGTGCGAACTAAGTGGAGCTTCAAAGGGATCCGTGACTTATCTATTATCAGCAATCTGTTTAAAAAATCGCTGCAACTGTAGCTTGGCATAAAACAAGACTTGCCAAGCTTTACAGCTTTTTCTGAAAAGAACCTTGTGAAAAGTATAAAGGTATTTTTTGTGCAACCTTGTTCTACCTTCGCCTTTGAGTGAATAAATACTCTCAGTGAAAATTTATAATGGAAATATAGTAATGAAGGTTTTTTTATTATTATCACATACAAACATTTTTATCATCGAAAAATCTTGTAGTTATATTTGTAGAAGGCTGCTTATATCAATTATATTATAATGTTTTACTAACTGCGCCCCGCGGTTTTACCCGCGTGTTTTTTTTTCTATGATGTAAGTAATATGTCGATATAGGTATAGCCCACGGAATAGGGAAGGGTATGGGTATTTCGTGGTATCGCGGTTCCATATGAAATGTATGTTTTTTTTATTAGATTGAATTTAATACTTTTCTAGGCAAGTGCCATTACTACATACTATACATAATTCTTGTATTTATACTAACTCTAATCCACAACTCAACAAGCAAACATTGTTTGTAACCGACTTCCAAAAAGGAGGAGCTTATCAATTCGACTGTTTTAAAAAAAATGTTTGTTACCTCAGAACTTTCGACTGGGTGAACCGATTTTGAAAATGTATTAGAAAGCTGGTGCTTCCCGTGTGGTTCCATTTCTAGTAGCCTACTGTAACACAGGTTTTACCTAGTACAGCTGCTTTTGATCTACCTATTAGACTCAAATGAGATTTCTTTAATTTTATTAATATTAAATAGTTAGGTTACAAAACAAAGTGTTTTTTAAGTTTTTTGGAAATAAATGTATTGTATTGTTTTGTAATTTGGTCCAGTTCTGAAATGATTATGAAGCCATTAGTAGGTAGTAGTTAGTCGGTTTTTTGTATAGATAAATTATTTTTTAATCTCCAGATATAAGAGCTGATAACACTACTCAACAAATAACAAACTTTTTTTTTATCTGAGTTCCTGCTGACTGCCCCGGTGGCTCAGTTGGTAGTGAACCTACTTTCTGTGCTTGGGGGCGTGGGTTCGATTCCCATCTAGGACAAACATTTGTGTGATGAACATTTGTGTTTGTTCTATGTCTGGGTGTTAATATCTATTTAAGTATGTATTTAAAAATATATATATGTATGTATATCAGTCTCTGGCTGCCATATTACAAGCTTTGCTTAGTTTGGGGTCAGATGACCATGTGTGCAATAATGTCCCAGATATTTATTTATTTATTTATTTGTTTATAATTTCTTGTTATTGACCTAATACCAATATGTAAATAGAATTTTTATATAACATCTCATTCGTTTTTTTTTAATTTTTTTTATTTTATTTTTTTGCAGAATAGGCTTGAGCTTGACCGCTAACTCGCCTGATGTTAAGCGATGATGCCTACGGCCTATTTATTTTATCTGAGTTCCTACTATGTGATTATAATTCCTTGTTATTGACCTTAATACAAATATATGTAAAAAGGATTTTTATATAACATCTCATATTTTTTCGATTTACAAAATACCCACAATATAAAAAACAAACTTACATCAAAACTTAAAATTCATATTTCTCAGTTTCTAGACGAAAAAAAATGCCTACATATATTTATTATTAGTCAACCTCGATATGAAACAATATGAACCAAATCAGATATTTTTTTAGTGTTGAGTAGTGATAATCTTCGAACGGCTGAACTGATTTTCATGAATCATAGCTAAGAACAATCTCGATTCATCCACTTTTGAAACAAAAAATAAACTGGCCAAGTGCGAGTCGGATTCGCGCACTGAGGGTTTCGTTCCACCACATAAAGTACAAAAACTTATAATATAAGACAACATTATCTATTTTAATTCGGCTGACTTCTCAAAGAAGGAACCACCGGAGGATGGGCAGCAGCTTCCTAATAGTACACGGTGAACGTACTGCGATCCACAAGCTGCCTGCCAAGCGTGGGGATTATGGCAACACCCCTTTGAGGGAGGCCTTTGTCCAACAGTGCACATTAATTGGCTGATGATGAGATGTGTGATGTGACTTCTCAAAGAAATAAACACGATTTCAACTAAAGCCATACAGCTACTTAAATTGTTAACTACTTAAGTAGGTAAAAAAATGTGCAAAAAGACAACATCACGCCCAGGCGGTCACCCATCTAAGTACCGACCGCGCTCGACGTTGCTTAACTTCGGTGATCGTACGAGAACCGGTGGTGAACAGAAACTGATCCCCAACTCCAGTTGGCCAGTTTTTATTATTCATTGTTTTACTTTAGAGTTATGCTAGGTATGACGCTTGCACGTAACACTAGAGCAAATACTAAATGGTTTATAACACCTTTTTTATTTTTTACTTTAAGCCTTTATTATTATTTTTTAGTTAATCCACCGTATAATACATAATCTGTGAAAATTTCAACTAGCTATCTAATACAGATGAACGGACAAACATATAGATAACGTAGGTTTAAGAATAGAGTCCTGATTACAACGTTTGATATGAATTCCAAAAAAATAATCAAAATTGGTTCAGCGGTTTCGGAGATATTACTCCACAGACAGACACACAAATACACACAGACACACGTCCACATCCCTCTTTTTGCGTCAGAGGTTAAAAACAATTGGATACCTAGCCCTTAGACCGATGAAGGTCTAGAGATGTTACAAATTAATGCTCTCTCAAGCCAACTACTGCCCTGATAGAGTGCCCACCATGTTAGTGGCATTGCCACCTTGAACGAAAATGCTTTTACGTTAATTGAATTATACAAAAAAAGAACTTGAAGCGAGTCATTGCATTGATAAACATATTCTTATGAATGTTTTTAATTAATGAATTTATACAAAAAAAAAAAACAATTTACCAACCAATAGCCCAAAATAGACTTTTATAACCTTATCGTCAATCAAATTGAACCGATAACAATCGCTACAACTCAACTTTATTTCAGTAACAATAAGGTCGTAACTCGTACTTCTGTTTACGATACTGTTCTTAAAACCACTAATTATCGGACCCAAAATACGATAGACCAGGATATTTGGACGATTGACTGCTAGCACCTTGTTTGTGGTTGCTAACAGATGAATGACTTTTTACTTGACTCTCCAAGGAAGGGGACAATAATATTTTGGGTGTGCATGTTTGTCTGTTCGTACGTAACCACTTATAAACGGTTTTACAGGGTTTGTTCCTAAGCGGTTCCTAAGCGCGCGTGTTAAATCATATACGATACATATACTCGTAGGAAAATCTACTTCACCGGTCACCCAGAGACCGGCCTAGCCGAGTTTGGGGCCCACTGTTAAGTCAATATAACCTATGTTAGACACAATTAATGTATGCCATATTTTATTTTAATTGTAAAATAGGCTTGCGCTTGGCCGCCAACTTTGGGATAGTGTAAAATTGTTTCAGAAATAAATATATACTTATTCAGTTTGTATTCGAGATATCTAAGCTACATTTTACAAACAGGTTTTTCTTTTCTTTAAAACAACACCTACCTAGGACATAAAGTAGGGCCAACTAGCACCTATCACATTTGACACTTGATCAAAATTCAACGACGTAACCTTGTGACGGAGGGTATTACACAATTTATTTTTTCACAGTTAGAACTACTTATTGTCATCCAAGTAAAAAAAAACAGTTATTTCAATGTAAAAGCCAAAATACTAAATAGATTTCAATGTTATTTCTATGGGACCGCAATCTAAAAGTATATCCTTGCAAATAAAAAGGGAAAATAAAAGATTGTCTATAAAAAAAATAACTTTCCAAATCGGTTCATAAATGACGGAGTTCTGAAGTAACAAACATTAAATTAAAAAAATATAAAATATTAATCGAGAATCGCTTGCTTTTTTTTTGAAGTCGCTTTTAAAGTTTAATCATCCTGTCAAGAAAATTTTACTCAAATCTTAAGTTCCTAGTTGTTGAATCGTTTTTTGTTTCTTGTTTATTTAGTATCTCACCCCACATTTTGACAGCCTTGCCGACGAACAAACCGACAGGTGATCAAGAGTTTTATGTTTAACGGACTTATTTTTTGATTGCGGTTCAACTGTGAAACGTTTATTAAGGTATTGATAATTTTTGGGTTGGAATGAGAGTTCATTATTTTTTGTAGTGGTTTTAATTAGGTAATTCAAGTTTAAGTATTACGTAAGCAGATTTATTACAATTACGGGCAATGGAGCTATGCTCGGGGTTTCTATATGCGCGATATAATCCGAAACAATCAACAAAGAACCAGAGTCATCGACATAGCTATTAAAATTTGCAAGTTGAAGTGGCAATGGGCAGTTCACATCGCTCGAACAACTGATAACCGATGGAGAAGAAAGTAGAGACCACGAACCGGAAGACGCAGCGTAGGTAGGCCTCCCACTAGATGGACCGACGACATTGTGAGAGTCGCGGGCATCCAGTGGATGCAGATGGCGGGATGTCGTTCAGTGTGGAGGTTAAAGGGGGAGGCCTATGTTCAGCAGTGGACGTCTTATGGCTGATGATGATTGTACTAGATTTTGTCATTTACCCTCTTCCCCGCTCCTTCTCATCACACACAAGCTGAGTTCCTAGTGGACTATAGTTTGTTATACAAAGTTAATACAAGTGCGTTAAGTTTCACCTATGGCGGGAACTTCAAATAAGAAAAAAAAAACTTTATAGCTAAGCTAGGCAATTATTGTAAACCGAGGGGCTTTTAGATTAGTCCTTTTTGTGATTTTTATTTGTATATATAGATTAATTATTTTAAGTTGATTGATATGATGATTCCTTCAATTGTTTACCCCCCTTGTCAGCAAAAGTAAGCAAAGCTCTTACTTCCCCCTCCCAAGCTTACGTAAACATTGGTATATGTATTTTTCTTTTAATGTAAGTATTTTTTTTTTTTTTAATTTATTCATGAGCAGCAGTGCCATAATGAGTAAATAAGTAAATAATTACTGCGGACGTAATCACCATCTTTTATTATTTATTACTAGCCGTCCGCCCCGGCTTCGCACGAGTGTAAGCTCGGCCTTCGGCCTCGCTACAAAATATAATATAGCCTATGTCACCCGGGGATAGTGTAGCTTCCCAACAGTGAAAGAATTTTTCAAATCGGTTCAGTAGTTTCGGAGCCTATTCATTACAAACATACAAAAATAGGTACAAATCTTTCCTCTTTATAATATTACTAGCCGTCCGCCCCGGCTTCGCACGAGTGTAAGCTCGGCCTTCGGCCTCGCTACAAAATATGATATAGCCTATGTCACCCGGGGATAGTGTAGCTTTCCAACAGTGAAAGAATTTTTCAAATCGGTTCAGTAGTTTCGGAGCCTATTCATTACAAACATACAAACATACAAAAATAGGTACAAATCTTTCCTCTTTATAATATTAGTGTAGATAGTGTAGATAATCACCATCTAGATCCCCCCCCACCCCCCATGTCATCAAAAATAAGCTAAGTATAGACCCCCCCCCCCGCCCCCCATAGTGCTTACGTAATACTTGAACGGTCCCTTAGCAAACATATTGATAACTAGCAGTGCTCCGCGGTTTCACCCGCTATTCAACCGGCACCGTTTAACTTTCCGGGATATAAGCATATAAAGATCGTATATTTGCATACAACTTTGTGCATTTCTGTGCACAAAAGATATAAAAATATTAAAAATCCTTAAATCAAGTTGTGCTGGTTAGGCGTACAAATGGTAGAACGATGGTATTATGCTCGTACAAAAATTGAAAAGTAATATTATTTTGAATCAAAAGTAATTGCCATGCATTTATTTTTTGTGAGAGACATGTGAAAATATTACTACTTATCATCATCATCATCAGTCAGAAGAAGTCCACTGCTGAACATAGGCCTCCCCATTTAACCTCCACACTGAACGACAGAATAATACTAATGTCATTCAATAATTATCAAGATAAAAAACTGACTTCATAAAAATTTCAGAACTGGACCAAATTAAAACGGGACCACACGGGAAGCATTCAAATAAAAAAAGAATCATCAAAATCGGTTCACCCTGTCGAAACTTCTGGGGAAGCAACATTTTAAAAGAACAGTCGAATTGGAACCTTCCCTTTTTGGAGTCAGTTAAAATATAAAAATAATTTACATCAATAACAGTTTGTTTAAAAAAACTTCCATTCAAAAAATCATACAAATAATGTCAGCCATTACAGAGTTGTTTGGATAAATATAATATAAACACACAAACATTCGCATGTTATTATATTATGAGATATCTGATACCATAAGGAGTAACTTAGGTGATACGTTTCATGTTTGGCGGGAAATTCAAATTTCAAACAGTTTTTTTGTCCTTGTAGCTAGGCCGGATAATTATTGTGAAATGAAACAGTGTATGCGAAAATTTATGGTTGTTCTTTAAATCATCATGTACAGTTATTAATCAGTAACTCACCATATTACTTACATTTGTCAATAAACCGTTTGAAACAGCAAAAATTTGTTTATTGACAAATGTATGTAATAATGTGCATTAGAGATTAATAGCTTTACGTCAGTTTGTAAAAAATAATAATCTATTGCTAAGATGGTCGGCAGAGAGAGGTCCGCCCCCACGATCGCGACCAGATCCTGTCGCAGTTCCGCCTCCCCCGGGCATGTTTCCAATGCATGCTGCGCTGTGTCTTAAGCGCAGCCACACCTGTGGCACTCCGGGGTCTCCTCCCTTCCGGCTACGTGACACAGATATCTCCCGAAACAACCATGTCCCGTTAGAACCTGCGTCAGCCGGAAGGTCAACACCCCATGGTCTCGATGGATCCAGTCCATGAATATGGGCTCCTGTGGTACTGGACGCAGATCCCGCTCCCTCGCTCGTGCCCTGCGCCAATATACAGTTGAGAGCACTTCAGCTTCCAGATCCCACGGCAGGGAACCCGCAAGGACGCAAGCCACTTCACTTTGTGTTCGGTAACCCCTACACACTCTCACAGCCATCACACGCTGGGTCCGACGCAGCACCGCGGTTTCCCTACGGTCCAGAGAGCCTGCCCATATTGGAGCACCGTACAGAGCCATGGAGCGCACTACCGCCATATACAGGTGGCGGGACCTCCCATTCCCTCCGCCAATGTTGGGAAGAAGGCGACCCAGCGCTGCAGTATTGCCCACCAACTTGGGAGCCAGCTGCTGCAGATGCGCTCCGAACCTCCACCTGCTGTCAAGCACGACACCGAGATATTTCAGTGTCGAGCCGATTGCGATGGAGCCTCCCCCAACCACGATGTTGGAGCCTGCAGGCAGCGCCCTCCGAGGACCATGAAAGTAGATGGCCTCAGATTTGTGGAGCGCCACCTCCAGGCTCAGCCGCCGGATCCTGGCCACCACCACTGCAACTCCAGCCGTTGCTCCCGACTCCCGCTCCAACGCTCGCGTCGAGCCACGCGCCCACTTGGCACTCACGCTAGTAAGTGCCAACCGAGCGCGTCCCTCTCCGCTCGTCAGCTAGGAGCCCCGCCCATCCACTGTGTCCTGAAGGGACACGTGGAGGTGCCCTCCAAATCAGGCACCACAGCCTGACTCCGGTCATCAAGGCCGAACCCTTCCCCAGCTTCTGCCCGTGCCCCTAAGGTTAAAAAAAAAAAAACCTAGGGGCACGCGCAGAAGATCCCCACCGGTCCGGACTTTCGCTACGGCCAACAAGATCCCCTCCCAGAAGTTATTGACCGTACCCAGGGTGCACCCGCTCAATCCAGTACTATCCCTCCGGATTTGAAGAATTCGTGAAGGATAGTAGTGGATGAGCTTCGAGGAGGTAGCCGACACCGCACCCCAACCTAACCTAACCTAACCTAACCTAACCTAACCTAACCTAACCTAACCTAACCTAACCTAACCTAACCTAACCTAACCTAACCTAACCGTACCGTACACAGCAAAGCCACACCCTGCTCTGCGGGCGGAACACGGTTTCACACTCCTGGTGGACGGAGCAGCATTGGAGCAGCACAACGGCCTAAAAATTTACACAGATGGCAGTAAAATCGAGGGGAAAGTCGGCGCAGCAATATCCGTTTGGGATGGTGCTGCGGAGATCAGTACCCGAAAGTTGAAACTGTCAGAATGCTGCTCCGTGTACCAGGCTGAGCTTTTGGCTCTGCAGGAAGCAACAGAGGTTGCATTGCGCAGCACGGCTTTGAGTTGCAACGTTTACAGCGATTCTAGGTCCGCCCTGGAAACAGTGGCCAGCACCTTTTCCCTCCACCCCCTTGCAGTTAAAATAAGAGAAGGGTTAGAAAACTTGAAAACCCAAGGCAAAACCACCAACTTATTCTGGGTAAAAGCACACGCAGGGTTGGAGGGAAACGAAAGAGCGGACGAGTTGGCAAAGAGCGCAGCGTTGCATCTCAAAGTTAGGCCGCATTACGACTGCTGCCCGGTCTCATTCGCCAAGAGACAGATCCGTATGGAGTCCCTTGACGAATGGAACCGACGCTATCGGGACGGTGAAACGGCTTCAACCACAAAAGAGTACTTTCCGGATGCAATCCTAGCATACAAGGTCAGCAGGACCCTCAAGCCAAAAGGCATTCTAACGCAGATGATGACAGGACATGGTGGGTTCTCCCAATACTTGCATAGATTCAAGATTAGGGAGAGCCCATCATGTACCTGTGAACCAGGAAAAGAAGAGACCCCCTTGCACATATTGTTGGAATGCCCCATATTCGGAAAAGAACGGTTCGAAGTGGAACAGGAGATGGGTGTAGTATTAAGTAGGGAAAACATTTGTAAAATTATAATTGATAAAGATATTAGATATAAGTTTATAGAATATGGAATAAAAAATTGTATTATGGTAATAAATAGAAATAATAAAATAAATAAAAATAATAAATAAAACAGATACATCATAATAGGTGTGAATGTATATGTTTATACATAAGCATATCACACTTACCAAAGTGTAATTAGATATTAAAATTGCTATAAACTAGATTAAGATATAACATACTAAGATTAAGAATAAATGTAAAAAAAAAAATATACAGTAAATAAAGAAATCTGTGCATGTAAACCCCTAATTATGTTAGGGATACACACAGTTGGGGCAGCCAATGGTTTTGGCCGGTAGGAGTCCGGCACTGCCTGGGTCCTCCTTCCCAGGCGTCCATGATGGATTTACCCATGGCTGCCAATAAAAAAAAAAAACCCTTACCTAACCATAGATTTAGGTTGCGTAGCAAAAAAAAAATTAGGTCTATGGATATAACGCGAGAAAACCGCGAGTAGCAGCTAGTTCAATATAAAACTGTTGCTTGTGTGTTTTTTATTGCCATAGGGGGCAACCAAGCAGACGGACCGCCCGATGGTAAGCGATCACCGTCGCATATGGATACCTGCAACACCAGGGGCAACACATATACGTTGCGTTTGACCCTTAAAGACTCTATTAACAGCCCTTTTGAAGAATCCCTAATTATAGCTACTCGGAAATGCCGCAGGATGGAGATCATTCCACAATTTGTATGTAATGTACTGTACAAAAAACCGCGATACCGGCATCAGATCGAACAGTTTTTCAGAACTATCGTTGTAAATGCGATAAAAGATACAAAGAAACCCAACGTCTCTGCGCATGCTGAGCGGCTCTAGGTGTCAACCCATGTTAGATTACAAACTGCATGTTTGTCTGGATATGCTAAATACTAATATAATCGGTACTTTCATCATCATCAAGTCATCACCAGATTAAAGTTCAGAGGTCGCTCGGCAAAACATTTGTGATCGCAAATTCCCTCTTTTAAATGCTAATAGATCAGTTTGAATCCCTTGGTGTAATCCATTTACGTCTAGAACTCCTTGCATGGATAATCATCAGGCAGCCGATACCTTACATCATCAGCCAATTAACGTCCACTGTTGGACAAGGCCTCCCTCATAGGGAGGGGTGTTGCCGTAATCCCCACGCTTGGCAGGCGGCTTAGGGATCGCAGTACGTTCACCGTGTACTATTAGGACGCTGCTGCCCATCCTCCGGTGGTTCTGGTCGCAATTTTAGGACATACCCGGGTCCACCTGGGACATAGCCGATACCTTGTTTACCACTTATGGCGAAAAACTGATTTACAAACTAATGGATGTTGGATAGCAGTAGGTTAGCTAGTACAACATTCACGCAAAAATATGTCCCACATTTTATTATATTTAGATACATTTTAGTAATACTGAAAATCTAATAAATCTTATCTTCAACAATGTATGATTTAGCTTGCAATAAATCTATGTAGAAGTAATGCAAATATTACCTAAATTAGTAGAAGTATTAATGACCTGCTTTCCATAGTTTAAATCTGTAGTTATTGAATCATAATACGCCAGAAGTACACAAATCAGTAATCCTTCCTCTTAACGACAGCATTATGCCCGTAAACATCTATAATATCTACATCTACACTATATTATATACATACATATATATATATATATATCCACACTAATATTATAAATTCGAAAGTAACTCTGTCCGTCTGTCTGTTTGCTACATAATCACAGCTAAACGTCTTAACCGATCTCGATAAAATTTTGCGAGGTAATAGTATGTATCATGAGGACGGACATGGGCTATTTTTTTCTGAAAAAATCGCGGACGAAGTCGCGGGTATAGCTAGTACCACAATATATTTCAGACAGCTTTTAGGTGAATATGACAAATATGTATGCAGTAGTTTGCGATCACATCCTCAAATATCATCTACAAAGACAATAGCTAGTAGTGTGCAATCAAATCCTAAAATACAATACCATCTCAACTTCTAATCAAACTTTATTGTCCATCGACCAACGTTAATTACAACAAATATATGAACGGGCTGGCAGCTTTCGTTTTGATTCCTATTATTTTACAACATCCCAAACTCGACTTGTTTGTGGTTTAAACATAAGCGAGAGCGTGACGTCAAGCCGCCTTCATAGCTTGCTCTTGTTTACGCTGAAACCTTACAAAATTGCCTTGACAGCTGTTCTAATAAAAAAAAACTATTGTTGCACCCCACAGAATAAACGAAAGGTCAGTGATTCGAAATCAGTGACGCGGAGTTCGACGCGTTGATCTAAATAAGAATGTACAATCAAGGTTCTGTTATAATTCCTGGTGACAGATTTTCCTTCTCATTTCCGCTCTAATTACTTCACTTCTCTGTGGATTACTCCAGGACTCACATTCTTCTCATCTGCAAGTGAGCTACACAGTGAACCTGGTGCGTTTTGCGTGTGCAAGAAGCATCAGACTTTTTCCATAATGATATTTTTTCAGCCGGGAGAAAGCTTTAAGGAAAGCAAAATAAGCAGTTTTAGTTTGAAGAAATTGTTCTTGTGTAACAATGCGATCATATAAGTTGCATATAAGTTTTCAGACAATAACTTTGACTTTGACAGTTCTAAATCTGGTTTATTCTTTGGTGTAGTTTTTTTTTTCAATTGTTTGGGCTAGGAAATTAATGCCGTTTAGCCATTACTTTTTTTAATTCAATATTTTGTTTAAATTATTATTATTCACATTTTCTAAAAGGATTTTACGCTGTGTCAGCACAGAATACATAATACAGAGTGTCAGTGCCAATCAAGATGACTGGTTATCTTGAATTCATATTTCGACAATTACCAGGATGATTTGTCTATAAAGCTTTATATAGTTAATCTTATTCTTATTTTATATATATAAGTCGGATGACTTATAAAAAGGAGAAGATACTCAATTCCAAATTTTTTATGTTACTTCAGAACTTTCGACTGGGTGTACCGATTTTGATGATTCTTTTTTTATTTGAAAGCTGGTCCTTCCCGTGTCGTTCAATTGAAATTTGGTTCTGTTTTGAAATTTTTATGAGGTCAGTTTTTTTATATTGATAATTATTTGCGCTGAAACCGAAACTATCCCAAAACAAGTTATTTCGATGAATTTACAGTGATCATTTTATACAATCGGGAAGATAGTTAACTCGCTCGAGCTTACGATCTAAAGAGCGATCCTTGCGGCGGCGCCTGTCCGTACTATAAAACACGTATGGCTGCATAGCTTCTTTATTTTTTTTATGACCTATCGTTAATATCGAAGGCTTTACAGTCCAGATGCTTTATTACGGAGTTTTAAGAGAAAAATCTTTCAATCTCTTTCAACATGTTAATTTAGTTAGACCATAAAATAAAAACATTGCATGCGTGGATTCGATGTAATGTGGTTAGTATTTACTGATAGAAAGAATACCAAATTGTTATGCTCTGCTTTTATATAAGTCCTATTTTATTTTACATGGACAACTAACAGTTGCTATATTATAAGAAAAAAAATATGATTACTGGATATTCGAAAGCATTGAGCACTTCTCATTTATAGCTAGGAGTACCATTAAATGTGTTTGGAATTTGATAAGTGTAATAATATAAAGTAGCTCGCTTCTGCCGCCGACGTAACCATAGTTTCTGTAGTATGAGAACCTCAAGAAGGTGAAGAGCTGGTGATTTCCGGTTGCGTTCCGAGCGACGCGTGATTGGGGACTGCGTAGCCGCTGCTGCACTCGTACTGGGTTGTGACAGTGGCTCTGTGCTAGAACTCCGATGTGGATCTGTGCTCAAGACCGGTCTTCGCTATGTTCTTATGTTCGTACGGTCCGGCGGCGTCTCCTTTGTTGGCACTGCATCGCTCGCACAGGGCTGTCATATTAATTATTACAGTTTCGTAACCAGTTGCGATCGACTAGAAATTATGTTTTGTTCTATACCACTTACGAGCGAAGGTTTATATTTCTGTTTACGGATGCAGCTGCCATCTGAACTGCAACTTCGTACCCAGAGACGACGAAGAAATTCTTTTTCTTCATATGTAAATTTTTAGGTTTTTTGGGGTACTATAATATGTTAATATGAACCGGCGTACTATGACTTTTATATTTGCAACGCTACCTCCCGGACTATAAGGAACCCTGCTCTTAAGCTAGGAACCGCGCTGCTTACAAGTTCGTTCACTCCGTCTATCTGTCTGTCTGTTCGTCTGTTGTCTCAGTAGTGATTTCGGACCAAATTCTAAATTACGAAACTTATACATACGCTATGTGGCATAGAGTCCTTGCTTATAAAAGGTCAACTGAAATGGTGACTCCAAGTTGTCTGAAGCTGTCCTTAACTCAACACTGAAGGAGGGAAAACGCTCACCTGGAGGTCAGTACTTACGTTACAGGGATGTCCATCGGGAGCGCCATCTCACCGCATGTGACATCCGTGCGAGGGTTGGGAAGACCTCACGCAACTAAGACCAGAATAGTGCAGCTCTGTTCATAAGACTGTTAATAATTACGAAGGGAAACGAATACAAGACCTAGATGCAAAATGCCTTATAATTAAGACAATCCGAAGCCTACCTACACCTACACATAGAATGCTGATTGTCAGTTGCATTGTGCGTCTTGCAACTGGACCTTTAAGACTAAATTTGGTTTTGCCAGCTATATACGCGCTCATAACCTGCACTAGTCGGGTTCGCAGTTGACGGACACGTCAAGGAGGCCGATAGTGATTTCGTCTTAGTAATTTAGATGTAGGTATAGTGACTTTGTTCTAACAAAGTACTACTTCACATTTTTGAAGTGAAAACTTCTTTAGGTGCGTTGAGCACTGTGAGCTAATATCATGGAACTCGCGTCATCGTCACGCTGTACCGTGTATTTTAAAACATCGCCATCTCTTGTAGAATAGGTGAATTACTACTTAAGTTTTGACTTCCGAGGTGCAGTCTTATATGACTGCTGATCTGTTTTTTTTTTGTTTACTCTTCACCTTATTCTGAAATTACATATTTTTCCTCGAATAGACAGTTTTTATTAATAAATGTGTTAATAAGCTTGCCATAAGACCGCCAACTCGCCTGATGTTAAACGATGATGCGGTCTACGATGGAGCACGCTTGCCTAGAAGAAACCGATTCACTCGTGATTTGAAGACACCCAGATTGTAACTATCAGGGAACACCCATTCAGACAGCGCATTCCACAAACTAGCAGTTCGCACAATAAAAGTGGTATCAAAGCGCTGTGTCCTGTAAGACAAATGTTGGTTTTAAAGAAATAAAAAATGTATCTTATTATCTACTAGTGCTGTTGTCCGCGACTCCGTACGCGTCTTTTTTCCTCCCTTAATCCATCCCTTGTGCAAAATAACATAGCCTATACTTCAATCTGGACATAGCTAAGCATATCAGTGAAACCGCATTTAAATCCGTCCAGTGGTTTAGGAGATGTGCGCGGACAAACAAACAAACAAACAGACAAAAATTCTAAAACTGTCTTAACGTGTTCAGCTGCTTATTTTAAGACGCTCTGTATGTTTTTATTATATATAGCAACTAGCCGTCCGCCCCGGCTTCGCACGAGTGTAAGCTCGGCCTTCGGCCTCGCTACAAAATATAATATAGCCTATGTCACCCGGGGATAGTGTAGCTTCCCAACAGTGAAAGAATTTTTCAAATCGGTTCAGTAGTTTCGGAGCCTATTCATTACAAACATACAAACATACAAAAATAGGTACAAATCTTTCCTCTTTACAATATTAGTGTAGATTACAGATTATTTAAATTGACGTTTTTATTATATTATGTATAGGTATAGGTAGATATAGAAGATATAGACGTGTAGATAGAAGATGTATATAGATAGATATCATTAGTAGCCTCTTAAAAAATGTGTACCTATCCTTATACACACTAATTTTATAAATGCGAAAGTAACTCTGTCCGTCTGGCTGTTTGCTATATAATCACAGCTAAACGGCTTAACCGATCTCGATAAAATTTTGCGAGGTATCATGAGGACGAACATATGCTATTTTTTTCTGAAGAAATCTTGGACGAAGTCGGGGATACAGCTAGTGTTAAATAAATTAAAGATACCATGTTTAACAAAAATCTGATATCCAAAAAAAGTCAATAGCCGTTCCCAAGACTCCTAAATCACGAGCAGATCTAAATGATTAGCAAAAAATAAGCTGTCGTTCTCGTGGCGAGGCGGACCGCAACTCCGGATCTTATAATCAGTAGTAATCACCCTGTTTCCCGTCACCAACAATAAGTGCCCTAGGACTTTCGTAGAAACATCGGATGTGGCTTCTCGCTCGGAAGACGAAACAATAAACCAGGAAAGTGCGAGTCGGGTTTGCACACAGAGGGTTCCGTAACACCACATAAATAAAGTACAAAAAAGTGGTGCAGAAAGACAACCTGACGCCCAGGCGGTCAACCGTGGTTTCTGTTGTGGTAGGACTCTTTTGCAGGGGTCTGCCTGGGGAAGTCACACCTTTGCCAGTTATTCAACCGCCAAGCAGTAGTGTGCAAACACTACTGTGTTCCAGATTGAAGGGCAATGTTTCCAGCGAAATAACAGGGCAAACAGAGATTTGACATCTTATATCTCGGGATGACGAGCGCAGTGCATTGTCATCCAGGGTTTTGATCTGTTGAAGTTCAAAATTCTGAGTGTCGTTGAGCTGTTATGGGCAAGCGTGAAGAGCCATCAGCCGAACGACTTCGCTCGTCTCGTCACTCAGTATTATGAAAAAACCCATCCAAGTACCAAGCACGCCCGACGTTGAACAAAAATTTGTCACTGACTCGCATCTGGCCAGTACCTATTTATAATAAACAAGAAAATTACATCTTTTTATTTGCTATTTTTAATTTATTTTACTAACGATGCTATCTATTTTATAAAAACTCTTTTGTTGAAAAAAAACAAAGTATTTGTTACAAAACATACATAAATACTTATTACTAGCTATAGATACTAGATAGATAGAATAGATAAATTCTTTATTGTCTACTCCACAAATTACATATACACGATAAAACAGCTTAAAAACTAGCGCATCAATCGGCGACCTTATCGCTAAGAGCGATCTCGTATTGATATTCATACAGGATGTAGAAGGCGGGGCGTGCAATATAGACACCTAAAACTATAGTATTCTAATAGATTACTTAAAACTATAGTATTCTAATTCTAACGAGCCCTTATTTATTTATAAAATGCAAGCCACTTTGAAATCAAGCCTTGAAATTGTTGAAAAAAGGTATTTCTCTCCATTAATTAGAACACCGGAAATAATTCCCGCAACAACTGTCGGGACCAAGCCCAGTGGGCCCACTTACACGAATGTCAAAACAAATATACGAAATGATGAATGTCCCGATAATTGTACATTTTGATCAAATGATAACGAGTAATGGACGATCTGTGATACCATGTGGTCAAGCGGCACTGCACTGCAGGGCGCGTGGGTTCCGAACCAATTTACGAAATTGTAAAAACTTTAAATATAAACTAAAATGTATGACTTCTTATGTTGGTAAGAGGTTGTACCTGGAACTACTTTTTAGGGTACGAACCGGAAGATGCAGCGTAAGTAGGCCTAATAGATGGACCGACGACATCGTAAGAGTCGCGGGCATCTAGAGGATGCAGATGGCGGGCTGTCGTTTAGTGAGGAGGTCAAAGAGGGAGGCCTATGTTCAGCAGTGGACGTCTTCTGGCTGATGATGACTTTTTAGGGTTCCGTACCCAAATGATGTAAACGGGACCCTATTACTAAGCCTACGCTGTCTGCCTGTAGGTATGTCCGTCCTACCTTTTAAAGACAGTATATTTTGAACCGTATATAAATTTACAGAGAATGTAAAATGTCACGGCGTATTAATTAAGGAATAATAATAATAATAATAAAGTCAAAAAGTAAAAACAACAGTTCTTATACAATTTTTTTTAACGTATTTTTGTATTTGCTTTAATGTAATAACAGTAATACGTACAAGTGTCAAACTTGACATGATTATAATACACATTCTAAAATGAAACAATAAATAATGGCCAAGTGCGAGTCGGTGACAAATGTTTCTGCACCACCAAGTGAAGCAACGTCGGGCGCGGTCGGTACTCGGATGGGTGACCGCCTGAGCGTGATGTTGTCTTTTTGCACTACTTTTTCTATTTTGTGGCAGTACGGAACCCTCAGTGCGGGAGCCCGACACGCACTTGGCTGGTTTATTTATGCAACTACGTGATGAGACGAGCAAGATAAAGACTGACGCGTATATTTATTTATTAATACCGAATGTATTTACTTAATTATGTAATTAGCGAATTTATTTCTTAGTCTTGAGCATCGGCGCAAAGTTGCTAGTCTATCGGTTTTTTATCGGCTACATTTTGGAGAGTGTGCATCAGATCTGCATGATTTAATTCCCTCCAGCCCTTTTTTCTATCGGACTGCCAGAGCGGGCACGAAAAATCGACACCGCTTTATGGTTGACATTCCGAAAACCCGAACGAAGCGCTTTGATTCCACTTTTATTGTGCGAACTGCTAGTTTGTGGAATGCACTGCCTGAATGGGTGTTCCCCGATAGATACAATCTGGTTGTCTTCAAGTCAAGAGTGAATCGGTTTCTTCTAGGCAAGCGTGATCCACCGTAGACTGCATCATCGCTTAACATCAGGCGAGTTGGCGGCCAAGCGCAAGCCTATTCTAGAATAAAAAAAAAATATACACATGAATTGTTTTTTTTTAAGTCGGTTAAAAATATCAACGAATAAATAAAATAAATAAATAATAAAAAAACAGATCAGATCAGATATAAATATCTGGGACATTATTGCTCATATGGTCATCTGACCCCAAACTAAGCAAAGCTTGTAATATGGCAGCCAGAGACTGGTACGAGTATACTATACATATTATATATTTATATACTTAAATAGATATTAACACCCAGCCCATACGACATAGAACATACACAAATGTTTGTCCTAGATGGGAATCGAACCCACGCCGCCAAGGGCAGAAGGCCACTACCAACTACAAAAGGTTCACTACTAACTAAGCTAACGGGGATGTCTTGTGTGTGAATGTAACCGAAAGCTGTAAACAAAAATTTTATCACGCACGGTTAAAGAAGCGGAATTCTAAAAAATATAATGTAAATAATATAATTTATTAAACTCTGGCTCAAAACACTTGGGTGGTTAGTGAAGTGGGAGCAACGATGCAAAACGAGCTAATTATTAAACTCAAATTAAATCTATTAGATGGTTCGGGTGATTTAAGGCGATGGCCCCGCGATAGCTATCGGAGGCTATTTAGACTTTTTTTGATAAACTTAAAGAGAAAAGGTGTGATGGCATTTTGAAGTTTATTTAGGAAACATTAATTTTAATTATGAATGTTTATCGAACTCGATCGAAAAGATAATTTATAAATGATGAACTTTTTTATATTCCTAGCTACGAACAAGGAGTCTCATGATATGATATCCAGAGAGAATTGTGTTGACGCCTGCTCTTTTCTCTTTTTTACGCATCGCTCTTATTGTCTTGAAATTATAATGGCATAGTACTCGTAGATAGGTATTTGTTCGAAATTTACATTGTCGCTTGCGCTGTGCCATTGGATTACAGGCCGTACTCATAAACGTTACTTAAGTTAAGCAATACTTAAAATTGCTCTGTCTCGTATTCATGTCTGCCAATTTCCGTCAGCGAGTAGGTAACAGATCAATTTTAAGCATTGCTTAACTTAAGTAACGTTTATAAGTACGGCCGTAAGAGTTATAGATGTACGACTTTATGAACATTGATTTAAAAAGCCCTCCTTAGTTATATCGATAGTATCGAATCGAGAGCGATGTCGTGCATACTATTTTAAAGTTTTACTTCGTCGTCGTCGTCGTCGTCGTCGACGTCGCGTTGTGTACAGGGTTACTCGAAAAGACTGTACTAAGCAGAAACGAGTCTGGACCAACCTAGAAATCAGGAAAAAAAAACTGTTGTTCTATAGAAAACATTCATTCACACTTGACAATATGTATGGAACATATAATATTTTTTCCACGATTTCAGGGTTGGTCCCATTGTATAAATTGTTCATAATGGTGAGTATAATTGATCCCTTTCGATTTAGTACAGTCTTTCCGCAGCAAGAATAAGCTTATAGTGAAGGGTGGTTTGGCATACATGTTGCATGCCACGACACCTACCAATTATTTATATTGTGCCTTTGTGTATTGTCTTGTCTGTCTGTACTATTCTGCATTGTATTTGTACTCGTTAAAGAAATAAGAACCTGCCTTTGTGGCATTACAGACAGCCCCGTTAGCTTAGTTGGTAGTGATCCTGCCTTCGGTGCTTGGGGGCGTGGGTACGATTCCCACCTAGGACAAACATTTGTGTGATGAACATTTGTGTTTGTTCTATGGCTGGGTGTTAATATCTATTTAGGTAAGTATTTAAAAATATATATGTATGTATATCAGTCTCTGGCAGCCATATTACAAGCTTTACTGTGTCCATATTATATATGAACTGATTTCTTCTAGATCAACGTGTTCCATCCTCGGCCACACCGTCACTTACCATCAGGCGAGTTGGTGGCCAAACATAGATCCATTTTATATTAAAAAAAACTGTATCTTGTTACGCGATAACGAAACATCTGTCAAAATTATGAATTTGTATGCTTTACCGAAGTGTAAATACACAAATAAAACCGATATCTATTTTTGTAACAAATATACTGTACATTTTTATAATTAGGTGTTGAAGTATATGTCCGACGGTTTTGACTCGTTTTTACTGATCAAGTTCAATGGTTAGGGCCCGTCCATTCATTTTATTTTGGTTGAAGCATCTAACGAGCAAATTTTTATTTTATTAAAAATAGGCTTACGTTTTACCGCCAGCTCGCCTGATGCTAAGCGATGATGCGGTCTACGATGAAACACGCTTGCCTAGAAGGAACAGATTCACTCGTAATTTGAAGACACCCAGATTGTAACTACAGGGGAACACCAATTCAGGTAGCGCATATATTATGTCGTATATACGCTTGGTTAATTGTTACAGAAATTCTCCAACGAGGTGACCTCTCATCTTCCATGGAGTCGCTAGCGTACGACTCTTCAGTGGCATCTCCTGGCAGCGTGTCTGGGCACGCTCAGCGCTCAAAGCGTATGCGAACCAGTTTCAAGCACCACCAGTTGAGAACCATGAAATCTTACTTCGCTATCAACCAAAACCCGGATGCGAAAGATCTGAAGCAGTTGGCGCAGAAAACTGGCCTTTCTAAGAGGGTGCTTCAGGTTGGTTTACAAGTATTTATGTTTCAAAGCTCAAAACTCTTTAGTTTAGTAACGTATCGCTCAAGTGCGTCAACTTGCTGAACGGCGTTGATATGGAAACATACACTAATGTACTGAAATCTGCCAAATCTTTGGTATTTTATATATCATGAAACTTGTCCTGTCCACATTCCATAGAAAAAAGCAATATAAGTTTATCCCGAATTTTATTATTTTCTGGGCAAATTTTTCATATATTTTTTTAACCACCTTCTAGTTCAGATCCAACAAAAACTAAACTAAAAACAGTAAAGCCGTTTTTGAGTTTTAGCGAGACTAACGAACACCAATTGATGTTTATATATATATATATATTTTATAGATAGAAAACACTTATGAGCTAGTGCCACAAGTGGCGGCCTTATCGCTAAAAGCGATCTCAAACATGAAAAACAAAAAAATAAAATAAAAATAATACCTCGTAAGAATAGTATAGGGTACCAGGGTATAGAGAGATAAGGGCCAGTGAGCAGAAGAGGACAAGTTGTATGATGTGTCTTTTGGCGCATAATGCGACTCGCATTGCTATTTTTTCGGAGTCGATATCATATTAATACTTCTTTCTACATGGATTGAAGTCATGAACGACAGTATTACATCTACTCATTTATAACAATATTATAAAGAGGAAAGATTTGATTGTTTGTTTGTTTGTTTGCATTGAATAGGCTCCGAAACTACTGAACCGATTTTAAAAATTATTTCGCTATTAGGTCGTGGCCGTGGTCGTGTTCGTGGCCGTGGTCGTCATCGTGGTTATGGTAAATAAATAAATAAATATCTGGGACATTATTGCACACATGGTCATCTGACCACAAACTAAGCAAAGCTTGTAATATGGCTGCCAGAGACTGATATACATACATATATATTTTTAAATACATACTTAAATAGATATTAACACCCAGACATAGAACAAACACAAATGTTCATCACACAAATGTTTGTCCTAGATGGGAATCGAACCCACGCCCCCAAGCACAGAAAGTAGGATCACTACCAACTGAGCCACCGAGGCAGTCAAAGTCAAAGTGGTCGTGGTCGTGTTCGAGTTCGTGACCGTAGTCGTCGTCGTGGCCGTGGTCGTGGTCGTGTTCGTGGCCGTGGCCGTCGTCGAAATCAACTTTAGTCTCTTCCCGCCGTTTCAGTCCATCCATCTGACCTGCAATCCACTCTACTCCCGTTCCGCTAATTCTAACCTAGACCCAAATCTGTCCCGTTATCTACTCTTCTTGTATCCCGCCTTGACCACGCCAGCTCCACATCCCTCCCGTAATCCACTATACTTCTAAACACAACCTTATAATTTAATTTAGGTATTTATTAAGCTACCTTATTATTTTAAGTTTTAGTTTTAAGTTTATGTTAATTTTCTGTTTTTTAAGTTACCCTTGTTTAAATAAATATTATTATACATATTGGAATACATAAGTTATTTTTCTATACAAAATAATCGTATTAGTAAAAAATGTCGGAGAGAAATAAGCTGATTGGCTTCTCTATCGGCGTACGCTGACCTAAAGGTTGTAGATAAGTAGATACAATGTTTAACAAATATGTAGTTCTTGAATAGTTCTACAAATAAGTCCACAGTAGCATATATCTAACATTTATAAGTACGCCAGAAAAACGGATATAAACAGTAATTGTGTTAAAAATTAATATAAAAATTATAAGGTCATGTTTAGATGCATTTTTATAATCTAATTTATGAGTCTTTAAAAAAATAAAAGTATGTGTTATCAGGAGTATTATTGTAGATAGAGTTTGTCGTTTACAGTATATAGTTTAGTAGCACAGTTCTAAGATAACGTAAAATTAAAATTACGCGACCATAATAATTCGCGCAGCGCCTTCATACTGAGTACAAAATAAGTAGGTACCTAATACAATAAAATAACTCTTAAAACTGATTAAATATGGACACAAAAACGGTTTTATCATAAATGAAATGTGCATATTTACATTCAAAAAAGCAGGGTGACTACAAATATCACAAAAATAAAAAAAAAACAACAAAAAGATCGATTCATAATAAAAATAAAACACGTTACATGCTTTTCATCCTACACTAGCCACACGCCCCGGCTTCGCACGTGTGTAAGCTCGGCCTTCGGCCTCGCTATAAAATAGTATCATTTGTCCGCCTCCTGGTTCTAAGCTACCTCCTCACCAATTTTCAGCCAAATCGTTTCAGCCGTTCCTGGGTTATAAATAGTGTAAATAAGACGACTTTCTTTTATATATATATATATATATAGATTGTATGTGTATTATAAGATTTATAAGCATTGTTACTGGCACATGATTTTAGGGTCACCTATACCCCAAAAACAAGAACGTTATTAAGTGGAGTTGAGTTCAAGATCTATACTAAGCTGGCCCAGTCTGACCCTAGGTTACAGCACTTTCATTTCATTATTACTTTTCGCTGATGGCTGGTCAAATTCTGTTATAACAATCGACGTACAGATTGTGTGGAAAATAGAACCTAAACATTGGACAGAACAGAACTAAACAGAACAGAATTAAGTTTGCGTGAGCTGGTATCAGTGGCACATAACTACCTACAATCTATAATTACGATAAAAAATAAGTAAGTATGTACCTACATACAATAATATCAAAGTAACTAAAAGGTTTTTCTTTATTAAGGTTACAAGTGACATTGACTTTGACATACATAAAGAAATAATCATATTTACAACTATTGCCATGGATAACCCCAGAAGGCTCGAGTGTCGTGGTGGTGGTGATGGTGGTAGTCGTGGTCGTGGCCGTGGTCGTGTTTGAGTTCGTGACCGTAGTCGTCGTCGTGGCCGTGGTCGTGGTCGTGGCCGTGGTCGTGTTCGTGGCCGTGGTCGTCGTCGAAATCAACTTTAGTCTCTTCCCGCCGTTTCAGTCCATCCGTCTGACCTGCAATCCACTCTACTCCCGTTCCGCTAATTCTAACCTAGACCCAAATCTGTCCCGTTATCTACTCTTCTTGTATCCCGCCTTGACCACGCCAGTCGTGTTTAGAAGTATAGTGGATTACGGGAGGGATGCGGGGCTGGCGTGGTCAAGGCGGGATACAAGAAGAGTAGATAACGGGAAGAGTAAATAACACATTGCACTGAACCTACCCTACATGGAAAATATTTTTGTTGTTATTACTTAAGTTTACGTAATCAGCTGTTCCGACAGAAGCCTTCTCTCATCAATAACCTAACTTCTAATAAAATTGCAATGTATTCAGACTCACACAACAAAACAAACAACAACAATCACCACCTAACTATCCTATTTTCCAATTCATATTTTATTATTTACATTATGTAGGTGGGTACTTCTTTTTTCTTTGGCTGGAATCGCGATATGTGGGTACCTTCAAATTTATATAGGACAGACGCCGGAGGTTCGAATCATAGCAGCTGTAACACAGGTTTTACCTAGCACAACTGCTTCTGATCTACCTACTAGACTCAAATGAGAATTGTAAAAAAAAAAAAAAAATATTATCTTTTATCTCATAACATTCTCGTGTAAATATTATTATTATTAGTTAGTATATAACATAGGTTACAAAATATAGTGTTCTTTAAGTTTTTTGGAAATAAATGTATTGTATTGATTGTACATATCTTCCTCGTCAATATAATACACGAAATATAATTTTAAAATGTAATTTAAGGAAAAACAATCCATTGATGCAAATGTCAAATAACTAGTAGAATACCAAATTATCAACAATTGTGATGACACTGGCACGCCATTACCGTACAGAATACCAAATATGTCGTCCATTGGAAAGCAACTGGTCTTAAATAACTAGCAGAATACCAAATGTCGAAAATAATTCCGACGAGACACTACCGACACTCGTTTGAAACGTTTGACAAATAGCAGAATTGACACCCTGGCCTCTGAAGGCTCGAGTGTCGTTGTGGTGGTCGTGGTCGTGTTCGTGGCCGTGGTCGTGGTCGTGGCCGTGGTCGTGGTCGTGGCCGTGGTCGTCGTTGAAATCAACCTTAGTCTCTTCCCGCCGTTTTCAAATTGTTTTGCCTACATATATGTTTATATAACTTTTTGCCTTAAATTAAAAATTAAAGAAGTGATAAGCAAAAATGTGAGAAACTTTTTATAAAAATTTCTTTTTCGCTCTAAAAAAATTCTCAGACCAATTTTGTAGATGATCTATTGAGGAAATTTTTTCCCCATATTTATTATTTTATTTTATTCATTTAACAGGCTGTTACAGCGCTCCAAAGTTGACCGGGTTCGTCAATGCTCATGAGAATCCGGTCAAAACGAAATGTTTAACTTAATTTTTTATTGTAAATACATACATATATTCTTACAAATTTTTTGTTATATTCGTACAACTTTACTTATTCATTCCTAACTCTTTTCTTTACCATAGAACTTACCAAAACTTAACTTACCGAATGTTAAACAGGTAGAAAAGGTCTGAGTTACCGTTTGGGGACAAGGATGTGATACATCATCAGCAGCCTATATATAATATGGGGAAATTAAAATTCATAAAAATCAACAATCGTAAACTATAATAAACATCGTCACGCTGTACCGTGTATTTTGAAACAGCGCCATCTCTTGTAGAATAGGAGAATTACTGGTTAAGTTTTCACTTCCGACGTGCAGTGATGACCTATGACTATCCTATGACTGATGTTTTTTTCCTCTAGGTGCGAGAAGATATAGATGTTGTGTTAAGTTTTAATCATGTTTTTATTTCTAGGTATGGTTTCAAAATGCAAGAGCCAAATGGCGGCGCAACATAATGCGGCAAGAGTCCAACGGTAATCCTGGCCACTCCAACGGCGCCATCATGCAGGGACCGACTGTCTCCGTGGGGTCCAGCATGATGATGGAAATGACCCCCATCGACGACATGAGAGTGCACACTCCACACCCACACCCCATGGTCTTTAATGAAATGTACTGATTCTGAATGTGTTAATCACAGGGGTTAGATCTGATAAACACATTTTATATACATATTTAGATTTTACTATAATTTTATCCAGTTTCGGTGTCCTTTTTCAAGAAGGCTTGCGCCCTTATATTTGACACGATTTGCGCTTCTAATATTAATTTACTTAAATGATTGTTTATTTTAATGTCTGTCCAAGTATCTAATATGTCCTTTCTATTCAATATTACTTGTGCTTATTACAAATATATATATTTAAATAAATAACCCCGATAAATTAGCTGATAATTTCACAATAAAATATAAAACGTTGCCTGCTAACATTTTCAAGAGGCTATAGTTGATATTATTTATTCTTAACTTGAGATAATACAAGAAACAAAATCGACTGCCAATTCATTACTTTACGGTTTCGATAGCAAATATTATTTCATCGACAAAATGATCTCCAAATAATGGTCAAATTATCGACCATGTTTGTGGAAAAACGATGGCATACGACATGGCTGATATACAAACTAGATAAATCTTCTATTGCCTCTTCTCAATCATTCCATGTTAACATTCCACGATAACATAGACCAGTTACAATGAAACTGGTCAGTAGCTATAGTAAGTAAATAAGATGTTGTAAATAAGTGATAACTAGTCAACGAAATACGAGTAATATCTATAAATACATCGTATCTATAGTTATTTTGCTAGATATTAAGATATGCCTAGGTATAAAGATATCCTATATTATAGTGCTAGAAACATTTGAAACTGAATTATGTTATAATTATAGCAATCCACTGTATTAGTATAGAAACGTAATCTGCGCAAACACATAAATGGCAATACGATCCTGAATTATTACTGTCCTGGATTATCCTGGATGTCCTCATTACTTTCAAGTGAAATAAAAAAAATAGTCACTTGTTTATAGACGAAGCTAAAACAAACCAAAACACATTGCACAAAGGTAATAAATATATTTTAGTACATTTTGTATATATTTTGGAAGTAGGCAAAAATATTCCAAGTCATTAATGCCGCATGGTAACACTAACATACTAATATTGTAATGCTCATACCAAACCAACATTTTGGAAATACTTGTTTACCATATGCAAGTTTTTTAAACAATTTCATGGCATTAGATGGTTTGGAAATCAGCGCCATTATGTCAATCTTGAAGTCAGATCCATAGCTAATGCATGTGGTCTGGAGTGTCCAGCTGTGGTCGTCGCGGGTGCGAGGTAGATGTTTCGGAAGTAAGGTCGTTCCATACAGAGCAATCCGCGTCACTGTAAAACAATGCTCTAAACGTCGCACGCTTCGATCAAAAATATACATAGATGCCACAATGACGCGCTAATCGCAGCAATACTCAATCTGGCTGGACTCAATACGCAGCCAGATTGGATCCACAGTCACGCGATAGTTGCATAAGCTGTAACACACCGTAAGAGCCATAACAGACAGGTCAACTTGACCGAACCACCGTCTGAGCAACGCGAGAGAAAGAGAAATTGCTGTCACGCTTGGTCAACGACGGTTCACGAGTTTTTAAATGTTTTGCAAATCGAACAGACATTAGAGAACTGAGCCGTAAACGTATAAACATACGGTAAGTTTTAGTAATAATAGTTTTGTTTCGATATAAATTGTATACAGCTATATTTATATATGAAAATTCGGACGTTTTTTGACTATTATTTACGCATTATGACTTCTATGTATTATTTTTCGAAGGTCGCACGCGCTCGCTCCACTCCACATATGAATCCACATAGCTGAAAGTCAGCCTAAAACTTCAGTCCACGCACTAACTATACTGCCTTTTTGTATAACACCAGATAATACATATTTCAGATTAATGTGGTATCAACTATAAGAAGATATGTTATTTGGTAGTGCGTATATAGCTATTTATGTATTAGTAACTTATTTATATGCGAGAATAAATAAATACATTGAAATTAGAATGGAAACGTGTATTTATTATAAACTAGCAACCTACCCCGGCTTCGTGCGGGTGTAAGTTTTATTATAAACCTTCCGTGAAAAATTATTGAACTGATGGTGAAAACCGCATCAAAATCCGATGCATGGTTTAGGATGAGTTAGCGGATGTACAGACAGAGAGAGACGGAAAATGACTTTATTTAATTCTGTGTTGAGATGTCTAAAGCATCATTATTATTATAAAATTTAAAAAAAATATTTTCAGTGACTATAAACAAAGGATATTGCACCAACTGTCCAACCGCGGCTTACCTAAAACTCCGCCTCGCCGCGCCAATGCAGCAGTTTGCATGCAGTTACTCGTTACCTAGTCACGCGTGAACATGATATGTTATAAACATATATAGCTAGAATGCATTGACAATTATGCCATATATTCGCAGTACATGTACGGTTTGCAATTTCCTCTGTTTATCGAAGGTCTACATTTATTCAAGTATCTAGCTGCGCTTATTACAGACTGGTAAGCTTAGCGTTTGATCTTAGACTCCTTGTTGCCCAAATATAGTATATTGGAAAATGTAGACATGATGTCGTGACACTTGATTAGCGATGATGGCTGAGCGGTAGCATGCACAGAAAAGAGAAGTAAATAGAACGGAAATGAAAAGAAAAATCTGTCACCAGGCATTATGACAGAAACTTGATTGAACATTCTTATTTAGATCAACGCATCGAACTCCGCGTCACAGTTGCTAATTGATTTCGAATGACTGTCGTTTCGTTTATATTGGTGCAACTTTGGTGCAACTGGCTACACCAAATTTCTTACAAAAATACTTTGACAGCTGTTCTAATTTAAACAAAAAAATATTATTTTCTGTGGTAGCATCTGAGCCTTACAAATCAATCTAATGACAGCAGGTTCTATCCTCGGCTCAGCACAAGTCACTTATGTAGTACCTAAATCACAGACATATAATGTCTGTGACCTAAATGAATAATGTGCAGTTTCAATGTCATCACTCAAAAACGGCGAAAGAAAACATCGTTTGGAAACCGGTAGGTATGTCCAAGAACCTCAAAACTTCAAATACATATGACATTCACCAACATACGGGCCAGCATGGTGGATTAGGGTCAATCCTCTCTCTCTCTTTCTGAGTGATAGCCTATGTTCCAGCAGTGCAAACTTAAAAGGCTGATGATGATGATACATACTTGATGACGAGGGCCTGACGATAGAGTTTGAAAGTGGATAGTGGAACTCTTGAAAAAATTTTGATTATAAATATTTCGATTGCCGTTTATTTTAAGTAGCTATTTTTTTGTTATTTACATGAAAAATCACGTATTTAACCCATAGATTTATTTTTTATGCAGAGTGACGAGACGAGCGATGTCGCTCATCTGATGGCTCTTCATGCTTGCCCATAACAGCTCAACGTCACTCAGAATTTTGAACTTCAACAGTTCAAAACCCTGGATGGCAATTCACTGCGCTCGTCACCCCGAGAAATAAGATGTCAAATCTCTGTGTACCCTGTAATTTCGCTGGAAACATTGCCCTTCAATCCGGAACACAGTAGTGTTTGCACACTACTGCTTAGCGGTTGAATAACAGGCAAAGTTGTGGCTAAATGACTGATTAGACAAATCACGAAATTGACTAATTCCCAATATATAAATAATTATTGTTCATAACATTAAAATAAAGATTAGTTTACTAAGTATTGATTGACCTATAGATATATTAGACAGACCACATAGTGGATTCCCACCGTGTGATGCCTTTTCCTCATCCTTTGTGTGGGACTTTTTGTTCCGAAAACCGTCATTGATAAAATAAAGCTGTCTCATAGGACGTAATTAAAATAGTGATGTTCTGTTATAAATCTGTAAGAGTTATTTTAACGAGACGGCTATTTTCGGCCGCCCTAGATTTGATATCGAATACCGCTCCCATAAATTTGTATCGATAATAATCGATATTGTAAATCTAGGATCGATTTGACTACTTGGCCGTAGAAACCTAGATTAAATTAAATTGAAATTAATATTCACATCCGCTTGAGAGCTCCAGGAAAAAAGGAAATTATTATTTACTTTGGCTTTGAAATCATAAATAATTGAAATCTTCTTTGTAAAAATGGGTTAGTCACAAACTAATCACATGAAGATTAATAAAATAAATAAATAAATATCAGGAACATTATTGCACACATGGTCTTTGACCCCTAAACTAAGCGAAGCTTGTAATATGGCTGCCAGAGACTGATAGACATACATATATATTTTTAAATACATACTTCAATAGATATTAACACCCGTACATAGAACAATCACAAATGTTCATCACATGAATGTTTGTCCTAGGTGGGAATCGAAACCAAGCCCCAAGCGCAGAAGGTAGTCTGACTACCACCAGAGCCACCAGGGTAGTCATTTCTGATGGTAAAACTAAAAATAAAATACTTTTTATGACACCTAATAACAAGAAAAAGTAATAATATGTACAATATGTACATAGTAAAACTAGGGTTGGCAACGTATTTGTGATGCCTCTGGTGTTACAAGTATCCATAGGCGACGGTGACTGCTTAACATCAGGCGGCCCGTCTGCTTGTTTGCTACCTATGGCATAAAATATATATATATATATATATATATATTACAAAGTAAGCAGGTATATGCAGAACTCTTTATTTAGCACCTCATTATTATGAAAAACTTTTTAAATGCCGTCAGTGTCAGCTCTGAAATGACAAGTCATCATTTTATGACGCAAACTCTGCGCTATAAAATAAAACTTTTGTTAAAAGTTAAAAGCTCGAGTAAGTTTTTTGTGTCAATATTTACTACTGGACTTTTAAACAAAAAAAGCTTGAATTTTCGCACACGAGAAAACAAACAGCAATAAATCATTATATAATGCTCGCCAAGTGGCCGGAGTGGAGATGCCGACAAAAACAGAGGCAGAGAATATGCGAGGATGCCGACCCGGAAACCATACTGGAGTGTTTTCAGGTTTGACTGTATTCAATGTGGTCATACATTATTTATCTACCGCCTTATTGGTAGCTTCGGTTGGATCGTTTTTGCCACACAATAGCTGGCCGATGACAGCATGCGAGGCCTGGACTCTAATATGTTGTTTCAACGTTACTGGAAGCAGGTTTGTGACGCATCTGCTTATGGTTTTCGGAATTGATTTACTGTGCTTTTTGCTTTTTGTTTATCGAATTGAAAATAATGACTACCGTACCCTTAGTACAAGACTTGATATATTTCGAAAACTTTTTCGTTTTGGTATTGTTCCATACATTGCGGAGGCGCTTTACTAAAATGTATGGAACAATACGAAAACGAAAACAGTTTTCGAAAACTATCAAAACTTGTACTAAGGGTACTGATAATAATTTTGAGACTTTAAAGATACATACACAGAGAAAGAAAGAGAAGTAACAGGTAGAATGGTATATAAAGCTTACAAAATATAAGTTGATGTACGAATCAGAATAAACAATGAATAGGTGTAATTTATACTTTTAGTTTTTGTTATATGTTTTACGTGTTATTTTCAAAAAAGGTTACAAAATATCAATCCCCTAGAATCAGTTAGAAACGAAACTCATTGCTATTTATTTAGTTAAAAAAACTGCCAGGGGATTGTCACATATTAGTCAAAGTAAGTGATCTACAACAATAAGTAGGTACTCTACAGAAGAATTCATATGTCTCTCTGTATGTAATATTTGACGAGGCAAGGGAGTAGATACTTATCCATTATATCTGGATAATTATAGAAGACATGCTTGCTTCCTGGTTTGCAAACTGAATAATCACCCAACGTGAACTCTGACGTGACCTACCATTTGTTCCTGAATAAAAAATTGGAACCTAAGTTTTTAGAGTATAATAATTTTGATGCTGCATGGCTAACACACATGCACACCGCGACATAATCCTGTCGTCGCTCTGTCGAGCGAGAACGTGACAAGGTGCCTACGGTTTTATACACGCCTGTCTCGCTTTGGCACGACAAAACATGTCACAGTGCGCATGTTAACCCGCCTGGATAAATGCGTGGTATCTCGAAAATCCCGGATCAAACCGTGGAGACCAAGCTTCCAGACAAGGTTAAAATACTTGACTTCATTACTTTTTAAGGTCTCCGTGAACATAATAGAAGCTAAGAACTTGGCCTGCGCAAGTTCACAGAGTGGAGATTCTTACGTGGTAGTTACTTTGGGAAAGGAGAAATATAAGACACTCTTGAAGAAAAAAACTGAAGAACACTGTAGAGAAGTAAAGTAATTTAAAACTTAATTGGCTCTTTTTGGTGTTTAACTGTTGCTTTGGTTCGAGTTAACCAAACACTTTAACTCAGAGTCACACAACGGGCAATGGAGAGAGCTATGCTCGGAGTTTCTTTGCGCGATAGAATCCGAAACGTGGATATTCGCCAAAGAACCAGAGTCATCGATATAGCTATCAAAATTTGCAAGTTGAAGTGGCAATGGGCAGGCCACTTCGCTCGAAGAACCGATAACCGATGGGGAAGAAAGGTTCTTGAGTGGAGACCGCGAACCGGAAGGCGCAGCGTAGGTAGGCCTCCCACTAGATGGACCGACGACATCGTGAGAGTCGCGGACATCCAGTGGATGCAGATGGCAGGTTGTCGTTCAGTCTGGAGGTTAAAGGGGGAGGCCTATGTTCAGCAGTGGACGTCTTACGGCTGATGATGATGATGATGAATCAAACACTTCAAGATTGATTGATTTTTATTCACAGTATTTATTGTTTGAATGGTATACGAGCTTGAGAGAGATCCAGCGGTCTAACTTATGGATGGTTCTGATGGAGCCACGCTGCTGTGCTCCGCCACGTCTTCTCGGGGAGACGTACATTGATCTAGGAGTTATTTGGGCACAACCGAGTAAGTGTAAAGTATTTAAGTAAATAGCATTCACGGGTATCTAAAACATACGGCTACATCTCGACGCAAAAGTTATCAATCGAATTATCATCATTGTATCTGAGACATTTGCATCGCCTCCATTCCGTTGTGATATTGTTTTCTCTTCCAAGCCAAATCTGATCCACATGCTTCCGATGCAGTGATGAATCTGATTTTAGATACTGGTAGTCTGCTAATGAATTTATGACATTTTCATTAAATTATTATGTGGCTTTCGTATATTTTTAGGTATCGTATGAGTATCGTATTTGAATAACTAATTCTACTTCCTCGATTTTTGAAACTCCTGGCACAGCTAAGTTCCGTTGGACTTGGCACCGCTTTCTATACTACTACGAGTATCACACTGTTTTAGACTATCACGGTTGTTCACTAAAGTTAAATGATTATTTACGGGATATTTACCGTGGTAAGGTTGTGGAAGGAGATCCCGATATTTCGGCGCAGTTACATGCACCATGTTCACGGGAAGACATCTTACCACGGTAAATATCCCGTAAATAATCATTTAACTTTACTACGAGTATCATCCAGCACACATTCATATAAGATCTATGTGTTTAATCTGTAACTTGCCGCAAACATTGATTTCATAATTTGATGTCTGATAATATGCCTGTGAGTTTCGTTGTCTCTCGTCCACTAGATGCTACAACTGAGGCTTGAGATTTCGGAAATTATTTTACTTTGTTTACTTAAAAAAATGTTTGCTGTGCTTATTTATATTATTATATTGGTTTAACTATTCAGATCATCAGGTATTTCACAAATGGGCTCAGTTGACTCTACCAAGAAACCCGACTGCGGGTATTGTTGGTTTCCTGAAGGTAGACATCACTATAATATGCAGAGGAGACATACAAGACTTGACAAGACCAATTATTGTCTCACGTGACAACCTTCAGGAGTGAGTTTTGTTTCCTTTCCTTTCTTTTTATCGACCGGCAAATCTACAAAGTATATATTGCCAAACAAGACATTGGCCAAGTTGCGGCAACACCGGTGACGTTATTAACAAAACTTCAAGTCGAACTTTCTTTTATTTTTATTTTTATAATTGTATTTTTTTGTTTTTATTTCGTATCGTATTAGGGAAATCTGGTTTATAGTGAATTTACTGACCACAGTGCTCCACCACTGTGAAGTGCAATGGTTTTTTTTACTACAGGGTTTTCTTTGAGTTATTGTGATTTCATAACTATTCGATTTGATCAGTTTTTGCACGTTTTAATTTGATTAACTTAAGCTTTGTTTGCAGAGAAGTTATGCAATCCGCCTCTGAGCAGCAAATCGCTAATTACATAGTAACTATTTATAATGCGTTTGGTATATCTCTGAGACATCAAGAAGCACGTCTACTGCCGAGTACTTACGTTAAAGTTACTTTTTGCGGAATTTCGGTAAATTAGACTCAATATACTTAGACCTAGCAGTAGTTAAAGTAAAGGTTTAGGACTTTGCAATAACAGTAACGCTGCAGTCAGCAGTTACTGTGAAATGCGTTGCACCAGCGTATTCACTAGCATAGTTAAAGTCACCAGGATTGCAAGTCAAATGAGACCTTATTTATCATAGATGTATAGCTGGAATTATATTTTTTGCATCTTATAGATATTTAACATAAATAATAACACTTAAACAGCGAAACATGGGCAGTTACGGTTAACAGTCAAATTTAACAATTCGTCAGCTGGTGCAACATTTTTTTCCCTAACAAGTACTTTAACCGAATAGACGATGTTTGTAATTGCTAAAATAAAATGTTGCAACCCACCCAAAATAATAAATCCTAACAGGATCCTGTAGCATTATTTCCAAATGATTAAATATTTTTTTTATCACGAATAAGTCCGCGTTTGACCACCAACTGGCCTGTTGGTAAGCGACGATGTGGTCGAAGATGAAGCACACAGACTTAGAAGATACCTATTCACTCTCGTCTTGAAAAGGCCCAAATCATATCTCTCAGGAAACAAGGAAGCCGGCAGGTTGTTCCAATCATTGGCCGTACGGATTAGAAACGTTTTATACGTATTCTAGGAAAGTTCACTATGTACGGGTAGTAATGGGACGTTGTCCTACTTGTCCTGTAGTAGAAAGGGGATGGTAGGATAAGGTCGTGTAGCTCCGATGCACATTCTCCGAAATGAATCGGATAGAAAATTGACAGACTCGCTACTTTACGGCGGTGCTCTAGACTGAGAAGTTTCATAGCCACTAACTTCTCATCGCCTATAAGTCGAGCAGCACGCCGGTCTACTGATTCAAGAGCATCGAGCTGGTATCTGACCTTGAAAGGAAGAATAAATAGCTATCTCCTGAGAAGCGTGTTCCTCCTTAGACCTAGTCTACAACTTCGGTGATGCAAGGCAAAACGTTCCATTCCATGTGAAACTTATACAATTTGATTCCCCCTTGTCACAAACATCGTTTTAATTGATTGCTTCACCATTAAAGGTTAAAACCGCAGTGCAAACACGGACCAGCAACCCGTGTTACTGCGAACAAGTGTCCATTACAGAGGTATTCCCCAATATCTGTCATACAATTCGACTCGAGATTTGCTCCATAGAGCAAATTCTAAATCCAGTCCTAGCAAGCGTGGATTTGGATTTAAGGCAAATTTGTCACGATGGTGATAATGGTAAGTAAACTAAAATTATTGCTAATTTTAACTGGTTGATATTTACAATTTAGCATATTTTTAGGCGTATTTTTAATTTAGATACTCAGTGGTATATGACAAAAGTCAAACAACAAAAGTTAGATAACTATATATTTATAGTTCACACCTGAAATAAGTTGTTATTGTCTAATGTACCTAACACTAATATAGTAAGTTTTATTAATTATATTTAAATGGTTTTGGTTCTACTGTAAGCATTTTGTTGATTAATAAATAAAATATAGACTAGTGAAATAATCGGTGGCCTTAGAAGCCTATACGCTACACTACTTATTAGTACTAGTGGCTACCCACTTTAGCTATACGAAGTTACTTACTTTTGATTCATTTGTTTACCATTTTACCTATATTTTAATAATTCTGTCCATGTTTTCGTCTGTTCGTCAGTCGGAAATTCCGTACGTCCGTCTGTCAATAACCAGAATATTTTTAACTATGAATGAGACCATTACATGGCTTTGGCTACGGAACCCTACCATATGCGTGTCTCGACACGATCTTGACCATTATTTCCAGTGCTGCGCAAAGGTCGCTCATATTTCTCTCCAAATACTACGTTCCCCCAACCATCTTCTGAAAATACTCTCGGAAACACAGAAAAGATTTTTTTTTGTTTAAATTTGGACGGCTGTCATGGCATATTTGAAAAAAAAAATGTTGTCGCCACTTGCACCTATATAAACCCATAGCAACTGTGTTAGAAACTGTGCGCGGAGTACGACGCGTTGACATAAATAAGAATGTTCAATCAAGTAACTGTCACAGTACCTGGCGACACAGTTTCCTTCTCATTTCTGTTCTATTTACTTCTCATTTCTGTGCTCGGAACGATAACTGAATAAAAAAATATTTGTGTATAATTATTTTTTATTACATTCATTGAACAACCTAAATTTAACTCCTTAATCGCCAACAACCTCGTTTTACACATGATTAAAACTTGTATAATCTAATTTTCACAGGATTTATTCCAACGTTTGGACCGTCATTACTTCATATGTATGGCAATGCTATATATGGTGTGGAAACTCCCGGTGGGGAAGGCCCCTTTTATAGGGGGGCTTTACTCATAAGTTTAAGGACCATTGTTCCTTACTTAGAGCATAGCATCCAAATGACAAACGTGGAACCTACTGCAGCAATACCAATGGTAAGGAACGTAGAGCAGCATTTTTGGTAAAAAATAATTGTTTCTAGGAATTTTCATCATCAACACCATCCATAGCCAGCCTGTCATTTCCTAAAAAGCCTCTTGTTATGCCTCCTGCCTTGAACATCTGCATATTATTTTTATCACGAATAAATCCACGTTTGACCACCAGCTCGCCTGTTTGTAAGCGACGATGTGGTCGAAGATGAGGCACGCAGACTTAGAAGATACCTATTCACTCTTTCCTTGCCTTTTTCTTTATATGAATAAATAACTACAAAATTAAGATTTCTTTAAACGAGCTGCTGGTACACCAATGAAAGTGTTCATGATAATAAAAATGTTAATAATGGAAATGTTTAGCATTAAGTCCTCCATTTGTGCATTGTACTTAGTTTGTAAGTGTGCAATAAAGTATTAAATAAATAAATAAAAAAAATAACCCCAACACGACGCAACAATCGTTAACCACCAGCAAGTTCCAGTGTCATCTTTTTTACATCAGACTAGGCTAACGGTTCGCAATCTCATCTAAACTTCTTCTTCTTCTTTCGAGTCGATTTTTAATTAAGTTTTTGGACCAAAATTTTGCAGAGTGTGCATCAGATCTGCATGATTTCATTCCCTCCTGCCCATTTTTCTATCGGACTGCCGGAGCGGGCACGAAAAATCGACTTCGCTTTATGGTTGACATTCCGAAAACCCTTACGAAGCGCGTTGATTCCACTTTTATTGTGCGAACTGCTAGTTTGTGGAATGCACTGCCTGAATGGGTGTTCCCCGATAGTTACAATCTGGGTGTCTTCAAGTCAAGAGTGAATCGGTTTCTTCCAGGCAAGCGTGATCTATCGTAGACCGCATCATCCCTTAACGTCAGGCGAGTGGGCAGCCAAGCGCAAGCCCATTATATAATAGATAAAAATAAATTAATTTTGAATCATATAATATGTACAACATTCTTTCAAACTTATTATGCTTAATATGACATCGAAGATTGCAAGTTAAATAAAAACATGTAATAATTATCAATTTAAAAAAACCGCCATCAAATTAGTAAATAAGTGATTTCGTTTACTTGGGTGATATATTTTTACAGTTATTTTGATTTATAAACCAAATTATGCGACCAATCTAAAAGTATATCCGTCAAATAAAAATATATATAAATATAAATGACGGAGCTCTGAAGTAAAAAACATAAAAATTGAGGGTCCCTCCTATTTTAAAGTCATTAAATAGACTTAAATTTCAGGTGAATCTGTGGACTTGGAAAGATTTTTGCATTTATTGTCCCATTTTGGAAGTGTCTATGCTTAATCGGCATTTCACTAGTAAGCGTTGTGGAGTGGCATTCACCATCGGTGAAATGCCTTACGAATCTAGCAATAACGAAGGTAACTTACAATAATTACAGTAATTAAGAACTACCGTATCTCAGGCGGGTTGTTATCTTTCCACGAGAACACGAGTGTACCCTCAAATCAGACAAATAAGGGTAGGTAAGATTTAACCCTTAATTCACTTTCTGAGTCTCAGGGCTCATAATTTCGTACGTTTTAGCGGCTAGTTTCCCCCCACTCTGCCTTCCGCTACCTTCATGTAGTGACGGAAGCGACAAGATGCTGAGTAGATGTGCGTGTGCGCCTCATATTTGGTGAGAAATACCATGTAATACGCCAAATGAGTCCCAGCCCCAGGGACTCATACTGATAGCTTCGATCAAAAAATACAACTGATACAACTGACAGTGATAACGACCCATTGCAAGTTTTTATTGTACTCTTAACCTTTACTTACTTTTTAACTCTCGCGTTAAAGTGAAGCCTGATTTAGGCCAGGTGTGTTCGCACCCGCCACTACAATATCTTGTTTGTCGGATCTGAGAGTGAACCCATCTTGGAATTAGGAAAATCATTTACTAAAACAGATATAATACTGTTAATAATAATGAAGGATAACTGAAAACCTATGCGTGGCAGCCAAGTTTTTAATATTACTTTACTAATGTAATTATGAAAAGAAATACAAAACGATTATAACTTTTCAGCGTTCGTGTCAGTCGTGAAAGAGATTAGTAAGTGGTTTGTGAACACTTTGTTTTTTAACATAACTACAAGCTGTTACTTAGCATAGGAGCTTCAAATTTCTCAGCAATATTATCAGCAAGATAAGTTTATGGTATGGTAGATCAGATGGATACAGTTAATTTAAAAACTCAACTACGTTTATAAAGTAGCTTTAAGGAAACATGGTTATTTGCTTGTTAATAATAATTGGTATTGCCTATGTGTACATTTTCACCATCATAACGCTAAAAAAACAGCTTTTTGCAACCTAGACAGAAATCTGGTAAGATATTATCCAAAAGTATAAAAAAAACTCAGTATTTGCTAAGTTATGACTGATATTTTGTAAATACTTTTTCTCCATACAGATTCTAACGTCTAAATGTCATCCTTAGGGGATGATTTTCAAAAAATACTGTATTAATTATTTTAATTTAGCATATTTCCATAGTTTCATCAATGTGGCATCGTAATTATTTTATTCCTATACAAACTCTAATACATAATTTCATTACTTAGGGGATGATTTTGCTAAAATGGTTTTTTATAAATGCTTAGTATAATTATGCAAAGTTTGATTAAAACCATTTATTATTCTATACCATCATTATCACACCATTTCACTCCCTTAGGGGATGATTTCCTGAAAATTATGTCATATGTTTTTATAATTTTCTTACGCTTAGTACTATTATATGCAAAGTTTAATTGACATAGCGTTAAAAAAACAATAATTTTTCAAAACAAACATTACGTCCACCCCATTTCACCCCCTTAGGGGTTAAATAAAAAAAAAACTTATTAGTACAACTGTACGCATCACGACAAATACAACCTCCAAATTTCAAGTTTCTACAATCAGCATCAATACATTGTTTTTGTGGTTTAGAATTTCGCAAACCAGCAATGTAAATAGTATAATAGAGCGCTCGGCGCAAGTCGTTCATTGACCTCTAGCGTCTACTGATATAATTTATTTGAAATACATTGCGTACATTAAAAAATATTAATAAAACAGCAATTCCCTTACACCATGTAAAGGTATGATAATTGCTTTTTGAGTAGTTAGAGAGACTTTGAATTTTCCCGCAACTTATTAATTCATAATTAATTATGTTGTTTTTTCCTAGAGAAAAGAAAACTACACTACACTGGACCTATACCGATAAAGAAAAATGCTAACCCTTACGGATATTTGGATTTTACCAATGCGTTTCCAGTTCTACAATACGCCACCCGCCTCCCTGACTTTAGGTTCCGGATCTATAGAAACAACTTTGTTCAGAAAATAGCTGAAAACTTCGTTAGTTAATACTTATTTTTATTTTACAATGTTCAAAGAAAAACTTTCTAGGCAGTGATTATTACGAAAGGGATATTGACCGTGATAATATGGGTAGGGTTCCCGATATTTCACGGGAAGACTGTACATGGTACATGGTCTCATCTCCTATCCACAAATTGTTCACCTCAATAGCCCAGACTTTTTAAATCTTATATTGTACAATAGATCCATATTCCATTTTATACACATTCCATAATTTTATTGTATTTTTATGTTCAAAAGGGCCTCTTGGTGTTGGCTTCGGCTACACCAATGCCCACCAAATGTCCGGGCTAGACCCGTGAAGAGAAATAAGTGAAGTGATATTTTAAGTAAAATACAGCCATTATGGGGGGCCCATTTAGTGGGTAGTAAGTGATCACCTGCCTAAATGTATTTTGATATGAGACAGACTAAGGCAGGTGCCGTTTCTCATCCTATAGATCTTTTCTCCTATCCACAAGTTGTTCACTTCAATGGCCCAGATTTTTCCTATACTGTACATAGTTTCATATATCCTATTTTATACACATTTCACAATTGTATTTTATATACAACAGGGCCTCCTAGTGTTAGCTATGGCCTCACCAATGCCTATCAAATAACCGAGCTAGACCAGATAGTCCTCAAAATAAAGAGTCATAATTATAGAACGCCTCACATTTTCAAATTTCAGGAAATGTCGTTACAGGATTTGGAAAATAGACTAATCAATTATATATACTCATATCCAAGTGAAATTCTCGAGGAACTTGTCAGTGCAGTAAATGTTGCCGCAGATAATATTCTTAATTTTCTAGAGCTCGTTAATTGTTTTGATCCATCTACTGATGGCTGTAGTGGTACAAATCAGTACACTACGGTGCTCGACCAAAAACAACTGGTCCTACAGAAACAAGAACTTGTAAGTTACACAAAAGCTCGAATATAACGTACCACCAATTAAAACGGGAATAACTAATGTTTTTGTAGCTTTCTTTTGTAGTATCTAGTCATGAATTAAAGACTTTACATCCTTTTACGTAGTTGGTTCTGAAACAGTTTTGATGGTGGACCGAAGGGTATGGTGGACAAAAAAAAACGAAAGATGATTCACCCACGTTAGTTGCGTAGTCCAGTTGATACGACCATGTTTTTTTGTTGACTGTTAAATTTGATGTAAGTACTATTGTATACTGTACTGCCCCCGATCGTTAAAAAGGCGCAAGTAACAACAAGTCAAATTGGAGAAAAAAATGTTTTATAGAATCAAACGGGAAATCGTTCGCTGTCTTTGGGTTAATCAAAATAATTACATATTTCAAATTGAAAAGAATAGCCACGATAATATAGTCTTTGAACTTTATAATTAAAATATGAATATTTTTGTATTATTTAACTAAAAATAATAAAATATATTTTATTTTAGTATAAAAATATGAAAAAAATACTGCGTCCTTAGTTAAATAGACGTAAATAGCCAGATGCGCCCTATAAATCTAGAACGCTTATTGCAGAACTTTTATTCTAAGTATCTAGATATCCTTATACTTAAACGTTTCTAAAACAAAGGCGCAACAATACGAAGTAGAAAGGGCGCAAGTGGGCAAATGTGGACTTTTTTCCTTAGTGTTCAAAGCAGTTTCCAATTAGTGCGTTAGGCGCAAATGGTTACATGCGCCTTATTAATTTACTCTTAAGAAATAGGTTCAAATATGCGCCTTTTAAATTAGCGAACTCAAAAAAATATGCAAGGCCTAAGGGCATATATACACAAATGCGACTCTTTAACTTAGTTTTAGCTGAATTAGTCTTTTTATCTTCAATTAGGTGTAAAGAAGTGTTCAGAAGCTGCTTATTTCGTTATGCTGAAATCGCGTCGAAGCAAGGTAGAAAAATATTAAAAATATAGGCAGATGCGCCTTTTTTTCCTGATTCCAGCAATATATATAACTCAAATCCGGAAAAAATGTTAGATGCGCCTTTTTAACCATCGGGGGCAGTGTAGACAGTACAACCTGTTTTTCTTTCCGTGGAACCGTTGACTGGGCCAGAGCACAAATATTTCTTCCATGTATGGAACGGGACAGATGGATTTATATTTTGTATATAATCACACTAATACCATCATCACACTTCACACTAATGACACTAATATCATATATGTGAAATATCATATAAATAATATCACTAATATCATATGTGTGTATGATGAATGGATGGATGGATGTATGGATGGTTGGACGTTTGTTACTCAATCACACAGAAACGGCTGGATGGATTTGGATGAAGTTTGGAATATACATTGCTAATGCCCTAGATTAACACATAGGCTACTTTTCATCATCAACATCATCACCGATTTTCATCACCACGCGGGTGAAATCGCGGGGCGGGCGCAGCTAGTAAGTATATAATATTTTTGATCCATGTCACTATTGAAAATCATATCGAAATTTATTTCTAAACCTGAGTTTACATAATACATATATTAATAATACACACTAACCTAAATGACAGCGTTCCATTCTGTGCCAGCAGCTTCTATTAGGTATATTTCATTGAGAAAACTTAAAAAACTAAACGAATTGAAAATCGTTTATAGGTACTATCTACGATATAAGCAACGAAAGCTATAGCAGTCATTTCATGAATCGCTGCTCAAAGGCATAGTTTTCAAAATGCTCGCCGTATTGCTACGTTGAAGTGCACGGGTAAAATATTTTTTACCTGGATCTGTCAACTGTATCACGGATATTTTATAAAGTTCGATAATTATCAATATTACAAACCGACTTCATAAAAGTGTCAAAACTAGACCAACTAGGGAAGCACCAGCTTTCAAATAAAAAAAAAGAATCAAGAAAATCAGTTCACCTAGTCGAAAGTTCTGAGGTAACAAAAAAAAAACTATCGAATTGATAACCTCCTCTTTTCTGGAAGTCGGTTGAAAAAAAAGATGTCATTTCCGATGCCTACTGTCCACTGTAGTCTGGTCTGGTCTGGTACGTTATATTAATTATTTATCTACCTATCAAAATTATTATATGTGATATGAACTAAAATGTCCAAACAACAGGAGAAGATATACCACCAAATGACAGAAAAAATTAATGACAGCTCTGACGTTAAGCTAATGAAAATGGTGAGCAAAACATCTAAAGAGTGCTACTCCATTACAAAAAAGAGTGTCAAAAGGCTTTTGATTGAGTCAAAGATATTTGCACAGAAGTTGAAATCACTCGTTTTTAAGGTGCGTTTATTTTCAGTAAGTAAGTAGTAAGGTTTTTTTCATTACTCGGAAAGTAGGTCTGAAGTTGTCTGAGGAGCGGGTTGAAAGTAATACATTGCAGCCCTAAGGAGAATCACATTCAACTGACAGAGACATTTGACAACTGACAGACACTCAAATGATAAAAAATACTAGTTCTTCACATCTGTATTGAACCATGTTCCAACTTTTTTTTTCTCCTCAGAGTATTATGGTCCCGCACTTCTCGTGCATTTGCCAGTGTCAGTTCATGTTTTTATTTTTAGTTTCCTTGTATTCGTAATGAAAAGCACAGTGTTTACCTCGGAGTTAAAGACTTATTTAGTCCCTTGAAACCAAACCCCGTCTCGTCGGGACTGAATAAGTTACTTTCACCCCTAGAATAACAATGTACTATTTTATTTCTATGAGTAGGTAACACTTTATTATTCGTTCAGAGTGCTGAAGGATGGCCAGATATTATTGTATGGTTACTAAATGAAGGGTCAAGAGTCGCATTTCATAAAATTTCCACGTCTGACGTGCTCTTTTCTGAAATACCGGAGTTGTGTGCCAAGGACTGTGGTCGGATCCAAACTGTATATTTGAAAGTGAGATATCAACTAAATACAATACGGTGTTCATTTATAGATCATCATCATCAGCCAGAAGACGTCCACTGCTGAACATAGGCCTCCCTCTTTAACCTCCACACTGAACGACATCCTGCCATCTGCATCCACTGGATGCCCATGACTCTCACGGTGTCGTCGGTCCATCTAGTGGGAGGCTTACCTACGCTGCGTCTTTCGGTTCGTGGTCTCCACTCAAAAACCTTTCTTCCCTTCTTTAATAGCTATGTCGATGACTTTGGTTCTTTGTGGAATTTCCACGTTTCGGATTCTATCGCGCAAAGAAACTCCGAGCATAACTCTCTCCATTGCCCGTTGAGTGACTCTGAGTTTCTCCAAAAGGCCAACAGTTAAGGACCACGTCTCAGTACCATATGTCATCACTGGTAACACACATTATATATTAACATTTATAGGTACTTGTTTAATATTTACATTTAAGATGATGCTTGGTAATGTTGCAGCCTCTAAAATGCCCGCAGCATTTGAATGTCTTCCCAAACAGTTGTGCATGCATAACTGCTAAAATAGAGCTGATTTTTTGGGCAGGGCTGTACTCAGACATATCCTGTTTGGATTCCTGTCTTCCTCGGGGACTTATAGTCAAAACCAGTGAATACGACATCTGCTTAAAAGCACCGGTTATAGTAAGAATGACTACTTTGATATTTATTGTAAACCTAGTATCCTATATGTGATAATTCAGGGTTAATCTATTAAGCTGTTACGAGGTGAGTGTGGACAGATAGACATATTAGACATACATAATCACTTACTATATATTATGTACAAACGTCCGCAATATATACATGAACTGTATTTACACATTTAATTATATGACTATATGACTGCCCCGGTGGCTCAGTTGGTAGTGAACCTAACTTCTGTGCTTGGGGGCGTGGGTTCGATTCCCATCTAGGACAAACATTTGTGTGATGAACATTTGTGTTTGTTCTGTCTGGGTGTTAATATCTATCTAAGTATGTATTTAAAAATATATATGTATGTATATCAGTATCTGGCAGCCATATTACAAGCTTTGCTTAGTTTGGGGTCAGATGACCATGTGTGCAATAATGACCCAGATATTTATATTCTATATCAGATTTGATGTGGCAACATCAACACCCTTAGTTACAATTTCGCGAATAAATACTTGGTTTTGGCTAAATAGGTAAAAGTGAGTAGCAAATTTGATAAAAAGAAACGCAAATTTTATAGCATTTGAGGTTTTTCTGATTAAAACCCAAATGAAACTGGAAACTGGAACCGTTGCTGTTTTGGCACTGACATGAAAAAAAAACATGCTTCCTCATATTATTTCACTAAACTTTTATATTTTCGAGTGCTAATATGTGATAATGGTGGATTTATGTTTAATAAGTGTTCGTGCACGAGCTCAAATGTACTTAAGCAAATGATAATAATGACCTAAAACATGTCTTGCCTTGTTGTTTTCTAAATTCTTTCGAAGCCTCTAGTAATGTCTCCACCACTTTATAGGCCACTACTGACTTTGACTTGTTTTAATATTTCAATACTTGACCCTATTCTTTTACCAAAAAGCCCCTACAACCGTCAGATGTTTTTCAAAAATAAAAACTCTAGTTACACCTGTTTCTTTAATTCGTATGCTTAGAGTTGAAAAGGCTTTCCTATCTAGCTTATATACAGTTGTAATATTTCACATTATATTGAACTTACGGCCATTGCTTGGGTTTATTGGTTGCAAAATGTTGCTATAGCCTGAACCAGTATTCAATTTTGGTATAAATAGATCCGCTCCGCAATTGGCCATACCTGATTAGGTCATTATGTGATGTCTATCTTAAACTTGCTACATGAGATCTGTAGCAATAAACTATTAAGTGATACCCGCTACTTCGTACGCGTTGAGCTCGTCCTTCGGCCTCGCTACTATGCCCCGCTCCAGGAACACAAAATTTCATCCAAATCGGTCCAGACGTTTACTCACCGTTTCAAACTTCCTGAACTTCCACAAATATTTCAAGATCAAAATTAGCCAAATCGGTCCAGCCATTCTCGAGTTTTAGTGAGTAACATCAATTGATTTTTATATATATATAGATTGAGTATTTTTCGTAAGTACATTTTTATTTTACAGATGGTAAAATGTCGTGTGTTCATTTATCGAGCGAAACTTAGTATCAGTGAAGGTGTGACTCCGCCAAGTGCATTCGTGAGGATCAACATTTTGAATTCGATCAGGGAAACACAAGTCAGTATTCTACGTAAAGTAGGGCCAATTTAATACATCACATTTGACACTTCATTGAAATTCAACGTTCAACGTAAGAGCTAGTCTGTGGAATGCGCTACCTGAATGGGTGTTCCCAGGTAGTTACAATCTGGGTGTCTTCAAATCACGAGTGAATCGGTTTCTTCTAGGCAAGCGTGCTCCATCGAAGACCGCATCATCGTTTAACATCAGGTGGGCTGGCGGTCAAACGCAAGCCTAATTTATTATTTAAAAAAAAACCTAACCTTTTTTACGCGAATAAGTCTGCGATTGACTACCGGCTCGCCTGTTGGTAAGCGACGATGTGGTCGAAGATGAAGCACGCAGACTTAGATGATACCTATTGACACTTGCCTTGAAAAGGCTCGCTTTATAATCTCTCAGGAAACAAGGAAGCAGGCTGGGTGCAGTTGCTTGACCGTGACTATGACCTGTTTGTTTGTTTGTAACGATATTTGATAAACCTTGAAAAAATATCATTACCCAGTTGACACTGGCAAATGTATGAGATGAGCGACGCCAAAATCCGCTCAAGAGAAAAAAAAATCCATTTTGAACATTCAACAAGCTGCACGTCACGTGACCTTTGGGGTTAGTACGAGAACTTGCGAAAAAGTTATCGTTACGTAAACGATAGCATATGTATGAAAAATTCAGTTTCCTTTTACGTGCGATAGAGGCGCTGTTAAATTTTTCATACATTTTGCTTTTTCGCAAGTGCTCGTACTAAGGTCACTTGTTTACCATCCCCTTAATAGAGAATCGTTGCAAACTCCATATAACGTGTAATACAAGGTACAAAATCCATTGATCTGTGATTCAGGTGCAGTTACAAACGAGTACGCCTATCTGGGATCAAGTGCTGACAGTGACCAACATGGTGCGCTCTTCGCTGGGGCGACTAGTCACAACTCCACCGGAACTGATGGTAGAAGTATATCATACTGAGTCACCGGTAAGACAACAGAAAATATTTTTTTTTTAATTTAAAATAGAACGGCTATCAAGACACTTTAGTGAGAAATTTGTTATAGCCACTTGCACCCATATAAACCCATAGCAACTGTGTGAGCAACTGTGACGCGGAGTTTGACGCGTTGATATGAATAAGAATGTTCAATCACATATCTGTCACATTACCTGGTGACAGAGTTTCCTTTTCATTTTCGTTCAATTTACTTCTCTTTTCTGTAGGTAAGAGCCGTAACAGACACGTCAACATGGCTGACGTCAACCACGTCACCCAACAAAAGAAAAAGAGACGGGAATTATATTCTCACTCTTTCTCTCCCGTTGGTCAGACGGCGGTTTCTCAGCCAAGTTCGACACGTCACGGCTTTTAGATATTAACAATTATTCTTCTTCGATAAAATGTAGGCCTGCATCTTCTAAGTCTACCATGGCTTCGTTGTTGAGCTGGGGTACTTGTCGATCTAACTTTTTCTTTTTAACCGACTTCCAAAAAGATGGAGGTTATCAATTCCACTGTTTTTTTAATGTTTGTTACCTCAGAACTTTCGACTGGGTGAACCGATTTTGATGATTATTTGTTAATGTGAAAGGTGGTGCTTCCCTTGTGGTTCCCGTTAATTTGGTCTAGTTCTGATGAAGTGGGTTTTTTTTACATTGATAATTACAAATCTGCTAATGTTTTGTCGATCAAATTATTTTCTACATTTGATCAAAACTTATGATATTTCCTTCTTTTTTTGAAATTTTCTTAGAAAAAAAACATACCTGAAAAAATATAAGGAGTCATTATGTACTGCGATTAGATGGCACGAATCCAAATTATATGGTCAGTGGCCCTAGTACGAGCACTTGCGCAAAAAGTATTCGTTCCGTAAACGATAGCAAAATGTATGAAAAATTGAACAGCGCCTCTATCGGACGTAAAGGGAAACTGAATGTTTCATACATTTTGCTATCGTTTACGGAACGAATACTTTTTCGCAAGTTCTCGTACTAGCCCCGTTGAACTACGATTTACCTAAAATATTTGAATATAGAATCTTTGATTACAGAATTATAAAGATTAGGCAAATATGGACATGGATTATCGGGGTTATCTTAATCTTAATTGTACCAGTTTCTTTTTCTATTTTGTAATTGGAACACGCCAAACATCTGAGCCTCTATATGGTTTTAATTAATTTATAATATTGGTGTCCTGCAAATAATAGGATATATTGTATCACCTTTTCTATTGATACATTCCATATAAGAATTACACGAAATATAATCCAATGTCAACACGATGTGAAAATGTATTATCTACTAGCTGCGCCTCGCGGTTTCACCCGCGTGGTGATGAAAATCGGTGATTATGATGACGATGAAAAGTAGCCTATGTTTTAATCCAGGACATAAGCTATCTTCATTCTAAATTTCATTCAAATCCGTCCAGCCGTTTTAACGTGAAGGAGTAACAAACATACACACTCACACTCACACACTCACAAACTTTCGCATTTATAATATTAGTGTGATGTGATGATACACATATATTAAAAAAATACATACAGACGAACCACAAACATAGTACCTCCTCCTTTTTGGAAGTTAATATCTATTTAAGTATGTATTTAAAAATATATATGTATGTATATCTGTCTCTGGCAGCCATATTACAAGCTTTGCTAAGCTTGGGGTCATTTGACCATGTGTGCAATAATGTCCCAGATATTTATTTATTAAAAAAAAAAAAAAAATCTGGGACATTATTGCACACATGGTCATCTGACCCCAAACTAAGCAAAGCTTGTAATATGGCTGCCAGAGACTGATATACATACATATATATTTTTAAATACATACTTAAACAACGATACAGCATGATGATGACCCGAAATCCATGATTTTTGTTCACCAAAATAGTACTCAACGCGCCTAAATAAGTTTTCACTTCAAAAATACCCCATGGTATTATAACCAGGACCACAACCAAAGAATGAGATAAGAGATTTATAGTATATTATATTTGATTGTTATTTTTCAGAGGAAATTCGAATTGATAGGTCGTACAAATATAAAGCCGATCGTAGTGGACAGAATGACCGCAGATTATGCTCCCCAATTAAGGTGGCACGAGTTAATTCTCGGGTCTAACTGTACCGGCCAGATATTGATGTCTGCATTAATACAACAGGTAAATTACCTATTTATTGAATCCAGCGTTATGTACCTTGCGGACTTTCGTCTTCAAATATGTATATGAACCCGTACTGCGCTGCTGGGCTGCAGTAGCCAGGAATGTGAGAAGACAACCGAATTTTCGAAAACTGACCGGATGAAAACAAAAAAAAACCTATCAATTTGATTAATGTTCATATATTATACTAGTTTTTTTGCTCGCGACTTCGTACGCGTAGATTTTCATATAAACCTTCAATCCCTTTTTCTTCCCCTAATCCGGCCTTGCGCAAAATAACATAGCTTCAACTTCAATCTGGTCATAGCTAAGCATATTCGTGAAAACCGCATTTAAATCCGTCCGCATTTTCTTCCAGGGGTGTAGGAGATGTGCGTGAACAAACAAACAAAAATTCTAAAAACTGCCTTAACATGTTCAGCTGCTTATTTTAAGTCGCCCTGTGTGAAGTATTGATAGAAGCATAAAAGTAATAAATAACACCGTCAACAGTTTTCAAATCAAAAAGATAATGTGACCACAGTGCAGAGCATGTTTTGAAATTTTGTTTTTGTCTAAACCATTAAAAGTATATCATGTCATGTCTGGATGATATACATCTCTGAAATTTGACTGTCCAGTTTCGCTGGCCACGGAACCCTGACATAATGCTTGTCTTAACACGCTCTTGGCTGGTTATTTCTTATTTCGCGTGCATTTGTATGTATACCTTGATTAAAAAGCCATGAAATGGAACTACTCTATTTATCTGTTAAAATATCACAGTAAAATAAAATTATTTCTATATTCTTATTCTTATTGCAAATATACACTGTATTCTTCTAAAAGCTAAGTTTATATACCCTGCATAAAGGGTGCAGCAATGACTTATGTAGTGGCTGTTCACAAAACCAGACCACAGACATAAACATATAAATTTAAGTATAGTTAAATCTATTACATAAATATTATATATACTATTCAAACTTAACCTAGGGTGAAGTAATTTTACAAAACAAAAAAAAACATACTTAGTGTGATAGGTTACTTAATTATATATGAGATGATACAAAACTTATGACGCTACTTTCTTAACTATTTATAAATCGATATTTATTTTCTAATTATAATTTCCTAAAATTTATCGTCGAATAAATCTTTTATCTCGTAATAACATTTTTGGGTTAGAAACTTACGAAGTTGGTTCTGGAAAAATGTTATTATTTCTTTCTTTCTTTATTGCGTCCGGAATTTTGTTGTAGGTATAGGTTTATTTTCATGTACAAAGGGCCTTTTTTGAATATTTCTATTCGCGGGACTGAATTAAAATAGGATGCGGTATATTTTGTGTTTTAAATGCTAACATAGAATAAAACCAAGAGAATGTAATACTCCTACTCCATGCACTGGAATGAATCACCAAAGAGGTTGTAAGGCCTATAACATGCTTGATCTACACGTTCATTCATCTAAGAAGGTTAAGGAACCTTCTTTAAATTTAAACTGATAAACCGAATTACAGTTGACAGTTTCAAAATTTTAATGGCTATGTCAATAACATTCTCTTTACTTTGGATCTCCTTGCTTGAGGCTATGTGACGATCCTCATATTACGTTTCGGGTAACGAAGAAATAAATCATTGATTTTTATTTTCGTTTATGTAAAAATAAAGAATTAAAATAAATGATATAAGATAGCCTATGTTTTAATTTGGTAATTTCTAAGCATATTCGTGAAAACCGCATTTAAATCCGTCCAGTGGTTTAGGAGATGTGCGCGGACAAACAAACAAACAAACAGACAACAATTCTAAAAACTGCCCTATCGTGTTCAGCTGCTTATTTTAAGACGACCTGTGTGGTTTTCTTTTGTTATCTCGCAATTACAGATTTTTTTATCTCTACGTTTTTATTATATGTATAGATAAAATATTCATCGTCGCGCGTCGAGCACTTTAGCTTACGCAGACATGCGCTGCGTAACGCATAATGGGGGGTTATGAGCCCGTTCCCAGGCCAGAACGACGCCTTTGCACATTTTCAATATTTGTTAAAATATAAAATCAATACAATACTTTATTAATAACTCCATTGTTACAAGCCATAATACTCCAGTACACTTTTCTACATTCAAAGTATATAAACTTAAGTATATAAAAAATATATTTTAATACATTTCATTTTGTAAGATAATTACCTGGCCTTAGCTACAAGAACAAAACAACTGTTTGAAATTTGAATTTCCCGCAAATATGAAACGTAACCTTATAACCTTAAGTGGGTATTTCTTTCAGGTGGTCTATATATATGTAGAATAAGCAAATCTACATATTACCGTTTTAGACACCCACCCACGCCCAGCTGTAAGCTTTGGAGTCTCACGTCTTAATGCGGCTCAAATTAGCGCTAAAACAGCGCAGTTCGGAAAATCACATGAACGTAAACCTTAATTCGCGGAGTTACGGTTTGCGGTCGCTCAAATTTTCTCATCACCTATAAAGCATCGCTTAAAACAAGTAACCGTAAGACCTCAGATACTGATAGGCAATCTGTTGACTAGAAATAAAAACAAATTAACTTGTAAACTGCGCGATTTATGTCTGCACAAACACTACTGTTTAGCGACTGAAGATTTTTTCCCTAAAATATTTGTGCCTAAAACTGCTGGCGCTATCTGCGAATTGTGATGGGAACTTTTTCACCCCTAGTTATCTAAATGCTGTGCGAGATGCGTGTACCAAAGTAGTTTGCGTACGTTGTTAGTTCAAGAGGTTACCGTTAGATGTCGTAAATAATTTTATTTTAAAGTTCTTAGTTTACTATGGTTTGTTCAAATTAACTTGTCTTACAAACGTAGCGCTGCAGTCGCAATATATAATGGCAATATTTTGGGGGTTGGATTGGCTGGCATTTATCAAAGAGGCATTGGCTAGTATCCTTTTTAGGGTTCCGTATCCAAAGGGTAAACGGGACCCTATTACTAAGGCTCCGCTGTCCGTCTCTCCGTCTGTCCGTCTGTCACCAGGTTGTATCTCATGAACCGTGATAGTTAGACAGTTGAAACAAACACTTACTAAAAATTGAACATAATGAATATTTAAGGGGGTCCCATACATCAAACGTGATTTTTTTTGCTCGTATTCGCTCGATATTGATAACGGCAATAGGTAGACGCTTAAAATATTCACTGAATATTGAGTTCTATTATTCACTTTAAATAATTAAATTAAAATAAAATTAATATTTAAGTGGGGCTCCCATTTAACAAACGTGATTTTTTTGCCGTTTTTATGGCAATCCAATCCAATGGTACGGAACCCTTCGTGCGCGAGTCCGACTCGCACTTGGCCGGTTTTTTATAATCCCACAGGAATAGTTTGGTCCTGCTGAGGCTAGCTGAGCTCATGGGTGGTCTGTTTTCAGTTGCCAGAGACGTTGGTAAAATCCACAATATATAATTCAATAAATGAACTAGATGACACAAACTACAAACAAGAAGATGTTGACGATAACAAAATGGAAGAGCTTCCGCGAACCATGAAACCAACATGTTCTGCTTACAAGTGAGTTAATAGAAATAATTTAATAGGTAGGTAAGCGTGTTTATTTATTAAATGCTTTACAATAAATAAAAAAAGTGGCGTGACACGAAGTATGGCTCCATCCAAAGATAATAAAACCAATAATTGAGTAAGGCTATTAAAGATTATTTAAGGGTCGGCAACGTATTGGGATCCATAGGCGATGGTGATCGCTTACCATCAGTGGCCCGCCTGCTTGTTTGCCACATATGGCATAAAAAAAGATGGCATTTACACAAAGGTTTTCGTAATTTTTTTCGGAGCAAGGGTCTAAGTCCAATGCACGACCTCCAATGGCAATGCACGACCGTAGGCCGTATGTGTATTTAAGAAAACGAATCTGAAGATGTTACGGCCAGTTTAGTGAACCAATAAAAAAACCACGAACTGAAGTACTCGCACGCTAAGCTTGCATAGTCATGTTGGAGAAGTATACGAATTTCGCAATGGGAGAGAGGACAAGTGAGCTGTCAAGTGGTTATGTTGTCCTTTCCCTTTCAGGTTTCTTCACTGTTATATATTCTACATATTTACCATTCAACAGGGTTGACGTTTACTGGTGGGGATTGCGAGACGTGAACATCACCAGAAAGCCGTGTGCAGTTTTAGAAATTGATGACCTGACCATAAAATCAGATATCATCTCTGAAAAGAAGCCTAACTGTAACTTCCCAAATGGCCGTATCTCACAAACGTTTCTCGGCAATTTTGAAAACGCCTACTTTTCCCCACTTACTATCAAACTATACGACAGTAGCACCTTCGGAAGGATTATATTCTTTGGCGCAAACGCTGTGAAGAATCCTGCCAAATATCTCGTAGACTGGATACCGAAACACGAGAGAGAGTCATCTTTAAGAACCGCTTCTTTCTCGTCTTCTGGTTTTATTAAAGGTGAGGTATCAAACTTGAAATTAATAAGCAATCAGTTTGATTCACATTACTCTTGGTTGGTTGGATATTTACGCAAAGAAATACAGTCACCGACATAGCTGCTGAGATTTGCAAGTTGAAATGGCAATGGACAGGCCACGTCACTCGAAGAACCGATAAACGAAATGGAAGAAAGTTTCTTATGCGGTGACCACGAACTGGAAGACGCAGCGTAGGTAGGCCTTCCACTAGATGGAGCAACGACATCGTAAGAGTCGTGGGACTCGTTAGCATCCAGTGGATGCAGATAGCAGTATGTCCTAGGAATCTAAGGACGGGGGCTATGGACAAGACGTGACGTGACAAGTGGACGTCTTCTGACACTTGGTGACACCAAATAAATACAATTGTAATAGGGCAATATAAATACAATCGTATGTATGTTGTTTGAACTGTAGTACATAGACAAGTATAATATCGAATTTGAAATTAAAACACATATCACGTAACATACTCTTACTCATACTCAAACCATCTTCTAACAGAACTCTAACAAGTAGGTAAGTAAATCACATCACTTAGTTGGCACCCATATTTTTGCAGTCAGCAAAACATTGTTCGTCAAGAAATGCGTCACACCCAGCGATTCTATGACAGAATGCAGCAAAATGACTATCAGCAGCAGTATGGCAGATCAAAAGAAGTGGGCTACGTGGAGAAGGTTTTTCTGCAGAATGGCACCAGGCAAACAAGAATATGTGTTACTTCCAATGCACGTGAACGAAACAAGTTATACTAAGGTGGAGAAAAACAATTTGGAAAAGGAACAAGAAGATTGGTGGTCCAGATTTTTTTCTTCTCAAAAGGTAACACAATAAAACGAGATTCCTAACAAGAAATATCCTAATTAAAAGTAGGTACACACATTATCCGGATTTTATCGTGCAAAGAAACTCCGAGCATAACTCTCTTCATTGCCCGTTGCGTGAGTTTTTTTCCAAAAGGCCAACAGTTAAGGACTACGTCTCAGTACCATATTATTATGTAACTGGCAACACACACTGGTCAAAGACCCTTGTCTTTAGGCACTATGGTATCTTGGACGAGAAGATGTCGCGTAATTTTTTCCGAACGCTGCCTATCCGAGTTGAATTCTTTGAGAGACCACTTTGACTAAATTGGACTTACCTAACTAAACAATCTGTCCAAGATAGGTAGATATTTTGCCAAATAACTAGAGTCACCGACATAGGCCACATCGTTCGAAGAACCGATAACTGATTGGGAAGAAAGGTTTTTAAGTCCACGAGCCGGAAGACGCAGCGTAGGTAAGCCTCCCACTAGATGAACCGACGACATCAAGAAAGTCACGAGCATCCATTGAATGCAGATGGCAGGTTGTCGTTCAGTGTGGAGGTTAAAAGGGGAGGCCTATGTTCAGCAGTGGGCGTCTTCTGGCTGATGTTGATGGTGACACACATGTAATGTATTTTTTTCCAGGAGCGTGACAGTGACAAACATGACGGCAACAGCAAAATAAAAGTATGTATTCATTCCTCTTAAAAAAAAATATTTATATAAAAAAATACCAACTGTAAACTTATTAAAATAACAATTAGTGTAGTAGTAATACATTCTAAAAAAACTGTTTTCATAGGAATACTCGTAATAGATTTCTGATATAATACATAAATCCTTTTTAGGGTTCCGTAGCCCGACAAGGAACCCTTATAAATTCGTTCTGTCCGTCCGTCTGTCTGTCTGTCCGTCCGTCCGAATTTTTTAAAACCTTCTAACTTCTATAATTATTAAGATAATAAAATGAAATTTTGCATAATAACAGTAATAATATAGATCTCAATTTTAAAAGTATAAAAAATATATTAGATTCCATATTAGGGGTGGCACTCGTTACATGTGAAATGAGGATGAAATATTTTTTTTCACTCCCACTACTCGTGTGTGGTATCGTTGAAAAGGTCTTTTAAAATGAAAGTAAGGTTTTATACATCACTTTTTTATAAAGTTTATACTTTGCGAAATATGGCCAGCCAAAGTGGCAAAAACTTGGTCCCCCCCTGCATTTCTAAACTATAAGAGATAGAAACTCGAATCTTACAATATAGATAGGTCATATTTAAAACCTTCATTCAAAATTATTTCGAACAATATCTGATCATGAATTTATGAGTAAAAGCGATAAAACTGTAATAAATTCAAAGCGTTCTAGCTCGTAGGTCATTAACCTTTTTGTAAAATAGTCGTAAAAAATAATGTTTCTCAATCAGTTTTCTCTATGTTTAAACTATAAAAAGTATATACTATGTCGGGATGGTCCATCTCTGAAATTTGGCTAAGTCCACAGAGCTTTGTTCGTTCGAAGTTTTCTTTAACCATAATTTCCTGAACTATGACTACAATTATATGGCTTTGATTACGGAACCCTACCATATGCGTGTCTCGACACGCTCTTGGCCAATTATTTTGGAGAGTGTGCATCAGATCTGATGCATGATTTAATTCCCTCCAGCCCTTTTTTCTATCGGACTGCCAGAGCGGGCACGAAAAATCGACACCGCTTTATGGTTGACATTCCGAAAACCCGTACGAAGCGCTTTGATTCCACTTTTACTGTGCGAACTGCTACTCTGTGGAATGCGCTGCCTGAATGGGTGTCTTCAAATCAAGAATGAATCGGTTTCTTCTAGGCAAGCGTGATCCATCGTAGGCCGCATCATCCCTTAACGTCAGGCGAGTTGGCGGCCAAGCACAAGCCTATTTAGCAATAAAAACGAGTGTGCAATTTGTATAAATTTTGATACGTATTTTACGTACCAAATACTCGTACTCCGCCCACAGCTCACCATGGTGTACGTCGCCGCGATGTAAATTACCATTAATATTTCCAGGTGTTCATGTCTAAAAGAACTATTATATTAACTATATATCCAGAAAAAAATGGTTAAGAATGCTGGCAGGCAGCGTTCACGCGTGAATAGCTAATTATTGTCATACATTTCAATTGAACAGATATACAGTTCCGAGCTAGAACGACAGCCTGAGTTTGGTAAATTTAAAGATTGGTGCAGTACCTTGAAGCTGTACAATGGCGCAAAGACGGGCATACCTGAAAATGACGTAGATTTGCGATGCGGAGTTCTGAAAGTTGGCATCGCGATATACAGATGGCCTCCACCGCCTAGTACTGTAGCCGTCAGCTGGGGTGGCGTGAATCTGGATCGAGGGTATATTTATCTCTCTTTTTTGTTGTTGTTTTGTTATAGATACTTGTAACACCAGAGGCATCACAAACACGTTGCCGACCCTTTAAAACTATTAACTCATCTTTTGAAGAACCCGCCATGTTGTCTTTGTATTCATTTTAAGGAGTGGGTTTTAAATATGGTTCTTTATTAAATTTTAACCAGTAAAACCTACCAGAATTTTCCATAATTAAGGATATGCAGTTAACCGAATTAATATAATCAAACGTTATCTTAAATAATGTGTATGTTATTTTTTTACTCCTCCAGACATGCGGTTAAGTTAGCAAAGTGACGGGTCGCACCAGCCTGTATTTACACTAACCATGTATATATTTTTTTGCATTTTTTTATGTCATAGGCAACCAAGAGCCGTGTCTTAAGAGTGGGCCTAAAGCAAAATCTTCAATCTTTGTTTAGATTTTCACAGTAGTAAATAATGTCCAAAATCGAAAAAAAAAATACGTTAGGAAACTTCAATATATAAGTAAAGGTCGACCCTGACGAAAACATGGTAGGATAAAATTTTCTCGATAGAAAACCATCACAAAGTTACCTCTAATTTTCAACATTTTTGGTTTGCATTCTGTTTTGGTACATATTATTGAACAATAAATTATGTAAATATTATCACTCATGTATAACCTAGATCTGACCTTGGCAATTTTTAAAAATATTGTCTATTCTATAAGCTATGAGAGTAGAAAGCACTTGGCGCTTACAACATTTTTAATCCGCGCAATACGCTGTCTTTCGTCTCGCTTGACACAAGCTTGAGGCATCGGTTTGTTGCACCGATCAGTTACCATCGCTCTGTTGAGACGGGTAGTCCATGTCAGTTCAGACGTCGAGTACGCAAGCTTGGTTCCGCGCGTCGTCGCGCCGCCCGTGTTTGTTATCCGTACATGCGCTGGGTGTGGCGAGATGCGCGGGGGAAATCAGTTTATCCTCCATTAGGCCCACTCTTAATGCTGCAGACTTGCAATTTCTGGACATTATGAGACACACTAAATTGCATGTCATACAGATCAACCATATTTTATGTAAAAAAAAATAGTTTTCAAGATGTTGGCGTTCAAAAACCCTAAATTATATCTCACTCATCAACATTTTTGACTTTTACTTTTATGAAAGTCAAAATGAACGTCGTCGTTCATTTCAGCACCTAGAGTTTAAGTTTTGCCCTTGTCAAGTATTTCAATTCTCTCTCGTTGGTGATCTCCACTTTAGTGATAGTTCTTTATGTTTTTATTAAGAGTTTCAGTTAACTGTATTTCCTTGATTATGTAATACTAGTGAGCTAACAAAGTAAAACAAATACAAAAAAATATATACATACAGACGACCATAGGACCTCCTCCTTTTTGGAAGTCGGTAAAGAAAGGGTTTTCTGGTTTTTATCGGATCTAATCCTTCCATTGTTTTATGGTCATAATAAAAAATATTAAAACAAAAATTTGTTCCGAATATTTTTATATATCAACTTCTCAAAATGACCAAAGCACATTTTTCAAGAGTAGACAGTAAATTTATATTTTAAAAATAAAAATGGATTGTACGTGATTGATAGCGGCGCGTAATGTTTTCAAGATTCTTTGACGACTTCCCGTGTAATGAGGACAGCAAGTTTCTAGTACGAGTGTACATAGTTAGAGGGTTGAATTTAGCATCCAACGGCAGATGTAATCCTTATATCATCATCAAGTGCGGTGCACACCAGTATGGCGATCGGAATCAGTTTCAACAAAACGCTAATAACCCTATTATTGGAAGGTATTTATGGCTGTGCGGGATATTTACCGTGGTAACGTCGTCTCCCCGTGAACATGGTGCATGTAACTGCGGAAAAATATCGGGAGCTCCTTCCACAACCTTACCACGGTAAATATCCCGTAAATAATCATATAACTGTAGTGAACAACCGTGATAGATTAGAACAGTGTTTTATTTATGATTGTTTCCAAATTTTAAAATTGTAAGTTGTGATAAAAAAATGTATTATGATTACGAGACATATTTCACTTATCTATCTGTATGACAAATTTTGAAGCCTAATGGAGAGGTACGCTGTAGCACTCATAGCTTGTATAATTTTTGAATCAAAAGAATTAAAAAAGTATTTTATTGAACTATTATTCCACAGTCATGTTATTTAAGAAGCTCCGGAAATAAAGCTGATAAATATTTTTTTCGTAATTTTACAGAAAACATAAAATAATGATTTACGAAATCGATAAAATATAAGTTTAAGTATTTGTCGGGATTAGGTACGGCTTATTTAGTGTTTCTAATGAGATTTGCAGCAATTTTAGTGATGTATGTGTATGAGTACTATGACTAACAGAAAAATACAGGCATAAAATTGATTTATCGGCTTTTGTTCTGGACCACCTTTTTTGTTTGTTTAGGCTGACCTAGCGGTTAGAGCGCTCAAGACGTAAGCCCAAATGGCACAGCTTCGACCTTGCCAGTCGTATTTTTTTTTAATTGTCTATAACATTTAAATGGTAAATCTTTGAATCATTTCTTAAGTCTTACCTCTGACTCTCAAATTAAGACTTCTTTTAGCAGGTTTCTTACTATATCCTTACCCTTTATCACGGAAGAAATAATATAACAAATAGCAACTTGATCAAGAGGAAGGAAGGTAAAGAGCCTAGTACAAGTCACTTCTTGCACTATCATGTTATTATTACCTTTAATATATATTGTTTTACTTTCTATTGTACATTATGTGTCGCCACAAATAAATAATGTCTTTGTCTATGTCTACTATTTCTTCTGTGCTCCTCCAAAAGGGAAGGATGATAAGGAGCACAGTAACAGACCTCTGGTTTTCAAAATCGGATATAGGACTTTGGAAATGATTCAAACTTACTATTTAAATGTTGAACACAGTTCAAAAATTTGATTTGTAAGCTACCAATTCCGAATTCTATTTCCCTGACTATTTTAACTTAGTGAATTAAAAATTCACTTTCTTTGCGATCGAAATAATAATCACATTATTTCGATTGTTAATATCGAAATAATAATCACATTATTTCGATCGTTGCTAGCAAGGACCGTTGCTCTATCATACGGTAGAATTAGAGGTAGGCTGTTAGAATAAATAGATAAATAAATATCTGGGACATTATTGCACACACGGTCATCTGACCCCAAACTAAGCAAACCTTGTAATATGGCTGCCAGAGACTGATATACATACATGTATATTTTAAATACATACTTAATTAGATATTAACACCCAGAAATAGACAAACAGTACCTACTATTATTTCAGAACATATGAAATGCAGTGCTCCTTACCAGAAGATTATTTAATGACAGTTTCTATATTTAACCATGACACGACGGCAGATGGTTCTCTAATCGGAAGCACCAATATTGACTTGGAAGATCGTATATACTCCAAGCATCGAGGACGAGTAGGACTAGCTACTGAATATCATGTGTAAGAGTTATTGAGATCACACGGCTACCTCTTAACGCGGGCTTGAAACAGCGCAGTGCGGACAAAACACGCGAACATGAACCGTAATACTCTGAGATTGCGCAACTTTTCGCAAAAACAAAATCGCTTAAAACAGGGAACGAGTTTGATGTAACCGACTTCCAAAAAGGAAGGAGGTTCTCAATTCGTTTTTTTTTTGTGTTTTTGTTATTTTTTATATTTGTTACCATATAAGTTTCGACTGGGTGAACCGATTGAAGTTTTTTTTTTATATGAAAGTGCTTCCAGTGTGGTTCCATTTCAATTTGGTCCAATTCTGTCATTTTAATGACGTCGCATTTTATATTAATAATTATTATTTGTGCTGACGATTAAGTTTACGTTCTAGTTATTTTTTTATTCCAAAATTATTTCAGAACGGGTGCTGCAAAATGGAGAGACTGTGAAAAACCTTCTAATATTTTAACGACACTGTGTGCTAAGAATCACTTGCTTCCGCCTGCTTTTCTGGATGGAAACACTGTGGTCGTCAATGATGTCGAGTACAGGGATGGGGACAAAAGTAGTAAGTCTTTAGTACCTACAAGTATGTACCTACCTTCATCTCAAAGCCTTACATACTTATTCCACTATGTACACAACTGCCCTACACATTAACATATTCACCCTTGCACACATTTACATGTACGTACACCCTTTCATACAATCATAATCACACTACTACACTCTCTCACATGCAAACACACTAGCACTCGCACACACAGACACACACATAAGTCAAAGATGTCCTATATTAAGGAAGATCAGGGACTCTTAATACAGGCATTTTTTTGCTCATAAAGGAATCTCTGATCGCTTTAAATTGTTGTGTACATTAGTACACAACAATTTAAAGCGTTTAAAGCGTTTACTGAATAAACTTATTACTATTATACATGTCTACATGTCTAGTACATGTACATGACGACTACCGACATGTTTTTTTATTGTCTTTTATAAAAGCTAAGTATACATATAGCCAATCACCGAAAATGTTAAAATGTGGAATTCACAATGTTGGAAGCCACGCCCCCAAGCCAGGTTCACTACCAACTGGGCCACCACCACCGGGCCACTCAAATACTTACGTCTTTGTATACTAATATACCGTTTTGTAGATTTATTTTTTATGTTACTGGGTGACGAGACGAGCTAAGTCGTTCGCCTGATGGCTCTTCACGCTTGCCCATAACAGCTCAACGCCACTCAGAATTTTGAACTTCAATAGTTCAAAACCTTGGATGGCAATGCACTGCGCTCGTCACCCCGAGATATAAGATGTCAAATCTCTGTGTGCCCTGTAATTTCGCTGGAAACATTGCCCTTCAATCCGGAACACAGTAGTGTTTGCACACTACTGCTTGGCGGTTGAATAACTGGCAAAGGTGTGGCACTTCCCCAGGCGGACCACTGCCAAAGAGTCCTACCAGTACAAAAAGCATTCTGCGCCTAAATCGTTCTCTTTCAACCTTATCCCGGACTGTCCCGCTGTTTTAGAATATATATTACCTAATGATCGCCGCCGCGTTGATAATATTTGCACGCATTTTATTTTAAGATACAACATATATCTCGGCTTCTGAAAGAAAGGAGAACTTGTGTTTGAATCTGTTGAACAAATGGCATACCCTGCCACTGTGTGGATATCACCTGGTGCCGCAACACGTCGAAACTAGAAGCCTGTTTCATCCAGAAAAGCCTGGTGTGGAACAGGTAACATACGAAAAACTCTGTTTTAAACTATCACGGTTGTTCACTATAGTTATATGATTATTTACGGGATATTTACCGTGGTAAGGTTGTGGAAGGAGATCCCGATATTTCGGCGCAGTTACATGCACCATGTTCACGGGAAGTCGGAACGTCTTCCATGGAACATGGTTGCCAGTGTCAGGATGTGTTTTTATTTTTAGTTTCCTTGTATTCGTAATGAAAAGCACAGTGTTTACCTCGGGGTTAAAGACTTATATAGTCCTTCGACCACTACCACTCGTATGAGTTCCACGAAAATCCACGATGTATATCGTGGATTTTCCTTGGATACGTAGGTACCAAACGTTTCGATTTTACGTTTATAATACGTACGGCCATGATTGGAACAACCTGCCGGCTTCCTTGTTTCCTTAGAGATATATCTCTGATTATAATCTGGGTCTTTTTAAGGCAAGAGTGAATAGGTATCTTCTAAGTCTGCGTGCTTCATCTTCGACCAGATCGTCGCTTACCAACAGGCGAGTTGGTGGTCAAACGCGGACTCATTCGCGATAAAAAAAAGTTATGTAGAGCGCGGTCGGTACTGGATGTGTGATCCCCTGGGCATGAAGTTTTCTTTATGCACTACGTTTGATATTTTGTGGCTGAACTAGGCCTGTTTATTAATTAATATTCTTTGGTGCTAGGGAAAAGTCCTGATGTGGATAGACATATTTCCTTTGGAAACTGGTGCTTTCATGCCCTTACCAGTGGATATAACGTCACAAAAGATTGAAGACTACGAATTAAGAGTCATTGTTTGGCATGTACAAAGCTTAACACGAGGAAATTATATGTCAAAAAGAAGATTAGATTTGTATGTAAAAGCGTGAGTAGTATCTTCGTACGTATAATACGAACTATGGCAAGATGCGGACTATTAGTTAGTTCGTTAGTGTGGCTACAAGTTTCTTAGTGTGCGCACAGAATACATACAGTACAAGTACAGAAGGTTCACTCAGCAAAAGCATTTAAATAAGTAGCGACTCTTACAACCACACAATAAAGTTCAATTCAGGACGTCCGAGCGCTAACTACCTACAGCTATATTAACTTAGAAGTTGCTTCTCTGTCTATCGCGTAAATCTTGTCGCGTTATCTCTGCCTATCGCGCGGCAGCGGGCACGGCAAGTCCGACAAGACGACTACTTGTAGCTTCATACCTAACGTGCGGAGTGCGCCAGGCCTGGCCTGCGTGACAAATTAGTAAGTGAGCCGTATTTAAAGTTTTTGTGCGGTATAACATCGAGATACAATTCCTTATATAGTCTCAATGTCTAACTGAAAACAGTCAAAAAATATCCGAGCGTCGTTGTACCTACCTACATACCTAAACATCAATTATATAGTTCACAATGCCATATTTAGTTCAATTTAGACGTTATGTCACTTGCATAGTGCTCAACGTCGCTTGTCCGCTAGGGCATTGCAGCACTGGCATCCTGATGTGTAATAAATACTACAAGTGAGTCAACTCCTTTGTTTAACCGCAAAATACCTACATAGCTGCCTCGACGTCTAGACGCGAAGGGTTGTCACAACTCAAATCAAATAAAAATAGCCAGTGGCCCAACTACGAATGATCGCGTAAAATACGTACTATATCGAATTTCATACAAATTTCTAGTTCAAAATTCAATATTTGTATGAATTTTGATAGTACTTATTTTACGCGAATATTTGTACTATTTTACAATATTATTTTATCTGTATTCCTCGTAATCATTAATTTTTCTATACCTACAAATATACAGACGTACTAGTAGCGCCTTGCAGCTTGCAGCCGACTCGGTGTACGTGACACAACTGAAACGGGCGTACCGTCTACAAGCGAAGCTAAGTAGCACTACCGCAGACGTCGCGGGCAAGGGGGAGGATTCCGCTCTTCTTCATTCTAACCCACAGAAAAGAGAAGGGTATAGAACGAAAGAGAGATGGAACATTTGTTACGAGGCATACGAGTGAACATTAGTATGCACGTCAACGCGTCAAGCTCCGCATCGCAGTTGCTAACTGAATTCGAATTCGTATGCTGCTCCATCGGATTTATCCACAATGCCGTCTTGCGCTGTAATTACGTGTGGTAAAGCTAGTAAAGATTTTAACTAAAAAAAGGAGGAATTTCCTATCACCGGTAAAGTCTAAAATTGTTTATAATTTTGTGATTTCACCGTGTTTTAATTATAAGCTCTTGACAAGCCGTTGAGAATAATAGTGGTTACCATAATGAAAACCACGCCACGTGAAAACACGGGGCGCTGCAAGTCGTCAGTAAATCTATGAATTATTAGACAGACAATAAATATTGTTTTTGTCTTTTTTTTCACTAGCAACATTTACCAAAATAATTGCACAAAATTCTAGGGGAACTGAACCGTATTGCACCACGAGAAGGTCAATTTTAAACTTTATCAAAAAGGCGTTCATAACCTTTTGAAATAATACTAATCTTGACAAATTACTGCATTCCTTCCTATGTAGTTATATTTTGACGTATCGTTTGCATGTGTTCAACTGGCTACAACGGATTTCTTACAACAATGCCTTGACAGCCCTTCTAATCTAAACGAACAAATTCTCACTTCAGTGTTCATACCGCACCTCATCGTTGCTCTGTCTAAACGCCCGAGTTGACCCACATTTGTTACACATAATTAAGGCGTTATAGTCGTATTGCGGTTGCCTTACAACTAACCGAAAAGTCTACGCATTGCGTAGCGTGCGCCGAGTTTCGGTTCGGACATTTTTTGGCACGATTGTGACTTTCTAGGTATTGTATCTCGATGGCGGTATAGTAAAAAAATAATACTTAAAACTATTAACTATTTATAACTTATTCCTTCTAGAATTTTTGAACACGCATAACATGGAATATCTGCAATTATAACTGTATTTTTAATGTTTTTTTTTAACTAATCGTTGAAAAAAGGAGGTTCGATCACTAGAAAGACTTCCGTTTGACAAGAAGCGACACTGACATTCCTTCAATGTGCTTATGTCTCGGTCAAGCTTCTTTGAATTTGGCTACTAGCGTTCGTGGCGTTTGTCCATTTTGGATTTGTACAGATATTTTAGTTGGAAATATAGCAAAGTGCTACAACTAACGCATATAATGATTGTACTAAGGCATATCTCTGTTGTTTGTCTGATCTGAGTGCTAATCCCAATTGATATAACTATAATATTACAGTTGGATTGGGAATGTGGAACAAGCTCATTACACCGACATACATTACAACAGTTCGAACGGTGAAGCGAACTTCAACTGGAGGATGATTTTTGACTTTCAATACCAACATTCCAACAAAAAGGTTCGCTATTTGTACAAAGTTACGCGCAAACGGTGTTACTGACCCGTTAAGGGTCAAATATGTCCATAATTAAGACAACTTTTAGTATGGGACTAACCCTGAAATCGAGAAAAAAATATCAGCTGTTCCATAGAAAAATGTCATTCGAGTATAATATTCTCTTGGATTCGCTCCACTCAATTGATAGAGCAGCTTTTTAGGGTTCCGTACCCAAAGGGTAAAACGGGACCCTATTACTAAGGCTCCGTTGTCCGTCTGTCCGTCTGTCACCAGGCTGTATCTCATGAACCGTGACAGTTAGACAGTAAAAAATGTCATAGATGATGTATTTCCGTTGCCGCTATAACAACAAATACTAAAAAATAGAATAAAATAAATGTTTAAGGGGGCTACCACACAACAAACATGATTTTTTTGCTCGTTTTCGCTCGATATTGATAACGGCAACAGGTAGAAGCTTGAAATATTTACAGAATATTTAGTTATATATTCAATTTATAAATCAATTATATATTAAAATAAAATTAATATTTAAGTGGAGCTCCCATTTAACAAACGTGATTTTTTTGCCGTGTTTATAGATAATGGTACGGAACCCTTCGTGCGCGAGTCCGACTCGCACTTGGCCTGTTATTCGTATCTACTAATAATTTTGTATTTGAATAACAGACCGCGTAACCTATTATATATTGCTAGTTTTAATCATCTATATTTTAAATATATATAAATAAATAAATAAATATCTGGGACATTTTGCACACACGGTCATCTGACCCCAAACTAAGCAAAGCTTGTAATATGGCTGCCAGAGACTGATATACGTACACATATAATTTTAAATATATACTTTAATATATATTAACACCCAGACATATACAACAAACACAAATGTTCATCACATAAATGTTTGCCCTAGGTGCTAATCGAACCCACGCCCCCAAGCGCAGAAGGTAGGTTCACTACCAACTGAGCCACCGGAGTCAATATAATTATCAGTATTGAGAATTTGCGACACTGCCTCAAGAGTTGATTTTGTGCGACAAATCTTGCTCTCTTTGCATATGACGTAATGATACTAAATGATATATATTTGTGCAGCTCGTGTTGACAGAGAAAGGGCCATTCACGGAGTACGAAGAACACTTGCCGCCCATATTAGTCGTGCAAGTAGCCGATAGTGACGCGGATTCAATTGATGACTACTTGGGTATATGAACCTTCCTTTCTTCTTCCTTAGCTAAGTACTATTAGCCTTAGCTATATAGCTGGTTTCGAAGGAACATGAGCTTCTGTCCCAATCCTGTGCAGTGCATGTGATCCCTCTAGAAATCACCTAGTTATTAGTAGAGGGTACAAAATCAAAACTATGTGTATATAACTGTGTGTATGCCTCGAGCATTCATGCTCACCATCGAAGGCACCTTCTTGCGGCGGCGTCGTGTGTCGGGTCGCTCTCTGCCCTCAGATGGTTGAGGAGGGCGATGGCTGGCACATGAGTCATACTCGTGATCGGGTGCTGCTTGCGGGTCGCTGGTCTGCTCGCGGTATACACATAAACTAGTAATAACATGACTAAATTGTTTTATACTTAGATTAAGATATAACTAGCTTCCTCTCCCTGTATTGTGTATTGGTTCGATTCCCATCTAGGACAAACATTTGTGTGATGAACATTTGTGTTTGTTCTATGTCTGGGTGTTAATATCTATTTAAGTATGTATTTAAAAATATATATGTATGTATATCAGTCTCTGGCAGCCATATTACAAGCTTTGCTTAGTTTGGGGTCAGATGATCATGATGATGAGTGCAATAATGTCCCAGTTTTTTTTTTTATTTATTTTTTTATTAGTTAAAGTAAATTCCTTTAAGTTAACAAAATTGTAGTTACATAAGCATAACAAAAGTCACGGACCCCGGTGTCACGGACCCCGGTGTCACGGACCCCGGACTTCTGTCTATGGAGTGATATTTTAATATTGTTTTTTTTTATGCTGTCAAGTTTATGTTCCAACTCAGGTCAAATAAAACTACCCAGATGGATTACGGCGAACACGAAAAGTGAAGCCACTTCTTTGCGTAAACATGTGTGCGTAGACGTTTGACGTTTTCTATGGAATACACGTAGTTTTGAATGCGTATGTGTGCGTGATTCCGTGTATTTATACTGGGAATTCACTTAGCTTTGGCAGCGATTTTGACTTCACTTTGGCAGTACGGCGTAATTCATCTGTAATTTCCAAAGAAAAGAAAAAAAAATTGTCTAAATCTTTTCTGTGGTATTTTCTATTCGATCTGAGAGTTCCAAATACATGTGCTCAGACCAGCCTCGATCAAATTTTAGAGATGATACCAACATTACACCTTACAACATTTATAATATACTTACTAGCCGCTCGCCCCGGCTTCGCACGGGTGTAAGCTCGGCCTTCAGCTTCGCTACAAAATATAATATAGCCTATGTTACCCGAGGAAAGTGGAGCTTCCCAACAGTGAAAGAATTTTTGTAATCGGTTCAATAGTTTCTAAGTTATTTCGTTACAAACATCCAAAAATCTAGTCATCCATGTGAGGGCATCCAGTGGATGCAGATGGCAGGATGTCGTTCAGTGTGGAGGTTAAAGGGGGAGGCCTATGTTCAGCAGTGGACGTCTTCTGGCTGATGATGATGATCCAAAAATCAAAAAATACAAATCTTTCCTCGTTATAATATTAGTATAGATGTATTTTAGAAAGTAGATATCGAATTGAATGTAATGTTTCACGTTTTAGCCACATTGACGCTTGATTTGAGCGCAATACCTCGTGGATCGAGGCACACCCAGCGCTGCGTTATGAGCAACATGGAAAACGCAAAAAAGATCAATCTTTTCTCTGCAAGATCTTTACGGTCATGGTGGCCTCTCAAAACTATTGATCAAAACTCAGGGACTCCAAAATTTCAAGTAGGAATATTTGAGGAGCTCCGGAATAAAAGCTGATAAATACATTTTCCGTAATTTTACAGAATACACAAAAGAATGATTTACGTAATCTATTAAAATGTGTATTCGTCGGGTTTAGAGTTGGGTCCGGCTGACTATCTTTAGGGCCTTATTAAGTGCGTTTTAACGAGATTTACAGCAATCTGAGTGATGTATGGTATGTATGGGTACTATGACTAACAGAAATATACTAAAAGAAATATCGGGCATAAAGTAGATTTTTCGGCTTTTGTTCCGGAGCTCCGCATATATATATATATATATATATATATATATATATATATATTTTTCGAGAATTTTCGAGCATTGTCTCGCACAGCTTCATAACCTGAGGTTAAGGTCAGTAAAAAGTATGCTTGTCTAAGTTTCTTCTCATGTTTACTTTACATTTTGTAACTGGCTTCCTTGTTTCCTGAGAGATATAATATAGGAGTTATCAAGGTCAGAATGATCTTCCGAGTCTGCGGGCTACATGTTCGACCACAACTTCGCTTAACAATAGGGGTAGTTAGTCTTCGATCAAAAAATTAAAAGATGCCACAATGACGCACTAATCGCGGCAATACTTAATCTGGGTGGACTCAATACTCAGCCAGAATGGATCCACAGTCTCGCGATACTTCCACAAGCCGTAAAATACCATAAGAGCCGTAAAAGAAAGTCAACTTGGCTGACGTACCACCGTCTGACCAACGGGAGAGAAAGATAAAATTGTCTCTTTCTTTCGGGAGAGAAGTTCCCACTTGCTATTCAGATATAATCGTTGTCTCGTTTGCTCAGCGATGGTTCACGAGTTTTGACGATGTTGTGCAAATCGAACAGACATTAGAGAACTGAGCCGTAAATGTATAAATATACGGTTGGTTTTGATAAAATAATTTTGTTACGATATAAATTGTATACAGCTATTTTTATATATGAAACTGCAGACGTTTATTGACCATAATTTTCTGCGCGTTGTGACTTCTATGTATAATTTTTCGAAGGAGTTAGTGTTTAGATGTAGACTAATATGGAATACTAATCGGAATACACAGACGTAGCTAAATGTGGTCATAATAAAACTTTTAGAAACGTCCAAAACTCTTTAATCTGTACAAATCGCTGCTTCAAAACGAAAGGGCCACATATCAAAATGTTAGTTTTTTACAGGACAGCCATTTGAAAAAAAATATTTCTTTTATTGACTGTCATCTTTTAATCCTATTTGTAATATTTATGTGTCTTATATGCTTATGTGCATATTTTAAGCCTCTACCTTTCTTATATATGTACTTTTTGATAGCTGTTATCAAAAACAAACTAAGAACACATAAGTCCCTTTCGCATATAAAATATTTTTATTATATTTACGAATATTTTAAATAAAATGACACAAATCATCAAAATTAATATTAATTTTATTCTAAATTTTACCTAAACAGAGTTGAGTTTTGTGAATCTTATAACAAAAATTAGGACCTTTCACAGGTATTGATTGGCACATAGAAACATTAAAATCAATCAACAACTATTTGAGGAAAACTAATAAAGCATTTTAAAAATACGTAACAAAAAAATGCTTCTATAAACTTAAACTTTTTCTCTATAGATTTTCAACAGCAACTTCTCAGTTGTGTAACACAATAACCAAGGCTTCATATACTTACATCTGTTTTACATACTAATCGTACATATTATATAAAAAATCTTTTAAATCAATAACTAGTAAAAGATAGCTAATAAAACATTATAAAAATACGTAATTGAATGCTTCTAGAAACTTAGACTTATTTTCCATAGAATCTCAACAGAAACTTAGTACCTAAGTAACACAACAATCAAGGCTTCACAAACCTTTATCTTTCTTAGATATTATTAAAAGTAGGAATCAACTTTTTCATATACGACTTAACATCGTTTTATAGGCATTAGAAAATTTGGTCATTTAAGAGCAACTAATATTATGTATTACATACAAAGAGATACTAACTATGAGTATTATGAAAAAGTTAATATATCAGTCTAAAGACAGTCTGTGTCAATAAGCAATTAGTTAAATCTAATAAGAAATTTTAAAGACTAGCATTAAAAAATTCGTAATATTTTGGTATCACATTCTTTTCAATCAGCTTTAGAATACCCTGTTTCTTTTGTTCAGGAACTTTAAATTTTTGTGCATAAAGCTTTTTCAGTGTGTTAGTTGCAACAGTTATCTTAGTTTGCCTTTTCTTCAAAGTACATACAGATGTAAACTCTTCGTTTTCAAATGAAATCTTAAAAAAAAACTTGTTCTTGTTGCACTTATCAACTTTCAGAACCTTTATGTCGGACCATTTCAATTTATCTCCGTTGTCTGTCGTGGTATAGTTACCAACAGCCAGTGGTTTCAAGTCGTAGAAACTGTCATGTGACAATTCCTTAACAGTGTAAGGATTGCCCTTCTTCTTTGCTGTTTTAATCAATGTTATATATTGATCAGGTTCATAGATTGGCGAAGATTTTAATGCTTTTGATATATTTTTTCCAATCACGGAGTGAACTGAATCACCCTCGTTTTGGGTGTGACCTTTAATTAAAAATTTGTGTGTTATGCTTCGTAGTTTTGGGAATTCGCAAACAGCATGCTGGTACATTGCTAACATGAATTTATTTTTTTGCTGGCCACAGCAATTGTCACTGTAGAACACCACATCAAAGTCTTCAGTTGCTTTGTCATTTAAAATTTTTAAGTACATAAGCACACATGAGCCTAACTCGTTAACGCCACGAGCCCCTTCTCCTTCGTGCCAAACAAAACATGTTGTGTTTTTTGAGCCAAGCTCAGTTATAGTAAAATTTAATACATTCACCTTAGAAATGTGATAAAAACTTGACACTTCTCCTTGCGGGCAAGGCATCACAGCTTGTAAATCATAAACAGCGACTATAAAACTATTACTGACATTGTCTTTGTCTTTCTCCTTCTCTGTTCTCGCGAGACCTTTTTCTTTTAAGTGTTGTTCCTGCTTTTGTTGTAAGGGTGCCTTATCTTCAGCATTAACATAGGCGGTGCAGTCTTCGCACTGATCTTTTTTGGGTTGCCAAAAAGTGATATTGAAGTCCTTCATAAATATATTGTAGAATATTTGGTAGGATACGTACTGCACTCCCTCAGATTTACATTTTTCAACATAATCACGGTGCAAAGTAGCGATACTAGATCCACCCTCAATATATTCGCGTTTAGTTTGAGCACGGCAATAATGACTCTGAATACGTGGAATAGACTGAATATGTGATTTAACACCATCAATTAGGTAAGATTCCGTCTTGTTGTGGCTGCCGTGTCTTCCTCTCTTATCTTTGATTTGAGTTCCAGTGAGACTCGAATGCTTCTTTTGTACAGTTCTAATGGCTTTATCGGATATTGCAAGAGTATGCATAAACATAATTTTGCATACTCGGATGCGAGTCTTATTAAGAGGCAAAAAGTATGCATGATTAAAATTTTTGCGAGTACTACCCACACGAGTATATCGATATTTGGGTTCAACTTTAGTCATGTGCTCTTGAACGAATTGTCTCTGAATATGTAAATCAGCAGTTTTCCAGTACTCTTCAAAAATCAATTGCCGATCCACCTCTGAAAATGAAGTAGAACATTTGAGCTTGCATTTGTCAGAACAAGCTTGTCCCATTTTTTTCTCCTCAACTAACTTCTTCGACTTCGATAAAGATGTATATGCCTTACCGGTGTTTCTCAAAAGTTGCCAAAGCCTGCCAAGCATGTAGATTAGATAGATAGATAGCAGTGGACTTTTATGAGCTTGAGATATTAAAGTGATACAAATAAATCAATATAGCATAAAAATTTGCGTACACAGGCACGACAAATTGTTTCAAGAAAAACAGATTTATTACAGGAAAAGCTAATTAGTTTAAAACAATTGTAACATTCCGACGTCTTTTTTAATGCAAAATAGACGCTTTTCAAAAGTAACATTTAAACTTTAAAGCAAAATAAGTTTTTTCTAATTTTACTATTGCAAAACAGACACTTTTCTAAATGTGGCACCTTTGTCAAATAAGTTAAATTGTACTTACTTTTACTTTATATGCCAAACAGACGCATTCCAAAATGTGGCCTTTTAGTGTATAAAATTGTAACAAATAGTAGGTGACTTTTTGCGATGTGGCCTTGTAGCATAAAAAAGACGCGTGCTCACGCCGACTGTCAGGTTGCAACTGGCAAGATGGCGGTTTCGATCGGAAAGTAGTTGCCAAAACACTAAAATGCTAAAAGGGCGTAAGCGTACTTCTGTGGTTTAGAGTGCAAATTCAATAAGTGTCTTTGTTGTACATAATAATAAGGCTCAATATAGATTCATTTTTCTCATAAAAGCTATTTCGAAAAATTTTGATTTGTGGCCCTTTAGTTTTAAATCAGCGAAATGTATTTTTTAGGGCATGATTGATTTGGAATTGCATCTCCTGCCGAAAAGCAAAGCCATGGTGATGCCTGTAGGAATAGGACGCGATCCTCCTTTTCCTTTGCCGATGCCCAAGTGAGTTATATTTTTTGATAAATCAACAGAATTTTCGCTGGTTTTCCATTGTATTGAGATATTTTGGAATGTACATCAAATCAAAACTAGCTGTCCCCGCGGCTACGTCCGCGATTTCTTCAGAAAAAAATAGCCTATGTCCGTCCTCATGATACATACTATTACCATATGTGTAATAAATACGAGATCGGTTAAGCCGTTTAGTTGTGATTAAGTAGCAAACAGACAGACATACAGAGTAACTTTCACATTTATAATATTAGTGTGGATTGGAAAGGCCAAGGTCTGTCAGGTCAGTTAGTAAAAAAATAACATGCATATTTTCCAGAATAAATTCCATATTTTATGTAAAAAAATAAGGATTTGAAACACATCAATAAATAATTACTTAAAAACTAATAAGTTTTAAGCCTCAATTACCTAAAACCCATATTGTTATATATTTCAGCCGCCTTGAATACACAAAGTTTAAATCCACTATTTTCGAAACCATCTTTCATCGTGGTGGTGCTGAATATCTAGTAATAGGGTTCCTTCTAACATTGTTATTTGTTGTATTTTATTGGGATCTGCCGATGTCTTTGAGCAGTTTCGCATATTATTATTGAGATAATTAAGTTTCTTTATATTATTTTGTCAATAAAATACGATAATGAAATACATAATTATATAATTTTTATTTGTAAGGAGTTCCTCAAGGATCAACCATTGTGCACAACTAATTGTGCCATCTCAAATATTAGTTCTTTATGACACAATTTGGCAGTAATAACTGTGCCATAAAACACAACTATCTTTCAATGAAGGGCTAGATAATGTCATAACTTTGAGAATTAGCGCCGTAGGTAAACGACCTGGTTAGAATTGAAGCTCTTTCGGCAATTCAGGAGCTAGACTAGGAAAACTGCATCAAAATATCATAGATCAGTGGAAATCGCATGCGATTCACACGATCTGTCGTGCCTTCACACCTGCAAAATGTGGAAAGAGCTACCTTCCGTGGTGTTTCCGAGAAGCTACAACATGGGGTTCTTGAAAAGGCGAGTTAATAGAGTCTTAAAGGGTGGGCAACGTATTTGTGATGCCTCTGGTGTTACAAGTATCCATAGGCGACGGTGACTGCTTGTTTGCCACGTATTGCATTAAAAAAAAACTAGGAAAACTTTTGTAGACTCTCGACTAGTTGATGACTAGTTTTAGTGTTTGTTCCATTTTACCTTTTAGAAGGTGAAGTTTCGCTAAATGTGGTTAAAAGTTCTACGAGCATTGTTTTTGAAAGGGAGCGACGTGAAAAATCAAGGATGGATGGGAAAAATGCTTTAAAAAAATTATAATGAAGAACATGGGCACAACTTTTCTTAGTTACAGTTATATGATTATTTGCTGGATATTTTTATTTTTTTATGGTGCATGTAACTGCCCCGAAATATCGGGAGCTCCTTCCACAACCTTACCTCGGTAAATATCCCGTAAATAATAATATAACTTTAGAGAACTTCTCTTTGTCACAATTGTTCTTTATCAACAACTAACCGTCCGCCCCGGCTTCGCACGAGTGTAAGCTCGGCCTTCGGCCTCGCTACAAAATATAATATAGCCTATGTCACCCGGGGATAGTGTAGCTTCCCAACAGTGAAAGAATTTTTCAAATCGGTTCAGTAGTTTCGGAGCCTATTCATTACAAACATACAAAAATAGGTACAAATCTTTCCTCTTTATAATATTAGTGTAGATATATACCATCGGCAAATAATGGTAAGGTTGTATATCTAGACGCGCGGGAGAGCGTCAGAGCCAAGCTCCAGCAGCACCGTGTATAATATTACACGAACCACTTGGAGCCACTTTTGTCCCTCTCATAACTCAAAAACTATTTCACATAACTATTTCACATAACACTATGCCCCGGTGGCTCAGTTGACTGCCCCGGTGGCTCAGTTGGTAGTGAACCTAACTTCTGTGCTTGGGGGCGTGGGTTCGATTCCCATCTAGGACAAACATTTGTGTGATGAACATTTGTGTTTGTTCTATGTCTGGGTGTTAATATCTATTTAAGTATGTATTTAAAAATATATATGTACGTATATCAGTCTCTGGCAGCCATATTACAAGCTTTGCTTAGTTTGGGGTCAGATGACCGTGTGTGCAAAAATGTCCCAGATATTTATTTATTTATTATTATTATTTATAAACATGTCAAATTTGGCATATGTATTGAGACTTGCGAGATACATTTGTGCTCCAAATTTCATATACACACCTCAAACAGTTATTTAGATATTAACGTCCAAAAATCGACATTTTTATCACTGACTGACCTATAGATCAAAACTATAACCTACTTCCAGATGACCTAGAAAGTTCAAATTTGGCATCCAGATAGGTAGTGTGGTGAATAGCAAGGAATAAATCAGAAACTGGTAAATTTGTATTATTTTCCAATTTAATTGATTCTATCAGTAACACTTACTTATAGCGCCTGTGCAAAAGAATTAGCAATCAAAATTGATTTCCGCCTGTCTTTATGTGGATTTTAAGGTCTTCACGTGAATATATAATGAGTGAAATACAACCCTTAATTATTTTTTTAATCCAAACATTAATTTTAGTACTTATAACCAAGAGTATAGTTATACAAGGCCAGCCGACTCGGTCGACTAACGCCTGACGGAATTGTAAAAGCACCTAAGCTGTACGCCTTTCACGTCATGCAATGCGTGCAGGTTACCGTTTTTCACAACTCACGTTACGATCACAGAAGGTGACGGCGGTAGGTCTTGGCCACAGTGAGTGGCCACTTGAGTGGGAACGTCTGGGGGCGGTGGTCTCCTGGTTGACCAACCGCGTATGTAGTGGACGTGAACGTGCGTTGGGCGGTAGCTACGTACTTGGGCAAATAAAAAAGTATGTACCCTGTTGTCTACATAATCAAAACCTTACTAAGTACATAATATTTAGTTAGTTTATGATAGGGTCAAAACAAAAATACTGAAATACTTACAATTAAATTAGGTACCTAATTTCCTATCTATACTTATCAAAGCTAATCCTGACCTTGTAAAGTAAACAGAACTTGTAATCACCTAAATATATATACATATATCTAAAAATCGATGTGGAGTATGTATGTGTATGTATATGTATGTATGTATGAGTATGTATGTTCCCTAAAGACTGCAAAACGGATAGACCGATTTTGATGGAACTTTCACTGGCAGATAGCTGATGTTATAAGGAGTAATCTGTAAATATGGGTGACATACCTTCCTAATTAACTAATTAGGTACCTACCTATAGGTTTACGGTGGACGTACATTTCTTTAATTGTGAATTGAAAAAAACTTGAGTTTCGGATTATTTTATCTAATTATTGAAGCATCCGAATGCGATGCAATATGCTTTTGACTTCATTTTAGTTATCACACTAATATCATATTATATGTGAAAGTTTGGATGTATGGATGAATGTTTGTTACTCATTCACGCAGAAACGGCTAGATGGATTTAGATGAAATTTGGAATATACATTGCTTATGTCCTGTATTAACATATTAGCAATTTTTTATCATCATCATCATCACTGATATTCATCACCACGCGGGGGAACCTGCGGGGCGCAGCTAGTTGTTAATATTGGACGATGCAGCGCGGCGCGTGTTTATGCGCCCCGGCCGGGGCACCCGCCAGGTATAATCACCAGCAGGGCTAGCACGGTATGTGGATAAATTATCTTTCCACCCTTATTATCCACCTGTCAGTGGAAATAATTATCTTTTCCACCTTACATAGCATGGCAACCGGGGAAAGGGATAAAATGTTTCCACTTGACGTTTGTCGTAGACATTATATCCCGCTACTCCCGCTTTATAGCACGGACTCGGGAAAAGGTGGATAAAATACTCTCCGATTGACATTAGAAAGAGAATATTTGTCTGCGATTCTTGGTGGTTGGTTTAAAATTTTATAGAAATAAAAGTGCTCGTTTTGCTACGAAACAATGTCGCGTGCCTATTACAATTATGCTTTAACTCATGAAATGGAAGTCTTGGAAAGAAAACTACATCGGCGGTCTATCCGGGACATGAGTAACCCATTTGAGATCCTGGATCGAGAATTTCAGTGCCTCTACCGAGTGACTTAACCAATGGCGATGTATTTGTGCGAGGAGTTCAGCGACGCCTTACAACCTAAAAATCCTTGGGATGGTTTGCCGGTGCATATTAAGGTAGGTACCTACTGATTATAACATTTCTTGTTCGCCACGAACTGGACCTCGCGGCACCTGTATCCTCGTAAGCGCTCGACAGATTTAGATCTTAAAAATTGTATTGGCACACCTATTACTAGCCTACAAAATTTCATGACGATCGGATTGACGGTACCTACCTACTTAAGTTATCGTAGATCAAACATACCTACCTAACATGCCGATTTGTCGCATTAGACTCGTAGACATTCGCTTTACTTGGTCAAATTGGTATTGGATACCTATACCAATTTGACCAAGTAAAGCTTATAGTAAGCGCGTACTTATAGATATTCCACAGAAATCATTTTTAGTCTCGTAAGCTAAATGTGCCTATTACTTATGCAGATATTTCTGTACAATAGGTCCTCACATCCATTCAGATTATGGCAGTTGGGAGCTACCAGAGGGGTACAGGCCAAGACCATGGCTTGTCCATTGCCCAGACCACAGTCAGTAAATATCTGACACAAGTAACTGATGCTATCATCAGAATGTAAGTACACTCTTGTTAAAATATTGTACTAATTTGACATTCATAAGTGTCAAATGTACCACCCATATTTGAATGCAATTAAAATATACATATACCTACTACTAATAAGTAACTATGTAGGTGTTCACCACGAATTAGACCTTGCGGCCCCTTATCTTCACGACCGCTCGACCAATTTGGCTCATATTAAAACTTAAAAATTCTATTGTTACAAACTAATAGCCTACAAAATATCATGATGATCGGATCAACAATACTCAAATTATTGTCATAATGCCGGGTTGGCTCAGTAAACAGTATGCTCGATCAAGAATTTTGGTAGGTGCCTAGCCTACATAAAAGTACACTAGTAGTTTGATCAATGGTAGGTATATAAATAGCATATTTCATTTCCAGACTTATGCCCAAATGGATTGTCTTCCCAGGGACGGAGGATGCAAGGAGGAATATATCAAATGGGTTCCAACAAAAACATGGCCTGCCGGATATTTTGGGCGCTATTGACTGCACCCATGTTGATATATTCCCTCCACCTTTCCCTTCGGGAGCGCAGTTTAAAAATAGAAAGGGCCGTACAACAATAAATGTACAACTGGTAAATAATCTACTTATTAAGTTAAAGTTTTATTTTTCTTAATTGGTACTGACATTTGCTAACCTACTTTTAATGTTATTGTTATAGGTTGTGGATGTGAATTGTGGCATACTAAATATTAATGCAAGATTTCCCGGAAGAGTCCATGACCAGTTCATTACTAACAATTCAAATTTGAAATTGGAAATGAAACGACTATATGACAGCGGAATCGGCCAGTACTATCTATTAGGTATGTTGTATTTTAACCCAGATATTTTGAAAAGAATGGGTTATTATCATTTATGCTAAAATTTGTATACAAATGAATTAAACGTAATTATTGAAAGCTAGCTGCAAGTAAAGTAGTTATTAATCGTTTTCATTCATTTAGTAAGTAAAGTACTTCTTATTATAAAGTAACAAGATATTTTTTTATTTATAATAATTACTAGCTTTCCCCCGCAGCTTTACCTGCGTTGTGAACAAATTATAGCCTATGTGAGTAAGAGATAGTGTAGCTTGAATTTCTAGAATCGGATTTCCATTACACACAATCTCCTCTCTAAAATATGGTGTAGGTAGGTAACACAGGAAAACATCAAATATTGATCACAAATTATAATAAACAAATATCAAATTATTGTTAAGCTTTCACTGTGCTTTCAAATTATTGTTAAGCGGCCCTTAAGAAGAAGATCTCCGGGAAAATCTAGAAAGAGAAAAAAGATGTATTAAAATAAATTTTCAGGGGACTCTGGCTACGCGTTGGAGTCATGGATGATGACACCCGACTTAGATGCTGCACCAAGCAGTGCCGCTGAAAGATTTACTCTGTGGCATTGCCAAGTACGGAACTGTGTAGAAAGGGCCAATGGGTACCTCAAAGGCACGTTCAGGTGCCTAGGCTTTGACAGGGTCCTTCACTATAGCCCTGAGAAGGCATCAAAAATTATATATTGTTGTGCAACAATTTATAATATCATGCACCATTACAGGTGAGCTACTTAAAGAGTTGTGTAAGTATATTAATGAAAATAATAAATTAATAATATGACATAAACTATTATGCTAACTATACCACAAAATATTAAGAGTCTTACAGCAACACTACATGAATAATTCACACTAATTCGGAGCATCCTTTAATGACATTATCATAGGCTTAGTGACTGGCCGCACGAGAGGCATATGAGATGAAGCATCTTTCTCATTAAGCCTCTTCATTGTGTCATGTTTAAAGTTGTTTTTGTATTATTTTGATAATTGCGGAGGACCCAGCGCTATGGTGTTGTAGCTTACTTTATGTTTGTATCTCATTATTAATAACAGTTAATGTCATTTCACTATCATCCCACCATCTTGTTTATTTCAGAGTCCCAATGGATTTCTCGGAGATGGAGCCAAACTCTGATGATGGAGACAACAGTTTGCTTGTAGTGGCTCGCAATAAAAGAAACAATTTAGTAAATATATATTTTATCAATTAAATATGTCTTTTTAAAAATCATACCTATTCCTTCTAGCAATGTCATTTGCTTCCTCCATAATGGCGTTTTGTTGGCGCAACAGGTCGTTTCGCTCAGCCAACAACAGTGACATGTTCTGAAATATGTATAACATGTTTTTGACAAACAAAATACAATCAATCTAATCCTAAGAACCATAACTGAAATGAAATACCAGAAGCAAATATTTATGGTGCAAGACCGCCTAGACTAACCGAGAACCACACACTCATACACAAAAAAAATTATGTTAGTATTAGCATTAGTAAATAGAAGCATTATTACTTGTAAAATAGCATTATTTTCCTGTTGCAGCTGGATAAAAGCGTCATGTGGCCGAGTAGCCCTTGCAGGTCGTGCGGGTTGGGTGTAGGATGTACTACGAGTAGGTGGCGGTATATTTTCCTCATTCTCGAGTATATGCCCACGAGATTGGGGATAATATAGGGACGGCAGAGGAGTGCTAGGAGGGGATGAATAAGGAGGGAGATGAAGGGTTGGAGAAGGGGGCAAAACTTCTAATGGCTGATCGATTGTGTTGATTTCCATGTCACCCTGTTAGAAAAATTAGAAATGTTAACCCAGCATGCTTAAACACAATAAAACAGAATATTGTATTTCTTTCTTACACTAATTGGGCCTATGATTGATTCTGCAGGGCCAATCCCCGTAGAGCTTTCATGACCTATTGTGTTCAGAACCTTTTTTGCAAGCTCTGACACGATCGGTACATCTACCGTGTTACCGGTAGTGTTGAACGCTAAAGCTCTCAGTGCGTTATCATGCCGCGCATTTTTTTTTAGGTCTTTCCATGTCTGTAATAAAAACAAGATAACTTTATTTGGTGTATGATTGTCTGTTTACCATATTTATCACTCAAGGTTCTACAAATTAATTTAATAGCAAAGTGTAATAGGTGTAATAGTTTATGATAATTTTAGTATTAACCTGCTTCCACTGATCAATGGTTCTGTCTGGACCATATTCTTTTAGAATATTATATTATATTATATATATTCGAACTAGCCAAGTCAGACCTTAGGCTTCAATATATTATCCTAAGTTAGATCTCACTTCTTTTGTCGTTAAAGTCAACAAACAAGGCATATACCATAATATTCACTTGGCTCTCATTTCACATTTATGTTTTTGATGGGATTATATTTACAGAGAAAAATATTTAAAACCTATAACTATCACTACTTAATTATGAACATGGAAGTAAATAGTAGATTAGTAGCCAAGGGCTGTAAGGCATCAATTGCAGCCCGAGATATTTAGGCGCCCTCGCTGCGCTCGTGCGCCTATAGTTCGAGGGTGCAATTGATGCTTACACCCGAGCTAACTACTCTGCTTTACATCTGGATTGTGCGGTAAGTAGAAAAAAACCGGCATTACAAGAATAAAACATTTTATTAGTTAAAATTTATAGTGACATGAGAACAATTTTCAAATTTTAGGGACAACTACAACTAGGGTTACTCAGATAAAGACTTTACTCGTTTTTCTTTTCGCCACTTCATGAACTCGTCGTAAGTTATCAAATATCTCTCTTTAGAACTTTCAGGCAAAATATTGTTGATTGCTGCTTCAGCTTCCATTTTCATTGAATAAGGAGTGCAGCTTATATCTTCATCACTTGCAGAACTCATGTTTTTTTCCTAATTAGCACGTAATTATAAAAAAAAACCCAAAAACAAACAATATTTAAAGTAAAGTTTTATATTCCTGCCTTTTTTCATCTTTTTTTAAATTATTTTTTTCAAAAACGAAATAAAGCTTCGCCGTTCGATATTTAAAATTGATGACTATTGTACTCATACGAAGACAAGGCTGAATAGCGAAGCGACCTCTTTTGTCATTGGGTTGAATGCATGATGTCTATTGCCAGTATGATGGTTAGATGTACGCGTACTTTTTTAAAGAGTGAAGTTTTTTTTTAATTACTTACTAGCCTAGGGCTTTTCTAGCTACATTATTACCCTAGAGCGCTTATTGGTCACCTACAAGCCCCTTTTGGGGGTAATAAGGACCTACTTACCGAATATGAGAGATGTAAAATAATTTTAATATCATGCACTACAAAACAATAAATAGTAAAAAAAAATATACATATCTTTAGACATTCTTGCATATCAATATAATAATTCTTAGGGTTCCGTACCCAAAGGGTAAAAACGGGGCCGTATTCCTGAGCCTACACTGTCTGTCCGTTCGTACTACCTTTTAACGAGTGTATCTTTCAAACTGTAATAGATAGCCAGTTAAAATGTTCACAGGATGCGGTGGATTCATTCACAGAAAAGATAAAAAATTCTCACTTCAGTGGATTAATTCATCGTCATCATCATCATTTCAGCCATAGGACGTCCACTGCTGGACATAGGCCTCCCCCATCGATTTACAAAAGGGCCGGTTGGAAGCGGCCTGCATCCAGCGTTTTCCTGCGGTCTCTTTTAGGTCGTCTGTCCGTCTTGTGGGTGGGCGTCCTACGCTGCGCTTATCGGTCCGCGGCCTCCACTCGAGAACCTTTCGGCCTCATCGGCCATCTGTTCTGCGTGCTATATGCCCAGCCCACTGCCACTTCAACTTGCTAATTCGGTGGGCTATGTCGGTGACTTTAGTTCGTCTACGGATCTCCTAATTTCTGATTCGATCTCGTAGAGAAACCCCGAGCATAGCCCTCTCCATAGCTCGTTGTACGACTTTTAGCTTGCTAATGAGGCCCATAGTGAGAGACCACGTTTCAGTTCCGTATGTCATCACTGGCAACACTGGTTGAAGACTTTCAGTTTAAGGCACTGAGTAGATTAATAATTTTAAAAAAAAAGCCATAAAGTAGAAACTAAAGGGTATTATATACAACAAACGTATTTTTGTATTTGCACTAGTGTAAGAAAGGTAACACGTACAAACGTTAAACTTGGCATAATTATAGTACATACTGTAAATTATAACAAAAAGTAATAAATAATGGCAAAGTGTAAGTCGGTGACACATTTCTGTTCATTACCAAGTTAAGCAACGTAGGGCGCAGTCGTTATTTAGATGGGTGATCGCCTGGGCGTGATGTTGTCTTTTTGCACATTTTTTTGTATTTTGTGGTTGAATGGAACCCTCAGTGTGCAAGCCCGACTCGCACTTGGCCTTTTTTTCAGTTCCTCATAACAGATACTCAAATTAGCTCGATTTTTATAAATATTTTTTTCAAAATCTGTAATTGCCATTCAAAATTTCCCTTAAATCCTTGGAATGTCTTCTCATACCATATCCATGTAGGTAAGTAGTTGCTGTACCTTATAACTGTAATCTGCACTGTCCCTATTTAATATACCACCCCGTATGTAGATGATGTACCAAAACGACGACTTTAGCGACATCTTTTAACAACTTAGTTTTGGAGCATCCTTAAACCGCACCTATCGCCATACATGTTCAGTAGTGCGGGTTTTCGTTCACGTCTCTCGCCGGATGTCTCAAAAACAGCCCTAATACCGGAAAACTGAGACAGATGGTGCTATGAATAACTACTGAATTATTAAAAGCTCAGTACAAGGATGTACCTACGCCTAAGTCTTAGCTTATTTTTTTACCACTTCCAAAAAGGAGGAGGTACTCAGTTCGAATGTTTTTTTAATGTTACCTCAAAACTTTAGACTGGGTGATCCGATTTCGATAATTCTTTTTTTATTTGAAATCTGGTGCTTCCTGTGCGGTTCCTGTTGAATTTGGTCCATTTCTGACATTTTTATGAAGTCTGTTTTTTAATATTGATAATATTTTTTCCAATCAATAACATGGCATGGCAGACTTAGCATAGATTCATCATCATCATCAGCCTTTCATGTTGCCATTGTTGTGATACAGGCCTTTCCTCGGAGAGCGAAGATTGGTATAGATTGATATTGAATGGATACTTATAATTTGTAAACATTTTAGAATCGTCATGCACTTTATTTTAAGAACTAGCTTTGACGTCAGTTCTGTTCTGCTCAGTTCTAAACTGCGTCTCATTTTACTAAGTTAGAAAAAACCTATCCATGGCAAATATTTTAGCTGACTAATTTAGTTGAGGTACACTAAATTAAACTAATGTTATTAGTCTGCCATCTGTCATCTGCCATCTGTCATCTGTCTGCCATCACAATAAATTGGTTCCATAATGCTTCTTTCATTGTCACTTACATGCTTTATATGCTCACCCCTTGGTCAATATAGGGAGACCATAATAGATGACCATAAGAGAACATAATCACGTCATGTTATCTTTAAAAGTTTCTGTAAGGTTTCTTTGTCCTTTACTGCTAATCTGTGGAATGCGCTGTCTGAATGAGTGTTCCCCGATATTTACACTCTGGGTGCCTTCAAATCGCAAGTGAGTCTGTTTGTACCAGGCAAGCGTGCTCCATCGCAGACCGCATCATCGCTTAACATCAGGCGAGTTGGGGGGTCAAACGCAAGCTTAATTCATATAGTATACATAACAAAAAAAACGAAATATAATCTGATAACGGTATTTTTAGTGGAACATATTTCGCAAACAGTACACTTGAATAAAAAAAATATGTTCTAAAATACAACTGACTTGCATTTTAAGAGGCCAATTTAATGATATGTCTCATGGGGTCTAGACAATTATGTTTTTGTATCCCCATTTATGTCGCTCGGCTAAAAAATACACTACTATAGCACTTTACTATAACCTTGTACTCTGAACAATTTAATTATTATAAATAAAAAAAAACCTAACCTAACCTAACCGTTAAAACTATCCTAAAAAAAAATAAAAAAAAAATACACTACTATAGCACTTTACTATAACCTTGTACTCTGAACAATTTAATTATTATAAATAAAAAAACCTAACCTCACCTAACCTAACCGTCAAAACTATCCTAAAAAAAAGATTAAAAAAAAAAACAAACAAAAAAATACACTACTATAGCACTTTACTATAACCTTGTACTCTGAACAATTTAATAATTATTAAAAAAAAACCTAACCTAACCGTTAAAACTATCCTAAAAAAAAAAAAAAATACACTACTATAGCACTTTACTATAACCTTGTACTCTGAACAATTTAATTATTATAAATAAAAAAAAACTTAACCTAACCTAACCTAACCGTTAAAACTATCCTAAAAAAAATATAAAAAAAAAACAAAAAAAAAATACACTACTATAGCACTTTACTATAACCTTGTACTCTGAACAATTTAATAATAATAAAAAAAAAACCTAACCTAACCTAACCTAACCGTTAAAACTATCCTAAAAAAAAAAATTTAAAAAATAAACTACTATAGCACTTTACTATAACCTTGTACTCTGAACAATTTAATTATTATAAAAAAAAATACCTAACCTAACCTAACCTAACCGTTAAAACTATCCTAAAAAAAAAAAAAAAAAACAAAAAACAAAAAAAAAATACACTACTATAGAACTTTACTATAACCTTGTACTCTGAACAATTTAATAATAATAAAAAAAAACCTAACCTAACCTAACCTAACCGTTAAAACTATCCTAAAAAAAAAATTAAAAAAAATTAAAAAAATACACTACTATAGCACTTTACTATAACCTTGTACTCTGAACAATTTAATAATTATAAAAAAAAAACCTAACCTAACCTAACCTAACCTAACCTAACCTAATCGTTAAAACTATCCTAAAAAAAAAAAAAAAAAAAATATACACTACTATAGCACTTTACAATAACCATGTACTCTGAACAATTTAATTATTTAAAAAAAAAAAAAAACCTAACCTAACCGTGAAAACTATCCTAAAAAAATATTTAAAAAAAAAATACACTACTATAGCACTTTACTATAACCTTGTACTCTGAACAATTTAATAATTATAAAAAAAAAACCTAACTATAGCACTTTACTTTAATTATTATAAAAAAAAAAAACTTAACCTTACCTAACCTAACCGTTAAAACTATCCTAAAAAAAATATAAAAAAAAAAACAAAAAAAAAAATACACTACTATAGCACTTTACTATAACCTTGTACTCTGAACAATTTAATAATTATAAAAAGAAAACCTAACCTAACCTAACCTAACCGTTAAAACTATCCTAAAAAAAAAAAAAAAAAAAAAAAAAAAAATACACTACTATAGCACTTTACTATATAACCTTGTACTCTGAACAATTTAATAATTATAAAAAAAAACCTAACCTAACCGTTAAAACTATCCTAAAAAAAATATTTAAAAAAAAAAAAAAATATACACTACTATAGCACTTTACTATAACCTTGTACTCTGAACAATTTAATTATTATAAATAAAAAAAAACTTAACCTAACCTAACTGTTAAAACTATCCTAAAAAAAATATAAAAAAAAAATACAAAAAAAAATACACTACTATAGCACTTTACTATAACCTTGTACTCTGAACAATTAAATAATAATAAAAAAAAAACCTAACCTAACCTAACCTAACCTAACCTAACCTAACCTAACCTAACCTAACCTAACCGTTAAAACTATCCTAAAAAAAATATTTAAAAAAAAACAAAAAAAAAATACACTACTATAGCACTTTACTATAACCTTGTACTCTGAACAATTTAATAATAATAAAAAAAAACCTAACCTAACCTAACCTAACCGTAAAAACTATCCTAAAAAAAAATATTTAAAAAAATTAAAAAAATACACTACTATAGCACTTTACTATAACCTTGTACTCTGAACAATTTAATTATTATAAAAAAAAATACCTAACCTAACCTAACCTAACCGTTAAAACTATCCTAAAAAAAATATTAAAAAAAAAAACAAACAAAAAA